>CM060930.1:211786052-214286052 GCA_030765085.1 Allium cepa | reverse complement strand
TATCTTTACTTTCGAAATGTTTTCCTATACTATGCACTAGTAATAAAATCAAATGGTTCTTTTTAATGCGTATCAAGCATCTTTGACTATCATAAGAAGAAATCTCCTCCAATTATGCGTTTGCATTGTGTGTGTGGCGGGAGGTCTTATGGTAGTCTCATTTTCCAAAAGCATTGCGAATTGACTTTAAAATTATCCTTGTTGTTGTTGTTTTAAAAGATAATAACTGTTTTAAGTTCTCACACCATTCCCATGACTGGCCTGGAGTTTATTGTTCTCTTCCTAAACTCTGGGTGCCCATAATTTTCCACACGGGCAATCTAGAGTCAGGTTATCAGGTCATTCTGGATTCAGAAGTGCTTTGGAGCCCAAGTGGCGAGCTGGATGGCTGGGCGTATTTGCTTGTATATGATATTATCTTTCCGCTGTAAATTCACTTGTAAGGACATGTTGTATAATTGTCCATTGCCCAGTTGTGTTGTATATTGTTGTTGTATACTCTGATGTAATGAAATGTATTAACTGAGATAGTTCTTTATTTTAAAGATTATTTATTTATCTATTATATGTTGTTCCGCTGCGACTGTGAGATTCTGATATTGTTTCTGTTCTGTTTTCTTATTTCTTTTGTCCTTTTCTTCTACCTCTTCTTTTAACCCTCATGGTTCGATTTTCCGGCATTCGATTTCTCGGCAGTTGATACAGTGGACGTATTGATGTCGATTTTAGGAAGTCGAAGAATCAGGTCCTGACATTGAACAGCTTAAGGAATGTAGCGACCTAAGGTTCACGACCTAAGATGGAGCGACCTAAGCCGCATGGCCTATCATATGGCGCTGCATCACTTATCTTGGTAGGTCGTAAGTCGCTAGGTCATTTGCGACTCAAGGAAACCGAGCGACCTAAAACCAGCGGGTTATCATGCGAGCGACCTAACGCGTAATCTGCCTTCATTGAGTTTGGTCGTACTTCGTTAGGTCGGAACTCTTGTTGCGCTGCATCAGTATGCAACAACTCAATGTATATTCAAAATTCAGACTAAACAAATTTCAATACATACTCATATAAAACTAACCATAGAACAAATGCAGATGTTTATAACTTTAAATTTGATGTATACTTGCGCTGCACTATATGAAGATACTTATATTTTAAAATATATACTTGAAACATGTTATACTTAAAATAAAGGAAAAGCAAAAGCAAAATAAACAAGAAGAAAACAAAAGAAAAGGATGAAAAAGAAGAAGAAAAAGAAAATAAAGGAAAAGCATGCAACCATTTACCTGCTGCTTCACGCGAGAGAGGAGATGAAGGTCTATTGATATGGAGTAGGGTATGTACATGTGATTTGTATTTATAAGAGAAGCCTCAAATTGAAAAAGTGGAAAGAAATTTTGTTTAAAGTGGCAAGAGAAAATGAAGGGATTTAATTCCTATTTTAAAAAAGAATAAATGGAAAAATGAGAACTCTTCCTATCTTCACGTGAATTGATAGGCTACATGTAAGGAAAGGCTATGGGAATTGAGGAATAAGTTAAGGTAGGAAATAAATAAATAGGTAAATAAAGAGGTGGGAAATGAAAAGGTGGGGAAAAAGGGCAAGAAATAAAGATAGTAAGGGCTAGAGGAAATTTAGGAATTTATTCCTATTAATTAAGGAGAAGTAAAAAGGAAAGAGAAAATTCTCACACGTGAATGACAAGGCAAGCTTTTCATTTCTTTCCTATAGAAAAGCACGACTATTGAATGATTTGATTTTTTTTTCCATCTAAGGTAAGAAATTAAAGAGTGCGTACAATAGACGCAATAATTAAAACGAAACGTATGCCCAAAATAATTAACAAAGTAACATTAATAACACCAAATAATTAAACAAGAATGGATATAAAACGTGTCAAGTAAATGTATAATTTAATGCCTTTTTATACATTATTTATTACTATATTTAAAATTTGATGGAATGGACAGTACTTCCAAATATTATCATAATTTACATTAACAAAATATTTAATTATATTTATTAAAATTTAGTTTTCAACTTTCTAAATAAAATTAATTACAATCTTGCAATTGTGCATTAACTATAATTCCCACTTATATTGAAAATTTTCCAAATATAACATTTGCATTTCTTTTCATTAATTGGCATTCCCTTCAATACATAAATTCATTAACCTTGACTAGTATTGTTTACCTTTTATTTACTTAACACATTCTCATTCACATTAATATAACCTTTAGTTACAAATTAAACAGGTAACTTATTATAATTGTTTACAAGCCAAGGTTACACTTGGGTTTATCGTACTTCAACCAAATTTTGTAATTACATACATATTACTGAATTCATTCAATTACTATTATAATATATAAATTCCTTTAGTTATACAACACCTCCACTTATTTACTTATTTTATATTTTTATTTTATACCAAGTGCAACAATATACACAATTTCATTTTAATTGTGATTTTACTTAAATTGTCAATAATTAGTTCTTAATAACCATAGCTACAATTCATTCTTAAAATTTACTTCAATATAAATTATAAATTTTTTACTTCTTTCTAAATTTAATTAAAAAAATCTTATCAATTCAACCAATTTATTTATCAAAATTTACGGGTCGTTACAGTGCAGATAATCAGAGTGGGTCAAAATGCAAGCCAACATACACATATATACATACATGTATGTATGTATACACATGATGTAATGCAACATCTGGTAGCAGTTTCAAATGAATACAGCAGAACAAAAATCACGTAGCAGAACTAGCAAGTGACTATGATCAATCAACACAGCAAGAAGTCGTGGGTCAAAACATGTAGCTGGTGACACAAAATTGAATAGAGTCAATGTCAAGCCAAAATCAAAGCTGTTGTGACCTAGGTGGTAGAAAGTTCGAACAAATCAAAAATTAAGAAACTAATGTCAACAGCAGTTTCAAACCAAAGTCAGAGCCATGGTGGCCAAGAGTCGAACAAAGCAATTCAAAGCCGTGATAATCAAGTAAACAGAAATTATATGAATTGAAGAAGTCAGAAAACATAATAAGTATTCAAGTAATAATCAGTGGCCGAGAAAAATTATCAAACGATATTATACGAACGGAAATTAAGGGGTTCAAACCCTATTTAAACCCATCTCATCATTGGCTACCAAATCATTCGAATTCAAACAAATCATAGAAAAAAGCATCAATACAGAACTCGAATCAGGTCGAGCATAACCGAAATCGAAAAGGAACATCACGTACCAATTTTAAATCAAGCACATGCGCTCGACAAATTGGAGCAGCCGCAAGCAACGATCAACAAGCCAAATCAAAAGAATATTCATCACTATAATCGAGTGATATCAAGCGGTGCCTTGATTTAGCAAAGCCCTAAACTTTTTAAAAGAGGAACGAAGTACAAAACGAAAGTAAGAAGTCGGGCCGAAGAAAAAAACGAAGAAAAAAGGGGAAAATATTTTTACACTACGGGCTGGCTATAATTTATTAATTGGGCTTTATTTAAAACTAGGGTTTTGTTTTTAAAGTTGTTTTTAATTTGTATTTTTTTCAACTTTTTGTAAATTCTAGTATGTGATTAGGGGGCGAACTACGGTGGTGTAGTTCGAGAATTCGCAACTTGGTGGCTGAGTTATGGCAGGGTTTTGAGCGTAGAGTTAGGTTAGTCGATAGAGGGTGTGGCAAGTTTACGTGTATAACCGTTTGACTACTTGATTTCTAGTAGAAACCTTGGGGGCATCACGTAGACAGGGTTTTGCCGAAACTGGGTAAATCTGTGTGTTCTATTTTCTGCTTTTAATTTTCTGCTATTATCTGTGCTGTTACTATTCTACTATTATCCATGTTGCAACTACTTTATATACTTCCGCATTAAATTTTTATAATTAATAGTGTCACCCTATTCAACCCCCTCCCTCTAGGGTGAAATCGATCCTACAATCCATTACCGAACATGTGGTCCAACATATCATCAACTCCCGTCGACCAATAATCGATAAGTATCATTATATATGAAGTTGACATATCCTATCATGGGTAAGCTAAACCGTAGGCTATGAGGACTACACTGTTTTTATCCATTTCAGATGTTGAGGTTACGTTCGGCATCTTTCATATGAATCTTCATCACTTGAACAGAACATGAATCCCTAAATTGATTCCCTTATCTCGGAACCGTACATAGATTCCAACATCTCGAACAAATGCACTTCCATGAGATAGAACATGTATCTCAGTCTTGTAGTGATTTTTGATAAGTAAAACACTTACCGATCTTTTCTTTAAGACTGAATCGACGAGTTCATTGATTGATAATGAGAACGACCGCTTATGAAAATCAAGTTCATATACTTATCACGTTTTCGATATTTTCATCTTACACCATACCTTGATCAACTGTGAAGTCGGTAGGTTAGAGCTCTACTACTCATATCCCTACATGAACATCGATCTTGTAACGACCCGTAATTTTAGATAGTTAAATTTATTAATTAAATAAGTTTTGGAATATAATGTTGTAAAAAAATTAAAAAATTAATATTTAATAATGAGAAAAATAACTAGAATGTAATTGTAATAACGTTAATTTAAGGTAATGATGACTATTTGAATGTAATCTCAAGTAATTGAAATAATTGGAAAGTTATAATTAGTTATAAATTATAAATGAGGAAATGAAGTAAATGTTACATTAATTGGTGAAATAATATGTAATTAATTGTAATTGAAAAAAATTAGTGTTGTGTAAATAATTAAAACATTAGTTGTAGATAACAACTTATAAATGTGAGTAAATTAAGTAAAAGGTGGCAGTTGTGATATGTTACTTATTTATTTAATTTGTTGAATTAAATTGGAAATTAATTGCAATTAAATATAGTTAAATATTATGTTAATGGAAATTAAGATGAAAATGGAGAATATTGAATAAATATGATGTAAAGCAATGTTAACTATGCCCATAGAGTAATGATTTGTTGAATGAAAATATTGAAATCTAATTAAATCAACTTATTGGAATTAGAATACAATTTAATAGAATTAAATATTGTGGTTAAGTAAGAAAAGACGTCAATTATAGAATGTGAGGATAACAAGATAGAAACCTATATTATAATTTCATTAGATATTGGTTGATTTAATGATATGTAACGTCCCGCCTTTTTGCACGATTTAAATCGACACACGTGCCAATTCAAACCATACGGAAGGGCGGATTATTATGGGGTATTTAAGAAAAACAAGAAAGAAATAAAAAGAAAATAGAATCTCACAGCGGAAGGATAAAATATAATAATAAAATATACAGTTCATAAAACTATTTACAAAACATTTGATTCTTCTTTATACAATTAAATATCAGAGTTCACATACCAATAAATATTAATGCAGCGGAATCAGTGTGTAGTGGAACCATATAGTATATAATAATAATAAAATCTCCGTCTTCGTCCTCCAAAAATAAAACCTTCAAATCCTGAAACGCTTAGACTGACCCGAGGGAATTGAAAAGACAAAACACTCGAGTCAGAACTAAAAGATCTTATGTAAGTTAAATGAACAGAAATAAATATGAGTGCAGTAACTCAAAAGATGCTTGGGATTTACATCTCTTAATGATCCGTTAAACTATTTACTATGTAGTATATTTCGCTGTTATAATAGTGTCTAATTGTAAAATAAACTTACTTTTTAATAGCGTTAAGAGGTTACCCATATAGCCCTTTACACAAATAATGCCAATATTCTATACAGTACCGTAATACCTCCTGATCGGGAGGCTACCAGAGGATACTCCATAGGTACGACACAAATAGAAACTCGTAGTAAAGGCTCGGTATGGTGGGTGACACGGCACAACTAGGCAATGCCAGGGTAGATTTACTAATTACGCATCCGGGCTAGTGGAAACACGCAGCGCGCAGCTACCACCCACTTCGAACAACACCCCCAAATCAAAATAAAAGTGGCCACCGAATCCAAATCCAAAAGTCAGAGTATAATATCGAAGGAGTGTGTAACGACCCGCTATTTTAGACTATTCGCGTCCGCACATGTCGGACTTGAATAACTCAAAATACCGAATTGTTAATTTAAATTTGGCAAAACTCAGATATACGGTAAATAAATAATCATAGAATCATAGAAACAGAGTAATAATATGCAGCGGAAGTAAAAGAGATAGTAGCTCATGAAGCTACTATATAATATATGAGATACATCAGAGTTAAACAAGTTACAACAGAAATCTCAAATACAATAGTCGAATACAATAATCAGAATACATCATTGGAATCAACTGAATGTCTAAAAGCTGGAAAGAGAGCTGGATCTCCAAGCGAAGCTCCAACTCCAAAGGTGAGCCTCGAAAGCTGGTACTCTAAGTCTGACCCGAGCGTAAAGCAAAATACAAACACTCGAGTCAGGATTAATATTCTTATATCGATAAATCCAACTCAAGTGAAATAGCAATCGAAATACAAGTAACTCAAAAGATGTTGGAATCACCATCCTTTAAGGATCCGTTAAACTATCTACTATGTAGTAGTATACGCTAAATAGATAATGTCTACCAGTAATATAAAGTATCAAAATAGTGTTAAGGCGTTACCATTATCCCCCTTAACACATTTTATATAAGTGTCATAGTCTATACAGCACTGTAAACTGCACCATAAACTAGTGGGCTATCAGGGAGTACTCCATAGGTATAACACAAAACAAATTCGTAGTGGTCGCGTATATAGGGATACAAGTATGACAAGGCACATGAGGCAATACCCAAGGTAGTGAAACTACCGTTCGCCTGATCCAGACTGGTGAGAACGCATCGCCGTAGCGATCGCAACACCACGAAACAACACTCCTGAAATTCCGAGGGTGCACCAATCAATCACAAGTAATGAGTAGTAGTTACGAAGAAGTGTGTTCGCTCGAGTTGGCTAACCCCATTTGGCCCGGCACGGCTCCTGATTTTAGTCATTTCCAATTTGACACAAGTGTCAAGGCTATCCATTATCGTTCTCTTTTTTCAGTCATCGCGTACATCATTCCAACCACTTAATTCTGGATCATCACTCCACGTATAGTTATTAAAGTGGTTTTCGGTTTAGATAGAGATTATATCCATAACCGATCCGGTCTCTTTAATAACTTTCATAATTATTACACCGATTGGTCGTTTAGTAAATTTCAAAACCAAATCAATTTGTCTTTCACTATCAATTTCCAAAATTTACATTTCAAAACAACCTGTAACGTCCACTCTTTCCGCACACTTTAAACCGACACTTGTCCCAATTCAAAGCATACGCAAGGGCGGATTGTTATGGGGTAAATAAGAAAAATGGAGAAGAAATAAAACGAAAATAGAATCTCATAGCGGAAGGATAAAATATAATAACAAATATACAGTTTCATAAACAGTTTACAAAAGCTTGATTCTTCTTTTACAATAAATATCAGAGTTACACATACCAATACAAGCAATGCAGCGGAATAGAAAGAGTGTGGTGCAATACTATATGTAAAATAATACTGATTCTTCGTCTTCGTCCTCCAATGCTAAAATATGCTATCCTGAAACGCTCGGACTGACCCGAGCGAATTTGAAAAGACAAAAACACTCGAGTCAGACAAGAAAATCTTATGTGAGTTAAATAAACATGAGTACGGTAACTCAAGAGATGCTCGGGATTTACATCTCCTAAGGATCCGTTAAACTATTTACTATGTAGTATATTGCGCTATTATAATAGTGTCTAATTGTAAAATAAACTTACTTTTAAATAGCGTTAAGGCTTTACATTTTCCACCTTAACACGTAAAATGCCAATAGTCTATACAGTACCGTAATACCTCCTGATCGGGAAGCTACTAGAGGATACTCCATAGGTACGACACAAACAGAAACTCGTAGTAAAGGCTCGATATGGTAGGTGACACGGCACAACTAGGCAATGCCAGGGTAGATATACCAATTGCTATCCAGGCTGGTGGAAACGCGTAGCCGCAGTTACCGCCCACCTCGGACTAACTCCCCAAAATCAAATTATAGAAGTGGCCACTGAATCAAATCCAAGTCAAAGTATAATATCGAAGAGGAGCGTCCGATCAGAGGAATGACCTCATTGGCCTGAGAATCGCTCCTGTTTTAGCCACCTTATGCCAACTCACGGGAGTTGGGTCCACGTATTTACCTTACAGGAAACGTCGCCACCACCTACTTCATTCTGGAATCTCCACCGCGTACACGGTTAGTCAAAGTGGTTTTCGGTATCGACAGAGAGTATGTCCATATCCGATCCCGGTCTCTTTGCCAACCAATCGTTATTATAACACCGCGGTTATTTAAAAATAGTTTATACTTTTAAAACCAAAATAAAATCCATTTCAAAACCATAATATTACGATATCATTTCTTCTTTAAAACCCAAAAAGATTCATTTTGATATTATTTTTATAAACCCAAATCAATGATATCATTTCCCAAATATAAATCTTTTCCAAAAATTATGCCACTTTTAAAATTTATAATTCCTTGTAACCAAATATTTGAACATTAACTTTCAACATAATACTTCGAAATCCATAGTTTTTAAAACCATTACTTTCAAAACTAAATGGTTTGGATATTCAACAATATATAAAATAAGTGATTTAACTTTATGGTTACTTTGTACGGAAAATAATTTACATGGCTTTGTGAATATTTCTTTACTCAATGTTAAAACCATAATCGAAAATATTATTTCAAGTCCCAACCATTCCAATTTTATATATTTTTATATCCATCTTGAGGGTTAATATTTCAACTAAAGTTGGATTTTTATTCTTTCAACAAATCAAATGTTCTATTAATTAGTTTTGAACATTCACATAAAATCCATAAATAATAAGACTTCAATTTCTAGTAATAAAATATATATATTTTCCAATTCAAATTATACTAGAATATTCATTTCAATTTATTTTGGGAAAAATCCAATTGTAAATATACTATCTTAAAATTTCCAACTTAACATTTAAACATAGGATATAAATTATCAAACTCCATTTTCTAAATTTTCTTCCATTTTAATAAAGAGATTTATACACCTTTTTATTTCAAATTTTTCAACTTCATATGTATATAAATATGGAAGAAAACATTTATTCAGTATAAAATTTAAGATTTTTATAAACCGTATTCCATCCAAACCATAGAAATCTCATTAAAAATAGTTATATATAGACCGCGGTGCCTGTATATAGTTTTCTATCCTATGGTCAAGTGATACGGATATTTATCATTTCAATCCGCAATTTAAAAAATAAAACTGCGGTTGTATATCATTTCAAACCGCAATCCCGAATGAAATGTAAATGCATACTAACTTGCAGTTTAATGATATCCAAATAAAACATTCATTCAACAACACATCCATCATCCAATCACACATCGATCAATATCAATCAATAACAATTATATATGTGATCATATATAACAAGTGATAACTGGCAGTTTATTCAAATTAAATTTATCAACTATTAATCTAACAGTTTATTCAGTAATAATTTATACAACTGTTAACTAGCAATTCATATGCAACAATAATTTCCAACAGTCAATTAATACGCAATAAATCAATTAAATTAACAGTTAAATTTAATAAAATGCAATTCAACACATATGAATGAAATAAACATGCCAGATACCCATAAATAAATTTCTATTCATTTCTAAAACTTATTTAACAAACATAAAAGCTTCTAGTAATTGTGAGTGGGTTAAAACACTCACCTTTTGAATTTAAATCGAATTTAAAATTCGATTTAAACCCAAAAATTCGCCCATCTCGGAGTTCGTCCAAACCAGCGTCGTCAAGTCCGGAATTAAATTACGATCCTAACAAAAGAAATTTCGTGTGAATCCGACTTCGTATGAGAAAGTTATGGCGAAAAATGATGATTGAATTCAAATTGAAAAATAAATAGAAACGACACACAATTAACAACTTACTACGCCACGTCACCTTCTCTCCCAGGCTTCACGCGCAGGCACCAATTTGCATGCAACAGAGAGAAACGAACCCAACACGTCCCTTTTTGACCAAAATCCGACTGTCGATTCGACCAACGAACAATATAGATCTAACCCCCTCAGTCCCCTCTCCAATACCCAGAAACCGTTTCTCGATCCGATGAAGTTTTGTGCGATGATGATGAACGGTTTTGGGGCTGTTTGAATTTATTCTGGATGAACGACAGCTCCAATTGAAAAACGAATTTCACCATGAGATTACGCGTATCGAAAACATCAACATAAATTTTTTTGAAAATTTTCTGAGGTGTTTGAATTTTCACTGAATTTTGCAATTTGAAATTGGATCTGAGATGTATACATTGAGGAAGAAAGAAGGTTGAAGAAAATGAACGTACAACAGATGAAAAAAGAAGGGAGCTAGGGTTTATAACTGTATATTTATAGATAGGCTAGAGGTAGGGTAGCTAGACTGGATACGCGAACGTACGGAATAAACTATGGCCCAAAAATGGCTATTTTTAATATTTATTAAATAAATTAAAATAAATTATGAATCCAGTTTTTATGTTTCAACTTCTAATATTGGCCAAATTTTGTGACTTATATAATTCAAACAATCCCAAATGGTTTTCCAAGCTTGGATGTAAATTAAAATTTATAAGTATATCAATTTTGCAGTGTTAATTTCTGCGTTTTCTTATTATTTGGGAATTATAAATTTTATTCGCAAAAACCCAATTATTAAATCATATACTCTTATACTCTCACTTAAATCCAATTAGATAAATAGATTTGACTTCCATTCCAACTCATTTGATTGCAAATAAACTTTTTACCATAAATAAAATTTCAAATTATTAATAACTTTATTCCCATTTCCTTTACACACAAACATCGTATTATAAAGGTATCTACATTATTCTCCATTGGTTTGCCTTAACTTATTTAAGGTAACCTTACATTAATATCTATTGCTATGTTTTCAAATTATTCTTCCCTCATTCTTCTTTACTATTATTAATTCCAATCTTAACGAATTCAACATTATAAGTTTGATAAATTTATTAAATTCACTCAATTGTTTACAAATTCCATTTTAAATTCAATAACGTAATATTTTACGTTTAATTCTATTTTATTTGTAGTAAATACCATTTGTTGGATTTAATATTCAAATTATAAATAAAATCTTTCTTTCTAAAGTTATATCAACAATGGTCCAACTAAATTTGAATTAGCTTTAACTTTATTTTATGGAATTAACTATTGCAATAAATCCAAATTGATAAATAAGGCTTGATTCCTATATTAACTACTTTGGTTCCAATTAACCTTTTATGGTGAATATGAATTTCAAGGTATAATTGAAATCTTTATATCCATTTGATTTCACTGTTTCATTTTTATTATTAAATCCATTATAGCCAAATGCATGAAATTAATATGCACAAATATTTTAAATCCCAACTTAAGTTTTACTTAACGTATAAATAAACATTTAAATTTTCTTAATTGCAATAACTCAATTACCTTCATTCTTTTTATTCACGTAGCCAAATCTTGATTTAAAATCTTTACTATAACCCGTAGTCTTATTAAAATAGGAATTTACACTACCTGTAACGTTAATTTCCATCAGTAAAGATCTTACACACATTTTTCCATAGATTTAGATTTCATAAATTTAGCTACTGCATTAATTCTTATTTGTGTAACATTAATGTTCATACTTTGAATTCATTCCTAATTCACCAAACCAATTAATTATACTTTACAAACGTGTTTCCAGTATATAGGTATTTTACACTAATTGTTATCATACCCATAATTACACGCTTATAACTAATTCCCACATTTTCATAAATTTATTAAGTTAGAATGTTTATTAAGGTTTATGCATTTCCAACTTGTACTGATTTTACACAATTATTATGATTTCTCACAGAACGTTAAATTTATTAAATGACCATTTATTATAATTTAATTCCCTTAATTGAATCAATTGCTTATTATTATATATATTCTTTTCATTCTACCATTCCTTCCCATTATAAATTCATTAACGTATTTACACATCTCTATCTTTCAAATATCAATAACCAAACTTGATTACAAACACTGTCCTTATCAATCTTCATAAATTTGTTCAGATCTATACTCCTTTATATAATTAGAGTTTATGTCTCTATTAGATTTCTTTTCACTACAGGCATAAATTATTACTATCTTACTAATTACATCTTTGTATTAATGAACACCATTCAAGTTAATATTTGTACTACATTCACAGATTCAACATTTGTTTGTTTCTTAAAATTAACTTTAAATCAAATTGTGACAATTTGCATTATCCACATTTATCGTCATAAAATCTAATTTACAAGCCTATACTTAATTATTACCCTACAATACGTTTACGTTACTATAATATCCACTCTTCCGTTACTACATTTCTATAAATTTATTCGTTTATAAATTTATTGTCTGAAAGTTCTCCTTTTATTGACTAGACACAACAATAACCAAAATAATTAATTAGATTCATTTATATACATTAGATAAATGGGTACACTTCTGCAATAATCCTATAAATGAAAATATTTTGGTGCATAAATTTCTACATACTTAGTGCATTCATTTATTAAATTACAAATTTCCTCAATCCACATAAATCACCCATTCACATAGTTTAATTTAGCGTTTATTTAAATCTTCGTTTATACATTTAGAGTTTCTACTAAATTGAATTACACAACTTATGAACTTTAACAAATTTAGTTCACTTAATAAATTTTCTAATGTTTATTAAATTGCAATCCAATCCAGTTATCATTTCATTAATACCATTTAATCGGCTAATTATAACTAATAGCCACCCACCAATTTACGTTAATTCAATCCATGCCATATAAGTATTTAATTGTCAACATTAAATTACTATCACTATATCAATTTCTACATTTATTCTTAAACAAATTAAAATTTATATCAAATTAATTTATTAAATATTATTAATTCACGGGTCGTTACACTCTCCCCCACTCAAAACTTTTCGTCCCCGAAAAGGAAAAAGAAGGGAGGAGGAAGAATAAAATAGTGCATCTTATTTCAAATATTAACTTATAAACAATATTTTACTGGATTAATTCCCTTTAATGAAATACACTTGTTTTATAATCATTATATCCTTTAATACTTGAATTAATAAAGTTGGAAAAATATTTTCACAAAATTCTAAGTCCAAAATTTCCTGAAAATTTTGGCAAAGTCTCCTTTGTACGGAGGGACTCTGGAGAAAATATAATATCCAAATATACAAATATATTACACATATTATCCAAATAAAATATCCCAACACGGGAAAATATATAAAATAGCGCTTTATACGAAATCCGGAAACATACCTATTTGTCGGGCAATACGCTTATTATTACGGAACCAAAAGCAGTAGCTGTTGCTTCCATAACCTGTATTTTCTTAAAAGCCTAAAAGGTTAAATATTTATTTTAAAATGAACTATTCTAGTGGATTCAATCATTCATATCCAATCAAATGCAATAACCATACATTTTAACAAACAGCACACACCGCAAACAAAATCATTCAATCAAACAAACAATTAGTTGTTAGGTTCAAATTCCGAAATTGTACGAAATGTAAAATAACTATCAAGTGCATCCTTTACTCAACAGTCTTAGATGGAACAAAGATAGATTATTTCTCCATCCAACAACTTCAAAATTCCTTACCCAACAACCATATATCAACCAAATAATTCAAATCAGCACCAAAATAGCTTATTATACATTTATTTCATACTACAGTGGTTTGATTTTCTTCCCTTCATTTATGAGGGATTTCTTTGTTCTTACAAGTTTTATTTTCCAATTATCACCAAATTTATTATATTTGTATTTCCTTTTTATTACTTAAGTTTATAAAATAATTCTCATTAATAACAACAATTATTTGAATATCTTCATTTCCTTACTCTTCACTTGTAAGATTTCCCTTAAATTCTTAATCTGCTAACATTCATTCTTATAAGTGGAAGTTTTTATTTAACTATTAACTATGGATTACAGTCATTTAAATTCTTCCTACTTTCCATTATATTAGAATAGGGGAGATTAAAACATACTTAAGTGAATAATCATATAATAAATTCTTATTTTGAATTTCATTTTATATACTTAGGTTCATATCATCTATTAATAATAAAATTTCAATTATAACCTAAGTTTATACCATTGAATTCTTATTTACAACAGTAATTTATTGAATACTTCATTTTTCCAAAATTCTACTTGTATAATATCCTATTTAAAATTCTTATTTAACATTTCAACCTTTATATTTGGGTAAGTTATTTATGTCAAAGAAAGTGCAATTGAACTTATACAAGTTGAATCTCAATTCTCTAAATTAAATTTGATGTTTATCCATATTTCTCTTTGTCTCATATGTATGCAAATTCCTCTTTATAGCTTTGCAATTATTCTCTTATTTCAATTAGAGGTTTCAATTCATTTATTACTTAACTTATATTTCACTAACAAATTTTAAACGATTAATTAACGGAAAAATTTAGAATTAAGTACCGGGTTAAATTTCAATTTATTTTCAAATAATAGATAAATAAGTTCTTACAACTCAATATCTCTAATTATAGTTAGAGCAATAAAAGAATTTTTTTTTAGAAAATTTCAAATAAATCTGTAGTAGAATTCACTACAGTAGCCTTTCCCCTTCGAAACCCGAAAATGAAAGTCGATGATGCGGCCTCCATCACCGAAATTATTTTCCAGCGACAGAGAGGAAAGTACAAAATTTATTCTCTCCAAAATCTTCTTTAAAACAATTCTTCCAAATTATACTAAATACTTATATAAGAAAATACTTATAAACCAAATCATTATATTTCATAAATCCTTTGAAAGCAGATTTTCAAAATCCCGGACTTAAGTTCTAAAATCTCCCATTTGATTTATTATAATTTCAATTTAGCTTCAATTTATTATAAAATATTTTTTTTTTCCTAACACCCAATCTATAGCAACCAAATATATATATATATATATATATATATATCTTTATAAAAATATTTTTATATATAGAAAATATAATAGGCAAAATTCTTTCATTCACCTATATTAAAACAAATATTATGTCGGTCTGTCCTATTAAGTGTTTAGAAATCCCTATTGATGACATAGCGTCCCATGCATCAACCAGAATTTATAAATACAAAGCGGAACAGATTAACACAATATAAAAATCTTTTTATTAATACTAACAAATACACTCTCTCATATATATACACTCAGCGACTCCCATAGGATATTTCTACCCTATTAACAAAGAGTCAAACCCCACAAAGCCAAGGTTTATCGCTAAACCAAAGCTCTGATACCAGATGTAATGTCCACTCTTTCCGCACACTTTAAACCAACACTTGTCCCAATTCAAAGCATACGCAAAGGGCGGATTGTTATGGGGTAAATAAGAAAAATGGAGAAGAAATAAAACGAAAATAGAATCTCACAGCGAAAGGATAAAATATAATAACAAATATACAGTTTCATAAACAGTTTACAAAAGCTTGATTCTTCTTTTACAATAAATATCAGAGTTACACATACCAATACAAGCAATGCAGCGGAATAGAAAGAGTGTGGTGCAATACTACATGTAAAATAATACTGATTCTTCGTCTTCGTCCTCCAATGCTAAAATCTGCTATCCTGAAACGCTCGGACTGACCCGAGCGAATTTGAAAAGACAAAAACACTTGAGTCAGACTAGAAAATCTTATGTGAGTTAAATAAACAGAAATAAATATGAGTACAGTAACTCAAGAGATGCTCGGGATTTACATCTCCTAAGGATCCGTTAAACTATTTACTATGTAGTATATTGCGCTATTATAATAGTGTCTAATTGTAAAATAAACTTACTTTTAAATAGCGTTAAGGCTTTACATTTTCCACCTTAACACGTAAAATGCCAATAGTCTATACAGTACCGTAATACCTCCTGATCGGGAAGCTACCAGAGGATACTCCATAGGTACGACACAAATAGAAACTCGTAGTAAAGGCTCGATATGGTAGGTGACACGGCACAACTAGGCAATGCCAGGGTAGATATACCAATTGCTATCCAGGCTGGTGGAAACGCGTAGCCGCAGTTACCGCCCACCTCGGACTAACTCCCCAAAATCAAATTATAGAAGTGGCCACTGAATCAAATCCAAGTCAAAGTATAATATCGAAGAGGAGCGTCCGATCAGAGGAATGACCTCATTGGCCTGAGAATCGCTCCTGTTTTAGCCACCTTATGCCAACTCACGGGAGTTGGGTCCACGTATTTACCTTACAGGAAACGTCGCCACCACCTACTTCATTCTGGAATCTCCACCGCGTACACGGTTAGTCAAAGTGGTTTTTGGTATCGACAGAGAGTATGTCCATATCCGATCCCGGTCTCTTTGCCAACCAATCGTTATTATAACACCGCGGTTATTTAAAAATAGTTTATACTTTTAAAACCAAAATAAAATCCATTTCAAAACCATAATATTACGATATCATTTCTTCTTTAAAACCCAAAAAGATTCATTTTGATATTATTTTTATAAACCCAAATCAATGATATCATTTCCCAAATATAAATCTTTTCCAAAAATTATGCCACTTTTAAAATTTATAATTCCTTGTAACCAAATATTTGAACATTAACTTTCAACATAATACTTCGAAATCCATAGTTTTTAAAACCATTACTTTCAAAACTAAATGGTTTGGATATTCAACAATATATAAAATAAGTGATTTAACTTTATGGTTACTTTGTACGGAAAATAATTTACATGGCTTTGTGAATATTTCTTTACTCAATGTTAAAACCATAATCCAAAATATTATTTCAAGTCCCAACCATTCCAATTTTATATATTTTTATATCCATCTTGAGGGTTAATATTTCAACTAAAGTTGGATTTTTATTCTTTCAACAAATCAAATGTTCTATTAATTAGTTTTGAACATTCACATAAAATCCATAAATAATAAGACTTCAATTTCTAGTAATAAAATATATATATTTTCCAATTCAAATTATACTAGAATATTCATTTCAATTTATTTTGGGAAAAATCCAATTGTAAATATACTATCTTAAAATTTCCAACTTAACATTTAAACATAGGATATAAATTATCAAACTCCATTTTCTAAATTTTCTTCCATTTTAATAAAGAGATTTATACACCTTTTTATTTCAAATTTTTCAACTTCATATGTATATAAATATGGAAGAAAACATTTATTCAGTATAAAATTTAAGATTTTTATAAACCGTATTCCATCCAAACCATAGAAATCTCATTAAAAATAGTTATATATAAACCGCGGTGCCTGTATATAGTTTTCTATCCTATGGTCAAGTGATACGGATATTTATCATTTCAATCCGCAATTTAAAAAATAAAACTGCGGTTGTATATCATTTCAAACCGCAATCCCGAATGAAATGTAAATGCATACTAACTTGCAGTTTAATGATATCCAAATAAAACATTCATTCAACAACACATCCATCATCCAATCACACATCGATCAATATCAATCAATAACAATTATATATGTGATCATATATAACAAGTGATAACTGGCAGTTTATTCAAATTAAATTTATCAACTATTAATCTAACAGTTTATTCAGTAATAATTTATACAACTGTTAACTAGCAATTCATATGCAACAATAATTTCCAACAGTCAATTAATACGCAATAAATCAATTAAATTAACAGTTAAATTTAATAAAATGCAATTCAACAGATATGAATGAAATAAACATGCCAGATACCCATAAATAAATTTCTATTCATTTCTAAAACTTATTTAACAAACATAAAAGCTTCTAGTAATTGTGAGTGGGTTAAAACACTCACCTTTTGAATTTAAATCGAATTTAAAATTCGATTTCAACCCAAAAATTCGCCCGTCTCGGAATTCGAACAAACCAGCATCGTCAAGTCCGGAATTAAATTACGATCCTAACAAAAGAAATTTCGTGTCAATCCGACTTCGTATGAGAAAGTTATGGCGAAAAATGATGATTGAATTCAAATTGAAAAATAAATAGAAACGACACATAATTAACAACTTACTACGCCACGTCACCTTCTCTCCCAGGCTTCACGCGCAGGCACCAATTTGCACGCAACAGAGAGAAACGAACCCAACACGTCCCTTTTTGACCAAAATCCGACCGTCGATTCGACCAACGAACCATATAGATCTAACCCCCTCAGTCCCCTCTCCAATACCCAGAAACCGTTTCTCGATTCGATGAAGTTTTGTGCGATGATGATGAACGGTTTTGGGGCTGTTTGAATTTATTCTGGATGAACGACAGCTCCAATTGAAAAACGAATTTCACCATGAGATTATGCGTATCGAAAACATCAACATAAATTTTTTTGAAAATTTTCTGAGGTGTTTGAATTTTCACTGAATTTTGCAATTTGAAATTGGATCTGAGATGTATACATTGAGGAAGAAAGAAGGTTGAAGAAAATGAATGTACAACAGATGAAAAAAGAAGGGAGCTAGGGTTTATAACTGTATATTTATAGATAGGCTAAAGGTAGGGTAGCTAGACTGGATACGCGAACGTACGGAATAAACTATGGCCCAAAAATGGCTATTTTTAATATTTATTAAATAAATTAAAATAAATTATAAATCCAGTTTTTATGTTTCAACTTCTAATATTGGCCAAATTTTGTGACTTATATAATTCAAACAATCCCAAATGGTTTTCCAAGCTTGGATGTAAATTAAAATTTACAAGTATATCAATTTTGCAGTGTTAATTTCTGCGTTTTCTTATTATTTGGGAATTATAAATTTTATTCGCAAAAACCCAATTATTAAATCATATACTCTTATACTCTCACTTAAATCCAATTAGATAAATAGATTTGACTTCCATTCCAACTCATTTGATTGCAAATAAACTTTTTACCTCAAATAAAATTCCAAATTATTAATAACTTTATTCCCATTTCCTTTACACACAAACATCGTATTATAAAGGTATCTACATTATTCTCCATTGGTTTGCCTTAACTTATTTAAGGTAACCTTACATTAATATCTATTGCTATGTTTTCAAATTATTCTTCCCTCATTCTTCTTTACTATTATTAATTCCAATCTTAACGAATTCAACATTATAAGTTTGATAAATTTATTAAATTCACTCAATTGTTTACAAATTCCATTTTTTTTTTTTTTTTGCAGGGCAAGCGGGGTTAACTGGTCCCCTACCAGATTATTGATAAATAGGAAAAAGAGAGATGGTACAAACAAAGGGGAGACATGAACTAGCTCATGTCACAAAAAAAAAAAAAAAAAAAACACACAAGCCACAGAGTAAAACAACACAAGAAGAAAGAACATACAACAGACAGGACATGAAAAAAAGGAAGAACACAATGAAACAGAGAAAAAAAGAAGGAGCTATAACCAGTCAGAAGGGTAGAAACCACTGAAATCAAATTTACTCTCCCGCATACCAATCATGATGCTGGCCTTCAATGCATTCCATAGCTGGTGGCTATTTCTATGTTTGTTCTCAAATATTCTCTGATTTCTTTCTTCCCATACTAGAGACAAGTATTTTTTGATCATGAAAAAGTGCACAAATCTATCCTTCTTTCTCCATTTGGTTGCTTTACCAATCAAATCCCAGTCAAGACTAGTAGGCCCCTGATTGTAGTTTTGGTTGGTAAAACTGAGAAGCCTAGTCCACAATCCCCTTAATTCACTGCAATCAAAGAACAGATGCTCCACAGTTTCAGCATGCATGTTGCATATGACACAGATGTGATCAACTGCCATCCCATATGTCACTAACTTATCTTTAGTTAGGAGAGCATTGTTTATGACTTTCCACAACATTAAGTTGTCTCTGGCATTTGATAAATCAGTCCAAATCACTTTATGCCATTTAATAGAAGAGGCAACTGGACCTGTATCAAGCATCTTGTAAACAGAAGATATTGAATGTTGTTTGCCATTCCAATGTATTTCATCCAAGTCACTTGATTGGTAAAAATTATTCTGGAAACTGTTCCAAACAGCTCTGATTACCTGATTGCTTGTATAGGGCAGCTGAAGTTTACCATCATGAATGTAATCAGAGGCTTTAGCATTAGCACTAATACCAGATTGAACTATTTGCTGTGGGGTAAACATGTTGGCAAGTATAAGGCCATTTGCCATCCAAGGAACTGACCAGAAGTTAGCAGTGCTAGTAGGAGATATCAACACTCTAATATACGGGGAAAAAAGGGGCCTTAAATTCAGCAAGCTCTTCCATGTCCAACTGCAGTTTGGTGGGACAGACATGGTCCAGAAATGCTTGTTCCCCAAATTATGAATTTTAGTCCACTTAACCCATAAAGAATCTTTATCAGCAATCAAATTATTGAGTGTGGAGCTAATGGCTGCTCTATTCCAAGAGTGCAAATTGAGTACTCCAAGGCCACCATTGTGTTTCTGCTGCTCCATGATGGAAAAGGAGCAGGGAATGATTTTCTTAGATTGTAGAGAACCAGTCCAGAAGAATCTTAGCATGGCATTTCTCACCATATTCACAAGTTTATTTGGTAGCATGAAAACTCTGCTCCAATACACCATCATGGATGATATAACAGATTTGATGAGGACTAGTCTTCCAGCTTGAGAGAGAAATCGATTGGCCCAACATTTCATCTTGCTGCAGATTTTATCATACAAAGGCAAGCAGTTGGTAGTAGTGATTCTGGAGGAGCATAGAGGGATACCTAAATAAATCATGTTATTGTTCATAGCTTGGATGCCAGAGGATGCAGAGAGAGAAGTTACATGTTCAGGAGATAAGCCAGAAATAAGAATGTGGGATTTATTGAAATTGAGCTGAAGGCCAGTCATACGGTAGAAACTGTGTAGAGTGGCTTTGATATTCTCCAAAGATCGTTTGTCAGGTTTAGTGAAAATCAAGATATCATCAGCAAAAAGCAGTGAAGAGATTCTCAGAGATTTACACTTAGAGTGAAACAAAATATCCTTGTTATCATAGTTTCTATTTAACAAGACAGTCAGAACTTCCATAACCAGAATGAACAAATACGAGGAGATGGGATCCCCTTGCCTGATCCCCTGCTTACTCTTGAAGTAACCAGAATTAGAGCCATTATGTTTGATGGAGAAAGTTGGGGAAGAAATGCAGATATAGATCCATGCAACATAAACTTTTGGAAAACCCATCAGCGCCATAATTCTCACTATAGAACTCCATTGTAAACTATCAAAAGCTTTCTTTAGGTCCAGCTGCAACATCGCATTATTGGAAGCTTGAGCACGACCATACCCTTTCAGAAGCTCATGTGTAAGTAAAATATTATCAATTATATTTCTCTTGGGAAGGAAGGCAGTTTGATTCTTGGAGATGATTCTGGAAAGAACAGGAACAATTCTCGAGGCCAGAATCTTGGATATGCATTTATAAATCACATTACAACATGATATGGGTCTAAAGGAATCAACTGCCGTAGGAGGTTTCATTTTAGGAATGAGCACTAAATCTGTTGCATTGACTTCCAATAACATTTTGGATTTATTGAAAAAATTGTGGACTGCCTTAAGAAAGTCATCCTTGATGATTTCCCAACTATGTATGTAAAAATGTAAGTTGAAACCATCTGGTCCCCCACAAGAATGTTTGTTCATAGAAAAAAGGGTGGCCTTTATTTCTTTATCAGTGACCTTTGTTGTTAGGGAATTTGCTTCATCATGATTCAGTTTGGGCAGCTGCACAAGGTCTAGTTCATCAAAAAAAGGAATGAAGTCATCTTTGTTACCCAGCATGGATTTGAAATATTGTAGAATGGCATGGTCAATATCTGAGGGACTAGAATGCAGGACACCAAACTCATCATGAATGTGATTGATTTGCTCACTGGCATGCTTGATTTTGATTGCAGCGTGAAAGTAAGCTGTGTTGTAATCCCCTTCCTGAGCCCATTTTTGCCTTAATTGTTGTCTCTTCATTTTGCCTTCAGTTGATAAAGCTACATTTAGCTGATCAAAGAGGTTTCTCTCATTCTCTGCAGCTGTTGCATCATCTGGGTTTTTCAGCATATAGTCTTGAGCATCAATAAGTTTCTGCCTTAGTAGAGAAGAAGCAAGAGACCCATTGCCAAATTTTTCTTTTGCCCATAGTCTTAGTGCTTCTTTGGTAGCTTTGGTTTTTCTGCAAAAAATGAACATAGGGTTACCATAAAAATTTGCAGACCAAGATTTATTAATAATATTAGCATACTCAGGATCATTGACCCAAGCATTATAAAATTTGAAACTTTTTTTTCCTTTTAATATCCTCTGACCGGTGGAAAAGATTAGAGGGGAGTGGTCTGAAAGGACAGGGTTTGGGATTAGGGTTGACATGGTAGGCCATGTGGTTAAGGCATTGAGATTGGCAAATGAGTGGTCAATGTTAGAGAATATCCTAGTACCAGACCTACTTCTATTATTCCAAGAGAACTCTGCTCCAAAGGAGGCAATAGGCAGTAGATTGGAAGCATCAATGGCTTTGTTGAGGGGGAATATGTCTTTGGGTAATAGAGGGGATCCACCATGCTTGTCATATAAATTGTAACAACAGTTGAAATCCCCGAAGACAAGCCAAGGGTGGGAGGATTGCCTGAATGCAGGAAGAAGATTAAAGAAATTTTGCCTTGAGTTGAGAGAGTTATGAGCATACACAATGGTTAGGTAGAAAGAGAGTTGGGTATTATTTATTTTTGCTTGAAAGTGCATGACTTGGTCAGTGTTAAGAATTGAGGTAAGGGTTATGACAGTGGGATTATGAATCACCATGATGCGACCATAAGAAGCATGAGCCAGGTTGTGGTGAAGAGTCCAAGATGGTTCAATGTGCTTAGCAGCTTTCACTGTAAGAGTTTCATTCAATTTGGTTTCCAGAATGGCAAATAAAGAGAGTTTGTGCTGAGATATGAGGTACTTTACTTGATCCAACTTATTAGGGGAATGAGCCCCTCTTATGTTCCAAATGGCAAAATTGTGCATCATTTGGAATAACTTAAGGCTTGGTGGATGATGTTTTTCATGCTCCTGGTTGCAGGAGAGTCTCTGTGTTCAGTGGATCTTTTTACCTTGACTTGTTTTTTAAATTTTGTTGTTTTGTCTCTGTCCAGACTGGATAATTTGGGGGATTGTGTTTTGGTGGGGGATGTTGGGATAGATTTCCATCCTGGTAGTTCACCAGAGAATGTGTATTGACTGTTGTTTTTATCAAGTTTTTAAATTCAATAACGTAATATTTTACGTTTAATTCTATTTTATTTGTAGTAAATACCCTTTGTTGGATTTAATATTCAAATTATAAATAAAACCTTGCTTTCTAAAGTTATATCAACAATGGTCCAACTAAATTTGAATTAGCTTTAACTTTATTTTATGGAATTAACTATTGCAATAAATCCAAATTGATAAATTAGGCTTGATTCCTATATTAACTACTTTGGTTCCAATTAACCTTTTATGGTGAATATGAATTTCAAGGTATAATTGAAATCTTTATATCCATTTGATTTCACTGTTTCATTTTTATTATTAAATCCATTATAGCCAAATGCATGAAATGAATATACACAAATATTTTAAATCCCAACTTAAGTTTTACTTAACGTATAAATAAACGTTTAAATTTTCTTGATTGCAATAACTCAATTACCTTCATTCTTTTTATTCACGTAGCCAAATCTTGATTTAAAATCTTTACTATAACCCATAGTCTTATTAAAATAGGAATTTACACTACCTGTAACGTTAGTTTCCATCAGTAAAGATCTTACACACATTTTTCCATAGATTTAGATTTCATAAATTTTGCTACTGCATTAATTCTTATTTGTGTAACATTAATGTTCATACTTTGAATTCATTCCTAATTCACCAAACCAATTAATTATACTTTACAAACGTGTTTCCAGTATATAGGTATTTTACACTAATTGTTATCATACCCATAATTACACGCTTATAACTAATTCCCACATTTTCATAAATTTATTAAGTTGGAATGTTTATTAAGGTTTATGCATTTCCAACTTGTACTGATTTTACACAATTATTATGATTTCTCACAGAACGTTAAATTTATTAAATGACCATTTATTATAATTTAATTCCCTTAATTGAATCAATTGCTTATTATTATATATATTCTTTTCATTCTACCATTCCTTCCCATTATAAATTCATTAACGTATCTACACATCTCTATCTTTCAAATATCAATAACCAAACTTGATTACAAACACTGTCCTTATCAATCTTCATAAATTTGTTCAGATCTATACTCCTTTATATAATTAGAGTTTATGTCTCTATTAGATTTCTTTTCACTACAGGTATAAATTATTACTATCTTACTAATTACATCTTTGTATTAATGAACACCATTCAAGTTAATATTTGTACTACATTCACAGATTCAACATTTGTTTGTTTCTTAAAATTAACTTTAAATCAAATTGTGACAATTTGCATTATCCACATTTATCGTCATAAAATCTAATTTACAAGCCTATACTTAATTATTACCCTACAATACGTTTACGTTACTATAATATCCACTCTTCCGTTACTACGTTTCTATAAATTTATTCGTTTATAAATTTATTGTCTGAAAGTTCTCCTTTTATTGACTAGACACAACAATAACCAAAATAATTAATTAGATTCATTTATATACATTAGATAAATGGGTACACTTCTGCAATAATCCTATAAATGAAAATATTTTGGTGCATAAATTTCTACATACTTAGTGCATTCATTTATTAAATTACAAATTTCCTCAATCCACATAAATCACCCATTCACATAGTTTAATTTAGCGTTTATTTAAATCTTCGTTTATGCATTTAGAGTTTCTACTAAATTGAATTACACAACTTATGAACTTTAACAAATTTAGTTCACTTAATAAATTTTCTAATGTTTATTAAATTGCAATCCAATCCAGTTATCATTTCATTCATACCATTTAATCGGCTAATTATAACTAATAGCCACCCACCAATTTACGTTAATTCAATCCATGCCATATAAGTATTTAATTGTCAACATTAAATTACAATCACTATATCAATTTCTACATTTATTCTTAAACAAATTAAAATTTATATCAAATTAATTTATTAAATATTATTAATTCACGGGTCGTTACACAACCAAATAACCATTTCGAAGTCTTACAATTCAATTTCAAATTTTATTTAAAATAATTCAAATATTGATTCAAGTTCGTATATAGGTTTCATTCCGAAATCATTTAAATTGTTTAATTTTTATTCAAATCAATTTAATCTAATTTATCGATTTCATTCAATATTCGCTAAGCTAATTTATCATTTAAAACAATTTTCATTTAAATTTCCAATTCATTAAATCGATTTCTTAAGTTCAACTTCGTTATATCAAAACTTCAAATTGAAATAAATTAAATTCGTCAAATCAATTCTTTAAATTACAAGTCTTACGTTAATTTCAATAAATCCTATTCATTTCAATAAATCACATTTTATTTCTTGTTAAAGAAATTCAATTTCACTTATTTCTTTTCATAGTTACAAATTCAAAACTCAATTAAATAAGAAACTAAATTTCACATATTCGAGGAGTTCAATTTCACTAATTAACTTACTTAAATAATTTTTCAAAAACTTAATAAATAAAGCAACTCGATTTCATTTATTAACGAAGTTTAAATCCATTTATTCAAAAGTTCAATTTCTCTTATCAAAGAATTCAATTTTATTCAATTATCAAATAATTAAATCTTATTCAATTACTAAATAATTTCAATCTTAATTATTAATAATTTCAAAACATAATAATTACAAACTTGATTATAAATTCAAACTTAATTATTAAATCATTTCCACTAAATTTTGAATTCAAACTAAATTATCAAATCATTTCAACTTAATTATAAATTTAACTTAATAATTTTAAACTTAATTATAATTCCAACTTGATTATAATTCAAATTTAATTATAAATGATATCAAACTTAATAATTTCAAAACTCAATTATTACTAATTCCAAATTGTTTATTAATAATTCTAAACTTAATTATTAAATAATTAAATTTCAAACAACGTTCTTTCATCAATTACTATGTTAATATTTGCTTCATATTTCAATCTTTACATTTTCCTTTCAAAATTCAAATTCCAACTTCATTTCAAACTTATTCTTTATTCAAATAAAACCATTATTTTATTTTTAAATCAAATTATTGACCAATCGGATTTATTAAATTATCTATCCTAGGTAAAGTTCATTTTGGGTATTTATCATTTCAACCCGATTCCAATTCCAATTCCAATTCAAAAAAATCAAACATAACAAAAGGAACTTGTAGTGTGATAACTGGGATGGTGTCAAAGTAAATAAACAAGCAATAGTATCCATTCATAACAATTCAACAATATTGAAATAATCCCGAAATAATCGTATTAATTTACATTGTTATTTATGCAAATAAATATAATTATTCCTAGAATCTACATTATCATTTCATGTAGATTAAAGATTATTACATTTATTATTCTATGCAATTCTACACTTTTCATCAATTATACATATTCCTACTTCATCAATTAATACATCATAAATTCGAATGGTTCAAAGGTAATTAACTATTTCTACGTGTCAATTCATTTAAACATTTAAAGGGTTATATTATACCAATGTCATTAAATCAAATTTATCACATGTATCAAATCCAACTATCATACGACAAATTCAGTTGCATAATATTTATCACTTTATACATTACAATTTAACATCCAATATAAACAACGAACAATCAATCAATTATCAACCAAACTGGATTATTATTGCATACATAACAGATAACGGTGTCAGAT
Organism: Allium cepa; assembly: GCA_030765085.1. Taxonomy (NCBI): domain Eukaryota; kingdom Viridiplantae; phylum Streptophyta; class Magnoliopsida; order Asparagales; family Amaryllidaceae; genus Allium; species Allium cepa. The sequence goes on along the minus strand of CM060930.1, from coordinate 214,258,988 downwards.
GTCAAAGGTGAACTGATAACAGTGCAATAAATAACATCTGTATATTTCAATTTTCGTTTCAATTGAAATCAAATTTAATAAATAAAAGAATATTGATCGTGAGTGATTGCTCACCTTTCGAGGCTAGAGAAGAATGAGATTCAGACGAGTTACGGGTCCAAGCACGAATCAAAGCCAGATGGATACAGACTCGATGGACAAGCTGATAGATGAGAATTTACGAAATCAAATCAGAGCTGTATATTAAATTAAATATACATGTATTTCAAAATTATTGTTTTTACATTAAGACACAAATATTAAACTCAATATATACATAATATAAATGAAATAACTACTTATATATACTAAAAAAATGGAAAATACATATATTATGTTTTCTTCCTTTCAAAATGTCATGAATATATCACACAATAATAACAAGGCTTATTTATACTTGTACACATACTTTCATAATCTACGTACTAATAAATAAAATAAAGGTTTATATATATATATATCCCTTAATGTATAAACAAAATTGTTGAAATTTTTATATACAAAATACTTCTTTATATAGTATAGTCAACAATAGGATCATAATAAATTTCAAAATATATTAGTCACTATATTGTATAACTATACACACCCTGATATTTTAAACAGCAATTACCACTTTAAAAATTATATAAATATAAAGTATATATAACTACAATATAAAATAAATATACAATATGCACAAGCTACAAGTAAAGATTTAAAATATTATGCTCCTATATAATACTATACATATGAAAAGTACGGCACTTAACCGATCAACTAACGCAATGACCGTATATATTATATATGAAACTAAACTTATACAAATTAAGATACGCAGGTGAACAGATTACGAAAAAAAATTATATATATATATATATATATAAAACTTATGTATATATTCACAAAACTCTGTCATACTCACAGTTAATAATATATGCAGTCAATTCGTTGCAAGTAATATTTGTTTGTTAATTTTATAAACTAGCAAAATATATATAATCCAATGTACAGCCTTTATAACAGATACCTCACATTCTTCTTCATTGTGCTGAGCACTAGTAGCAAATTATGCATGATACTCCTTTATGTAATCCATACAGTGACACATAAATTTTCGTAATATCCCTTAAACAAAATATACCCTACGTGTATAGCTTCATATGTTGTAACCACTTATGCATTTACTTATGTTATAAACACTAAACTTGAACAACTTTTTATATATTAACCGACCAGCCATGCATTATATCTAAACTTTTATATATAACAACAAAACGTGTTCTATTATTATTTAAATTTTTTGTACATAAAAAAAACAAAGCCTAATGTAAAATATACCTCTATATATTACTGTTACCTCACACAGCACAAAAGAGACCAAATTACAATGCTATCTATATATACATAATATATATATTAATATATGTATATTTGTAATTATATATAATTATCTTAAAAGAAGGAGTCAAAGAGGAGGCACCAAAGCTTCGGCTGGCCATGGCTGTTGAGGGGGAAGCGCCGAGCAACATGAAGGTGAGATGAGCATGGTCACATGGAGAGGAAGGGTGCGGTAGGCTAGAGGCTCGTACATGCTCAAGTAGTGGAGGTTGCTAGCATGTGGGGTTGCGGATCTAAGGCCGAGGGAGGGCTATGCGCGGTCGGAGGAAGGATGAAGGCGGAGTAGGACGAAGCTGAGGTCGGTCGGTGTGGAGCTAAGCACGAGAGAGAGAGAGTGTCAGGCTCGGGTTGAGCGACGGAGGATGGAGCTTGCTGTCGGATTGGGCTAGGTGATTGGAAGGGACGGTTGCTGGTGGATGGTCACGGCTAGGGAAAGGAGGCGCTGGTCGCAGTGGAGTTTGAGCAAAAAAAATGAATTCAGTTCAAGATGGAAGGAGAGAATTGGTGAACAGGTTCCAAAGCATAATGTAAATTTTTGTTTCATTTTTCTCAAAAGCAAGTTAAATGGACCAACCCACGTTTCCAATAAAGTAACCACTGAAAAGGTGGAATTGAAGAGGCTGGACTAAAATGATAAGACAACAGGGATTTAATATTCGTATGGGAATATAAACCCATGGTCAATCGATTTCAGAAATAAGCAGAGGAAATAAAGTTTTATTTTTTGAAACGGTGGAACATGGAAAGTTCACAAAAGAGAAAAGGGCATTGAACCAGTACCGATACATGAGTCGTTTTACAGATTTCGTCGTTCAACGGACATCGAAACACACTTACGAATATACCGTAGAGATCAGAACGACGAGACGATCAAAACGGTATAAAGATATCAGTGGTTCGATTTGAATTTTGAAAATTCGTAATTTTCTACAGCAAAAAATGCATGAAAAACGTAGAAAAATAAGATCGACGGAGCCAAAGATGTCCGAATTTGGAAAAATGACAAACTGACATCTTGCTCAGAAGATGGTTTAGAATTTTTATATGTAAAAATATTTTGGTTTTGTAAATGTTTTATTTTCATCGCTTTTTAGCTGATTAAATTGAAGTAAATTTATGCACGAAATAAACCTTCATATTTTCGGACGAAAATTTACCGATTGCTATGTTTAACTAGACGCATTCCAGATATCAATTTTATATTTCAAAATTTTATTGTTTAAAATTCCAGAAATTTCAATTAGTAACTTTATTAAACCGGTTGAATTTACGAGTCGTTACATTCTCGCCCACTCAAAACTTTTCGTCCTCGAAAGAAAGAAGGTAGGAAAATAAAAACCACCAGAAAGAAAATTGATTGGAAAAACAAACAACCATACGATTTCCTTTTTAAATTACTTTATAGTCAGCAATTGATTTAATCCATTTTACTTTCTTAAGTTAAATCAAGCTTTAACTATTTCTAGATTTATTATCTTATTATCCAATTTTCTTTAATTACCAGTTTTAAAATCATAAATTTAAATAGTCATTTATTAAAATTATACTTTATTCACAAAAATTTATTCTTCTTTATTACAAATTATTATTAAATTTTATTCACTTAATATATCTCATATATTAAGTATATTTACCCTAGTTATAACTACTCAAATTTATTTATAAATTCCTTTAACATCATTTTATACTGTATAATATTTAATTACATAGTTAACTTTTGAAAATTTAGGTAAGTGATATATAATGCAATTGAGTATTATCCAAATAAAATTTTACAATTCAGTTATTTCAAGTTATTTATTCAAAATCCTTGCCTCAATTTAAATTTGAAATCATCTTCAATCATAAATTTAAAAATGAAATTTTCGAGAAACTTCAAATTTATTTAGAGATAAATAAATAAATATAATCTATCAAATTAGATTTAAATCATAGATCAATATATATATATATATATATATATATATATATATATTACAAATTACATCGTACTTTAATAAATTCAAATCAATTTATTTTCAAAACAAACCGTAGCAAAGCTACAGAATAGTCTCTCCACTTCGAAACTCGAAAATGAATGTCGATGATGCGGCCGTCATCACCGAAATTATTTTCCAGCGACAAAATAGGAGAGCAATCAAAATTCTTTGAAAATGGTTTCGATTTGAAAATACTTAAAATAACATACGTTTTAAAACCTTTAAAAACCAAAGTTCGAAACCACCGGAAATTAAATTCTCAAATTCTTGATTTAAATTCATTACAAATTCCAAATCAAATTATAACTAAGTTTTGTAAATTCATTTATTTATATTATGCAATAGTCAATGATTTATAAAACAATAAATGAAAATTAATTTTTTTAACATTTCGGATAACAGATTCATCAACATTTTAATTTCAGAAAAATTTATACTTATATGTAATATACTCATTAAAAAAAATTATTTTGTTTACTAAATTTGAAAACAATATTGTGTCAGTTTGTTCTGTTCAAGTGTTTTGGAAATCCTATTGATAGCGTTGATCAGACGAATCGATCGAAAACCCAAATCAACATCAACAACTCAAACAACACAATATATATCTATAAAAAAAATTTAATATAAATTTAAATACACTCCCTCTCTCGACGATACAGGGATGGATTTCAAAATAAGTATAGAGATTTAAATTTGATAGACTCAAATTAAAGAGAATTCTGATTCGATAATAAATTTGAAACAGAACATAAGATAATACAATAACAGAATCGGAAGATGGATAAGCTTATTTAATTTAGTGGCAACCTTCCGGGTCAACTGTGACTTCAAGAATAAGATCGATGTAGAATTTCGAGGTAAATCAACATTTGATCTCAAGAAATAGAATTCAGTTATAGCAGGAGATGGATAGCATCGTCAACCGAGGATACAGAAATCTCCGGTAAATCGATGCTTATTGTAAAGGAGTTTCACCCCTTTACAAATTATTCGAAATTTGGCGAGACCGCCGATTCATTATAAAGGTCATTCGAAGTGGAGTTATGGATATTCCGGAATCCAAACGAATGCGAATAGTGAGGGACAAGAATGAATTTCGGAACCGTAGGGATCGTTCCAAAATTCAAAGGAATTAAGTTAAAGGAAGAGATTGAAACTCGAATGGGAGTGAATCTGTAAATACATTTACCATATATCCTAAGTTCTGCCTAGAGCTACCAAAAGCTCTGATACCAAATGTAACGACCCGCTATTTTAGACTATTCGCATCCGCACAGGTCGGACTTGAATAACTCAAAATACCGAATTGTTAATTTAAATCTGGCAAAACTCAGATATACGGTAAATAAATAATCACAGAATCACAGACACAGAGTAATAATATGCAGCAGAAGTAAAAGAGATAGTAGTTCATGAAGCTACTATATAATATATGAGAAACATCAGAGTTAAACAAGTTACAACAGAAATCTCGAATACAATAGTCGAATACAATAATCAGAATACATCACTGGAATCAACTGAATGTCTGAAAGCTGGAAAGATAGCTGGATCTCCAAGCGAAGCTCCAACTCCAAAGGTGAGCCTCGAAAGCTGGTACTCTCAGTCTGACCCAAGCGTAAAGCAAAACACAAACACTCGAGTCAGGATTAATATTCTTATATCAATAAATCCAACTCAAGTGAAATAGCAATCGAAATACAAGTAACTCAAAAGATGTTGGAATCACCATCCTTTAAGGATCCGTTAAACTATCTACTATGTAGTAGTATACGCTAAATAGATAATGTCTATCAGTAATATAAAGTATCAAAATAGTGTTAAGGCGTTACCATTATCCCCCTTAACACATTTTATATAAGTGTCATAGTCTATACAGCACTGTAAACTCCACCGTAAACTAGTGGGCTATCAGGGAGTACTCCATAGGTATAACACAAATAAAATTCGTAGTGGTCGCGTATATAGGGATAAAAGTATGAAAAGGCACATGAGGCAATACCCAAGGTAGTGAAACTACCGTTCGCCTGATCCGGACTGGTGAGAACGCATCGCCGCAGCGATCGCAACACCACGAAACAACACTCCTGAAATTCCGAGGGTGCACCAATCAATCACAAGTAATGAGTAGTAGTTACGAAGAAGTGTGTTCTCTCGAGGTGGCTAACCCAATTTGGCCCGGCACGGCTCCTGATTTTAGTCATTTCCAATTTGACACAAGTGTCAAGGCTATCCATTATCGTTCTTGTAACATCCCAGAATTTTTAACAATATCAATTTAATAATCTGTAGTTAAAATTAAATTGATATTGATATTCTGATAATAATTATTCAGATATATTTAATAATCTTCTTCAATAAATATTTAAATTGGTTATTTTGTCTTTTAAATGATATGAATGGATTTCTATTTACAATATAAATATATGGTTCATATTTTAAATAAATTGGTATTGTTTTAAATATAGAATAAATTCAACAAATGATTTCATAACTTAATAAAATGGATTATTTATTTAATAAAATATAATCTCTTGTAAAATGATTTTTATTTAATAAAAGAGATTTATAAAAGCAATATTAACATTGTATTGTCTTTCTAAAATAAATTTTAAATAAGATTTGTAATTTTTATTTCAAATTGAATTAATTTGAAATTGTTTGGTTTTGAATTTAGTTTGAATTTAAATTCAAAGTATAAAATCTTCATTTGTTTTAATTTTAATATGTATAAGTTAATTTGTAAAACATTGTTGTTCTTATTTCTTTTGTAAATTCAGAAACATATTTTAAAATAAACTAACAACTTAAACTAAGTTTACATATATATTAATTTGCAATTAGTATTAACTATTTTAAAGAAAACATGTGTTGCATTTTTAAGAGAGTAAATAGACAAATGTCTAATTTATGACAAGTGTTAAATTTAGTTTTTAAAATTTTCTTTTCTTTTAATTAAAATCTGAAATACATTAGTTAAGTGTGCATCTTCATTTTCATATTACATTTTCATTTCTTAAATCAAATGAAGATCAAAATTCATTTTCATATTTGCAATCCAAATCTGCATTCTCAAAATCCATCAATCTGCATTTTCTCAAATCCAAAGAAATCTGCATTTACAATCAAAGATCAAATCTGCATAATCATAAACATATTCAAATCTGCAAATTCCTCTACATATTCAAATCTACACTTCATTTCAAAACCAAAATGAAGCCTGCATGTTTTCCTGCGTTCTGTTTAAATCCTGGAATGGATTTGAAGACATGAAAGTCTCTGCCTTCATGTGAAGATTTAGCAACTTAATCTACTTGCATGCTAGCATTTGGGTCAGTGAAATCAAATAGGCAACATCATCTCCTTCATCTGCATGCATTTGGAGATTAACAACTGCATCATCTACATGAAGTATATCAATGTCAAGCCTGCACATGTTGTTTTCTGGAAAATTCAAAACTGGGGTCTGCATTTAATAGGTGAGTAACTTAAAATTTTAAATTTAAAAAAAAGAAGGTTGCATGTTAATGTTAGATATAATTTAGTAATTTTTGTGTTTATAAAAGCCTGGAATATGTTTGAGAATGCTTGTTGGATATGCTCTGCTGTGACTTTGAATTCATCTTCCAATTTAAAGGAATCCACCAAAATCTGTTAAATTTTTTGTTAGTATCTGTCTTTAAGTAATTAAAATTTGTTTGCTTACTTTAGATTAGAATCATAATATTTATTTGATAAAATGTTTGTCTGTCTGAAGTTAGCTAAACTTAAGTAAGTATAAATAGAAAAAGTTTGTTCTTGAATAAAAATATGAATCTGTGCCAATACTTGCAATCTGTAACTTGAGGAATGTTAGAACTCTTCTGTGTTATTAAGTAAGGATCATAGATCTTTGTAAAAATCAGAGAAGTGTATTTTAATTAATAGATATGTTACAGTTTGAATTGAAAATTTTAAAACCTAGTTTTAACAGTGGTTAGGAATGGGGGCAGTGTGAAGAGATGGATTGATCGAGTGTTTTGATTTTTGGTGTGTGGGTAGTTGATGTGTGAGGGAGTTTATGGCCGGAGGGGTGGTTTGCCAGATGGTCGGAATGGCAAGAGATGGCCATTGACAGGTGGAACAGAAACCTGTAACCTGTTTTTCAGGTTGAATTTGGGTATTGCAGGGAGGTTGTGGGGAAATGGGAGAATGACTCGGAGCAAATTGATAGGAAACTCGGATTAAATGGGAAGAAAACCCGAAGCAAAATCGTGGTTTCTCGGGTTGACCTGTAGTTGCAGTTTACACAGTAAAACTGTGTTGTTTTTTTTAAATATGGATTTTAAACCTTTAAAACCTGGGTTTTGAAAATTTAAAATCTGAAGTTATGTTTAAAGAAAAGTTTAAATTTAAAATCAAACTCAAGTTTGTATTTTTGAATTGAATTCAAAATTCCAGGTTTTGAGTTGAAACCTATTTTTCTCTTTTCTTTAAATCTGAGTTTTGAAATTTAAAATCTGGGTTTTAAACATTTGAAATTCTGCAGATTTAGTTAAAGTAAGGATTAAGTATAAATTCAAATGCAAGTTTGAATTTTAGATTCAAATTTAAATCCCAGGTTTTGAAATAAAAGTTTAAATTCTTAACTTAATTAACTATTTCATTTTGGTAAATAATTTAAAATTTTAACAATGAAAATTTTAAAATGTGAAGCAAGATTTAAAGATAAATTATAAAACTGGAAATCTGAGTTTAAAATGAACTTCAGTTTCAAATTTAAAAAGAAGATTTAAATTTGAAAGTTAAAAATAAGAATGAATTGAATTTCTAAAATTTTGAAATGAATTTGACTTCAAATTCTTATGATTTGATTTCTAAGACAAACTTATGTTTTGTCTTGAAATTTAAATAAGTTTTAAAATTTTCAAACTTTGATAAGTTTGAATTACTTTTAATTTAAACTTGTATTTAAAAATGGAGATTTAAAAGTAGTTCAAAAAGCTCTTGTTTAAATTAAATTGTTTTAACATAATTAAGTTATGTTTTTTTTGAAAATTTGATTAAGATTTATGTTTAGAATTAATTAACAAGGTAGTTAAGATTAATTAATTAATTTAATTCATTAATTAAATTTGGAATTAATAATTGATTAATGATTAATCAATTTGGAATTAAGATCATTAATTTAATTTTTAATTAATGATGAATGAATAATAATTATGTAATTAAGTTTTAAATTAAGGTTAATTAATTTAATAATTAACTTTAATTAATAAATGATTAAAGATAATTTAAATGGTAATTAATTTAGGTTAATTACTTTGTAAAATGATTAGAGAATGGTTAATGAGGTATTAACCATGATTATTTAACAATTAATTAATGTAGTTAATTTTTATAATTAATCAGATTAATTAATTTAATAATAATCAATTGTAAATGGTTTGAGTATAATTACTTGATAAAGTAATTAAGAAATTAATTACTTATTGTAATTAATTTATTTTAATGTGATTGTTTATTTTTAATTAATTAAGTTTAATTAATTATAAACAGTTGAGTTTTAAAAATAATTACTATATGTAATCAATGATTTGGGTAATTACTTAGTTAAGTAATTGTTAAATAATTACATGGTTGTAATTATATGGAGATGTTTAATTATGAGATAATTTGAATTAATTATTTAATAATTAATAAAAAAATTAATTGAGAAATTAATTAAGAAATTAATTTAAGGAATAATTAAGGATCATTAATTATTTTAATTAATGATGTAATTAAGTTGATTAATTATGATTAATTAATCAATAAGAGGAAATTAAAGATAATTAATTAAATGATTAATTAAGGATTAAGGTGATTAATTATGATTAATTATTAATTGAAGTAATTAAAGGTTAATCACTGTTTTGTTTGAGGTTAATTAATTTGTGAAATTAATTAAGGATAATTACATGAATATAATTAAGTATAATTAATCAAGATTGATTAATTAAGGTAATTTATTCTGAATGATTAATTAATTGATTATAATCAATTAAATGATTGAGTAAGCAAGATATAATTTGATGAAGTAATTAATTTAATTTATTTTAAATTAATTATAGATGAAGGAATTAATTTAATTCATTTTAAATTAATTAGAGATGGTTAATTTAATTCAATTTAAATTAATTATATGGTATAAATGAATCTTTGCTTATGTATGAATGGATGTCATGAAATGTCTTGGATGCTTTGTGATCTCAGTAATGAGATATATGATTGTGTGGTATGAATGTTTGGTTTGTATTGTGATGATAACATAGGTTATCTATTTTGATGATAACATAGGTTATCTATTGTGATGGTGATATATGGAATATCTATTTATATTGATAATGTGGGTTACCTGTTATGAGATAATGTTGATTATCAGATTATGATTTAAGTTATCTATCTGTGTGTATATAGATACTGTATTAAATTGTTTTAAAAATTTAAAACAACTTGGACCTTAAAAGACACGCTTTGGTTTTCGATGAGACCGGGATCGGGTTTCCATATTTGGATATCCGAAAACCACATCGATTCCAAATAACGTTAGGTCGTGAATCAAAATGGATCTTTGTGAAGACTCGAGGTGTAAGGGCTATACGTCAGTATAACTCTGTGGGTGATTCCGTAATGAGTTAACGGAATTAGTTCTTATAGATTCGAGATGGTGAATTAAAGTGCAAGGGTTATTGTCGTTAACTCTGAGGGTGATTCCAAAATGAGTGTAACGAGATAATGCCTTCGGTTTCGTTCGAACCCGGAACGAACTTGTATGGATCGAATGCTTTCAGAACATCGTCAGGTGGACGATGAGCATTCTAAGTGATATGTCCTATAAAGGTAATCGTAGCCTCAAGCCTCATCAACCGGGAATGGCTAAAACAGGGGAGGTGCAACAAAGCTTCGTGGGTCGCACCCACTGGAGAGCAAGATTGATCCCTGTCTAGAAGTCCCTTTATATTCGGCTGTGTGGGTGGTTGCTAGCTACAACCACGGGGTTGTCTTGTTCGGAACTATTCAGTAAGGAATGGGTCCGGCTTTGTGTTGCAGGGGGTCGGGAGTGATCCTCGGTACGTTGATCTAGGCCACGTACTGTGACGGGAGGTACCCCAGTAGCCCTGCCATTGTATGGAATCCAAAATCCAATAAGTGCCAACGGTTTTGATTGTGTTACCCACTTTTGTGGCTAGTAGCTGGAATTTAATAAATGTAACAATTTCGGCTATTTCTTATTTATTTGAAAACCCTAAATACTATTATAATATCATCGGATTTCCTATCAAATGTTTTGGTTAGCGTAAGGTAAAAACTTTTCCTTGTTTATGTGTGGGAAGTCTTACGTGACACCTTTCTTTTCAAAGGTTTTTGAAAGTTAAGCAACTTTAACCTGTTACTCACACAAGACCCATGTCTGACCCAGAGTTTATTTTTGTTTTTCATAAACTCTTGGGTGCTCAAATTTTTATGAGTAGTCAAGGGAATTCAGGTTAGGATTCAGGATTATCTTTGACGAATTATGGAGGAGCATTGGAGCAGGAGGCTTCTGCATGTAGATATATATGTATATAGTTTCCGCTGTGCGGTTCTCTGAGTTGTTGTATGGAGTTGTATAACTAGACAGGTGTTTATAACTGTCTAGTATATGTTGTATATCTGTGTACTCTGATAATGGTTGTAAACTATGTAATATTTATGTTATTAATATAATTTATTCGTTCCGCTGTGTAGATTATGATATTGTTTCTTTCTTCTCTTCTTTCTATTCTCTTTTTTATCCCTTTCTTTCTTCTTAACGATGCAATTTTACGGGAGTGGAAAGTCGGGTCGTCACAGTTGGTATCAGAGCATTAGGCTGAGTGAATACCTAGGCTCTGTAGTGGTGTCTTTCTTAAGAGAGCGTATTTGTAATTTTTAATATATATAATATATATTTATTTCTACCTATTTGTTGGGTTACCTGTTCAGGTTTTCCAATATAAGTTATAAAGGTAGATGGGGTAGTAGTGTGTGTAACACGACTACCATTGGTTGGTGTTTGAATGTTTGAGGTTGGAAGTGTTTTGTCGAGACTATAGACCTAATACCGTCTCAAGTAAGTTCTGTAGAGATGAAGAACTTCATTGATCTCTGAAGGAAACCTGTGAAGGTTCGGAGTTCATTTCTGAAGTTGGATGCATAGAATTTGGGTCTGTTGGTTGACAGAAGTGAGTGATGGTATTCTGATACCACAGGGAATAGTAGCTGCGTGATGAGATGCAGTGACTATGGATGTTCCCGAAGATGTTTTCTTTGGAACAAGTTAAGGAGGTGAGTCTGCTTCAGTGTTGTGGCTGTGTTCAGCCGGAGTTTCTGTTTGCTTTGAAGTCCGAGTTTCTCGAAGAGCTTGTTTTAAAATTCTTTGGCATCTGTGGCAGCAGTGCAGTTTGGAATGTTCTCGGTGTTGGCTAGAGATCTTCTGGCTTAGCAGTTTTTCTAAAGTGGAGTTCAGAAGCAGTTAAGTGGACCCGTTTCTTCAATGGGTTGGTTAGTGAAGTTTAAGCTGTTCTATTTGGTTAAGGGAGAACAGTTTTACTTGTATTTGGTTTGGGTGTTTGCAAAAGTGACTTGCGATTGATTGAGTGTTCTCTTGGGTTATCTGATTTTTCTGGATATCTTCAGGAAGTCGGAGTTCTGTCCGCATCTGGAGTTTGAGCTTTCTTATCGACTGGAATTCTAGAAGTGGTACCGGTAATTCAGCATTATAGAAGAATGGTTCCAAGAGTTTGAGTGGGTGTAGTAGCTCGGAGTTTTGGAGGAACTCCTGAATGATTCTTATGGATTTGTTGAACCATATCTCTGGGGTGTGTTGTCCAGTTTGTGCTTGTGTTCTTCTTCAGCATTCTCTTCTATGTCGGATCAGAGTTGTGCAGCGGAAGCAGTTTGGAAGTGTATCTGCTTTTTCTTTTCTGGACAAAAGAGGTTGTTGTCTTCTGATGTTGAGAAGTTGAGTTTGAGTTGTTGGTTTTGGTTGATCTTGAGGAGATCATTTTGTTGAGTTGATTGGTCTAGTTTGTTTCTAGAAGTATCAGCAAGGGTTGAGCTGATCAGTAAGGTTGTAGGTAGCCCAGGATTGTCCGAAGAGATTTTGGGGATAAGAGTCGGAGGAATTTGGACTCTGAAGACGGAGATTAGTTTTGGATAAGTTTTCTCCGATCAAGTGAGCTATGAGTTTGGGTAAGTCTGAGAAGTTTGCTCTGAAATGTTTTGGATCTTTTCTGTGATTTTGGAGAATAAGTGATTGATCTACAGGATTGGATTGCCAGTTTGGATAACTGGAATTCGATGAGTTTCACGTATCTCTGAGGGAGTACGTGTATGATCTATCTCTGGTTGTGGAACCAGCAGTTCTGGAGTTTTGGTTGTTGAGTCAGACTCGTCTGTAGTCTGATATCTTGTCTAGTGTTATAGATATAGTTGTATAGGAGCTTTGTAGCTTCATAGTATTGTTTGTTTGGATTCTCTACAGTGAGTATCCCGGTGGATATATATATACACCTGGGGAAACTCGATAGAATTTCATCCAGATTTTGTCTGGATAATTAGATTTGTTTGATTGGTTGAATTGGTTGTGTTTGGTTGTTAGCATAGGTTTGATATATGCTTGTGTTTTTAAATAAATTTAATGAGATTATTAAATTACCTTTGTTTTAAATTTGGAGGACGAAATTCTTTTAAGGGGGAAGGATTGTAACATCCCGGAATTTTTAACAATATCAATTTAATAATCTGTAGTTAAAATTAAATTGATATTGATATTCTGATAATAATTATTCAAATAAATTTAATAATCTTCTTCAATAAATATTTAAATTGGTTATTTTATCTTTTAAATGATATAAATGGATTTCTATTTACAATATAAATATATGGTTCATATTTTAAATAAATTGGTATTGTTTTACATTTAGAATAAATTCAACAAATGATTTCATAACTTAATAAAATGGATTATTTATTTAATAAAATATAATCTCTTGTAAAATGATTTTTATTTAATAAAAGAGATTTATAAAAGCAATATTAATATTGTATTGTCTTTCTACAATAAATTTTAAATAAGATTTGTAATTTTTATTTCAAATTGAATTAATTTGAAATTGTTTGGTTTTGAATTTAGTTTGAATTTAAATTCAAAGTATAAAATCTTCATTTGTTTTAATTTTAATATGTATAAGTTAATTTGTAAAACATTGTTGTTCTTATTTCTTTTGTAAATTCATAAACATATTTTAAAATAAACTAACAACTTAAACTAAGTTTACATATATATTAATTTGCAATTAGTATTAACTATTTTAAAGAAAACATGTGTTGCATTTTTAAGAGAGTAAATAGACAAGTGTCTAATTTATGACAAGTGTTAAATTTAGTTTTTAAAATTTTCTTTTCTTTTAATTAAAATCTGAAATACATTAGTTAAGTATGCATCTTCATTTTCATATTACATTTTCATTTCTTAAATCAAATGAAGATCAAAATTCATTTTCATATTTGCAATCCAAATCTGCATTCCCAAAATCCATCAATCTGCATTTTCTCAAATCCAAAGAAATCTGCATTTACAATCAAAGATCAAATCTGCATAATCATAAACATATTCAAATCTGCAAATTCCTCTGCATATTCAAATCTACACTTCATTTCAAAATCAAAATGAAGCCTGCATGTTTTCCTGCATTCTGTTTAAATCCTGGAATGGATTTGAAGACATGAAAGTCTCTGCCTTCATGTGAAGATTTAGCAACTTAATCTACTTGCATGCTAGCATTTGGGTCAGTGAAATCAGATAGGCAACAACATCTCCTTCATCTGCATGCATTTGGAGATTAACAACTGCATCATCTACATGAAGTATATCAAAGTCAAGCCTGCGCATGTTGTTTTCTGGAAAATTCAAAACAGGAGTCTGCATTTAATAGGTGAGTAACATAAAATTTTAAATTTAAAAAAAAGAAGGTTGCATGTTAATGTTAGATATAATTTAGTAATTTTTGTGTTTATAAAAGCCTGGAATATGTTTGAGAACGCTTGTTGGATATGCTCTGCTGTGACTTTGAATTCATCTTCCTATTTAAAGGAATCCACCAAAATCTGTTAAAAATTTTGTTAGTATCTGTCTTTAAGTAATTAAAATTTGTTTGCTTACTTTAGATTAGAATCATAATATTTATTTGATAAAATGTTTGTCTGTCTGAAGTTAGCTAAACTTAAGTAAGTATAAATAGAAACAGTTTGTTCTTGAATAAAAATATGAATCTGTGCCAATACTTGCAATCTGTAACTTGAGGAATGTTAGAACTCTTCTGTGTTATTAAGTAAGGATCATAGATCTTTGTAAAAATCAAAGAAGTGTATTTTAATTAATAGATATGTTACAAGTTTGAACTGAAAATTTTAAAACCTAGTTTGAACAGTGGTTAGGAATGGGGGCAGTGTGAAGAGATGGATTGATCGAGTGTTTTGATTTTTGGTGTGTGGGTAGTTGATGTGTGAGGGAGTTTATGGCCGGAGGGGTGGTTTGCCAGATAGTCGGAATGGCAAGAGATGGCCATTGACAGGTGGAACAGAAACCTGTAACCTGTTTTTTTGGTTGAATTTGGGTGTTGCAGGGAGGTTGTGGGGAAATGGGAGAATGACTCGGAGCAAATTGATAGGAAACTCGGAGTAAATGGGAAGAAAACCCGAAGCAAAATCGTGGTTTCTCGGGTTGACCTATAGTTGCAGTTTACGCAGTAAAACTGTGTTGTTTTTTTTTAAATATGGATTTTAAACTTTTAAAACCTGGGTTTTGAAAATTTAAAATCTGAAGTTATGTTTAAATAAAAGTTTAAGTTTAAAATCAAACTCAAGTTTGTATTTTTGAATTGAATTCAAAATTCTAGGTTTTGAGTTGAAACCTGTTTTTCTGTTTTCTTCAAATCTGAGTTTTGAAATTTAAAATCTGGGTTTTAAACATTGGAAATTCTGCAGATTTAGTTAAAGTAAGGATTAAGTATAAATTCAAATGCAAGTTTGAATTTTAGATTCAAATTTAAATCCCAGGTTTTGAAATAAAAGTTTAAATTCTTAACTTAATTAACTATTTCATTTTGGTAAATAGTTTAAAATTTTAACAATGAAGTTTTAAAAATGTGAAGCAAGATTTAAAGATAAATTATAAAACTGGAAATTTGAGTTTAAAATGAACTTTAGTTTCAAATTTAAAAAGAAGATTTAAATTTGAAAGTTAAAAATAAGAATGAATTGAATTTCTAAAATTTTGAAATGAATTTGACTTCAAATTCTTATGATTTGATTTCTAAGACAAACTTATGTTTTGTCTTGAAATTTAAATAAGTTTCCAAATTTTCAAACTTTGATAAGTTTGAATTACTTTTAATTTAAACTTGTATTTAAAAATGGAGATTTAAAAGTAGTTCAAAAAGCTCTTGTTTAAATTAAATTGTTTTAACATAATTAAGTTATGTTTTTTTTGAAAATTTGATTAAGATTTATATTTAGAATTAATTAACAAGGTAGTTAAGATTAATTAATTAATTTAATTCATTAATTAAATTTGGAATTAATAATTGATTAATGATTAATCAATTTGGAATTAAGATCATTAATTTAATTTTTAATTAATGATGAATGAATAATAATTATGTAATTAAGTTTTAAATTAAGGTTAATTAATTTAATAATTAACTTTAATAAATAAATGATTAAAGATAATTTAAATGGTAATTAATTTAGGTTAATTACTTTATAAAATGATTAGACGATGGTTAATGAGGTTATTAACCATGATTATTTAACAATTAATTAATGTAGTTAATTTTTATAATTAATTAGATTAATTAATTTAATAATAATCAATTGTAAATGGTTTGAGTATAATTACTTGATAAAGTAATTAAGAAATTAATTATTTAATGTAATTAATTTATTTTAATGTGATTGTTTATTTTTAATTAATTAAGTTTAATTAATTATAAACAGTTAAGTTTTAAAAATAATTACTATATGTAATCAATGATTTGGGTAATTACTTAGTTAAGTAATTGTTAAATAATTACATGGTTGTAATTATATGGAGATGTTTAATTATGAGATAATTTGAATTAATTATTTAATAATTAATAAAAAAATTAATTGAGAAATTAATTAAGAAATTAATTTAAGGAATAATTAAGGATCATTAATTATTTTAATTAATGATGTAATTAAGTTGATTAATTATGATTAATTAATCAATAAGAGGAAATTAAACATAATTAATTAAATGATTAATTAAGGATTAAGGTGATTAATTATGATTAATTATTAATTGAAGTAATTAAAGGTTAATTACTGTTTTGTTTGAGGTTAATTAATTTGTGAAATTAATTAAGGATAATTACATGAATATAATTAAGTATAATTAATCAAGAATGATTAATTAAGGTAATTTATTCTGAATGATTAATTAATTGATTGTAATCAATTAAATGATTGAGTAAGCAAGATATAATTTGATGAAGTAATTAATTTAATTTATTTTAAATTAATTATTGACGCAGCGGATAATTCGAAATAAACTTCAATCGATGAAATGTAGCAATCGGTGAGTTGAAGATACCAAAATGCCCAAGTTCGTTGATCCAAAGATACCGAACTCTAGCTATCTCAAACACGTTGATAGCGCACTATACCGTGTTCAAAGATCTACGATTCTTCGCACGTTGATCTAGCGCACTAGATTCCGTGAATCGGCTTCAACAAACGTGGATTCGAGCGCACTCGAATGACGTAAGTGGAGATAGGAGATTACACTCAACTACCAATTGGTATGAAAGCACAAAGCTAACAAAAGAGAAATTTTATTCAAAATCAACAACCCAAAAATTACAACACACGCGTATTTATAGGAGTTACAATCCAGTCCTTAAGTCGTATATGACCTATGACCTCCTTAGGTCGTTGCCGACCTATCAACAGTACACACGACTCATCATTTAAGTCGCACACGACTTAGTACATTACACACTTACAAGCAACATATCTCACGACCTATACTAAGTCGTTGCCGACTTATCAGATCACAGTTACATCACCTGTTCACAATTACAGACGACTCATCATAAGACGACTTAAGAAATAACGACCTAAAGACAGTACATGTTCAACGACTTAAGACAATACGACTCATATTTCTGCTACAGACGACTTACGACCTAAGTAAGGTCGTTAACGACCTAAGACAATAGCATAGCTTGCTTCTGGAAAAGTTAGATCGAGAAAGAGTTAGGTCGCCAAGTTTTTAGGTCGTGACTCGCTAGCTCGTCTCCCTTCACCACGTTAGGTCGTATACGACCTAATACGCCTTCATTAACTCGCAGCTTCTCCTCCTTAGGTCGGGGCCGACCTAAAATATGTTCTGGTTCCTTTAACCCGTTGTCTCTTATCTCGTTAAGTCGTAAACGACCTAGAGTGTCCCAGTTAGGTCGTGGCCGATTCACAATACCTTCAATAGGTCGTCGCTCCTCTTCACGTGTTCCGTTAGGTCGTAGGTTACTGCTGTTAGGTCGTGAACGACCTAAATTTTCTCTCTTAGGTCGTGCACGACCTAGGACTTGTGAATTTCTCGAATTTTCAGATTGCTCTGCATCATCCTCCCATGGTTGAGAAAAATTCGACCTCGAATTTGTACATTCTTCTTCATCTGATTGTTTATCCCCGTAATAAGGAACAAGATGTTTAACATTGAACACGTCAGACGTGTAAACCTCTTCTGGCAGCTTCAACTTATAAGCATTTTCATTAATTTTCTTCACAATTTCAATTGGACCAATTTTTCGCGCCTTCAACTTGTTGTAAGCACCCGCCGGAAAACGATCCTTTGTCAATACAGCATAAACCAAATCACCTTCCTTAAATTCAACATTTCGACGTTTCAAATCTGCAAACTTCTTATATTTCTCATTCGATTTCTCCAATCGTTCCTGAACGGTTCTATGACATTCAGTCAGCTCATCAACAAAATCAGTAGCTCGTTTAACTGTTCTCTTTGACTGTGGTACAGCTGCTAAATCCAATGGCCCCCTGGGTAAATTTGAATAAATAATCTGAAACGGACTGAATCCTGTGCTTCGATTTACTGCATGATTATGAGCAAATTCTGCCTGGCATAGTTTCATGTCCCAACTTCTCAAATTATCCTGTACAAGACATCGCAACAAATTTCCCAATGACCTGTTAACAACTTCTGTCTGCCCATCGGTTTGTGGATGATAAGCACTGCTAAACTTCAGTTTCGTTCCCACCACCTTCCACAAACTCAACCAAAAGTGACTCAGAAAACGAGTATCTCGGTCAGAAACAATAGATTCTGGTAAACCATGAAGTCGATAAATCTCCTTGAAAAATAGCTGTGCGACTCGAACTGCATCTGCTGTCTTCTTGCAAGCAACAAAATGTGCCATCTTTGAAAACCTGTCCACCACAACAAATATCGAATCATTTCCCCTTTGAGTTCTCGGCAAACCCAAAACGAAATCCATGCTGATATCAACCCATGGCTTAGATGGTACTGGTAACGGCATATACAACCCTGCATTCGTTGCTGTCCCTTTTGAAACTTGGCAAATATGACATCGCTCCACGAATCTTTCAACCTCTTTCCTCATCGACGGCCAAAAGTAAGACTGCGAAATCAACTGTAAAGTACGATCACGGCCAACATGTCCTTCCTCGTGCAATTCCTTCACAATCTTCATCCTCAAACTACAGTCCGGAATACATAAACGATTTCCTTTAAACAGAAAACCATCAACTAACATGAATTCATCGGTACTCCCATCCTTCACTTTTTCAACATATTTCACAAAGTAAGGATCTTCTTCAATCATCTCTGGCAACATTTCAAACCCCGTCACTTCCACCTTCATTGTCGTCAGTAAATGACTCCTCCTACTTAAAGCATCAGCTACTCGATTCGTCACCCCAGATTTGTGCTTAACGACAAAAGTAAACTGCTGTAAATATGCAATCCACGATGCATGTCTTGCTGAAATTTTATCCTGTCCCTGTAAATGCTTCAATGCTTCATGATCAGTGTAAAGAACAAATTCCTTCTGAAATAAGTAATGTCTCCAATGCTTAACAGCCTGAACAACAGCATGAAATTCAACGTCATATGTACTGTATCTCATCTTTGCCCCTGACAACTTTTCGCTGAAATAAGCAACTGGCTTCCCATTCTGGCTCAGAACTCCTCCAATACCAACCTTCGAAGCATCAGTATGCAATTCAAACAATAACTGAAAATTAGGTAGAACAAGAATTGGTGCAGACGTCAACAATTCCTTGATCCTTTCAAAGGCAACCCCCGCTTCCTCTGACCACACAAACTGTTTACCCTTCATGCAATCAGTCACTGGAGCCATCACGCTACTGAAGTGTGGTATGAACCTTCGGTAGAATGACGCTAGCCCATGAAAACTTCTCACTTCTGTAATTGTCTTTGGCTGTGGCCAATTCTTGACTGCTTCAACTTTGCTCTGGTCAACTTGAATACCTTTCCCTGAAACAACATAACCCAGGAATAAAACAGTAGGTGTCATAAACACACATTTCTTTGTAGCAGCATAAAATTGTTCTTCACGAAGAATAAGCAACACTTCTCTCAAATGTAGAACATGTTCCTCCGTACTCCTGCTATAAATCAAAATATCATCGAAATAAACCACGACGAACTTCCCAATGAATGGTCGAAAGATTTGATTCATCACCCGCATGAATGTACTTGGTGCATTTGACAAACCAAACGGCATAACCAACCATTCGTACAACCCCTCTCTTGTTTTGAAAGCTGTCTTCCATTCATCTCCAGGTCTGATTCGAATCTGATGATAACCACTCTTCAAATCAATTTTCGAGAATATAGTTGCCCCACTCAACTGATCCAACAAATCATCCAACCTCGGCATAGGAAATCTGTAACGAACAGTGATCTTATTCAAAGCTCTACTATCAGTGCACATTCTCCAAGTTCCGTCCTTCTTTGGTACTAACAATGCAGGTACAGCACACGGACTCAAACTTTCCTGAATACGACCCTGTTCAAGTAATTCTTCCACCTGCCTTCGTAACTCCTCATGTTCCTTCGGACTCATTCTGTAATGTGGTCGGTGTGGTAACACTGCTCCGGGAACAAGATCAATCTGATGTTGAATGTCTCTAAGTGGTGGTAACTCCTTTGGCAACTCCTCTGGAAAGACATCTTCAAACTCTTCCAAAACAGGCTTCACTTCTTCAGGAATCTCAACTTCTTCGCTACTCTCTCTCCCAATCAACAAAAACACTTCCGGTTCTTCCTCCACTTCTTTAACAAACTCCTTCAAAGTCAACAGAGTTTTTAATTCTTCAATCTCTTCTAGCTTGCTCTCCTTCTGCTGTTGCTTCTTAGGAACCAAAGTGATTTTAGTACCCTCGAACATGAAACTGTAACTGTTGGCACGACCGTCATGCTGAACTGCTCTATCAAACTGCCATGGTCTGCCCAACAATAAATGA
This sequence comes from Allium cepa, assembly GCA_030765085.1. NCBI lineage: Eukaryota > Viridiplantae > Streptophyta > Magnoliopsida > Asparagales > Amaryllidaceae > Allium > Allium cepa. Next base: position 214,237,992 of record CM060930.1, on the reverse strand, counting down.
CAAACATCCATATCGACGACATCACACCATATTTCATCTTTGTACTTCTTTCCGATTGAAAAATTCACACAAGCTCTTCGACATACTTTCACTTCACCTCCCTTCCTTAACCATGCTAGCTTGTACGGTTTCGGATGTTTCTCGGTCTTCAAGTTCAACTTTCTAACTGCCTCTGAAGAAATAATATTATCACAACTTCCCGCATCAATAACGAACTTGCAGACTTTCCCCAGAATAGTGCATGTCGACTGGAAAATATTGCTTCTCAACCAACTACATTCCTCTTCTTGTTTTGGTGTCAAACAGCTTCTCCTCAACATAAGATTACAACCTTCATCACCCGACACTTTTTCTTCCTCCTCAACATAAGGTACATTTGAATACTCTGCCTCCTCACCATCATCTGCTTCAACCTCTGCAACCATGGTTCTCTTCTTCGGCTTCGGACATTCGTTGCTTTTGTGACCCAACTCCTGACAATTATAACATTTGAAAACACTACTAGCCTTCGCCTTCTCAACCTCCTTCACCACTGGTTTTGTAACAGGTTTAGGAATACTAGAACTTCCACCGGCACCTTTCACTGGATTATTAGAATGAGTAAACACACCTCCTCCACGCCTTCCTTGTTTCTCCCAAGCTAACGCTTTCTGATGTGCCTCTGCAATGGATCTAGGATCAAACATATTAACCATATCCTGGATCTGCATTCTCAAACCCCCAATGAATCTAGCAGTTAGCTGTTCTTCTGTTTCCATGATATCATTCCTGGCGATGAGTTGGTAAAATTCATCAGCATAATCACTAACAGATTTTGTCCCTTGCCTCAGATTCTGCAACCTCTGGTACATAAGTGATTGATAGTTGTAAGGTAAGAAAGTAGATCTCATCAACTTTCTCATCTTATCCCACGATTCTATCTTTGACTTCCCCATTCTCTCCCTTGTAAGTTTAGTTTGCTGCCACCACGCCAAAGCTCTCCCCCTCAACCTAGTAGCAACCAACTTTACTCTCCTATGCTCAGGAACCTCCTTGAAATCAAAGATCTCTTCAACATTTGATACCCAATCAAGAAATTCTTCAGCTGCCATCCCTCCTTTAAACTCCGGAATCTCCATCTTCATACCCGATTCCCAACGTCGATCATCATCAATAACCCGATACTGACGTTGTCCCTGATCTCGGTCTCTGAAATGAACACTTCCCCTATCACCGTCAAACTCCTCATCAAAGTCTGATGCATATCGTTGTCTTTCACGCCCTCCAACATCTCTACCACCACTCCTACAACCAACATCCCGTCTATCATGGTCATCAACATTCCTCCTACTTCGATTATCAACACTCCGTTGATCCTGACTTTCTCTCCTCTCCCGATCTGAATGATGTGAAACTCTACTTCCTCCATGAATGGATTCAGGTGAATTTCTTCTTCTACTTTGATTCATATCAATCATAAGCTTCTCCAACCTACCAATGCCTTCATCAATCTTCTCGTGCATACGTTGCTCCATTTGATCGGCCTCTTCTCTTCGATACAAAGCTTCAACGTTTTGATGTCGGTTAGCTCTCCTTGGTGGCATGGTTGTAAAGTTCACAAACTTCAACAAATTGAACACAATACTTCAAACTTCCAACACAAGCAATCTCGGCTCAACAATGCTTTATATACGACTCAACCTTAACTCTGTTCAAGTTAGGTCGGCTCTCCTTTGACTCGCTATGACTTGTCTTGGCCACCTACTACAAACACTTAAATGCAATCAACAAGGCACGGCTACTCCCAAGTATACACGGCCTTCTTCAAATTCAAACTCCTTGGCGCGCAAAAACTCCAAGTCAAAATCCAAACAAAGTCCAACTCCTCGATCCAAAATGAAATGGATCAAACACTCCTAACTTGATGCAACTTCAATATGAACACGATGAACTCCTTCAACTTCAAAAACTTCAAAAACTTGGCTCCAAGAATCAAACTTAGCTATGATTGGCTAAGTATGGCTCTGATACCAAAACTGACGCAGCGGATAATTCGAAATAAACTTCAATCGATGAAATGTAGCAATCGGTGAGTTGAAGATACCAAAATGCCCAAGTTCGTTGATCCAAAGATACCGAACTCTAGCTATCTCAAACACGTTGATAGCGCACTATACCGTGTTCAAAGATCTACGATTCTTCGCACGTTGATCTAGCGCACTAGATTCCGTGAATCGGCTTCAACAAACGTGGATTCGAGCGCACTCGAATGACGTAAGTGGAGATAGGAGATTACACTCAACTACCAATTGGTATGAAAGCACAAAGCTAACAAAAGAGAAATTTTATTCAAAATCAACAACCCAAAAATTACAACACACGCGTATTTATAGGAGTTACAATCCAGTCCTTAAGTCGTATATGACCTATGACCTCCTTAGGTCGTTGCCGACCTATCAACAGTACACACGACTCATCATTTAAGTCGCACACGACTTAGTACATTACACACTTACAAGCAACATATCTCACGACCTATACTAAGTCGTTGCCGACTTATCAGATCACAGTTACATCACCTGTTCACAATTACAGACGACTCATCATAAGACGACTTAAGAAATAACGACCTAAAGACAGTACATGTTCAACGACTTAAGACAATACGACTCATATTTCTGCTACAGACGACTTACGACCTAAGTAAGGTCGTTAACGACCTAAGACAATAGCATAGCTTGCTTCTGGAAAAGTTAGATCGAGAAAGAGTTAGGTCGCCAAGTTTTTAGGTCGTGACTCGCTAGCTCGTCTCCCTTCACCACGTTAGGTCGTATACGACCTAATACGCCTTCATTAACTCGCAGCTTCTCCTCCTTAGGTCGGGGCCGACCTAAAATATGTTCTGGTTCCTTTAACCCGTTGTCTCTTATCTCGTTAAGTCGTAAACGACCTAGAGTGTCCCAGTTAGGTCGTGGCCGATTCACAATACCTTCAATAGGTCGTCGCTCCTCTTCACGTGTTCCGTTAGGTCGTAGGTTACTGCTGTTAGGTCGTGAACGACCTAAATTTTCTCTCTTAGGTCGTGCACGACCTAGGACTTGTGAATTTCTCGAATTTTCAGATTGCTCTGCATCAATTATAGATGAAGGAATTAATTTAATTCATTTTAAATTAATTAGGGATGGTTAATTTAATTCAATTTAAATTAATTATATGGTATAAATGAATCTTTGCTTATGTATGAATGGATGTCATGAATTGTCTTGGATGCTTTGTGATCTCAGTAATGAGATATATGATTGTGTGGTATGAATGTTTGGTTTGTATTGTGATGATAACATAGGTTATCTATTTTGATGATAACGTAGGTTATCTATTGTGATGGTGATATATGGAATATCTATTTAATATTGATAATGTGGGTAACCTGTTATGAGATAATGTTGATTATCAGATTATGATTTAAGTTATCTATCTGTGTGTATATAGATACTGTATTAAATTGTTTTAAAACTTTAAAACAACTTGGACCTTAAAAGACACGCTTTGGTTTTCGATGAGACCGGGATCGGGTTTCCATATTTGGATATCCGAAAACCACATCGATTCCAAATAACGTTAGGTCGTGAATCAAAATGGACCTTTGTGAAGACTCGAGGTGTAAGGGCTATACGTCAGCATAATTCTGTGGGTGATTATGTAATGAGTTGACGGAATTAGTTCTTATAGATTCGAGATGGTGAATTAAAGTGCAAGGGTTATTGTCGTTAACTCTGAGGGTGATTCCAAAATGAGTGTAACAAGATAATGCCTTCGGTTTCGTTCGAACCCGGAACGAACTTGTATGGATCGAATGCTTTCAGAACATCGTCAGGTGGACGATGAGCATTCTAAGTGATATGTCCTATAAAGGTAATCGTAGCCTCAAGCCTCATCAACTGGGAATGGCTAAAACAGGGGAGGTGCAATAAAGCTTCGTGGGTCGCACCCACTGGAGAGCAAGATTGATCTCTGTCTAGAAGTCCCTTTATATTCGGCTGTGTGGGTGGTTGCTAGCTACAACCACGGGGTTGTCTTGTTCGGAACTATTCAGTAAGGAATGGGTCCGGCTTTGTGTTGCAGGGGGTCGGGAGTGATCCTCGGTACGTTGATCTAGGCTACGTACTGTGACGGGCGGTACCCCAGTAGCCCTGCCATTGTATGGAATCCAAAATCCAATAGGTGCCAACGGTTTTGATTGTATTACCCACTTTTGTGGCTAGTAGCTGGAATTTAATGAATGTAACAATTTCGGCTATTTCTTATTTATTTGAAAACCTAGACACTATTATAATATCATCGGATTTCCTATCAAATGTTTTGGTTAGCGTAAGGTAAAAACTTTTCCATGTTTATGTGTGAGAAGTCTTACGCGACACCTTTCTTTTCAAAGGTTTTTGAAAGTTAAGCAACTTTAACCTGTTACTCACACCAGACCCATGTCTGAACCGGAGTTTATTTTTGTTTTTCATAAACTCTTGGGTACTCAAATTTTTATGAGTAATCAAGGGAATTCAGGTTAGGATTCAGGATTAGCTTTGACGAATTGTGGAGGAGCATTGGAGCAGGAGGCTTTTGCATGTAGATATATATAGTTTCCGCTCTGTAGTTCTCTGAGTTGTTGTATGGAGTTGTATAACTAGACAGGTGTTTATAACTGTCTAGTATATGTTGTATATCTGTGTACTCTGATAATGGTTGTAAACTATGTAATATTTATGTTATTAATATAATTTATTCGTTCCACTGTGTAGATTCTGATGTTGTTTCTTTCTTCTCTTCTTTCTATTCTCTTTTCTATCCCTTTCTTTCTTCTTAACGATGCGATTTTTCGGGAGTGGAAAGTCGGGTCGTCACAGTTCTCTTTCTTCAGTCATCACGTACATCATTCCAACCACTTCATTCTGGATCATCACTCCGCGTATAGTTATTAAAGTGGTTTTCAGTTTAGATAGAGAGCATATCCATAACCGATTTCGGTCTCTTTAATAACTTTCGTAATTATCACACCGATTGGTCGTTTAGTAAATTTCAAAACAAAATCAATTTCATTTTCAATTAGAATTTATAATCAACATTTCATTTGTCTTTCACTATCAATTTCCAAAATTTACATCTCAAAACAACCAAATAACCATTTCGAAGTCTTACAATTCAATTTCAATTTTTATTTAAAACAATTCAAATATTGATTCAAGTTCGTATATAGGTTTCATTCCGCAATCATTTAAATTGTTTAATTTTCATTCAAATCAATTTAAATTCATTTATCGATTTCATTCAATATTCGCTAAGCTAATTTATCATTTAAAACAATTTTCATTTAAATTTCCAATTCATTAAATCGATTTCTTAAGTTCAACTTCATTATATCAAAACTTCAAATTGAAATAAGTTAAATTCGTCAAATCAATTCTTTAAATTACAAGTCTTACGTTAATTTCAATAAATACTATCAATTTCAATAAATCACATTTTATTTCTTGTTAAAGAAATTTAGTTTCACTTATTTCTTTTCATAGTTACAAATTCAAAACTCAATTAAATAAGAAACTAAATTTCACATATTCGAGGAGTTCAATTTGACTTATTAACTTACTTAAATAATTTTTCAAAAACTTAATAAATAAAGCAACTCAATTTCATTTATTAACGAAGTTCAAATCCATTTATTCAAAAGTTCAATTTCTCTTATCAAAGAATTCAATTTTATTCAACTATCAAATAATTAAATCTTATTCAATTATTAAATAATTTCAATCTTAATTATTAATAATTTCAAAACTTAATAATTACAAACTTGATTATAAATTCAAACTTAATTATTAAATCATTTCCACTAAATTTTGAATTCAAACTAAATTATCAAATCATTTCAACTTAATTATAAATTTAACTTAATAATTTCAAACTTAATTATAATTCCAACTTGATTATAATTCAAATTTAATTATTAAATGATCTCAAACTTAATAATTTCAGAACTCAATTATTACTAATTCCAAATTGTTTATTAATAATTCCAAACATAATTATTAAATAATTAAATTTCAAACAACGTTCTTTCATCAATTACTATGTTAATATTTACTTCATATTTCAACCTTTACATTTTCCTTTCAAAATTCAAATTCCAACTTTATTTCAAACTTATTGTTTATTCAAATAAAATCATTATTTTATTTTTAAATCAAATTATTGACCAATCGGATTTATTAAATTCTCTATCCTAAGTCAAGTTCATTTTGGGTATTTATCATTTCAACCCGATTCCAATTCCAATTCAAAAAAATCAAACATAACAAAGGGAACTTGCAGTGTGATAACTGAGATGGTATCAAAGTAAATAAACAAGCAGTAGCATCCATTCATAACAATTCAATAATATTGAAATAATCCTGAAATAATCGTATTAATTTACATTGTTATTTATGGAAATAAATATAATTATTCCTAGAATCTACATTATCATTTCATGTAGATTAAAGATTATTACATTTATTATTCTATGCAATTCTACACTTTTCATCAATTATACATATTCCTACTTCATCAATTAATACATCATAAATTCGAATGGTTCAAAGGTAATTAACTATTTCTACGTGTCAATTCATTTAAACATTTAAAGGGTCATATTATACCAATGTCATTAAATCAAATTTAACACATGTATCAAATCCAACTATCATACGTCAAATTCAATTGCATAATATTTATCACTTTATACATTACAATTTAACATCCAATATAAACAACAAACAATCAATCAATTATCAACCAAACTGGATTATTATTACATACATAACAGATAACGGTGTCAGATGTCAAAGGTGAACTGATAACAGTGCAATAAATAACATCTGTATATTTCAATTTTCGTTTCAATTGAAATCAAATTTAATAAATAAAAGAATATTAATCATGAGTGATTGCTCACCTTTCGAGGCTAGAGAAGAATGAGAATCGGACGAGTTACGGGTCCAAGCACGAATCAAAGCCAGATGGATACAGACTCGATGGACAAGCTGATAGATGAGAATTTACGAAATCAAATCAGAGCTGTATATTAAATTAAATATACATGTATTTCAAAATTATTGTTTTTACATTAAGACACAAATATTAAACTCAATATATACATAATATAAATGAAATAACTACTTATATATACTAAAAAAATGGAAAATACTTATATTATATTTTTTTCCTTTCAAAATGTCATGAATATATCACACAATAATAACAAGGCTTATTTATACTTGTACATATACTTTCATAATCTACGTACTAATAAATAAAATAATGGTTTATATATATAACCCTTAATGTATGAACAAAATTGTTGAAATTTTTATATACAAAATACTTCTTTATATAGTGTAGTCAACAATAGGATCATAATAAATATCAAAATATATTAGTCACTATATTGTATAACTATACACACCCTGATATTTTAAACAGCAATTACCACTTTAAAACTTATATAAATATAAAGTATATAACTACAATATAAAATAAATATACAATATACACAAGCTACAAGTAAAGATTTAAAATAATATGCTCCTATATAATACTATACATATGAAAAGTACGGCCCTTAACCGATCAACTAACGCAATGACCGTATAAATTATATATGAAACTAAACTTATACAAATTAAAATACGCAGGTGAACAGATTACGAAATATATATATATATATATATATAACTTATGTATATATTCACAAAACTCTATCATACTCACAGTTAATAATATATGCAGTCAATTCGTTGCAAGTAATATTTGTTTGTTAATTTTATAAACTAACAAAATATATATAATCCAATGTACAGCCTTTATAACAGATACCTCACATTCTTCTTCATTGTGCTGAGCACTAGTAGCAAATTATGCATGATACTCCTTTATGTAATCCATACAGTGACACATAAATTTTCATAATATCCCTTAAAAAAAAATATACCCTACGTGTATAGCTTCATATGTTGTAACCACTTATGCATTTACTTATGTTATAAACACTAAACTTGAACAACTTTTTATATATTAACCGACCAGCCATGCATTATATCTGAACTTTTATATATAACAACAAAACGTGTTCTATTATTATTTAATTTTTTTATACATAAAAAAAAGCCTAATGTAAAATAAACCTCTATATATTACTGTTACCTCACACAGCACCAAAGAGACCAAATTACAATGCTACCTATATATACAGAATATATATATTAATATATGTATATTTGTAATTATATATAATTACCTTAAAAGAAGGAGTCAAAGAGGAGGCACCAAAGCTTCGGCTGGCCATGGCTGTTCAGGAGGAAGGGCCGAGCAACATGAAGGTGAGATGAGCATGGTCACGTGGAGAGGAAGGGTGCGGTAGGCTAAAGGCTCGTACATGCTAAAGTAGTGGAGGTTGCTAGCATGTGGGGTTGCGGATCTGAGGCCGAGGGAGGGCTATGCGCGGTCGGAGGAATGATGAAGGCGGAGTAGGACAAAGCCGAGGTCGGTCGGTGGGGAGCTAAGCACGAGAGAGAGAGTGTCAGGCTCGGGTTGAGCGACAGAGGATGGAGCTTGCTGTCGGATTGGGCTAGGTGATTGGAAGGGACGGTTGCTGGTGGACGATCACGGCTAGGGAAAGGAGGCGCTGGTCGCAGTGGAGTTTGAGCAAAAAAATGAATTCAGTTCAAGATGGAAGGAGAGAATTGGTGAACAGGTTCCAAAGCATAATGTAAATTTTTGTTTCATTTTTCTCAAAAGCAAGTTAAATGGACCAACCCACGTTTCCAATAAAGCAACCACTGAAAAGGTGGAATTGAAGAGGCTGGACTAAAATAAACAGACAACAGGGATTTAATATTCGTATGGGAATATAAACCCATGGCCAATCGATTTCAGAAATGAGCAGAGGAAATAAAGTTTTTTTTGAAACGGTGGAACATTGAAAGTTCACAAGAGAGAAAAGGGAGTTGAACCAGAACCAATACATGAGTCGTTTTACGGATTTCGTCATTCACCGGACGTCGAAACACACATACGAATATATCGTAGAGATCAGAACGACGAGACGGTCAAAACGGTATACAGATAATAGTGGTTCGATTTGAATTTTTAAAATTCGAAATTTTCTACAACGAAAAATGCATGAAAAACGTAGAAAAATAAGATCGACGGAGCCAAAGATGTCCGAATTTGGAAAAACGACAAACTGACATCTTGCTCAGAAGATGATTTAGAATTTTTCTATGTAAAAATATTTTGGTTTTGAAATTTTTTTATTTTCATCGCTTTTTAGCTGATTAAATTGAAGTAAATTTACGCACGAAATAAACCTTCATATTTTCAGACGAAAATTTACCGATTGCTTTCAGACGAAAATTCAGACGAAATATATCATTTATAAAAATTCCCTTTATATATATAGAAAATATAATAGGCAAAATTATTTCATTCGCCTATATTAAAAACAAATATTATGTCGATCTGTCCTATTAAGTGTTTAGAAATCCCTATTAATGTCATAGCGTCCCATGCACCAACCAGAATTTATAAATACAAAACGAAACAGATTAACACAATATAAAACCTTTTTATAACACTAACAAGTACGCTCTCTCATATATACACTCAGCGACTCTCATAGGGTATTACTACCCTATTAATAAAGAGTCAGACCCTACAAAGCTAAGGTTTATCGCAAACCAAAGCTCTGATACCAACTGTAACGTCCCGCCTTTTCGCGCGATTTAAATCGACACACGTACCAATTCAAAGCATATGGAATGACGGATTGTTATGGGGTAAATAAGAAAAACCAGAAAGAAATAAAAAGAAAATAGAATCTATCATCGGAAGGATAAAATATAATAATAAAATATACAGTTCATAAAACTATTTACAAAACATTTGATTCTTCTTTATACAATTAAATATCAAAATTCACATGCCAATAAATATTAATGCAGCGGAATACAGTGTGTAGTGGAACCATATAGTATATAATAATAATAAAATCTCCGTCTTCGTCCTCCAGAAATAAAATCTTCAAATCCTGAAACGCTCGGACTGACCCGAGCGAATTGAAAAGACAAAACACTCGAGTCAGAACTAAAAGATCTTATGTAAGTTAAATTAACAGAAATAAATATGAGTGCAGTAACTCAAAAGATGCTCGGGATTTACATCTCCTAAGGATCCGTTAAACCATTTACTATGTAGTATATTTCGCTATTATAATAGTGTATAATTGTAAAATAAACTTACTTTTTAATAGCGTTAAGGGGTTACCCATATAGCCCTTAACACAAATAATGCCAATAGTCTATACAATACTGTAATACCTCCTGATCGGGAGGCTACCAGAGGATACTCCATTGGTACGACACAAATAGAAACTCGTAGTAAAGGCTCGGTATGGTAGGTGACACGGCACAACTAGGCAATGCCAGGGTAGATATACCAATTATGCATCCGGGCTGGTGGAAACGCGCAGCGCGCAGCTACCACCCACCTCGAACAACACCCCCAAATCAAAATAAAAGTGGCCACCGAATCCAAGTCCAAAAGTCAGAGTATAATATCCAAGGAGTGCGTCCGATCAAAGGAATGACCTCATTTGCCCGAGAATCGCTACTATTTTAGCCACCTTATGCCAACTCACGGGAGTCGGGTTCACGTATTTACCTCAAAGGAAACGCCGCCACCAACCTACTTCATTCTGGAATCTCCACTGCGTACACAGTTGTTAAAGTGGTTTTCGGAGTTGGCAGAGAGTATGACAACTTCCGATCCCGGTCTCTTCAACAACCAATTGTTATTATAACACCGCGGTTATTTCAAAATAATTTATACTTTTAAAACAAGAATATATATCCATTTCAAAACCCATAAATACGATATCATTTCCATTTCCGAAACAACTCATTTTGATATTATTTTTATAAAACCCAAATCGATAATATCATTTATAATTCAAATATATATCTTTTCCAAAATCATACTGCTTTAAAATTTATAATATCTGGAAACCAAACATTTAAATTATAACTCTTCAAAACATAATACTTCGAATCCATAGCTTTAAAACCATAACTTCCAACTTAAATGGTTTGGATATTCAACGGTATATAAATACAATGGTGTGAATTTAAAATTACTTTATAAAGTAAATAATTTCCACGACTTTAGAATTTTATTTTCTTTAAATTAAGTCTAAATCCATAAAATTTAAATTCACTTCCAGTTTCAATAAACCACTTCAGTGTCAATATATTTCAGACTTGAATATTAAACAATTGGAACTAAGGTTGGAATTTTCTATTCAACAATTTAATGTCTTATTATTTAGTTTGAAATATTTGCAAAATAAATCCATAATCCTTTAAATAAAACTCAAATTACTTATAACTAAATATTTCCTTCAATTTTAATTATACTAGAAATATTCATTTAATTCGTCTTGAATAAAAATTGAGTTATAAATACCATACCTTTTAAAATTTCAAGTTAATAAATTCTACATCAACTTATGAAGTTAAATTCTTAATTAAGCTCAATTCCAAATAAATTTTCAATTTAACTCCCAATCTTAATTGATTTAAATTATTTAAAACTCTATATATATTCAATATCTTAACATGTACTTAACCATATAATATAAAATAATCAAACTCCATTATTCCACTTATTTATTTTATTCAGCAGATTATACATAACTTAAATTCAAAATTTAACTATATATGTATAATTATAAAATAATATTTATATAATATCAAAATTTAATATTTATTAAACCGTATCATATCCAAACCATAAAAATCATTTCAAAAATAATTATATATATATATATACCGCGGTGCCTGTATAAAATTTTCTATCCTATGGTCAAGTAATAAAAAAATGCGGTTGTATATCATTTCAAACCGCAATCCCGAATGAAATGAAAATGCATAATAACTTACAGATTATAAAATATAGAACACATCATCCATTCACCCAATATCAATCATCAACCAATTTATTTCAATCATCATCAATTTAATCAAACATCAATAGAGCATATAATGTATAACAGGTATCAACGAAAAGTTTATATTCAAATAAATAAATAAATAAATAACTGTTTAACTAGCAGTTTATATGCAAAATAAATAAATTTTAACTGTCAATTTATATGCAATAATGACATTAATTAACAGTTAAGTTAAATAAATGCGATTTAACTCAGATGATGAATAAAATATGCAAAACAGTCATAAATAAATTTCTACTCATATATTAGATCAATTTAACAAACATAAGAAAACTTAGAAGTTGTGAATGGGTTAAAACACTCACCTTTTGAATTTAAATTGAATTTAAATCCAATTTAAACCCAAAAATTTGACCGTCTCAGAATTCATCCAAACCAGCATCATCAAGTCCAGAATTTAAATACGATCCTAACAAAAGTAACCGTGCATGAAACGAAGTTCATATGCGAGAGATATTGCGAAAATTGCGATTGAATTCAATTAAAAATAAATAAAGAAAATGAACATAAAAACAAACTCACCTCTCAAAGAATTAAGCCACGTCAACATACATTTCTTCCTCACGCCTACAGTACACGCGAAAACGAACCGACCCAAATTGCCTTCGTTGACCGATCTTTTACCCTGCCTCGACGCTGCCACCGACCACCATCACGTCCACGCCCCCGAGGAGCCGCCCCATCTCCCCAGGTGCGAACGGCTCAAACGCCCCCGGCCGCCGCCAGTAACCCATACACTCGAAATCCTAATCCAATTAATTGCATCGATTTGACCGTCAACTCTCGAAATCAACCACACGGATGCACTCCCCTTCGTTCCCTCGTCAAAACCCAGAAACCGTTTCCCGATTCGACGAATTTTGTCGCGGCGATGATGAACGGCCGTGAATTCTTTGATTTTTACTGATCAGAGATGAACCAAAACGAAAAACGAATTTCAGATTTAGGTTGCGCTCATCGAGAGCTCCAACATATATTTATTTCGAATTTTTCTGAGGACTTTGGATCTTTAGCTTTTGATTTGATTTACAATTGTGTTTGGATCTAAGACTTGCATCCATTGAGGAAGAGAAAGAGTTGAGGAAATGAACGCGATGGAAAAAGTTTCACGTCCAAATTCCATCGCATGAAGAAGTTATGCTGAAATCAATATTTTCAAATTGATTTCAAACTGATTTCAACTGCACAAATTTGAAGGCGTTTCGAGTCCGTACGATCAAACGACAAGTCTGATCGTTACGAAACTTGAAACACTATTATAATTCGCCGTTACAGATCCGATGAAACTGGTTTCGTCGAAATCCGAGGCAGTGGCCAAAATGGCTATTTTTATATTAATTAAATAAATTTACAGTTACTTGATTAAATCAAAATTTTAAATTCCAATTCAAAAATTTGTTAATTTTATCACCTTTATATTTCTTAAACCTTTACAATGATTTAACAAATTTAAATGTCATTTTAGCGAAGATTACTTTATAAATTTCAATATTAATTCTCAATTTCATAGAATTCAAAATTATAAATTAACTTTCAATAATTCTATTAAATCAAAGAAATCAATGATTATTCCATTCATATATTTCAAATAGATTGACTTGATATTGGATTCAAAATCTATTATTTTAATATCATTCGATTACACTTAAATCCCTATTAACGTAATATTTAGATGTTAACTTTTCATTTATTTCAATTTAACCTATATAATACATTATTCCAATACTGACAAAGCTTACTTTTGCACCCTTTCATTTACACGACTGCCATTTTATAAATAAATTTAACAATAGATTCATACTTTATTACATAAATGTCTACCCTTTCATCTAAATTAAAAGTTTACGTAAATTTCAAACATTTAATCCATTTAATTGCAATTAATCCTTTTATTAAATTTTATATTCAAATCAATTTATAAAGCTTTATTTCCATTCTCTATATACACTAATCCTCATTTTATGAAGAATTTATTCACGTTATTCCCCATTATTACCTAAATTTATTTTAACGTAACATTTATTTCAATGATTTCCAAATTAAATTGAAAGAACTAAATATACATATAGCTCATAATAATGGTTGTCAAAACTTTAAATCTTACATTTATAAGTTTGTTATTTACAATCAAATATTATAGATATCTACAGAGTATTTGTTTTCATTAAATAATTATTTATTATATATATTAATCAAATAAATTCAATATTTAAGTCTGTTTAAATTTATTACAAAATGCACAATTACCTTTCCCAACAAATTTTAATTCCATTCAATTAATATAACCAATCAATTTCCATTCCTTTTTACATCAACCATCACTTACGAATAAATTAGCATTTCCTATTCATTTTGTTACATTCACTTTATGAGTAAATTGGTATTCCATTTAATCCATTAATTATTAACTTTAATTATTGCAATTCATTGTCTAACATAAATTTTGAATCTATTTCCTAATTTTCATATTTCAATTAATTAACACCTTACAATAGTTTACAAATAAAAAGGAATTGTGCTAAATAAATTATTTATTATCCTGCATTACTTTATTACCTCCATTTACATTCACTTTCCATAAATCAATATTTAATTTCACTGATAAATTCAATACTTGCCTTTACTTATTTATTTTTAACATTATATCCAAATGCCAAAAAATTTCACTATTACAATATCTTGCAACATAAAATTAAATTTGTAAATTTTAATTACCCTTGATACATCAAATTTCTACATTCGCTTTCATATAAATTAATAGGATTTTTATTTCCTTCTAAATTTAAATTACAATCTTATTAATTTAATTCATTTTAAACATCGAATTTATACGGGTCGTTACATTCTCCCCCACTCAAAACTTTTCGTCCCCGAAAAGGAAAAAGAAGGGAGAAGGAAGAATTTAGCGATCAATATATCTTATTCAAAATATTTACTTATAAACCATAATTTACAAAATTTATTAATTTAAATAAAATATACCCATTTTATAATCATTACCTCTTTTTTTCTCAAATAAATAAAGTTTGGAAAAACATTTTCAAAATAATTTCTAAGTTAAAAATTTACGGAAAATTTCGGCAGAGTCTCATTTGTACGGAGAGGCTCGGGAGAAAATATAGTATCAAATATAACAATTTTATTACATATATTATCCAAAATATTATATCCCAACACGGGAAAATATAAAATAGCGCTATAAACCGTAATCCGAAACGTACCTATTTGTCGGGAAATTTACGATTAATTTACGGAACCAAAAGCAATAGCAATTGCTTCCATAAGCTGCATTTCACTTGTAAAATACAAAGGCTAACAATGTAGAAATATTTAAGTGGTTTCAATCACTAACAACAAATCAATACAGCAACCATCAATTTCAACAAACAGCATACACAACAAATACAGAACAACCATTCAATCAACAAACAAATATTTGTTCGGGTTCAAAACTTTTAAATTGTACGGAATGAAGAATAAACTACTAGCGCATCATTTACTCAACAGTCTTAGATAAAACTAAATAGATTATTCACACATCCATACAAATCTAAAGTATCCTTACCCCCACAACCATAAACCAAACAACATAATTCAAATCAACTTTATTTATTATTAATTTTATTTCATACATTAGTTGTTTAATTTCCTTTCTTTCATTAATTTCAGTGATTTTTTTAATTTATATAATGGTTTATCTTTTTATTTCATTTATTTCTTTCAATTTTATTTAGAAATAACTTCAACTCCTTTACTTAAGTTTACAATTTCTCTTTATTATATTACATTCATTTATAATTGCATGACCTCATCTATTTACCCTTTAGTTACTTAAGTTTATCATCATCTATTTGTCATACTCACCTTTAATTATATTTACTTGGTAAAATTTCAATTATAACTTAGGTTCATAACATTAAATTCTCATTTAATAGCGATTTCATTGAATACTTTCATTATTTCAAATTTCTACTTGTATAATATTCTATTAAAATCTCCTATTAAACATTTCAACTTTTAATATTTGGTAGTTTATATATATGGTATTTAAGTGTGTAGTTTGAAAGTTATAAAAGTTTGTTCCACTTCGTTTTACTTAATTCATAGTTCAATAAATCTTTACCTTTTTCCTTATAAGTTACAATTTCAACTTCCCTTTTATTTCCTTTATAACTTAGCCTTAAATCTCTTACCTAAATTTGAGGCTTCAATTATGTATTACTTCCTTTCATTTCACTACAATAATTGAAATAACTAATTAACGGAAATTTAAGAAATTAATACCGAGTTTAATTTCAGATTATTTTAAAATAATAGATAAATATATTCTTACAACATATATGTCACTAATTATATTTAAAACAATTCAAAATTTATATAATTTTTTTTTTAAAAATGGATCTGCAGTAAAACTACTCCAGTGGCCTTCCTCCTTCGAAACTCAAAAATGAAAGTCGATGATGCGGCCGCCGTCACCGAAATTATTTTCCAGCGATAGAGAGGGGAGTACAACTTTTTTATTTCCAGAATTTCTTTAAAACCATACTTTGAAATTATATTTTATATCAGAAAATATTCCTAAATACTATTATTATATTTAAAAATCCTTTGAAAGAAAATTTTCAAAATCCCGGACTTAAGTTCTAAAATTTCCAAATTTCATTGATTTTATTTTCAATCTTATTTTACCTATTATTTATAAATTTTACTCCTAACAGTCAATATATTGCAAACAAATATATAATATATATATATCATTTATAAAAAATTTCTTTATATATATATAAAATATAATAGGCAAAATTATTTCATTTGTCTATATTAAAAACAAATATTATGTCGATCTGTCCTATTAAGTGTTTAGAAATCCTTATTGATGTCATAGCGTCCCATGCACCAACCATAATTTATTAATACAAAACGGAACAGATTAACACAATATAAAACCTTTTTATAACACTAACAAGTACGCACTCTCATATATACACTCAGCGACTCTCATAGGGTATTACTACCCTATTAATAAAGAGTCAGACCCCACAAAGCAAAGGTTTATCGCTAAACCAAAGCTCTGATACCAACTGTAACGTCCCGCCTTTTCGCACGATTTAAATCGACACAAGTGCCAATTCAAACCATACAGAAGGGCGGATTGTTATGGGGTAAATAAGAAAAATAAAAAAGAAATAAAAAGAAAACAGAATCCCACAGCGTAAGGATAAAATATAATAAAAAAATATACAGTTCATAAAACTATTTACAAAACATTTGATTCTTCTTTATACAATTAAATATTAGAATTCACATACTAATAAATATTAATGTAACAGTGTACAGTGTGTAGTGGAACCATATAGTATATAATAATAATAAAATCTCCGTCTTCGTCCTTGACGCAGCGGATTAATCGAAAATAAACTTCAATCGATGAAAGTGTAGCAATCGGTGGATTGATGAATACCAAAATGCCCAAATTCGTTGATCTGAAGATACCGAATTCTAGCTATCTCAAACACGTTGATAGCGCACTATACCGTGTTCAAAGATCTACGATTCTTCGTACGTTGATCTAGCGCACTAGATACCGTGAATCGGCTTCTACGATCGTTGAATCGAGCGCACTCGATTAACCGAAAGAGGAGATAGGAGATTACACTCAACTACCAATTTTAGAAGAAAGCACACAGCAATCAACAAGAAATTTTATTCAAAAATCGACCTCCAAAAAGTTACAACTCACTCCCTATTTATAGTATTTCACCAACTGGCCCTTAAGTCGTATGCGACTTACGACTCAACATAAGTCGCCAACGACTCAACGTACATAGCGTTTTACAACCCAGTTCTAGACACGACTCACGACTCATCTTGAGTCGGCAACGACTCAACAACACATCACTCATATTACAATACATGTAAGTCGGCAGCGACTCAACAGCCTCTTCACACGGCATTACAATTATGCGACCTAAGGACGAGACGACTCACGACTCATATTACAATACGACACTTACTTACATCTCAACAGAACATAGTACACGACATACGACTCAAGGCAATTACAACACAACACAACACTTAGGTCGTATACGACTTACGACATAAGAAGTAAACGACTCAAAGAAAAACAACACATCCAGGCTTACGACTTAAGACTCCCAACGACTCAAGCTCTTAGGTCGTAACTTGTAACTCGTTAACATCCTTCTCTGTTCTCCAGTTAGGTCGTGGACGACCTAGGCCTTCAACTTCTGCTCTGTTAAGTTGTGAACGATTCAAACCCCCACTAGGTCGTAAACGACTCAAGCTTCCATTAACTCGTGAACGACTCAAGTCCGAAACCTCCTCCATTCGACCTATGGCTCTTTTATCTGGTAACTTCTTCTTACGTATTTCATTAAGTCGTAGACGACTCATGCCATCACCTTCTAATATGTTAAGTCGTGAACGACTCATGCCGCTGCTCTTAACTCGTGTACGACTTATCCTTCTAGCCTGGGCTACACCATCCTCCCCTGGTTGAGAAAAATTAGCCCTCGAATTTGTAAATTCTTCTACATCAGATTGTCCATCTCCATAATACGGCACAAGATGCTTAACATTGAATACGTCAGAAGTGTATACATCCTCCAACAGCTTCAACTTATAAGCATTCTTATTGATCCGTTTCACAACTTCTACAGGACCAATTTTTCTGGCTTTCAACTTGTTATAAGCGCCTACTGGAAAACGATCCTTTGTTAACACCGCATATACGATATCTCCTTCATTAAATTCAACATTTCGTCGCTTCAAATCTGCAGATCGTTTATACTTCTCGTTTGCCTTCACCAATCGTTCCTGAACGATTTTATGACATTCAGTTAATTCATCAACAAAATCAACAGCTCGTTTAACTGTCCCCTTCGGTTGTGGTACTACCGTTAAGTCCAACGGTCCTCTAGGTAAACTTGAATATACAATCTGAAATGGACTGAATCCCGTACTACGATTCACTGCATTATTATGAGCAAACTCTGCCTGGCATAACTTCATGTCCCAACTCTTCAGATTATCCTTAACAAGACATCGCAACAAATTTCCCAATGATCTGTTAACAACTTCTCTCTGCCCATAAGTTTGCGGATGATAAGCACTACTAAATTTCAGCTTGGTTCCCACCATCTTCCACAAACTTAACCAAAAATGGCTTAAAAATCTGGTATCCCTATCCGAAACAATAGACTCTGGCAACCCATGTAAACAATAGATTTCTTTAAAGAACAACTGAGCAACACGAACGACATCCGCCGTCTTCTTACAAGCAATAAAATGTGCCATTTTCGAAAATCTATCCACCACAACAAATATAGAATCATTTCCCCTTTGAGTTCTAGGCAAACCCAAAATGAAATCCATGCTAATATCAACCCATGGTTTAGACGGTACAGCTAACGGCATATATAATCCTGCATTTGTCGCTGTTCCCTTCGAAACCTGACATATATGACATCTCTCCACAAACCTTTCAACCTCTTTCCTCATCGATGGCCAAAAATAAGATTGAGAAATTAACTGCAAAGTACGATCTCTACCCACATGGCCTTCTTCGTGTAATTCTTTGATAATCTTCAATCTCAAACTGCTCTCTGGAATACATAACTGATTTCCTTTAAACAGAAACCCATCAACCAACACAAATTCATCAGTACTTCCATCCTTAACTTTCTCAACGAACTTTGCAAAGTTAGGATCTTCTTCAATCAACTCTGGCAATAATTCAAATCATGTCACTTCAACCTTCAATGTTGTCAACAAATGACTTCTCCTACTCAAAGCATCAGCCACACGATTCGTCACCCCAGATTTGTGCTTAACAACAAAGGTAAATTGCTGTAAATATGCAATCCACGATGCATGTCTCGCTGAAATCTTATCCTGCCCCTGTAAATGTTTCAACGCCTCATGATCAATGTAAAGAACAAACTCTTTCTGAAATAGATAATGCCTCCAGTGTTTCACGGCTTGAACAATGGCATAAAACTCAACATCGTATGTACTATATCTCATCTTTGCCCCTGGTAACTTCTCACTGAAATATGCAATAGGTCTTCCACTCTGACTCAACACTCCTCCAATCCCAACCTTTGATGCATCAATGTGTAGCTCAAACAACAACTGAAAATCTGGTAATACAAGAATTGGTGCTGTCGTCAAAAGTTCTTTGATTCGTTCAAAAGCAACTCCTGCTTCCTTCGACCAAGAAAACTGTTTCTCCTTTATGCAATCAGTAACTGGTGCCATCACGCTACTGAAGTGTGGAATGAATCTTCGGTAGATTGATGCCAATCCATGAAAATTTCTAACTTCAGTAATAGTCCTCGGCTGTGGCCAATTTCTAATAGCTTCAACTTTACTCTGGTCCACCTGGATTCCCTTCTCAGATACAACATATCCCAAAAATAATACACTTCTGGTCATGAACACACATTTCTTCGTAGCTGCATAAAATTGTTCCTCACGAAGAATAATTAACACCTTTCTCAAATGTTGAACATGCTCCTCCGTACTCCTGCTGTATATCAGAATATCATCAAAATACACCACCACGAATTTCCCAATGAATGGTCTAAAGATTTGATTCATCACCCGCATGAATGTACTAGGTGCATTTGATAAACCAAATGGCATAACCAACCATTCGTATAACCCCTCTCTCGTCTTGAAGGCTGTCTTCCATTCGTCTCCAGGTCTAATTCGAATTTGATGATAACCACTCTTCAAATCAATCTTCGAAAAGATAGTAGCCCCACTCAACTGATTTAGCAAGTCATCCAACCTTGGCATAGGAAATCTGTAGCGAACAGTAATCTTGTTCAAAGCTCTACTATCGGTACACATTCTCCATGTTCCATCCTTCTTCGGCACCAACAATGCTGGTACTGCACAAGGACTCAAGCTTTCCTGAACACGTCCCCGTTCTAACAACTCTTCCACTTGCCTTCGTAACTCCTCATGTTCCTTCGGACTCATTCGATAATGTGGTCGATGTGGTAAAAATGCTCCCGGAACAAGATCAATTTGATGTTGAATGTCCCTCAGTGGCGGTAACTCCTTAGGCTGCTCTTCTGGAAATACATCTTCAAATTCTTTCAAAACTGGCTTTGCTTCTTCTGGAATTTCAACCTCTTCACTACACTCTCGCCCAATCAACAAATAGACTTCAGGCTCCTCTTTAACTTCTTTAACAAACTCCTTCAAAGATAGCAAAGTTTTCAGTTCTTCGAACTCCTCTAATTTGCTTTCCTTCTGTTGCTGTTTTTTGGGAACTAAAGTGATTTTAGTACCTTCGAACATGAAACTGTAACTATTAGCACGACCATCATGTTGCACTGCTCTATCAAACTGTCACGGTCTTCCCAACAACAGATGACACACATCCATGTCTACAACATCACACCAAATTTCGTCTTTGTACTTCTTCCCAATAGAAAAATTAACACAAGCCCTTCGACACACCTTCACTTCACCACCCTTCCTTAACCATGCTAACTTGTACGGTTTAGGATGCTTCTCAGTTTTCAAGTTCAATTTCTTTACTGCTTCAGTAGAGATAATATTGTCACAACTCCCAGCATCAATAACGAACTTGCAAACTTTCCCCAGAATAGTGCATGCCGACTGAATAATATTGCTTCTCAACCAACTAGAATCCTCTTCTTGCTTTGGTGTAAGACAAGATATCCTCATCATAAGATTACAACCTTCATCTCCAGATAATTCTTCTTCCTCCTCAACATAAGGTGCATTTAAACCTTCTGCCTCCTCACCATCATCCTCAATCTCAGCAACCATTGCTCTCTTCTTCGGCTTCGGACATTCATTGCTTTTGTGACCCAACTCCTGACAGTTATAACATTTGAAACCACTGCTAACCTTTGCCTTCTCAGCCTCCTTCACCATTGGTTTTGTAACAGGTTTAGGAACATTAGAACTTCCACTAACACCCTTCGCTTGATTATTGGAATTAGTAAACACGCCACCTCCACGCCTTCCTTGCTTCTCCCAAGCCAACGCTTTCTGATGTGCTTCTGCAACAGATCTCGGATCGAACATATTAACCAAATCCTGGATCTGCATTCTCAATCCTCCAATAAATCTAGTAGTTAGCTATTCTTCCGTTTCCATAATATCATTCCCGGCAATGAGTTGGTAAAATTCATCAGCATAATCATTAACTGACTTCGTCCCTTGCCTCAGATTCTGCAACCTCTGGTACGTAAGTGATTGATAGTTGTAAGGTAAAAATGTAGCCCTCATCAACTTCTTCATCTTCTCCCATGATTCAATCTTTGACTTTCCCATTCTCTCCCTTGTAAGTTTAGTTTGCTGCCACCATGCCAAAGCTCTCCCCCTCAACCTAGTAGCAACCAACTTCACTCTTCTATGCTCAGGAACCTCCTTGAAATCAAAGATCTCGTCAACATTAGACAACCAATCAAGAAATTCTTCTGCTACCATTCCACCCTTGAACTCTGGAATTTCCATCTTCATACCCGATTCCCATCGACGATCTTCATCCATATCTCGATATGAATTTCGAACTTGGTCTCGATCTCGATAATGAATGCTAGCTCTATCACCCTCTTCATCAAAATCAAATGTTCGTCTATATCGATCTAGACCATTATCATCCCTTCGTTCATGCATGCTTCTTCGACTATGTCTCTCTTCATCTCTATACGCCTCATTGTCAAATTCACGTTGACTTCTTCTCTCTTCATGTCCATAGTCATGATGATCTCTCCGTGATGAAATTGATGTTTCTCTTCTATCTCTAAAAGAATGCGGTGATACCCTCCTCGCTTCCGTAACCGATGGCGAAACTCGGTTTCCTCCATGGTTCGAGTTTGGTGATCTCCTCCTTTGAGTTTGATTCAAATCATTCATCAATTTCTCTAACTTCCGAATGCCATCATCAAATTTCTCATTAATATGTTGTTCCATAAGCTCGGCTTCTTCTCTTCTATACAACGCTTCAACATTTATATGACGATTAGCTCTTCTTGGCGGCATGATTGAAAACTT
Source organism: Allium cepa (assembly GCA_030765085.1). Taxonomy (NCBI): domain Eukaryota; kingdom Viridiplantae; phylum Streptophyta; class Magnoliopsida; order Asparagales; family Amaryllidaceae; genus Allium; species Allium cepa. The sequence continues at coordinate 214,214,855 of CM060930.1, read as the reverse complement.
CTCAAAACTTCAAATACTTCTCAAATACTTCAATATAAGTCAAACAAGTCACGACCTAACACTTAGCTCGGCCTCAACTTAGCTCGGCTCAAGGTCTCCAAGCAACTTCCAATTCAAACACTTCCCTAACTCTAGATCCAAAATGAAATGGATTTAAAACTTCAAACTCGTTGCAACTTCAAGATGAACACGATGAACTTCACTTCAAACTTCAACTTCAAAAATTGGCTCCAAGTCATGTCTTAGCTATGATTGGCTAAGTCTAGCTCCGATACCAAAACTGACGCAGCGGATTAATCTAAAATAAACTTCAATCGATGAAAGTGTAGCAATCGGTGGATTGATGAATACCAAAATGCCCAAATTCGTTGATCCGAAGATACCGAATTCTAGCTATCTCAAACACGTTGATAGCGCTCTATACCGTGTTCAAAAATCTACGATTCTTCGTACGTTGATCTAGCGCACTAGATACCCTGAATCGGCTTCTATGATCGTTGAATCGAGCGCACTCGATTAACCGAAAGAGGAGATAGGAGATTACACTCAACTACCAATTTTAGAAGAAAGCACACAGCACTCAACAAGAAATTTTATTCAAAAATCGACCTCCAAAAAGTTACAACTCACTCCCTATAGTATTTCACCAGCTGGCCCTTAAGTCGTATGCGACTTACGACTCAACATAAGTCGCCAGCGACTCAACGTACATAGCGTTTTACAACCCAGTTCTAGACACGACTCACGACTCATCTTGAGTCGGCAACGACTCAACAACACATCACTCATATTACAATACATGTAAGTCGGCAGCGACTCAACAGCCTCTTCACATGGCATTACAATTATGCGACCTAAAGACGAGACGACTCACGACTCATATTACAATACGACACTTACTTACATCTCAACAGAACATAGTACACGACATACGACTCAAGGCAATTACAACACAACACAACACTTAGGTCGTATACGACTTACGACATAAGAAGTAAACGACTCAAAGAAAAACAACACATCCAGGCTTACGACTTAAGACTCCCAACGACTCAAGCTCTTAGGTCGTAACTCGTAATTCGTTAACATCCTTCTCTGTTCTCCAGTTAGGTCGTGGACGACCTAGGCCTTCAACTTCTGCTCTGTTAAGTTGTGAACGATTCAAACCCCCACTAGGTCGTAAACGACTCAAGCTTCCATTAACTCGTGAACGACTCAAGTCCGAAACCTCCTCCATTCGACCTATGGCTCTTTTATCTGGTAACTTCTTCTTACGTATTTCATTAAGTCGTAGACGACTCATGCCATCACCTTCTAATATGTTAAGTCGTGAACGACTCATGCCGCTGCTCTTAACTCGTGTACGACTTATCCTTCTAGCCTGGGCTACATCAGTCCTCCAGAAATAAAATCTTCAAATCCTGAAATGCTCGGACTGACTCGAGCGAATTTAAAAGACAAAACACTTGAGTCGGAACTAAAAGATCTTATGCAAGTTAAATTAACAGAAATAAATATGAGTGCAGTAACTCAAAAGATGCTCGGGATTTACATCTCTTACGGATCCGTTAAACTATTTATTATGTAGTATATTTCGCTATTATAATATTGTCTAATTGTAAAATAAACTTACTTTTTAATAGCGTTAAGGGGTTACCCATATAGCCCTTAACACAAATAATGCCAATAGTCTATACAGTATCGTAATACCTCCTGATCGGGAGGCTACCAGAGGATACTCCATAGGTACGACACAAATAGAAACTCGTAGTAAATGCTCGGTATGGTAGGTGACACGACATAGCTAGGCAATACCAGGGTAGATATACCAATTACGCATCCGGGCCGGTGGAAACGCGCAGCGCGCAGCTACTGCCCACCTCGAACAACACCCCCAAATCAATATAAAAGTGGCCACCGAATCCAAATCCAAAAGTCAGAGTATAATATCGAAGGAGCGCGTCCGATCAGAGGAATGACCTCATTGGCCCGAGAATCGCTCCTGTTTTAGCCACCTTATGCTAACTCACGTGAGTCTGGTCTTCGTATTTACCTCAAAGGAAACGCCGCCACCATCCTACTTCATTCTGGAATCTCCACCGCGTACACGGTTGTTAAAGTGGTTTTCGGAGTTGGCAGTGGTATGACAACTTCCGATCCTGGTCTCTTCAACAACCAATCGTTATTATAACACCGCGGTTATTTCAAAATAATTTATACTTTTAAAACCAGAATATATATCCATTTCAAAACCCATAAATACGATATCATTTCCATTTCCAAAACAACTCATTTTGATATTATTTTTATAAAACCCAAATCAATAATATCGTTTATAATTCAAATATATATCTTTTCCAAAATCACACTGCTTTAAAATTTATAATATCTGGAAACCAAACATTTAAATTATAACTCTCCAAAACATAATACTTCGAATCCATGACTTTAAAACCATAACTTCCAACTTAAATGGTTTGGATATTCAACGGTATATAAATACAATGGTGTGAATTTAAAATTATTTTATAAAGTAAATAATTTCCTCGACTTTAGAATTTTATTTTCTTTAAATTAAGTCTAAATCCATAAATTTTAAATTCACTTCCAGTTTTAATAAACCACTTCAGTTTCAATATATTTCAGACTTGAATATTAAACAATTGGAACTAAGGTTGGAATTTTCTATTCAACAATTTAATGTCCTATTATTTAGTTTGAAATATTTGCAAAATAAATCCATAATCCTTTAAATAAAACTCAAATTACTTATAACTAAATATTTCCTTCAATTTTAATTATACTAGAAATATTCATTTAATTCATCTTGAATAAAAATTGAGTTATAAATACCATACCTTTTAAAATTTCAAGTTAATAAATTCTACATCAACTTATGAAGTTAAATTCTTAATTAAGCTCAATTCCAAATAAATTTTCAATTTAACTCCGAATCTTAATTGATTTAAATTATTTAAAACTCTATATATATTCAATATCTTAACATGTACTTAACCATATAATATAAAATAATCAAACTCCATTATTCCACTTATTTATTTTATTTAGTAGATTATACATAGCTTAAATTCAAAATTTAACTATATATGTATAATTATAAAATAATATTTATATAATATCAAAATTTAGTATTTATTAAACCGTATCATATCCAAACCATAAAAATCATTTCAAAAATAATTATATATATATATACCGCGGTGCTTGTATAAAATTTTCTATCCTATGATCTAGTGATACGGATATTTATCATTCCAATCCGCAATTTAAAAATAAAAAAATGCGGTTGTATATCATTTCAAACCGCAATCCCGAATGAAATGAAAATGCATAATAACTTACAGTTTATAAAATATAGAACACATCATCCATTCACCCAATATCAATCATCAACCAATTTATTTCAACCATCATCAATTTAAACAAACATCAATAGAGCATATAAAATATAACAGGTATCAACGAAAAGTTTATATTCAAATAAATAAATAAATAAATAAATAACTGTTTAACTAGCAGTTTATATGCAAAATAAATAAATTTTAACTGTCAATTTATATGCAATAATGACATTAATTAACAGTTAAGTTAAATAAATGCGATTTAACTGAGATGATGAATAAAATATGCAAAACAGTCATAAATAAATTTCTACTCATATCTTAGATCAATTTAACAAACATAAGAAAACTTAGAAGTTGTGAGTGGGTTAAAACACTTACCTTTTGAATTTAAATTGAATTTAAATCCAATTTAAACCCAAAAATTTGACTATCTCATAATTCATCCAAACCAGCGTCATCAAGTCCGGAATTTAAATACGATCATAACAAAAGAAACCACGCACGAAAAGGGGTTCGTATGCGAGAGATATTGTGAAAATTGCGATTGAATTCAATTAAAAATAAATAAAGAAAATGAACATAAAAACAAACTCACCTCTCAAAGAATTAAGCCACGTCAACATACATTTCTTCTTCACGCCTATAGTACACGCGAAAACGAACCGACCCAAATTGCCTTCGTTGACCGATCTTTGACCCTGCCTCGACGTTGTCACCGACCACCCTATCACTTGCGGCCACCATCACGTCCACGCCCCCGAGGAGCCGCCCCATCTCCCCAGGTGCGAACGGCTCAAACGCCCCCCGGTCGCCGCCAGTAACCCATACACTCGAAACCCTTATCGAATTAATTGCATCGATCTGACCGTCAACTCTCAAAATCAACCACACGGATGCACTCTCCTTCGTTCCCTCGCCAAAACCCAGAAACCGTTTCCCGATCCGACGAATTTTGTCGCGGCGATGATGAACGGCCGCGAATTCTTTGATTTTTACCGATCAGAGATGAACCAAAACGAAAAACGAATTTCAGATTTAGGTTGCGCTCTTCGAGAGCTCCAACATATATTTATTTCGAATTTTTCTGAGGACTTTTAATTTTTAGCTTTTGATTTGATTTACAATTGTGTTTGGATCTAAGATTTGCATCCATTGAGGAAGAGAAAGAGTTGAGGAAATGAACGTACAACAAATGAGAATAGATGGAGGCTAGGGTTTATAACTAGGTTTATATAGGCAGGTTTAGAAATAGAGTAGATAGATCCGATAAACAAACGTGCTAGTGCTAACGTGGCCCAAAAAGCCCGTTCTGACCCCGAAACAAAATTGCGTAATCCATATATCGAAATAGGTGTTTAAAAATATTCTGATCGCGATGGAAAAAGTTTCACGTCCAAATTCCATCGTATGAAGAAGTTATGCTGAAATCAATATTTTTAAATTGATTTCAAACTAATTTCAACTGCATAAATTTCAAGGCGTTTCGAGTCCGTACGATCAAACGACAAGTTCATCGCTACGAAACTTGAAACACTATTACAATTCACCGTTACAGATATTATGAAACTGGTTTCGTCGAAATCCGAGATAGTGGCCAAAATGACTATTTTTATATTAATTAAATAAATTTACAATTACTTGATTAAATCAAATTTTTAAATTCCAATTCAAAAATTTGTTAATTTTATCACCTTTATATTTCTTAAACCATTACAATGATTTAACAAATTTAAATGTCAATTTAGCGAAGATAACTTTATAAATTTCAATATTAATTCTCAATTTCATTAAATTCAAAATTATAAATTAACTTTCTAATAATTCTATTAAATCGAAGAAATCAATGATTATTCCATTCATATATTTCAAATAGATGGGCTTGATATTGGATTCAAAATCTATTATCTTAATATTATTCGACTACACTTAAATCCTTATTAACGTAATATTTAGATGTTAACTTTTCATTTATTTCAATTTAACCTATAATCATGCATTACTCCGATATTGACAAAGCTTACTTTTGCACCCTTTCATTTACACAACTGCCATTTTATAAATAAATTTAATAATAGATTCATACTTTATTACATAAATGTCTACCCTTTCATCTAAATTAAAAATTTACGTAAATTTCAAACATTTAATCCATTTAATTGCAATTAATCCTTTCATTTAATTTTAGATTCAAATCAATTTATAAAGCTTTATTTCCATTCTCTATATACACTAATCATCATTTTATGAAGAATTTATTCACGTTATTCCCTATTATTAACTAAATTTATTTTGACGTAACATTTATTTCAATGATTTCCAAATTAAATTGAAAGAACTAAATATACATATAGCTCATAATAATGGTTGTCAAAACTCTAAATCTCACATTTATAAGTTTGTTATTTACACTCAAATATTATAGATATCTACAGAGTATTGGTTTTCATTAAATAATTATTTATTATATATATTAATAAAATAAATTCAATATTTAATTCTGTTTAAATTTATTACCAAATACACATTTGCCTTTCCCAACAAATTTGAATTCCATTCAATTAATATAATCAATCAATTTCCATTCCTTTTTACATCAACCATCACTTACGAATAAATTAGCATTTCCTATTCATTTTGTTACGTTCACTTATATTCACTTTATGAGTAAATTGGTATTCCATTTAATCCATTAATTATTAACTTTAATTATTGCAATTCATTGTCTAACATAAATTTTGAATCTATTTCCTAATTTTCATATTTCAATTAATTAACACCTTACAATAGTTTACAAATAAAAAGGAATTGTGCTAAATAAATTATTTATTGTCCTGCATTACTTTATTACCTCCATTTACATTCACTTTCCATAAATCAATATTTAATTTCATTATAAATTCAATACTTGCCTTTACTTACTTATTTTTAACTTTATATCCAAATGCCAAAAAATTTAACTATTACAATTACTTGCAACATAAAATTAAATTTGTAAATTTTAATTACCCTTGATACATCAAATTTCTACATTCGCTTTCATATAAATTAATAGGATTTTTATTTCCTTCTAAATTTAAATTACAATCTTATTAATTTAATTCATTTTAAACATCGAATTTATACGGGTCGTTACACTCTCCCCTACTCAAAACTTTTCGTCCCCGAAAATGAAAAAGAAGGGAGAAGGAAGAATTTAGAGATCAATATATCTTATTGAAAATATTTACTTATAAACCATAATTTACAAAATTTGTTACTTTAAATAAAATATACCCATTTTATAATCAATACCTCTTTTTTTTCTTAAATAAATAAAGTTTGGAAAAACATTTTCAAAATAATTTCTAAGTTCAAAATTTACGGAAAATTTCGGCAGAGTCTCCTTTGTACGGAGAGGCTCGAGAGAAAATATAATATCAAATATAACAATTTTATTACATATATTATCCAAAATATTATATCCCAACACGGGAAAATATAAAATAGCGCTATAAACCGTAATCCGAAACGTACCTATTTGTGGGGAAATTTAAGCTTAATTTATGGAACCAAAAGCAATAGCAACTACTTCCATAACCTGCATTTCACTTGTAAAATCCAAAGGCTAACAATTTAGAAATATTTAAGTGGTTTCAATCGCTAACAACAAATCAATACATCAACCATCAATTTCAACAAATAGCATACACAACAAATACAAAACAACCATTCAATCAACAAACAAATATTTGTTCGGGTTCAAAACTTTTAAATTGTACGGAATGAAGAATAAACTACTAGCGCATCATTTACTCAACAGTCTTAGATAAAACTAAATAGATTATTCACACATCCATACAAATCTAAAGCATCCTTACCCCAACAACCATAAACCAAACAACACAATTCAAATCAACTTTACTTATTATTAATTTTATTTCATACATTAGTTGTTTAATTTCCTTTCTTTCATTCGTTTCAGTGATTTTTTCATTTATATAATGGTTTATCTTTTTATTTTCATTTATTTCTTTCAATTTTATTTAGAAATAACTTCAACTCCTTTACTTAAGTTTACAATTTCTCTTTATTATATTACATTCATTTATAATTGCAAGACCTCATCTATTTACCCTTTAGTTACTTAAGTTTATCATCATCTATTTGTCATACTTAACTTTAATTATATTTATTTGGTAAAATTTCAATTATAACTTAGGTTCATAACATTAAATTCTCATTTAATAGCGATTTCATTGAATACTTTCATTATTTCAAATTTCTACTTGTATAATATTTTATTAAAATCTCCTATTAAACATTTCAACTTTTAATATTTGGTAGTTTATTTATATGGTATTTAAAGGTGTAATTTGAAAGTTATACAAGTTTGTTCCGTTTCTTTTTACTTAATTCATAGTTCAATAAATCTTTACCTTTTTCCTTATAAGTTACAATTTCAACTTACCTTTTATTTCCTTTATAACTTAGCCTTAAATCTCTTACCTAAATTAGAGGCTTCAATTATTTATTACTTCCTTTCATGTCACTACAATAATTGAAACAATTAATTAACGGAAATTTAAGAAATTAATACCGGGATAAATTTCAGATTATTTTAATATAATAGATAAATATATTCTTACGACTTATATATCACTAATTATATCTAAAACAATTCAAAATTTATATAAATTTTTTCTAAAAAAAATGAATCTGCAGTAAAACTACTCCAGTGGTCTTCCCCTTCGAAACTCGAAAATGAAAGTCGATGATGCGGCCGCCATCACCGAAATTATTTTCCAGCGACAGAGAGGGGAGTACAACTTTTTTATTTCTAGAATTTCTTTAAAACCATACTTTCAAATTATATTTTATATCAGAAAATATTCCTAAATACTATTGTTATATTTAAAAACCCTTTGAAAGCAATTTTTCAAAATCCCGGACTTAAGTTCTAAAATTTCCAAATTTCATTGATTTTATTTTCAATCTTATTTTACCTATTATTTATAAATTTTACTCCTAACAGTCAATATGTTGCAACCAAATATATATATATATATATATATATCATTTATAAAAATTCCCTTTATATATATAGAAAATATAATAGGCAAAATTATTTCATTCGCCTATATTAAAAACAAATATTATGTCGATCTGTCCTATTAAGTGTTTAGAAATCCCTATTAATGTCATAGCGTCCCATGCACCAACCAGAATTTATAAATACAAAACGAAACAGATTAACACAATATAAAACCTTTTTATAACACTAACAAGTACGCTCTCTCATATATACACTCAGCGACTCTCATAGGGTATTACTACCCTATTAATAAAGAGTCAGACCCTACAAAGCTAAGGTTTATCGCAAACCAAAGCTCTGATACCAACTGTAACGTCCCGCCTTTTCGCGCGATTTAAATCGACACACGTACCAATTCAAACCATACGGAATGGCAGATTGTTATGGGGTAAATAAGAAAAACCAGAAAGAAATAAAAAGAAAATAGAATCTATCATCGGAAGGATAAAATATAATAATAAAATATACAGTTCATAAAACTATTTACAAAACATTTGATTCTTCTTTATACAATTAAATATCAAAATTCACATGCCAATAAATATTAATGCAGCGGAATACAGTGTGTAGTGGAACCATATAGTATATAATAATAATAAAATCTCCGTCTTCGTCCTCCAGAAATAAAATCTTCAAATCCTGAAACGCTCGGACTGACCCGAGCGAATTGAAAAGACAAAACACTCGAGTCAGAACTAAAAGATCTTATGTAAGTTAAATTAACAGAAATAAATATGAGTGCAGTAACTCAAAAGATGCTCGGGATTTACATCTCCTAAGGATCCGTTAAACCATTTACTATGTAGTATATTTCGCTATTATAATAGTGTATAATTGTAAAATAAACTTACTTTTTAATAGCGTTAAGGGGTTACCCATATAGCCCTTAACACAAATAATGCCAATAGTCTATACAATACTGTAATACCTCCTGATCGGGAGGCTACCAGAGGATACTCCATTGGTACGACACAAATAGAAACTCGTAGTAAAGGCTCGGTATGGTAGGTGACACGGCACAACTAGGCAATGCCAGGGTAGATATACCAATTACGCATCCGGGCTGGTGGAAACGCGCAGCGCGCAGCTACCACCCACCTCGAACAACACCCCCAAATCAAAATAAAAGTGGCCACCGAATCCAAGTCCAAAAGTCAGAGTATAATATCCAAGGAGTGCGTCCGATCAAAGGAATGACCTCATTTGCCCGAGAATCGCTACTATTTTAGCCACCTTATGCCAACTCACGGGAGTCGGGTTCACGTATTTACCTCAAAGGAAACGCCGCCACCAACCTACTTCATTCTGGAATCTCCACTGCGTACACAGTTGTTAAAGTGGTTTTCGGAGTTGGCAGAGAGTATGACAACTTCCGATCCCGGTCTCTTCAACAACCAATTGTTATTATAACACCGCGGTTATTTCAAAATAATTTATACTTTTAAAACAAGAATATATATCCATTTCAAAACCCATAAATACGATATCATTTCCATTTCCGAAACAACTCATTTTGATATTATTTTTATAAAACCCAAATCGATAATATCATTTATAATTCAAATATATATCTTTTCCAAAATCATACTGCTTTAAAATTTATAATATCTGGAAACCAAACATTTAAATTATAACTCTTCAAAACATAATACTTCGAATCCATAGCTTTAAAACCATAACTTCCAACTTAAATGGTTTGGATATTCAACGGTATATAAATACAATGGTGTGAATTTAAAATTACTTTATAAAGTAAATAATTTCCACGACTTTAGAATTTTATTTTCTTTAAATTAAGTCTAAATCCATAAAATTTAAATTCACTTCCAGTTTCAATAAACCACTTCAGTGTCAATATATTTCAGACTTGAATATTAAACAATTGGAACTAAGGTTGGAATTTTCTATTCAACAATTTAATGTCTTATTATTTAGTTTGAAATATTTGCAAAATAAATCCATAATCCTTTAAATAAAACTCAAATTACTTATAACTAAATATTTCCTTCAATTTTAATTATACTAGAAATATTCATTTAATTCGTCTTGAATAAAAATTGAGTTATAAATACCATACCTTTTAAAATTTCAAGTTAATAAATTCTACATCAACTTATGAAGTTAAATTATTAATTAAGCTCAACTCCAAATAAATTTTCAATTTAACTCCCAATCTTAATTGATTTAAATTATTTAAAACTCTATATATATTCAATATCTTAACATGTACTTAACCATATAATATAAAATAATCAAACTCCATTATTCCACTTATTTATTTTATTTAGCAGATTATACATAGCTTAAATTCAAAATTTAACTATATATGTATAATTATAAAATTATATTTGTATAATTATGTTTTTTTTCAACGTGTCCTTCTCCCATGGTGTCCTTCTCCCATCTCCATCCATACCTTCTTCTTCTTTTCCCATACCTCCCGTTCCTGACACTTCCATCCTCTTGTGTCCTTCTGTTGACTTCCAGTCCACTCCACCTCCTCCTCTTCAGTCACCTCTTGTTGCCACTTCTTCTCCTCTTCCTTCTTTAATCTCTGACTTAATATCCAATACTTCTTTTACTCCAGTTCTTCCCAAAGTCAACCCCATCCGCATTAATCTCCATTCTCCACCTCCTCCTCCAATTCCTCCCCCTCCTGATGACCTTCCTCCTCTTACACTTAAAACTTCCTTGCCTATTGAATCACCTCTATCTTCTGAACACTTTCCTTCCCTTGGTGCCACCTCTTCTTCTACTCCTTCTTCTTCATGGTCCTCCCTTTTTAACTCGAAACCTAGGAATGCTGGTCCTTACATTCCTACGCATTTTGATGTTGCTTATACTGGCTCCCCGATTGAACCTCCTCCAGAAGTGTTGAATGAGGGTATTAAGGCTTGGTCTGATTGCTTAGTGGGTTCCTTTTTGGCAGGAAATGTTAACTATATGGCAGTTAAAACTCATCTTCAAAAAGTGTGGAAGCTTAAAGGATCATATGATATCTTCTTTGATAATCAAAATTATTATTTTAAATTTGCCTCAGAGGAAGACAAAAACAAAATTCTTCGAAGAGATCCCATGTTTATAAGAGGTCAAATGTTTATCATTTCTAAATGGAATCCCACCCTATCTTCAGCGCAGGCGGCAGTAAGGTTGGTGCCAATCTGGATTCATTTTTATAGAATTCCAATAATGTTATGGTCATTGCTGGGTATTAATTGGATAGCGTGTCACCTTGGAAAGCTGGTTTCCTATGATGAGAACACTGAAAGGATGAAAAGATTTGAATATGCTAAATGTTTAATTGAAGTGTCTCATGATAAAGAATTGCCTGAATTCTTAGCTATTGGAGATGATTCCTGCCCTAATATTCAGATTGAATATTCATGGAAACCACTTATTTGTGTTACATGTAAAGCTTTTGGTCATGCTACTGACCAGTGTGAGAGGAATAAAGTTCAGCAAGATGGAGAAATGCCGGATAACTTAATTACAAGAAATGCATTAGCTGATGAGAAATCCAACGATGTTAACAACATACACGATGATAATGATAAAAGGTTTTTTTTTATTAGAAGCAAAAAGAGAGTTAAAGCTGGACAAAAGATTTGGAGAAAAGTAAATAGGGAGAAAAGTAACAATAATGGGATGGAAGGTATACAGGAAGAAAGACCTACTGATGTGAATCAAATAAGCAAAAGGAATGAAGAAGATTCTGTACTACAAGCTCTGAAACAAAATGAATCAATAAATGAGACTGTGATGGAAACTAATAGTAGTGGAAATAATGTCTCTGATACGAATCAACATTTGATTTCCCTGGAGGATGTCACGAAGCAAACATTGAATTTCTGCGTATGACATAGGCAGTTCTATTAAGAAAGTTGGTGGAATTCAGAATGTAACAGGGTATCCTGATAATAATGATGCAACACTTGAGAATACAATTCATGCAAACGATGATGTGTCTACTCACAATGCCTTCACAGTGCTTCAGGAAAGTAATGAAAATGAAGAGGCTATTCAACACCTCATTAATAAAAATCCAGATATGCACATCAACTTATTGTGCACTGACATGCACAACCTATCTCCAGATATAACTTCCCCTTCTGTTATCTCACCTCCCAACAATCATCTCAATGATGTATCTCCTTATTCATCCCTTTCTCTTCCAAACCATATCTTCAATGACATAATCAACCCTTCCCTTTCAGCAAAACCAAATCTACCACTTCCCTCTCAAACACTCTTTCCAGATTCCTCAGCAAAAAGAAAAAGAAAGGTCGTCCAAAGAAATCCACTAATATACCCACAATTGACTTGGACAATGGTATCAATTTTTCCATTGAACAAATTGAACTAGATGTTTTGACTCAAAATAATAAGGCAAACTCCACCTCTGGTGTCCAAACCAGAGCTTCCTCATCATCACTATCTTAATGAATGGAAATATAGGATTTTGGAATGTTAGGGGTGCTAACTCCATTGACAAGCAACTTGAAATTTCGAACCTTATTTCATCTCACAACATTCAACTTATGGTGATTTCTGAAACCAAACTCAATCATGATACTACACTTAAAGCTCTCTCCAACATTAGACATGACTGGAACAGTATTCACAATCTATCCCAAGCTCCTTTTGGTAGATTGTTAATTTTATGGAATCCACTGATCTACTCCCTATCCCCTATCACTGTCCACAGGCAGTTCGTTCACTCTGAAATATTACACATCCCCTCCACAACTTCTTTTTTCCTTACCACTGTTTATGCTGACAATAATGCAACTCAGAGGCAAATCTTCCTTGACATTCTTCCTTCTCTATAGCAGTCTAATCTGCCTTGGATCTGTCTTGGTGATTGGAACTGCATGCAGCTATCTACTGATAAATGTGGGGGGTAACCATTAACTTACAGTCAGACACGACCTCTAAACAAGGCCATTTATGATGCTAACCTTATTCCTTCCACTATTAGAGGGGCTTTCTTTACTTGGAATAACTCCAGTAAAACTGGAAAGAGAACATATTGTAAACATGATAGAGTTTATATGAATTACTCCTCTATTCTCAAATGGCCTAATCTCTCTACCTTTATCCCTCCCCCATCATTATCTGACCATTCTCCTCTCATCATTGCCTGGGGCAAGGACACTGTGAGAAGACGCTCCTCATTTTCATTTTTTAATAACTGGTCTAAGCACCCTGATTTCTTGAAAATTGTAAAATATAACTGGAAATTTCATACTTTTGGCAACCCTATGTTTGTTTTGTAGGCTAAACTCAAGCATTTGATGATTCACCCGAGGGAATGGGCTCAGCAAACATATGGTAATGGGAATAACATGTCTTCTTCAATACGTGAAAAATTATTTCAAGTTCAACTGGAAATATAAAGAAGTCATGACCAACCTCAGCTGTTTTCTACTGAAACTTCTCTGCTTAAGGACTTCTCTAAAGCTCTCCTTGAAGAAAATAAGATGGCAAAGCAAAAAGCTAAACATGAATGGCAGTTGAATGGTGATAAAAATTCGTCCACTTTCCATAAAAGATTAAAAATTCAACAGTCCTCGGCAAATTTCTTTTCTATTCTTGATATGCATGGTCAGCCTTGTGATACCCAAGATTCCATTCAAGAAGCCTTTATGGAGTATTTTCAGCTTAATCTTGGAAAGTCTCAAATTGCTTCAATCTCTCCGCATCAATTCTCTCAGTTTCAACTCCCAAAAATTTCTGATGACATGTACACTGATTTAATTAAGGAAATTTCGGATAATGAAATCAAGCAAGCTATCTTTGGATTAAACTCTAATAGTTCTCCTGGTCCTGATGGATTCAACCCTCATTTTTTCAAAGTTACATGGGATATAATTGGTGGTGACATGATCAAGGCCATTAAGAACTTTTTCAGACACGGTAAGCTTATCTCTGGTATTAATGCTACAAAACTAGCTTTGATCCCTAAAACTATCCATCCTATGTCTGTTGATCAGTTCAAACCCATTGCTTGCTGCAATGTTATATATAAGTGCATTGCTAGGGTATTGGCTGCAAGAATGAAAACTCTTATGGATGGTTTGATCTCTGCAAATCAGAGTGCTTTTCTTCCTGGAAGGGACATAACTGATAACATCCTCCTTGCTTCTGAAATTATGAAGGGGTATAATAGGAAACTCATTTCTCCTAGATGTGTCCTTAAGCTTGATATTCAGAAAGCTTATGATTCCATACAGTGGAAATCTATTATCTATATTTTGCATAAAATGAACTTCCCCATCCCCTTCTTATGTTGGTTATATACATGTATTTCTACTATCAACTACTCGCTTAGTATTAATGGTAATATCTTTGGTTACTTTGGTGCTACTCAGGTTATTAGACATGGTGACCTGGTTTCTCCATACCTCTTCATTTGTGTTATGGAGTTGCTCACATCTCTTTTTTCTGATGCTATATACAATAAGTTATTTGATTATCATCCATTATGCAGGAAGAACAGTATATCCTCTCTCCTATTTGCTGATGACTTACTTTTATTCACTAAGCCTAATGCTAAATCCATTAGTGGGGTCTTAAATGTTCTTGATACCTTTAGAGCTTTGACAGGTCTGGCCATTAACAGAAGTAAATCTAGAATGTTAATTGCTGGTCTCCCTGATGATGGTAAAGAGATGATGTACACTCTTTCCGACCTCTCTCCATTCAACGATAATGAATATTATCTTGGAGTGCCTCTTTGTGCTTCTAGAATCAGGACATTCCAATGCTTACAACTATTTGAAAATATTACCGCTAAACTAGCTAGCTAGAAAGTATCTCAATTTTCGATGGCTGGTAGGCTTGTAATTGTTAAATCCATTGCAATATCCATGTGTGTTTCTTATGCCAGAATCTTCATTCTTCCAGCCAAACTCATTAGCATGATCAACTCTGCTCTGAATCATTTTCTGTGGCACGGTAATCCCTACTCTAAGAAAATGATTCCTATAGATTTTAGTAAAATTTGTCGCCCTCATGATAAAGGTGGTCTTGGAATTATAAATATTAAGAATTGGAACTTTGCTATGCTATCTGCAAGAATTGACAAGTTATTAAGGAATGACAGCAATCTGTGGGCTTCTTGGTGTAGGCAATATCACATACGTCATAGCAACTTCTGGAGTATTTCTTCTCCAACTGACTGCAGCTGGACATGGAGGAATATCTTTAGAGCAAGACAATTTTTCCTTCCTATGGTGCAACAGAGAATGAAAGATACTAACAAGATATCGTTTTGGTTTGATCCATGGTCTGCAAAAGGAGTCATTTTAGCTAATATAATTGATTATGACATGAGAAGCTCCACTGGCATTGGTTGTACTGCTACCCTCTCAAGGTACTGGGCTGATGAATCTGTTTCCCTCCCTAATAGTAGCTCTGTTGTGGTTAGAGCTGAATGGTTTGCTATACATAATAGGTCCTATAAACTCAGCAATGTTCATATGACTTGGATTGACAGGGAGCACTCGATTAAAACTGTTTATAAGGCACTTGATCCCTCCATTCAACAACCTACATTTATATGGTCCTCTCGGATCTGGGATCCTATGTCTATCCCAAATGAAAACTTGTTTATGTGGAAGGTATTGAAGAATGGTATCCTTACTCTTTGCAAGCTCAAAGGTTGTGGGGTAATTCAAAGTGATAACTGCCTTTACTGTGGAGCTGAGGTGGAAACGGTTGCGCACTTATATTTTGATTGTGATTTCACTTTCCATATCTGGAGTACGATATTGCAACACTATGGGTATCACAGGCCAATAAGAAATTCTCATATAGAATGGTTCAACATCTTTAAGGCAACTAGGTGGAAGAATGAGAGAAGTAGAGTGCTGCTAAGAATTCTGAAGAAGGTTTTGTATTTTGTTTGGATGGAGAGGAACAATAGGGTGTTTAAAGGGCAAGCTACCTCTAAACATGTATTGGTCCTTTCTATTAGTAGTTGCTTATAGTTATCTTTTTATCCTGTTTGTGTCTTCCTCTGTCTTGTGGAGGTCATCATGATGTAATCCGATGTTTTTATAATTTTGGTTCTTAATAATAATGGTAGGGGTCCATTCAACCTCGCTATCTTTGCTAATATATATATATATATATATATATATATATATATATATATATATATATACCACGGTGTCTGTATAATATTTTCTATCCTATGGTCAAGTGATACGGATATTTATCATTTCAATCCGTAATTTAAAAATAAAAAAATGCGATTGTATATCATTACAAACCGCAACCCTAATGAAATGAAAATGCATAATAACTTACAGTTTATAAAATATAGAACACATCATCCATTCACCCAATATCAATCATAAACCAATTTATTGCAATCATCATCAATTTAAACAAACATCAATAGAGCATATAAAATATAACAGGTATCAACGAAAAGTTTATATTCAATTAAATAAATAAATAAATAACTGTTCAACTAGCAGTTTATATGCAAAATAAATAAATTTTAACCGTCAATTTATATGCAATAATGACATTAATTAATAGTTAAGTTAAATAACTGCGATTTAACTGAGATGATGAACAAAATATGCAAAACAGTCATAAATGAATTTCTACTCATATCTTAGATCAATTTAACAAACATAAGAAAACTTAGAAGTTGTGAGTGGGTTAAACACTCACCTTTTGAATTTAAATTGAATTTAAATCCAATTTAAACCCAAAAATTTGACCGTCTCAAAATTCATCCAAACAACGTCATCAAGTCCGGAATTTAAATACGATCCTAACAAAAGAAACCGCGCATGAAACAGAGTTCGTATG
Organism: Allium cepa; assembly: GCA_030765085.1. Classification (NCBI taxonomy): domain Eukaryota; kingdom Viridiplantae; phylum Streptophyta; class Magnoliopsida; order Asparagales; family Amaryllidaceae; genus Allium; species Allium cepa. Next base: position 214,197,590 of record CM060930.1, on the reverse strand, counting down.
CGAGAGATATTGCGAAAATTGCGATTGAATTCAATTAAAAATAAATAAAGAAAATGAACATAAAAACAAACTCACCTCTCAAAGAATTAAGCCACGTTAACATACATTTATTCTTCACGCCTACAGTACACGCGAAAACGAACCGACCCAAATTGCCTTCGTTGACCGATCTTTGACCCTGCCTCGACGCTGCCACCGGCCAGCCTATCACTTGTGGCCACCATCACGTCCACGCCCCCGAGGAGCCGCCCCATCTCCAAAGGTACGAACGGCTCAAACGCCCCCCGGACGCTGCTAGTAATCCATACACTCGAAACCCTAATCCAATTAATTGCATCGATTTGACCGTCAACTCTCGAAATCAACAACACGGATGCACTCCCCTTCGTTCCCTCGTCAAAACCCAGAAACCGTTTCCCGATCCGACGAATTTTGTCGCGGCGATGATGAACGGCCGCGAATTCTTTGATTTTTACTGATCAGACGATGAACCAAAACAAAAAATGAATTTTAAATTTAGGTTGCGCTCATCGAGAGCTCCAACATATATTTATTTCGAATTTTTCTGAGGACTTTGAATTTTTAGCTTTTGATTTGATTTACAATTGTGTTTGAATCTAAGATTTGCATCCATTGAGTAAGAGAAAGAGTTGAGGAAATGAACGTACAACAAATGAGAATAGATGGAGGCTAGGGTTTATAACTGGGTTTATATAGGCAGGTTTAGAAATAGAGTAGATGGATCCGATAAACAAACGTGCTAGCGCTAACGTGGCCCAAAAAGCCCGTTCTGACCCCGGAACGAAATTGGGTAAATCCATATATCGAAATAGGTGTTTAAAAATATTCTGAAAGCGATGGAAAAAGTTTTACGTCCAAATTCCATCGTATGAAGAAGTTATGCTGAAATCAATATTTTCAAATTGATTTCAAATTGATTTCAACTACATAAATTTCAAGGCGTTTTGAGTCCGTACGATCAAACGACAAGTCCGATCGCTACGAAACTTGAAACACTATTATAATTCACCGTTACGGATCCGATGAAACTGGTTTCGTCGAAATCCGAGACAGTGGCCAAAATGGCTATTTTTATATTAATCAAATAAATTTACAATTACTTGATTAAATCAAAATTTTAAATTCCAATTCAAAAATTTATTAATTTTATCACCTTTATATTTCTTAAACCTTTACAATGATTTAACAAATTTAAATGTCAATTTAGCGAAGATTACTTTATAAATTTCAATATTAATTCTCAATTTCATTAAATTCAAAATTATAAATTAACTTTCTAATAATCCTATTAAATCAAAGAAATTAATGATTATTCCATTCATATATTTCAAATAGATGGACTTGATATTGGATTCAAAATCTATTATCTTAATATTGTTCGATTACACTTAATTCCCTATTAACGTAATATTTAGATGTTAACTTTTCATTTATTTCAATTTAACCTATAATCATACATTATTCCAACACTGACAAAGCTTACTTTTGCACCCTTTCATTTAGACAACTGCCATTTTATAAATAAATTTAACAATATATTCGTACTTTATTACACAAATGTCTACCCTTTCATCTAAATTAAAAATTTACGTAAATTTCAAACATTTAATCCATTTAATTGCAATTAATCCTTTCATTAAATTTTAGATTCAAATCAATTTATAAAGCTTTATTTCCATTCTCTATATTCACTAATCATCATTTTATGAAGAATTTATTCACGTTATTCCCCATTATTACCTAAATTTATTTTAACGTAACATTTATTTCAATGATTTCCAAATTAAATTGAAAGAACTAAATATACATATAGCTCATAATAATGGTTGTCAAAACTCTAAATCTCACATTTATAAGTTTGTTATTTACACTCAAATATTATAGATATCTATAGAGTATTTGTTTTCATTAAATAATTATTTATTATACATATTAATCAAATAAATTAAATATTTAATTCTGTTTAAGTTTCTTACCAAATACACATTTACCTTTCCTAACAAATTTGAATTCCATTCAATTAATATAACCAATCAATTTCCATTCCTTTCTACATCAACCATCACTAATGAATAAATTAGCATTTCCTATTCATTTTGTTACGTTCACTTATATTCACTTTATGAGTAAATTGGTATTCCATTTAATCCATTAATTATTAACTTTAATTATTGCAATTCATTGTCTAACATAAATTTTGAATCTATTTCCTAATTTCTGTATTTCAGTTAATTAACACCTTACAATAGTTTACATATAAAAAGGAATTTTGCTAAATAAATTATTTATTGTTCTGCATTACTTTATTACCTCCATTTACATTCACTTTCCATAAATCAATATTTAATTTCATTGATAAATTCAATACTTGCCTTTACTTACTTATTTTTAACTTTATATCCAAATGCCAAAAAATTTCACTATTACAATTTCTTGCAACATAAAATTAAATTTGTAAATTTTAATTACCCTTGATACATCAAATTTCTACATTCGCTTTCATATAAATTAATAGGATTTTTATTTCCTTCTAAATTTAAATTAAAATCTTATTACTTTAATTCATTTTAAACATCAAATTTATACGGGTCGTTACATAATAGGAGTGTAAATCAAAATAAAAGAATAAAAATGAATATGTTTAGTAAAGAAGTAAACATATGTTTATTTATTTGAAATATTTGATAGCTGAAAGATTGATTATACTGACGAGAAACTATTATTTAGTAAGAAATGCATAATTACTGTTTGTATCCAATAGTGTATAATTATGTTTAAATTACTATAAGATAGGAAATAATTGCTCTACTTGTAATGATCCGCCATCCGTCTCCACAAAATGACACATCATTAATAAGAAAGAAAGGGATAGAAAAGAGAAAAGAAAGAGGAGAAAGAATAAACAATACCAGAATCTCAACAGCGGATCGAATAAGTTATATTAATAACATAAATATTACATAGTTTACAACACTAATCAGAGTTACACAGCATATACATCACATACTAGACAGTTATAAACACCTGTCTAGTTATACAACTCCATACATCACAACAAAGAGATACAACACAGGGAACACACAGCGGAAACTATATATCTAACGCCGAAGCCTCCTGCTCCATTGCTCCTCCATAATTCGTCAAAAGCAAACCTGAATCCCTTGGCTACTCGTAAAAATTTAAGTACACAAGAGTTTATGAAAAACAAAAGATAAACTCTGGGTCAGACATGGGTCTGGTGTGAGTAACAGGTTAAAGTTGCTTAACTTTGAAAATCCTTTGAAAAGAAAAGTATCACGTAAGACTTCCCACACATAAACATGGAAAAGTGTTTACCTTACGCTAACCAAAACATTTGATAGGAAATCCAGTGATATTATAATAGGTCTAGGGTTTTCAAGTAAATAAGAAATAGCCGAAATTGTTACATGATTAAATTCCAGCTACTAGCCACAAAAGTGGGCAATACAATCAAAACCGTTGGCACTTATTGGATTTTGGATTCCATCAATGGCAGGACTACTGGGGTACCGCCCGTCACAGTACGTAGCCAAGATCAACGTACCGAGGAGTACGCCCGCTCCCCTGCAACACAAGACCAGAACCATCCCTTACTGGACAGTCCCGAACAAGACAACCCCGCAGTTGGCTTACGTTCCAACCGTCAACACAGCAGAAATAAAAGGGACCTCTAGACAGGGGTAAATCTCGCTCTCAAGTGGGAGCTACCCACGAAGCCTTGTTGCACCTCTCCTGTTTTATCCATTCCCGGTTGATGAGGCTTGAGGCTACGATTACCTTTAGAGCACACATCTCTTAGAATGCTCATCGTCCACCTGACGATGTTCTGAAAGCATTCAATCCATACAAGTTCGTTCCGGGTTCGAACGGAACCGAAGGCATTATCTCGTTACACTCATTTTGGAATCACCTTCAGAGTTAAGGACGATAATCCTTGCACTCCGAATCAGCATCTCGAACCTATAAGAACTATCTCCGTCAAACTCATCACGGAATCACCCCCAGAGTTATACTGACTTATAGTCCTTACACCTCGAGTCTTCACTTTTCACAAGAGTTTCACGACCTATCGTTAATTTGGATCGATGTGGTTTTCGGATATCCAAATATGGAACCCGATCCCGGTCTCATCGAAATCCAAAGCGTGTCTTTTAAGGCCAAGTTGTTTTAAAGTTTTAAAACAATACAATTATCTATATACGCACAGATAGATAAATCATAGATTCACAATAGGTAATCAACATTATCATCACAACAGATAATCTATATTATCATTATCAAAAGATAATCCAAATCATCATCACAATGCAACCAATGCATCCATATCACCCAACGTTATTTATCCCATATCTGAGATTCAAACCAATCAAGGATCCAACCATATAAGCAATGATTTACCATACCAAATATAATTAATTTAAAATGAATTAAATTAATTACATCATTCAAATTAATTTAAAGCGAATTAAATTAATTGCTTTATCAATATAAATCTTACTTACATCGTTATTAATTAATTACAACTAACTAATTAATTAATCTTTAATCAATCACCTTAATTAATCACCCTTGATTAATTATTCTTAAATGCATTCAAGTAACCATCCTCTAATTAATTTTACAAATTAATTAAGATTAACCAAATTCAGTAATTAACCTTAATTGCGTCACAAATTAATTAACTATAATTAATTACATTAATCCTTAATTAATTATATTAATTAATTATCTTTAGTCACTTATTATTGATTAATTAATCTTAATTGATCAATCTTAGTCACAGCATTAATTATATTAATTAATGATTTCTATTTACAATTTAATTAAGTACCTTATTTAAATTAATTACATTAAGTAATTAATCTTAATTTAAACCATAATTGTTAATCACCCTTGATTAACTCCATTCAGTAATTAACTACCCTTAATTACTTTACCAAATAAATTAATTACTCCATAATTAATTATCTCTAATTGATCCCTTGATTAATTCACAAAGTAATTATACTCAAATTACTTCCATCATCCAATTACTTCAATTAATTACATTCAGTAATTACCCATTAATTACTTCCCTAAGTAATTACTCTTCAATAAATTACATTAAGTAATTATACTCCACAATCATTTATTTATTATTCTAAATTAATTAAACTAAATTAATTAACTTAATCAAATCAAACTAAACTTAATTAATTACAATTAGTAATTAATTCCTTAATTACTTTCATAGGTAATTATACTTAACAATTTACACAATGATTATCTTTAAATTAATCAATCCAATAAATTTTTAAAATTAATCACATTAATTAATTATTAAAAAATCCTTAGTTAATGACCTTCATTGACTATTAACAATTCATTAATTATTTTCTAAAATAAGTAACTTATTTTAATCATTATTAATTACAAATTAATTAACCATTAATTAATCCCTAATTATTTAATTAATTAAGTGTTAACTACAACTTAATTAATCCTTCATTACGTGATTAATTAATTACTAATCATTAATTAGAAATCCAATCTTATTTAATTAATGAATCTTAAATTACAAGTTAATTATTCTAAGAATAATTAATCTTAAACTTTTAATTTTAAACCCTTAATTACTTTAAGCAATTATCTATTTTATTAATTTATTCGATAAATTAATTATTCTTAATTACCTTAATAATTAAATGAATAACAAATCATTAAACTAAAATTTAACTTTAACAAGTTTTAAAATCAATTTAAAACTTAAATGATAAATAATACTTTTCTTATAAAAGAGATTTTACAAAAGTTAAAACAAATTTCTTTTTAAATTCATAATATTTAAATTTTACTTATCAAAGATTCAAATTCAGATTTGAATCAAATTTAAACTTTGTTTAAAACACTTCTTTATATTTCAATTTCTAATTTTAAATTCAAATTTCTTTAAAAACAATTTTAAACAATAAACCCTTTTAAAGTACTTTAAACATATTTGAATTTAAAACTTATTTATTTCCAGTTATGATTCAAATTAAAACTTGAATCTATAATTTAAAATTAGATTTAAAACTTAATTTAAATCTTTGTTTTATACTTTTAAATTTAAGTTAAACATTTGGGAAATAGGTCAAGTTTCAAACTTGAACAAACTAACTCGAGCTACCCATAATTTGCTCGAGTAAAATACTAAATAATCTCGAGTAAAACTCAAGTAACTTTTCATTTAAACACCCTTAAATTAAATGTTACAGACAGGTTTTTCACATCCTTGTAACACAGTATACCCAAGCCCATACATTCCTGACTTCGAGTCCAATATCGCGTAGCTTCGAGCAAATCATGATGCAACCCGAAACCAAACTCGAAAAATCCTTCTTCCCCAAAAACTGTCTGCTGATACGCCAAGTACCGTGCACCTGCACCACCATTGCCGACACCTCCGGCCTCTCGCGACCATCCACGCACGTCGGCAATCACCTTCCAACACGTTCCCGACCATCAACTCGATTACCGATGCTAAAAACCAAAATCGAGCATACAAGCTCAATACTGGAAGTAATGTCGAACCTGGAATCACCCAAAATCACTCGCCTCCGATCACCAGGAAAACTTTCCCTTCGGCCACACCTTCGTCTATACTCCATCAATCACCAGCTTGAAAGTAGATGAACTCGATTGCCTCTAGAGACTGCGGCGAACAAATTTCCAGATGAACAAAAATACTAGGGTTAAAAACTTCGACCACAAATTATTGCTGCCTCACTGCATAAGTCCATTTAACAACAATTTTCCCTAAATCTTCATTCACCAATCCATCACCAGGAAAGAAACTGGCCACTCCAACCTCCTAGATCGACAGAACTACCTCAAAACTCCATTTCCAGACAAACCAGAAATGCTCTTTCAAATTTGGACTAAATTTTCTGATTTTAGTTTTAGAATTCGTGTTTTAGTTTAAGTAATTGATTTATACCCTTGAATTAATAAAACCGGATGATCTAATTTTTGCTTACATATTGTTGCTCTGTTATTATTAAGTTTCCAGAGACATTACAGTTTTTCACTTTATTTATTATATTTTTTTCCTCGTATTGAATAAAAATTAAAACTGTAACTCATGTTACATACCATACTTTGCTTGAATCTTCACCTTAACAAAAGTTTGAACATAAGATCATGCCTATAATTCTAGAACAGAGAAAACATATCACAATATGAACATGCATTCAGAAAAACATACTTATTACAGAAAATTACAACACATTCGTCCACTTCAAACACGATTATCACAGAAATAAATCAAGCAACTATAATTACTTAAATTATTTTAGTTAAAAATGTTACTCACCTGAAAAAAATGAGCAGGGCACTTTTCTTTGAAAAACTTGAACTGGAGTTGCTTCTTTTCTTTTTTTAAAACTGCAGATGCTTTTAAAACTATCATCTTGCTTTTGAACTTAAAACTTCAATCTTGTTTAATTGCTTAAACTTCCTGATGCCTGCATGTTTCCAAATTCCAGGCTTTTGGATGTTTTACAAAACGGAAATGCAGGGTCTCCGTTGCATGCAAGTTTTTGATGCTGAAATTTGATTTTCAGATGCATGCAGATTTTGATAAAGTTGCAGATTGGCTTCAGGTTGATGAGATTGAAGAGCTACAGTTTTATATGACTTGTATTTTAAGTTTGAGTGTGATTCTGGTTTTGAAGAAGGTACAAACAGATTTTGATTTGGTTTTTGAGGAGATTTTTACAAGTTTTGTTTTCTGTTTTTGAAGATTAAGTTTCCAGATTTTCATGGCTAAAGATCTTAAGTTTTGAAAAAAAAAGAATGGAATGGAAGAATGATTTTAGAGGAGATGTATTTGTGTAAGTATATTTTGATTTTATTAAAATTACAAGAAAAAGAAAAAAAATAAGACACTTGGTTTAAGTTTAACATTTGTCACTTTATTTAGTTTAGGCCCTAACACATGTAATTCAAGTATCTTAAGAGATTTACACATGTCTTTTAAGAGTTAATGTATTTACACATGTATTTTTAGCGTATTCTAATTTAAAGTTGTTTATAAGCTTTTAAATATTAATTAACTATCCTTATCTATATATAAATGAGTTTATCTCTTTTTAAATTGAAAAGAAATGAAAACAAACAAATTAAAAATATAACTTATTCAAAAATATTGAAGTATTTATTCTATTAAATTTTAAAATATGAAATCCAAATTTTAAATTAATTTATCAAATCAAATTTTGAAAATCAAGTTATATATATAAATGCATATATAACTCTTGTTAAAATTAAAAATAACAAATCCTATCTTTAACAAAATTTAGTTATGTTTATAAAAACTAAGTATTATCATTTTTATTTAAAAATAACAAATTAAACAATATTAAATATGATCTATAAAAGAGATTGTAAGTCACATCTATTACTCAATAAATTAAGACCATAAGTAAATTGTAATTTAAACTTCTTATATAAAATTTCAAACATTTTTTTTTTAAAATAAAACAAAGCTTTTATGTTAATCAATTTTAAATTCATATTAAATATAATTTAAACAAATAAGATTTACTTTAAATATTTACAAACCATATAGATATTTATTAAATTTCTTTGAAAAGCTAAATGTTAAATTTAAATCAAAATTTCAAATTTACCAAAAATAAATTAGAATTAGAAAATTGATTCATTTACTAAATTCCAAATCAAAGTTTATCAATTTACAATATATGCAATTATATATATTATAAACAGAAACAATTTATTAGCTTTAAAATGATAAAATCTACCAATTTAAATATTTATTAAAAGAAGATTATTAAATCTATTTGAATTATTATTAACAAAATTATCAATATCAATTTAATTTTAATACCGATTATCAAATTGATATTGTCAAAAATTCTGGGATGTTACAATCCTTCCCCCTTAAAAGAATTTCGTCCCCGAAATTTAAAACAAAGGTAATTTAATAATCTATCTTAAGATTTTATTTTAAAACACAAGCATATATTAATCATATGCTAACAACCATAGCAACCAATTTACACAATCAAATAAATCTAATTATCCAGACAAAATTATGGATAGAATTTCCACGAGTTTCCCCGGTATAAATATCGGGATGCTCGCCCTACAAAATCTAAACAATCAATACTACTAAGCTGCAGAGCTCCTATCCAACTAGATCTACAAACCTAAATAGGATATCAGACTATAAACAAGCCTGACTCAACAATCACATCTTCTTGAACTGCTGGTTTCACAACCAGAGATAAATCATACACGTACTCCCTCGGAGATACGTGAACCACATTGAATCCCAATAATCCAAGCTGGCAATTCAACCTTGAAAATCAGACACCAATCCTCACAAGAACATAGAAAAGGTCCAAAATACTACGGAGCTGACTTACCCAGTCCTACTCAATCTTAAAATTATTTAGATCGGAGAAAAACTTACCCAAAATCAAATCTCCAACTCCGGAATCCAAATTCCTTCGTCTCTTCTCCACAAAACACTCCTGACGATCCTGGACTGCCTTCATCTCTACCGATCAGCTCAACCTTTGCTGATGTCTCTAGAAACAAACTGGACCAAAACCACCCAACAAAATGATCTCCTCAAGATCAATCCCAAACCAAGAATATCAACTCTACTCCTTAAACATCATAAGACTAGCTTACTTCTCTTATCCGAGAAAGATAAAACAAAAGCACACCCAAACTACTTCTGCTGCACAACTCTGATAGCTCAAGAGAATACTCAATCTATCGCAAGTCACTTTTGTGATCAACCAGTCCAATATCCAAAGAAAACCGCTCTCTCTTCCAAACAGAACAGCTTATGCTTAACTAGCCAATCCATCGAAGAAATGGATCCACTTTGCTGCTTATGAACTCCTTCAGAAAAACTGCTAATCAGAAGATCTTCTTGCCAGCACAGAACACTCCGAGCTACACTGCTGACACCGACGCTAAAGACTTCTAATCCAAGGCTCTTTGAGAAAACTCGGACCTCAAAGCAAACAGAAACATCCTGCCGAACCCAGCTACAACACCGAAGCAGATACACTACGTAAACTCGTTCCAAAGAAAAATCTTCGGAAACGTCCATGGTCACTGCGTCTCATCACACAGCTACTAATTCCTGAGGTATCAAGATACCATCACTCACTTCTGCCTAACTGACAGATCCAAATTCTACTCATCCAATTTCAAAGATAGACTCCGAATCTTACAAGTTACCTTCAGAGATCGATGAAATCCTTACTCCAAGCAAAACTCACTCGAGACGGTATTAGGTCTACAGTCTCGACAGATACACTTCCAACCTCAACATTCAAACTCCAACCAATGGTAGTAGTCGTGTTACACAATCTACTACCTTATCTACCTTTATAACTTATATTGGAAAACCTGTACGGGTATCCCAACAAAGAGGTAGAAATAGTTATATATATAGACACACACACACACACACACACACACACACACATATATATATATATATGTATGTATGTATGTATGTATATTTAAAATTACAAATACACTCTCTTAAGAAAGAAATCACTCCAGAGCCTAGGTATTCACTCAACCTGGCTCTGATACCACTGTAATGATCCGCCATCCGTGTCCACAAAATGACGCATCATTAATAAGAAAGAAATGGATAGAAAAGAGAAAAGAAAGAGGAGAAAGAAGAAACAACACCAGAATCTCAATAGAGGAACGAATAAGTTATACTAATAACATAAATATTACATAGTTTACAACACTAATCAGAGTTACACAGCATATACATCACATACTAGACAGTTATAAACACCTGTCTAGTTATACAACTCCATACATCACAACAAAGAGATACAACACAGGGAATACACAGCAGAAACTATATATCTAACGCCGAAGCCTCCTGCTCCATTGCCCCTCCATAATTCGTCAAAAGAAAACCCGAATCCCTTGGCTACTCGTAAAAATTTAAGTACCCAAGAGTTTATGAAAAACAAAAGATAAACTCTGGGTCAGACATGGGTCTGGTGTGAGTAACAGGTTAAAGTTGCTTAACTCTGAAAATCCTTTGAAAAGAAAGGTATCACGTAATACTTCCCACACATAAACATGGAAAAGTTTTTACCTTACACTAACCAAAACATTTGATAGGAAATCCAGTGATATTATAATAGGTCTAGGGTTTTCAAGTAAATAAGAAATAGCCGAAATTGTTACATGATTAAATTCCAGCTACTAGCCAGAAAAGTGGGTAATACAATCAAAACCGTTGGCACTTATTGGATTTTGGATTCCATCAATGGGTGGGCTACTGGGGTACCGCCCGTCACAGTACGTGGCCTAGATCAACGTATCGAGGAGTACGCCCGCTCCCCTGCAAAACAAGACCGGAACCATCCCTTACTGGACAGTCCCAAACAAGACAACCCCGCAGTTGGCTTACGTTCCAACCGCTCACACAGCCGAAATAAAAGGGACCTCTAGACAGGGGTAAATCTCGCTCTCCAGTGGGAGCTACCCACGAAGCCTTGCTGCACCTCCCCTGTTCTAGCCATTCCCGGTTGACGGGGCTTGAGGCTACGATTACCTTTAGAGAACACATCTCTTAAAATGCTCATCGTCCACCTGACGATGTTCTGAAAGCATTCAACCCATACAAGTTCATTCCGGGTTCGAACGAAACTGAAGGCATTATCTCGTTACACTCATTTTGGAATCACCCTCAGAGTTAACGGCAGTAACCCTTGCACTCTGAACCACCATCTTGAACCTATAAGAACTATCTCCATCAAACTCATCACAGAATCACCCCAGAGTTATACTGATGTATAGTCCTTACACCTCGAGTCTTCACTCTTCACAAGAGATTCACGACCTATCATTGATTTGGATCGATGTGGTTTTCGGATATCCAAATACAGAAACCCGATCCCGGTCTCATCAAAATCCAAAGCGTGTCTTTTAAGGCCAAGTTGTTTTAAAGTATTAAAACAATACAATTATCTATATACGCACAGATAGATAAATCATAGATTCACAATAGGTAATCAACATTATCATCACAACAGATAATCTATATTATCATTATCAAAAGATAATCCAAATCATCATCACAATGCAACCAATGCATCCATATCACTCAACATTATTTATCCCATATCTGAGATTCAAACCAATCAAGGATCCAACCATATAAGCAATGATTTACCATACCAAATATAATTAATTTAAAATGAATTAAATTAATTACATCGTTCAAATTAATTTAAAGTGAATTAAATTAATTACTTTATCAATATAAATCTTACTTACATCATTATTAATTAATTACAACTAATTAATTAATTAATCTCTAATCAATCACCTTAATTAATCACCCTTGATTAACTATTCTTAATTACATTCAAATAATCATCATTTAATTAATTTTACAAATTAATTAAACTTAACCAAATTCAGTAATTAACCTTAATTACTTCATAAATTAATTAACTATAATTAATTACATTAATCTTTAATTAATTATATTAATTAATTATCTTTAATCACTTATTATTGATTAATTAATCTTAATTAATCAATCTTAATTACATCATTAATTATATTAATTATTGATTTCTAATTACAATTTAATTAAGTACGTTATTTAAATTAATTACATTAAGTAATTAATCTTAATTTAAACCACAATTGTTAATCACCCTTGATTAACTCCATTCAATAATTAACTACCCTTAATTACTTTACCAAATAAATTAATTACTCCATAATTAATTATCTCTAATTAATCCCTTGATTAATTCACAAAGTAATTATACTCAAATTACTTCCATCATCCAATTACTTCGATTAATTACATTCAGTAATTACCCATTAATTACTTCCCTAAGTAATTACTCTTCAATAAATTACATTAAGTAATTATACTCCACAATCACTTATTGATTATTCTAAATTAATTAAAATGAATTAATTAACTTAATCAAATCAAATTAAACTTAACTAATTACAATTAGTAATTAGTTCCTTAATTACTTTCATGAGTAATTATACTTAACAATTTGAACAAATGATTATCTTTAAATTAATCAATCCAATTAATTATTAAAATTAATCACATTAATTATTAAAAAATCCTTAGTTAATGACCTTCATTAACTATTAACAATTCATTAATTATTTTCTAAAATAATTAACTTATTTTAATCATTATTAATTACAAATTAATTAACCATTAATTAATCCCTAATTATTTAATTAATTAAGTGTTAACTATAACTTAATTAATCCTTCATTACCTGATTAATTAATTACTAATCATTAATTAGAAATCCAATCTTATTTAATTAATGAATCTTAAATTACAAGTTAATTATTCTAAGAATAATTAATCTTAAACTTTTAAGTTTAAGCCCTTAATTACTTTAAGTAATTATCTATTTTACTAATTTATTCAACAAATTAATTATTCTTAATTACCTTAATAATTAAATGAATAACAAATCATTAAATTAAAATTTAACTTTAACAAGTTTTAAAATCAATTTAAAACATAAAGATAAATAATACTTTTCTTATAAAAGAGATTTTACAAAAGTTAAAACAAATTTCTTTTTAAATTCAAAATATTTAAATTTTACATATCAAAGATTCAAATTCAGATTTTAATCAAATTTAAACTTTGTTTAAAACACTTCTTTATATTTCAATTTCTAATTTTAAATTCAAATTTCTTTAAAAACAATTTTAAACAATAAACCCTTTTAAAGTATTTTAAACAGATTTGAATTTAAAACTTATTTATTTCCAATTATGATTCAAATTAAAACTTGAATCTATAATTTAAAATTAGATTTAAAACTTAATATAAATCTTTGCTTTATACTTTTAAATTTAAGTTAAAAATTTGGGAAATAGGTCAAGTTTCAAACTTGAACAAACAAACTCGAGCTACCCATAATTCGCTCGAGTAAAGTACTAAATAATCTCGAGTAAAACTCGAGTAACTTTTCATTTGAACACCCTTAAATTAAATGTTACAGACAGGTTTTTCACATCCCTGTAACACAGTATACCCAAGCCCATACATTCCTGACTTCGAGTCCAATATCCCCTAGCTTCGAGAAAATCATGATGCAAGTCGAAACCAAACTCGAGAAATCCTTCTTCCCCAAAAACTATCTGCTGCTACGCCAATTACCGTGCACCTGCACCACCATTGCCGACACCTCCAGCCTCTCGCGACCATCCACACATGTCGGCGATCACCTTCCAAAACGTTCCCGACCATCAAATCGATTACAGATGCTAAAAACCAAAATCGAGCATACGAGCTCAATACTGGAAGTAATGTCGAACCGGGAATCGCCCAAAATCACTCGCCTTCGATCACCAGGAAAACTTTCCCTCCGGCCACACCTTCAGCTATACTCCATCAATCACCAGCTTGAATGTGGATGAACTCGATTGCCTCTAGAGACTGCGGCGAACAAATTTCCAGATGAACAAAAATACTAGGGTTAAAAATTTCAACCACAAATTATTACTGCCTCACTGCATAAATCCATTTGAAAATAATTTTCCCTAAATCTTCATTCACCAATCCATCACCAGAAAAGATATTGGCCACTCCAACCTCCAAGATCGACAGAACCACCTCAAAACTCCATTTCCAGACAAACCAGAAATGCTCTTTCAAATTTGGACTAAATTTTCTGATTTTAGTTTTAGAATTCAAGTTTTAGTTTAAGTAACTGATTTATACCCTTGAATTTATAAAACTGGATGATCTAATTTTTGCTTACATATAGTTTCTCTGTTATTATTAAGTTTCTAGAGACATTACAGTTTTTCACTTTATTTATTATATTTTTTTCCTCATATTGAATAAAAATTAAAACTGTAACTCATGTTACATACCATACGTTGCTTAAATCTTAACCTTAACAAAAGTTTGAACATAAGATCATGCCTATAATTCTAGAACAGACAAAACATATCACAATATAAACATGCATTCAGAAAAACGTACTTATTACAGAAAATTGCAACACATTCGTCCACTTCAAACATGATTGTCACTGAAATAAATCAAGCAACTATAATTACTTAAATTATTTTAGTTAAAAATGTTACTCACGTGAAAAAAAATGAGCAGAGCACTTTTCTTTGAAAAACATGAACTGGAGTTGCTTCTTTTCTTTTTTAAAACTGTAGATGCTTTTAAAACTTTCATCTTCCTTTTGAACTTAAAACTTTAATCTTGTTTCATTGCTTAAATTTCCTGATGCCTGCATGTTTCCAGATTCCAGGCTTTTGGATGTTTTACAAAACAGAAATGCAGGGTCTCAGTTGCATGCAAGTTTTTGATGCTGAAATTTGATTTTCAGATGCATGCAGATTTTGATAAAGTTGCAGAATTGCTTCAGGTTGATGAGATTGAAGAGCTACAGTTTTATATGATTTGTATTTTAAGTTCGAGTGTGATTCTGGTTTTAAAGAAGGTACTAACAGATTTTGATTTGGTTTTTGAGGAGTTTTTTACAAGTTTTGTTTTCTGTTTTTGAAGATTAAATTTTCAGATTTTCATGGCTAAAGATCTTAAGTTTTGAAAAAAAATGAATGGAAAGGAAGAATGATTTTAGAGGAGATGTATTTGTGTAAGTATATTTGATTTTATTAAAATTACAAGAAAAATAAAAAAAAATAAGACACTTGGTTTAAGTTTAACATTTGTCACTTTATTTAGTTTAGGCCCTAACACATGTAATTCAAGTATCTTAAGAGATTTACACATGTCTTTTAAGAGTTAATATATTTACACATGTATTTTAAGTGTATTTTAATTTAAAATTGTTTATAAGCTTTTAAATCTTAATTAACTATCCTTATGTATATATAAATGAGTTTATCTCTTTTTAAGTTGAAAAGAAATGAAAACAAACAAATTAAAAATATAACTTATTCAAAAATATTGAAGTATTTATTCTATTAAATTTTAAAACATTAAATCCAAATTTTAAATTAGTTTATCAAATCAAATTTTAAAAATCAAGTTATATATATAAATGCATATATAACTCTTGTTAAAATTAAAAATAACAAATCCTATCTCTAACAAAATTTAGTTATGTTTATAAAAACTAAGTATTATCATTTTTATTTAAAAATAACAAATTAAACAATATTAAATATTGCTTATAAAAGAGATTATAAATCACATTTATTACTCAATAAATTAAGACCATAAGTAAATTGTAATTTAAACTTCTTATGTAAAATTTCAAACAATATTTTTTTTAAAATAAAACAAAGCTTTTATGTTAATCAAATTTAAATTCATATTAAATATAATTTAAACAAATAAGATTTACATTAAATATTTACAAACCATATAGATATTTATTAAATTGCTTTGAAAAGCTAAATGTTAAATTTAAATCAAAATTTCAAATTTACGAAAAATAAATTAGAATTAGAAAATTGATTCATTTACTAAATTCCAAATCAAAGTTTATCAATTTACAATATATGCAATTATATATATTATAAATAGAAACAATTTATTAGCTTTAAAATGATAAAATCTACCAATTTAAATATTTATTAAAAGAAGATTATTAAATCTATTTGAATTATTATCAACAAAATTATCAATATCAATTTAATTTTAATACCGATTATTAAATTGATATTGTCAAAAATTCCGGGATGTTACACTACTTCTCTTTACTTTAGTGCATTTTGAAACTTAATCAACTTACATTAATGTAATTAAAAAAATTCAATTAATAGGTGTAACTAAAATTAGCTTATGTATTGTGAAAATATAAGGAAAAATTGATTTAATGAAAAGAATATTTACATCAAATAAAATGATTGTTTCATTTGTGAATGTAGGTTTAATTTCATTAAAATAAAGAATAGAATGGTTGATTTTAAGGAAAGAAATATATGTTTATTTGAACTGTCTTTTAGCTTACAAATTGATTACAAGAATAGGAAAATAATCTATTTCAATAAGTTATTTATTACCCTTGTGTATAAAAAACAAATTTATAAACGTGTTTAAATAAACAATTGTTCTATTTTTCATCCATTTTAGTTGTCTGTTTTGAAATTTTACTTTGTAAGTAATTGCAATTAATGTAATTCAAATATTTCAATTAGATGAAAGAAAACGTTGATTGCAACTAATAGATTTAATAAAAGAAACCCGTGTTTTGTGTTAAACAAAAGGGTGTTTTAGTGGAAATAAAATATCACTTTGGGACCAAATTGAACGTTTTCATTTTTAAGGTATGTGTAAAAATTTAATTATTTGTAGATAAAAACCTAAATGCATACAAATTTGAATATTATTTGAGTTAATGAATCCAAAAAAATGAATTTCAAGAGGTTGTGTGATGTACATGGTCCCTTCTTTTCTTTTGTTATTAATTGTTGCATGAACGTTTTAAAATAGCTAACTTATTATTAATACTTGATCCGTTCATTTCTCCTTCTATTTAATACATGAGCCTAGACCTTTAGGTTGTATTTCATTCTTGCCACCTCATTTTTCATGTACACAAAATTTTACTTTCCTTTGGTTTGCAAAATTTTCCATTCCTATGTACATTTCATTATGCATTATTAATGCTTGGAGCTTTCAAAATAAAATGTGATATTTAGTTTTGTCCCTCCTTCTTCATTTTCTAATTATAAATAACATGCAGCTTATTTCTTCATTTGCGTTTTTCTCTCCTCACACCTCATATTCAAGAGCACTTATTCTTGCAAATCCAAAAGCTTTATTTTATGAAACATGATTTATTTCATTTTTCGTACATGTCATGCCCTCATCTTAGTTATTCTTCAATCTTTTCCTTAAGCCTCATCTTAAGAAAAATGTAAGTATTAAAATTTGTTTATTTTTTTAATGCTTGCTAATTATTATTTAATAGTATTTCTTATAACATGAATATCTTTTGCATATAAACTTTGATTCATGCATGATTTCTTCTGTTGGATTCATATTTAAATTCCGGACAACATGAAATTGATTTAGTTGAATTTGGAGACTGTTGAGTTTTTGCACTTCTGCTTGGATTATGGGCTAAAATCAAACGTGGGTGTTTTAACCCACTCACAACTACTAAATTGTCTTATAGGTAATTTAAATTTATGATGTGACTAGAAATTGATTGGTTGATGTTTGGTATATTTAAACTATCAGTCTAGTTAAATATGACTATTATTGCATTTAATCGTCTTCTAATTTAATATTGGATTTAATTGTCAATTGAATACCTATTGATGATAATCAGTTAATTGATGTTATTTATTGGTTGATTGAATGGTGATTGTGATGTATGTTTGATTGTTTGATAATGGATGACCGGATGTTATATTGTTATAACACTGCAAGTTCCCTATGGATTTAAATGATACATACCCAAACGATCTATAGATTCGGGAAATCATTATGGGTTGAAATGATAAACCCAAGCGATTTTATGGATTTTGAATTTTATTCGGGGTTGCAAGTTGAAATGATATATATCTGTAAATATAAAATATTTGCACATTGAAATGATAAATATCCGTATCACTTGACCATAGGGTAGAAAAACATATACGGACACCGGATTGGTTAAATTAAATTATTTTAAATCCTTAAATTTTGAATCTATTTAATCTGTTTTAATTCTATTTAATCTATTTTGAATCTATTTAATCTATTTTAAATCTATTTAATCTATTTCAAGTCTATTTAAACTATCTTAAATCCATTTAAACTATTTTAACCTTTTTTCTATTTTAGAGTATTTTAACTATTTAAAAATTTATTTTTACTACGGTAAACTATTAAACTATTGATAACTATCTAAACTATTTTTTAAATTTCAGACTAAGTAAATTGGAAGTTTATTTAAATCCTTGATTTAAATGAAAATATGATTAAATGATGTAATAACCTAAGTTGGGAATTAAATAACATATTTTGAGTAAATATGATGATTCTGAAACGAGGGTTTGACCAATGTCGAAAATATGATTTCGAAAGTGAATATGATTTTGAAAGTGATATGGTTTGAGTTGAATATGATATTTTGATATCAATATGAAATGGTTTCGAAAATCTAAAAGAACCATCCGATGTGTAATAAGTGTTTGCTTGTTAAGGTGACCAGGATCAGATATTGTCGTACCCTCTGCCAATAACGTAAATCACTTTAACAATTGTGTATGTGGTGGAGGTTTCATAATGAAGTAGGATGGTTTGGTGAACGATTCTGTATGAGGTATCTACGTATCTCTGATACCCGTGAGTCAACTTAGATGTGACTAAAACAGGAGCTATATCGGGCTAAGTGAGGTCCCACCTCCTATCAGGCACATTTCTTCAATAACATATTATGACTTTGTGATTGATTTGGAGGCCATCCCTCAATTCTGATTATGGGAGTGTGTTCCGAGGTGGGCACAAGCAGTTGTTATGCGTTACCACCAATCCGGGAGTGCAAATGGTAGAATCCTACCCTGGCTGTAACGAACCGGGGATTTTCGACCCCGAAAATCGACATCTATATGTCCACTGTATAGACTGCCGAGTAGTCAAGTGCCGGAAATACCAGTTCATTAGGGGTGAAGAAGAAAAAGGGTAGAAGAAAAAGAGAACAACAACATAGAATCTCGCAATCGCAGCGGAACAAAATATAACATATAACAATAGATTTTTATACCAAAGAATCTGTAACTGTTTAATACTTACAATCATCATAGTACACAATCACTAATCAAATCTAGATAGTTATAACAACTTGTCCTCATACAGCGGAAATATCCAAGAATGTGATATACATTTGAACTCCTCCATCTTGTCTCCTGAGTTCCATAGCATTTAAACCTGAATCTGTAATACTCGGTCTGACCCGAGCATTATAATAAAATAACATCTGAGTCAATCTGGAAAACCAGCGTGAGACAACACAGTCAAATTGAATTATTAACTTTTCAAAACCCTTTTGAAAATAAAAAGTATCTCGTAATACCACGTCACAAATAAACACAACGGGTTTTTACCTTACGTCAATCAAAATAATTTTTATTAAAATCGTTTGATATTATAATAGTGTCTATTGAAAGTAAGTATAATATAGCTGAAATGCTTCCATCTCACGTTCCAGCATAGTTGGGCACAATCAAAACCATAAGATGCTTATTGTTGAATGGATTCCATCAAATGACTGGGCTACTGGGGTACCGCCCGTCATAGTATACTTCTAGAACAATGTACCGAGGACTATTCTGGGATCTCCTGCTACACAAGACCGGACTACCCCTTAGACTGGAAAGCTCGAGTAAGATTACCACATGGTTGGGATCAGGAACTGCCACACAGCCAAATAAAAGGGACTCTAGAAAGGGGTAACCTTACCCTACTTAGGTGCTACCCACATAGCCTTGCTTCATCTCCCCTATTTTAGTCATTCCCCGGTTGATGAGGCTCGAGGCTAAGTTTTACCTTTTAAAGAACACTTTCATTTAGAATGCTCATCGCCCTCCAATGATGACGTTATGGTAGTATTCGTCCATAAAAATTATCCTGGGTCTTGACAAACCGAATCACCGTCTTTATCATCTTCACGGTATTCATTCATTACATTCAAACTGGATCGAAGTGGTTTTCGGATAATTAAATCCGATCCTAAACGGTTAACGAAATTGGCCAAAATTGGTAGTCAGTTATTCAGCTATCAATACGCATCCATAAACAATCATCGGGCCTTATTATAAATTTTCCAAAATTTATCTCAAAATATCTTTATAAGATATTACTTTAGTTCCTCCCAATTTGAAAAACATATTTCAAATCCTTTTTTTTTCATCGGACATTTCCAAACTCTTCCCCATACTTAGAATATTTTCTTCATTTCATTCGATATTCGAAACTTGGAAAATATTTTTCTATTTTCCCTTTTTTCTCAAAAATGAATTACAACTTTATTTGTAAATTTCCCAACTCGTTTCAGATGAATTCTATAAATTCTGAAATTCCTTAATTAATTCCCTTAATATTTCTAAACCAATTATACTACATATAACTCAATTTCCATTGCACTTCTTTATGAATTCTATTTTCATTCTTCGAAATTCATTTTTATTTAACTACTTCGAAATTTTTCTTACTTTCCTTCCCAATTCCATTTAAGAATTTTCTTATAAATCATATCCACTTAATAACCCATTATCTTGGCTTACAATAAGGTTTATAAATAAATCTAAAATGCTTCTGTATATATATACATGTATATATATGAGTGGTCAAAAGAAAATAGAAACAACTTATTTTTAAAACATATTCAAATAATTATTTAAAATATTGAAGACACCTTTTTATAACATCATTTTCAATGTAGGTTGTAAATTTAGGATTTTATTAAAATAATATTAAGTACTTAAAATTTACTTTTGAAATATGTCAACACTAACTAATTTTAAATTACATAGTTTAATAAATAAATTTTCCTTTTTAAAATTCAAAAATTAAATTATTAATAAAAATATAAATATAAATCTCAATAACCAAATTTCAATTTATAAATCTTATCAATTTCCCACTCATCACTTCCATTCCGGTCTCCTAAACCATTTCACTTCAAAAATATTGCCCACTATTTTTCTCTCGCCCTATTTCCATATTTAAATATAAATTCTCCCTGTAAATTTATATTCCAAATTTACCATCTGTTATCTCTTTCCTTTATTTATAAACTTCATTTATAGAGTTTCACTAAAATAATTCCATTTAAAAAAAATTCATTTTTATAAATTCAATTCCCTAACATACAACTATCACCATGGCTTCCGATAATGGCTTCCGTCCTCCCTCTCCTCTCTATCCATCCCGTCCCCCTCCTCCTCATTATCCCTCTCGTCCTACCGTCCCTTTTTCTCCCTCACACTCATTCTCTGGAATCGCATTCGTCCCTCCGAAGTATCGCCATCAATCTCATCACCCAGTTCGTCCCAACTCTACTCCCACATCCTCATCTAATGGTATAGCTGATCGAACCACTCCTCTGTATTCTCGACCGGACTCTGGCAAGGTTCGTACCTACGCACAAGTGGCTGCCACGCCCATACAAAAGCCTATTCATCCACCCTCCAATCATCCCAGCCGTAGGCGTTCCCTTCCGGAGTTTGTCTCTTGCCGCCAAACCCTAGAATTTTTAAAAAGTAAAAAAAAATGTTACCGTTGTGCCGGTTTGGGCCACGTGGCGCAAAACTGTAGGGAGCCAAAGATCTGCTTCTGCTGTAGCTATTATGGCCATAATTACTCCAGTTGTCCCTCCAGGTTTTCGGCATTGGGACACAACAAAAACTCTTCAAATCCACTGAGCACTCATCCAGTCTGCTACATTAAATCAAACCCGATTCCAACAAAATTTAATCATTCTGCATCACGTGATAAGTCATCCACTCATCGTATGCCATCTCATCCCGTCCCCACCACCAAAACTCCTAAAATCAACAATAATTCTCCCCCTCCGCACTCAAACCGAGACACTCTTTCAATTCCTCCTCCCCTGTTATCTCCTCCACAAAACTTCACAATGAGTGACCTCTCCCTCCACATTACCGCGACCATCATCGATGGTGCCTGGTCAGTTGAGTCCCTGAGCAGAGTGCTTCAAGCTGCTTTTAACCATGAAGAGTGGCCGATCTGGTTCTTAGACGACAATCGTTTCCTAGTAGCTTGCCCCTCCGCATCAGTCAGAAACCAGGCCCTTACACGTAAAATAATTTCCAAAGCAGGAGGAACCATTTTTCTGGAGGCTTGGCCAGAATATGAACGGCCGGCTGTAATCACTCTAGAATCTCCCTCCTGGGCAACGATTAAAGGTATCCCAGAGATTCTAAGACACAATCCTGATGCCCTAAGTGCAGCCATCAATCCAGTCGGAAGATTCATTGATTACGACCGCTGCGATTGGGCGGAATTTGACCGGCGACTTATATACATCAAGATGCAGTTTCTCGTGGGCATCTCCTCAGTATCTTCCTATAGAGTTTGTCTGAATAATGTAGACTATCTCATCACAGTATCAAGATGGGAACATGCCCACCCTCGCTCCAGACCCGAGAACCATCTCTTGGGCCTGGACTACGACAGAGATGTGAAGTGTTTTAATGACCCCTTAGATATACCTTCATCCGACCTTTCCTCAGATGAACGCTTCGATGCTATGAACTATGAGCCCATCTCGCCGCCCCCTCCGACGCAAGTTATCTTGGAAGAGGAAGCTCACTATATTCCTAACCCCAATGCTGCTCCAACTCCCAACGAGTGGGACCCCTCTTTTGATCTTGACCACCCGTCACCGTTACACCGTCAAGCCACTTCCTCAGAGCCATTTCAACTGGAGACTTTTCTACCTGCTCCCCACCACTCTCCTAGCCTAGAAGTCAATTCGTTGGTGGACCCCAATCGGGCCTCTTCCTCAAGACCGTGGTCGGCGCTTCCTCACAGGACAGATTTCACTCCAGTGCAAGTCAGAAGGAGCGCAAGAAACTCTGGATCCGTGCCTGGTCACACAGGTTGTTTTTACAAAACTGTAGTTTTTTCATCTGCCAATTCTAATTTAAATAGAAAAATTGCACGTTGCATGGGAATAACTATATCGGATGAACAATATGTCGCCATGCAAACCCTAGAACAGGAGAGAATCTCCTTTTCCCAATGAAAATTGTATCATGGAATGTACGTGGGCTAGGGGACCCTTCCAAAAGACATTCAATATTCCTGTCCTTGTCCCCTGTTAACCTAGATATTCTTTTGCTTCAAGAAACCAAACTATCCGACCCAACTCCATCTCAAATTAGACAATTAGGGGGTCCCAATCTTACAGGCTGTGCTCATTCTAATTCTATCGGCACTAGGGGTGGATTAATTACCATGTGGAATGAATCCACCTGGACACTCTGTCAAATCATTTCATATCCCTCTGTCCTTCATGTTGCACTAAAACACATGCATTCTGACACTATTTATTTTATTTCAAATATCTATGGTCCCCTTTCACCTCGAGATAGAATTGACCTATGGAAAAGCTGCTCAGATTTCGCGTCTTTTCTGCATGGTCCGTGGATTATGGGTGGAGATTTTAACACCACCAGATTCTCAGAAGAAAGAAGCTCAGGAAACCTTTCTTGTGACTCAGAAGACTTCAATACTTTTATTAATGCCTGTTCCCTGATTGAGCCCCCAATCAACAACCGTCTTTTCACTTGGTCCAATAAACGTCAATCACCTTCCCTCGCTAAGCTCGATCGTTTTCTTTTCAACGCTCCCTGGGAGGACCTCCATCCTCTTTCCAGTTGTTTGGGCCTGGCCACGACCCTATCGGATCACTGTCCCATCTGTCTAGATACTGGCTCTCCCACTGCATCCAAGCGCCCCTTTAGATTTGAACGACTCTGGCTGTTGGAACCGTCTTTTGAAGATTTTATCAAGAGAGCATGGGACCAACCAATTAGAGCTTCCTCGGCCACGGCCCGCATGGTCTGTAAGCTAAGATCTTTGAGAAGACTGCTCAAACCTTGGGCAAAAACTGTCTGGGGCTCTCTACGTAGTCGTATAACCAACATCCAAAATGACATCCTAACCCTAAACATACTGGAAGAAGCTTCCCCACTTAGCAACAATGACAGAATTA
This sequence comes from Allium cepa, assembly GCA_030765085.1. Lineage (NCBI taxonomy): Eukaryota > Viridiplantae > Streptophyta > Magnoliopsida > Asparagales > Amaryllidaceae > Allium > Allium cepa. The sequence goes on along the minus strand of CM060930.1, from coordinate 214,172,835 downwards.
AACTCTCTAATCTAGAAGTAGAGCTTGAACGATTAATGAAACAAGAAGAGATTGGATGGAAACAAAGATCCAAAACCAAGTGGTTGAAAGAAGGGGACAAAAATTCGTCTTATTTTCACAAATGTGCTAATGGCCGCCGCAGATCCCTTTTTATCCCGGAAATCGTTCAGGAGAACGTCTCTGTCACCAGCACTCCAGATATTTTGAATTTGTTCACTATCTTTTACCGTTCCATCCTGGGCAAACCCTCCGCACCCCTTCCGCATATTGACTGGAACCTCCTGTATCCTAACCCTTCACCAATCCCTATTGACTCACACTTTTCGGAAGAGGAGATCTTGGCCGCTCTTAAAGATATGGATGACAACAAATCTCCCGGACCTGATGGTTTTGGCCCTTTCTTTTTTAAGCATTTCTGGAGTGTAATCAAGAGCGATATTCTGGAAATGTGTGCTGAGTTCTGTTCCAACCCTCAGTCCATAGCTTGCCTAAACTACGCCAACATCATTCTCCTCCCTAAGACCGCCGGTGCCAACACCCTTTCAGCTTTCCGTCCCATTAGCCTCCTCAATACCACGTTCAAAATTATCACTAAGGTCCTTGCTAATCGTCTTCAAACCTTTATGGAAGCGCTTGTTGGGATTGAACAGTCAGCCTTCATCCACGGTAGAAATATTCTAGACTGTGTGGCAGCGACTCAAGAAGTAATCTCATCTTGTCTTTCGACTAATACCCCTGGTGTCCTGCTTAAACTCGACTTTTCTAAGGCATTTGATTCAGTTAATTGGAACTTTATTTTGGAACTCCTAAAACACAGAGGCTTTCCTCCCACGTGGTGCAATTGGATTCAAAGCATTCTATTTTCTAGCATTTCATCAGTTCAGATCGGAGGAGTTTCTGGAGGACATATAAAATCAGCTCGGGGGTTAAGGCAGGGAGATCCTCTCTCGCCTCTCATTTTTGTCCTAGTGGTGGATGTGTTCAACCGCATGATCAAACTAGCGACTTCTAATAACATCCTATCGGGCATCTACCCACCATATTCTCACCTCAGTTCCAGCTCTATCCCTATGATCTCCAATCTTCAGTTCGCAGACGACACAATTCTCTTTGTTTCACCCTCTCCTAATCACATCCACTTTCTCAAGGTCATTCTATACTCCTTTGAACTAATTTCCGGATTGTCTATCAATTTCAACAAGAGTTCCATTATTATGCTCGGAAATGCAGAGTCCATTGGTCCCTCTATCTCCTCCGCCCTCAACTGCCGTCTGGACACCTTTCCCTTAACCTACCTCGGTATCACCTTGCGGCCCTCCAAGCTTCACCGATCTGATTGGACCCCTCTTATAGCCAAAATTGAATCTAGACTAGCTGGATGGAAAGCTCACACCTTATCGTCTTCTGGGAGATTGGTTCTGGTTAAGGCTGTTCTCTCAGCCCTTCCCACTTACTGGCTCTCATTCCACAAGCTTCCTATCTGGGTATCCAAGAAAATCGACGCCATTAGACGAACCTTCCTCTGGAATGGGGGGAAAATTAAATGTCTCGTCAATTGGAAAACCGTGTGCATGCATGAAAAACATGGGGGTCTGGGTGTCCCCAATCTGATCGCCTTCAATCAAGCTCTGCTAGCAAAATGGCTCTGGCGCCTGCTATCGCCGGGACAGTTTATTTGGAAACAGTGGATTCTAGCTGCTCATTATAATGCGGACCCCTTCCTCGTTCTCCATTTCGCTCCTCATCATAGGCCTTCCCCCTTCTGGACTGGTGTTCTTACCTCTGTAGACCGCTTCAACTCCTTTATCCGAACCCATGTTGGAAATGGTGCTAACTGTCTCTTCTGGTTTGACTCATGGCACAGCCTCTCCCCCCTCCACAAATCCTTCCCTCTTCTTTTTTCTCACTCCAACCTCCCCCGCCTGACGGTGGCGGAGGCGGTAGCCCGCGGACTTCCATGCTTTTGCCCCTCAACTCTCTTTTCTCCTGACACACTCTCGGAGCTCTTCTCGTTACTGCGCCTGATTCAACACGTATCACTCGACCCCCTCGTGAAGGACAGTCATGTTTGGTCGCCCTCTCCTTCTCATGGTTTCACCGTCTCCAAGTACTCCTTGTTTCTTAATCACCCTGGTCGCCTCTTCGCTTTCGCCCGTGTCTGGAAGTGCCACATCCCTCCCCGCGTCAAATTTTTTTAATGGTGTCTTATTCATGGACACATTAATACCAAAGACCGCATTGTTCGTTTTAACATTTTGTCCGATCAGCTCTGCAGCTTGTGTAAGACTGAAGCTGAATCAATCCGCCACCTCTTCTTCGAATGTGATATTTCCCACTACATATGGGTCTCAGTCTGTAGTCACATCTTCGGTCGTACTCATTGGATCAACGACTTTTTCGAACATTGACAGTATGGTGTACCGAATCGACTTCTAGACTCCCTTCTAGCCATTTTCAGTTGGGTCATCTGGAAAGAAAGAAACGCTTTTTTATTCAACAAGTCAACCAGCACCCTTTTTAGCCTTTGTTGCAGAATTGCTTACATTTTCGCCCATTGGACAGGTCAGTCTTCTTCCTTAGCACCTTTCAGATTCCGTCTCCCTGCAGTTCAGTCCTCTTCTGATGAGGCGGAAGGCAGCGCTTCATCGACATCGCCAGGAGACAACTAAGTCTTAACCTTTCTCCGTCAGTCTCTGAACCTTGTTTAGTAGTAGTTGAAGTTTTTTGACAGTGGAGTTATTAGGCCCATCAATGTTATAGTCGAAAATGCTGGGAAGTAATTTTTTGTACTCAAATCAGTGATGTTAAATCTAATCTTGAACTATGCTGTTTGGCTACCGACCAGGCTTGTTGGTCGGACTACTTATATATTAATATCATTATAATCGGCTGTGTAGCTCCACGCTACACACCCGTTTGCATCAAAAAAAAATAAATTCAATTCCCTATAGTTTTCCTTTATTTTCGCAAATCTATTTTCAGTGTCAATTCAACTTTTGCCTGTATCTTTTTTGAATAATTTTTTTTAAATCTAGTCTCTTAAAATGCCTTTATATAATTTAGTTCAAATTCTTTATTTAAATTTCGTATTTGAAAAATCTATTTTTGCTTATTCAAATCAGTCTCTTTAAAACACCCAATTTTTTAATGTGTATAATTTTAACTTAAAAATCTCTTTTTAGTTTCTTAACTTTTTAGAATAATATTTGTAGTATTCAATATTAATTTTCATGCCATTATAACATTTAAAATTTTCATGACACAAAAATCCAGCAAATTATTCATTCGCACCAAATGTTTTACATATATATACAAAAACACTAAATAATTTTGAGGAATCCAGTTGGATCCATCCAACCTATTTTTCCTGCTTCTATAGATGTTAGACGACAATAAAAATACAAATCCCACTTTGAGTGAGATATCGCGATATATGGGGTCATCCGCTATTATGTGGAGGTGCATAGGGTCTCATCCGCTATTATATGCGAGAATATCACTCCAAATACTAATATATATATATATATATATATATATATATATATATATATATATAATATACTATTCAACCATAAGATAAATTATAAATTTACAATCAATCAAGCATCCAATGATCTAAAATAAACATTCAAATTTAAGTACAGTAATCCAAATGTGTGAGAAATTTACAACTTTGATTTTCAATTGCAATCCATCCAAATTTATATTTTTCTATATAACTTCCCTTTGATTTTAAACCTCATACGAATTATACTAAATTTTATAAGCGGACTCAATTAAATTTCTTGACTAAATTATAAATTTTAAAATTAATCTTATCATTGAATTTTATACCTCACTCTGACTCTTGATACTCTTTTCCCTAGATCACCTGATAACTACAGCCGCGACAAGAGACACCTCCAATCAATGACTGCCGCAATCTATGACTTCGTAAATCGCCAATGACCACCGTCGCCCTCCGATTACTCAATGTTGCCGCTCTCGGATCCCTAGAACTGTAGTGATCAATTTCCCTTCCTTCCACACGACTTCGCACCCATCGACGTTGTCGTCCACGGTGTTGCCTCCCTACCTTAAACACCACAAGCTCGCGTGCCTCCTCCCCTCGACCCCTACTACGAACACCTCGCCTTCCATCAACTCGCCACCGAAGAACTCGCGTTCCCAGTCATCACACTCTGATCGATTCGACTCCACTATAAACGCGCCTCTTTTAAGTTTCATTCGATTTTCAAACTCAGCTCAGTCACCATTTATTCCTTTCGAAAATCAATTTCATCTGAAGTTTGAAGGGGGAAAAGTCTCGGTTTTTAAAAAACGAGAAGAGGAGAACATATAGTTTTTTTTCTTTTATAAGGAATGATTATTTTTGTAAACAAGAACGGATAGGGGTATGTGATTTAAGGGTGCTATGTAGCGTGTTTAGGTAGGCAAAGTCATAGTGAAGAGATGGCATAATAGCTGAAAAGGGAGATATACAAGTTAATATGCAAATTTAATTTCAAAATATCTCGATATACGCAACCCAAAATTTCGAATCCCTATCGAGGTATGCCGATTGGCATTTATAATATTGTACCACTATTCCAAACACAATTGAAAAAGTTTCGAGTCCTAATTCGGTCATATGGAGAAGATAGTTTTTTCGAGTCCTATTATCCATTATTATCAATATAAATTTTACCAGCCTTTAAATTATTTTTAACAAGCTTAAAACCCAAGATAAAATAATTTACTGGATATTCAATTATAAAATTCAATAACTAAATTATCTAATAAATCACTATTCTTAAATTCTGAATCTATTTTACAAAATAAAAACCAATCTTTCACATTCAAAAATCAATCTATAATTCAATTTAAATATTTAAAACCATTTAAACATTTAAAATTTAACTACAAAAAATATTCAAGTCGTTACGCTAGCATTGCCTCGAGTGACAGGTTCACATGCTTATCGCACCTTCTATGAGTTTGGTTTGTACCATACCTATGGAGTGCCCTCTTGTAAACCTCATAGAGGAGCTTACAGTACCATATATTTTATATATAAAATGTGTTAAACAGGATATGAGTAACACATTAACTCTATTTTAATACTTTACTTTATTGTAAGACATATTATAATAGCATATTATACTATGTATGTAGATAGTTTAACGGATCCTTAGGAGATGGAAATCCCGAACTTCTCTTAAGTTATTGCACTCACGTTAGACACTAGATGGGAGATGTCAAAACCCGTAAACATCTCTGGCACCGTTACACTCTATTTATTTATTGCTGATTTAACTTGCATAAGATCTTTTAGTTCTGACTCGAGTGTTTTATCTTTTTAGTCCGCTCGGGTCAGTCTGAGCTTTTCAATGTATCGAAGGCTGCTTTTCTGTAGGACGAAGACAAAGATTTTGTAACATTACTATTTATTATATTATGTCCACTGCATCATGTTGTTCCACTGCATTTATTTATTCATATTGTATGTAACTCTGATTTGTATTGTAAAAGTATAATCAAATGTTATTTGTAAACAACTTCTTAAACTTTTTATTTGATTATTATATTTTGTCATTCGGCTTTGAGATTTTGTTTTTTTTTCTTTCTTTCTCTCCTTTTTCTTATTTACCTCATAACAATCATCTCTTTTAAATGGTTTGAGTCTGACATGTGTGGTTTATCGTCGATTTAAACCGTATAAAAAGGTAGGTCGTTACATTTGGTATCAGAGCCAGGTTTAGCGATAACCTTAGCGTTGTGGGGTCTGACTCATTAGAAATAGGGTAGTCATATCATAGAATGAGTCGTTGAGTGCATATATATGAGAGAGTGTATTTGATAGTGTTATAAAAGGTTTGGTATTGTGTTAATTTGTTTTGCTTAGTATTTGTAAATTCTAGTCAGTATATAGGACGCTATGGCATTGATAGGGATTTCTAAATACTAAATAGGGCATACTGACACAATATTTGTTTTGAAATATAGGTAAACGAATAATTTTAGCTAGTGTATATTTTGTATATAAAAGGATAATTTTTATAAATGATATAATTGGATATAATATGTTGTTTGTTAGGTAGTGAAATTTTATAACTTCTGATTGTAAAATAGGATTTACAAGTAAAGCAAACATAAATTGGAAATTTAGAATTTAAGTTCTGGGATTTTGAAAATTTCTTCGAAAGATTTTGGAATATAATATTGGTATTATTTGGAGGTATTTTCCAATATAAATATTTCAATGTGATTTGAAAGGAAGTTTATGAAAAACTTTTAAAGGAAATAAGTTTGTACTGTCCTCTCCATCGCTATAAAATAATTTCGGTGATGAGTGCAAGCATCATCAATGTTCATTTTCGAGTTTCAAAATGGAAAGGCCACTCTAGTAGTTTTACTAAACACTTATTTTGATAACAAATCTTAATTTTAAATTTCTAAATAGGATTTGGATATATAAGAGATATGATTATATACATTTTATTTTGAAATGATTTGAAAATGGAACCCGGTATTTAGTTCATGGGTTTCTATAAATTAGAAATTTTAATTACTATAATGAGATAAAATCTTGGATATTTTGATAATTGGAAACTTATAAAAACAAAATAAGAAATTTAATGTAAGTGATTTATGAAATACATAAGAAATTGGAAACTTGTATATTTAAGAATAATGAATTTAGAAGATGTAATTATTAAACATTTTGTCAACTAAAGTGAATGAGATAACTTATTTAACTTTCAATTGCATTCTTAATATATATATATATATATATGTATATATATATATATATAACTTACAAAACTATTAAGGTTGAAACATTATAAGAATATGTAATAAAATATTATACAACTAAAACTTAGGAAATGAAAATTTTCAATGGAATTATGTTTATAACGAAGAATTAAGATGTATAAGGATATCATAAAATTAAGTTGATAATTTAAGATGCTAGTAATTAAATTAAATTTGATATAAAAAATGAATATTGAAAGTATATGAGTATAAACTTAAGTTAATGATTGAAGCCATTTATAAAGTAAAAGTGAATAGTAAAGGCGAATATACTATGTGAAAGAAATAAATGTGAAAAAAAAGAGAAAAAGAATCTAAGTATGGGTTGCTTAACAAATGAATATTGATGTGAAAAGGAAATCTAAGTAAATAATACATGTGAAGTAAACTGAAATAAAACGTACATAATCCTTCAATAATGAATTTATTGATTATTTTAAATCATTGAATGGAAATAATTATGTAAGTAATTGAATGAAAACTTAATGAAATGGCATTGTATGAATAAATGACAAACGAACTTTTGTAAGTAATGAATGTATATTAACGAAAATGAGCTTTGTATGAATGAATGAAAGCAGACAAGCAGTAAATGATATGAAAAGAAATTTGTAAGAATAAACTTAAACGATATTTGAAATTATTGTTTGTTTTGGCTTATGAGATGTTTGGAAATGGATACTTCTAATTGTATAAAGATGTATGAATAATCTATTAAGTTTTATCTAAGATTGTTCAGTGTATGGTATACTTAGTATTTTATTTATCATTTTATACGATTAAAAGTTTCTGAACCTGAATAAAACATTTGTTTTGGTCGCTATGGATGTATGATTGATTACATTGATTGCATGTGATGATTGTATGATTTGTTTGCAAATGACTATCGTTATGATGTGTTTTTTGTTTGTTATTGATTGAAATGACTTGATATTTCTCTTTTACGCAATTTATTAACTTCTTTGGATTATATAAATGAAATACAGGTTTATGGAAGCAATAGCTACTACTTTTGGTTTCATAAAATAAATTGTTGTTTGCCCGACAAATAGATACATTCTCGGATTACGACTTTATAACGATATTGTAATGACACAAATTTCAATCTCGAAAATTCGACACTAATACATTCACAGTAAAAGTGCCGAGCAATCGAACGCTGGAAATTTCAGACTGTTAGAGAAAAGAAGAAGAAGGTAGAAGAAGAACAGAAAACAATAGCATCTCACATTCGCAGCGAATTAAATATAATATCAAATAATGGCATTTATACAAAGAAAGCTGTAATTACCAGTTTACATCCAATTCATCAGAGTTACAACCATTTACAAATAGATTAGACAGTTGTATCAACCTGTCCCAAACAACTATCAATAATTACAATACTCAGCGGGATAACTCCTTACATTCCTATCATACAGCTTGCCTCCTGAGCTCTAGAACGTCCTAACTTGAAAATCTGTAATAATCGGTTAGACCTGAGCATCACATCAAAGTAACACCCGGGTCAGGCTGGAAACCAGCGTGAGCACGACGACCCGGATTTTCGTGCTCGAAAATCGACATCCGTACTTCATTTGTATTCGAATGCCGCAGATTCAAACGTTAGAATCCGATTCGTCGTAGCTTATAACACATTAAGTATAACAACACATCGAAATAATAACAATAATATATCATTGATAAACAACAATGGATACAATATCTGATATAATATGATACAACAAATGCCTACCAATATCAGAGTAGAATACGACAACGGAAAAATAAAACGACAGCAGAAGATGAAGCAAATTAGGCAACAGTAGCGGGAAGATAATGTCTTCAAAGCCAAAGCTCCAAACTCCAATCCAAGATGTTGAATATGCAAGTATATGACTTTTGTTTGATGATAATAAACATATATATATATATATATATTCATTTAAATGTATTTGTTAATGTACTATTTTAGTTTTGCGGAATTAAATAAATATTTGCTGAACAAAATATATAACACAGAGTTTAAATTCAAACAGATATTTTATTCAAATAAATATTTATTACAATTTTGAATAGCATAAATTTGATCTCTCACTATACATACATACATACATACATACATATATATATATACACACACAATTACAATACAAGTTTGATTACGTCACAATTTACATAATTGTCCTCACTACACGTCGCTCATTCACTCGTATTTAATCTTCAACTTGAATCCAACATCTAAGCAATCTGCAAAAATATACACTAACGCGGTAAAAGTGAAAAGGAAATATTTTTTCAGTATAAAATAAAATGTGATTTCGGAAATTTCATTTGCCTCAGTTATTTGGGTTGTTCGTCATTATTTAAATTTGAATTCATCATACACGAACAACTTGTGACATGCACAGTGTATCACTGTACATGCCATAAGGCCGTGCACACCAATATATACACTTGATAAAATTACAGGGACATGTGAGCACAGGTCAAACCGAACTGAAAAGCCGGGTTCATCCCAAGTGCAATAAAAATAATGTCACAATATCAGCACAAGGTCAAACCCGAGCTACAAGCTGGATTCAACTCAGGTGCAATTCGAAAAACAAATTCAAATGTACAAATGCAATAAAATGGTTGGGAGCAACCACACAGCACACTTATATACATTTATGTGTACTTCAAGTATGAATTCACAAATGGAAACATGAATAACAAAGAAATAGGTACAGCAGTGCACAAGATAAAAGTAAAGTGGTACAGCAGTACAATGGTCATAGGCCCTCAAATCAGCAAAGTCCAAGCAATACATGAATAAAGTAGTTCAGGCATGCACAACAGAGTTGAGTAAGTGCACCAAAGACCAACAGCTAGTGTCGACCAAACAAAACTAATAGACAACAAACAAATGCATATGAACTCAGTGGTCAGTGCAATGCAAGACCAAGTCTTAATCAAATGCAGTTATAATACACACAAATAAGTGAAAAGCAACGACAATGAGTAGCCTCAAAGACCATTGAAGCATGTAGACATGATACAAATACAACATGAAGACTGCAATTAAACAAGACTCTAATGTTTAACTTCAAGTTCACATATACAAGACCATTTAAATGCAGACAGAAGTGAAGTGTCATATACAAACCAGGATGAACTCAAATGCAGACAACAACAGAGTTTAATGCATCATGAGTACAAGATAATGCACAATGAAGATTAACAGGCACAAATCGACAACAGTTAAATATACATCGTTTTCAAGTCAATGCAGCAGTGTGACCATAACCAGAACAAAGGCATGAATGTAGACAGCAACTACACATGAAGTTCAAAAGTGAAGACTACATAATCTAACATGAATACACTGCAATAACTCAAGTGAAACGAACATCACATGTAACAAGACACAGGATAGTGAACGTGAAGTACAAATATGAATGTGTGTACATATATATGATGTATGTAGTGATAACTAGTATGACATTTCGAATGGTACATGTGTAATGACCAGAAGCAATATCAATGCAACGATGGTGGTCGAAGTCATACTAACAGTGATGCAGTGATCAAAGCCGAGGCAAAATCAAACAGGAAATTTCAAAAAAAATAGTGCACAAATTCAAAAGTCAGAAGGAGTTTTACAATTAAAAGTCAAGGCCGATGTCAATAATTAATAGCCAAAGTCGAGCACAAAAACGAAACCAACATCATCGTCAAAGAATTCAACGGGCAAGCAAAGTGAGCGCCTTGGAAATCAAGGAATCAACAAATTCACAAAACCATGATGACCAAGGAAAAAATATATGAATTGACAAAGTCAGAAATCATCGTCGACATTCCATCAATATCGAATGGCCGAGGAGAATTACAGACGAATTCAAACAAATATATACAAACGAAAATATAGGGGTTTGAACCCTATATAAACGAACATCATCGGCAAAATTATGCATTCGAGTTCAAGCTAAACAGAGAATAATAATCATTCAACTCGAATCATCGATCGAGTTAAAGCAATCAACAAGAAAAGAAAAAAGAAAAATAACACACCAATTTAACTCAAACTCGATCGATTTGAAGTAGCCGAAAGCCATCGACAAAGATAAAGAAGAAATCGAAGCATCATCAATCAAATCGACAAAGTCGGCGACTTCAACACGAAGCCCTAATTTTCGAGCAAGCGACGAGGCCGACATTCTTTTTGGAGCAAGCCAGGCCGAAGTTATAATACAAAAGAAAAAGGAAAAGGGCATTTAATTTTATCACTTATGGGAAGACCTTGTTATTGGGCTTGATTTATATTAGGGTTTTGTCTTTAAATTATTTTTTTTAAATTTGTATTTCCTTTTTTAAACTCTTGTAGTTTTTAGTCGTGTGACTAGGGGACAAACTACATAGCGTAGTTTGAGAATTCGCAACTCAGTGCCTGAGTTGTGGCAGGGTTTTGAGCATAGAGCTAAGGCGGGTGTAGCAAGTTTACGTGTGTAAGCGTCCGACTGCTTAATTTCTAGTAGAAACCTTTGGGGCAGCACGTAGGCAGGGTTTTGCCGAATCTGGGTAAATTCTGTGTCGTTCTATTTCTGCATTTATTATTTTGCTATCATATGTGCTGCTATCATTTTGATATATTTGTGTCAAAATAATTTTGTATAAACTTTCGCATTAAATTTTTATAATTAATAGCATCACCCTATTCACCCCTCCTCTAGGGTGAAATCGATCCTACAACCGGTATCAGAGCAAGGTACAAAAGAAATTTTGGTTCTAAAAACTTGATTTTTCAGAAACCAATTTTTGTTTTAAAAAATTGAATTTTTAAAATGGCTACTTTTACCGAGGGTCGTTCCAATATTATTCCTACTGTTTTTTATGGAACAGATTTTTTTGAATTGGAAATTAAAAATGGAATTTTATTAAAATCTGTCAATATTAAATGTTGCAATATTATTGAAAATGGGTGTGATATAACAGACGAGAAAATTATCTCGATTAATGCTCTTGCTATGCATATAATATATTCTTATATTAATCAAGATAATTTTAACTTTATCTCTCATTGTGAAAATGCACAGGACATCTGGAATACTTCTGATGCAATATATAGTGCAAAAGTCAACAGCAATTAGAAATCCTGCACAACCGACTTAGCTAAAGAAATGTGCTTAAAGGATTGGCAAAAGGCAGCTGTGACGAGGATGATGATGATGGAGCAGCTGAGCTGGCATTACTAGTGAAGAGATTCAAAAAGTGGAACCACAAATACGGAAATCCAGCTCCAAATCAACAATTGAAAAGTAGAATAATCAAAGCACTAGACAACTCAGAAGAACACGAGATCATTTGTCACAAGTGCAACAAACCCGGTCATATCAAGCCCAATTATCCTCGGAATCTACACGGTTTAGAAAAGAAATCAAAAAGGAGAAATGTTACAGCCACGTGGAATACAACTGATGAAGATAACAAAAGTACTAGTAGTGAGAGTGATAAAGCAAATATGTGCCTTCAAGGTAATATAACTGATAGCGACGATGACGAGCCAAGTGAGGTATCAAAACTCACTCACTCAGAATTCCTTATATATTTCCACGAAACAAATGGCTATTTTGAATGACTTAGGGAGAAGTATGCCAAACTTGAATCACAAAAAGAAACTTTGATAGATTTAAATAAACAACTTGACCAATTAGTTAAAAACTATCAAAGTAGGATCCATCAGTGTAATAAGTGTCGACCATTCGACGAAGAGATTAAAAAATCAGAAATCAAAATTAAATCGCTTGAAAATGAAATTCTGATTTTGAAAGAGAGTGAAAATACAAGAAGAGAAAATTCTATTAAAAGGTGCATACAATTGTTAAACGAAAATGAATCTCTCAAAACACATGTCCAACAACTGTCAACGATTTTAAATAAATTTTCAAAAAGTGAAAAATCATTGAATATGCTACTAGAAAAAAACTGTTGATACAGTTAGACAAGGACTTGGATATAATCAATCTGAAAATATTAGAAATGAAATCAAGTAATGTGCACAATTTGTATAAAATTTGGACACAATCAAAACAATTGTTGGTATAGACCCAATCACGTGAAACTATACCAATTTGGGTCCCAAAAGGCCCTAATATAAAATCTCTCAAAGTTAAACAAGTCTGGGTGCCGAAAGGAACATATATAAATAGTTTTGGGTCTCCACAAAATTATTTTCCAAAATATTCTACCACTAACAATCATGGACCTATAAAAACAAATAGGTCACAAAAATCTTCTATCATGTAGGAGTGGTGGCAGGCTAAGGAACAACAACAGTGTTATCTGGATTCTGGCTGTTCCAAAAACACAACGAGCGACAAAGCAAAGTTCTTAGCCTAGTACAAAGGTGACAGAATCACAATGGACAACAACGAAAAAATATCGTAAAGGTAAAAGAGGTAATGGTATATTCATCTTGAACAATAGATTAATGTGATAATCTGCACCATATCAGATTTGAATTAAATCAGCCAATAATATGATGATGAAATGAATGACGGCTTTTGATACTGACTTTTTCAAAATTGTTAGCCAATTATTCTTTTATGCTGAGAAAACTACAATCCATGAAATACTTCATATAGATTAATTTGATTAATTATGGTGTTCTATTGGTTGATGATAATACATTTGGCTGACGTTGTATTCATGTTTTTTGTTTATTTACATGGCTTCAATTAAAAATGAAAAGAATTTCATTCAAAAAGGTCTTCAAGAATTTGTTCCAACTTCACGGTCTAGTCTATAATATTCAATTAATGATAATCTTGAGTGAAAGAGAAATTCAGATTTAGATTACACTAGTAATCTAGTTGATAGAAAAAATTACTAGTGGAACATGATTTATGTTGAGACATTTAGTAAATGCATCGTTTTTCAACGAAAATATTTGCATATTCTTCACTTCAAATAATTTTCAAATTAGCAGACATTTTTCTTTTAAAACCCCTCATAGAAAATCATTTTTGACTTTGTTTTCAGATTTGTCATTTTTAGAAAAATTGATTTTATAATTATTTTTGAATTTGATTTTAAATGACCACATTGACTAATCTGACTCTCTACTATTTATCAAAAAGATAAATAATGATTTAAAAAGTGATGAGTGTTGATATTTATCATATATTATAATTCGAGACAGCATAATTAGTAAATTTCTCTAGAAATTTAAACAAGTGTTATAAACTTTTTATTGGTAAAAATTCCATGACCATTCCTATTTCTATCATATTTCTATCAACCATCACTCATCAAAATCCATTATAGTATGTCAATATGTGGTGATTTAAACAAGAATCATTCGTTTTTCATTTTATATTTTTTTTTAAAAAAAATTGAAAAAAAAACCCAAAGTATTCACTCTCATTTAAAAGTCCTCATGGTTATGCATGGGTGAATTACTTGGAATTTTTGATTATGTGCTTCCATGCTCATTTAGAAGTCCTTACGGTTATGCATGTATGGAACGCATATCAAAATTGATTTATTAAATAAACAAGTTGACTCTCATCCCATTTAAAAGTCCTCACGGTCATGCGTGGTTATAAGATACTTGAATTCATTTTTTATAAAACAAATTGGAATACTACTAATCTCATTAAAAAGTCCTAACGGTTATGCATGGTTAGAAGATATTCAAATTCCTAAAATAAATATACCACAAATAGACACAACTGTATGGTTTTATATGATGACATTATCCGTATCATTCTAAAGTGGAATATGCACCTAATAGAGTATTTATGATTTTTGTTTGATTTTTTATTGAAATTTAATATTTATATTCGATTGAGTTTTAATGTTGTATTAATATCTATCACTTTATCTCTATTTTTCTAACACTATTACTCTTTTGCTGATAACAAAATGGGGAGAGAAAAGTTAAGATTTTGTCAAATAAAAGCAAGTAAAGGTCAAATATTTTCTATTTGCATCTAGGCTCATTTGCATATTTTTAATTGTATGCATATATGAAGGGGGAGCTTGGTGTAGAGAGGAAGCATTCAAATAGTGGGAGCAAATTGAATGATCAAATACATTTAATATATTCAAAATCTTAAATATATGTTTATTGTCATCAAAAGTGGAAGATTGTTGAATATGGAAGTATATGATTTTTGTTTGATGATAATAAACATATATATATATATATTCATTTAAATGTATTTGTTAATGTACTATTTTATTTTCACGGAATTAAATAAATATTTGCTGAATAAAATAAATAACACAGAGTTTGAATTCAAACAGATATTTTATTCAAATAAATATTTATTACAATTTTGAATAGCATAAATTTGAACTCTCACTATATATATACAATTTCAATTACAATACAAATTTGATTACATCACAATTTACATAATTGTCCTCACTACATATTGCCCATTCACTCGTATTTAATCTTCAACTTGAATCCAGCATCTGAGAAATATGGAAATATATACACTAACGCAGTAAAATTGAAAAGGAAATATTTTTGTAGTATAAAATAAAATGTGATTTTGGGAATTTTATTTGCCTCGGTTATTTGGGTTGTTCGTCATCATTTAAATTTGAATTCATCATACACGAACAACATGTGACTTGCATAGTGTATCACCGTATATGCCACAAGGCCGTGCACACCGATATATACACTGGATAAAATTACAGGGACAGGTGAGCACAGGTCAAACCGAAATGAAAAGCCGGGTTCAACTCAAGTGCAATATAAATAATGTCACGATATCAGCACAAAGTCAAACCTAAGCTGCATGCTGGATTCAACTCAGGTGCAATTTGAAAAACAAATTCAAATGCACAAATGCAATATAATGGTCAAGAGAAACCTCACAGCACACTTGTATACATTTATGTGTACTTCAAGTATGAATGCATGACTGGAAACATGAATAACAAAGCAATAGGTACAACAAAGTGAAGTGGTACAGCAGTACAAAGGTCATAGGCCCTCAAATCAGCAAAGTCCAAGCAATACATGAACAAAGTAGTTCAGGCATGCACAACAGAGATGAGCAAGTGCACCAAAGACCAACAGCAAGTGTCGACCAAACAAAACTAACAAACAACAGCAAAATGCATATGAACTTAGTGGTCAGTGCAATGCAAGACTAAGTCTCAATCAAATGCAGTGACAATATACACAAACAAGTGCAAAGCAACGACAATGAGCAGCCTCAAAGACCAATGAAGCATGTAGACATGATACAAATACAACATGAAGACTGCAATTAAACAAGACTCTAATGTCTAACTTCAAGTTCACATATACAAGACCATCTAAATGCAGACAGCAGTGAAGTGTCATATACAAACTAGGATGAACTCAAATCCAGACAACAACAGAGTTCAATGCATCACGAGTACAAGATAATGCACAGTGAAGACTAACAGGCACAAATAGACAACAGTTCAATATACATCGTTTTCAAGTCAATGCAGTAGTGTGACCATAACCAGAACTAAGGCATCAATGTAGACAGCAACTACACATGTAGTTCAGAAGTGAAGACTACATAATCTAACATAAAGACACTGCGACAACTCAAGTGAAACGAACATCACATGTAACAAGACACATGATAGTGAACGTGAAGTACAAATATGAATGTGTGTATATATATATGATGTATGTAGTGATAACTAGTATCACATTTCGAATGCTACATATGCAATGACTAGAAGCAATATCAATGCAACGATGGTGGTCGAAGTCCTACTGACAGTGAAGTAGTGATCAAAGCTGAGACAAAATCCAGCAGGAAATTCCAAAAAAAACAGTGCACAAATTCAAAATTCAGCAGGAGTATTACAGTTAAATGTCAAGGCCGATGTCAATAGTTAATGGCCAAAGTCGAGCACAAAAACGAAATCAACATCATCGTCAAAGAATTCAGCGGGCAAGCAAAGTGAGAGCCTTGGAAATCAAGGAATCAGAAAATTCACAAAACCGTGATGAACAAGGCAAAAATATACGAATTGACACAGTCAGAAATCATCATCAACATTTAATCAATATCGAATGGCGAGGAGAATTACAGACGAATTCAAACAAATATATACGAACGAAAATACAAGGGTTCGAATCCTATATAAACGAACATCGTCGGCAAAATTATGCATTAGAGTTCAAGCTAAACAGAGAATAATAATCGTTCAACTCGAATCATCGATCGAGTTCAAGCAATCAATCAGAAAAGCAAAAAGAAAAATAACATACCAATTTAATTCGAACTTGATCGATTTGAAGTAGCCGAAAGCGAGGGACAGAGAGAAAGAAGAAATCAAAGCATCATCAATCAAATCGACAAAGCCGGCGACTTCAACACAAAGCCCTAATTTTCGAGCGAGCGGCGAGGTTGACATTCTTTTTGGAGCAAACCAAGCCTAAGTTATAATACAAAAGAAAAGGAAAAGGGGTTTAATTTTATCACTTGTGGGCTGGCCTGGTTATTGGGCTTGAATTATATTTGGGTTTTGTTTTTAAATTATTGTTTTAAATTTGTATTTCCTTTTTTAAACTCTTGTAATTTCTAGTCGTGTGACTAAGGGACAAACTACGTGGCATGGTTTGAGAATTCGCAACTCTGTGGCTGAGTTGTGGTAGAGTTTTGAGCGTATAGTTAAGGCTAGCCAATAGCGGGTGTCTTAAGTTTGCGTGTGTAAGCGTCTGACTGCTTAATTTTTAGAAGAAACCTTGGAGGCAGCACGTAGGCAGGGTTTTGCCGAAGCTGGGTAAATTTTGTGTCGTTCTATTTCTGCATTTATTATTCGGCTATTATATGTGCTGCTATCATTTTGATATATCTGCGTTGAAATAATTTTGTATAAGCTTCCTGTAACGACCCGGGATTTTGGAAATATTATTTCAATATGATTTATTAAAATACAACTCATCGTTTAAAAAACAAAATAAATAATAAATAAGATTTTTAGCCCTTACCATATATATATATATATATGTATGTATGTATGTACATATGTATTTTGGAAGAAACTTTGATTTGAAAATTTAAAATAAAATATTTACAATAAAATCTAACTTATTTAATTAAATAAAAGGCTCTGTCTTATTAACATTTAATCTAGATATATGCATACGAATGTAATATTGGTGATAATGTTTAAAATAAAATCAATCCTATCAATATTAAAATATAAGTATAAAATATATGTTATAAATTAAATGTTTGGATTGTTAAACTTTAAATATAATAAAAACTAAGGATTTATGTTAGCAATAACTTATATGGTTATATGGAAACAAAAGATAATTCTAGTAAAATACTATGGAAATTCTGTTGTTATAATACATAAACATTCTATTAAAATACTATGGATTACATGTGTGAACGCAAGGCAAAGACAAAAACCAAACAAGTATGTTTGCTATGAACTTTATATATGCAATGCAAGAAGAAAAAAAGAAGAAACAAAAATATCTACATACAAAAATCAAATGGGATAAGGCTGTAAGCTTATAGGGAAACATATAATTTAATGCTATCATCTCAGAGCAAAAATAAGGTTAGTCGAAATGTGTAAATATCATTTCAATTTTCAGAAGAAAAAAAATCTGACCAAAGGAAACAGCTTGTACCAGAAGACACCCACCATGTACAAAACTGTTTGTATATATACATCATTTTATTCTAGTTTGTTCATAACTTAGCAAGCCTGAAAGAAAAGAAAAATAAACATTATTATCTTATAAACTCAAACATCATTCGAGATCAAAACAGAAAGGTTTAAGGGAAAATCAAACTGCAGCCTTCAAAACAAAAGTTGCTCTCTATACAAACACTTTTCAGGTGAGTAAACACACTATTTTAAAAATTTAAAACAGGGTATTTGATTCATGAAAAATTTATGCTTTGCTGTATATTTTAAATAAGTAGTTCTATACGTTTCTATTGTACTGAAAATTTTTATATGGTCCGTTCTTCTTAATTTCTAATTATAGAGCAAAGTAAACTAGAAAAAAAATTAATACATCTTCATACAAACATTATTTAGCTTAATGTTTCAAGCAAAATAAGTTTATTTAAACTTAAATTAGGACCTAAAAATTGGTTTAAGCTCGACATTGAAGTATTGTCTCTGCAAATTAAATTTTACAGTGAAAGGATGAACATATGAAAAATTTGAAAATTTAAACCATCGATTCAATTACATAGCTTGAATCAACATACGAAAGTAGGAATTTTAAAACTGAAATGGTGATTTTTAGTTGAGTGTGCAAAGTGCAGTTCGTAGTTGAACCGAAAACATATTTTGATCAATTTCTGTTGATTGGAGAATTTTTGGATGTTAAAATTTTGTACGAAGCAAGTTTGACAATCGATGGTAATGGGAAAATTGTTAAAAAAATTCTATTGCAAGAAATGAGGGAACGAGGCGAATTTAGGGTTTATGCTCGAGTTTTGCAGTGGTATGGAAACGAGGTGATTTCATCACCTCTGATGCATCGAGTTGTACGAGCTTCAATGGGAAGGTAGTGTGGGGTATCAGCGAGGCGAGGTCGGAGTTGTGTCGCCTTTGATGATCGGCGTGCGTGGGACAAGGCGTTTTTGTTTGGCGAGTTCGAGTTACAATTTCGAACGAAAGGCCAAATTTTGATTTCGAATTTTTGGCATCGAATCGAGTTTTTCTTTCGAGTGTAGAGGAGTTTCACGACTCGCTGGAGGTGGCGCGGTTCGCCGAAACGACGGCGATGTGCCACGCACGTGCACGACAACGAATAGGTATCGGGAAGTTGATGGTGAACGACTCGAGTTGTTACTCGAGAAAGATGGGGGGTTGCTTCGGGTCAGCCTGGGTGCGTGAGTGTTGCCTGTTATTGTAGTTTATAACTTAAAACTTACAGAAAAAAGAGGAAAGAAGAAAGTATGAGGAGAAGAGGGGACTCGGGAAATAGGAGGAGAAACTCGAGTTTTAACTAGAGTGAACTTGGGGGATTTCTCGGGATTAGGTTTTAAAGTACTTAGCTGAATAAAATCTATGTTATTTCATCTTAACCAAAGTTTAAGTACTGAGGACCTAACTAATGAGTTCCTTTAAGATTTAATTAACTAAGTAAATATTTAAGAATGTTTTTAAAATCTTAATTAATATTTTAATTAAGTAGTTAATGTAAGATAAGTTTAAATTAAAATAAAATTAAAGCTTTTAAAGTTAGTAATGATTCAAATTCAAAATTATTAAGGAAGATTTTAAAATGTTAATTAAGACAAATAATAATTATTAATAAATTATATTAGAAAGTAATTAAGAATGATTAATTTATATTTATAATTAAAGATTTGTTAATTATTAATTAAGTGTTTAATTAATTTGCAATTGAGAATTGTAAATTAACTACTTGAAGTTAATTAATATATGATTAGTAGTTAACCAAGTAAGTAATTCAATTAAGAATTAATAATTGATTTATTTAAGTAATTAACGATTAATTAACTAATAATTAAGGAGTAATGAATTAAGTAATTAAGGTTTAATAAATTGATCAAGAAGTGTTTAATGAAATAAATGGTTTGAAATGGAATAATTAATTAATTAATAAATTAACGAGCCATATTAAAGATGCTTGCTTATGGATGATTGTATAAGTAGAATATCTGATTTTTTGATATCTATTTGGTGATATTCTATGATACTCTATGATATATTCTGGAAATATCTATTATGTTAGGGTACGATTTACCTGTGATAAATGCTATGTGAATTCAAAGTGTTGAATTACATTGTTTAAACTATTAAACAACTTGACCTTTAAAATGGCGTTTGGATTTCGATGAGACCGGGATCGGGTGTCAGTTATGATTATCCGCAAACCACATCGATCCAAATTAATATATAGATCATGGCATCTCAAGTGAAGATGGAGATGGTGTTTCAGAGTGCAAGGGTTATTGTCGTTTACTCTGAGGGTGATTCCATAATGAGTGTAACGAGATAATGCCTTCGGTTTCATTCAAACCCGAAAGGAACTTGTATGGATTGAATGCTTTCAGAACATTGTCAGGCGGACGATGAGCATTCTAAGAGATGTGTTATATAAAGGTAATCGCAGCCTCAAACCTCATCAACCGGGAATGGCTAAAACAGGGGAGATGCAGCAAGGTTATGTGGGTAGCACCAAAGCAGGAAGAGATATACCCCTGTCTAGATGTCCCTTTATTTCGGCGGTGTAGGTAGTTGTTGGCTACAACTGAGGGGTTATCTTGTTCGGGACTGTTCAGTAAGGAATGGTTCCAGCCTTGTGTTGTAGGGGGTCGGGAGTGATCCTCGGTACGGTGATCTAGGCCCCGTACTGTGACGGGCGGTACCCCAGTAGCCCTGCCATTGATGGAAACCCATTTTTCCTACGAGACCCTACGGTTTTGATTTGTATTACCCACTTTTGTGGCTGGTAGCTGGAATTTAATGAATGTAACAATTTCGGCTATTTTCTATTTACTTGAAAACCCTAGACACTATTATAATATCATTGGATTTCCTATAAAATGTTTTGGTTAGTGCAAGGTAAAAACTTACCTGTGTTTATGTGGAGGAAGTCATACGTGATACCACTGTTTCAAATGGTTTTCAAAGTTAAGCAACTTTAACCCGTTTACTCATACCAGACACATGTCTGACCCAAAGTTTATTTCTTTTTTTCATAAACTCTAGGATACTCAAATTTTTATGAGTAGCCAAGTGATAGGTTTTTGATTGTTGAGTTCTAGAGAAGCTTGGAGCAGAAGTCCAGACGTATATATCTATCTAGTTCCGCTATGTTAGTTGATGTATGTTGTATTTAAAGATGTATGTAATGACAAATATATATATATATATATATATATATATATATATATATATGTCTGTCTTGTTGTATGATATTGTGTAATTCTGATATATGTAAAACTATGTAATAGTTATGTGATGTATTATATTTTGTTCCGTTCCATTGTGAGCTTCTGATGTTGTTATTCTTTCTTTCTATCTTTTCTATTTCTATCTCTTTCTTTTCTTATTAATGTACATCGTTTTGTGGTTAGAAAGGCGGGTCGTCACAATTGGTATCAGAGCATGAGTTGAGATAATACCTAGGCTCTGGAGTAATACCTATCTTGAGAGTGTGTATTTGTATTTTCATATAATTATATACGTATCTAAATTTGTTGAGTTACCTGTCCAGGTTGCCAACATGAGTTCTGGAAGGAGAGGCAGAGGTAGGGGCAGTACCTCGACTCAAACTGCTAGTGAGGCTGTAGATCTAGTACCGCCTCAGGTTAGTTTTGCCGCTTTATGCAAGGGCTTCATCAACCTTGAAGGTAAACCATTTAAAGGGTCAGAATCGATAATTGAGGTTCAAGCTTGGCTACGCTTTTGTGAGCGGATCTTTAAGAGTATGAAGTAGTCTGATGAGCAAAAAAGGGAAATGGCTTCATGGCAATTGCAGGAAGGCGATGCAGCCTGGTGGGATGCAGCGATAGCAAATATCTCTGAGGACGACATATCTTGGGAAAGATTTAAAGAGAATAAAAGATGCTCAGGACCGTTAGAAGAAATATTCAGATAAAAGGCGAAGATAATTGGAATTTGAGATTGAAGATTTTGTCTTTGTCAAAGTTTCCCCGATCAAAGGAGCTATTAGATTCGAAAAGACGGGAGAACTTGCCCCGAGATATATAGGACCATTCCGGGTGCTGGAAAGGATTGGTGTCGTAGCTTACAGAATTGAATTGCCAGAACGGATGTCTGGAATTCATAATGTATTTCATATATCCCATCTAAAGAAGTTTATCCATGACCCATCATTGGTTGTAGAACCAGTAGTCCAGGAAGATTTGGAGGTCGAGCCAAACTTGACTGTGGTCAGAAATCATGTTCGGAGTGTCGATCAAGACGAGAGGCAACTCAGGAGCAAAGTAGTGAAGCTTGTCAAAGTGCAGTGGAGCGAGGATCCAAGAGATTGTACTTGGGAAACTCTAGATAGCTTTAGGAAAGCCTATACGGATTTGTGTCCGGATGACTAGTGATGTTTGTTAGGATAAACTGTTTGATTGTTTGCTAATGTATGGATGATATGTATGCTTGGATGGTTGATATAATAGCTTTTGAATTAAATTTTGTTTTAAATTTCAGGGACGAAATTCTTTTAAGTGGGAGGAATGTAACGACCCAGGATTTTGGAAATATTATTTGAATCTGATTTATTAAAATACGACTCATCATTTAAAAAAACAAAATAAATAATAAAAAAGATTTTTAGCCCTTACCATTTATATATATATATATATGTATGTATGTATTTTGGAAGAAACTTTGATTTGAAAATTTAAAATAAAATCTTTACAATAAAATATATCTTATTTAATTAAATAAAAGGCTCTATCTTATTAACATTTAATCTAGATATATGCATATGAATGTAATATAGGTGATAATGTTTAAAATAAAACCAATCCTATCAATATTAAAATATAAGTATAAAATATATGTTATACATTAAATGTTTGGATTGTTAAACTTTAAATAGAAATAAAAACTAAGGATTTATGTTAGCAATAACTTATATGGTTATATGGAAATATAAGATAATTCTAGTAAAATACTATGGAAATTCCGTTGTTATAATACATAAACATTCTAGTAAAATACTATGTATTACATGTGTGAATGCAAGGCAAAGACAAAAACCAAACAAGTATGTTTGCTGTGAATTTTATATATGCAATGCAAGAAGAAAAAAAGAAGAAACAAAATATCTACATACAAAAATCAAATGGCTGTAAGCATATAGGGAAACATATACATTTAATGCTATCGTCTCAGCACAAAATAAGGTTAGTCGAAATGTGTAAATATCATTTCAATTTTCAGAAGAAGAAAAAATATGACAAAAGGAAACAGCTTGTACCAGAAGACACCCTCCCTGTACAAAACTGTTTCTATATATACATCCTTTTATTCTTGTTTATTCATAACTTAGCAAGCCAGAAAGAAAAGAAAAATAAACATCATTATCTTACATACTCAAACATCATTCAAGATCACAACAGGAAGGTTTAAGGGAAAACCAAACTACAGCATTCAAAACAAAAGTTGCTCTCTATACAAACACTTTTCAGGTGAGTAAACACACTATTTTGAAATTTTATAACTGGGTGTTCGATTCATGAAAAATTTGTGCTTTGCTGTATATTTTAAATAAGTAGTTCTGTATGTTTCTGTTGTACTGAAAATTTTTATATGGTCTGTTCTTCTTAATTTCTGGTTACAGAGCAAAGTAAACTACAAAAAAATTTAATACATCTTCATACAAACATTATTTAGCTTAAGGTTTCAAGCAAAACAAGTTTGTTTAAAATTAAATTAGGACATAAAAATTGTTTTAAGCTCGATATTGAAGTATTGTCTCTGCAAATTAAATTTTACAGTGAAAGGATGAACATATGAAAAATTCGAAAATTTTAAACCATCGATTCAATTATATAGCTTGAATCTACACACGAAAGTAGGATTTTTAAAACTCAAATGGTGATTTTTAGTTGAGTGTGCAAAGTGCAGTTCGTAGTTGAACCGAAAACATACTTTGATCAATTCCTGTTTTCTGAAGAATTTTTGGATTTTAAAATTTTGTACGAAGCAAGTTTGACAATCGATGGTAATGGGAAAATTGTTAAAAAAATTCTATTGCAAGAATTGAGGGAACGAGGCGAATTTAGGATTTATGCTCGAGTTTTACAGTGGTCAGGAAACGAGGTGATTTCGTCACCTCTGATGCATCGAGTTGCACGAGCTTCAAGGGGATGGTAGAGTAGGGTATTGACGAGGTGAGGCCGGAGTTGTGTCGCCTCCGATGGTCGGCGTGAGTGGGACGAGGCATTTTTGTTTGGTGAGTTAGAGTTAGAGTTTCGAACGAAAGGCCAAATTTTGATTTCGATTTTTTGGCATCGAACCGAGTTTTGCCTTCGAGTGTAGGGGAGTTTCGCGACTCGCTAGAGGTGGCACAGTTCGCCGGAACGACGGCAGGTGCCCTGCACGTGAATGGCAACGAATAGGTGTCAGGAAGTTGATGGTGAACGACTCGAGTTGTTAATCGAGAAAGATGGGGGGTTGCTTCGGGTGAACCTGGGTGCGTGAGCATTGCCTGTTATTGTAGTTTGTAACTTAAAACTTATAGAAAAAAGAGGGAAGAAGAAAGTATGAGGAGAAGAGGGGACTCGGGAAATAGGAGGAGAAACTCGAGTTTTAACTCAAGTGAACCTCGGGGATTTCTCGGGATTATATTTCAAAGTACTTAGCTGAATAAAATCTATGTTATTTCATCTTAACCAAAGTTTAAGTACAGAGGACCTAATTAATGAGTTCATTTAAGCTTTAATTAACTAAGTAAATATTTAAGAATGTTTTTAAAATCTTAATTAATATTTTAATTAAGTAGTTAATGTAAGATAAGTTTAAATTTAATTAAAATTAAAGCTTTTAAAGTTAGTAATAATTTGATTTCAAAATTATTAAGGAAGATATTAAAATGTTAATTAAGACAAATAATTATTATTAATAAATTATTTTAGAAAGTAATTAAGAATGGTTAATTTATAATTGTAATTAAAGATTGGTTAATTAATAATTAAGTGTTTATTTAATTTGCAATTGAGAATTGTAAATTAACTACTTGAAGTTAATTAATATATGATTAGTAGTTAACAAAGTAAGTAATTGAATTAAAAATTAATAATTGATTTATTTAAGTATTTAGCGATTAATTAATTAATAATTAAGGAGTAATGAATTAAGTAATTAGGTTTTAATAAATTGATTAAGAAGTGATTGATTAACTAAATGGTTTGAAATGGAATAATTAATTAATTAATAAATTAACGAGCCAGATTAAAGATGCTTGCTTACGGATGATTGTTTAAGTAGAATATCTGATTTTGTGATATCAATTTGGTGATATTCTGTGATACTCTATGACATATTCTGGATATATCTTTGATGTTTGTGTATGATTTATCTGTGATAAATGCTATGTGAATTCAATGTGTTGAATTAAATTGTTTAAACTGTTAAACAACTTGACCTTTAAAATGGCATTTGGATTTCGATGAGACCAGGATCGGGTGTCAGTTATGATTATCCGAAAACTACATCGATCCAAATTAAATGATAGGTCATGGCATCTCAAGTGAAGATCGAGATGGTGTTTCAGAGTGCAAGGGTTATTGTCGTTTACTCTGAGGGTGATTCCAAAATGAGTGTAACGAGATGATGCCTTCGGTTTTGTTCCAACCCGAAACGAACTTGTATGGATTGAATGCTTTCAGAACATTATCAGGCGGACGATGAGCATTCTAAGAGATGTGTTCTATAAAGTTAATCGTAGCCTCAAGCCTCATCAACCGAAAATGGCTAAAACATGGGAGATGTAGCAAGGTTAGGTGGGTGGCACCCAAGCAGGACGAGATATACCCTTGTCTAGATGTCCCTTTATTTCGGCCGTGTGGGCAGTTGCTGGCCACAACTACGGGGTTATCCTGTTCGGGACTGCTCAGTAAAGAACGGTTTCAGACTTGTGTTGTACGGGGTCGGGAGTGATCCTCGGTACGGTGATCAAGGCCCCGTACTGTGATGGGCGGTACCCCACTAGCCCTGTCATTGATGGAAACCCATTTTCCCTACGAGACCCTAAGGTTTTGATTTTTATTACCCACTTTTGAGGCTAGTAGATGGAATTTAATGAATGTAACAATTTCGGCTATTTTCTATTTACTTGAAAACCCTAGACACTATTATAATATCACTGGATTTCCTTTAAAATGTTTTGGTTAGCTTAAGGAAAAACTTACCCGTGTTTATGTGCAGGAAGTCTTAGAGTGATACCTTTGTTTCAAATGGTTTTCAAAGTTAAGCAACTTTAACTCGTTTACTCGTACCAGACCCATGTCTGACCCGGAGTTTATTTCTATTTTTCATAAATTCTTGGGTACTTAAATTTTTATGAGTAGCCAAGTGATAGGTTTTGGATTGTTGAGTTCTGGAGAAGCTTGGAGCAGAAGTCCAGACGTATATGTTTAACTAGTTCCGCTGTGTTAGTTGATGTATGTTGTATTTTGGGATGTATGTAATGACAGATATATATATATATGACTATCTTGTTGTATGATATTGTGTAACTCTGATATATGTAAAACTATGTAATAGTTATGTGATGTATTATATTTTGTTCCATTCCACTGTGAGATTCTGATGTTGTTATTCTTTCTTTCTATCTTTTCTATTTCTATATCTTTCTTTTCTATTGATGATACGTCTTTCTGTGGTTAGAAAGGCGGGTCGTCACACTTCCGCATTAAATTTTTATAATTGATAGCATCACCCTATTCACCCCCTCTAGGGTGAAATCGATCTTATAACTGGTATCAAAGCAAGGTACAGAAGCCATTTTTTTTCTAAAAATTTGATTTTTCAGAAACCAATTTTTGTTTTAAAAATTTGAATTTTTAAAATGACTACTTTTGCTGAGGGTCGTTCCAATATTATTCCTTCTGCTTTTGATGGAACATATTTTTTGAATTGGAAATTAAAAATGGAATTTTACTTAAAATCTGTTAATATTAAATGTTGGAATATTATTGAAAATGGGTGTGATATAATAGACGAGAAAATTATCTCGATTAATGCTCCTTCTATGCATATAATATATTCTTATATTGAGCAAGATAATTTTAACTTTATCTCTCATTGTGAAAATGCACAGGAAATCTGGAATACTTCTGATGCAATATATAGTGAAAAAGTCAACAACAATGAGAAATCCTGCACAACCGACTCAGCTAAAGAAATGTGCTTAATAGGATTGGCAAAAGGCAGTTGTGATGAGGATGATGATGATGGAGCAGCTGAGCTGGCATTACTAATGAAGAGATTCAAAAAGAGGAACCAAAAATACGGAAATCCAGTTCCAAATCAACAATTGGAAAGCAGAATAATCAAAGCACTAGACAACTCAGAAGAACATAGGATCATTTTTCTCAAGTGCAACAAACCCGGTCATATCAAGCCCAATTATCCTCAGAATCGACACGGTTTAGAAAAGAAATCAAAAAGGAGAAATGTTACAGCCACGTGGAATATAAGTGATGAAGATAATAAAAGTACTAGAAGTGAGAGTGAGAAAGCAGATATGTGACTTCAAGGTAATATAACTAATAGCGACGGTGACGAGCCAAGCGAGGTATCAAAACTCACTCATTCAGAATTACTTATATATTTCCACGAAATAAATGGCTGTTTTGAATGACTTAGGGAGAAGTATGCCAAACTTGAACCGCAAAAGGATACTTTGATAGATTTAAATAAACAACTTGACCAATTAGTTAAAAACTATCAAAGTAGGATCCCTTAGTGTAATAAGTGTCCACCTTTCGAAGAAGAGATTAAAAAAATCAGAAATCAAAATTAAATCGCTCGAAAATGAAATTCGGATTTTGAAAGAGAGTGAAAATACAAGAAGAGAAAATTTTATTAAAAGGTGCACACAATTGTTAAATGAAAATGAATCTCTCAAAACAGAAGTCCAACAACTGTCAACGATTTTAGATAAATTTTCAAAAAGTGAAAAATCATTGAATATGCTATTAGGAAAACAAACTGTTGATACAGTTAGACAAGGACTTGGATATAATCAATCTGAAAATGTTAGAAATGAAATTAATCAAGTTAATTGAATGTGCACAATTTGTATAAAATTTGGACACAATCAAAAAAATTGCTGGTATAGACCCAAACAAGTGAAAACTATACCAATTTGGGTTCCAAAAGGCACAAATATAAAATCTCTCAAAGTTGAACAAATCTTGGTGCCGAAAGGAACATATATAAATAATTTTGGGTCTCGACAAAATTATTTTCCAAAATATTCTGCCACTAACAATCATGGACCTATAAAAGCAAATAGGTCACAAAAATCTTTTATCGTGTAGGAGTGGTGGCAGGCTAAGGAACAACAACAGTGTTATCTAGATTCTGGCTATTCCAGAAACACAACGGGCAAAAAAGCAAAGTTCCTTAGCCTAGTACAAAGGTGACAGAATCATAATGGACAACAATGAAAAAATATCGTAAAGGTAAAAGAGGTAACGGTATATTCATCTTGAACAATATATTAATGTGATAACCTGCACCATATCAGATTTGAATTAAATCAGCCAGTAATGTGATGATGAAATGAATGAAGTCTTTGATTTTGACTTTTTCAAAAAATTTAGCCAATTATTCTTTTATGCTGAGAATACTACAATCCTTGAAATACTTCATATAAATTAATTTGATTAATTATGGTGTTCTATTGGTTGATGATAATACATTTGGCTGACTCTATATTCATGTTTTTTGCTTATTTACATGGCTTCGATTAAAAATGAAAAGAATTTCATTCAAAAAGGCCTTCAAGAATTTTTTGCAACTTCACGGTCTGGTCTATAACATTCAATTACGAGTAGAACATGATTTATGTTGAGACATTTAGTAACTGCATCGTTTTTCAAAGAAAATATCTACATATTTTCACTTCAAATAATTTTCAAATTAGCAGACATTTTTCTTATAAAACCCCTTCTAGAAAATCATTTTTGACTTTATTTTCAGATTAGTCATTTTTAGAAAAATTGATTTTATAATTATTTTTGAATTTGATTTTGAATGACCAAATGACTAATCTGACTCCCTACTGATTATCAAAAAGATAAATAGTGATTGAAAAAGTGATGAGTGTTGATATTTATCATATATTATAATTCGAGATAGTATAATTAGTAAATTTCTTTAGAAATTTAAACAAGAGTTATAAAACTTTTTATTGGTAAAAATTCCATGACCATTTCTCTTTCTATCATATTTCTATCAACCGTCACTCATCAAATCCATTATATTATGTCAATATGTTGTGATTTAAACAGGAATCATTCGTTTTTCATTTTATATTTTTTTTTAAATTTGATAAAAAAACCCAAAGTATTCACTCTCATTTAAAAGTCCTCACGGTAATGCATGGGTGAATTACTTGGAATTTTTAATTATGTGCTTCCATCCTTATTTAAAAGTCCTCACGGTTATGCATCTATGGAACGCATATCAAAATTGATTTATTAAATAAACAAGTTGATTCTAATCCCATTTAATAATCTTCATGGTTATCCGTGGTTAGAAGATACTTGAATTCATTTTTTATAAAAAAAATGGAATATTACTAATCTCATTTAAAATTCCTAACGGTTATGCATGGTTAGTAGATATTCAAATTCCTGAAATAAATATACCATAAATAGACACAACTGTATGGTTTTATATGATGACATTATCCATATCATTCTAAAGTGGAATATGCGCCTAACAGAGTATTTATGGTTTTTGTTTGATTTTTTATTGAAATTTAATATTTATATTCGATTGAGTTTTAATGTTGTATTAATATCTATCACTTTATCTCTATTTTTCTAACACTATTACTCTTTTCCTGATAACAAAAGAGGGAGAGAAAAAGTTAAGATTTTGTCAAATAAAGGCAAGTAAAGGTCAGATATTTTCTATATACATCTAGGCTCATTTGCATATTTTTAATTATATGCATATATGAAGGGGGAGCTTTGTGTAGAGAGGAAGCATTCAAATAGAGGGAGAAAATTGAATGATCAAATACATTTAATATATTCAAAATCTTAAATATATGTTTGTTATCATCAAAAGAGGGAGATTGCTGAATACGCAAGTATATGATCTTTGTTTGATGAATATATATATATATATATATATTCATTTAAATGTACTTGTTAATGTACTATTTTATTTTCACGGAATTAAATAAATATTTGCTGAATAAAATAAATAACACGGAGTTTAAATTCAAACAGATATTTTATTCAAATAAATATTTATTACAATTTTGAATAGCATAAATTTGAACTCTCACTATATATATACAATTTCAATTACAATACAAATTTGATTACGTCACAATTTACATAATTGTCCTCGCTACATATTGCTCATTCACTCGTATTTAATCTTCAACTTGAATCCAACATCAGAGCAATATGCAAAAATATAAACTAACGCAGTAAAATTGAAAAGGAAATATTTTTGCAGTATAAAATAAAATGTGTTTTTAGAAATTTTATTTGCCTCAGTTATTTGGGTTGTTCCTCATCATTTAAATTTGAATTCATCATATACGAACAGCTTGTGACATGCAAAGTGTATCACTGTACATGCCACAAGGCCGTGCACACCGATATATATACTTGATAAAATTACAGGGACAGGTGAGAACAAGTCAAACCGAAATGAAAAGACGGGTTCAACTCAAGTGCAATAAAAATAATGTCACGATATCAGCACAAGGTCAAACCCAAGCTACAAGCTGGATTCAACTCAGGTGCAATTCGAAAAACAAATTCAAATGTACAAATGCAATAAAATGGTCGGGAGTAACCTCACAGCACACTTGTATACATTTATGTGTACTTCAAGTACAAATGCACAACTGGAAACATGAATAACAAAGCAATAGGTACAACGGTTCACAGGATAAAAGTGAAGTGGTACAGCAGTACAAAGGTCATAGGCCCTCAAATCAGCAAGTCCAAGCAATGTATGTACAAAGTAGTTCAGGCATGCACAACAGAGATGAGCATGTGCACCAAAGACCAACAGCAAGTGTCGACCAAACAAAACTAACAAACAACAGAAAAATGCATATGAACTCAATGGTCAGTGCAATGCAAGACCAAGTCTTAATCAAATGCAGTGACAATATACACAAATAAGTGCAAAGCAACGACAATCAGCACCCTCAAAGACCAATGAAGCATGTCGACATGATACAAATACAACATGAAGACTGCAATAAAACAAGACTATAATTTTTAACTTCAAGTTCACATATACATGACCATCTAAATGCAGACAGTGGTGAAGTGTCATATACAAACCAGGATGAACACAAATCCAGACAACAACAGAGTTCAATGCATCACGAGTACAAGATAATGCACAGTGAAGACTAACAGGCACAAATCGGCAACAGTTCGATATACATTGTTCTCAAGTCAATGCAGCAGTGTGACCATAACCAGAACCAAGGCATGAATGTAGACAGCAACTATACATGAAGTTCAGAACTGAAGACTACATAATCTAAAATGAAGACACTGCAACAACTCAAGTGAAACAAACATCATATGTAACAAGACACAGGAAGGTTAACGTGAATTACAAATATGAATGTGTATACATATATATGATGTATGTAGTGATAACTAGTATCACATTTCGAATGCTACATGTGCAATAACCAGAAGTAATACCAATGCAACAATGGTGGTCGAAGTCATACTAACAGTGTTGCAGTGATCAAATCCGAGACAAAATCAAGCAAGAAATTTAAAAAATAAAACAGTGCACAAATTCTAAAGTCAACTGTAGTTTTACAATTAAAAGTCAAGGTCGATGTCAACAGTTAATGGCCAAAGTCGAGCACAAAAAAGAAATCAACATCATCGTCAAAGAATTCAATGGCCAAGCAAAGTGAGAGCCTTGTAAATCAAGGAATCAACAAATTCACCAAACCGTGATGACCAAGGCAAAAATATACGAATTGACAAAGTCAGAAATCATCGTTAACATTCAATCAATATCGAATGGCCGAGGAGAATTACAGATGAATTAAAACAAATATATACGAACGAAAATACAGGGGTTTGAACCCTATATAAACGAACATCATCGGCAAAATTATGCATTCGAGTTCAAGCTAAACGGAGAATAATAATCATTCAACCCGAATCATCGATCGAGCTCAAGCAATCAACCAAAAAAGCAAAAAGAAAAATAACATACCAATTTAATTCGAACTCGATCGATTTGAAGTAGCCGAAAGCGATTGACAGAGGGAAAGAAGAAATAAAGCATCATCAATCAAATTGACAAAGCCGACGACTTCAACACGAAGCCCTAATTTTCGAGCAAGCGGCGAGGCCGACATTCTTTTTGGAGAAAACTAGGCCGAAGTTATAATACAAAAGAAAACGAAAAAAGGGGTTTAATTTTATCACTTGTGGACCGGCCTGGTTATTGCGCTTGATTTATATTAGGGTTTTGTTTTTAAATTATTGTTTTAATTTTTTTTTAAATCTTGTAATTTCTAGTCGTGTGACTAGGGGACAAACTACGCGGCGTCGTTTGAGAATTTGCAAATCAGTGGCTGAGTTGTGGCAGGGTTTTGAGCGTAGAGTTAAGGCTAGTCGATAGCAGGTGTCGCAAGTTTACGTATGTAAGCGTCTGACTGCTTAATTTCTAGTAGAAACCTTGGTAGCAGCACGTAGGTAGGGTTTTGCCGAAGCTGGGTAAATTCTGCGTAGTTTTATTTCTACATGTATTATTCTGCTATTATATGTGCTTCTATCATTTTGATATATCTGTGTTGAAATAATTGTGTATAAACTTTCGCATTAAAGTTTTATAATTAATAGCATCACCCTATTCACCACCCTCCAGGGTAAAATCGATCCTACACAAGAAGCTCGAACCACCATCAAGTTGTATCAATCAAGGTCGGTCCAAGTGAAACAAATGTGATCGCCAAGATCCAGAGGCTGAAAGCTACTAACTCTACACCTACTATTTGATTATCTGAAAATCTAACTCTAGACTGTCCATGTGGAAAATTGTAGGTACCTAGAGTTTAGAAGGGAAGAATAAACTTTATGTTAGTCATGGGACTGGTATGAGCAAACAAAAACAATTTATATTTAATAAAAGAAAGCAAAATGATTTAAAAGAAATCCACAATGCTTTTTGAAAATGAAACTACCATAAGGCCTCCCGGCACACACACAATGCAACCGCACACTTGGGGTGATTTCTCCTTATGATAGTCAAATACGCTTGATACGCGAAATCCTTTTGATATTATTATTAGTGCATAGTGGAAAACATTTACAAATATAATATTAACCTTAGCCAGCATACGTACCATTATAGTATGCCTACTATAGCAACCATATTTGATGGCAGGTTCTACAACTAAAACCGTACAAGGCACGTGTTAACACCTCTTTTATTCACGACTCAACGACCTAAGGGAATAAGCGACTTAACTACCTAAAGGCATAAACGACCTAGCGGCCTAAAGCACAAAGCGGCTCAACATTGCATGACCTAGCGGCCTAAAGCATAAAGCAGATCAACATGGTATGACTCAACGACTTAAGGAGCTCCAGCGACCTAAAGACTCCTACGACTCAACGGGCTAACGACCTAGAAACTTATTAAAGGCAACGACCTAACGAGTTAAGGAAAGAGCGACATAACGACCTAGCAAGCTTCAGAGTTAAGCCGCATGCACACTGCCTCTTCCATTAGGTCGCTCACGACCTAAGCAAGCCAAGATAACTCCTATGCTACACATTCTAAGCCGCTGACAGCGTATACCTCGTTCATGATGGCTCCATTAAGTCGCTAGCGACTTATGCTACCTCGTGATCATTCTTAGGTCGCAACTCCCTAAGTCGCTCACGACCTATGACGCTACACGACCTAACTCCGAGACTTACCTATAAATAGCCCGCCTACTCCATATTGAAGGGGGGATTTTCTCGAAGGCCAACACTATGCTATTTTCACAACTTCTACAACACTTCAAATGCCAAAGACACTTCAAGGAACCTTGGGGAAAAGAACAAGTTCATTCAACATGAATTCAAAGAGCTTTTCTGCATCAATGTTCTAACTTCATGCTTTAATGGTGTTGTAATTGAAGAATTATTGTGAAACTTGTAATCAAGTCGATAATAGAAGACATTAAGTGGACGTAGGCATGACTTTGAGCCGAACCACTATAAAAACTGTTGTCACTTTACTATTTTCTGCTATTTTCTGCTTGCTTTTAGTTCCTGTACTAATGGGTGGTGCTTTCGCTATATCACAACTCTCACCGGGGTGTTAGCGTCCACTTTTAGCGTTAACATTTTTGGTGCTTTCACTGAGAATTGAACTCAGGAGTGCTCTCATCATTCTTTCACAAAGATTTGTTGAAAGACTCTCCCTATGAACCAGAAGTCTATCCGAAATTATGGCTCCTGGAAGAAAAAGTATATCTACTAGATCTGCAAATGCTTATGACAACAACGCTACTTCTCCCGCGTCAAATCAAGCGGCTCCTAGTGTTGGAATCACAAGGGCCGAATTGGATGCTGCAGTGTCTGGGTTGTATCAACAAATGGAAGCCCAGAACACTTTGATGTGAGACAGGTTGAATGCTTTGCTTAGAGTTAACCAGCAACCAGAAAATAATGAAGAAACCTTTGATGAAGATGTTCTTGATTCCCAAGGGAAACGTATTCCTCAGAGGGAAGCTAGCACCGCCGAAAGGGAACCTCCCCAAGCTGGAGGTTCGAGGCCGCAGCCAACTCTTCGTGAATGTTTGTCCAGGCAAACTTTCGAAAAAGTAGCCGACGTCTGTCCTGCGGGGCCTCTAAACGATGAGGAGTACCTCTCGGGAATGATTCGACAAATTATGAATGAAAGCATGCAAAGGGAGGAAGATGAAAGTGACTGGGGGTTTGCTCAAAGCAAGGCTCCTTTTACTGAAAGAATTCTGAAGGCTGAATTTCCAAAGAAGTTTGTTCCCCCCACTATTCCAACTTATCTGGGGACAAGCGATCCTAACCAGTTCTTATACAAGTATGACTGGCATATGACAGGTGCCAAAGCAACAGACGAGATCAAGTGCAGATACTTTCCTGTGTACTTAGAGGGAGTGGCCCTGCTTTGGTTCACAAAGCTGCTAGTTCGATCCATGGATCAGTTCTCCGACCTGACTCGGAAGTTTAAAGATCAGTTCAGGTTTTATGCTTCGAAGGCCAAGGACTTAATGTCGCTATCTAGCCTCGAACAAGACCCGGAGAGTCTATTAAATCTTTCTTAAACCGTTTTAATATAGCCTTGGCCGAAGTTGACAATGCAGAGCCTCGGATGATTCTGACTTACTTGATGCGAGCTATTGACAAATCAAGTGAATTCGGAAAATGGCTGAAGATGAAAGAGCCAAATTCACTTGAGAAGTTCTACAAGAAGGCCGATGACTTTATGCGCTTAGTAAGCCTTGCTGCGCCAACAAAAGTAGTCGTGACTGAAGTTGAGAATAACAATGTTGCTTCTAACAAAAAGGAATCTGGTGGCCATAAGATGGAGAATGACGGTGGAAAAAAGCTGAAAGATGCGAGGAAAACTCGCCACTTTAGACCTTCATATTTTACTCCCTTAACCGATACTCTAAAAAATATCTTTTTCACAACCAAGGATGTTGTTGAATACCCCAAACCATGAGGCTTGGGAAAAATGTTGTGCATAATGGGAGATTCTGTCGGATCCACAATCAACCTGGCCATGACACTAATGAATGTCGCCATTTAAAGAATTTGATTGAAGAGCTGTTGAGACAGAATAAACTACAACAATATGTGAAGAGAAACAGAAGTGACCCAACCTCATCTACTCAGGGGCAACAAGTTCATGCTCATCAATACGTCTCAGGTGAGAGGACTGCAACGCAGGAATCTGAGAGGCCTATCACTAATGTTATCACAGGGGGTCCTCACCCAGCGGGCAGAAGTTGGGGTGAGATGGAGAGATATGCTCACGCTTTGAGATATGCCTCGGTGGAAGAAAATGTTTTTGTCTTGGAAGATGCTGCACCTTTAAAATTGCAAAGAACTTTTAACGATGACATCATATTCCGGGCTAGATACTTTGTTGATGTGGAGGCTCCCACCATGGATCCCTTGGTGATATCTGCAGGCATCGGACCAGCCATTGTAAGAAGGATGCTTGTTTACTGCGGCGCCTCTTGCAATGTCCTCTTCAAAAAGACATTTGATCAAATGAAAATTCCAATGGCTGATGTCCAAGCTTCCTCACAGAAAATTATTAGGTTCACTGGAGAACCAAAGCAGCCTATAGGGACTATTGACTTGTTTGTAGAGCTTGGAGAAGGGGAAAGGAAGGTGGTCCGAAAACAAACTTTTGTGATTGTTGATGAATTCTCCGCTTGCAATGCCTTCTTGGGTCGACCGACTCTTGCTGCATTCAAGGCCATTCTCGCCCCGTGGCGCCTGACTATGAATTTCTCCACTGATAATGGCGTCGGTGTTATGAAGGGGGACCAAAATGCAGGGCGAGAATGTTATCTCATAGAGTTACGGAAGGAAAAGAAGAGGGAAATGGGTAAGGGTGCGGCAGCTCCGCTTCTCATCAAAGGGCCCACCTTGTAGCAATTACGGGGTGGACCCTACACTGGTGAGCATAGTGGTGCACGAAAAGAGATTGATCCCAGAAAAGCCAGTGCAGAGGAGAGTAGAGTGGTGCCGGTGGAAGTGACGGTGCCAATACCTGTTGACCTGAAAGATCCAAACAAGGTGCTGAATGTGGGTTCACAACTTGGTTTGACGGTTCAGAATATGTTGATATCATTCTTGAAAGCAAACCTAGATGTATTCGCTTGGAGTCATGCCGACATGTGTGGAATATCTCCAGAAATCGCCGTGCATGCTTTGAATATTGATCCAAAATTCACACCCGTAAACAAGGAAAGAAGAACCCAGGGTCCTGAAAGACCGGTAGCATTAAAAGAAGAAGTAGACTGGCTCATGGAAAATGGCTTCATCAGAGAATCCACTTATCCGAATTGGGTTTCTATTCCGGTGTTGGTTAAAAAAGCAAATGGAAAGTGAAGACTATGCATCGACCTTTCAGACTTTAACAAAGCATGCCCCAAGGACTGTTTCCCGTTACCCAGGATTGATCAGTTGGTAGATGGAATGGTCGGCGTGAACTATTGTCTTTTATGGATGCTTACTCAGGATATAACCAAATCATGATGCATGAGCCAGATCAGGAGGAAACTAGCTTTATCACTGATGTTGGTCTTTACTGCTATAACGTCATGCCCTTCGGATTAAAGAACGTGGGGGCAACTTATCAAAGACTTGTTAATGCCATGTTCAAACCCCACATTGGCATGACTATGGAAGTATATGTTGATGATATGTTGGTGAAATTGAAAAAGCCAGTAGACTACATGGATCATTTGGCAGAAATGTTCGCGGTCCTCCGAAAGTATGGGATGAAGCTAAATCCTCTGAAATGTTCATTCGTGGTAGAGTCCGGAAAATTCTTAGGCTTTATTGTGAGTGCTAGGGGCATCGAAGCTAATCCTACTCAGATTACTGCTTTAAGAGAAGTCAAAACCCCTAGGACAAAGAATGAATTGCAAATCCTCAACGGGATAGTCGCTGCTTTGAGTCGGTTTATTTCCAGGGCCACTGATAAATGCATTCCCTTCTTTGATGCTCTGAAGAAAGGAAAGAAAAACTTTGAATGGACTCCTGAATGTTAGAATGCTTTTGATGAACTGATTCGTCATATGGAAACGCCTCCAGTACATTTTAAGTCCAGCAATGGTGAAGATCTTTTCATATATTTAGCGGTTTCATCTCATGCTCTCAGTGCAGCATTGGTACGGGAAGATGCAAAAGTTCAGCGCCCGGTTTATTACATCAGTAAAAGATTCATTGGGGCAGAGTCGATTTATTCAAAGCTGGAAAAGCTCACCTATTGTCTGTTGATTGCGTCCAGAAAGTTGAGGCCATGCTTCCAAGGTCATCCTATTAAAGTCCTCGCTGTTCAACCTCTATAGCAAGTCCTATTTCGCCCTGAAACTTCGGGTCGTCTTCTGAAGTGGAATATTGAACTCAGCCAATATGATATCACCTACCATCCCCGAAGAGCAATCAATGGACAAGCTTTAGCGGACTTCATTGCAGAATACACAGATATAGGTGATAGTGAGGAAGAGGAGACTGAAGACATCCCGATCCGATGGAAATTATATGTTGACGGTGCAAGAAATGACTATAGTTCCGGAGCTGGGGTTGTGCTTGAAACCCTCGAAGGGTGGTCATTGTGCTATGCATTAAGAGTAGAATTTCCTTCGACAAATAATGAAGCAGAATATGAAGCTCTTGTTGCCAGCTTGAAGATTGCTAAAGAACTGAACATCAAAGTATTGCAGATCTTCAGTGATTCCCAGCTTATTGTATGCCAAATCAAGAAAGAGTTTCAAACTAAAGGAGGAAATCTGCCTGCTTACTTGTCAAAGGCCTGGGAGCTTCTCGATGATTTTGATCATTATACAATAAGCCATATACCCCGGGAAGAAAACATGAAGGCAGATTCTCTTGCAAAATATTCGAGCTCTAGCAAAGCCCAGTTATTAGGATTGGTCCCTGTGGAAGTCTTGTCAGCTCCAAGTACTGATGAGATGGATATTGACTAGATTATTGCTGTATCTCAAGAGTAAGAGTTGTGGATGACCCCGATCAAGGAATATTTACTCAACGGCTCACTTCCAAAAAACTCAAAAGAGCGCCAGAAGCTGTTAAGAAAAGCCCCGAGATATGTAATTCAAGACGGCCGGTTGTACAGACGGGGATTCTCGATGCCATTACTCCGGTGTGTAACCAAGGAAGAGTCTAAGACAATTTTAGCTGAGGTGCATGGAGGAGAGTGTGGGGATCATTCAGGTGGCTAAACTATAGCAAAGAAAATTCTCCGTTGTGGGTATTTTTGGCCAGACATTATTCGAGATGCTGCTAGCTACTCCCGAAAGTGTGACAGATGCCATAGATTTGCAAAAATCCCGAAAGCACCTTCCACCGAGCTAACACAGATGGTCAGTCCATGTCCATTCGCCATTCGGGGGATAGATCTCATTGGGCCTTTGCCGATTGCCAAGTCCGGAATCAAATATGCTATTGTTGTTGTTGATTATTTCACTAAATGGGCTGAATCTGAACCGTTGGCTACTATTACCTCTAAAAAGATGATAAACTTTGTGACTAAGGATATCATTTGTAGATATGGTGTGCCTCAGAAGATAATCACAGATAATGGAACCCAATTCGAAAGCTTAGAATTTCAGGACTTTTGCAAGCGATTCAAGATCCAAAAAAGCTTCTCAGTAGTGGCTTATCCACAGGCAAACGGGCAAGTGGAAGAGTGAACAAAATTTTCAAATCAACCATCAGAAAATAGCTGGAAAAGGAAAAAGGTGGTTGGGTCGATAAGCTACCACTAGCACTTTGGGCATACAGAACTACCCACAAGACTGCGACTGGGCACACTCCATTCTCATTAGCATATGGATCAGAAGCAATGATTCCGGTGGAAATAGAGGTCCCCCCACACAGGAGAATTCATTTCAACCAAGCTGAAAATGAAAAGCTGCAACTTGAAGCACTGACTTGCTTGATGAAAGAAGGAAAGAGGCTATGCTCAGAGTTGCTGCCCACAAGCAAAGGATAGCCAGACACTTCAATTCTAAAGTTCGTCAACACAGCTTTGAAATTGGGGATCTAGTCTTGAAAAGGGTCATGACAGCAACAGGAGTGTTTGGGCCAAACTAGGAAGGACCATACGTCATAGGCAAAAAATTTCTCGATGGCACTTTCAAGCTCAAAACTGTCGAAGGAGATCCAATTTCGAGAGCCTAGAACAGCAATCATTTGCGTCCATATTTTACTTAGAAGCTATGCTTAAATTTGCAAAATGATTATGGATGTATCATTCTTTTATTGATTCACACTGATTTTACAATAAATCTTGTGTTCTCTACTACTATAAAATGCTTGTCTCATTTCGATATGCAAATACCATAAAATATATTGCTAAAATGTCGATTTAATATTGCAGGCTATCAAAGCAAAGCTTGCCTATTCAACACATCACAAGGCCAAGCGATTCCTACAAATCACTCAACAAACAAATGTCAAGCCACAAAAGTCCCAGAATCAATTCCTTCATAAGAAGTGCTTCTCACAAACAGTTGGTGATTCCACCAAAGGGGCACCTTCCCAAAGTGAAGGTCCAGGCCCTCGCTAGTTAATTGTGATCGTTTGTGCAAACAAACATCCAGTTAGGTAGCATGCGTCTGCCCCGTGGGTTCACTTAACAATGAAATACACTTATCTGGAAAAAAGAAAAGCAAACAACTTGCAAAAGAAAGGAACATGTACTTGGAAATGATAACGAGGAATCGCTGAGGGGCAGATTGTGAAAAGACATGGGAAAGTAGACAAAAAGTAGCCAAAATGGAATCTTGTCTCTCAACAAAAAAGGTTGGAGGAACCACCAAAGGGGCACCTTCCCGAAGTGAAGGTTTTAGGCCCATGCTAGTTAATTGCGATCGTTTGTTCAAACAAACATCTAGTTAGGTAGCTTGCGTCTGCTCCGTGGATCCACTTAACTGTGAGACGCAACCTTCCTGACGAGCCAAACTAAAAAGCCCTCTTCGGAGGCCCACTTCTACCCTCAAGGGGAAAGTGCCAAAAAATCCCTCTTTGGAGGCCCACTTCTTCTCTCAAGGGGA
Organism: Allium cepa; assembly: GCA_030765085.1. Classification (NCBI taxonomy): domain Eukaryota; kingdom Viridiplantae; phylum Streptophyta; class Magnoliopsida; order Asparagales; family Amaryllidaceae; genus Allium; species Allium cepa. The sequence continues at coordinate 214,131,545 of CM060930.1, read as the reverse complement.
AAGTTTCAAAAAAGCCCTCTTCAGAGGCCCACTTCTACTCTCAAGGGGGAAGTGCCAAAAAAGCCCTCTCTGGAGGCCCACTTCTGCTCTCAAGGGGGAAGTGCCAAAAAAGCTTTCTTCGGAGGCACAAATAAAAAAGCCCTCTTCGGAGGCACAAATAAAAAGCCCTCCTCGGAGGCCCACTTCTGCTCTCAAGGGGGAAGTGCCAAAAAAGCCCTCTTCGGAGGCACAAATAAAAAAGCCCTCTTCGGAGGCACAAATAAAAGCCCCTCCTCGGAGGCCCACTTCTGCTCTCAAGGGGGAAGTGCCAAAAAAAGCCCTCTTCGGAGGCCCACTTCTCCTCTCAAGGGGGAAGTGCCAAAAAAGCCCTCTTCGGAGGCCCACTTCTCCTCTCAAGGGCGAAGTGCCAAAAAAGCCCTCTTCGGAGGCGGCGAAGTGCCAAAAAAGCCCTCTTCGGAGGCCCACTTCTACTCTCAAGGGCGAAGTGCCAAAAAAGCCCTCTAACGAGGCACGTCCAAAAATGAAATGCTTCTCACAAACGTTTGGTGGGACCACCAAAGGGGCACCTTCCCGATGTTAAGGCTCCAGTCCCTCGCTAGTTAATAGTGATCGTTTGTGCAAACAAACATCCAATTAGGTAGCTTGCGTCTGCTCCGTGGATCCACTTAACTGCGAGAAGTAACTTTCCGGCAAACAAAAGGCCCTTTTCGGAGGCACAAACAAAAAGACCTCTTCGGAGGCCCGCTTCGCCGTGTAGGGGAATCCACTTCTCAAAAGTAAAAGTGACCATCTACGAAAGTTGAAGTGTAAAAACTTTTTCTAAAAACAAAACGAGAGAAAACTTCTCCAGTACAAGGCACACTCTACTAAAGCGGAATAATATTTTCTCAAAATTAAAGAATTATTCTCTAAAGTAAGAGTACAAGTCTCCTCCAAATGGAGAATATTGCAATGAGCCGTGATATGGGGGCAATATAATATAGCTACATTAATAAAAGCAAATCTCAAGCAACATACCACGAGCTCACTGCAATATCGTACAAAGAAAATAAAGAAACTTGTGTGAAAATAAGGAATAAATGCATTTACAAATACAGACAAAAGTTTGTACAAGTAAAAAGAGTCATTTTATTCCATACTATAAAAGATTTATATACATATGAAGGTTTCAAAAAGCGGGGCCGGTACCCACACAATCTCCGGTCAATACAAGTCTTTAAATATAAGAAAAAAGCATAAAAAAAAAAGCAAAACAAGAAGGATAAAACCAAGCCTTTTACTTCTTCTTCCCGCCGCCTTTGGAGCCCTCGCTTGGCCTAATGGTTAGCTTCTTGAGTCGGCTTGAACAAGTCGAGGAAGAAGGAGAAAGAGGTGCAATTGGGTCCTCTTCCGCTTTCTCATCGCCAACAGAAGTGCCCTTCTTCTTCTTTGAAATTCCACGCTTTCCCCTCTTCTTTGAAGAAGATTCGCTGCCCGGAGTAATATGATCAATTAGCTTTGTATCATCAGCAATAAATTTCTCCGGGGTCCTCTCACCCTCCTCAAGTTCTTCAGCTTTTTGCTCTTGTGAAGCGGCCGGGTCATCTAAGCCTTGAAGAGCTCCTATTTGTTCTTCTTGCGACCCCGGTTGAGAAGTAGAAGAAGGAGTAACTTCAAGAGGTGGAGGGGCAACAGCTGGAGGAGGCGAAGCATGTACAACACTTGTTGTTTTCACTATAGAAGAAGAAACGTTAAACATCAGTGTTTCTCGCAAAGAGAGGAGATAGTGGCACGTCGAGATTTAAGTAATAAGCAAGAAGTTCATCGAGCTCATGTGAAGCAAACAAGTAGCCCACTTGAGCTGGATCAGTTTTTAAGTTACCTGGAGGGGTTGGCTTTATCACGTCAATTTCAAAATCTTGGGCTTCGATGTCTTCTTGGGCCTCGCCTTCGGCATGGGCAGTTGTAGATTCGGTTTCGGCTTTGACAGGAGGCGGAGAGTGAGAACTGGAGCCAATAATATCGACGTCAACCGAAGCCGAAGGACGAGTTGGGTCAGCCAAAGGTGCTTTCCTAGATGCTCTCCTTCCGCCGCTTCGGCTCATTCTCTGGCAAGTTTTTCTTTCCCTCTAGCAAGGGCGGCATGACCCTCATCATCCAAATAATAAGTCTCAACATCCTCCTCAGCGTAACCGGCATCTTTAAGCATTTCAACTGCTGCCTCCCACACTTCAGCGAGGGTAATCTCATAATTTGGGCCCAAAGATTAAAGACTACCACGCCGCAAGACACTTTGAATATAAAACTCGAATAGAGTGGAGCTGACGTTGGCCTTAGTCGCCTCATGTGATTGTTCAGCTGTTGATTTTGCAGCGATGGCCTCGTCACGCTCCTTTTCAGCCTTAGAAAGCTGGGCCTTTAACATTGCAATCTCCAAATCTTGGAAGCTAGTTTTTTCCCGCAGCTGAGCAACATCATTGCGGTAGATATCTATGATTTTTTGTTGTGCCTCAGGTTTAGCCTCAGCATCTCGTTGACTAGCGTGGGCATCTCTTACTTGCTTTTGAAGAACCTCTTCCTTTTGAGTATAAGAAGTGGAAGAGGTGGAAAGATCATCTTTAAGCTTCTTGACTTCAGCCTCAAGTTTCTCATTGTAGGCGGTGATCCTCTTCATCTTCGCATCATGCTGATCAAGAACTTTTTGCCACTCAGAGTTATCGCTCTCCCTGTTTAGCATAACCTTGAGATTTAAACGGTTTACTCTTTGAAGCTCATCAACTAATTTTTGCCAACCGAACATTCTTTCGATATCAAGCTTAACAGCATCGAGGTTTCTCAGCATGGCCTGTTTGTCAATGGGAACTATGTCCAGATCAAAGCGTACTCCTTTCAAACACCAATGTGGAAATCGGCTTTGGAGTGCAGGCGGAGGTTTCTCAACTTAATAAGGAGGCCTATAAATGGTTGCTTGAATGTCAGCTCTTTCAAGGGCAGGAGAGCTAGAGGGGACGTCTAGAGAGATAGAAGCAGCGGGCACTTTAGAAATTTCAGATGAAGACTTTTCGCTAAGCTTGGCTCGTTTGCTTGAATCTTCAGCTACATGACTCTTCCCCTTATCATCATGAGACTTTCTCTTATGGGAGTCATCATCCCTTTGGTGAGAGTCATGTCGGTCATATCTTCTTCCATAACGCTCCTCATAAGCCTGAATTTCGCGAGCTTTCCTAGCTGCTCTTTCCTCATCAGTCTCCCTAGGGGCAGGAAGATGGCGCCTGGGGTCATACAAATCACGCCTCGCATAGCGCTGAAAGTCATCATAATATGAGCTGATGTGTCCCATGAGAGAACCTGAAAGTGAAGAAGAGACAAAATTTAGAAATCTTCAAAATAAAGAAGCTAAGTGCACATAATTGCCAAAAATCCTAAATGTGTGTGGCGTGCGAACTACGCGCGTCAAGCTACAAACCACTCTTCGGCTTAGAAGTGATGTCGGCTTTTGCGACAGGAGTCAACTCCTGGGTTGATGGAATTGACCGCAAAACGGATGTCGCTTCGATTACTGGAGAAAAAAGCGTAGAAGTGGTGGTGTCATCTTTAAATAGCTCTTGGGAAGTCACCATGAGATCACTCAGTCCTCCAAAGATATCATCACCACCGTGCCCAACGGAATGGGTCATATCAGCAGTGCTCTCTTCGGCACACTTTACACTCTTTGCAACAAAACTTTCTTTCCCCGCCCCCTCATCAGCTTCTCCAGTAGCCTTCCCGGAATGTTGAGGAAATTCTTCTTCTTCAATAACTAGGGGAAGTTTAGATTTGCCAGATAATCCCTCACCGTCAATGGAACTGGAGCATTTCATTAATGAAGCCTCTACAATAGGTTCCTTCAGTGCGAATTCCTTTGTGGAGGCTGGGGCATCTGACGTTTCTACTTGAGAACTGGAGGCATCACGGGACTGAGTGGATCGGGAAGAGTGAAAGATTACGAATTGGTGCAAAAATTTGTCCTTTGGTAGAAACTTAATACTTCTCTCATCGATAGCCACGGCACTCAATCTTTCAAAAGTTGGTTTATGACTCGAATCTTTGGAGGGAGGAGGAAGCGCTGCAAAAGTAAAGAATGAAGTTAGCACTTGATGACTCAAATTTAGAAAGGCACAGAAATGAAGTGAACAGAGATAGGTAGTCTTACTTCCTACTCTCCAGATACCTTAGAATCCCGGGGGGCAACGGACAAAGAAGAACTGGTTTAAAAGCATGTCAGCGCTCTCGGGCAGATCCATAATCAACTTACGGTTTCTTGCACTCCTTACAAGAGTAATAGAAGGGTGATCTTTGTTCCTCCCGAATGAACACAAATAGCATATCTCCTCGAAGCTTGGGAGGCGGTTAAGCGTCCTCCTGAATAGTATGCGCAACCCCATCAAAATGGCATAGCCATTAGGGTGCAACTGGAATGGAGAAATAGTTAGTCGAAGGAGAAGTGTTCTGAGAAAATCGTTGAAGGGGGGGAATAGCTCCATTCAGACACATTTGACGATTGACTGCAATGAAGCCAGGAGGCGGCCTATCGGCAATGTCATTTACCCCAAGAAGCAGAGCATCCGCTTCAGCAATGCCGAATTGAGTACATAGCTGGTTGAAAACCCGTTGGTTCAATAAAGTCGAAACTCATTCCGGAGGATTCTCTAAAGGGTCAGCTATTGGGAAAACTTCATTTGCCCGCTCTGCTACCTCTTCTTGCATTTGTTGAGAAGCCATTCTACACAAGGAACTGGACATTCAAATATGAAGGTGCATGTTTCCTAAAAGTGTGAAGTGCTGTGCAAAACTAATAAAATAACAAGCAAATATAACTGAAGTTAAACTAGTTGGCGTTTGTCGATTATAAAGTTTCAAGGCTTGTTATTTTAAGTCCAAGTAAAGTGTTGATGCAAACAAACCAGCTTTACTTGATTAACTTAGCTTTGCTTTAATACTTCACTTGAACTTGCTACTTCACAGCATTTCGTTCACACAATTCCCTTAAGTTGATTATTCTTTATCGACTAATCTGTCATTCGATGTGGGCAGTCGATGGCAGTATGTTCGCCCTAGTTTTCTGCAAATGTTGTATTTAACAGGTTGTTAGCTTAAAAGTTAATACAATCTATGAAAAAGTGCAACAAGTTCAAGCAGTTCATTCTGGCAGTTCATCAGTCATGTTCCTACGAGTTAGGGCTATGATACATGTTAAATTAGGCTGTGTTGATTCTTTAAGTCGTTTTGCTTTAAGTCATGTGCTATTCTGGCAAGATAAGTCGCAAGTCCTTTGGGTCACAGTCCCTTATGTCGTTCAGAGTTTGAATGTTAAGTCGTTATGTCGTGCACTAAGTTAAGTCGTGCGATTCATGTCCAAACTGCTAAGCCCTAGGTCGTTCGAAGCTCCTAACCCGCTAACTCCTAACTCTCCTTAACCCGCTAACTCCTCCTCATTCAACAACTCTCCTAACCCGATAACCCGTTAGCATTCCACAATGTTAATCCATCATCTCTCCACCGCCAAGTGACCCAAGACCGATTCAAATCACCTCAGATCCATCATAGATCCGACGCACTGCTGTGTTCTCATGAATTACAACGATGACATGTCCAATGACGACCAAAGATCGATCGTAACATGATTTGTGGTGAAACGCAGCACATGAAATTGGATTAGGGTTGGAAAATGGGGAAATTCACGATACGGTGATGGTCGTGGTTGGATGATGATTGGATTCACTTACGTAGTGTGATGGTGAAGATGATAAATGACTGGTTAGCTTGAATTCGTCATCGAGAGCTCGGAGATTCTTTAATGGCGGATTAAAGTGTTAGAGCAGGTGAAGAGAAGAAGGAGCGACCGAAGCGACTTATATACAGGGGCAATGGAACTCGAATCACCACGAACGACCTAGCTCTCTCATAAGTCGCTCACGACTTAGCGACTCAGGAAGGCGCGAGTTAAGAGGTATCGAAGCACACGACCTAGTCCCTAGGCGTACACTTCGTGGGGCAAGTGTCAACACCTCTTTTATTCATGACTCAACGACCTAAGGGAATAAGCGACTTAACTACCTAAAGGCATAAATGACCTAGCGGCCTAAAGCACAAAGCGGCTCAACATGGCACGACCTAGCGGCCTAAAGCATAAAGTAGCTCAACATGGTACGAATCAATGACTTAAGGAGCTCCAGCGACCTAAAGACTCCTATGACTCAACGGGTAACGACCTAGCAACTCAATAAAGGAAACGACCTAACGAGTTATGCAAAGAGCGACCTAACGACCTAGCAAGCTTCAGAGTTAAGCCGCATGCACACTGCCTCTTCCATTAAGTCGCTCACGACCTAAGCAAGCCAAGATAACTCCTGTGCTACACATGATAAGCCGCTCACAGCATATACCTCGTTAAGGATGGCTCCATTAAGTCGCTAGCGACTTATGCTACCTCGTGATCATTCTTAGGTCGCAACTTCCTAAGTCGCTCACGACCTATGACGCTACACGACCTAACTCCAAGACTTCCCTATAAATAGCCTGCCTACTCCACATTGAAGGGGGGATTTTTTTGGAAGGCCGACTCTTTGCTGTTTTCACAACTTCTACAACACTTCAAACGCCAAATACACTTCAAGGAACCTTGGGGAAAAGATCAAGTTCATTCAACATGAATTCAAAGAGATTCTCTGCATCAAAGTTCTAACTTCTTACTTTAATGGTGTTGTAATTGAAGAATTATTGTGAAACTTGTAATTAAGTCAATAATAGAAGAGATTAAGTGGACGTAGGTTTGACTTTGAGCCGAACCACTATAAAAATTATTGTCACTTTACTATTTTCTGCTATTTTCTGCTTGCTTTTAGTTCCCGTACCAACGGGTAGTGCTTTCGCTATATCACAACTCTCACCGAGGTGTTAGCGTCCACTTTTAGCGTTAACAGCGCGTATTGGTTGATTGGATTTCCAACAATGGTCAGGCTAAGGAACTTCCTCATCAAATGGAACGCCTCTGGAGGAATGCCTCTAAGAACCAAACTGGTTCCCTACCAACACAAGACTAGGTTTCCTCTGTAACTAGGTAACACCAAAAAGTAAGTCATCCCCAGCCGTTACCGACCTTTGTCCCGGGATTCACCAACAAATAACAACAACCACACAGTTAAATATCTGCGCTCCATACCACCATATCACTTTTTATCCAGAAGGAAATGGACATACGCTAGGGGAGCGACCCCTAATAACCTTGTTGCAACATTCCTGTTTCGACCATTTCTGGGTTGTGAGGCTCGACGAAGTATCGTACACAAAGCTACGCTTTTCACAAAAGCCATGCTTCGATCAACACATGATCTGCAGCACTTCGTATGCCACATTACCAAATTGGGAATGTATCCCAAGTAACCATCAACTACATAACCTCTGAGCTCGTACGTCTCAGAGAATGGTGTTAAGCTAAGAGAATAAATTCTCCGCCACCAAACAGAAATGTATTTGATAAAAACCAGCTTTACATCTCAAAGTGTAACGTCAGACATACATCCATACAAGTTTGTTCCGGGCTCGAACAGAATCGAAGGCGCTTCAAAAGAATCCCTTGCAATACGAATAATCCCTAATCATGTCCAGACTCCCCATCACAAAGGGTGTTCAAATCTCTATATCGAGGCCATTCGATGCAGAGACATTCGACAGGTCATCCTTTCACTTTCGAAAGTATCCGGTCTTCACCACCGGTCTTCAAATGCTATCCATTTCGTCGTATCATTATTCGAAATGAGTTATATGACATAATGTGACGACCCGATTTTCTACTCCCAGAAAATCGTATCATCAATTAAGAAAGAAAGGGATAGAAGAAGAAAAGAAAGAAGAGAAAGAAGAAACAACATTAGAATCTCAACAGCGGAACGAATAAATTATATTAATAACATAAGTATTTACATAATATACAATACCAATCAGAGATACACAGCATACACATCACATATACTAGACAGTTATAAACACCTGTCTAGTATTTACAACTCAATACAAACACAACATAGAGAAAACACAGCCGAACTATATATCTACAACGCAGAAGCCTCCTGCTCCATTGCTCCTCCATTATTCGTCAAAGCGAACCTATATCCCTTGGCTACGCGTAAAAATTTGAGTACCCAAGAGTTTAAGAAAACAAAGATAAACTCCGGGTCAGACATGGGTCTGGTGTGAGTAACAGGTTAAAGTTGCTTAACTTTTAAAAACCTTTTGAAAAGAAAGGTATCACGTAAGACTTCCCACACATAAACATGGAAAAGTTTTTACCTTACGCTAACCAAAACATTTGACAGGAAATCCAGTAATATTATAATAGTGTCTAGGGTTTCCAAGTAAAATACAGAAATTGCTGGAATGCTTACATCTCACGTTCCAACATAGTTGGGCACAACTAATATGTACGGCACTTATTGGATTTTGGATTCCATCAATGGCAGGGCTACTGGGGTACCGCCCGTCATAGTACGTGGCCTAGATCACCGTACCGAGGAGCCACCCTAACTCCCCTGCCACACAAGACCGGAACCATTCCTTACTGAATAGTTCCGAACAAGACAACCCCGGTAGTTGTTGCAATCAACCGCCCACACAACGGAATATAAAGGGACTTCTTGACAGGGATCAATCTCGCTCTCCAGTGGGGGCTACCCACGAAGCCTTGCTGCACCTCCCCTGTTTTAGCCATTCCCGGTTGATGAGGCTTGAGGCTACGATTACCTTTAGAGAACACATCTCTTAGAATGCTCATCGTCCACCTGACGATGTTCTGAAAGCATTCAATCCATACAAGTTCGTTCCGGGTTCGAACGAAACCGAAGGCATTATCTCGTTACACTCATTTTGGAATCACCCACAGAGTTAACGACAATAACCCTTGCACTCTAATCTACCATCTCGAATCTATAAGCACTATTCCGTCAACTCATTACGGAATCACCCACAGAGTTATACTGACGTATAGCCCTTACACCTCGAGTCTTCACAAAGCTCCATTCGGATTCACGACCTAATGTTATTTGGAATCGATGTGGTTTTCGGATATCCAAATATGGAAACCCGATCACGGTCTCATCGAAATCCAAAGCGTGTCTTTTAGGTCCAAGTTGTTTAAAAGTTTAAAACAATTCAATTCAATATTATCTATATACACGCAGATAGATAATTCAGAAAATCATAATAGATAATCAATATTATCATCACATCAAATAATCTATATTATCAACTCAAACAGATAATTCATATTATCAACTCAATGCAACCATAGCATCCAAATCACAAAACATTATTTATCTCATAACTGAGATCTCAATCATTCAGGGTAATAAATATCAATCATCATTCCTAAGCAATGGCTTATTAAATCACCATTCTATAATTAATTTAAAATGAATTAAATGAATTATTTCTTCCTTAATTAATTTAAAATAAAATAAATTAATTACTTATCCATATAAATCTTGCTTGCACATCAATTAATTATAAATCAATTAATTCTTAGCAAGTTACCTTAATTAATCATCTTGATTAACTACCCCTTTAATTACATTCAAGTAATTAACCTCTAATTAATTTCATAAATTAATCATTCCATACCAAACCTGTAATTAACCTGTAATTGCTTCATTAGTTAATCCTTAATTAATTACATTAATTAATTCCTTCATTGATCAATTGTTCTTAATTAATCAATCCTTAATTATATCATTAATTATATAAATTAATGATATCAAATTATTTTATTTTTAATAACTTCATTAAATTAATTATCATTTATCTCTATAGATTAATCATTCTTGATAAAGAATTAATTACATTAAATTAATTAAATCTTTTAATCATTTTCAAATAACTCAATTATCTGAACCTAAATTAATTACGCTAAGTAATTAATTATTAATTACTTACTTAAGTAATTATCAACATACAAATTACAGATTAATTACACAAAGTAATTAATTTCCAAAACTCCTCCATTAAATTACATCCAGTAATTTATTTCCTTAACTACTTCACTAGGTAATTTTCCATTTTTAACTACATTTGTAATTACTTCTCAAGTCAACCAGTGATTAAATTAAATTAATTAAACTTAATTAATTAACTTAATTAATCAACAACTTAATTAATTAAAATTCAGTAATCAATTTCCTTAATTACTTTCATTAAGTAATTATACTTAAATAATTCTCAAATGATTATCTTTAAATTAATTAATTCAATTAATCATTAAAATTAATTACATTAATTAATTATAAAATAATATTAAGCTAATGACCTTCATTAACCAATCTTTAATTACTTTCCAAAGTAATTAATTGAATTAATCGATATTAATTCTTAATTTATTTATAGAAACTCATTAATTAATTTCTAATTATTAAATTAATCGAGTGATAATTAAAACTTAACTAATTATTAATTACTTGATTAATATAATTCAATTCATTAACTAAATTAATCAAATCTTAATTAAATTAAATTCTAAATCACACTTTAATCAAATTTAATTAACTTACTTAAAACTTTTAATTAATTAAATAAATCCTTAATTATTTATTTAATTAACCTAATTATTAATTAATTAAATTAATTAATTACAAAACTTAATTACCTAGATTAATTAATAAATCCTTAAGTTCAAATCAACTTAATGATAATCATTAATTTCATTAATGATTCAATTATCATTATCAAAGAAACTTAAAAACAAATTGCTTTTAAATTTCCTAAATTCCATTTTAAATTAAAATCAAAATGAAATAAAATTTAAACAAGATTCAATTATTAAACACTTTTTATTTCATATTAAAGAAGTACTTAGGGGATTTTATAAATAATTTAACCCATAATCAATTTAAATAAAATTTAAATTATACTTTTAAATATTCAAGTGATTTTAAAACATTCAAATTAAAATCTTATTTCAATCCAGAATTCAAATTATCTTTTCAGATTCAGGTTCAAAATTTTAAAATTTAAATCCTGTTTTAAATTTCATTTCAGATTTATAAAAACATATGTTATAAAATAATAAAATATACAAACTTAATTATAACACTAGAATTTATAAACTTATTCCTTTTTGAAAACTTCAGATTCAAATTCAAATTTTGAATTCAGGATTTCAAATCAAGATTTTGACTTAAATTTAAATTCTTGTTTTAAAATCTTATTTCCAGATTTTAACTATCTCATTAAAAATACTGTAAACAAGTTCAGTTTTTAAACTTTCCATTTTATAAAATTTATTTATTTTGAAAACATGAATTCAAATTCATTTTTGAATTCGTAATCTAAACTTGGTTTGAACCTTTCTTTAAATCTTGCTTTGCTCCCCTTTTATGTTAAATTTAGCTTAAAATTTAAAACCTGCATACTGTCATGTTTCAATTTTCTAAATATTTTATTTCTGCAAATTTCTATTTGAAATCTGGAATTTCAAATCTATTTGAATTCATAATTTTAAACTTACTTCAAATATAAGTTTAAACCTGCTTTTCTTATTTTTAAATTTAATTTAAAAATTTGGAAACCTGAAACTGTTCAGGTTACAGAAAACAAGAATCTGCAATTAAAAACTACCCGAGTAAAACTATTTTTACTTCGAGTCATAACCTAGATTTCTTCGAGTAAAAAACTTAAACTACCCGGGACATACTCGAGTATACTTCACCACTGCTAAAACCTAGAAACCACTGTGTTGACCCAAACCCAAAACCTGTCAACGACATGTTCACATCCCTCCGACCACCATTGGAGCTGCTACTTCTGCTATACCTTCGTCACCAACCCAGCCACCCTCCTTCAAAACCCCTTAGCACTCGATCACATATTAAAACAGAATTGACCGTATGAAAAACCTGCCCATAAACTAGGCTTATAGAACAATTCCTCACTCCTCTTGCTAATTCAAGAATCAATTTACCATTTTGTTAATTTTTGTAAAGAGCTTGATCACTCTTCTTCATATATACAGAAGCACAGCCACTCTTACTACAAGAATCACCAGAGACACCCTAAAACCCCAATTTTGCTCAACACCCATATGCACAGTCAAAACCCACTTTTAATTTATGATTTTACATTTAAAAATGAAGAATTAATCTAAGGTTTTGATTTGTATATCTGAATTGCAAGATCAACAAGTTTGAATTTTTAACAGAAACTTGTTTTCCCTTTTTAAATTCTATTTCCAGAGCAGTTGCAGTTTTTTTATTCAAGTTAAATAATTTTTTAAAAATTTAGTTTATAACCAAACAATCAAACTTTGTTTAAAACCTAAGTCTTAAATATTAATGGATTGAACAAAATGAATTTTAAAGAGGATTTAGGTTGGAATTTTTAGATCAGTGATAATATACAGGCAAATCATATTCAACAAAACAAAAAAAACAAAAAAAATCACACAACACAGATGCATAGGAGATTTCCAACATACAAACAAAAACAACTTATTTTAACCATATTTAAACAACCAGATCTACCTAAAGATTTTAAAAGAAGTGTTACTCACAGACACTCATAAGAACAGAGCACCACTCTTCTATTTTGAAAAAGCTTTTGAATGCTTGTTTTAGTTTGGAAAAATGCAGTTGCATGCAGTAGAAATATGCAGAGATGACTTCCTGGTTGAAGAGAGTTACAGGCTTGACCACTTGCTTCAGAAAATTTCTAGATTGGAAGAAATGCTTGCAGCCCCATTTTCTTTTAAAGAATGATGTTTGCAGGCTTTATTCTTCATTTAAAAACTGGAAAATCTTAACTTGGAATCAGGGATGAAAAGAAGTGCGGGTTTTTGAGATTCAGATTTTAGTTTGAGGAGTGCATTACATATCTGAATGTTTTGAGGGATTTCCAGATTTTCTTTGAAGCTTAGAATTTGATTTTGAAGGATAGAAAAAAAGGAAGGAAGGGAAAAGAATATGTTTTAAGGCTGAAATTACTTTATCAAAAATAAAGAAAAGAATAAAAAAAAATGACATTTGTCATTTTGCTTGATTCACCATTTAACACATGTAGTTTGATTTGTTAATAGTTTAACACTTGTCTTGTTTAATTATGTTATATATTTAAATGTTTATATAGGGTTTTCTTTAATTCATTTTATTTTTATGTAAATATATATGAATTCTCTATTAAAAGTAAATGTAAATAAAATAATTAATAAATTAAAACTTACACAAATGTTTTAAAGAATCAATTAATTTGGGTTTCAAAATAAAATTTCCAAATTCAAATTAATTCTTTGAAATCAAAATAAAAAAATCAATTTATTCAAATTAAAAATGAAGATTCTATTTTCCTTTTATATTTATGACAATAGAATATTTATAAATAAGGTTTAAAATAACAATTTACAAATTTTATATGATTTATAAAGAAATTATAAATCACTTTTATATTTAAATGAATTTAAATCATATGTTATCTTATATTTTAAACTTATATAAAAGAGTCTCAATTCGTATTTAATCAAATAATATTTTTTTAAAAGAAATAAAATCAACCTTATTTAAATTTAAAACAAAAATTAAGCTAAGAAATAATTTTAAACAATTACATTTATTTAAAATATTATCAAACCATAAAGTTATTAATTTAAATAGATTTCTAAAAGCTTAATATTAATTTAAAACATAATTTTCCTAATTACTAGATATATTATTAGAATTTAAAAACAAAACTTTATTTATTAATTGTATTCCAAAACAAAGATAAAATATACAAATATATATATACACACACTATAATTTAAACATTTATTTTAGCTTTTTAAAAGACAAATCAAAAATTAATTATTATTTATCTAGATTATTAAACCAAAACATATTTTATTAATCAATATTGTCAATATCAATTTAATTTTATATAAAGATTATTAAATTGATATTGTCTAAAATTCCAGGATATCACATATAAAGTCCTCTCCCGGCTAAACCGAACAATGAGCGCTTAATTTAACAAGCATATGGATATATGGGATCTCATTTAAGTCACAACTTAAAGCCAAAATCCTTCTTTCAAATGGTTTAAACAAATTACCATTTCAAATCTTTTAAACAAAAGATTCACCACCGAAAACCCAAAACTTTTCTTTCAAATGGTTTAAACAAATTACTGTTTCAAATCCTTTGAACAAAAAGATTCACTTCACAAAGTTCACCAATCTTTCACAAAGATTCATTCATAGCTTTCAAAACTGTTTTAATTCCAAAGCTTTTATACAAAAGATACACCTATAAGATCCTATTCAATTTGAAAACAAAGTTCATAACTCTATAACAAAGATTCATTCATAGCTTTCAAAACAATTCGGTTTCAAACTTGAATTCCTTTCAACAAAAACTGGAAGTTCTTTCGTTATATGAAAGCCATTATAATTTGAAAATAAATACTTTTTGTTTCGAAAAAAATCTGGTTAAATATGCACAGTTTATAGCTTTTGAAGTATAAACTTGGGTTAAATTCCCAAAATAATACTTTTAAAATACTTTAAAGATAGTTTAGAAATCCATATACATATTATATAACTTGTATCACCACATTTCAATCCATAGTTTCTACAAATAATTTCAAATTCTATACATGTATACATAAAACTGAATTTCAAAATCTTTAATTCAAATTCAAATCAAATGATAAAACTTTAACAAGTTATTCAAAATAATTTTCAATTTCAAACTTCCTTTTCAAAAGCTTTCCATATTCAATTCAATTCCATTTCCAAAACGAATTGATTTGAGTTGTGATGAATGTAATTTATTTATCTACGATGAATGCAATTTATTTATCTGCGATAAATTTATATTATTTATCTGTGAATCTGTGAATGAAGATAAGCATTATAGATTATACCGCTTATCAATATTGCTGTGCTTGAATCTATGATGATTTATGATTATGCACTATTGTTCGGACGACGAAAATTCTATCGGTTTAGAAAACCGTCGAACGAATTTAACTTTAAAAATATAACCGCAAGCGCACGGTGTACAAATGTAGCACGTGGCGAATACGGGTCGATCCGCAGGGAATTGATGATTTTAAAAATTTCTATTCAATCAAATTATACCAAAGTCGAGTGAAATTGTTGGATAGAACTAAAATGAAGCTAAACTAGAATTGAAATGTGATTAGTAAACTATTGAACTAGAGAACAATTTAGGGATAAATCCACTCCCATATTTTTGTAAATCAACAAACAATAATTTATGATCTCTAGTTTTGACATTAAGTGAAATATTGTTGTATTTATCATAAGTATGGTTTGTTTATGTTATTAATTATCATAACTCAAACCATCAAACTATAATACAACACATAAACCACTTATCTATTCTAATGAAAATGAAGCCAAAGCAAAAGCTAATTTAAGTATGATCTATTTACTATTGTAATTAGTAACATAGATCATCAAATTTCATTTTTACTTTCATTTCAATATCAAAAATGGATTAGCAAATGATGATGCAAATTGTGTTTATGTTGAATAAGAATAGCTCATTTGCATAAACAATATAAGCTATCAAACTCACTTGTATAAACTTGCATCAAAACTTACTTCATGAAGCATAGACCAAAAGAGATCATAAATCATAAAATGTTGATATTACATAAAGTTAGAGAGCTTCATCACCCCTAAATTGAAGGAGTTTAGCTACTCATTTGTGGCATTAAAGCAACACATGTAAGTTTCAACATTAAAAAGAAAAGAGAATAGAAAATAAGCAAAGAAAGCAAAGAGATTAGCTACTAACTACTTGCATAAATGTAAATCTAAGCTATGAGCATAAAGAGAAAGAGAGCATAAAAATAAACATTAACAATAAAATAAAGAAAAACATGTAGAAAAGAGTGAAGAAAGAGGCTTGAAAGCCATTTTTATTTCATAGAACATTGAGCTTACACTTGATTTCTTAATTTCCTAAGTAAATGAAAGAGTAGAAGATGATCTTCATGTACATAAGAGGGCTATTTATACATGCATAAAACCCTAATTCTCTTTTTAGGGAGCTTCCCAAAATACCCTTGAGGTGGTGTAGCCTCCAAGTAATCATTAACATTCACTAATCCCCCACTTAATATGTACATGAAGCTTTAAGTCCTTTTAGCATGTGCTTAGCTTCTAATTGGAAGTTAGGTAAGTGGGTGGGGTCCTCCATGATCTTGAACTTGAATTATTTCCTCTTCATTTCTTTGTATTTCCTTGTGAATGCATGTATCTTCATATAAGCCTCTTCCATATGCATCCAAATTCCTATAAAAATAATCAAAAAATGTCCAAGTAAAAATTCTTACATTGACACATGCACAAAAATGACCGTTTTGCCCTTGAATGATGATGAAAATATGATGGTTTGGAAATAATTGAATTTTGGTTTTAAACATGTTAAAATGCCCAAATATGATGATTATTTAAATAAAAAGAGATAAAATATGGATGTAAATATATGCACTAATATGTGCACATCAAATACCCCCACACTTATCTTTTTATTCGTCCTCGAATAAAGGAAAACTAAGATAAATCCGTTTTCGTAGGGAGCACGATTGCATTGAGCGTATGCAACAAGCCGTTAAACCTCTGGGTGTCCCCAGTAGGACGAGTGTTGTCTCGTGAGGGTTTTCAGCGGATACTACCCACAAAATCCAAATGCTGGATGAAAATATTTACAAATTGCAAGATTTATTTACAAAGAGATGAATGCAAATTTTTTGGAAATATTTACAAATGAAGGATCTATTTTTAAATTGACACAAATAAGTTAAATACAAGTTTTGGTCATTGTCTTGAAAATTTAAGTCATTTACTCGTCAAAATTTCCAATCAAAATCAAGTTGTCATGACAGATAGACCATAGTTTGGCTAGTTGTTTCGGTTGATAACACAATGTAATTATGAAATGGATCCTTAATTGATTATCAAAGTTTATTAAAGTGGTATTTTCATTTCTTTTCAATAACAAGTTAGGTCAAACAAGTTAAAATAGTGCTAGGATTTCAATTGCTAGCTCTCTCATTATTTGCAAGAAAAATTACACACCTAGCTCAGGTAAACTGAGGCCAGATATACCACCCATGCACTGCCTTTCGGGCTTATGTGAGGGGAGTACAGAGCATGGCGAGTGTACACACTTTCGTGCATACACCTATCGACCGTAGGTGGTTTTTATTAAGTCTGTTCTCTTTTTTTTATATGTGTTCCATACATGCATAACCGTGAGGACTTTTAAATGAGTATGAAAGCACATAATCAAAGATTTCAAGTAATTCACCCATGCATAACCGTGAGGACTTTTAAATGAGAGTGAATACTTTGGATGTTATTATTTTGTTTTTTTTGTTTTTTTATATATATATTTTTTAAAAGAGAGAGTTTTGCAAAATCATCTTAGCACCATTTAACTTAGAAGACAAAAATGTTATATCCTTTATTTTAAATTTACCACTTTTTAAACAACGATTTTCAACTAGAACATACTTCACAATTAACATAAATGAACCTTCCTATATACTAGTAAAACCATTGTTATTTGTAATCAAACTTCATTTTTATTTTTGTTAAGACAAATAAATTTTCAAAAATTTCAATTTATTAACCAAAACTTATACTTATCCCATAGTGTTTATTCAAAAATAAATCAAAATGGTAAAAAGAAAATGTTTCTGAGATTTAGGAATTTTGAGATTTTTTTTTTTTTTGAAGAAAATGAAAATTCAAAAATGCCATGAAAAACTAAAAAAATAAAAATAAAAATAAGACTCCCCCCACACTTAATTTTGACTGTGTCCCCACAGTCGATGCATGATATAATGAGTGTAACGGGGAAAAATATGTACATATTTACAAAAGAGGGTTAACATTCTTACTAGACGTAGCTTGGCTCATGAAGGATCATGAGCTCCTCCTCTTGGTTATCGGGAAATTCCAAGAAGGGTTTTAAACGATGACCGTTGACTTTGAAAATCGATCCATCCTTTGGGTTTTCTATTTCTATGACACCATGTGGAAAAACAGTTCGTATCACAAATGGTCCGGTCCACCTTGATTTAAGTTTCCCAGGGAATAAATGAAGTCTCGAGTCATATAAAAGAACTTTCTGGTTAGGCGAAAACTTTTTCCTTAGGATTGATTTGTCATGAAAAACTTTGGTTCTTTCTTTGTAAATTTTCTCGTTTTCATACGCGTCGTTCCTAAGTTCTTCTAGTTCGTTGAGTTGTAATTTTCGATTTTCGCCAGCTTCTTCATGATCAAAGTTTAAATTTTTTATTGCCCACAACGCTTTGTGTTCAATTTCAACGGGTAAATGGCAAGCTTTACCATAAACTAAACGAAAAGGGGACATCCCAAGGTTAGTTTTAAAAGCAGTACGGTAAGCCCAAAGCGCGTCGGTCAATTTCTGAGACCAATCTTTTCGATTTTTATTGACAGTTTTCTCCAAGATTTGTTTTATTTGTCGATTTGAAACTTCAACTTGGCCACAAGTCTGAGGATGATATGGAGTGGATAACTTGTGGGTTATCGAGTATTTTTTTATTAAAGTTTCAAAAGAACGGTTGCAAAAATGGGTTCCGTTATCACTGATTATTGTGCGAGGTGTGCCGAACCTCGAAAAGATGTTTTCTTTAAGAAATTTCACAACAATTCTGTGGTCATTGGTTTTGCAAGGAACGGCTTCGACCCATTTTGAAACGTAATCGACAGCGAGAAGGATATACAAGTTTCCAAAGGAATTGGGAAAAGGTCCCATAAAGTCGATACCCCATACATCAAAGATTTCGATCGTAAGAATGGGGTTTAAAGGCATCATATCTCGTCGAGAAATTCGTCCAAGCATTTGACATCGATCACAAGTTTTACAAAATTCAAACGAGTCTTTGAAAAGCGAAGGCCAATAGAAGCCACACTGAAGCACTTTTTCCGCAGTTTTTCGAGGACCGAAATGTCCACCGCACGCTTGATCGTGGCAAAACGAAAGAACACTCCTTATTTCATTATCCGGAATGCAACGTCGGATGATTTGGTCGGGACAATATTTGAACAAGTATGGATCGTCCCAATAGAAATATTTCACTTGGGACATGAATTTGCATTTGTCCTGTTTGGACCAAGATGAGGGAGTTTCTTTAGTGACTAAGTAGTTCACTATATCAGCGTACCAAGGATCGATAGAAATAGAAAGAAGTTGTTCATCAGGGAAGTTTTCATTGATCGGCAAGGAAGATGGTGCGTTCGAAAGACGAGATAAATGATCGGCTATGACATTATCGGATCCTTTTTTGTCTTTGATTGTAAGGTCGAATTCTTGAAGTAAAAGGATCCAACGAATCAAACGGGATTTAGCATCCTTTTTAGCGAAGAGATATCGAAGCGCAGAATGGTCAGTGTAGACCGTAATGTGTGAACCTATCAAGTAAGGTCGAAACTTTTCAAGCGCAAAAACGACAGCTAGAAGCTCTTTTTCAGTTGTTGTGTAGTTGAGTTGAGCGTCGTTCAAGGTCATACTCGCGTAGTAAATGACATGAAGGATCTTGTTGATGCGTTGTCCCAAGACAGCACCAACGGCAAAGTTTGAAGCGTCGCACATTATTTCGAAAGGAAGATCCCAATTGGGTGCGCAAATGACTGGGGCAGAAATGAGTTCGCTCTTAAGACGTTCAAAAGAAGAGATACAATCAGAGTTAAAATCGAAAGGAACGTCTTTTCCAAGAAGGGTCGTCAAAGGACGGGCGATTTTGCTAAAGTCTTTCACAAAGCGTCGATAAAAGCCAGCGTGTCCTAAAAATGATCGAATGTCCTTAACAGATTTGGGAATGGGTAGACTTGCAATGACATCGATTTTCGCTTTGTCTACCTCAATGCCTTTGTTTGAGATGATATGTCCAAGGACAATGCCTTGTTTGACCATAAAGTGGCATTTTTCCCAATTCAAAGTCAAGTGTTTTTCTTTACATCGATTCAAAACCAACTCGAGGTGATGTAAACATTGAGAAAAAGAATCGCCGAAGATAGAGAAATCGTCCATAAAGACTTCTAGAAAGCGCTCAATCATGTCAGAAAAGATTCCAACCATGCATCGTTGGAAAGTCGCAGGAGCGTTACAAAGTCCGAATGGCATACGTCGATAAGCGAAGGTACCGAATGGACACGTGAAAGTCGTTTTCTCCTGATCTTCGGGAGCGATTGGAATTTGGTTATAGCCGGAATAACCATCAAGAAAGCAATAGAATTCGTGACCGGCTAAACGTTCGAGCATTTGGTCGATAAATGGAAGAGGAAAATGATCCTTACGTGTTGCGGCATTTAGTTTTCGATAGTCAATGCAAACACGCCAACCCGTTTGAGTACGAGTTGGAATAAGTTCATTCGCGTCGTTTTTTATAACAGTAAGTCCGGACTTTTTAGGCACGACATGAATTGGGCTAACCCATGGGCTATCGGAGATGGGGTATATGATACCGTTATCGAGGAGCTTAAGAATTTCGTCACGAACCACATCTTTCATTTTTGGGTTAAGCCTACGTTGTGCATCACGAGTGGGTTTGGCTTCATCAATCAAATGAATGCGATGTTGGACAATAGCAGGGCTAATTCCCTTAATATCAGTAATGGACCACCCAATTGCTTCTCTATTTTTCAAAAGAATAGAGAGAAGAGAAGCTTCTTGGTCAAGAGAAAGATTGTTAGAAATGATGACAGGACAAGTTTCGTTTTCACCTAAGTATGCATACTTAAGGTGGGCGGGAAGTGGTTTGAGGTCCAATTTTGGGAGTTTTTCGATTGCAGAATTGGGTTGAGATACGGACTCAACTTGAAGCGATTCAAAGGGAAGAGTGTGTTCGATCTCGTTGGGGACTTCATGAAACAATTTTTCGTACTCGGCCTCGCGTTCATCGTTAAGATCAAATGTTTCATTTTCAAAGTTTTCATGAATGGCACTAACTTCTAATGTTTGGTCACAAAGTTCGTTCGAGTGGCTTTCAAGATTGAAAATGTTAAGGTCCAAAGTCATGTTTCCAAAAGAGATTTTCATCGAACCGTTACGACAATTGATTAAGGCGTTTGAGGTGGCTAAGAATGGTCGGCCTAAAATCAATGGGATTTGACTCGCAGGGTTTGTCACCGGTTGTGTTTCGAGAACGATAAAATCAACGGGGAATATGAATTGCCCTACTCGAATGAGCACGTCTTCGATTTCTCCCACGGGCTTCTTAATGGAACGATCGGCAAATTGAAGCGTAACTTTCGTGGGTTTGAGCTCACCTAAGCCTAATTGTTCGTAAACGGAGTATGGAATCAAGTTGACACTCGCGCCTAAGTCTATTAAACATTTGTTAATCGTCTTTTCTCCAATTGTACACGAAATCGTAGGGCAGCCAGGATCTTTGTATTTAACGGGTATGGATTGGGACAAGACTTCACTCAAACTAGCGGCTAAGAAGACTTTTTTGGGCACTTGAGTGTGTCGCTTTTGGGTGCACAAGTCCTTAAGAAATTTCGCGTAAGTGGGGACTTGCTGAACGATGTCAAGAAGAGGAATGTTAACTTTGACTTGTTTAAAAATTTCCAACATCTTTTCCATTTGGTCCGAGTGTTTCTTTGGTCGAAGACGATGTGGAAATGGAACATGATACTCGGTAGGCGGGTCTACTCGAGTAGTAGAAGAAGAATTTTGATTGTCGTTCGATTCAACGTTTGGCTCCACGTTCTGTTCTGAGTCGTTCGTTGTTTTAGAAGTATCGAGAAAAGTTCCCAGTGAATCATTTGGATTAACGACTTGATTATCGATTTGTTTACCAGAACGGAGAGTTGTGATAGCATTCAACTGGGTGACATTGCTATCTTGAACAACATGGGCTTGATTTGAATTTGCATTTTGATTTCTGGGATTTGGAAGGGGCTGGCTTGGGAATGTTCCTCGTTCACGTTCACTTACAGACGTGGCTAATTGACTCATTTGCATTTCGAGTTTCGCAATCGATTGGTTTGTGTTTTGCATATATGAAGTCAATAAATTTTGCAAATTGCTGTTTGATTGAAGGCTTTGAGTAGTTGCCTTAGCCAACGTTTCAAGAGTTTTCTCAAGCGAAGTTAAACGTTTATCGTCTTGTGGAGGATGAGTAGAATTTGGTGGAAAATTTGGTTGTTGCGGTTGATTAGACGGGCCCGCAAAGTTTGGTTGAAAATTATTGGGCTGAAAGGGAGGATTCGAAGCATTATTCGGTAATGCTTGAAAATTGGGACGAATCGTATTCGTGTTGGGAATGTTTTGGTTCCACGCAAAATTCGGATGATTTCTCCATCCAGGATTGTACGTTGGAGAAAACGGGTCGTTTTTGGTTTTATTGAAAGCATTGATTTGTTCGACGGAATTGGGACACTGATCGGCTATATGATTAGGATCGTTGCATTTATAACACATTGGTTGGGAAGCTTGGTTCGTTTGATTCGATGAGAAAACGTTATCGAATTTTTTAATCATTGCGTCGATCTTAGCTTCCAAAGCAAAAGAAGATCCCGTCGAGTGTGCACTCGATCGTGAGTAGATTGATTTTTCGTTCGAGCGTTCCCATTGGGACGACTTTTCAGCGAGGTTTTCAAGAAATTGCCAAGCATCGTCATGATGTTGGGCAAGAAAATTGCCTTGGCACATTGATTCGAGCATGGTTCGTGAGCTGTTTTCGAGTCCATCATATAAGATTTGGCAAATCGTCCATTTTTCAAAGTTATGGTGTGGACATTTTATCAAAAGCTCTTTGAATCTTTCAAAATATTTTCCAAATGGTTCACCCTTGAATTGATGAAAATTTACAATTTCGTTTCGAATTCTACTTGTTTTTTCTAAGGGGTAGAATTTTTTTAAGAAAGCTTTTACAAATTCTTCCCACGTTTTAATTGAGTTCGAAGGTAAGCTGTACAACCATTTTTCAGCGTAATCCGTAAGAGCAAATGGGATTAATCGAAGTTTGATTCCGTCATCAGAAAGTTGTTGAAGTTTAATGGTTGCGCAAACTTGTTCGAATTTAGTCAAAAAGATGTATGGGTCATCGTGTTCGAAATTGCCAAATTTTGGAAGCGTGGCAATATGGTTCGAATGGATTTCGAAATGGTTACCCGTAGGGGCGGGTAATGTGATGCAAGATGGAATAGAAACTCTATCGGGAAAGATTCTATCCATAAGAGTTCGAGGGGCGTTTTCGTTCGCCATTTCGGGAGGATTGTCTGTTCGAGTTAAACGGTTTGTAGAAGGGTCACGAATCCAAGTATTCGTTGTTGTGTCACGAGTCCAAGTACTCATGCACAAGTGAAAGTCGAGAGGACAAAGAAATTAGAAACGAGTTTGGAGAATGAAAGAAGATTTAAAAATGTTTTTTTTTTGTTTTTTTTTAAAGGGAAAAAAAAAAAAAAAAAAAAAACTATTTACCAAGTGAAGTTTATTTCAAAAGAAAAGTTTGATTTTTGTTTTGTTTTTGAATTTTCAATTTTTTTTTTTGAACTGATTATACAAATTTTTTTAGATTTTTGTTTTTGAGTTTTTTTTTTAAATATGCATGAACTAATGCAACTAAATGAATGCAAAGGACTTAATTACAGTTTTCTGTCCTTAGTAGCTCCTAACCCAAAATTGTATAATCACACTTTGTCTTAAATCAACAAAAATATTTCTCAGCCAGGTAACGGACAGGGGTTATCGGTGCACCACGAATCACCGTAGCAATGCAACCGAAGGTTTAAGTACCTTCAGAGGAACAACCAGTATAATATTTACGAATCACCGTAATTTTTATAATTGGTTATTACTCTGCCGTAGCCTAGACACCAAGAAATAAAATCGTTTAAGTAAAACAATTGTGAAGATACAATTAAGCCCTAAGTGAGCTCGTGACACCCTTAGGTCCAACGTCTAACCTTTATTATTAGTCAAATTCTACGATGAAATGCGTTTGTGGGCTAAGGAAAGGGTGATGAAATCCCTCACCTTATGTGAATTGGGGTATTGCCCTTAGAAAAAAAATAAGATGAGATGAATGCAAAGCAGAAATTAAATGTGAAATTACAATGCAACTAAAATGAAGTTTGTTTTTGTTTTTGGATTTTTTTGAATTTTTTTTATATATAAATGCAAATGCAAGCAACCAACAATGCACTAGAGATGAAAGCACAATACCAGAGCGTGCAGATTATTAGCAAATTTTTTTTTTAGCGGCGATTTTAGCAAAGCAAAGCAATTATTTTTCCTTTTGGCAAGCAATTCCTTGTAATTTTCTGCTTTGACAACCTGAAATGAAAAACAAGATATATTCAACAATTTTTATTGTTATTTTTTTTTTTTTGTATGTTTATCAAAGATGAAAAATAAAATAAGCGAAAAACAAAACAATTGAAAATAAAATAAATGAAAAATGAAAATTACAATGCAACTTGAACTTGTTTTTTTTTTTTTTTGATTTTTTTTTTTGATTTTTTTTTTTTTTGGAGAGGAAATTTAAAAGTAGGGTTTTACTTAAAAAAAAAAAAAAAAAAAAATTTAAAGAAGAAACTAAAACAAATTAAACTAAAAACAATTAAAAACAACCTAAAATCTTTTTTTTTTATTAAAAAAAAAAATGCCAAACAAGTCACACAAATTCAAAACTAAAATCAAAACAAATCAAAACTAAAGTGAAGACGCACAAACTCAAAATGATTTAAAACAAAATCAAGTAGAACAAAAACAAATTCACACCTTTTTTTTTTTTTTTACCAAATGAAGAGGAATACAAAAACTAACTTGTTTTACACCCTGCCCACTAAGAAAACAAATCCTACTTCAAACGACTTACAAAAGAAAACACTCTAACTTATCTAAACAGCAAATTCAATTATTTCACGATTCCAAAGTAAAAGAAAATTCTCAATTCACAAACAAATCCTCAATTCGAACTCAAATTTCCCCACGTCCCTGAAATCGATTGCGGATTGATGGAGTGGTGGTTCGTTCGAGTGATGGTGTTCGCGATTTGTACTGTAGAGGAGGGGCGATTGGGGATTTCGGGTAGCGATTGGACGCGTGTTGATGGAGTCGTGTTGATGGAGTCGTGGCTCGTGATGTCTGGAGTTAGGATGTTGAGGATGGTCGCGATTAGGGATTTCAGGTCGTGGATTTAGGTCGAGCTGCTGTGAGTAGATCACGGGTGTTGAACAAAGCAATGAAGTTGGTCACTGTGTGACTTGGAAGAGATACTGATGTAGGTGGTAGTTGATACTGCTGTAGGCTGGAAGTAGTGATTTTGTGGTGATGAGGTATGTCAGAGGCGTAGATGGGTTTTGAAGCATGCAGTGGGAAGAAGGGGAGTTGCCTTGTTTTATGATGACTGTTTTGTGAAGTGTGGTGTTGCAGTGTTCGAATATGGTGAAGCGATAGTGTTGACTGTCGGTTAAGGAAGCGGAAGTGATATTGAGGAAATGTAAGTATGTAGTTTGATGTGGTTATGGTTATCTGTGTGCACGGTTTTGTATTGCAGTAGGTTGAATGGCACAGTGATGCACAGTGTAACAGAGAGGTTGTTGTATGATTGAATAAAAGCGATGTCGAGTGTGGTTTGCTTGGTGGAACAGGGGTGAAGTTGCTAGCTGCAATGAAAAGTGATTACTGTTTTTGGTGGAGGAAGTTGAAACAGACGTAATGGAAGTGACAGAAGTGGTTGCGGCAGAGGATGATTGGAAGAAGTAGGGATTAGAGTATGTAATCGTCTGCTGTGAAGTTGTAGAAATGCAACAGTGGTTGGACTGTGTTGATGTTTGACAGTTTGATGAAGTTCAATGAAAAGTTGTTGAAGTTTACGTGGGTAGAGCAGTGAACGTTGATGTTGTGGATGAGTAAGAAGTTGATGATTACGTGAGTGTAGAGGAGTTGAAATATGAGATGGATGGTGTATAAATGGTGAGTTAACTTGTGAGGTAGTAATGTGATATGTGAGGGAAGTAGCAGTTTGTTCAGGAGGAGGTTTTGGAATGGGGATGAAGTAGAAGTATGTTTGCAGTTGGTAGTGTTGTTTGGATGGTTTCAGGTGAATGGTGTGGTCAGAGATGGAAAGAGAGTGGATGTTGAGTTGCTGCAGTTGAACAGGTGGTGGAGGGCAGTGGAGATGGTGAGTTTAAGCTTGACAGAGAAATTGTTGAGCAATGAGTAGTGTGCAGGTATGGAAAATAGAAGTGAATGTGGTGGGTGAAGTGATCAGGCTGCAGTTTGTTAGCAGCAGCAAACAGAAATCAGAGAACAAGAAATGCAAGCAGAAACATAGCAATGTAGTAGTGTTTTTTTTTTCTTTTTTTTTTGTTGAGAAAAAAAAAATGTAAATGGAAAATGTAATCGAAAATGAAGTGGAATAAAATTGAAGATGAATGCAATGTTTTTTTTTTTCGAATATGATATGCAATGCAAATGGAAAATAAAATAGAAAACAAGCACACAACACAATGTCACCAAAAATCACAAAACACACAATATTTTTTTTTTCCTTTTTTTTAATGAAAAAAAAATGCAAACACACACAAAAATTAAAGAAAACTAATTCGAAGAATAGAAAATTAAAATCAAAACAATTCCCCGGCAACGGCGCCAAAAACTTGTTCGGACGACGAAAATTCTATCGGTTTAGAAAACCGTCGAACGAATTTAACTTTAAAAATATAACCGCAAGCGCACGGTGTACAAATGTAGCACGTGGCGAATACGGGTCGATCCGCAGGGAATTGATGATTTTAAAAATTTCTATTCAATCAAATTATACCAAAGTCGAGTGAAATTGTTGGATAGAACTAAAATGAAGCTAAACTAGAATTGAAATGTGATTAGTAAACTATTGAACTAGAGAACAATTTAGGGATAAATCCACTCCCATATTTTTGTAAATCAACAAACAATAATTTATGATCTCTAGTTTTGACATTAAGTGAAATATTGTTGTATTTATCATAAGTATGGTTTGTTTATGTTATTAATTATCATAACTCAAACCATCAAACTATAATACAACACATAAACCACTTATCTATTCTAATGAAAATGAAGCCAAAGCAAAAGCTAATTTAAGTATGATCTATTTACTATTGTAATTAGTAACATAGATCATCAAATTTCATTTTTACTTTCATTTCAATATCAAAAATGGATTAGCAAATGATGATGCAAATTGTGTTTATGTTGAATAAGAATAGCTCATTTGCATAAACAATATAAGCTATCAAACTCACTTGTATAAACTTGCATCAAAACTTACTTCATGAAGCATAGACCAAAAGAGATCATAAATCATAAAATGTTGATATTACATAAAGTTAGAGAGCTTCATCACCCCTAAATTGAAGGAGTTTAGCTACTCATTTGTGGCATTAAAGCAACACATGTAAGTTTCAACATTAAAAAGAAAAGAGAATAGAAAATAAGCAAAGAAAGCAAAGAGATTAGCTACTAACTACTTGCATAAATGTAAATCTAAGCTATGAGCATAAAGAGAAAGAGAGCATAAAAATAAACATTAACAATAAAATAAAGAAAAACATGTAGAAAAGAGTGAAGAAAGAGGCTTGAAAGCCATTTTTATTTCATAGAACATTGAGCTTACACTTGATTTCTTAATTTCCTAAGTAAATGAAAGAGTAGAAGATGATCTTCATGTACATAAGAGGGCTATTTATACATGCATAAAACCCTAATTCTCTTTTTAGGGAGCTTCCCAAAATACCCTTGAGGTGGTGTAGCCTCCAAGTAATCATTAACATTCACTAATCCCCCACTTAATATGTACATGAAGCTTTAAGTCCTTTTAGCATGTGCTTAGCTTCTAATTGGAAGTTAGGTAAGTGGGTGGGGTCCTCCATGATCTTGAACTTGAATTATTTCCTCTTCATTTCTTTGTATTTCCTTGTGAATGCATGTATCTTCATATAAGCCTCTTCCATATGCATCCAAATTCCTATAAAAATAATCAAAAAATGTCCAAGTAAAAATTCTTACATTGACACATGCACAAAAATGACCGTTTTGCCCTTGAATGATGATGAAAATATGATGGTTTGGAAATAATTGAATTTTGGTTTTAAACATGTTAAAATGCCCAAATATGATGATTATTTAAATAAAAAGAGATAAAATATGGATGTAAATATATGCACTAATATGTGCACATCAACTATCGTGTGAAACCCCTGCACTACAACACACACACACACAAATATGGATTGCACAAGGAAATCGGTTAAGTCATAGATTTCTGAAAATAATTATAAAAGATGAATTTTGAATCCAAATGGTTTTGGAAATGGAATTGGGATAAATATGAAAAGCATTTGAAATGGAGTTTTAAAGATAAAAGTTATTTTTAATAACTTGATAAATTATTCAAATTTAAATACTTGATTTAAATTTGAATTTAAAATTTAAAATTGAATTCAGTGTTTGGAAATTATGGTTCAAAAAAGGTTATACATGTTATAAATGTGTCTATATGGGTTTTAAACCATTTTAAAAGTATTTTTTTGGGAATTTGAATTTAACCCAAGTTTTATACTTGAAAGGCTTTAACTCGTGCAAATGTAATCGGATTTTTTTCCAAAACGAAAACTATTTGTTTTCAAATAATAATAGCTTTCATATAAAGAAAGGATTTCCAATTTATGTGGAAAAGATTTCAAGCTTGAAATAGAATTGTTTTGAAAGCTATGAATGAATTTTTGTGAAAGATGGTTGAACCGTGTTTTGAAAATTTATGAGGATCTTAAAGGTGTATCTTTTGTATAAAAGGTTTGAAATGGAATTGTTTTTGAAAGTTATGAATTTTTTAAAATGTCTTTGAAAGCTATGAATTGAATCTTTGATTTAAAGGTTGGATGAGTTAATCCAATTTGTGTGACGACCGCCCATGACTCCTGCACTAAACAAGGTAGTAGTGCGCTGAAGGGTGTGCAAGGCCGCCATGGACGATTATCAGGGTAAGGTAACACAATAAACTCTATCGTATTACTCACAGCGCATGGACAAAATACAATAGAAAATATACATAGTGAAGCTTCATAGAATAGAATCTCATCATATAAACTCATAATAGTTTGATACAGCAATCAGCAAAGTCAATACATCAAGCCTCACTACATATCACTCAGAGAATATTCTAACAACGGAACACCCAGTACATATAGTAAGAAAACAATATGCAAAAGCCTCCAGCTCGTCTTCGTCATCAACAGCGTTGACCACTAAGAACAGCACCTGTCACCTGCTACCTAGTCTGCCCATCCCAACATGGATGAACAGCCCAAGGTAATAAGAGTTAAACATAAAACTTGAGTCAGACAAAAGTCTTAGTGAGCAGTAAATCAACTATCAAACATACCAAAAGAGCATAAAGGGTAAAAAGGAATAGGAACCCAACCATCCCACTCCACCTCTTTCTACAGTGATAGTCCCCAGACACACTAAGCAGAAGTAAACATAGCAATTCAGACATTCAAAGCAAAGTAATTATCACTCGAGTCAAGGTCGGTGTTTTCCAAGTGCAAACCCCCAAGGCCTAAACCAAGATCAGATAAGCACCCTGAAAACATCGCTCTTGACCCAAATGACGATACAATCAAACATCCAAACATCCATGACTCTGGCTATCACTGTTATCATTGCCTTGAATTCACCGTTAGTTGAATGACCGCCTGCCAAGGGCTAATGGTAACCCCGGTTCTAGACATAGCCCTACACGTCGTCATGACCCGTGCCTAGGACTATCGCATCTGCCCAGAGTACTAGCACGTCATCGTGACCCGTGCTTGGAACGTCATCGTGACCCGTCCTAACGTACTCTTGCTTTGAGCATGCTAGAACCTTCAACAACGATGAAATCTCAGCCTTCTAGTCATCCTCCTCGACGACTATTCCCATACTAGCTCAAGCGCCTCTCAAGCTAACCATTATCCACAAACCCGGACCACATCACCGAGTTATCAACATGCTTGGGATGATCCCGTCTGGATTAAACCAAGGCTTTCTCACATCATGCTTTGCTTCATCGCATCATAGCAAAGTCTCATCTCAACATCATGGTTTGCCCCATCGCATCATGGCAAAGTCCCATCTCAACATCATCATCAAATCTATCCATATGAGCTTCAACATCCGCTTCATATGCCACAAGCAGCTTTCCTTATTCAAGAGCCTTTCCACTTAGCTTTTGAATCATCTTCGACCAACTTGTCCAAATCAAGTTATCAACCAACTAATCAATCAAATCAAACATTAATCCAAGTAATCAATCATTCAAACAAGATCTAAATAAACAATTACACAATAATGGCAATTTCGTAAATAAAGAGTCCAAATCTAACATGCATTCTAACAAACATGAATTATGAACAATATCTCTACAACTTGATGAATGAACTTGCATAAGTGAACATGTAGTAAAATAGATGTCAAATCATCATGAGCAATAGATCTACATGCAGACTTAAGGAAAATGCACGAAATCACTCTCTTTAGCACATAAACAAACCACCGATCCAATATACTCCTTTGGGTCCGTGTGAGAGATAACCACCACTCACCGAATCACCTAAACACCTCAAAAACAACCAACTCCAGATCTGGACAGCAAAGGATCTAGCTTGATCAGAGAAGATTTCCCTTCAAACGATGAAATCTCTCTTCGATGGATGGAGATCTACAACTTTGGCTCTTGGATCTTCGATTTGATCTTCAATCTAGATGGAAGGAATCAAAAGATTAAAGTGGAGAAAAGAAGTGAAGAAATGTTGTAGTCGAGCTCTAAAAATGGCAGCACTTCGTTGCCTCAAAATCCGGTGCCAAAAAGTGAACCAAAGCCCTCTGTTTATAGGCTGAATCTTAGGTCGCACGGTATTAGGTCGCTCACGACCTAAAAACATATCGACCTACGACCTATCTACCACCCAGACCTAACGACTCATCACTTATACGACCTAACGTAACAAGCTAATGCGCGACCTAACACTACAACACTCACGCGACCTAACGTCACGGCCACCCTAACACTCATGCGACTTAACACTCGTGCGGCCTAACTGGTACGCGACTTAACGCTACACAGGGTCACACGACCTAACAGATCCAACGGCCCTAAAACACGCGCGACCTAACTCGTACGCGAGTTACGACCTATCCCTCAACACAGCTACGCGACCTAACAACCTAACACTGCCTCCGACCTAGCGACTTATCAACGTCGCGACTTATCGACCTAGCACCTCCTTAGGTCGCCTACTATTAGGTCGCTACACCCCTTAGGTCGCTCGCTCTCTTAGGTCGCTACCTCTACTAGGTCGCTCACTCCTAAACCGATAACCCACTAACTCGCTAACCCCTATAGGTCGCTCAGTCAACCTAAACTATAACATGTCCTAACCTCCAAACGACCTAACTTCCACACGACTTAACCCCTTAGGTCGCCAACTTTTATAGGTCGTCCCATTCTATGAGTTGCTCTATCCACTAAACCGCAACCAACTTAAGTCGTTAGCTCCACTAACTCACTCATTCCTTAACTCGTCCACGACCTAAGCACCACACGAGTTAACTTTCACACGACTTAAGCTTTGGTCGACTCAAACTCTAAACAACTTAACAACATCAATGACTTAATGTCGACAGTTCTACGATCTTTCGATCCGTAAAAATACGGGTCGTTACATTCTCTCCCCCTTAGGAATTTCGCCCTCGAAATTCCAAACAAACAAGAGCAACCAAAACTATTCTGCATGCCTACCATCCATAGCAACCAACAAACCATACATCCAATTACACACGTAGTATGCAGAATTCTAAGACTAGAACAAGTTACAAATTCATGAGATGTCACGACACCTTAGGGCAATGCCTCGAAGAGTTTAGGATGAGCTACCTTCATCCTCTCTTCCTCCTCCCATGTACAGTCGTTAACATCATCACTCCATTGTACCTTGAGCAACGTAATCGTCTTCCTCCTTAGTTGTTTCGTGTCGGTTTCAACAACACGAACCGGCTTACGAGGTCTCGTAACAACTGGATCAACTTCTAAATCTTCACAGCTATCAGCAGAAACCGCCGTATTCGAGTCATGCACATACTTCCGTAGATAAGATACATGAAAAATATTATGCACACCCGCCATCTTTTTCGGTAACTCCAATCTATAAGCGAGCTTTCCAATTCGCTCGATGATCGGGAATGGTCCAACAAATCTCGGAGTCAATTTCCCTTTCTTCCCGAATCGAATAACATTCTTCAGTGGAGAAATCTTCACAAAAATCATATCACCTACGTCGAATTCCAAATCCTTACGACCCTTATCAGCATAACTTTTCTGACGGTCTTGGGCTGCCTTCATTCGTCGCCGAATGATCTCTATACAATCCGTAGTCTGTCGAATCATTTCTGGCCCAAGTATCAATTTTTCTCCTGTTTCCAACCAACATGTCGGAGAGTTACACGGTCTTCCATACAAAGCTTCATATGGTGCCATACCAATGCTTGACTGGTAACTGTTATTGTATGCAAATTCCACCAAATGAAGATGATCTTCCCATGATCCTCCGAAATCCAAAACACATGCCCTCAGGAGATCTTCCAAAACTCGGTTGACTCTCTCGGTCTGACCATCTGTTTGGGGATGATAAGCTGTACTCAAACACAACTCAGTTCCCAAAACTTCTTGGAAGCTCTTCCAAAATCCACTAGTGAATAATGGGTCTCGATCGCTCACTATACACTTCGGAATACCATGAAATCGAACTATCCACTTAACATACAACTCAGCCAACTTCAATGCAGTCCTAGTTGATCGAACAGGAATGAATCTTGCACTCTTAGTCAAACGATCTACGATGTCCCAAATCCCTTCATTTCCTGCTCTGGTTCTAGGTAACCCATCGATAAAATCCATCGATATTTGCTCCCACTTCCATGTAGGAACTTCTAATGGCTGAAGCAATCCACTTGGCTTCTTCTGTTAGGCTTTTACCAACTGGCAGTTCATACATTTGGAAATAAAATTTCCAACATCATTTTTCATACCTTCCCAGTAATAGTTTCTCTTCATATCCCCATACATCTTATTTCCACCTGGATGAATTGTCAACTTCGAATGATGACCTTCCTTTAGGACTTCATCTCTCAATTCATCTATATCGGGAACAACTAGTCGTCCTTGTTTCCGAAGCCAACCCTCTCGATCGACCTCGAATCCTTTATCCTTTTCTGGGTCCACTCCAGATCTCACATCACGGATAATCTTGACAAGCTTATCGTCTCGCCTTTGGCTCTCGCTAATTCTTTCCACTAGAGTAGGTCTTATTGATAAGTTTGCCAACATCTCAGGTTCCAATTCACATCTAGGCCTGAAGTCAAATCCAGCTAAATATGCAAGGCTCTTCCATTCTGAAAACATGGCTCCCAATCCTGCATGTCTTCGACTTAACGCATCTGCCACTGCGTTACCTTTTCCCGGAGTATATGTTATACCAAAATCATATGATGCTAACAACTCTAGCCATCGTTGCTGTCGAAGATTCAAATCCTTTTGGGAGAACAGATACCTCAACGACTTATGATCTGTAAACAACTCGAATCGGACTCCCAAAAGATAATGTCTCCACATCTTCAAAGCAAATACAATCGCCGCTAACTCCAAATCATGAGTCGGATAATTCCTTTCATGCGGCTTCAATTGTCGACTTGCATACGCGACAACTTTATCCTTTTGCATTAGCACTGCTCCAAGTCCAGTGCCACATGCATCGGTGTAAACCACCATCTCATCATTTCCACTTGGAATGGTCAAAACAGGAGCACTTGTCAGTCGCTCTTTCTGGATTCCGAAAGCTTGCTCACACTTAGCATCCCACCTGAGCACTTGGTTCTTTTTCGTCAATCTTGTTAACGGTGTAGCTATCATGGAAAAGTCTTTGATAAACCGACGGTAATATCCCGCTAATCCAAGAAAACTTCTCACATCAGATGCATTCTTAGGTCTAACCCAATCCTGAATCGCTGCCACCTTGGCGGGATCAACCGCTATTCCATTTCCAGAGATAACATGGCCTAAGAACCTCACTTCACTCTTCCAGAAGTAACACTTCAAAAACTTAGCCTTCAGCTGATGTTTCCGCAAGATTTCCAAAACAATATGCAAGTGCGTCTTGTGCTCTTCTTCCGTTCTGGAATAAATCAGAATATCATCCACGAACACAAGTACGAACTTGTTCAACTGATCTCTGAACACTCTATTCATAAGATCCACAAAATATGCTGGTGCATTGGTCAATCCAAACGGCATTACCAGCCACTCATAAAAACCGGATGGTGTCCTGAAAGCAGTCTTCGGCACTCTATCCTTAGCCACTCTTAACTGGTGAAATCCCGTTGCCAAATCCATCTGAGAAAACACCTTAGCTTCGTGAAGCTGATCAAACAAGTCATCTATTCTCGGTAATGGATACTTTTTCTTCCTAGTTACTTTATTCAGCTCACTATAATCCACACACAACCTCAACGATCCATCCGCTTTGGTTGTGAACACAACTGGTGCACCCCATTCGGACACGCTACGCCGAATGAATCCACTCCGTAAAAGGTCATCAACTTGCACCTTCAACTCTTGCTGTTCCCTAGGCGCCATCCGCCTAAGAGGCATCACAATAGGTCTGGCTCCCTCAACTAGATCGATACAAAAATCGATCTCCCTATGCGGCGGTAATCCTTTGACCTCGTCAAAGACATCCTCAAATCCATTTACAATAGGCACCGATGACAGTCCATCCCGTGGAACAACCAGCGAATACATGAAGCTCATGAAGACGCCTTCCTCATGCTTACATCGTATCACAACCTTTCGCCTCTCCACATTCATGACTGTCACCTCCAGCCTCTCACAATCAATCCTTATCGCATACTTCCTAAGCCAGTCCATACCTAAAATAATTCCGAACCCCGCAAAGTTCAGAACAAAACAATCACAAACAAAAGAGCAATCATGACTCGACACAACTAGACCACGACATACCATACACAAACAAGACGAACCCCCAACTGGATTAGTCATAACCAATGGTCTATCAACAATATCCGGTTCCAAACCCAACCGACCTACAAGTTCACTACAAACAAAAGAATGCGACGCTCCAGTATCAAACAACACTCTAACTGGAACACCACAAATGGAGAGAGTACCTTGAACCACGACACTCTTTCCTTTCTCTTCAGCAGTAGGAGCTTCCAAAGATGATGGAACAACCTCCAAAGCATAAGCTTGCACAATCTGCTTGTCCTTCCTCGGTTCCGGGCAATTCCTCTTAATATGCCCAGGTTTGTCACAGTTGTGACACTTTACCAGCACTCTCGGATTCTTGCAATCTCTAGAGAGATGACCCTTCTGCCGACAGTTGTAGCAGACCACTTCGCCCTTCGGCTTCTTCTAGCCATCCTTACCCTTCTGCTGCTGTTGTTTCCTCTTCTTGTTTCCATTTTGCTCTTTGGTCATAGCAACAACAGATCCTTCCTTAGGAAACAGATTCTCATGCCTGAGAGCTTTCTCCACAAGCTTTTCAAATGGATCGTCCAAATGATCCACCAACTGTCTCCCAAGATAAGTGTCCAAGCCTGTCACAAACTTCTCATTCTTCTGATAGGGAGAATCAATATACGACCGAGCATACTTGGACAAAGCTTCAAACTCAGAAACATACTCAAGAACTGGTCTTCCACCTTGCTTGAGCTCCACAAACTTCTTAAACAGAACAGATTTCTGAGCTGTAGAAATGAACTTAGCTTCAAATCTAACTTGGAATTGCTCCCAAGTAATCTCTTCCTCTGGAGTATCAATGGTGATAGAATTCCACCAATCCGAAGCTCTCCCTTGGAGCTGCCTTGATGCAAGCTTCCTCTTAGTTGCATCCTCAATTCCCAAGTCACCAAAGATCCTTGTACAAGCATCAATCCATCTCTGAACTTCAATGGTTGATTCTGTTCCCAAGAAAACCTTTCCTCCAAAAGCAGTATAGTCCTTACACAACTTAGCAAAATCCACTGGTCTTGGGGCTTGAACTTGAACTCCAACATCAACTGATGGCCCCGGAGCTAGCATCCTTCTTATGATCGAAGTCATCATAGCTTCGAACATAGCAGCATAATCACCAACTCCCTCCGCAGCACGGCTTTCCCTAGCAGCTGGTCTCCCTCTTCGACTCATCCTTAATATCTACAAAAAGGAATGACTTAGAACACCTTGAGAAACAACTGCATAATGAGTTCAAATCCTTCTAAGCTACTATATTATATATAGTAATCAATCATCAAAATACAATTACGTCTCTCATACGTAGTTACGTCAGCAAGCGTTGGCTAAAATCGATTAACCAAGGCTCTGATACCAAATGTGACGACCGCCCATGACTCATGCACTAAACAAGGTAGTAGTGCGCTGAAGGGTGTGCAAGGCCGCCATGGACGATTATCAGGGTAAGGTAAAACAATAAACTCTATCGTATTACTCACAGCGCATGGACAAAATACAATAGAAAATATACATAGTGAAGCTTCATAGAATAGAATCTCATCATATAAACTCATAATAGTTTGATACAGCAATCAGCAAAGTCAATACATCAAGCCTCACTACATATCACTCAGAGAATATTCTAACAACGGAACACCCAGTACATATAGTAAGAAAACAATATGAAAAAGCCTCCAGCTCGTCTTCGTCATCAACAGCGTTGACCACTAAGAACAGCACCTGTCACCTGCTACCTAGTCTGCCCATCCCAATATGGATGAACAGCCCAAGGTAATAAGAGTTAAACATAAAACCTTGAGCCAGACAAAAGTCTTAGTGAGCAGTAAATCAACTATCAAACGTACCAAAAGAGCATAAAGGGTAAAAAGGAATAGGAACCCAACCATCCCACTCCACCTCTTTCTACAGTGATAGTCCCCAGACACACTAAGCAGAAGTAAACATAGCAATTCAGACATTCAAAGCAAAGCAATTATCACTCGAGTCAAGGTCGGTGTTTTCCAAGTGCAAACCCCCAAGGCCTAAACCAAGATCAGATAAGCACCCTGAAAACATCGCTCTTGACCCAAATGACGATACAATCAAACATCCAAACATCCATGACTCTGGCTATCACTATTATCATTGCCTTGAATTCACCGTTAGTTGAATGACCGCCTGCCAAGGGCTAATGGTAACCCCGGTTCTAGACATAGCTCCGCACGTCGTCGTGACCCGTGCCTAGGACTATCGCATCTGCCCAGAGTACTAGCACGTCATCGTGACCCGTGCTTGGAACGTCATCGTGACCCGTCCCAACGTACTCTTGCTTTGAGCATGCTAGAACCTTCAACAACGATGAAATCTCAGCCTTTTAGTCATCCTCCTAGACGACTTTTCCCATACTAGCTCAAGCGCCTCTCAAGCTAACCATTATCCACAAACCCGGACCACATCACCGAGTTATCAACATGCTTGGGATGATCCCGTCTGGATTAAACCAAGGCTTTCTCACATCATGCTTTGCTTCATCGCATCATAGCAAAGTCTCATCTCAACATCATGGTTTGCCCCATCGCACCATGGCAAAGTCCCATCTCAACATCATCATCAAATCTATCCATATGAGCTTCAACATCCGCTTCATATGCCACAAGCAGCTTTCCTTATTCAAGAGCCTTTCCACTTAGCTTTTGAATCATCTTTGACCAACTTGTCCAAATCAAGTTATCAATCAACTAATCAATCAAATCAAATATTAATCCAAGTAATCAATCATTCAAACAAGATCTAAATAAACAATTACACAATAATGGCAATTTCGTAAATAAAGAGTCCAAATCTAACATGCATTCTAACAAACATGAATTATGAACAATATCTCTACAACTTGATGAATGAACTTGCATAAGTGAACATGTAGTAAAATAGATGTCAAATCATCATGAGCAATAGATCTACATGCAGACTTAAGGAAAATGCACGAAATCACTCTCTTTAGCACATAAACAAACCACCGATCCAATATACTCCTTTGGGTCCGTGTGAGAGATAACCACCACTCACCGAATCACCTAAACACCTCAAAAACAACCAACTCCAGATCTGGACAGCAAAGGATCTAGCTTGATCCGAGAAGATTTCCCTTCAAACGATGAAATCTCTCTTCGATGGATGGAGATCTTCAACTTTGGCTCTTGGATCTTCGATTTGATCTTCAATCTAGATGGAAGGAATCACAAGATTAAAGTGGAGAAAAGAAGTGAAGAAATGTTGTAGTCGAGCTCTAAAAATGGCAGCACTTCGTTGCCTCAAAATCCGGTGCCAAAAAGTGAACCGAAGCCCTCTATTTATAGGCTGAATCTTAGGTCGCACGGTATTAGGTCGCTCACGACCTAAAAACATCTCGACCTACGACCTATCCACCACCCCGACCTAACGACTCATCAATTATACGACCTAACGAAACAAGCTAATGCGTGACCTAACACTACAACACTCACGCGACCTAACGTCACGGCCACCCTAACACTCATGCGACTTAACACTCGTGCGGCCTAACTGGTACGCGACTTAACGCTACACAGGGTCACACGACCTAACAGATCCAACGGCCCTAAAACACGCGCGACCTAACTCGTACGCGAGTTACGACCTATCCCTCAACACAGCTACGCGACCTAACAACCTAACACTGCCTCCGACCTAGTGACTTATCAACGTCGCGACTTATCGACCTAACACCTCCTTAGGTCGCCTACTATTAGGTCGCTACACCCCTTAGGTCGCTCGCTTCCTTAGGTCGCTACCTCTACTAGGTCGCTCACTCCTAAACCGATAACCCACTAACTTGCTAACCCCTATAGGTCGCTCGGTCAACCTAAACTATAACACGTCCTAACCTCCAAACGACCTAACTTCCACACGACCTAACCCCTTAGGTCGCCAACTTCTATAGGTCGTCCCATTCTATGAGTCGCTCTATCCACTAAACCGCTAACCAACTTAATTCGTTAGCTCCACTAACTCGCTCATTCCTTAACTCGTCCACGACCTAAGCACCACACGAGTTAACTTTCACACGACTTAAGCTTTGGTCGACTCAAACTCTAAACAACTTAACAACATCAATGACTTAATGTCGACAGTTCTACGATTTTTCGATCCGTAAAAATACGGGTCGTTACAATTTGAAAGGGAAAATGTTTTGAAAGTTGTGAATGAATCTTTTTGAAAATTGGTGAACTTTGTTAAGTGAATCTTTTTGTCTAAAGATTTGAAAATGGTAATTTTTTTAAAACATTTAAAGGAAAAGGATATGGGAAATTAATGTGACTTAACTGAGATCCTAATATACATATCGTTTTAAAATATTACGCTCATTATTCGGTTTAGCCGGGAGAGGACCTTTTTGTCATATAACTCATTCTGAATAATGATACGACGTTATGGATTGCAATTGAAAATCGATGGCAAAGACCGGATATTTTCGAAAGCGAAAGGATAACCCATCGAATGTGGCTGCACCAACTAGTCCTCGGTATAGAGATTTGATCACCCTTTGTGATGGGGAGTCTGGACTTGATTAGGGATTATTCGTATTGCAAGGGCTTCTTTTGAAGTGCCTTCAGTTCTGTTCGAACCCGGAATAGACTTTTATGGATGTATGTCTGACGTTACACTTTGTGTTGTAAAGCTAGATTCTATCAAGTACATTTCTGTTTGGCGGCGGACATTTATTCACTTAGCTTAACACCCTTCTCTGAGACATACGAGCTCAGAGGTTATGTAGTTGATGGTTACTAGTGATACATTTCCAATTTGGTAATGTGACATGCTGAGTGCTGTTGAGTGTTGCTGATCATTTGTTGATCGAAGCATGGCTTTTGTGAAAAGCGTAGCTTTATGGACGAGACTTCGTCGGACCTCACAACCTGGAATGGTCGAAACAAGAAGAATGAAGCAATGTTATTTGGGGGTAGCACCCCCTAAGGGTATGTTCATTTCCTTCTGGATAGAGGTGCTATCATGGTATAGAACCCAAATATTTAACCTATATGGTTGCTGCAAATTTATTACTTTATGGTTGTTGGTGAATCCCAGGATAAAGATTGGTTACGACCGGGGAGTGGCATACTCGTGTAGTAGTTACCTAGTTACAGACGTAACCCGGCCTTGTGTTGGGAGAGATCCGGTTAGGTTCTCGGGACATCCCTCCAGAGGCGTACCCATGCAGCAATAGGAAGTTCCTTAGCCTGACCATTTGTTGGAAATCCAATCTCCAATACGCGCCTTTTACGATTGCAGTTGTATAACCTGCTATTCTTAAACGGTAGCTATAGCTGGCATAAAATAATGGTACCTATGCTGGTTAAGATTAATATTATACTTTCGAAATGTTTTCTGCCCTATGAACTAATAATAATATCAAAATAATTTTGCGTATCAAGCATCTTTGACTATCGTAAGGAGAAATCTCACCCAAATGTGCGATTGCATGGTATGTGTGCCGGAAGGCCTTATGGTAGTTTCATTTTACAAAACCATTATGGATTTCAATCTTAAATTCTTCTGTTAATTATTTTATTCAAAGATAAACTATTTTTGTCTGCTCATACCAGTCCCATGACTGGCTCGGAGTTTATTGTTCCCTTCCTAAACTCTGGGTGCCCACAATTTTCCACACGGACAGTCTACAGTTGGGTTTTTTAGATAATCAAATAGTAGGTTTAGATACGATATCTTTCAAAGTCTTTGGTTTGGTAGCACATGGAATCTTCTTCAGTCTTTGGTTTGGCAATCGATGTTTGGATTGCATTTGCTACAAGTTCAGCAGTGATGGTGGTTCGAGTTTGGAGCAATTGGAGCTTTGGCATTGAAAACTCAGTTTGTTGGATTCCCACTTTCTCACTTGAAAGACTTTATTGATGGTCATCTTTCCGCTGTCGACGGTCACAAAGTCTAGACCATATTTGTTGTTGTTATCCTATTCCGTTGTTGTATATTTATCTTTGATATTGTTGGAATTCATATTGTATCATATATTGTATTAATTGTTAGATTAATGATATATTTCATTTTCTTCCGCTGTGTTGTTATACTTAATGTATTATAAGCTTCAGCACGAACCATATTTAAACGGTTGAATCCGCGGCATTCGAGTACAAGTGAAGTACGGGTGTCGATTTTCGGACGCTGAAATTCGCGTCGTGACATTTTGGTATCAGAGCTGAAGGTTGAAACTTTAGCTCAGGAGTATAACACATTAGGTTACTCATTAGAGATAGGGTGAA
Organism: Allium cepa; assembly: GCA_030765085.1. Lineage (NCBI taxonomy): Eukaryota > Viridiplantae > Streptophyta > Magnoliopsida > Asparagales > Amaryllidaceae > Allium > Allium cepa. The sequence continues at coordinate 214,090,176 of CM060930.1, read as the reverse complement.
GTATACCCTAGAATGAGTATATCCCTAAGATATCCGTCTGTATGCCTCAGTAGATTCTCTTACTATCCACTGATAGTAACTATGAGTGCAAGAAGAGGACGAGATAGGGGACAGGGGAGTACGACTACAAATACTCGATACCCTGCAACAACATGGAAATAATACTTCTCTATCAATCTCTTTTGATCATCATCCGATTTCAAATTCTTTTATGGCTTCGTAGCAGCTCAAGGGAGAAGTTTCGGTGTGGTGTTGGACCTGCGAATCGTTATAGATAAGTTTCTATTTCATATTATCTTTGTTGGTTCTCTATGAGCTTTTCATTTTTACTCTAATGAATTTGAAACTCTATTTGAAATAAGTTAGTTAATTAAGTATGAAGTTAAATTAATTTGTATCGATAAAACGATTTCGGTTAAAACCAAACTGGGAAATTTTTTGTCTTGTGTGGATCCAAGACCGAAGAGGGACAAGCTGGTGTAAATTTTGGAATATTTTGACCTGAGTTTGGAATCCATACTTAGTATTTGAGAATTGTGGTAGAATGAATCCATTTGTCTATTCTTTTGGGGTCCAGATTTATTCTATGAACCTTCGAACTAACTAATGCCCCTGCATATTTCGTAAATATGATGAACCGAGTACTTCGTAAAGTATTGTATGAGTTTGTTCTCATATTTTTTTGATATTCTGATTTGGTAAGATAAATGAAGAATAGATATTCAGTTTGATCTGGAAGAACATTTCTTATCTGTTCTTTGTTGTCTACCTAGCAAATTCCGAGAATGAAATTTTCTTAAGGGGGAATCTGTAATGATCCCGATTTTTTAGCTAAATTTAAATTGGTAATTAATTTAATTTTTTAAATTAAATTGTGAATTAAATATATTTTTATTTTTTTATTAATATAAATGTATATAAATATGATTTTCAAAAAATTCTAATTGGAAATTAAGAAATAAATATTTTGAATAATATATTGGGCTTTGATTTATTTGTGAATTTTTTTTGAGAAATAATTTGAATATTTGGAAATAAAAACATATAGTAGATTGTGAAAGTAAATTTTGTAAAAAGAATTTTAATCTGGGAACTTTAAAATAAAATATATTGTAAAACAGAATTTGGATTTGAAATTCAAAATAAATATTTTTGAAAAATAAATTGGATTTGAAAATACTATGTTCAAAACTAATAAAATTTGTTTTCTAGTTATAATATAATAATTTGGAAGTTATATTTTGAAATTAATATAATAATTTTCTAAAAGTTAAATTTGAATATTTTCAACACTTATATTATTTATATAAATTTAAGTACAATAACTTACGTTTAATTTTAAGTTTACATATAACTAAATGTAATTTTTATGTATATATGTACATTTGAAAGTATACACGTTTATTTAAAATAATAATAGTTCCAATTTAAATAAGGTTTGAAAGAAAAAAATGGTTTGTAAAACTAAATTTAAAATATATATATATATATGTAATTAAGTTAGTTGACCTTTAAAACATTTTCTTTATGCTTGAGATGAAATTTTGTTTCGTATACATTATAAAATAAATTAATGAGAGGGTTCAAAGTTAAATCTATAAATTAATTAAAGAAAAGGATTTAAACACAATTTTATCATATGTGACAAATGTTTAATAAGTAACAATATAGATTAACATGTTCTAGTAAAATTTAACAAGTGGCAAAGTCAAATCTTTTCTTTTGAAAAATTAATTTTATAAACACATATTGAAGAGTAAAATCAGGCTGCATGTTTTCTTTCATTCATCTTCAATCTCAAATTTAAACCTGACACAATCAATAAAAGCAATTTAAAGGTTCAAAGTAAATTAGGAAAATTCAAAAACTAAAGCAAGATCCTGGTTTTGCTTCAACTCAAAGCAATCTTCATCTAATCAAAACCATAAAGAAATATGAACTAAATCAGATGACCACTTCAACCTGTAGATCATCTCAAAAATAGAAAATCAAACCTGGAACTAAAGTAGACAATTCAATTACAAGATGTTTGTGCCAAAATTGGTAACAAACCCTAGAATACCGTGAAAGCACCAGTGTCTGAATACAAATCAATAATATTCAAACACAAATCTCAGGTCTCGGAAAATATTAAACAGCAATCCCAAAGTAAAGAACAAAGACACAAGGTTTATAGTGGTTCGGCTATCTCCGGCCTATGTCCACTCCAAAGTTTTTATCCTTTTATTGATTATCCTTGATGACTACAGATGATTATAGTAGTTACAACGTCCAAAACTTGAAATAAATAGCAGCAATGATGATATGGAATGATTCTGGCAGCGTCCGAGCGTGCTTTCTCTCTCTAGAATCTCCGACCCCTTTTCTGAATGACCAGGGGCTCTATTTATAAGCGTAGGAGGCTGATATTTCTCCTAAAATCCGAGAAGACCGCTTCAGGCACGTGAGGGGGCCCACACGCCCGAAATCTGGAGGTCCGGGCCCACCTTGGGATCGATTCGAAGTAAAGTTCGAACCGATCAAGAAATCATCCAATTGAGCTGAAATTTCGTGAGAACATTCTTCAACATGTATGTAAGCTCCTGTAAAAATTTCATTGCATTTGGATCAACGGTTTGGAAGATATGATCGATTCAAGTTCAAAGCTTCGTGTGTTCTGCCTGGTTCGAACCTATACTTCGAATCCACCTCCTTCGAATCCATCTCCTTCGAATCCATCTCCTTCGAATCCATCTCCTTCGAATCCATCTCCTTCGAATCCATGAAGTCGGCTCCCTGCGTATCCTCTTCGAACGCTTTCTTCGTATCGATAGAACCCTTGAATGGATTCGAAGCAACTTACATTCCCTTTGATCGATACGAGTTATGATCGATTCGAACCACCTTCGATACGAACTAACCTGTGTACACCTTATGGATACGAAGGAGATCCATACTGTGATCGAGTCAAAGTTCACCTGTCCTTCTGATCGATTCGAACACGATCGAGTCGAACCAACACCTGATGCGAACTTCACAGAGCCGAACCCATACCAATCGATACGAAGTGTATCGATTCGAACCTTGTGTGCCTTTGATCGATACGAACCTGGTGGGTTCGAAACGATCACCTTGATGGGTTCGAACAGCCATGCCCTTCCTACCTTGTATCGATCATAACTTCTTCGTACGTACTCCGATTACCCTGAAATTTGAAACATAGCCTTTCGTAATCCTTATCATCATCTCCAACTAATTTCGTCCCGATTGGAGTTCAACCAAATTTTGAAGATATTGATCGTAGCCTTGATTCCAACTTCTCTCCAATCCTGGCATCCATCAGTCCTCGCCCATTTGTTGATATTCCAGTTTTGACCAAAATGGGATAACACTTTGCCCCCCAAAACATGCCTTGTGATAACAAGACGTGTTTTGAATAGTTCCGAATCCAATATCCGAAGTCCATAGCCATATTCCATATCCGTCCGAACTCGACAACCGAGTTCCAATCCATCCTTATCCAATAGCCAATAACCGAATCCAAGACCTCTCCGGGTCGATATCCGAACCGATAGCCTCTCCGGGCTCCTGCCAAGCGCAATCCACCCTTGATGACCGTGGTCCAGTGTCCCTGGACGTTGAGGTAACCTCTTCGGGTTCTTGCCGAGCGAAATCCACACTTGACGACCGTGGTCCAGTGTCCCTGGACGTGAGAAATATCGTGGCTTAAGTCCTAAGCCGAATCCTGGTCTCTCCGTACCCTTGCTGAGCATAGACCATACTCAACGACCTGAAAATAACGATTGATAATATAGGGCCTAAGTCCTAGGCCGAATCCTGGTCACTTCGAACCCTTGCCGAGCATAGTCCATACTCGACGACCTGAATGAGTCAATTTACCGCGTTCGGGCAAAGCGACTCACCCCTTGCCAGGCATAATCCATACCCGACGACCTTTTATCAAAAATCAGATTAAAATCCAACCAAAATCCAATCCAAAATCCAAATCCAAACCAGAAAACCAGAAATCCAAAGCAGCATTCAAAATCAAAAAGAACCATCCAAAGAAAAACCTAAATCAAAAAGCAAGCAAAACTAGGAGCTCAATCCAAGCTCCAATCCAAAAAGAAAAGCAATGTCCAATCCAAAAGCAAAAGATAAATTTCACAAACCATAGCATCACAGTTTTTCATCATTCAGAGCATTCCTAGGGGCTATCTCCATCCCCGTACATGTGTAAATGACTTGGTTGCTTGCCAATAGTTTGCTACTTATTTTATATTATCCTGATCAGTGGATGATCAATCGACCATCGTCCCTGGGCCTCACATCATTACGGTGTGAGGTGGTCGGTGGTTGCTCCTACTCCACCGTTGCGTTCCGTGTTCTGACGTATTGCCGTAACTGTCCATTCCTTACATGCTCCTCGATTATATCCTTTAAGTGCCTACAGCTGTTGGTATCATGTCCATCTAAATCATGGAAGAGGCAGTGCCTTCCTGATGTCCTTTCCCGTTCTGTTGGTTCTCTCCTAGCCGGCCTTCGGTAAGGAAGGCGATTTCGAGTATCCATGTATATCCGCTCCAGCGTCTCGTTCAATCCTGTGTATGTAGAAAACTTTGGATCCTTCCATCGCTTCCTAGCGTTTCCAGAATCATCATCCAACTTCCTTTTCCCTTTGTCTTTATCCAAACCTCTGCTGGATGGTTCTACATCCTGAGTTGCATTAACCCTTTGCACCTTTAAATCTGTACTCGCATCTTCCTGCCGAAGGAACCTTTCTGCCTCGTGAAAGAATTCGTCGAGATCCTGTGGGGGATATCGTATCAGAGATACCTTGAAATCCGAGTCCTCCCTGACTCCTGATACTGCTGCCATTAAAACCATCGATGGATCAGGCCGATCCACCGAAGCGACTGCCGCACTGAATCGAGTTAGAAAAGCTCTAAGCGATTCATCCATCCTTTTGCTTTACCGATGTCAATGTCATCACATTCTTCGGCCTCTTGACGTGAACCCGAAACTGTTCTAAAAACTTTTCCACCAATTCCCTCCAAGTCCTGATAGATCCTTCTCCTAGCTGCCTAAACCACATTGCAGCTAGGTCCATCAAATATAAAGGGAAGCATCGGGCCATCACTTCCTCCGATGCCCCCAGCACTTCGATGTGTCTGGTGTATCTCATCAAGTAATCAGTTGGGTCTGCCTTGCCATCATAAACCTCCACGCTAAGTAGCTTAAACTTAGGTGGATTCTGAGCCATCCTTATTTCCCGAGAAAATGGACTCTTATTCACTCCTTCCAAGTCTCCGTTGATCAAACCACCTCGCACAGTTCTTCTGATGATTTCTACTAATCCGGTATTGTATGTTGGGGGTTGCCCTCCATGCCCCCGAGGGAACTCTGGCACATATTCCTCGTGTGGTTCACTAGCAGCAACGTTAGCTCTAGCCTGTTGAACTCCTTCCAAAGGTCCTCCTGTGTTGGATCATGTGGGCCTGCCCCCAAGCCCTTGTTGTTTGCCTTCTGGCTCCGTATCTCAACCTCCATTGGGTCCACAACCCTAGTTCCTTGTCCTGCATCCACCGTGGCCGTGGCTGTTCCTAGGTTCAGCATCCCTACAGCTCTCATTTTCTCAAAGAAAGTCTGCATCATTTCCTATTGGCTCTTCAATAATCTCTCTTGCAAAGAATTTGTCATAGCCTCCATTTCATCCCGAGTTATGTAGATTGAAGCCTGTCCTTCCCCAGCTTCGGAGGATGCTTGTTGACTTCCTTCCTGTTGGCTTCGTTCAGCCCTTTGCCTTCTACTATTTTGCCTAGTCGTTGTCCTTGAACATAAACTCTTTAAAATCTACAAATCCAACTTTCAAATCCGATGTAGCGGGTGCTAGTCGTTCTCCGTGAAAGCACCAAAGTGTTTGTGCCAAAATTGGTCACAAACCCCAGAATACCGTGAAAGCACTAGTGTATGAATACAAATCAATAATATTCAAACACAAATCTCAGATCTCGGAAAATATTAAACAGCAATCCCAAAGTAAAGAACAAAGACACAAGGTTTATAGTGGTTCGGCTATCTCCGGCCTACGTCCACTCCAAAGTTTTTATCCTTTTATTGATTATCCTTGATGACTACAGATGATTACAGTAGTTACAACGTCCAAAACTTGAAATAAATAGAAGCAATGATGATATGGAATGATTCTGGCAGCGTCCGAGAGTGCTTTCTCTCTCTAGAATCTCCGACCCCTTTTCTGAATGACCAGGGGCTCTATTTATAAGCGTAGGAGGCTGATATTTCTCCTAAAATCCAGGAAGTCCGCTTCAGGCACGCGAGGGGGCCCACACGCCCGAAATATGGAGGTCCGGGCCCACCTTGGGATCGATTCGAAGTAAGGTTCGAACCGATCAAGAAATCATCCAATTGAGCTGAAATTTGGTGAGAACAATCTTCAACATGTATGTAAGCTCCTGTAAATTTTCATTGCATTTGGATCAACGGTTTGGAAGATATGATCGATTCAAGTTCAAAGCTTCGTGTGTTCTGCCTGGTTCGAACCCATACTTCGAATCCACCTCCTTCGAATCCATCTCCTTCGAATCCATCTCCTTCGAATCCATCTCCTTCGAATCCATGAAGTCGACTCCCTGCGTATCCTCTTCGAATGCTTTCTTCGTATCGATAGAACCCTTGAATGGATTTGAAGCAACTTACATTCCCTTTGATCGATACGAGTTGTGATCGATTCGAACCACCTTCGATACAAACTAACCAGTGTACACCTTATGGATACGAAGGAGATCCATGCTGTGATCGAGTCGAAGTTCACCTGTCCTTCTGATCGATTCGAACACGATCGAGTCGAACCAACACCTGATGCGAACTTCACAGAGCCGAACCCATACCAATCGATACGAAGTGTATCGATTCGAAACTTGTGTGCCTTTGATCGATTCGAACCTGGTGGGTTTGAAACGATCACCTTGATGGGTTCGAACAGCCATGCCCTTCCTACCTTGTATCGATCATAACTTCTCGTACGAACTCCGATTACCTTGAAATTTTAAACATAGCCTTTCCTAATCCTTATCATCATCTCCAATTAATTTCGTCCCGATCGGAGTTCAACCAAATTTTGAAGATATCGATCGTAGCCTTGATTCCAACTTCTCTCCAATCCTGACATCCATCATTCCTCGCCCATTTGTTGATATTCCAGTTTTGACCAAAATGGGATAGCACAAGAAGTTCCAGATTTAAAGCAAATTTGGAAAACAGAAGCAATATTTGAGGCATGCAAATTCAAATTGCAATCTAAAGCATGTAAGTTCAAACAACAATTTTCTGGAATCAAAGAAAATATAAGTTTCCAGAGAAAATACAACTACCAGATTTGTTCAGAATCCACTTTCATGCTTTGTCCCCTGTCTTCAATTTTCTTAGGTGAGTAAACCCTCCTTTAAAATAGTTTTTAGTATTGCACGGGATGATCTTATGTGAAAAGTTGTGATATGGTTTGCACGAGTTATTTTATCTTTACAATGTGTGAAATTGCATGTTTACATGTGTTTATATCTGTATAAATTTATATTTGTGCTCAGTTATTAGTAACGGACTCAATATCATCACAAAATAATTCCTATCTTCCTAAATAATCAATATTAGACTTTGATTCCTTAAAAAAAAATGTTAATAACAACGTGTTATTGTCTTTAAAAATAACTTTAAGTGTTTGTAATTAACAAATATTATGTAAATATTAAGATTACAGTAAAAATCAAGATTTTGTTAAAAATCAATATCAACGATTTGATCTTTGAATTATATAGTCTGATTCGTATAAATGAATCATGAATTTTATAATAAATTTGGTAATTTTTAAATGTGCATTGGCCGAGAATTCAAGAGTTGCTCGTTTTTGGGATTTTGGCCATCTACCGTTGATTGGCGACGAGTGGGAGCTCAGGGTTTGGCTTGAAAGTTGTCGGGGAGACAGGGATCTCTGGAAATTAGTGAGAGGTTTTAATGTTGGTCGTGGTGGCCGGAGAAGGAGGAAGTAGGGTTTTGTGGAATGTTTTGGAGGTCAGTTGTGTCGAGGATGGTACGGCATTTGTGGCACACCAGGATGGATCGCATAAGGGGGAATGGACTCGATGGTTCAAGGCACGACTGTGGTCAAAGCAGTGTGGTTTCAGGTGGCGTGGTTCGTCGTTGTTCGTTGATTTTGTTGATCGTGTTCATTTCCAGTTTGATCGAGATACTGATTTTTGGGATTGCCATCGATTTTCTTTGTGCTGCATCGTTGTAGTGTTTGTTGAGATCGATTGTGGGTTGGTGAGAGCCGGAGAGTTGATCGGCGTCGAGATTTCCGGTCATGCACGTGCACGGGATATAAAGGAATGTCTGGATTGGTTTTGATTTGGGTAGAAGCATTTTTGCTCAGGAAAGTCTCCAGTCTAGTTGCATGAGGTGCTCGAAGTCGAGTAGTCGAAGAAATACATGGGGCTTAACTCAGGAAAAAATATGGGTTTGGCTCGAGTTTTTGGGTTGTCTTTAAGTAACTTGATTTTTAATAAAAGTAAAATTTAGTTTCAAATATTAATTAGTGTTGAAAGGATATAGATCAAGTTCTTTTTTTTCCAAAGTAAATCTATTAACAAGGTTTTAAAACAAATTTAAAGGTTTGTTTAAAATTTATTGATATGATTTTGTAATAATTTTGTCAAGTTGACTAAATAAATCTCTAAGTATTTCCAAATATGATTAAATGGTGATGTCAAGAGATGGTTAATCAAAGGTTCAAAGAAATTTTGTAAATTTTAAGCATTTAATTAAATTAAATAATTAAGTGATAGTTGAGATTAATGATTTACCTTAAATATTTGAGGTCTAATTAATAAAAGTAATCAAGTGTAATGACTTAATGATCCTAAGGTAATTAATTTATAAGGTAAATTAAAAGAAAGTTAATTGATGTGATTAATTAGGATAAAAGGTTTTACCTTTTAAAATTAATGATTTATTAATGGAAGTGATTATAGAATTAATTACTTAATTAATTAAAGGATAATTAATTTATGGAATTAACTAATTAATGTAATTAATTAAAGTTAATTTAGTAGTTAATTAATACGACTAATTAAAAGTAATGAAATGTTAATTACTTGATAATTAAAGGACAATTCAAGATTTAAGATTAATTAATTTATGTGTGATTAATTAATTAAGGTAATTAATTTAAGAGTATTTAATTAAAAGGTTAATTAATTAATGAAACTGATTAGGGATAATCACTGATTATAATTAAGGATAATTAATTGGTAATTAATTAAGGGTTAATCAATTAATATAATTGATTAAGGATAATTAATTAAAGAATAATTAATAAACTAATTTAAGGTTAATTATTTAATAATTAAAGGTTGATTAATATATTATTAAAAGTTAAATAAATAAATGATTGGAAGTTAATTAATTAAAATGGTTTGTAATTAATTAAAATTAATTAACCAGTATTTGTAATTTATTTATAAGTAATTAATTTGGTTTAAATTAATTATAATCAGATATTAATTGATCTTACTTATGGATGTTTGGATTCTACTAAATGTTGAATTGTTAGATATCCCAGATGTGTGATGCTCTATTTTTGATTTGAGCTGTGATGAATGTAATTTATTTATCTGTGATGAATACAATTATTTATCTGTGATAAATTTATATTATTTATCTGTGAATCTGTGTATGAAGATAAGCGTTATAGATTATACCGCTTATCAATATTGTTGTGCTTGAATATGTGATGGTTGATGATGATGCACTATTGTGTGAAACTCCTGGACTACACCACGCAAACAAAAATATGTTGAATATGCGCTTATATGATTTTTGTTTGATGATAATAAACATATATTCATTCGTTTAAATGTATTTGATAATATACTATTTTATTTTTCACAGATTAAATAAATATTTGCTGAATAAAATAAATAACACAGAATTTGAGTTCAAACGAATATTTTATTCAAACAAATATTCATTACAATTTTGAATAGTATACAAATTCAAGCTCTCACTATTCACTATACAACTTTGATACAAATTCAATTACATCACTATTTTATATCAGCACCTCACTACATATTACTCACACTCGTATCTATCTTCAACTGCATTCCAGTTTGAATCCAGCATCTGAGCAATCTGCAAAAATATTCACTAACGCAGTAAAATTGAAAAAGAAATATTTTTGCAATATAAAATAAAATATGGTTTTTGAAAATTTTATCTGCCTCAGTTATTTGGGTTGTTCGTCATCATTCACATTTGAATTCATCACACACGAACTGTACATGCCACAAAGTCGTGCACATAGATATATACACTTGATAACTCTACAGGGACAGGTAATCATGAGTGGCTGCAATACACACGTGTACATTTATACACGTGTGCACTGCCTCGCCAACTCGTGTGCACAGTCAACCAATACATACAACATGTGCAGAGGACAAGTGTACAAGTGACTCAAGCAAATACACATGGAACAGTGAAAGCAAGCTATTGCACAAGATATAGAGCCACAACAAGTCCAGCAACAAGTCCAGTTGCAACATGGTGAACAAGACATAGTGCTGAGCACATGCAAACTGCAATGCAAATTCAAGGCCAATGCAGGTAACGGCTTGGTACAATGCAAATACATGGAACAATACCAAAGTATGGAGTGTGCAAGTGCAAATGACCAGAGCTCAGCATACATGAAGTAATGCAATGCCCAAAGACCAAGTCGAAGTCGAATTGTTGTCAACAGTTCTAAGTATCCAACAACAATATGAATGCTATGTTCAATCATGATACAGACCAGAAACACAAGTACAGGGAACAACCAGGTGAAGATGCAAGAACAAAGAGTATACACAGCTCATGTATGCATCATTAACCAACACATGAAGATCAACAACAAACCCAAATGCACATGTCAACATCAAGTCTCAAGTGATACAAATATCAAGAATCAGTGCAACAGAAAGTGGTGTAAATACAACTCGAAGTAATGCTCAGGTTCAATCTCTAAATACACAGCAGTTCATACAAAGAAGCCATGGTCAATGCAAAGCAAAAGTGAAGATACAGTGAAATTCTACAAGTCAAGGCCAAGCATGATGCAGTGGTGATGCAATACATACAACAAAAGAAGCAGTGCCAAGAATACATGTACTCAAGGAAAAATGCACAAGTGAAAACCAAAATGACACAGCAGTTTGTTTTTAACAAGAAAAACAGTGACATACTGCAACAACCAAAGCCTTGACTACAAGAACATCACAAGTAAATCGATACAGCACTGATTCAAATGCTCAACTACAAGGCATAGCAACTGCACAGCCCAATGAACAAGACACAACTAAGACAACATGGCAGTAGGGATGTAATGGCTGTGAACAACAAGAGGGATGCAAGCATCAAGCTGCAGTTTTCAAAACAAGTGACCAAAGTCAAAACATCAGAGGGAATCATCAAATTTGTCAAAGCCGTGTGTTTTAACAAGTCAACAGAAAAAGGAACGAAAACCGTGGTCATCACAAAATCGATTCAAAGCCGTGGGACGCAAGAAATAAAATTATACGCGTATGAAAAAGTCAGAATCAATCTCATTCATTCAAGCATCATCAAGTGGCCGAAATGATTCAATGAAAAATTCAAACACGAATATACGAACGCAATTATAGGAACTGGAATCCTATAAATTACCACAAATCATCATCGGCAATTGATTGAGTTCGAACAAGCCAAAATCAGACAAGCAAAAGGATAAAATACATACCGAAATCACGAATCGAACTCGATCAAAATTGAAGAGCCGTGAGCAAAGCAAACTGCATCGAAGCATACAATCAAACTGTATCGAGCGGCGCTTCAATTTTGCACAACCCTAGCTTGAATTGCAAGGAGCAAACAAAAGCCCTAATTGAGTTGAGGAGCGGCCATTTTTCACGAACGAGAAAAATAAAAAAATAAAAGGAACGGGTTGAAGAGAATAAGGGGCCGGCCTTTAGTTTATTAATTTGGGCTTTGTTTTTTAAATAGGGTTTTGTTGTTTTAATTTCTTTTTAAATTGTATTTTCTTTTAAACCGTTTTTAATTTTCTAGTCGTGTGACTAGGGGACAAACTACGGTGTGTAGTTTGGGAATTCGCAACTCGGTGGTTGAGTTGTGGTCAGGGTTTTGAGCGTAGAGTTAGATTAGTCAATAGCGGGTATAGCGAGTTTACGTGTGTAAGCGAGGGACTATCTAATTTCTAGTAGAAACCTTGGGGGCAGCACGTAGGCAGGGTTTTGCCGAAGCTGGGTAAATTCTGTGTTGTTCTGTTCTGTTATTTATATTCTGCTGTATCTGTGCTGCTATTCTGTGATCTGAATTTAAATTAATTGATAAGCTTCCGCGATTAATTTTTATAATTTACACTATCACCCTATTCACCCCCCCTCTAGGGTGAAATCGATCCTACAAGTGGTATCAGAGCCAGGTTCAAAAGCCATTTCTGTTTTAAAATTTTGATTTTACAAAAACCAATTTTCGTTTAAAAATTCGTGTTTCAAAAATCAATTTTTGTTTTAAAAAATTCGTGTTTCAAAAAAATCGGTTTTTGTTTTAAAAATTTGAATTTTTAAAATGGCTTATTTTAATAGTGCTTTTGCAGAAGGTCAATCCATAGTTAGACCACCAATGTTCAATGGTGAATATGCTTACTGGAAAAATAGAATGCAAATTTTTCTGAAAACCATTGACGCTTGGAATATTGTTGAGACAGGTTATAGTATACCAACTATAACTGTAGATAATCAGGAAATAGAGAAACCAAAAGATCAATGGACAGATCTAGAAAATAGATTACAAAATGCAAATGCTAGAGCTATGAATTCTATTATCTGTTCATTGGATCAATTTGAATTTAATCGTGTCTCACATTGTCTAACTGCACAGGAAATATGGCACACACTAGAAGTGACTCACGAAGGAACATCTCAAGTCAAAGAATCTCGCCTTGCAATGCTAAGCAGCGAATACGAGAACTTCAAAATGGCGAAGGAAGAAAATGTCAAAGCGATGTACGGACGACTCTCCAATATCGTATACAAATCAAAAGCTCTCGGAAAAACATACACCGAATTAGAAATAGTCCGGAAAATCCTCAGAGTCCTTCCACGAAGCTTTGAAGCAAAAGTAACTGCCATACAAGAATCGAAAGATTTAAAACAACTTAAAGTTGAAGAACTTATCGGAAATCTCACCACTTATGAGCTAGAAATGAAATTCAAGGAAGAGCGTGAAGGAGGTGATACTCAAAAGAAATCAATAGCTCTCAAAGGAACAACCAAAAGTGATGATGATAACGATGAAGATGATGGAGCAGCAGAATTGGAGCTGTTAATAAGGAAATTCAAAAAATGGAATCAAAAACATGGAAATTCAGCTCGAATTCAAAAAGCAAAAAGCAGAATAGCCAAAGCACTAGACTACTCAGAAGAACAAAAGTTTATTTGTTATAATTGCAACAAACCCGGCCATATCAAGCCCGATTGTCCACAAATTAAATCCAGCCATGGAAAGAAACAGAAAAAGAAAAGTTTTGCAGCCACTTGGGATGAAATAGACGAGAATGATCAAAGCACTGGCAGTGAAAGCGAAAAGGCAGAATTGTGTCTTCGAGGTGATACAACTGACAGTGACGATGACGAGCCAAGTGGGGTATCAAAACTTACCCATTCTGAGTTGCTTATATATTTTCATGAAGTAAACGGTTGTTTTGAACGACTTAGGGAAAAATACGCCAAACTTGAATCTCAAAAAGATACTTTGATAGAATGTAATAAACAACTTGATCAATTAGTTAAAACCTATCAAAGTAGGATCCCTAAGTGTGATAAGTGTCCAACATTTGATGAAGAAATTAAAAAATCAGAAATTAAAATAAAATCGCTTGAAAATGAAATTCTGATTTTAAAGGAGAATGAAAATACTAGGAGAGAGAATTCTATTAAAAAGTGCACACAGTTGTTAAACGAAAATGAATCTCTCAAATCACAAGTCCAACAATTGTCAACGACTTTAGATAAATTTTCAAAAAGTGAAAAATCGTTGAATATGCTATTAGGAAAGCAAACTGTTAATACAGTTAGACAAGGACTTGGATATAATAATTCGAAAATTGTTGAAAACAAGATTAATCAAGTTAATTCTATGTGCACAATTTGTAGAAAATTTGGACACGGTCACAATAATTGTTGGTATAGACCCAAACATGTGAAAACTATACCGATTTGGGTTCCAAAAGGCACAAATATAAAATCTCTCAAAGTTAAATAAATTTGGGTGCCAAAGGGAACAATTATAAATAGTTTTGGGTCTACACAAAATTATTTTTCAAAATTTTCTGCCACTAACAACCATGGACCTATAAAAACAAATAGGTCACATAAATCCTTTTACGTGTAGGTGTGGTGGCAGGCTAAGGAACAACAATAGTGTTCTCTGGATTTTGGCTGTTCCAGAAACGCAACGGGCGACAAAGCTAAGTTCCTTAGCCTAGTATAAAGGTGACAGAATCACAACGGACAAAAACGAAAAATATCGTAAAGGTAAAACAGGTATGGTATGTTTTAAACGATATATTAAATGTGATAATCTGCACCGTATTTTGAATTAAATCAGCCAATATTGAGATTGATGAAAAGATGATGATTTTGATTCTGACTTATTCAACATAGTTGGCCAATTATATTCTTATGCCAAAAACACTATAAAAATCTTTAGATTCTTTGAATTACTTCATATATATATCAGTTTGGATTAAAAATAGTGTTTTGTTGGATATTACAATTGGTTATAATATGGCTAACTCTTTATTCACGTTTTTTTCTGATTATTTACACGGTTTCATTTCAAATTCAAAAGAATGTCATTTAAATTGCTGAAAAAATTGAGTTTGTAATTTTTGTTGCACACTTCATGGTTTGGTCAATCGAATTCAATTAATGATAATTTTGAGTGAAAAAGAAATTCAGATGCAGATTACACTGGTAATCTGGTTAATAGAAAAATTACTAGTTGAACGTGATTTTTGAGACATTTAGTAACTGCATCGTTTTTCAAAGAAAATATCTGCATATTTTTCATTTAAAATAATTTTCAAATAGCAGAAAATTTTCTTTTAAAACCCCCTGGAGAAAATCATTTTTGACCATATTCTCAGATTAGTCATTTTGAAAAATTAGTTTCATAATTTTTGAATTTGATTTTAAATGACTATTTAGACTAATCTGACTCCCATGGTATCGAAAAGATGAATAGTGATTGAAAAAGTGATGAGTGTTGATGTTTATTATATATTATGACTCGAGACGGTATAATTAGTAAATTTCTTTAGAAATTTAAACAAGAGTTATAAAACTTTTTGTTGGTAAAAATTCCATGACCATCTCTATGTCTATCATGTTTTCTATCAACCATCACTCATCAAAATTCTATATAGTTTGTCAATATGCGGTACTTTAAACAGGAATCGTTCGTTTTTCATTTTCACATTTTTTAAAATAAAAAAAAATAAAAAAAAATAAATAAATAAATACCAAAGTATTCACTCTCATTTAAAAGTCCTCACGGTTATGCATGGGTGAATTACTTGGAATTTGTTATGTGCTTCCATGCTCATTTAAAAGTCCTCGCGGTTATGCATGTATGGAACGCATATCAAAAGTTGATTTGTAAAATAAACAAGTTGATTCTAATCCCATTTAAAAGTCCTCACGGTTATGCGTGGTTAGAAGATACTCGAATTCATTTTTTTTAAATAAAATTGGAATACTACTAATCTCATTTAAAAGTCCTAACGGTTATGCATGGTTAGTAGATATTCAAATTCCTGATATAAATATACCACAAATAGACACAACTGTATTGTTTTATATGATGACATCATTTCCATCATTCTAAAAGTGGAATATGCGCCTAACAAAATATTTATGATTTTTGTTTGACTTTTTATTCAAATTTAATATTTATATTCAATTGAGTTTTAATGTTGGATTGATATCGATTACTTTATCTCTATTTTCTCTAACACTATTATTCTTTTGCTGATAACAAAAGGGGGAGAGAAAAGTTAAGATTTTGTCAAATAGAATCAAGCAAAGGTCAAATAATTTTCCATTTGCATATAGGCTCATTTATATATTTCTATTTGTATGCATATATGTAGGGGGAGCTTTATGTAGAGAGGAAGCATTTAAATAGGGGGAGCAATTAGGATATATCAATGATCAAATACATTTAACATATTCAAAATCTTAAATATATGTTTGTTATCATCAAAAGGGGGAGATTGTTGAATATGCGCTTATATGATTTTTGTTTGATGATAATAAACATATATTCATTCGTTTAAATGTATTTGATAATATACTATTTTATTTTTCACAGATTAAATAAATATTTGCTGAATAAAATAAATAACACAGAATTTGAGTTCAAACGAATATTTTATTCAAACAAATATTTATTACAATTTTGAATAGTATACAAATTCAAGCTCTCACTATTCACTATACAACTTTGATACAAATTCAATTACATCACTATTTTACATCAGCACCTCACTACATATCACTCACACTCGTATCTATCTTCAACTGCATTCCAGTTTGAATCCAGCATCTGAGCAATCTGCAAAAATATTCACTAACGCAGTAAAATTGAAAAAGAAATATTTTTGCAATATAAAATAAAATATGGTTTTTGAAAATTTTATCTGCCTCAGTTATTTGGGTTGTTCGTCATCATTCACATTTGAATTCATCACACACGAACTGTACATGCCACAAAGTCGTGCACATAGATATATACACTTGATAACTCTACAGGGACAGGTAATCATGAGTGGCTGCAATACACACGTGTACATTTATACACGTGTGCACTGCCTCGCCAACTCGTGTGCACAGTCAACCAATACATACAACATGTGCAGAGGACAAGTGTACAAGTGACTAAAGCAAATACACATGGAACAGTGAAAGCAAGCTATTGCACAAGATATAGAGCCACAACAAGTCCAGCAACAAGTCCAGTTGCAACATGGTGAACAAGACACAGTGCTGAGCACATGCAAACTGCAATGCAAATTCAAGGCCAATGCAGGTAACGGCTTGGTACAATGCAAATACATGGAACAATACCAAAGTATGGAGTGTGCGAGTGCAAATGACCAGAGCTCAGCATACATGAAGTAATGCAATGCCCAAAGACCAAGTCGAAGTCGAATTGTTGTCAACAGTTCTAAGTATCCAACAACAATATGAATGCTATGTTCAATCATGATACAGACCAGAAACACAAGTACAGGGAACAACCAGGTGAAGATGCAAGAACAAAGAGTATACACAGCTCATGTATGCATCAGTAACCAACACATGAAGATCAACAACAAACCCAAATGCACATGTCACATCAAGTCTCAAGTGATACAAATATCAAGAATCAGTGCAACAGAAAGTGGTGTAAATACAACTCGAAGTAATGCTCAGGTTCAATCTCTAAATACACAGCAGTTCATACAAAGAAGCCATGGTCAATGCAAAGCAAAAGTGAAGATACAGTGAAATTCTACAAGTCAAGGCCAAGCATGATGCAATGGTGATGCAATACATACAACAAAAGAAGCAGTGCCAAGAATACATGTACTCAATGAAAAATGCACAAGTGAAAACCAAAATGACACAGCAGTTTGTTTTTAACAAGAAAAACAGTGACATACTGCAACAACCAAAGCCTTGACTACAAGAACATCACAAGTAAATCGATACAACACTGATTCAAATGCTCAACTACAAGGCATAGCAACTGCACAGCCCAATGAACAAGACACAACTAAGACAACATGGCAGTAGGGATGTAATGGCTGTGAACAACAAGAGGGATGCAAGCATCAAGCTGCAGTTTTCAAAACAAGTGACCAAAGTCAAAACATCAGAGGGAATCATCAAATTTGTCAAAGCCGTGTGTTTTAACAAGTCAACAGAAAAAGGAACGAAAACCGTGGTCATCACGAAATCGATTCAAAGCCGTGGGACGCAAGAAATAAAATTATACGCGTATGAAAAATTCAGAATCAATCTCATTCATTCAAGCATCATCAAGTGGCCGAAATGATTCAATGAAAAATTCAAACACGAATATACGAACGCAATTATAGGAACTGGAATCCTATAAATTACCACAAATCATCATCGGCAATTGATTGAGTTCGAACAAGCCAAAATCAGACAAGCAAAAGGATAAAATACATACCGAAATCACGAATCGAACTCGATCAAAATTGAAGAGCCGTGAGCAAAGCAAACTGCATCGAAGCATACAATCAAATTGTATCGAGCGGCGCTTCAATTTTGCACAACCCTAGCTTGAATTGCAAGGAGCAAACAAAAGCCCTAATTGAGTTGAGGAGCGGCCATTTTTCACGAACGAGAAAAATAAAAAAATAAAAGGAAAGGGTTGAAGAGAATAAGGGGCCGGCCTTTAGTTTATTAATTTGGGCTTTGTTTTTTAAATAGGGTTTTGTTGTTTTAATTTCTTTTTAAATTGTATTTTCTTTTAAACCGTTTTTAATTTTCTAGTCGTGTGACTAGGGGACAAACTACGGTGTGTAGTTTGGGAATTCGCAACTCGGTGGTTAAGTTGTGGTCAGGGTTTTGAGCGTAGAGTTAGATTAGTCAATAGCGGGTATAGCGAGTTTACGTGTGTAAGCGAGGGACTATCTAATTTCTAGTAGAAACCTTGGGGGCAGCACGTAGGCAGGGTTTTGCCGAAGCTGGGTAAATTCTGTGTTGTTCTGTTCTGTTATTTATATTCTGCTATATCTGTGCTGCTATTCTGTGATCTGAATTTAAATTAATTGATAAGCTTCCGCGATTAATTTTTATAATTTACACTATCACCCTATTCACCCCCCCCCTCTAGGGTGAAATCGATCCTACAAAATATGGATTGCGCAAGGAAATCGGTTAAATCATAGATTTTTGGAAATAATTTTAAAAAATGAATTTTTAGTCCAAATGGTTTTGGAAATAGAATTGGGATAAATATAAAAGTGTTTGAACAGGAGTTTTAAAGATAAAAGTTATTTTGAATAACTTCATAAAGTATTGAAATTTAAATAACTTGAATTACTTTGTGGTTGTTGGTGAATCCCTAGATAATGGTTGGTTACGACCGGTGAGTGGCATACTCATGTAGTAGTTATCTAGTTATAGAGGTGACCCGGCCTTATGTTGGCAGAGATCCGGTTAGGTTCTCGGGGCGTCCCTCCAGAGGCGTACCCATGTGGCAATAGGAAGTTCCTTAGCCTGACCATTTGTTGGAAATCCAATCTCCAATACGTACCTTTTACGATTGCAGTTGTATAACCTGCCCTACTTAAACGGTAGCTATAGCTGGCATAATATAATGGTACCTATGCTGGTTAAGATTAATATTATACTTTTGAAAGGTTTTCTGCACTATATACTAATAATAATATCAAAATAATTTTGCGTATCAAGCATGTTTGACTATCATAAGGAAAAATCTCCACCAAGTGTGCGATTGCATGGTGTGTGTGCCGGAAGGCCTTATGGTAGTTACGTTTTCCAAAACCATTGCGGATTTCAATCTTAAATTCTTCTGTTGATTATTTTATTCAAAGATAAACTGTTTTTGTTTGCTCATACCAGTCCCATGACGGAGCCGGAGTTTATTGTTCCCTTTCTAAACTCTGGGTGCCCACAATTTTTCACATGGGCAGTCAATATTTAGGTTTTTCAGATAATCAAATAGCAGGTGTAGATTCGATATCTTTCAAAGTCTCTGGTTTGGTAGCACTTGGAATCTTCTTCAGTCTTTGGTTTGGCAATCGATGTTTGGATCGTATTTGCTACAAGTTCAGCAATGATGGTTGTTCGAGTTTGGAGCATTTGGAGCTTTGGCATTGAAAACTCAGTTTATTGGATTCCTACTTTCTCACATGAAAGACTCTATTGATGGTCATCTTTCCGCTGTCGATTGTTGCAAAGTCTAGACCATCTTTGTTGTTGTTATCCTATTCCGCTATTGTATATTTATCTCAGGTATTGTTGGAATTCTATTGTATCGTATATTGTATTCATTGTTGTTTCAATGATATATTTCATTTTCTTCCGCTGTGTTGTTATACTTAATGTGTTATAAGCTCCGGCAAGAACAGGATTTCAACGGTTGAATCTGCGGCATTCGAGTACAAGTGAAGGACGGGTGTCGATTTTCAAACGCTGAAATTCGCGTCTTGACTATTTCATTTCATAACTCAAAATCATGTAAATAATTTCAAATTAAAGTTTAGTTCCATTTAATTTCTACAATGGGTGTATATTACCTCAATCCATTTCTTAATTCAATTAAAATAATCCAATTCACAGTTTCATGGATTATTAATAACAATAGGATGATGTCAGGCTAAGCCAAAGTAAATAAACATCCAAATTATTTAAAATATTCACCCATAGCATCCATCAATAGCACACATTACCCATTTCCAAATCTCAAATCCATTTGAGATCACACATAACTCACATCTCAATTCAACCCATTTAACTTCCCTTAGTTAAATTTTAAATTCATCTTGAAATTTCCAATTCAGGTTGTTCTTATTTAACTTTGATTTTATTCCTAATTAGTTTAATTCAATTTCAAATTTCAATTAATTCATTACAATTCCACCTTTGAATTAATTCCAATTCTACTCTCAAATAAAAAAAGATAATTTTATATTAGATTGCACTACCACAAAATATTCCATACATTGATAGGCTACACACTAGAAGTTCATACATTACGTCCATTTATCCATAATAAGAGTCTTACAGAAGTCATAAATCAGACGCCTTCTCCAATACTTAGGGATTTGGAAAAGAACAGAGCCTTAGTAGTCATACAAGAATCTAGGGACTTCCTTCCAATGGGCAAAGCCCGAACATGCACTTTTCAATAGGATGTCCCCACTTATAACATTTACCACAAAATGTTTCTACCCTCCCATCAATCTGGATAACCTTCATGCCTCTTGCAGGACGTTCCACAATCTTACCCTTCTTCTGTCTCACGGGACAATTTCTAGCGATGTGTCCTGACTTCTTACAATGATAGCAAACAGTCGACATGCCGATAGGCCCTACAGGTTTATGCTTCACCTTCCTCACTTCATGGCAATGGTTTAGGAAATGTCCTTTCTTATGACACTTCAAGCACAAGACCTCAAAGCGAAACCGTTGGAATGTACCCTTTAATTCCTCCTTTGTTTTACTGCACTTGGCTGCGTAATGACCCTTATTGAAACATCTATAGCAGGTGACATTATCATAAGGCCATGGTCTAGCCATTTCCTTAACCTGTTTCTCATATTCCTGAATTGCTTCTTCTCGACCCTTGCAGCTGCTTTTCGCTCTCTGCGTCTAGCCTTCCATTCTTCACTCTTAGCCATCTTCATCTAAGACTGGATTAGTGGGACTTCCTAACCTATATTAGACATAATTAGCAGAATCCCAACCTATATTCTAATCATCTCGTTCAATTTCAATAACCAACAAACAATTTCCTTCATATATATAATGCTTAGAAAAAAACATTGCTTTATATCAAAATATAAGTTTATAAAAACTAATTTTAAAACTGTTTTAAAAATTTTATATAAGAAAATAACAAATGTATCCTCATATAGAATACGCTCAACTCATTCTAGGGTATTACTAACCCTATCCTTAATGAGCAAACCCACCAGAGCCAAGGTTCTTGCTTAACCTTTAGCTCTGATACCAAAATGTAACGACCCAAAATTTCAACTTCGAAAATTCGACACTAATACGTTCACAGTAGAAGTGCCGAGCAATCGAACGCCAAAAATTTCAGACTATTAGAGAAAAGAAGAAGAAGGTAGAAGAAGAATAGAAAACAATAGCATCTCACATTCATCGTGGATTAAATATAATATCAAATAATGGCATTTATATAAAGAAAGTTGTAATTATCAATACATCCAATTCATTAGAGTTACAACCATTTACAAATAGAATAGACAGTTGTATCAACCTGTCCTAGATCATTATTAATAATTACAATACTCAGCGGAATAACTCCTTACATTACTGCCATCCAGCTCACCTCCTCAGCTCCAGAATGTCCTAACCTGAAAATCTGTAATGCTCGGTCTGACCCGAGCATTAGATCAAAGTAACACCCGGGTCAGGCTAGAAACCAGCGTGAGTAAACTCAAATAATTTGAAATGCTAATTTATATATCTTATTAGAATACCAAGGTAACTCATACCTTTCTTCGAGTTCTTACTGTTATATAAAACACTTATTACCAACAATTTTTTAAACTGTTACTCAGGTTTAAATGGTCATGTTATCGAATTTATTCCATTCCAGCCTATTTGATTCTAAACTCAAATTTATATAAAAATATCGAAATGGATTTGGGTATTTTCTGATAACCGACCCCGGTCTCTTCGAATCTAATGTCATTTTTAAACCAAGTTTTTTAAGTGAAAACAGTTCTATTTTTTAAACAGGATGTCAACTTACACGACATTTCATCACAGACAGATAACTTACATTATCACAGTTCAACCAAGCATCGCATATCACAGAGCATCACACATTAATCAATTCAAGTCATTTAACATAACTTAATCATCCAAAATCAAGATTAATTGATCTCATAAATAATTTAAACCAATAAATTAATTACTTAACCTTGCTTAATTAACGTTAATTACAAACCATTTGTTATTAATTTAATTAATTAATGAAATTAACTAATCAATCCCTTAATTGCTTACATTAATTAATTATCCCTTAATTAGTCAAAAATAAATTAACATTAAGTTAATTACATAATTAATTTATCTGTTAATTTATCCTTTAAATTAATTATTTACATTGAGTAATTATCCATTTAATTACTTCTATTAAGTAATTATTCCTAATTACTTTCATTAAGCAATTGTCCTTAATTACTTACACTATGTAATTATACTCAATTAATTATATTAATTAATTGTTCCTTAGTAATTATACATTAATTACTTACACTAAGTAATTATTCTTTAATCACTCTCATTAAGTAACTAATCTTAATTACTTATATCAATTAACCAACCCTTTAATCAACTATCTTAATTAATTACTTAATTACATCATCTAAATCCCTTTGAAATGTTTGGAATTTATTTATTATTAATCTACAAATTACTTGGGACCTTTTGGTTAAAGATTAATATATTACTCTTAATCACTTATCTAACTACCTTTTCATTTTTAAAAACTCTTAGCGGGTTTAGTTAAATAATTAACTTAATATATAATTTATTTAAATTAAAAAAATTAATTTAAAGACATTGGCTTTATAATCCATCTCTGAAACTTGTTTTTGAAAACTTGATCACTTTCACTTTGAAAAACTGGTTTAATAACTACTTATGTTTTATAACTTTGTTAACGTTTTCCTTTATGTTCCATTTTTATTTAAATTAATTAATTTTAAAAAAACAACAGCCCAAACGAATATATGGCCCACTCTTCTTCCTCCGGCCCAACCTTTCTCTGCTCTTTCTTTCCTTCCCCCACTCCTTTACTTCTTTCGTCTATTTTAATTTCCTACCTGCTACCTCCAGATGCACAACCCGCCGTGCATGTGCACACTCCATCAGAGTCGCTCCGACCATCGACGACCCTACCTTCCAGTCTCCCTCGACGCTCTCAACCCCAGGCCATCCTGATTTCCACGATGATGCTCGATACAAAAATCAAGTTGAATGTAACGACCCAGGATTTTTATTAATTAAAGTTTGAATATTTAATTAATTTTAAATATTCATAAGTGAAATTTATAAGTCAAATAAATTTTTATTTGAATAATTGGATTTAATTGGATAATTAAATCGATAATTTAATATGTTAAATTATGGAAATAATTGAAAATTGGGTTAAATATGATTGAAAATGATTTGTAAAACTTTATTTTATCATGTTGAAGTTGGAATGATATTTTAGAACTTTTAAAATCGAATTAAAAGTTAATTGGTGAAAATTGAATATTTTAATATTTAAATCGACTAGTGAAAATAGTCAATTTTTGAACAGTCTCAGAATTGAACGAAACCAGTTCCATTAGATCCGTAATAGTTAGTTATTACCGGATTTCAATTTTCGTGTCAATCGGAGCTATCGTTTGATCGTGGCAGCTCGAAACGCATCGAATTATTTTTAATTTTAATTTGGCGAGTTAAAATAGCCATTTTTCAAAAAGTCTCGGATTTTGACGAAACCAGTTTCATCGGATCCGTAATGTGATATTATTGTAAGATTTCAAATTTCAAGTCGATTGGATTTACCGTTTGTCCGGTACAAATTAAAACGCCTAGAAAATCGTTTAAATCGATTTAATTTAAATCGATCGTTTATTGCCATAACTCGCACAGATGTCCGAATTAGCTTCCGAAACCTCTTCCATTGTGTCCGGAATGCGGGATAAACCCTAGGAACGTCAGTTTCGGCGCGTGAATCGGAGTTCGGAATTTCCGGATGAATAGTGTTCGTTCGGTTCTCTATAAATAGCCAACCATTCACAAATATAAAAAAAAAATTATTAACCTAACCCTAAACGTTGCAGCCGCCACCAAATAAATGAAGGGCCGAAATCATCTCCACTTCCTCCCTCGTTCTCTTCAAATCCAAGAAACCATTCATAAAACTTTCAACTAGAAGATTGAAGAGCTCGATGAGATCTTTAATATCAACGGTCAAGATCGCGAATAGCTTCATGGATCAATGGCAAATTGGAGATGAAGTGCACGCGTTGCGCACGCAAATCGAGAGAGGAGGAGGGGCCGAGTTTCAAGACCTTCAGGCCGAACGTGGAGGGAGGTGAGGCCTTCGATTTGGCGCATCCTGATCGTGTTCAAGTGGGTTGATGGAGGAGCTAAGTCGAGCCCTAGTTCTATGCTATGGGTTTTGTGCGCGCATATGTTACCTGGAAACGTGAAAGAGGAAGGAGAAGAGGGGGGGGGAGTGCGCATGGATCTGATGGCAAGGGCAGTGGATCCTACGGCCTGGGTTAGTTTAGGTTATAAAATATAAAATTTATTTGTAAATTATGTATATAAAATTTGTGTAAACTTCAAATATTCATAACTTTTTCATACGAGGTCGAAAATGCGCGAAACTAGTTGCGTTGGAATCGTATGGACGAGCACTATGTGATGGAATTGGATTGGAGTCGTTTGGAGTTAGTGAGAATTTCGGGTAAAATTAAACGTCCGTTTAATTTTATTCGAAATAAATCGCTAAAACGGAATAAAAATCCAGGTGAGAACTTCTCACTCAATCGAATCAGTTTCGATTTTTATTTTAAATAGTTAGATTTAAAATATTTGAATGTATGTTTGAATGATGATTGTTATCTATGTTGAATATGCGCTTATATGATTTTTGTTTGATGATAATAAACATATATACATTCGTTTAAATGTATTTGATAATATACTATTTATTTTCACAGATTAAATAAATATTTGCTGAATAAAATAAATAACACAGAATTTGAATTCAAACGAATATTTTATTCAAACAAATATTTATTACAACTTTGATAGTACAATTTCAAGCTCTCACTATACACATATAATTTTGACTACAATACATGACATTTCACATTTACATCACAACCTCACTACATATCACTCACACTCGTATTTTTATCTTCAACTGCATTCCAGTTTGAATCCAGCATCTGGGCAATCTGCAAAAATATAAACTAACGCAGTAAAATTGAAAATAAAATATTTTTGCAATATAAAATAAAAGATGAATTTTGAAAATAATATTTGCCTCAGTTATTTGGGTTGTTCGTCATAACTTAAATTTGGATTCATCATACACGAACAACTTGTGACATACACAGTGTATTACTGTATATGCCACAAGGCCGTACTCGCCGATATATACACTTGATTGTTTTACAGGGACAGGTGCGCACAGGTCAAACCCAAATGAAAAACCAGGTTCAACTCACGTGCAATATCATTGAAATTCTCGACACAAGCACAAGGTCAAACCCGAGTTTTAAAACTGGATTCAACTCAGGTGCAACTCAAATGCACACATGAATGCTATGATCAAAGTATGCATGTATATATATATCGACCAGGCAGCAACATGTTTCAAGACTGCAACAAACATCAGCAGTGTTTCAGTAATACACATAGCAAGCGACATGAAGACCAGCAAATAAATGAAACAGCATATATACATATGTGCAGCCTGAATACGAATACATCAAGTCATGGTCCAAACCAGTAAACCATGCTTCACGATGAACTTGTGGTCATAAACACAGTGACATGCACAGATGCATTCAAGAACAGCAGCCCCAAAACCAAGACAGTAGTGTGCAACTCGAGTTTCAAAAGAATCAAAGTAATGCAAAATGCTGCACTCACAAGCAATGCTAAAGACCACAGCTACTACACAACTCAGACAACATTGAGTACAATATGCACAGAAGCATAATCCAATTAAAATACCAACTGCAAATATCCAAAGCCACAGGAGAACAAGACACAGTACACAAATGCAAGTGCACAACTAAACTCGAGTGGAACAGAGAAGATATGGTACTAAGATAAAAATGCAAGTGATAGTGAATATGTACAAGTGCAGTGACCAGAAACTCAAGCTTCAAAAAGCTATAGCAACAATGCAAACTACAGGAATAAATATCAAGCGATACCAACTACAAGTACAGTGCTATCAAATGAACCAGTGACAATGCAACAATCAACTCGACCAAGTATCATGATACAACAAAGCAATGCCACCAGAATTTCATATCAAGTTCGGCATCAGGATGAGAAGAACCAACAGAACAACCATGTATCAATAACAATGCAACATAGTGACAATCACAAGCATCACAACATATTCAAGTTGAAGCCGTGAATGACACAAATACAGGCAGTGAAGAATACTGAAGTGAATGGAGATTAGTTAGCAGGTGAAAGTGCAACAGGAATGCAGACAGTGGCCGAAGCCAATTTACAAAATATCGAAGTCAAAGAAGAATAATAAACATCAAAGACATAATGACCAAGTCACGTGTCAAAACATTGGTTATCAAAAATCAAGTTGTACGAAATTTATCAAGTCAGAGAAAATCACGGAGCCATAGTCAATTATCACAAATTCAAAGCCGAAGATTTGTAAACCAAGTCAACCGAGCAATATCAAGAATATTCACATGTGAAGTAGTCAGAATCAATCTCAAACATTCAAGCATTATCAAGTGGCTGAGATGAATATTTGACAAATTCAAATAAATATATACGATCGAAGATTCAGGAAATCGAACGCATATATAACCCAATCATCATCGGCAATCAATGCATTGAATTCCAAAAAGCATAAATCAGTAAAGAAAAAAGCACATAATTACATACCGGAATTCGATCAACGAAGCAGCCGCGGTGAGCAAATCAAAGAGTCTCGAAGTAGCCAGAGAGAGCAACAACAAATCGATCGAGCAACGCAACTCTCGAACAAACATATATTCGATCGAACAAAAGTCGGCTCTTCAAAAGCCCTAATTTGCATCAAGGAGGAAACCCTAATTTCGCAAGGAGGAACAAACAATTGAGACAGAGGAACGGCCGCGTACGAACAAGAAATAAAAAGAGACGGTCAAGATAAATTAAAAAGGGGGTCGGCCTTACTATTTTTATAAAAGGGGTTTATATTAAAATTAGTTTTATTTTAAATTTGCTTTTAATTTGTATTTTCTTTTTTAACCGTTTATATTTTCTAGTCGTGTGACTAGGGTACAAGCTGCGGTGTGTAGCTTGAGAATTCGCAACTCGGTAGTTGAGTTGTGGCAGGGTTTTGAGCGTAGAGTTAGATTAGTCAATAGCGGTGTATAGCAAGTTTACGTGTGTAAGCGAGGGACTATCTAATTTCTAGTAGAAACCTTGGGGGCAGCACGTAGGCAGGGTTTTGCCGAAGTTGGGTAAATTCTGTGTTGTTCTGTATTATTCTGTTATTTATATTCTGCGATATCTGTGCTGCTATTCTGTGATCTGAATTGAAATTAATTTATAAGCTTCCGCGATTAATTTTTATAATTAACACCATCACCCTATTCACCCCCCCTCTAGGGTGAAATCGATCCTACAAGTGGTATCAGAGCCTGGAATAGAAGTCAACATCTATTTTAAAAATTCAATTTTTTTTTAAAAAAAAAATCAGTTTTTGTTTTAAAAATTTGAATTTTTAAAATGGCTTCTTTTAATAATGCTTTTGCAGAGGGTCAGTCGATAGTTAGACCACCAATGTTCAATGGTGAATATGCTTTTTGGAAAAATAGGATGAAATTTTTTTTGAAAACCATTGATGCTTGGGATATTGTTGAGACAGGTTATAGGATACCAACTATAACTGTAGATAATCAGGAAATAGAGAAACCAAAGGAACAATGGACAGAATTAGAAAATAAATTACAGAATACTAATGCTAAAGCTATGAATTCTATTATATGTTCATTGGATCAATTTGAATTTAATCGTGTCTCACATTGTCTAACTGCGCAGGAAATATGGCACATACTAGAAGTGACTCACGAAGGAACATCTAAAGTCAAAGAATCTCGCCTTGCAATGCTAAGAAGCGAATACGAGAACTTCAAAATGGCGAAGGAAGAAAATGTCAAAGAGATGTACGGTCGACTTTCCAATATCGTATACAAATCAAAAGCTCTCGGAAAAACATACACCGAATTGGAAATAGTCCGGAAAATCCTCAGAGTCCTTCCACGAAGCTTTGAAGCAAAAGTAACTGCCATTCAAGAATCGAAAGATTTAAAACAACTCAAAGTCGAAGAACTCATCGGAAATCTCACCACTTATGAGCTAGAAATGAAATTCAAGGAAGAGCGTGAAGGAGGTGACACTCAAAAGAAATCAATAGCTCTCAAAGGAACAATCGAAAGTGATGATGATAACGATGAAGATGATGGAGCAGCAGAATTGGAGCTGTTAATAAGGAAATTCAAAAAATGGAATCAAAAACATGGAAATTCAGCTCGAATTCAAAAAGCAAAAAGCAGAATAGCCAAAGCACTAGACTACTCAGAAGAACAAAAGTTTATTTGTTATAATTGCAACAAACCCGGCCATATCAAGCCCGATTGTCCACAAATTAAATCCAGCCATGGAAAGAAACAGAAAAAGAAAAGTTTTGCAGCCACTTGGGATGAAATAGACGAGAATGATCAAAGCACTGGCAGTGAAAGAGAAAAGGCAGAATTGTGTCTTCGAGGTGATACAACTGACAGTGACGATGACGAGCCAAGTGAGGTATCAAAACTTACCCATTCTGAGTTGCTTATATATTTTCATGAAGTAAACGGTTGTTTTGAACGACTTAGGGAAAAATACGCCAAACTTGAATCTCAAAAAGATACTTTGATAGAATGTAATAAACAACTTGATCAATTAGTTAAAACCTATCAAAGTAGGATCCCTAAGTGTGATAAGTGTCCAACATTCGAAGAAGAAATTAAAAAGTCAGAAATCAATATAAAATCACTTGAAAATGAAATTCTGATTTTAAAAGAGAATGAAAATACTAGGAGAGAGAATTCTATTAAAAAGTGCACACAATTGTTATACGAAAATGAATCTCTCAAAACACAAGTCCAACAATTGTCAACGACTTTGGATAAATTTTCAAAAAGTGAAAAATCGTTGAATATGCTATTAGGAAAGCAAACTGTTAATTCAGTTAGACAAGGACTTGGATATAATAATTCGAAGATTGTTGAAAGCAATATTAATCAAGTTAATTCTATGTGCACAATTTGTAGAAAATATGGACACAATCACAATAATTGTTGGTATGGACCCAAACATGTGAAAACTATATCGATTTGGGTTCCTAAAGGCACAAATATAAAATCTCTCAAAGTTAAACAAATTTGGGTGCCAAAGGGAACAATTATAAATAGTTTTGGGTCTACACAAAATTATTTTTCAAAATTTTCTGCCACTAACAACCATGGACCTATAAAAACAAATAGGTCACATAAAATTTTCATCGTGTAGGTGTGGTGGCGGGCTAAGGAACAACAATAGTGTTATCTGGATTTTTGGCTGTTCCAGAAACACAACGGACGACGAAGCAAAGTTCCTTAGCCTAGTATAAAGGTGACAGAATCACAATGGACAACAACGAAAAATATCGTAAAGGTAAAAACAGGTAAAGGTATATTTATTTGAACGATATACTAAAATGTGATAATCTGCACCATATTCTGAATTAAAAATCAGCCAATATTGAGATGATGAAAAGATTTTGTTTCTGACTTATTCAAAGCTGTTGGCCAATTATATTCTTATTCCAAAAACACTATAAAATTCTCTAGAATTACTTGATATATAAGCTTGGGATAAAAATAGTGTTTTGATTGGATGATAATACTTTTTTGTTATAATATTTTTGGCTAAATCCATATTCACGGTTTCTTCTATTTACATGGCTTCAACTTAAAATCCTAATGAATTCTATTTAAAAAATTGTAAAAAGGATTTTAAGAAATTTTTGACTTGTGCTTAAATGATGACCAATCAGATTTTCAACATTGAACTAATCCATATAAATTTGTTCGGTCAAATGATGGTATTTGATTACTCATGCTACACGTAGATATATTGGTTTTGACATTTTGGTCACTGCTTATAAATTTGCACGATTTCAAATTTCATGTGAAAGATGTTAAAAAGGTTTTTTGAGAAATTGTTGAAACTTCAAGAATTTGGTTAAAGAATAATGATGTTGATTGACTGTTGATTACTCATGAATATAACTGTTTATCCTAAGGTTTCTGAAATTAACACTATGATATTTGTTTGAGTGATAACATGGCTTCATTTCAAATTTCATTTAAAAATTATTGAAAACAATTATGAGATAATTTGTTGAAATTTCACAATCTGGTCTTTGACATTCAACGAGTGAATATTGAGTGAAATTTAAATTCAGATGCAGATTACACTGGTAATATAGTTGATAGAAAAATTATTAGTGTAATGTGATTAATTTTTGAAACATTCATTTGCTACATCATTTTTCAAAGAAAATATCTGCATATTTTTCACTTGAAATAATTTTCAAATAGCAGAAAATTTTCTAATAAAACCCCCTCGAGATGACCATATTTACAGATTAGTCATTTTTGAAAAATTAATTTTATAATTTTGGATTTGATTTTAAATGACTATTTTGACTAATCTAACTCCCTAATGATTATCGAAAAGATCAATAGTGATTGAAAAAGTGATGAGTGTCGATATTTGTCATACATTACTCAAGACAATATATTTAGAAAAATTTCTTTAGAATTTCATAACAAAAGTTATAAAAACTTTTTGTTGGGTAAAAATTCCATGATCATTTCTATTTCTATCATCTTTCTATCGACCATCACTCATCAAAATCATATATAGTATGTAAATTTGTGGTAGTTTACAAAGGAAATTATTCGTTCTTCAATTTGTTTTATCTTCAGATTCATAAAGGAAATTATCTGTGCTTCAAATTATTATATTCTTCAATAAAAATAAATATCCAAAGTATTCACTCTCATTTAAAAGTCCTCACGGTTATGCATGGGTGAATTACTTGGATTTTTGATTATGTGCTTCCATGCTCATTTAAAAGTCGTCACGGTTATGCATGTATGGAACGCATATCAAAATTGATTGGTTAAATAGACAAGTTGATTCTAATCCCATTTAAAAGTCCTCACGGTCATGCGTGGTTAGAAGATACTTGATTTCATTTTTAAAATTAAATTGGAATACTACTAATCTCATTTAAAAGTCCTAACGGTTATGCATGGTTAGTAGATATTCAAATTTCCCGAAATAAATATACCACAAATAGACAGAACTGTATGATTTTTATGAATTTATCCCCATCATTTCTGAAAGTGGAATATGCGTCTGACATGGGTAATTATGATTTTTGTTTGAAGTTTATTGAAATTTGATATTTATATTCAATTGAGTTAAATGTTTGATTCATGTCTATCACTTCATCCCTATTTTTATAACACTGTTATTCTTTTGCTGATAATAAAAGGGGGAGAAAAAAAGTTAAGATTTTGTCAAATAGAATCAAGCAAAGGTCAAATAATTTTCACTTTGCATATAGACTCATTTACATATTTTTATTTGTATGCATATATGTAGGGGGAGCCATATATGTAGGGGGAGTATCACATAAAAAGGAAGCATTCAAATAGGGGGAGCAAATGAAATTATCAAATACATTTAATATATTCAAAATCTTAAATATATGTTTGTTATCATCAAAAGGGGGAGATTGTTGAATATGCGCTTATATGATTTTTGTTTGATGATAATAAACATATATACATTCGTTTAAATGTATTTGATAATATACTATTTATTTTCACAGATTAAATAAATATTTGCTGAATAAAATAAATAACACAGAATTTGAATTCAAACGAATATTTTATTCAAACAAATATTTATTACAACTTTGATAGTACAATTTCAAGCTCTCCCTATACACATATAATTTTGACTACAATACATGACATTTCACATTTACATCACAACCTCACTACATATCACTCACACTCGTATTTTTATCTTCAACTGCATTCCAGTTTGAATCCAGCATCTGGGCAATCTGCAAAAATATAAACTAACGCAGTAAAATTGAAAATAAAATATTTTTGCAATATAAAATAAAAGATGAATTTTGAAAATAATATTTGCCTCAGTTATTTGGGTTGTTCGTCATAACTTAAATTTGGATTCATCATACACGAACAACTTGTGACATACACAGTGTATTACTGTATATGCCACAAGGCCGTACTCGCCGATATATACACTTGATTGTTTTACAGGGACAGGTGCGCACAGGTCAAACCCAAATGAAAAACCAGGTTCAACTCACGTGCAATATCATTGAAATTCTCGACACAAGCACAAGGTCAAACCCGAGTTTTAAAACTGGATTCAACTCAGGTGCAACTCAAATGCACACATGAATGCTATGATCAAAGTATGCATGTATATATATATCGACCAGGCAGCAACATGTTTCAAGACTGCAACAAACATCAGCAGTGTTTCAGTAATACACATAGCAAGCGACATGAAGACCAGCAAATAAATGAAACAGCATATATACATATGTGCAGCCTGAATACGAATACATCAAGTCATGGTCCAAACCAGTAAACCATGCTTCACGATGAACTTGTGGTCATAAACACAGTGACATGCACAGATGCATTCAAGAACAGCAGCCCCAAAACCAAGACAGTAGTGTGCAACTCGAGTTTCAAAAGAATCAAAGTAATGCAAAATGCTGCACTCACAAGCAATGCTAAAGACCACAGCTACTACACAACTCAGACAACATTGAGTACAATATGCACAGAAGCATAATCCAATTAAAATACCAACTGCAAATATCCAAAGCCACAGGAGAACAAGACACAGTACACAAATGCAAGTGCACAACTAAACTCGAGTGGAACAGAGAAGATATGGTACTAAGATAAAAATGCAAGTGATAGTGAATATGTACAAGTGCAGTGACCAGAAACTCAAGCTTCAAAAAGCTACAGCAACAATGCAAACTACAGGAATAAATATCAAGCGATACCAACTACAAGTACAGTGCTATCAAATGAACCAGTGACAATGCAACAATCAACTCGACCAAGTATCATGATACAACAAAGCAATGCCACCAGAATTTCATATCAAGTTCGGCATCAGGATGAGAAGAACCAACAGAACAACCATGTATCAATAACAATGCAACATAGTGACAATCACAAGCATCACAACATATTCAAGTTGAAGCCGTGAATGACACAAATACAGGCAGTGAAGAATACTGAAGTGAATGAAGATTAGTTAGCAGGTGAAAGTGCAACAGGAATGCAGACAGTGGCCGAAGCCAATTTACAAAATATCGAAGTCAAAGAAGAATAATAAACATCAAAGACATAATGACCAAGTCACGTGTCAAAACATTGGTTATCAAAAATCAAGTTGTACGAAATTTATCAAGTCAGAGAAAATCACGGAGCCATAGTCAATTATCACAAATTCAAAGCCGAAGATTTGTAAACCAAGTCAACCGAGCAATATCAAGAATATTCACATGTGAAGTAGTCAGAATCAATCTCAAACATTCAAGCATTATCAAGTGGCCGAGATGAATATTTGACAAATTCAAATAAATATATACGATCGAAGATTCAGGAAATCGAACGCATATATAACCCAATCATCATCGGCAATCAATGCATTGAATTCCAAAAAGCATAAATCAGTAAAGAAAAAAGCACATAATTACATACCGGAATTCGATCAACGAAGCAGCCGCGGTGAGCAAATCAAAGAGTCTCGAAGTAGCCAGAGAGAGCAACAACAAATCGATCGAGCAACGCAACTCTCGAACAAATATATATTCGATCGAGCAAAAGTCGGCTCTTCAAAAGCCCTAATTTGCATCAAGGAGGAAACCCTAATTTCGCAAGGAGGAACAAAAAATTGAGACAGAGGAACGGCCGCGTACGAACAAGAAATAAAAAGAGACGGTCAAGATAAATTAAAAAGGGGGCCGGCCTTACTATTTTTATAAAAGGGGTTTATATTAAAATTAGTTTTATTTTAAATTTGCTTTTAATTTGTATTTTCTTTTTTAACCGTTTATATTTTCTAGTCGTGTGACTAGGGTACAAGCTGCGGTGTGTAGCTTGAGAATTCGCAACTCGGTAGTTGAGTTGTGGCAGGGTTTTGAGCGTAGAGTTAGATTAGTCAATAGCGGTGTATAGCGAGTTTACGTGTGTAAGCGAGGGACTATCTAATTTCTAGTAGAAACCTTGGGGGCAGCACGTAGGCAGGGTTTTGCCGAAGCTGGGTAAATTCTGTGTTGTTCTGTTTTATTCTGTTATTTATATTCTGCGATATCTGTGCTGCTATTCTGTGATCTGAATTGAAATTAATTTATAAGCTTCCGCGATTAATTTTTATAATTAACACCATCACCCTATTCACCCCCCCCCTCTAGGGTGAAATCGATCCTACAATCTATTGATTGTTAAAATAGACATTATGCGCCGTTAGTAAGCGGATGTTATTTATTAAAAACATATACCGCGAATATTTCATAAACAGTGAAATTGGTATTATATATAATAGCAATATATATATATTGGCATATGTATATATTGCAGTTATTGACTTCCCGCATTTGTATAGCGGATGAGACCCTATTGCGCCGTCTATTAAGCGGATAATATTTTAAATCCCATATACCGCGATAATTTTGCACTGGAGTGAAATTGGTATTGTGCTAATGTTTGTGGATGCAGGAAAACAGGTTGGAGGGATCCAACTGGATTCCTCAACAGTTTTTATTTAAATTCAGATATTTTGATATTTGACTGATTATCATATCGATATATGATATCGTTGTTGTCGTGATTGACTATTTGGTGTGTAGCATCATTGGTCCAAATTTTGGAATTTTAAAAGGATTTTAAAGTGATTTTTGAAAGTATACGTTTATAAAATATTTTTGGAATTGATCCATTTTAAATAAATAAACGTATAATTTTAATGTTATAAAAATTATGATTTTGAGAAATACGATTAAAGATTTATTTTTGAGAAATATGGGTTAATGTTTTTATAAAATAATTAAATTGGATTTTCGAATTTATTATAAAAAGTTTAAGAATAGGATTTATAAAATTTGATTATGTTATAAATCAAGAGAATGGTGAAATTATAAAGGAGATTAAAGATGTTTTAAAATAATAGTATAAATTGATTTTATAAAGGATTTATAAATTGATATTTATAAATTAAAACATTTGAATTATAAAACGAGTTTTTATAAGTGTTTGAATGAAGTGAAAATGGAATGCATAAGTGAATGGAATTTATAAAATTATAAATGGTGAAGTTATAAGTGAAATTTATAAATAAAAAGATTTATAAATTTCGTGAAGTTATTAAAGAATGGTTTTGGATAAATAATTGAATCTTATAAGTTATAAGATTTATAATTTAGAAAGTCTTAAAAAGAACGATTTTGTAAAATAATCGTTTTATAAGTATTTAACTTATAATATGGACTTTTGGTTCATAATTGAGATATAAAATGAATAGGTTAATAAAGAAAATTTATAAAGAAAGATGTTATAAAATAAATAGAAATGGAATTTATAAACGTTGTTTTATAAATTCGCAATGACTTATTTTGATAAGTAAATTGTTGAAACCTATTAATGGAGTTATATTCACGTTTTTGACTGTGAATAATCCTTTAAAATAAAATAAATAGAAAGGATGAAATTGATTAACGTAGTATATTCA
The DNA here is from genome assembly GCA_030765085.1 of Allium cepa. Lineage (NCBI taxonomy): Eukaryota > Viridiplantae > Streptophyta > Magnoliopsida > Asparagales > Amaryllidaceae > Allium > Allium cepa. The sequence goes on along the minus strand of CM060930.1, from coordinate 214,053,634 downwards.
CGTTTTTGAATAGTGAATAATATGTTAAAGAAAATGTTTAGATTTGATGTTTTAAATAGAATTAAAACGATCTAATGATGTTTTAAAATGCGTTGAGATTCGAAACCATAGATTTCAACATTCATTGTTGAAATAGACGTTTTCGAGAAATAGAAGGAAATGGTGGACTATAGCACCATTGTTATAGTAAATGATTTCCGAAAGGAAATGTTTTGTATAGTATTGGGATTTATATATTTATTTTAATTTCGAATCCCTATACTAGTGATTTTGGGTTGTCGTAACGATGTTTTACGTAACATTCGTTTTGGCCCAAATAAATATGTTTAAGAGAATGATTTCCTTAAAGAATGAAATATATACTTAATTTCGATTTAAGTATATTGAATATTTTCCAAAGGTTGAAAATAAATAAAATTTGTGAATTACTTATGAATAAATAAGTATGGAAATGTTTTCCAATATAAAGTGAATATTTTGAGAATTTATCTTTTTGAAGATAAATTGAAAAGGAATATTGAAATGAATAATTGAAATCGAATATTCATAGATATTTTGGATTATAAATTCACTAAGGAATTTATAAAGGAAAGGAGAATTTGTTTAAAAATAAATATTGATTTATTTTTGAAGTATTGAAAATTATATATCTTGTAAAGATATTTTGGAAAATAAATAATTTGGAAAATTATTTGGAAACTGGTGATGTGTGCATATCCATTGATAGTTCAATAACCGACTATCAATATTTCCCTTTGAATGGGTAATTGATGTGATTTGTTTGAATTTGAATGCCACACTTATTTTTGAATAAGCGCTCACTATTCGGGTTAACCGGGAAAGGACCATGGGGTCGTATAACCCATTCCGAATATGTGATACGTCGTTATGAATTGCATTTTGAAGATCGGTGTTGAAGACCCGGTATTTGCGAGAGCGATAGGATGACCTGTCGATTGACTCTGCACCGAGTTGCTCCGGTATTGAGTTCTCCATATGTGATGGGAAATCCGATCAGGATTGTGAATATCCGGATTGCAAGGACTTCTTTGTAAGTGCCTTCGGTTTTGTTCGAGCCCGGAACAGACTTGTATGGATTGTATGTCTGACATTACAAATTGAGATATAAAGCCGATTTCATTCAAATATATTTCTGTTGGTGGCGGAGAATTTATTCTTTTAGCTTAACACCCTTCTCTGAGACGTACGAGCTCAGAGGTTATGTAGTTGAAGGTTATCAGCAATATATTCCCAATTTGGTAATGTGACATGCTGAGTGTTGCTGTGAAATGATCATTGTGTTGATTATTTGTGATAGGATCATTTATTTGATCGTCTATCTTGGTGATCATTTCTATGATCATTTGTTGACCCAAAGCATGGCTTTTGTATAAAGTATGTTTTTGTGGACGCGACTTCGTCGAGCCTCACACCTCGTGAATGGTCAAAACAGGAAAGATGCGGCAAGGTTATGAGGGGTAGCGCCCTTTAGGATATGTGCATTTCCTTCTGGAAAAGGGTGGTATCATGGTATGGAGCCCAGATACTTACTCATGTTGAAAACACTTTATGATTGTGTGAATTGATTACGAGCGCTCGGGTGGAAGGTCCCAAAGGACCGGGGGATGGCATATTCGGTCAGTTGTTACTCAGTTAGGGGTAACCCGACCTTGGTTGGTAGAGATCCGGTTTGGTTCTCGGGGATGTCCATCCAGAGGCATTCTCATGTGGCAATGGGAAGTTCCTTGGCCTGATCATTCGTTGGAAATCCAAAGAAACAATACGAGACTTGTACGGTTTTAGTTGTATAACCTGCTATGGAATGTGGCGGTAACCTGCTATTGAACATAGTTAGCTATAGTAGGCATAGTTCGAAATGTCTATGCTGGCTAAGATTTATATTCTACTTTCGAAATGAATTTTTCCTACACTATGCACTAGTAATAATATCAAATGTTCTTTTTAATGCGTATCAAGCATCTTTGACTATCATAAGGAGAAATGTCCTCCGATTCTGCGTTTGCATTGTGTGTGTGTGCGGGAGGCCTTATGGTAGTCTCATTTTTAAAAGCATTGCGAATTGACTTTAAAAATATTCCTCTATTTTTGATTTTAAAGATAAATAAACTGTTTTGAGTTCTCACACCAGTCACATGACTGACTCGGAATTTATTGTTTTCCTTCCTAAACTCTGGGTGCCCACCAATTTTCACACGGGCAGTCAAGAGTTAAGGTTTATCAGGATATTCTGGAGTTGCTGGAGGCAAGATGGATGGCATGGCGTATTACTAGTATATAGTATTTCCTTTCCACTGTTTGTTGTTGTTGTTGTTGTTGTACACTCTGATGATATGATGAAATGAAATGTAATGTGATGTAATGTAATAACTGATATAGTTCTTTGTTAAAGATTATTCATTTATTATTATATGTTGTTCCGCTGCGAATTGTGAGATTCTGATATTGTTCTGTTGTTTTCTTTCTGTCCCGTTCTATTTTCTATTTTCTTTTCTCTCTATTTTCTATCTTTCCTCTCTTCTTTTCTGTCTTTTTCTTTTTCTTAAAACCCTAAGTGTTCGGTTTTCCGGCGTTTGATTGCTCGGCAGTCGATAAAGTGAGTATCGATGTTGAATTTTCGAAAGTCGAAGAATCGGGTCTTTACATTTGGTATCGGAGCATATGGTTAAGCGACAACCATGGTTCTGTTGGGTATTACTCATTAGAGATAGAGTCAGTAGTACTCTAGAATGAGTTTGAGTGTAATAATAGCTATGAGAGCGTATTTGTTAGTGAATATATAAAATTGTTTTATATTGTGATGATTGGTTTGTTGAGTGGTATATAGATTCTGGTTAATACGAGTAATTAACGTTGTTGATAGGGATCTCTAAACACTTGTACAGAACAATTCGACACAGTATTGTTTTAAATTGGGTAAATGAAATAATTTTACCTTGAGTATATTTTGTATATGAAGAAATAATTTTTCAGAATTATTAAAGTGTATGTATAAGTTGTTGAATAAGTTGTTTGAATAATCTAAATAAAAGAATTATTGTATAAGCAAAAAAATTACAAGAATTGAATTATAATTAAAGTAATTTACAATTGTGAAATAAACTTATATATATGAGAAGTGAAACTATGTGAATATATTTATGAATATGAGTTGTAAATAAAAATGAATGTGAACTAAAGTTATATAAATGAAATTCAACTTTTGTAATTGAATTGAATTAATGGATTAAATGTTAATCAATTGAATGTGAATTAAGTTGATATGAGATAATGAATATAAGTGTTAATTCATTAAAATCTAATGTTATTGAAAGTGGAATTGTTGAATAAAAATCAATTAATTAAACCAATTGATAAGTAAAGAAATTTGGTTGAAATTAATATACATTGGTTGTTATATAATTGTTAGTTGATTGTATATAATTCATTAAGAATTAATGAAATTGAAAGCTAAAGTAATTGAAATTCAATTGGAAGTTAAGTGAATCTTAAATAGAATTGAATTTGAATTGAAAGTGAACCAACTTGAATATGAATTAGTGAATATAAACTAATTGAAAATGAATGTTAGTAAAAACATCCACTGTTAAATGAATCAAATGTGATTAAAATTGAAAACCTATTTCATTGAATATTAATGAGAATATGAATGAATATTTATTGGTTATGGATTATAGTTGGTTGATGTTTGCATTTGTTGTTTCACTACATTTGCTATGTTGGCATATATAGTTATTATGTTGCTATATGTTGTATATCGATACTATGTTCATATATGCATGTTCTCATGTTGTTTGTTGAGTGATTAGTAGGTGCGGATCGCGTTTGCTTCGCATTTGGAGCTCGCTTTCGCGCTATATTAGCCGTATATGCTCGCTAATAAAATATAAGGTACATATCTCGGATTACATACCGTACTTTTATACTTTTTCCCTTCGGGATGCCTCATTACTTGATGAGATGTATATTTGTGATATATATACTGTCATTTTTTTTTCGGATCGAGCCGCGCAAAGGAGACTATGGCGAATTTTTTCGAAAATTTAAGGCGTTAGGAAAATTTGAGAAAATTGGAAAATTTTGAAAATTTTAACTTTGATTTGAAATTGAAAGTTAAACGATAGTAGTTGTTTTTAAAAGATAACTAAGTATGATTTGAAAACTTAGTAAAGTTATTATAAGAAGTTTAAACTATGGATTTTGGAAAGTTAATAAATACTATAACTTTTCTTACTTGATGATTTCGAGGACGAAATTCTTTTAGGGGGGGAAGATTGTAACGACCCAGGATTTTTATTAATTAAATTTTGAATATTTAATTAATTTTAAATATTAATAAGTGAAATTTATAAGTCAAATAAATTTTTATTTGAATAATTGGATTTAATTGGATAATTAAATCGATAATTTAATATGTTAAATTACGGAAATAATTGAAAATTGGGTTAAATATGATTGAAAATGATTTGTAAAATTTTATTTTATCATGTTGAAGTTGGAATGATATTTTAGAACTTTTAAAATCGAATTAAAAGTTAATTGGTGAAAATTGAATATTTTAATATTTAAATCGACTAGTGAAAATAGTCAATTTTTGAACAGTCTCAGAATTGAACGAAACCAGTTCCATTGGATCCGTAATAGTTAGTTATTACCGGATTTCAATTTTCGTGTCAATCGGAGCTATCGTTTGATCGTGGCAGCTCGAAACGCATCGAATTATTTTTAATTTTAATTTGGCGAGTTAAAATAGCCATTTTTCAAAAAGTCTCGGATTTCGACGAAACAAGTTACATCGGATCCGTAATGTGATATTATTGTAAGATTTCAAATTTCAAGTCGATTGGATTTACCGTTTGTCCGGTACAAATTAAAACGCCTAGAAAATCGTTTAAATCGATTTAATTTAAATCGATCGTTTATTGCCATAACTCGCACAGATGTCCGAATTAGCTTCCAAAACCTGTTCCATTGTGTCCGGAACGTGGGATAAACCCTAGGAACGTCAGTTTCGGCGCGTGAATCGGAGTTCGGAATTTCCGGATGAATAGTGTTCGTTCGGTTCTCTATAAATAGCCCACCATTCACAAATATAAAAAAAAATATTATTAACCTAACCCTAAACGTTGCAGCCGCCACCAAACAAATGAAGGGCCGAAATCATCTCCACTTCCTCCCTCGTTCTCTTCAAATCCAAGCAACCATTCATAAAACTTTCAACTAGAAGATTGAAGAGCACGATGAGATCTTTAATATCAACGGTCAAGATCGCGAATAGCTTCATGGATCAACGGCAAATTGGAGATGAAGTGCACGCGTTGCGCACGCAAATCGAGAGAGGAGGAGGGGCCGAGTTTCAAGACCTTCAGGCCGAACGTGGAGGGAGGTGAGGCCTTCGATTTGGCGCATCCTGATCGTGTTCAAGTAGGTTGATGGAGGAGCTAAGTCGAGCCCTAGTTCTATGCTATGGGTTTTATGCACGTATATGTTACCTGGAAACGTGAAAGAGGAAGGAGAAGAGGGGGGGGGGGAGTGCGCACTGATCTGATGGCAAGGGCAGTGGATCCTACGGCCTGGGTTAGTTTAGGTTATAAAATATAAAATTTATTTGTAAATTATGTATATAAAATTTGTGTAAACTTCAAATATTCATAACTTTTTCATATGAGGTCGAAAACGCACGAAACCAGTTGTGTTGGAATCGTATGGACGAGCACTACGCGATGGAATTAGATTGGAGTCATTTGGAGTTAGTGAGAATTTCGGGTAAAATTAAACGTCCGTTTAATTTTATTCGAAATAAATCGCTAAAACGGAATAAAAATCAAGGTGAGAACTTCTCACTCAATCGAATCAGTTTCGATTTTTATTTTAAATAGTTAGATTTAAAATATTTGAATGCATGTTTGAATGATGATTGTTATCTATTGATTGTTAAAATAGACATTATGCGTCGTTAGTAAGCGGATGTTATTTATTAAAAACATATACCGCGAATATTTCATAAACAGTGAAATTGGTATTATATATAATAGCAATATATATATATTGGCATATGTATATATTGCAGTTATTGATTTCCCGCATTTGTATAGCGGATGAGACCCTATTGCGTCGTCTATTAAGCGGATAATATTTTAAATCCCATATACCGCGATAATTTCGTACTGGAGCGAAATTGGTATTGTGCTAATGTTTGTGGATGCAGGAAAACAGGTTGGAGGGATCCAACTGGATTCCTCAACAGTTTTTATTTAAATTTAGATATTTTGATATTTGATTGATTATCATATCGATATATGATATCGTTGTTGTCGTGATTGACTATTTGGTGTGTAGCATCATTGGTCCTAATTTTGGAATTTTAAAAGGATTTTAAAGTGATTTTTGAAAGTATACGTTTATAAAATATTTTTGGAATTGATCCATTTTAAATAAATAAACGTATAATTTTAATGTTATAAAAATTATGATTTTGAGAAATACGATTAAAGATTTATTTTTGAGAAATATGGGTTAATGTTTTTATAAAATAATTAAATTGGATTTTCGAATTTATTATAAAAAGTTTAAGAATAGGATTTATAAAATTTGATTAAGTTATTAATCAAGAGAATGGTGAAATTATAAAGGAGATTAAAGATGTTTTAAAATAATAGTATAAATTGATTTTATAAAGGATTTATAAATTGATATTTATAAATTAAAACATTTGAATTATAAAACGAGTTTTTATAAGTGTTTGAATGAAGTGAAAATGGAATGCATAAGTGAATGGAATTTATAAAATTATAAATGGTGAAGTTATAAGTGAAATTTATAAATAAAAAGATTTATAAATTTCGTGAAGTTATTAAAGAATGGTTTTGGATAAATAATTGAATCTTATAAGTTATAAGATTTATAATTTAGAAAGTCTTAAAAAGAACGATTTTGTAAAATAATCGTTTTATAAGTATTTAACTTATAATATGGACTTTTGGTTCATAATTGAGATATAAAATGAATAGGTTAATAAAGAAAATTTATGAAGAAAGATGTTATAAAATAAATAGAAATGGAATTTATAAACGTTGTTTTATAAATTCGCAATGACTTATTTTGATAAGTAAATTGTTGAAACCTATTAATGGAGTTATATTCACGTTTTTTACTGTGAATAATCCTTTAAAATAAAATAAATAGAAAGGATGAAATTGATTAACGTAGTATATTCACGTTTTTGAATAGTGAATAATATGTTAAAGAAAATGTTTAGATTTAATGTTTTAAATAGAATTAAAACAATCTAACGATGTTTTAAAATGCGTTGAGATTCGAAACCATAGATTTCAACATTCATTGTTGAAATAGACGTTTTCGAGAAATAGAAGGAAATGGTGGACTATAGCACTATTGTTATAGTAAATGATTTCCGAAAGGAAATGTTTTGTATAGTATTGGGATTTATATATTTATTTTAATTTCGAATCCCTATACTAGTGATTTTGGGTTGTCGTAACGATGTTTTACGTAACATTCGTTTTGGCCCAAATAAATATGTTTAAGAGAATGATTTCCTTAAAGAATGAAATATATACTTAATTTCGATTTAAGTATATTGAATATTTTCCAAAGGTTGAAAATAAATAAAATTTGTGAATTACTTATGAATAAATAAGTATGGAAATGTTTTCCAATATAAAGTGAATATTTTGAGAATTTATCTTTTTGAAGATAAATTGAAAAGGAATATTGAAATGAATAATTGAAATCGAATATTCATAGATATTTTGGATTATAAATTCACTAAGGAATTTATAAAGGAAAGGAGAATTTGTTTAAAAATAAATATTGATTTATTTTTGAAGTATTGAAAATTATATATCTTGTAAAGATATTTTGGAAAATAAATAATTTGGAAAATTATTTGGAAACTGGTGATGTGTGCATATCCATTGATAGTTCAATAACCGACTATCAATATTTCCCTTTGAATGGGTAATTGATGTGATTTGTTTGAATTTGAATGCCACACTTATTTTTGAATAAGCGCTCACTATTCGGGTTAACCGGGAAAGGACCATGGGGTCGTATAACCCATTCCGAATATGTGATACGTCGTTATGAATTGCATTTTGAAGATCGGTGTTGAAGACCCGGTATTTGCGAGAGCGATAGGATGACCTGTCGATTGACTCTGCACCGAGTTGCTCCGGTATTGAGTTCTCCATATGTGATGGGAAATCCGATCAGGATTGTGAATATCCGGATTGCAAGGACTTCTTTGTAAGTGCCTTCGGTTTTGTTCGAGCCCGGAACAGACTTGTATGGATTGTATGTCTGACATTACAAATTGAGATATAAAGCCGATTTCATTCAAATATATTTCTGTTGGTGGCGGAGAATTTATTCTTTTAGCTTAACACCCTTCTCTGAGACGTACGAGCTCAGAGGTTATGTAGTTGAAGGTTATCAGCAATATATTCCCAATTTGGTAATGTGACATGCTGAGTGTTGCTGTGAAATGATCATTGTGTTGATTATTTGTGATAGGATCATTTATTTGATCGTCTATCTTGGTGATCATTTCTATGATCATTTGTTGACCCAAAGCATGGCTTTTGTATAAAGTATGTTTTTGTGGACGTGACTTCGTCGAGCCTCACACCTCGTGAATGGTCAAAACAGGAAAGATGCGGCAAGGTTATGAGGGGTAGCGCCCTTTAGGATATGTGCATTTCCTTCTGGAAAAGGGTGGTATCATGGTATGGAGCCCAGATACTTACTCATGTTGAAAACACTTTATGATTGTGTGAATTGATTACGAGCGCTCCGATGGAAGGTCCCAAAAGACCGGGGGATGGCATATTCGGTCAGTTGTTACTCAGTTAGGGGTAACCCGGCCTTGGTTGGTAGAGATCCGGTTTGGTTCTCGGGGATGTCCATCCAGAGGCATTCTCATGTGGCAATGGGAAGTTCCTTGGCCTGATCATTCGTTGGAAATCCAAAGAAACAATACGAGACTTGTACGGTTTTAGTTGTATAACCTGCTATGGAATGTGGCGGTAACCTGCTATTGAACATAGTTAGCTATAGTAGGCATAGTTCGAAATGTCTATGCTGGCTAAGATTTATATTCTACTTTCGAAATGAATTTTTCCTACACTATGCACTAGTAATAATATCAAATGTTCTTTTTAATGCGTATCAAGCATCTTTGACTATCATAAGGAGAAATCTCCTCCGATTCTGCGTTTGCATTGTGTGTGTGTGTGCGGGAGGCCTTATGGTAGTCTTATTTTTAAAAGCATTGCGAATTGACTTTAAAAATATTCCTCTATTTTTGATTTTAAAGATAAATAAACTGTTTTGAGTTCTCACACCAGTCACATGACTGACTCGGAATTTATTGTTTTCCTTCCTAAACTCTGGGTGCCCACCAATTTTCACACGGGCAGTCAAGAGTTAAGGTTTATCAGGATATTCTGGAGTTGCTGGAGGCAAGATGGATGGCATGGCGTATTACTAGTATATAGTATTTCCTTTCCACTGTTTGTTGTTGTTGTTGTTGTACACTCTGATGATATGATGAAATGAAATGTAATGTGATGTAATGTAATAACTGATATAGTTCTTTGTTAAAGATTATTCATTTATTATTATATGTTGTTCCGCTGCGAATTGTGAGATTCTGATATTGTTCTGTTGTTTTCTTTCTGTCCCATTCTATTTTCTATTTTCTTTTCTCTCTATTTTCTATCTTTCCTCTCTTCTTTTCTGTCTTTTTCTTTTTCTTAAAACCCTAAGTGTTCGGTTTTCCGGCGTTCGATTGCTCGGCAGTCGATAAAGTGAGTATCGATGTTGAATTTTCGAAAGTCGAAGAATCGGGTCCTTACATTGAATCACCATCACCAGCCAAGGAAACCCTTCTCCTATTTCATCCCCACCACATCCGTGACCACTAGAACCCATACAGCTCTGCCTGGAGCTCCGCCTTGCACCCTTCTCCCTTTTCCACCTATACCGTAGCCTCCTTGTGCCATCATGACGCTGCAAATTCCAAAGAACAACCTCGTCCCAGAAACCGGCCCGAACCCTGTATCTCCTTTACCTTGCCGCTACGACGATCAGAAAAATACGTCTCCATTTTTCTTGTGACTGCCCACCCTCGATCCTCCTCTGGCCATAATCCCAAGGCTTTAGAGCCTCGCGGTCAACTGAAATCGATGAAAAACCCTTTGTTGATCAACCCGAAATCCATCAACCAATACTAACTTAAAAATCTTGTTTTGTTAAAAATCGTGGTTTTAAAAGGAGAAACAGATGATATAAGAAAATCACGAAAATATAAAAATCGAATTTTAAGCAATTTTTAGTTTTCACAAAATTTTCTTCCTCCTAGTAAAACCGTTTACTAATTATACTTAAAACATTTTCGTAAAATAGAATTAAGTTATTTCAAACATTTTTTTAAGGATAATAACTAGAAGAGATTGAGAGAAGAGGATTAAAATTTTGAACTTATTTTTAGTTTTGTATATCAAGCACAGAGGCAAGCTAGCTATACACAGACATGCAAGTGCATATCTACCAGGCAAACATAATTTACATTTCCATGTAAACATTTTCACAACACTATTTCCAAGATTCATCACATACAACAGATAATAAAGCAATTTGGTTTTAAAAGTGTATGTTTACTCACCTTAGATTCAGTTTTAACAGAGGAATTGCTTTTCAACTGGAAACTTGAAATGCTTGAAATCTTATGAAACTGGAAAATGCTTTATGATCGAGGAAGTTTGAAAACTGGAACTTGAAAATGCTAGAAATCTGAAGCTTAGTTGAGTTTGCTGATGATTTGAGCTAGTTGATTGCTTGATATATTTTCTTGTTTGCTTGTTTTCTTATAGGCTTTTGATTTTCTTTGTTTTGAAATAGTTGAAAAGGTTATTGCTTTAAAAACATTATTGTTTGAATAAATTTCTGGCTTGAAGATGTTTACAGGCTTTTACTTTTCTTGTTTGAAAATGAAGATAGAAAAGAATTGAGGAGAGAAGAGTGTAAGTATATTTGAAGCCTAATTTATGATTTTTTTTAAAATAAAAGAAAATAAAATAAAATGGTGACACTTGTTTAAAAATCTTTCATTTGTTAAAACTACATGATATTATCTCAACACTTGTATTATTCATGTGTTTATTATTTTAAATGTTTTTATAAAACTTGTATATTTAATTTTCTATTTCGTAAATACATTTCTTAATTTATATTAACAAAATCTTTTAAAGAAAATAATATAAAACTAATTATATACTAATTGTGACGACCCGCCTTTCTAACCCCAGAAAGACGTATCATCAATAAGAAAGAAAGGGTAGAAATAGAAAAGAATAGAAAGAAAGAAATATCAACATCAGAATCTCACAGCGGAATGGAACAAAATATAATACATCACATAACTATTACATATTTATACATTGATCAGAGTTATACAATATCGTACAACAGGACTGTCATATACATATATGTCCATACATACATCCAAAATACAGCATACACTAACTACACAGCGGAACTACATATATATAGATACATATGTCTGGTCTTTTTCTCTAAACCTCCTCCAGAAAATCAACACTCCAAATACCTATCACTTGGCTACACATAAAAATTTGAGTACCCAAGAGTTTATAAAAAACAAAATATAAACTCTGGGTTAGACATGGGTCTGGTGTGAGTAAACGGGTTAAAATTGTTTAACTTTAAAAATCATTTGAAAATAAAGGTATTACGTAAGACTTCCCACAAATAAATACGGGTAAGTTTTTACCTTACGCTAACCAAAACATTTTATAGGAAATCCAGTGATATTATAATAGTGTCTAGGGTTTTCAAGTAAATAGAAAATAACCGAAATTGTTACATGATTAAATTCATGCTACTAGCCACGAAAGTGGGTAATACAAAACAAAACCGTAGGGTCTCGTAGGGAAAATGGGTTTCCAACAAATGGCAAGGCTATTGGGGTACCTCCCGTCACAGTACAGGGCCTAGATCACCATGCCAAGAATCACTTCCAACCCCCTACAACACAAGGCCGGAACCATTCCTTGCTGAACAGTCCCGATCAAGATAACCCCGCAGTTGTGGCCAACAACTGCTCACACAGCCGAAATAAAGGGACATCTAGACAGGGGTATACCTTGTCCTGCTTGGGCATGACCCACCTAACCTTGCTACATCTCCCCTGTTTTAGCCATTCCCGGTTGATGAGGCTTGAGGCTGCGATTACCTTTATTGAACATTATTCTTAGAATGCTTATCGTCCGCCTGACGATGTGCTGAAAGCATTCAATCCATACAAGTTCGTTCTGGATTCGAAGGAAACCAAAGGCATTATCTCGTTACACTCATTTTGGAATCACCCTCAGAGTTAATGACAATAACCCTTGCATTCTGAAACACCATCTCGTTCTCCAATTGATAAGTTACGACCTATCGTTTAATTTGGATCGATGTGGTTTTTGGAATATCGAATTGATACCCGATCCCGGTCTCATCGAAATCCAAAAGCCATTTTAAGGGCCAAGTTGTCTATTTAGTCTTCACAGTTTAATTCAATATTAAGAATTTACATAACAGATATCTCAAATAAATCATATACAGTCATCACAGATATATCCAGAATATATGACAACATATCACAGAATATCATCAAACAGATATTAGAGTCAATCAGACAAGAATCATCAATTCATATCAAACTGGTTTGATTAACTTAACTTAATTAATTACTTCAGAATAAATTATTATTATCCTGCTTAATTAATAACTGATTAATTAACTTATTAAATTTATTGAGTATTACTTAATTACTCAGTTAATTAATTGATTCTTAATCATTAATTAATAACTTACTTATTAATTAATAAAATTTAATTACTTATTTAATTATCACAAATGATTTTAATTAATCATTTATATTAATTAATCATTTAATTCTTAATTAATTACTTAAGTTAATTACCATTTATTAATTAACTTTAAATAATTAATTAAATTTCCTTAAGTTGAATTGATTAAACACAAGATTAATTTCTAATTACAATTTAATTTAAAGTTATTAATTTAATTACAAGTAATTTACATTCTTAATTACCTTACACTTTACCATTAATCATCTACTTCTACAAGCCTTCCTTCAAATAAATTTTAATCAAATATTAACTTAAAACAACTAATGTTATTTACTTAATTTAATGTTAATCTTTGTTAATCCCATACTTAAAGTATTTATGCAAAACATTAGGGAGTGGACCCGAGGCAGGCACCATTTTCACTCGAGTAAATCTCGAGCTATCCCTCTCTTTTCCCCGCGTCTCTCTCTCTCACTCCACACTCTTCTTCTTTACGACCTGATCCTTTTTCCTTCATCTTTTTTTTATCCAAGCTTAAGTCATAAAAATTTAAAACCTACTGAAACAAAAACACTAACGCGTAACTCCAGGAAGAACTCAAAGCAAACCCTACCCATACTCAAGCGAAAATACGCGACAACCACGACAACCCAACCGGGACATCCCAACGCCACCGTGCACGTGCACGGTGGTTCGACTCACCTCCGGCGACCCACACTATCACCCACAAACCCCAATTCGACCGTGCACTCGAAAACATCACTCAAATTATCACGATTTGGTCGAAGGCAAAAAGTCGCCTGTAGCTCGAACACGAGTCACAAACGCCCAACGAAAATCCCCACGTACTGCCACCGTCCATCAACGGAGGCCAAGCCCCTTTCCCCACGCCATGGCCAGACCTTCCTCGGCCTTCACCCTAAACCACTAGCCACTCGATCAAAGCACGGCGACGAAAGACCAGACTTTACAGAGCACCAAAAACATGTAAACGAAACCCTACTATTGCTTCATTCCCCAAATTCATGCATTAAAAAAATATTTAACATATTTCCTATGTTGTTACATCTTCAAACTTGCTTCATATGAAATTTCAACAATTGAAATAAACCAAATCAATAGATATTGACGAAAATCAATTTCGGCTCCCTTTTAAAACTGTACCTATTATTTTTTCTTAAAAATCATAATTTTTATGTCAAAAATCCTAACTTTGTGTATGAAATCAAAATATGTTATCAAATTCACAAATTAAAACTTTCGAATTTTAGCTTTTAATTTCCTTAGACTTAAAGCCTGTATACACAGTTTTATAATTTACTGTGATACTTTAAATTCATCTCATGTTGCAATTTAAAGTTTTAAACAACCTATTTAATTATAAATTCTGAACTTAAGATGATATATATATATATATATGAATATGTATAAGTTTTACTTCTTTGCTCAGGAAATTCTAAAATACAGAAGATTTTCACACTTAACTTCAGATAGCAACTTAGAATTACATATTACAATATATATATATATATAGCAAACACTAGATATATATGAACTAATTACCAAACTTGAGTTTTAAAAATAGTTAGTTTACTCACCAAAAATGATTTAACAAAGGGTAGTTTCTAGATGAACACAGTTTCCCAGCCTTCAAGCTTTGAATTCCAAACTCCAACCTTTGATGTTGTTGATGTTAAACAAATTTGTTTGTATTAAATTCAAGTTGCAGTTTTGTTTTCTTTTTTTTTTTCATGGTTCCTTTTTAATGAACGAACTGAAAATATAAGATGATATATATAGGGAGAATATACAGGCTGAAAACATGTTGCATGAGATTTTTTTATGTACTTGAAATATATATTTTTATTTGTACCAGAGATTTTATTTCCAGATTGTAGGCTGATAAGATTAGTTTGTGTGCCCCATTAATTAGTTTTGTCTTGTTTATATTATCACACTTATCTTTATATATTTTTCCAAGGTTTGTTCAACTTGATTTTCAAAAGCATATTTAGCTTTATATTACCTTGTCTTATGGTTGAAGCTTATTCATTTATATATATATTTTTAAAAGAGTGCAGCCTGACATTGATTTTGGGTGAGCATAACTATACGTATAACTTTGTCTTGTTTCACAAGTCTTATACTAGTACACTACTTACCCTGTTTTTAAGCAGAGATGTTTTACTACAAACCTGAAATGATATTTGAATTTCGGCTGAAAGATCTCTTCTTGACAAATAGTTGTGCTAATAAATGCATGTGTTCAGATTAGTTTACATATATTTAATGTTTGTTGATTCTTGTATTTTGAATCAAAGATATTTGTATATGAATTTGAAGTGGACACTTTGTTTCCTTCTGCATATAAAATTTACAGCCGCATATATGTTAATAGATTTAATTTGCTTCTTTGTCTCTTGCATACTTAATTTACATGGCATCTTTGTTATAAAAAAATTTTGTTAAAGATTTGTATTGTATAAATGAGTTTTACAGGTTAATGTTTAGGCTAATTTACCTTATATATTTGAGTAAACTTATTATAGTCATCCTTAGTATATTGGTTTTATTTTATTTCTGTTGTTCATGTATGATTATTATGGATATAATCTCTAAATTTATCCTATTGGTAATTTAAAATTTTCAAACATTTATTTATAACATACTTGTATTTTTATATTTCAATTTAAACTTATATTTTATATTCCTAGTTAGAGTTTATATTCATAATTATATCTTATACGTATGTTATGTATGTTTATGTTTAGTATTGCTATGTTTTTTTATTTTTAAGCATTATCATTTATAAAATACAGTTGTATTCATATGTATATGATCAAATAATAAAAATATAGAGTCTTTGATTTTTATTGAATAAGAGAGATTTTGTTATAAACAATTTTAAAGATTTTCTTTTGAATTTTCAAATCAAAATTTTCTTTACAGTCACATATATAACTGGTAAATGATTAAGATCTCATTAGTTTATAATTTGAGAAGCTTGTATAAATTTAAATTAGATTAAATATTTATAAAAATATACTGTTAAAATCCCAGGTCGTTACACTAATAAAAATCGTATACATTATCTTCAAATCCAATTTATTTTAAGATAATTATCTTTTGGATTTCAAATTCAAATTCAAATTCTATTTAAATCAACTCACATGAATATACATATATAAACAACACATATTTTATTTGTTTTTAAAAGAATAATTTTCCTATTTTAAATAATTTAAAAGAGAAGATTATCAACTATAAGATTTATCATTTCCAGATATTTATAATTCAATATCTATTATAGTTTCAAATCCATTTATATAAATCCAGATATTCTAATTATCAGAATTTTATTTGTTCAACCAAATAAAATTAGTGTCTCAATAGTAATAATCACTTAATTACCCAATTATTAGATGTTCACTAATCCGGGTTATCACAGATATTATATTGTTTTTCCCTTGGTTTGGGAAATTTGCTTTGAAATATGATATATATAGACACACACACACATATTATTCGTATTATTATTTCACCCAGACCTCTCCATACAAAGGAGACAATGCCGAAATTTTCAATGAATTTTGGACCTAGAAAATTTTTGTGAAAATTAAAATATTTTTCAAACTTTTATTTGCTTGTATATAAAGGTTTTAATTGTTTATATATTGATGTATTTTTTAAATTATATAATTATGCAAATCAATTGTTTATAAATTGAATACTTTGAATAAGATATAATAATTCCTTAATTTCTTCTTTTTCATTTTTGAGGATGAAAAGTTTTGAGTAGAGAAAGTGTAACAACCCTTATTTTCGATACTTAAATAAGTTTTGAAATTTAATGTTATGAAAAAATAAAAAGATTTAATAGTGATAAAAATAACTATAATATTATTTTAATAATGTTATTAAGGTAATGGATGACTATTCGAAGGTAATCTCAAGTAATTGAAATAAATAAAAAGTTTTAATTGGCTATAAATTGTAAATGAGGAAATAAACTGAGTGTTACATTAATTGGTGAAATAATAGGTAATTAATAGTAATTGGAAAAAATTAGTGTTGTGTAAATAATTAGAACATTAGTGTAGATAACAAACTTATAAATGTGATTAAATTAAATAAAAGGTGACAATTGTGATATGTTAACTATTTATTTAATCTATTGACTTAAATTGGAAATCAACTGCAAATAAATATAATTAAATATTACATTAGTGGAAATTAAGACGAAATTGTAGAATATTGATGTATAAGATGTAAACCAATGTTAACTATGCCCATAGAGTAATGATTGATTGAATAAAAATATTGAAACCTAATTAAATCAATTTATTGGAATTAAATGTAATTTAATATTGTGGTAATGTAAGAAAAAGCGTCAATTGTAGAAAATGAGGATAACAAGATAGAAACCTATGTTAATAATTTCATAAGGTACTGTTTGATTTAATAGTAGGAGATTAAATCAAAATAAAAGTATAAAAATGAATAAATTTGGTAAAGGTGTAATCATTCGTTTATTTATATGAAATGTTTTGTAGCTAAAAGATTGATTGCAAAGACGAGAAACTATTATTTAGTAAGAAATGTATAATTACTGTTTGTATCCAACAGTGTATAAATATGTTTAAATTACTATTAGATAGGAAATAATTGTTCTACTGCTCGTTACATTCATTTAGTCCATCTTGGAACTTAATCAACTGAAACTAATGTAATTGAAAATTTTCAGTTAGTAAGAGAGAGAATACTAAATTATAAATTAATAGGTATATTTAAAAGTAGCTTATGTTTTATGAAATTATAAGGAAAGTTTGATTTAATGAAAAAAACATTTACATCAAATAAAATAAATGTTTCATTTGTGAATTTAGGTTTAATTTCACTATAAAAAAAATAGAATGATTCATTTTAAAGGAAGAAACATATTTTTATTTGAACTGTGTTTTAGCTTGCAGATTGATTAAAAAATAGGAAAATAATCTATTTCAGTAAGTTATTTATTGCTCTTGTGTATAAACAACAAATTTATAAACGTGTTTAAATAAATAATTGTTCAATTTTTCATCCATTTTAGTTGTCTATTTTGAAATTTAACTTTGTAAGTAACTATAACTAATGTAACTCAAATATTTAAATTAAAAGAAAAGAAAATGTTGGTTGCAATTACTAGATTTAATAAAAGAAGCGCACGTTTTGTATTAAACAAAAAAGGGTGTTTAAATAAAAATAAAAGATCATTTTAGAAAAACTAAATTGAACGTTTTCATTTTTAAGGTAAATATATATTTTTTTATTATGCGGCGATAAAAACCTAAATACGTACAAATTTAAATATTATTTGAGTTAATGAACTTAATTTGGTTACGTTTCAAAAAAATTGAATTTCAAAAGGTTGTGCGATGTACATGTTCCCTTCATTTCTTTGTTATTAATTTTTGCATGAACGTTATAAAATAGTTACCTTATTATTAATACATGATCCTTTCATTTGTCCTTCTATTTAATACCTGAGCCTAGGCTTTTAGGCTGTATTTAATTCTTGCCACCTCATTTTTCACGTATACAAAATTATACTTTCGTTTGGTTTGCAAATTTTTCCATTCCTATGTATATTTTCTTTTGCATTATTAATGCCCGGAGCTTTCAAAATAAAATGTGACATTTATTTTTCTCCCTTCACCTTCATTTCCTAATTATAACTAAACTGCAGCTTATTTCTTCATTTGTGTTTTTTTCTCCTGACACCTCATATTCAAAAGCTCTTATTCTTGGAAAATCAAACGCTTTACTTAATGAAAAATGATTTTTTTTTTCATTTTTCGTACACGTCATGTCCTCATCTTAGTTGTTCTTCAATCTTTTCTTAAGCCTCATCTTGAGAAAATGTAAATATTAAAATTTGTTTTTGCATACTAATTATAATCTGTGTAATATTTCTTATAACATGAATATTTTTTTCATATAAACTTTGATTCTTGCGTGATTTCTTCTGTTGGATTCATATTTAAATTTTGTACAACAAAAAATTGATTTAGTTGAATTTGGAGACAGATGAGTTTTTGCACTTCTGCTTGGATTTTTATGGGCTAAAATCAAAGATAAGTGTTTTAACCCACTCATAACTACTAAATTGTCTTAGTTAGTTAATTTAAATTTATGATGTGGTTAGAAATTGATTGGTTGATGTTTGGTATATTTAAATTGTCATTCCAGTTAAAGATGAGTTTTATTGCATTCAATTGTCATCTAATTTAATATTGTATTTAATTGTCAATTGAATACCTATTGACGATAATCAGTGAAACGACCCGAAAATTTTGATCCTGAAAATTCCAGATAGTTCGGAAAATAAGAAAAGAGAAAGAAGAAGAAACAGAAACAAGTCATAGACACCTCACATTCGTAGCGGATCAAAATATAATATCACATAAATAATAGTTATACAAAGGAAAATTGTACTTGTCAAATTACACTTTAATATATCAGAATTAAAACATATTTACAAACGCAGGATAGATAAAATCAATCTGTTTCAGATACTATAATATATCATAGTAGAAATTCTCCATACGTTCCTACCAGCCAGCTCATCTCCTAAGAACCAGAACATCCTTACCCTAAGATCTGTAATACTCGGTCTGACCCGAGCATTACATTAAAGTAACACCCGGGTCAGGCTGGAAACCAGCGTGAGTAAACCCATATATCATGAAATACAAAAGCATACAACTTATACAAACCCGGGGTAATTTATATCAATTTACAACTTCACAAGTTGTTATAGACATCACCTATTTCACACATCAATTTATAAGTGTCAAAACTTAGATTAAATGGTCCAATTCACTTAAATCATTCCAAACCAGCTTATTGATTTCACATATCAGTCTATAAAGAATCGAAGTGGTTTCGGGTATTTACTAATACCCGACTCCGGTTTCCTCGAACTCAATACCATCTTATATCAAAATATTCAAATGAAACACAATTAAAACTTCAAATAAAGGGTGTCACCTATACATATTAATTCATCATCGATAGATAACCACTTTATCTTGATTTAAACTCAACATATCATACCACATAGCATCACAAATCACATATCCGAGATATCAACCAATCTAAGGCATGCAATATTATTCAATCATTCATAAGCAAGATAAATTAGTCATACCATTTCTAATTAATTTAAACAAATTAAATTAAATTAATTATTTCAATCACCCTTAATCCTGCTTATTTAACATTAATTAATTATAAATAATATAATCAATGATCCATTAATTAGCCATTTTAATTAATCATCCTTGATTAATTATCTTTAATTACATAAAGTAATTATCCTTTAATTAATTACACAAATTAATTATCCTGAACCATTTACAATAATTAATCTTTAATTACTTTCACTAATTACATTAATTAATTATATTTATGATCCTTAATTAATTACTTCCTTTAATCAACCTTATTCAATCATAACCAGTAATTAACCATTCTGTAATTACCTACCTTAATTAATTAACTCCTTAATTAATTATATTAATCCTTTAATTATTTACACCAAGTAATTAATCCTTAATTACTTCTCCTAAGTAATTAACCCTTAATTACTTCCTATTAAGTAATTTTCTTATATTAATTACATCCAGTAATTTATCCATCAATTACTTCACTAAATATCAATCTCATTTAGGTAATTATACTTAACCAATCACCAAGCGACTATCTTTAATTAATCATCAAATTAATTAATCACATTCATCTCAATAAATACAAGTGGGTAATTCATCCCTTAATTACCATATAAACCAATTAATTAATCATTAATTTTAGATTAATTATTCTTTAATTATTAATTGATAAACCTTAATTATCACTTAATCTCCTTCAATACAATGTAATCAATCGTTAATTACTTTTAAAATCAATTAGTTAACCTTCACCTATTCACATTAATCACCTCCTTAATTATTTTAAGACATATATTCAATTTGAATCATTATTAAATCACTCTTGAGAAATATTTATGAATCAATTTATCACTACCCCGATATATAATTATTTCAAATCAACATTTAAAATTCAAAGCACATTTACTTAATGAAATTTTAATTCTTGAAAGCTAGGTTAACACTTTCACGTTCCTTAAAATTCAAAACATCCGGGGTTAGGCTCTAGCTAAATTTTCGTATTTAGCAACAGGTCAAAGAACTCCAGCCTAACCAATATCCTCAAAATAACAACACACGAGACCGACCCCAACACAAACCAAAATTTCCTGATGACAACGCGAGCTAGATGTTAAAACTTCTCGAGTCTCGAATCCCTTCTTCTTCCAATTCTCACTGCAACAACCTGGAAGGAAACCCACCGATACGCCAATGCACGGTGCACATGCACAAGGCGTCGGAGCATCGCCGACCAAAGTCAATGCCATTTCCGAGTCGCCTTCGACCTTCCCAAACCCTTCATGTTGCCCAGTACCCAAACGATTAGCAAAATCGAAATCGAGATATCCGAGTGCATCGGGAACAAATTCCAGTCACCAAACCCCTCGCCGCACCTAGCCTCGACCATCAGAAGTCCCGGCATCCTGTCCAGGGTTTGCCGTCGTCCCACGCTACTGTTCAACTCTCCCTTACTAATTCCGATGCACCATAGTCAGAGAAATCGATTCGAAATTAATCACGTCTCATATCACCACTAAAACCCTAGTTTGGCCTTGCCACACCACCACGTCGGTTAGTACTCCGTACAACCAATTTTCCTTTGTTCGTTACTTAATAGTCCATCTCTGGCCTCAATCCTAATATTCCCAAACTTCAAGATCGCCGAGAATTGAATTTAAACCCAATGTCGATCATCTCGAATTAACTCAAAAATAGTGTAACTAAAAATCACAATTTCTATGCCTAAATTCATCGTTGGTCCATACGAATTCCATTATGAAATCAAATCATGAATTTAAAATCATTGATTTTCGACCCAAATTAGTTTATTACTGTAATTTCAATTTTTTTTGTAATGATTTCTTAATATAAACTCTCGGTATTATTTTAAAAAGAATGTTGTACAATTTCAATCAACTTTTATTTATAGATCAAGATCTAACATCGATTGAGAAGAATGGAATTAAATTTTCTTAGAGTATCAAGCCTGTAACACAACAGAGACTATATGTACAGTCAATACCCAAGCATTGTATACATATATTCTCAACCAAATATTCAAGTAATCACTATGTGCTATGTTTCTAATAATTTTCATCACATGCAACAAATTTAATCACAGATTTAAAGCTGTTTTTAAAGAAAAGGTCTACTCACAATTGAAGGACAGAACTTAGAAACAGAACCATGAAAATTGGAAGCTGCTGCACTTGAAAATTGTAAACTTGTTACTGAAACTTGAACACTTAAGATCTTAGAATACTTTAAAAACTAAAGCTTGCACTTGTCCTTGATGTTTGATCTGGATTGGATTTCTGAGTTGATTCTTGTTTTTGTTCAGATTTTGAATTTATGTAAGGTTTACAGATTTTGCTTGTTGATGAGTTTCTTTTTTTTTTTGAACTGATCCAAGAAGAAAAATGGAGTAGGGCATAATGATGATATATATCCTTGAATAAAAGAAAATAAATATAATTGAGACACTTGTAAAATTATGGAGTAAATTAACTACACATGTATTTGCATGTAACAATAGGTTTACACTTGTAATTATAATGTATTAATGTGTTTTATTTTTTTATATATTTTTTTATAGTTTAATTTTAGTTTTATACTAATAATATATTAAGTGTCTTTAACAATCAAACACATCTTAAATTTGTTTTAAAAATATAAATTTCTCTATTTAAAATCTGCTTATCTATATACATATTCAATCTTTATTATTACTTCAGATATTTATAATTCAACCTTTGTTAAAATTTTAAATTCATTTATATATCCAGATATCTTTATTTATCAAATTTCATTTGTTTAATCAAATGAAATCAGTATCTCAATAGTTTAAAATTAGTTAACTATCAAATTTACAGAGGTTCAAAAATCCGGGTTATCACATCCCTCCCTCTTTGAATCTTTTCGTCCTCGAAAAGGAACGAAGCCAGAATTTATATAATACTTAATATTAGTTAAATCACCTTTTGATCATTATTAAAACACTTTAAAATCTATATAATATTACAAAATAGTTTTATAAAAATACTATTTATAACTTGATGTCTCAACCAGTCCATCCTTGTTCTCACAGAAATTCGGTCATACGTTGATCAGGTGTATGACTTAAAATCTACAAGTGCTTGGTAGACCCGTTTCAACATCGAGTGAAAATACTTTGAAAATAATTTTATTGAAAATTCAGAAAACAGTTTTTGAAAATAGAGGAAATTTCTTTGTGAGAATGCTCTGGAGATCATCACTCCTATCCATGATCGTAGTTACATCCTGGGTTACGTTGTCATCGCAACAAAAGTCCATGTAACTGTAGGCACTTTGCCCACCTCGATTATGCCATGGAACCAACAACAGATCGCAGTAACATTCCAGGGTTACGTTGCCATCACAGCAAAAGTCCATATAACCGTTGGTTCTCAGCGGCACACATGATTTTCGCTGTCAAAATGTAACTTTACCACTACTGCAAAGGTCGTAGTCTACCGATATAAAATCAAACGTAGACTGTTGGCTCTAAGCGGCACACACGACTTTCGCTATGGTACACACTAGTCATAATCCCAAGGAACTAGTTTTGTCCGGACTCCTCAAAAGATCAACTTTAGAACCCCCCCTTGGGGCTCAAGGCAGCACCACCCAGTGGCACTCCTGAGAAGTACATTTCAAGGGAGCGCCTTTTTCCCCAAGAGCCATTATCAAAACACTTTATACTATACACATATAGTATCTTTCAAATCATACACCTAGTATGATCTCATACAAAGTTCCTTTACACAAAATCGATTATCCCAAAATCGATTATTCTCAAACTAGGCTTTCCAAATTTCAATATTGATTTTACCCAAAAATCAAAAGCCTTTCCAAATCCAAAGGTTCCCAAAACCTTTTCTAAAATCCTCATAAGATCCTTTATATATATATATATATATATATATATATAATTTTTAAAACTTTGGATCATTTCAAACTTGTATAAAACTCCTTTTATACTTTAATTATTTCCAAAAATCCATTTTCTTCTGGCAATAGATTCAACAAGGGGAGATTTATCTTATATATAATAAAGATATATAACTTTGTTTATTCCAATTCAGATATTCAAATTTGATTACTCTTTCCAATATCAATTTCACTCAAAACTGTACGACGCACACTTATCATCTGTATGCTATATCAATCTGATCGCTCACCCGATCACACAATTTCACTTCCGAACTAGTATCGTCCACATGACTTCCTAGTGCGGACACAAATCTGGTTTCTTGATTAGAAACCGTCATTCTCCTTGCACAGCCATAACTATGATAGAGAATATCCACAACCAATCAACAATCCATATCCAGGTTCGCCGTCGAAAATCGAGTGAAAAATCCCACTCGGATCGATATAACTATCTCGACATTCTATGCTCGAATCTGGATCAAATCACTATGCGAATAGAATAATATACGTACATCCTACATAATTATCTTCGTTGATTATCAACTAAATCAATTTCTCTTTCTATTCACATTTTCTTTAATTTCTATGCACATAATCACAATTCTTACAATTCCATTGGATTATCACGTTAATCCTTGTCTCAAATGGATATTCAATCATAAACAGTTTGCACTCTGACCAGCTTATATTTAGAAAATAGCTTGAAAGGTTAAAAATAGATAAATACTTGAAAAATAACTATTAGTTTGTAAAATAGATGTAAAATAATTAAGTAATTATAAAATAGTTAGAAAATAGTCAAATAGTTATAGAAATTTTAAATAATTGAAAAATAGTAATTAATTTATAAAACAGTTGAAAAATTGTTAAATAGTTCCAAAAATATTTATAAAACAAATATAAGATAGTTTTAGGTTTAAAAAGAAAAGTTGTATAGTAAATAGTTTGGAAAAATAGATTTATATTAAAACAATTTATTTTGAAAATAGTTCAAAGTCAAACTATTCAATTCCCAATCTCCATCCCTATCAATTCAATTTAAATTTCAACTTCCATTTAAAATGACCCAATTCCAATTTAATTAACTTCAGTTTCCATTGAAATTGATTTATCCCAATTCAAGTTGAATTTATTCTCAATTTCTTTCCAATTCTAGATCAAATTCCATTTGAATTTTAAACCTATTCAACTTTAATTACAATTTCAAATTATTCAAATCAATTTGGACTAATATCAAATTGAACCCACTTCAATTTCAAATCATCACTTTCTGTTTGAATTAATCCCAATTCCCATTTGAATTTGAACTCATTCAACTTCAATTTCATTTCAATTAATCCAATTCAAATTTTCCATTTGAATTTTTAAACTTATCCATCTTCAATCACAATTCCTATTAATTCAAATCAAATTCAATTAGAACTAATTCAATTCAAATTTCAAATTTAAACTATCCAGATTATATAAATTCGAGTTAAATTTTTAAATGTTGATTTAATCCTTCAAATCAACTTATCTCTTTAAACCATTTAATTCTGAATCCAAATTCCATTTTATCTTTATAATGGATATATTACCATACCCCATTTCTTTATTTATTTAAGCAAATCCAATGTTAGCTTAAAGATTATTAATAACAACAGGATGGTATCATTATTTTAAGACATCCATCCATTTCCAACTTCTAGATCTCAAACCCATTTAGAGATCACACAAACTCCCAACTCAAATTAACCATTTAACTTCCCAAGTTAAATTCCAATTTCATCTTGAAATTTCCAAATCAGGTTGATCATTCAAACTTATTTAACTTCTTCCAAGTTAAATTTAATTTACTTAATCCAGTCAAATTTACACAATTTGAATTCCCATTCAAATTTTAAACTTCAGATTAATATCCTTACCACTTAAGTTTAAAACCTATCTTCACTTTGGGTTTCACATTACATTCTAAGGAAAATTCAAAACTCAACCTTAGAGTTTATTTCCTTTACACACTTGGTTACTTTAAAATTTTAAACCACCTTTTGTTTTAAATTCAAACAAATTCCTTTAAAATTTCAAACAACCCTTGTTTGAAATAGGACCCTTTCATTCGAATATATTAAATAATTTATCTCTTATTTTAAAATAATATCATATTCAAAATAGTTTGAATAATATTATTTCCTTTAACATTTTGAAACCAATTCAAATGTTTAAATTTAGAATTCAGAACTTCACAATTTGAAACCCACTTTAATTTACATCCTTTCAAATTTACAAGTTACTCTCTCTAAATGGTTACTTCCTTAAAACATTTTATTGTTTATTGGAAAACAATCATCCCAATATTAAACACAATAACCATTCTATTTCTCTGGTTTGAAACCAATTCTAATTCATCTTATTTTGAAATTCTTCCTCAACTTCAAGATTTTAATTTCAGTTTGAATCCATTTCAAACTTATCTTTAATTTAATTTCAATTTGGTTGTATTTCTATTACCATTTAATTTAATTCCAAAAATTTAACAACCAATTACCTTAATATTTATTAGAAAGAAATATAGATTTACATATCAAAACATATTCTTATATAAAATCATTTAAAATCTTTATATAAGAAAATAACAAGTACGCACTCATACACACACACACACACTCTCCACTCATTCTAAGGTACCATTGACCCTATCCTTAATGAGTGTCCCACCAGAGCCAAGATTCTCGCTTAACCTTCGGCTCTGATACCAAATATAACGACCCGGAAATTTTGATCCCAAAAATTCCAGATAGTTAGGAAAAGAAGAAAAGAGAAAGAAGAAGAAACAGAATCAAGTCACAGAAACCTCATTATTCGCAGCGGATCAAAATATAATACCACATAAATAATAGTTATACAAAGGAAAACTGTACTTGTCAAATTACACTTTAATATATCAGAGTTACGACATATTTACAAACATAGGACAAATAAAATCAATCTGTTTCAGATAGTATAATATATCACAGCAGAAATTCTCCATACGTTCCTGCCAGCCCGCTCGTCTCTTGAGCACCAGAACATCCTTACCCGAAGATCTGTAATACTCGGCCTGACTCGAGCATTACATCAAAGTAACACCCGGGTCAGGCAGGAAACCAGCGTAAGTAAACCATATATCATGAAATACAAAAGCATACAACTTATATAAACCCGGGGTAATTTATATCAATTTAAAACTTCACAAGTTGTTATAGACATCACATATTTCATACATCAAATTCTAAGTGTCAAAACTTAGATTAAATGGTCCAATTCACTTAAATCATTCCAAACCAGCTTATTGATTTCACATATCAATCTATAAAGAATCGAAGTGGTTTCGGGTATTTACTAATACCCGACTCTAGTCTCTTCGAATTCAATACCATCTTATCTCAAAATATTCAAATGAAACACAATTCAAACTTCAAATACAGGGTCTCACCTATACACATTAATTCATCATCGATAGATAACCACTTTATCTTGATTTAAACTCAACATACCATACCACATAGCATCACAAATCACATATCTGAGATATCAACCAATCTAAGGCATGCAATATTATTCAATCATTCATAAGCAAGATAAATGAGTAATACCATTTCTAATTAATTTAAACAAATTAAATAAAATTAATTATTTCAACCACCCTTAATCCTACTTATTTAACATTAATTAATTATAAATTAATTAATTAATGATCCTTTAATTACCCATTTTAATTAATCATCCTTGATTAATTATCTTCAACTACATAAAGTAATTATCCTTTAATTAATTCCACAAATTAATTATCCTGAACCATTTACAATAATTAATCTTTAATTACTTTCACTAATTACATTAATTAATTATATTTATGATCCTTAATTAATTACTTCCTTTAATCAACCTTATTCAATCATAACCAGTAATTAACCATTCTGTAATTACCTACCTTAATTAATTAACTCCTTAATTAATTATATTAATCCTTTAATTATTTACACCAAGTAACTAATCCTTAATTACTTCTCCTAAGTAATTAACCCTTAATTACTTCCTATTAAGTAATTTTCTTATATTAATTACATCCAGTAATTTATCCATCAATTACTTCACTAAGTATCAATTTTATTTAGGTAATTATACTTAATCAATCACCAAGCGACCATCTTTAATTAATCATCAAATTAATTAATCACATTCATCTCAATAAATACAAGTGGGTAATTCATCCCTTAATTACCCTATAAACCAATTAATTAATCTTTAATTTTAGATTAATTATTCTTTAATTATTAATTGATAAACCTTAATTATCACTTAATCTCCTTCAATACAAAGTAATCAATCGTTAATTACTTTTAAAATCAATTAGTTAACCTTCGCCTATTCACATTAATCGCCTCCTTAATTATCTTAAGACATCTATTCAATTTGAATCATTATTAAATCACTCTTGAGAAATATTTATGAACCAATTTATCACTACCCCCATATATAATTATTTCAAATCAACATTTAAAATTCAAAGCACATTTACTTAAAGGAAATTTAATTCTTGAAAGCTAGGTTATCACTTTCATGTTGCTTAAAATTTGAAACATCCAGGATTAGGCTCTAGCTAAATTTTTGTATTTAGAAACAGGTCAAAGAACTCCAGCCTAACCAATATCCTCAAAATAAGAACACACGAGACCGACCCCAACACAAACCAAAATTTTCTAATGACATCGCGAGCTAGATGTTAAAACTTCTCGAGTCTCGAATCCCTTCTTCTTCCAATTCCCACTGCAACAACCAAGAAGGAAACCCACCGATATGCCAATACACGGTGCACATGCACAAGGCGTCGGAGCATCGTCGACCAATGTCAACGCCATTTCCGAGTCGCCTCCGACCGTACCAAACACTTCAAGTTGCCCAGAACCCAAACGATCAGCAAAATCGAAATCGAGATATCTGAGTGCATCAGGAACAAAGTCCAGTCACCAAACCCCTCGCCGCACCTAGCCTCGATCATTAGAAGTCTCGACATCCTGTCCAGGGACTTGCCGTCGTCCCACACTACTGTTCAACTCTCCCTTACGAATTCCGATGCACCATAGTCGGAGAAATCGACTCGAAACTAATCACGTCTCATATCACCAGTAAAAAAACCCTAGTTTGGCCTTGCCGCACCACCATGTTGGTTAGTACTCCCTCCAACCAATTTTCCTTTGTTCGTTACTCAATAGCCCATCCCTGGCCTTAATCCTAATATTCCCAAACTTCGAGATCGCTGAGAATTGAATTTAAACCCAATGCTGATCATCTCCAATGAACTAAAAAATCATGTAACTAAAAATCACAATTTCTATGTCTAAATTCATCGTTGGTCCATATGAATCCTATTATGAAATCAAATCATGAATTTAAAATCATTGATTTTCGACCTAAATTAGCTTATTACTGTAATTTTAATTTATTTTGTAATGATTTCTTAATATAAACTCTCGGTGTTATTTTTAAAAAGAATGTTGTACAATTTCAATCTACTTTTATTTATAGATCAAGAACTATCATCGATTGAGAAGAATGGAATTAAATTTTCTTAGAGTATCAAGCCTGTAACACAACAGAGACTATATGTACAGTCAATACCCAGGCATTGTATACATATATTCTCAACCAAATATTCAAGTAATCACTATGTGCTATGTTTCCAATAATTTTCATCACATGCAACAAATTTAATCACAAATTTAAAGCTGTTATTAAAGAAAAGGTCTACTCACAGTTGAAGGACAGAACTTAGAAACAGAACCATGAAAATTGGAAGCTGCTGCACTCGAAAATTGAAAACTTGTTACTAAAACTTGAACACTTAAGATCTAAAAATTCTTTAAAACTAAAGCTTGCACTTGTCCTTGATATTTGATCTGGAATGGATTTCTGAGTTGATTCTTGTT
Organism: Allium cepa; assembly: GCA_030765085.1. Classification (NCBI taxonomy): domain Eukaryota; kingdom Viridiplantae; phylum Streptophyta; class Magnoliopsida; order Asparagales; family Amaryllidaceae; genus Allium; species Allium cepa. Next base: position 214,023,628 of record CM060930.1, on the reverse strand, counting down.
TTTGTTCAGATTTTGAATTTGTTTACTAGTTTACAGATTTTGCTTGTTGATGAGTTTCTTTATTTTTTTTATTTGAACTGATCCAAGAAGAAAAATTGGAGTAGGAAATAATGATGATATATATCCTTGAATAAAAGAAAATAAATATAATTGAGACACTTGCTAAATTATGCAGTAAATTAATTACACTTGTATTTGCATGTAACAATAGGTTTACGCTTGTAGTTATAATGTATTAATGTGTTTTAATTTTTTTTATATATCTTATTAGAGTTAAATTTTAGTTTTATACTAATAATATCTTTAGTGTGTTTAACAATCAAACTTCTCTTTGTTTAAATTTTATTTACTAAACTTACATTTGTAATTATGCATGATATACTTATTTTAAATGTTTATAAATCTTTTGTATTTATTTTATCAATTAATAATCACTTTCTTAATTTATATAAAGAAAGTTTGCTTTAAGGAAAATAATAAAAGACAAATCCTATTTTTTTTTGGCAAGGCCGACGGGGTTGAATGGACCCCGACCATTTTATTGCAGCACCAAAGAGTTACAACAGATTAAACAATGAGCAAGGCTCGAAGAACACAAAGGAGAACTAAGCGCTACAAAAAACTGGAAACTAAAAGAAGAAGAAACAAAGAATAAAAAACAAGGGAAAGACTCATAACGTTTGGTTAATGCCCAGAGCGAAGGCAAAAGGAAGCAATTCCAGAGAGTCACTTGTCACGTGTACAACCCAATTCTTCATGAAAAACTCAGCTTTCCTATTGTCTTTAACATAAACCCGAGATTTACTTTCTCTCCAAGCCTCAGCAAACAATCTTTTCATAACTGCATGAAAATAACTCCTAAATTGTTCCCTGCAACCCCTTTTCGCACGTATTATGTTCCATTCTTTCTGCTTATCATATGAAATATTAACACTACCAAGTGTGGCCATAACCGAATACCATAGCTGAATAACATCCTTGGATTCGAATAATAAATACACAGCAGATACAACTATGTCATGGCAGAAAGAACACATAACATCGTCATTCGTACCATATCTCTCCAGTTTAGCTTTATTTAGGTTGGCACGTTGTTGTATTTTCCAGAGAAAATTGTTTCCTCTCATACTATTTTCCTCATTCCATGCTCTCAATCTCCATTTCCTTCTGGGCTTGTCAGTGTGCTTCAGCAAATACATAGGCACAGTGATAAGAAGTTTACATTGCTCAAAATAGCTGGCATGGTAACCCCCACGTACAGTCCATATTCCAAAGTGTACCATCACTGATGAACACTGGCATTGATAATTTCAATTTTCATTCTCCTAGTCACTGCTTGAGAAGAGTTCAAGTAGTTAGGTATCACAACTGAAAGTGGTGTGGTTTCACAATTGGATGTACCTTCTTTAGTTAGGGGGTTGACTTGATTGGGGTTTATTGGTGATGAAGGTGAAGATGTAAGAGAGGTTGGTGACATGATAGGCACTGGAGGGGGTTTAAAAGCATTTGGAGGTTTTATTTTAGAGTATACATTGAGTAGTGGTGGAACATTTCGTTCTCCATTAGCTTGTTTGGGAATGATCAGGGAACCCAGTTTGCACGAGTGATCATGCATGTGCAAGTCCTGACACATTTCATTTTCCTTCCTGTGAAAAGCATTCATTTGTTTTTTCTTCTTATTTTTCTTATCACTTGAATTATTCCCCTGTATACCTCTTCCTTCACATCTCGTCCCATTGTCTTTACTTTCAGTATCACTACTTGTGTTGACTTCTAGAGTGTTTACTTCATCAAATATTTGCACCAAATGTTCCTCCTTGCCTTTTGGATTTTTGATACTAGTTTTCTTTTGGGCATCTCTTTGAACATTCTCATTTCTGCCTTCGTCCTCATTGTGTTCGTTTAAACTTTTACTTTTCTCATTCACACTTTGTTGTGATTCACACATTTTAACTGTGATGTCCTCAGCTTCTAGTTCATTTAGAACTTCAAATCTGTTGTGTTGCTGAATACTATCTATAAAATCATCGCCTTCCTTATTCATCTCTGGCGTTTTTAGTTTCTCCACATTTATTATGTTTGCATTCTCCTGATAGTTGACTGCTATAGTTTCACTCCTTTGTATACCACCCCGATCATCAGTAGAACATTGCACATTTTCCTTCTCCACTTGTACATTCTCCCAATCCTTCTCTTTAGTATTAATAACAACACTAGTTTCTTCTTTGTTACCTTCACATTCCTTCTCTTCTATTTGATCCAAATTAGCTTCCTTCGTAACTACTTTTCTCTTTCCCTGAACACGTTGCCATTTACTATTAGTTTGCTTGTTGTTTGAAACCACAATATTATGGACTCTGTACCTTCCAGCATATCCAACTTTGTCTTCCACTACACCATTTGTTTTCTGCTCTTTTACATCCTTAGCATCACAGTTATCTTTAATATCGCATTTCTCAGTTTTGTGTCCAAAATTCTTGCACAAAACACAAACATCTGGTTTCCATAGGTATTCAACATAAATTTTTTGATATCCTCCCTCAACCAGTTTAACTAAAAACTCCTCAACCAGCTCCTTCTCCGGCCTTACTTCAATCAGGCACTTTGCATAGCTCAGCCTTTCTTGCTTCTCTGTCATCTCGTCCATACATAACAATTTACCCAAGTGACTACTTAGCCAATTAATTCCTAGGGGTGACCATGCAAATAAAGGAAGATTATACAAGTGAACCCATACTGGTACTGATGTTACAGAGCCTGTGACATTACTCACCGCCGCATCATATGGTTTTATTATGAAAAGTTTGTTATTCATAATGATAGGGTCACTCTGCAGTATTGATCTCCTATCTTCACAACAAGAGAAGTTGAATAAGAAGATGATACCATCCGATTTTACAGAAACATCACCTTTAAGCTTCCAAATGTACTTTAACTTCTGGACAACAGCTGTATACGATAGTGGTTTGTCGAGGAAAAAGCCGACTAGAGTTTCTTTCCAGATGGCTGCTCTAGCTGCAATAACTTCAACAGGGGGCACTAATGCTTCATCTTCATAAATAGGTGAAAGGTCGACAGGGATGAACTTCCCAGCATTCCTCGGTTTGCGTTTAAATAAGGAAGACCATTTCCGCTCTCCAAAAACAGAGGGAAGGGGGGAATCGGCTAGAGCAATTGGGGGCTTGTAAGCTGAAGGTTGTGGATCAGGGGGGTCGAGGTGAGGGGAGATTGATGGAGTACTGACAGGAGCATGGTCCACCTTGGACGGTGAAAGAGGAAGTACAACTGGTGATTGTACGTTGAGAACAAGGGAAAGAGGTGATACGGCTGAGTTGACCGTAGGTATGGTAGGAATATTTGAGGAGACGTGAGGGGAAAGGTGAGGGTCAGGAGGAGCAGACATTTTATTTTGAATCCAAAATAATTTTATGTATTTATCTTTTAAATTTCAAGTTAAATCTTGAATTCCAATTCTAATTCAAAATAAAAATAAAAATCAACCCATAAATATAAATATACATTTTTAAGCAAATACATCTTAAATTTGTCTTAAAAATACAAATTTCTGTTTTTAAAATCTGCTTATATATATATTCAATCTTTATTATTGTTTCGGATATTTATAATTCAATCTTTGTTAAAAATTTAAATTCATTTATATATCCAGATATCTTTATTTATCAAATTTCATTTGTTTAATCAAATGAAATCAGTATCCCAATAGTTTAAAATTAGTTAACTATCAAATTTACAAAGGTTCAAAAATCCGGGTTATCACAATCAGTTAATTGATGTTATTGATTGGTTGATTGAATGGTGATTGTGATGTATGTTTGATTGTTTAATATTGGATGACCGGATGTTATATTGTTATAACGCTCCAAGTTCCCTATGGGTTGAAATGATATATACCCGAACGATCAATAGATTAAGGAAAAATCGTTAAGGGTTGAAATGATAAACCCAACCGATTTTATAGATTTTGAATTTTATTCGGGATTGCGGGTTGAAGTGATATATATCCATAAATATAAAATATTTGCGAATTGAAATGAAAATTATCTGTATCACTTGACCATAGGGTAAAAATTATATACGAACACAGGATTGGTCAAATTAAATGATTTTAAATCCTTAAATTTTGAATTTATTTATCTATTTTAAATCTGTTAGTCTATTTTAAATCTATTTAATCTAATTTAAATATATTTAATCTATTTTTAATATTTTTAATCTATTTTAAATCTATTTTAAATATATTTAAGCTATTTTGAATCTATTTAATCTATTTAAACTATCTTAAATCTATTAAACTATTTCAATCCTTTTTTTATTTTAGAGTGTTTTAACTATTTAAAAATTTATTTTTACTATTGTAAACTATTTTACCATTTATAACTATCTAAAGTATTTTCTAAATTTCAAACTAAGTAAAGTGGAAGTGGTTATATTTAAATCCTTGATTTAAAAGCAAATGATTAAATGATGTAATAACCTAAGTTAGGATTTAAATAACATATTTTTAGTAAATATGATGATTTTGAAATGAGGGTTTGACCTATTTTGGAAATATGATTTCGAAAGTGAATATGATTTCGAAAGTGATATGGTTTTAATTGAATATGATATTTTGATATAATTATGTAATGGTTTTGAAAATGTAAAAGAACCATCCGGTCAAACTCTCTACCAATACCGAAAACCACTTTAACAACTGTATATGTGGTGGAGGTTCCAGAATGAAGTATGATGGTTTGGCGAATGATTATGTATGAGGTATTTACGAAACCCTGACTCTCATGGATAAGCATAGATGTGACTAAAATAGGAGCTATACCGGGCCGAGTGAAGTCGTAACTCCTATCGGGCACATTTCTACGATACCATATTATAACTTTGTGATTGATTTGGCTCCTCGATTCTGATTATGGAATTGTGTTCCGAGTTGGGCAGTAGTAGCTGCTGTGTGTTACCAGCAGCCCGAGAGTGAAAATGGTAGAATCCTACCCTGGCATTGCCTCGAGTGTCGTGTTCACATGCCTTATCATGCCTTCTATGAGTTTGATTTGTACCATACCTATGGAGTTCCCTGTGGGTAAGCCTCATGGAGGAGCTTACGATACCGTATAAGACTATGGGAATATATAAAATGTGTTAAGGGGGATATGGGTAATGCCTTAACGCTATTTTAATACTTTACTATAAGTCATATTATAATAGCATATTGCACTATATGTGTAGATAGTTTAATAGATCCTTAGGAGATGGAAATGCCGAACTTCTCTTAAGTTATTGCACTCACGTTAGACACTGGATAGAAGATGTCAAAACCCATAAACAGCTCTGACGCCATTACACTCACATTTATTTACTGTTGATTAAAATTACATAAGATATTTTAGTTCTGACTCGAGTGTTTTGTCTTTTCAATTTGCTCGGGTTAGTCTGAACTTTTCAGTGTATCGAATACTACTTTTCTGGAGGACAACGTCGAAGATTTAGTAATATAACTATTTACTATATTATGTCTACTGAATCATGTTGTTCCGCTGCATTTATTTGATTATTTATTCTTGTTGTATATAACTCTGATTTGTATTGTAAAAGTATAATCAAATGTTATTTGTAAACAGCTTCATAAATTGTCTATTTGATTATTATATTTTGTTAATTCACTGCGAGATTCTATGTCTGTCTCTTTCATTCTCTGCTTTTTCTTATTTACCCCATAACAATCATCCCTTTTGAATGGTTTGAGTCTGACGTATGTGGTTTATCATCAATTTAAACCGTCCAAAAAGTTGGGTCGTCACAGATCTTAATTCCCATAGATAGACATGCTTACTTCATCAGCCTTTAGAGCTAAGTACATGTCTAAATGTTTTCCATAAATAAGTGAACAAAAAAAAACACGATCAAGTCGCATAAACAACCTCTAATCCCATTTTTTTAAATTTAGTCTTTTATTAATCAATATCTCTTTTATTAGTAAAACTTCTTTTATCTAATAAAACATTGTTTATCAATGTCCACTATTCATTTGTACTCTTTCAATACTTCAAAAGATATTCATATACTTGTCTCGAATGGTATAAGTATATTCATAAATATTATCAAGATTTCTTACTTTAAACCTTTTCTTTTTCTATCTTTTTCTAAAAGATTCCTCACTTATAATTTCCTTCTAATATCCATTTTAAGCATCTAAGTACTTATACAAATCCATTCGAAAGGTTCAAGATTAAAGTATTGTCACTACGAACTCAAAACCCATTTCACCTATACTTACTTTTAAAACATCATTTTAAAGATCTATTTACATTCATAAATACAATCAAAAAGGCTTAAACGTGAACGTTATTAACAATTGTCACAACAAACCCAAAACCATTTCATACTTAAATCATCTTTAAAAACATTCTTTTTAAAGATCTAAGATAATATCTGGTTAAGCTCGATGGTCGACTAATCAACCATCTAGTTAAAACAATTGCTCATGCAAATCAATGTACATATACTAAACCCGTTTTTGACACTTAAACTTAACCATTCTTCAATCAAAGGTTAAGCTAGGTAAGTTAGAGCACTGGTTGCATCAAAGCCTTGCCTAGACACTTCATTCTTGAATATCACTAATCGACAAGCTTACTCGTTGGCTTTTAGAGTTAAGCCTAGTAGTAATGCTTTCCATGAACATGTAAAAACAACATGATTAGTCTGTTTCCAACATTCCTGACTTGACAATTCCCTGTTTAAGAGGGAAACCCATTAGATTAGCACTCTATTGCTCTATCCTTGCTTGACATGCGACGACCCACCTTTTTGACCCTTTGGAATGACACTTAACACATCCTTGGTGTTCATGTATCGTTGCCCAAGCATTTGAAAGATGAATCGTCATGGGGTAAAATAAAAAACAAAACGATATAGAATAGAAAAACATCACGACGGAATGGTTACATATAATACAAAATGATATAGTACAAAAGGTTACTCCCTACATATAGTTATCCGAGTTATACAAAAGTACAACACCAAACAGATTGGTAGTTATACATTCTGACTTTACACTTTTCAAATACCAAATATGCCAACTTAATCATAGAGTGGAAATAAATAACTAGATAACCAAGGAGCCACCTACTCGATCTCTATCTTCTAATAGCTCAAAAAAAATGCTATTCTCGGACTACTCAAATATAATTGAGTATCCGAGAGTTTAGGGAAAATAAAAAACTCGGGTAAGACAATATGTCTGGCATGAGTAGAACTCTAAAACAAAAGGGACTGTATTTTAACAATAATATATGGGACCACGCCACGAACGGGTTTTCTCCCACATAAAAAGAAACTAAACATAATAATGGAAAAGAACAATATGAAACAAATCCAAAAATAGATGATGGGAAAGAACAGTATAAAGATCCAGACTTGAAAGAATGCAAATAGTCTGAACAAAATCCAAACTGAATAGATTGGATAAAACCAGATAATTGTCCCAACTTGACAGAATGAACAAAAACATATAATTAAACATCTTGAAGAGTGGTTGACTCTTACCATTGCAATTACAGGAAAAAAAATCAATGGTTTGAATCAAATAAGGAAAGGAAATTTTTCTATCAAATGACCATGGGGTGTGCATCCCCCCTTAAAAGAAGTATACCTCTTGAAATATACTTGAAATCCCCAGGAACTCCAAGCTGGAGGCCACTAATTCTTTTCAAGAATCCGAGTATTTCACATCTAAATATTCAAAATCGAATCCAATCTAGATGAGATGTGAAAGTACCTTAATATAAGCAACCCTACATAACTTGTTCCCCAAAAAAACAAGCTTTGATTTAGTTATTTCCGACAAAGGACAACAAAGCTCAACAGAGCAATATATCGTTTTAGAATGACAAAAATCAAGAAGTTGAAGCAACAGATAGTCAGGGTACCAACTATCGAGGATATATAATGACCGTAATAGAAATTAAGTTTTGTATACCCATCACCACTCATCAATTTCAAACTTGAACTATTCTTTGGTTAATAATAATGATTGACAGGTCACGGAAGCATTATCTCAAAATCATGTCCTATGACTATTCTTAACTTTCGAAATAGGGACAAGTCTACCTCATTGACATTTAGTGTTAAGTATAGAAATAAATTGTTTCCGCATAAGTGACATCACTTTAAAACTTAATTCAGTTCCATAACCGAATCATACATTTACTTTTAGAACCGAATTCATGCTTGGGGCACATTACAAATATTGGATTTAACGCTTTGTTAAAAGAGTTTACTAAATTTGAAACATCATTAAAAAAAGGATTTAATAACTTAAACCGCTCCTTATTATATTGATTAATTAACTTTAAAAATTCATTAATTTAGTTAGTGAATTTACTTCAATAGCATTTAATCCAGAAGAAGTTAATCATTTTTAAAATACCATTAATTTAATTAAAAATTAATTATAATTAATTAAAATAACTAAATAAATAATTTATTATCATTAGTTAGAATGAATAACAAAGTCAAAAATACTTGTTACTTTGATGAATTCACTTTCGATACTTCATTAATTAAGTTGATAAACTAACGAATGCATTTAATTGAAAAGGGTAAATCAGCTTTAAGACATCATTAATTAAATTAACATATAAGATTGTGACATAATTAATTTAAAATAATAAATAAATAATTAAATATAATTATTTAAAAGTGATTAATTAATTTAAACCTTATTAATAAAAAGATTAATTAAGGTTAAACAGATTGATTAACCTTAAAAGTCATTACTTAAAAAGATTAATAAAAAACATCACTAATTAATTGTAATATCCCGGAATTTCCAGAAGTTTAAAATGTGATAATCTCTTATTTAAATTATTTGAAATTGATAAATTGTTATTTTCAAAGATAATTAACCAAGTAACAATAATATAATGTCTTGATTATGGTTATAAATTGGTTTTAAATTAAGAATATTTATTTCGTTTGTGTAAATAAATTCTAAATAGATTTATTGTTTTCAAAATTGATAAGTATGTTTAAAAATATTTATATCTGTGTGTTTTAAATTGATTTTAAAATAGAATAGATTATTTGTAAATAGTAATAAGCTTATTTAAAAATTGATATTTTATTTATTTAAATTTATTTTTAGATTTGGATTTTTAAATTTGACTTTGAATTGAATATAAATTAGAATTCAAGGAATGCATACATCTTAAAATAAGTTAATTATATAGTTTGGTTTTAAATTATATATATAATGTTTTTAATTTAAAAATAAGATTTGTTTTGTATTATTCTTTTTATAGAGAAATTTAGAATTTTATTTAATTAATAAAAATAAATGCAAGGCTTTTGAAATAGCATCTTTAAAATAAGTTTGCAATGTTGTATATAATTTTATTTATATTTTATTTGGTTTCATTTCTTTTTAAAGATTGTATTTTATCTAAATTAGCAAACATTTGTAAATGTATAAATGTATTTGTTTGTTAGATATTCTATTAGAAAAGCATTTATAAAATTTAGAAAACATATTAGTTATTAGGAGAATAATTTAAAAGGCTTTTAAATTTCTTTAGAATTAAAATAAATAAAAATTGACAAGTGTTTAGTTCTAAAACACTTTGTCAAACAAGTGTTAAATATTTTTGTAAGTTTGAGACATGTGTCATTTTTGAATTTTCATTTTAATAAAAACTAAAAAAATTTCTATATAAACACTATATTTTCTTCACTTTCTTTTTCTTTAAAACTTTTGTTCATTTCTAAAAAGGGAAACTTGAATATGCATGCCAATCTGAAGCAACCTGTAACCTTTCAAATTTGCAAATACAAAACAATCTTCAAACAAAACCTCAAAATGAAATCTGAAAACTTCCTCAACATAAAGCTGCAAAATTGTTTACCAGAAACATTTCTATGATCAAAAGTTTAAATCTCCTCAAACCATTCTATGATCTAAAGCCTGCAGCTGTTTTCAAATCAAAATCACAGCCTGTTTTCAAAATTTCAAGCATTTGCAAACTTTCATATGCATGAAAGTATGAATCCGGTTCAAGAGCACTTCTGTTTCAAAAGAAGCTTCAACATCAATTCAAAGCATTTTTGCAAGTACTCCAGATTTTAAAGCTTCAAGTTTAAAATCTTTTGCAAACTTCCAGTTCCAGTTTATCATCAAACCCCTACATTTCTTAATAAAGGCGAGTAAACATTTTTTACTTTAAAATTAAAGCAGTAATTGTCTGATTGCATATAAGTTTGTGATGATGTTAATTATATATATATAAGTTTATATCTGTGTAGACAAATCTGCAAATTGTGTTGTAAGGCCTTAAATCTATGCATGTTGGTTTTCTTTTTTTTCTTCTCTGTACTTTACTGTAGGATCTGAGAAAAATTAAATCCTCAAGCTATTATATTTAAACAATTGTTAAGTCTTAGAATTTAAACAAGATAAATTAGTTTAAGTATTAATTAAGAACTAAAGATGAACAGAGTTTTTGGTATTTGAAGTTTTCTGGTAAACCAACAAAACAGTGATACTTAATCACCAATGTGTGAAATCAAATATTGAAATTTGATGAAATAACTATATAATATGAATTGTCATTGGAAATTATGAATTTTGAAAAGAAATTCACAATTTTTAAAACTGTATTAAGTGGGTAATTGGGTATTTACTGGAAATTGAGTTTTGGACTAAAACTGATGATCCTTGCATCTGGAATGCTTGAGATTCTTGATGGAGCTAGGGGTTGGGTTAGAGAGTAAAGTAAAAATGGTTGAAGTATTTTTAAATCTCTGTGAAGATTGGAATTGCTCGGATTTGATTTTTAACCTAGTTTTAGTTCTTGCTGTAAATTGGTCTACTGCACCTTCTTCTCTGCATCGAGTTGGATGAAATTATAGGTGAAGGAGGCATGGTGGATCAGCAACAGATAGCCGGAGTTGTAGGGGTTAACGTTGATCAGTGGCGTGGGTTCTGGGGAAAGTTCTGATGATGGTTTGGATTCAGTTCACCCCGAGGAGCACGATTTTGAATCGAGGCAAAGAAATGGGTTCTGTTGATCATAGAAGCTTGTAGAGTGGTAGGATGATGTGGCGGTGGGTTCGACGTTGGTCAGAATGGTTCCGACAGCAGTGCAGGTTGCACGGAGACTGGTTGGTGTCTGCAGTTTTTATTTTGTTTTGGGTTGCTTGATTTTCTCGAAAGGAGACTCGGGATATTAGGGACATGGCTCGGGATAATACTCGTGTTGTTCTGGGGTATTTGCATAATGGGTTATACTGTTATGTTTTAACAGTTTTTAGTTTTAAATTGAAACAGGTTTTTAAATTTTAAAATCAAACTGTTTTTTTTAAAAAAAAAGAAAAAAAAAATGTACATTGTTTTCTTAGATCCATATACTTATGGGTTGAACTCAAATGGAATGTTCAATCAGGTTTTTAATTTAAAATAAATAAAGTTTTAAACTTTTAAAAAATAATTTAAGCTAAGTTAAATTCTTGTTTTTAAATTGATTTGTTTTTATAATTGGATTTGTATGAATAGTTTAAATGTTTTAATTTAATGTTATTTTCAAACTTATTTTGGAAATATAAAAAGGAAATTTATAAATGTTCTTATTTATTAACAATTAAAGGTTTAAGTAATGTATAAACTTAATGATTGTTAATTAGTAATTAAAGATAGGTAATTAATGATTACTTTATATTTTAAACTAATTTATGATTAAGTTAAGTAAAAAATTTCAAGGTCAATTTAAGATAATGTTTATTTTAAATAATAATTAAGTGTTAATGATTTATAATTAATTAAGTTGATTAAGAAATTTTAAGTTTAATTAATTAATTTAATTATTATTTTAAAGGGGTCAATTAAGTAATTAATTAAGTATAATTATTTATTTAATTAACTATTATTTAAGATGATGATTTAATTAATGACTAATGATTAATTAAATTGTAATTACTTATTAATTAAGTAATTAAGGGTTAATTAAAATAGTAATTAATTAATACTTATTAAAGGTTATATTAAGTAATAATTGGGTTTTCTTAATTAATAATTAAAAAATCATTAATCTATAAGGCAAGTTAATTAAGAATTAATTAACTATTATTAAAGGTTAATTAATTGTAATTAAGAATTAATTAATTATATTTATGGATTAATTAATTTGTATTTAAGGTTGTTAATTAACAACTAAGTCTATTAATTAATGATTAAGAGATAATTAATTAGTTAATTATGGTTAATTAATTAATTATAAAAATAATTAGTGATTAATTACTTTGTATTACAGAATTGATTAATAATTAAGGTTTATTAATTAATAGTTGAAGATAATTAATCTGTTAATTGAAGATTATGAGTAATTAAGGGATGAATTACTCGATTATGTTTTTTGAGATGAGTGAAATCAACTAAGTTAATTAATTTGATAATTAATTAAAGTAGTCACTTGATAAATGATTAAGTATGTGTACTTAATAAGTTTTGATAAGGGTAATTACTTAAGATAAGTAATTGATAAAATACAGGAGGTAATTGGGAAAAGGTAAATTACTTATTTGGAAGTAATTTTAAATGAACAATTACTTGATAAAGTAATTAAAGGTCCAGTGGCTTCTACTAGTGGTCCAGTGGTTTACGACATGAGGTGAGTTGTTGCATCTTGTTGTGGTGGCACAGGTTCGATTCCCAGCGGCCACAAGTATGAGACATAAGTGCACGGCCACTTTAAAACCGGCTTAACCAAAGGTCAGGGCGACATAGTCTCCCTGTCCCCAAAGTTTCGGTTGTGTTCACTTCAAGATTCAATAACTTCACAAATTTAATGGCTTCTACTGTAACGGCTAGTTCTGACATCCCGTTACCTTCTTCTTCTTCTCCCCCGCTCCTCTCGTCTAATTCCGTCTCTTTATCTCCTGTTCTTGACCCTCCTCCTCCTATTCCTCCTGACCCAGGATCTTCTAATCCTCTCTCAATTGCTCATTCTGATCCACTGTTGAAGTCGTGGTCTTCTCTGTTTGCTTCGAAGCCTAGGAATGCGGGATCGTATACTCCATTAGAGTTCAATATTGATTATCATGGATCGCCGCTTCCTCCCCCTGATGTCTTGATGTCTGAAGGTATGAATTTTTGGGAGGGTTATCTAGTGGGGTTTTTCTTGGGTGTGCCAGTGAATTATATGGCAGTGGTATCACATTTTAAAAAAACATGGAAACTGAAAGGTTCATATGACATCAAATCAGACGGTGCAAATTATTTCATTAAGTTTTCTTGTCCAGAGGACAAACAAACTGTACTTCGTGCAGATCCTTCATTTATTAGAGGTCAAATGTTTGTAATAACTACGTGGAAACCTGCTTTTGGTTCAGTGCAATCTCAAGTAAAATCTGTTCCTATATGGATACAACTTTATAATATTCCCCATATTGCATGGACACTAATTGGAATTAATTGGATTGCCTGTCATTTGGGGAAGCTTATCTGTTTCAATGAAGCTACTGAAAAGAGGGAAAGAATGGAATATGCAAAGTGTTTGGTTGAAATAACTCCGGACAAAGAGTTGCCAGATTTCTTATTAATAGGAGATGGAGTAGAGACAAGTCAAAAAGTATACATTGAGTATAATTGGAGGCCTTTGATATGCACTGCTTGTAAAGTTTTTGGTCACTCTACCAATAATTGTGATATGGACAAAAGTATTAGTGAAGAGAAAGTAAGCAGTGAAAAAGGTGTCAAGGCAAATGATTCTGATCCAACAAATAAAAATAAAACTTCAAGGCATAGAAACATTATTGGTGATAATGTGAAAAATAGACAACAAAGTTGGAAGCCTAAGACTATTCAAGTGAACAACAAAGGAGTGGAATCAGACATAACAAAAAAGAATAATGTTATGAACACTATTAGTTCAGACACAATGCAGGCAACTAAAGAATCACAGTTACAAAGTGTTACTCAAATTGAAACATGTAATGCTTTTGCAATTCTTTCAGAAATAGAAGAAGGAGAATTAATAGAAAAGGAAACGGGAACATCAAGTAATTTGCGGGTAGATCCTGATAATATTGTTTATCAACAGAGAGATATCACTGAAATTAACAACATATCTCAAAAGTCCCAATTTCAAAAAGGAACTGAATTAGGTAAACATCAGCAAGACACTAATAAAAGCAATCATAAGGAAACGGAGGCATCAACTCTTAATTCCATCCCAGTGTCTCAGAATAGAATTACTAATGCAGATGATTCATCTGGTTTAAACTCTATTGCTAACAATTCTGTTAGCCCATATGCAAAATTAAAGCCTCCACAAAATATACCTCTCTTTACTCCTTCAAAGGATGACATTCTTGAAGTCAACATGAGTTCTTCATCAGATGCTGATTTTTGCTCAGAAGATGACATGAATGAAGGATATGATTTCAATCAAGAACAAATTATGGCTAGGCTCACTACAAAAAATTCAAAAAAAAAATAAAAATAAAAATTCCTCTGCTATGCTTAAAGGGCCACAAAGATTCACTCGGCAATCTGCCAATAAATATAAATAATTATGATGCTAGACAATATTGGATACTGGAATATAAGAGGAGGACATGATGAAGCCAAAGTTTATGAAATTAAAATGCTTATTAAAGGCAACAACCTAGGAATGATATGCATTAGTGAAACCAAATACTCTGAGGCAGACACTTCTGTATTTGCTAAAAGAATTGCTCCTGGATGGGATGTTATACACAATCATTCAGTTGCTCCTTTTGGGAGACTGCTGATCTTATGGAATCCACAGCTATACACTATTAGTGTTACTGAAACTCACAGACAATTCATTCACTGCAATATAAATCACATTCCTACTAACTTTAATTTTAACTCTACATTTATCTATGCAGATAATTTAAAAGCTAATAGGCAGTTGTTTCTTGATATTCTTCCTTCCTTGCACACTGTATTACCCTGGTTGTGCCTTGGAGATTTTAATTGTATGCAACATTCAGAGGATAAGATGGGAGGATTACCATTGACTCTGGTGGATGTTACTCCTCTTAATAATGCTATTATTCTTGCTCACCTTCATGAGATTCCTAAATCTGGTATGTTTTACACTTGGAATAATTGTAGCAGAACAGGTATTAGAACTTTTTGCAAATTAGATCGTTCTTATTTTAATATTGCTGCTTTCAATGCTTGGCCTTCTTTAATTTCTATTTTCCCTTCTTCTTCCTTATCTGATCATAGTCCTATCATTTTGGACTGGGGAAACAGAAGTAATAAAGGTCCTTCTTCCTTTAACTTTTTTAATAGTTGGATTGATGACCCTGAATTTTTTCCACTAATTGAACAGGCTTGGGACACACCAAAATTTGGAAATCCTATGTACATTCTTCAATCGAAGCTTAAAGATTGTAAAGTCTCCATTAAAAGTTGGTCTTTACATAAATATGGGTCTGGTAGTCTTCTCTCCACTAAAATAAGCTCTGTGCTTAGTGATACTCATATCCAACTGCAATCTGACCCTAGTAATATAGCTATATCAAATAAAGTTAGTGAACTTACTAAAAATCTGAAAATAGCTATCAAAACTGAACTTAAAATGCTCCGGGAAAAAAACAAAACTAATTGGGATAAAGGAGGAGATAGAAACACTAAAATATTCCACAACTCTCTGAAAATTAAGAAGGCTGCTGCTTTAATTCATAGGATTAAAGATAGACATGGTTTTGAAGTAAACACCCATTCAAGTATAAAGCAATCTTTCCTTAATTATTACCAATTTCTTTTTTCTAAAACTGAAGAAGCTACTAACATTCATGTCATTAATGAATTACCTATAAGTAATATATCTAATGATCAAGCTAATAATTTAATTAAGCTCATTACCCCAGAAGAAATTCATGATTCCATCTTCAATATGAAAACTACTAGTTCTCCTGGTCCTGATGGGTTTTCTGCTTTGTTTTTTCAAAAATGTTGGCATATTATTAAACATGACTTTTGTAAAGCTATCCAACATTTTTTTAAAACTAATACTCTGCTGAAAGGCATAAACCATACCAAGCTAGCCCTTATTCCAAAAGTTAACATGCCTCAGTCAGTTTCTGAGTTCAGGCCCATTGCCTGTTGTAATGTAATATATAAATGTATTGCTAAAATTTTATCTTCTAGAATGAAAAATTGCCTTGCTGGACTAATATCCCCTAATCAAAATGG
The DNA here is from genome assembly GCA_030765085.1 of Allium cepa. Taxonomy (NCBI): domain Eukaryota; kingdom Viridiplantae; phylum Streptophyta; class Magnoliopsida; order Asparagales; family Amaryllidaceae; genus Allium; species Allium cepa. Next base: position 214,007,391 of record CM060930.1, on the reverse strand, counting down.
TTTTGTTGCTGGAAGATCAATTATAGATAATATTTTACTCTCCCAGGAGCTAATTAAAGGCTACAATAGGAAAAATATTTCTCCTAGATGTTTTATGAAGTTGGATATCCATAAAGCTTATGATTCTGTTAGTTGGGAGGCTATCATATCCATTATGTCCAAAATGAACTTTCCTTTGCCTTTCTTAGCTTGGATATATACATGCATATCTACTGTTAATGTCTCCTTATCTATAAATGGTGAGTCATTTGGTTATTTTAAAATGCATAAAGGAATTAGGCAAGGGGATCCTATATCCTCTTCTCTATTTATTTTAGTTATGGAGGTACTTACTCAATTAATTGGTGTTGAATGCCATAAAAAAAAATTGATTATCACCCTAAGTGTCAAAAATTTCAAATATCTACTTTAATGTTTGCTGATGATCTCCTTCTTTTCACTAAACCAAACATTAAATCTGTTACAAATGTTTTTACTACCTTCCAAATTTTTAACCAAATGACAGGCCTAAATATAAATAAAAGTAAAACTCAAATAAGTATTGCAGGGGTTTCAAATGTCATTTTTCAGAATATCCTTCATGTTTCTGGTCTTCAAGCTATTGACCAAAATGCTATGCACCTTGGTGCTCCTATGTGTAAGGCTAGAATTACCAATGCTCAATGCCTTCCTTTATATGAAAAAATAACTAATAAGCTTAATAATTATAATGGTACTAAAATCTCGCAAGCTGGAAGACTTGTCATCATCCAGAGTGTTGCCTCTGCTATGTGTGCTTATTTTTTTAAACTATTCATAATTCCTTATAAACTCATTAATATGCTAAATAGAGCTTTTAATCATTTCCTATGGCATGGAAATATTTTTTCCACTAAACTCATTCCTATTGCCTACAAGAAAATTATTGTTCCTTTAAATAAGGGAGGCCTGGGAATTATTAACCTAAAACTTTGGAATATTGCAACTACATCTCAGCTTGTTAACAAATTGCTCAGTAGTAGCATGGGGATGTGGGAAAAATGGAATAGGCATTACAATCTTAGGGGTGGAAATTATTGGACTATGGAAGCTAAAAATTCTGATAGCTTTTTATGGAAAAAACTTTTGGCTAATAGAAGTTATTACTTGCCTATGGTGCAGTGCAACACTGTGAACTCTTTTTGGTACTCCCCTTGGTGTGCTCCAGGAATGATTCTATCTCATCATATTGATTATATCCTTCTAATTAACTCTGGAATACCCATCAATGCTAATGCTAATGATTTTTTTATAGATGGTGTGTTGCAATTACCTCATGTCAGTTCGACTGAGCTAAATAATCTATGGTCTACTATTACTGATGCTTATAAGCATGTGGATCATGGTGGGATCAGCTGGAATGGAATTCATCACAGCATATCCATTGTTTACAGAACTATAATCCAAATTCAACATGATTCCTCTTTTCCTTGGCACACTCGTATATGGAAGTCTGGATCTAAACAAAAGCATAATCTGCTGCTTTGGAAATGCTTGATGAATGCAATACATACTCAAGACAATCTTGTTAGAAGGCAATTAATCGATCACTCGCTATGCATTCTTTGCAACAGAGCAGCGGAAAATGTTGGGCATTTATTCTTCAATTGCCACTTTTCTTTTCAGTTATGGAAGGAAGTTCTTCATAGAATTCACGAGAGGCCTCCGCATCGGGATTTTAAGCTGGAATGAATTAGGATTTTCCATTTAACTAGATGGAAGACGATATCGACCAAACGAATTCTCTCCTACCTCAAGCTTACGATAGCTGTGATATGGGACGAAAGGAATTTGAGAAGATTTGCGCGGTCTTCTTCTTCTCTTTCTCAACTTCTTTTGAAAATTCCCCTGTAGCTATCGCGTCTTTTATTAGTTTGTGCGTGGTTATGCTGTTCTGTAATTGATCTCTTGTTGTATCGTGTCTCATCATTTACATTCTTCTTTGTAAGTTGATTCTGGTTTAATTAAAGTGGACTGTCCACTATAAAAACAGGCTGGCTTTGCTAAAAAAAAAAAGTAATTAAAGGTTTATTACTTGGTGTAATAAATCAAAGAATTTATTAAGTAATTAAAAGTAATTAAGAGTAATTAAGAATAATTAATTGCTATTTATATTCATTAAAGTTGATTAATGGAAAGTAATTTAATTTAAGCATGATTAATTTATGTAGCAACTTAAGAAATAATATAATTAATTATAGTTAATTAATTAATGAAAGTAATTAATTAGGGTTCATTAATTGATATGATTAATGAGAATAATTAAGATTAATTACTTGATTAAGAGTTAATTAATCAAGGTTGATTAATTAATTAGTTTAATTAATGAATGAGTAAGCAAGATTTATTTTGATGAAGGTATTTAATTTAATTAATTTTAAATCAACTAATAGATGAAGTAATTAATCTAATTAATTTTAAATTAATTAGAGATAGTTAATTTAATTCGTTTTAAATTAATTATGTTGCGGTTAAGTAAATCATTGCTTATGTATATATGGATGACATTGATTGTCTTGAATGGATGTAATCTCAGAAATGAGATAAGTAATGCAGTGTGGTATGAATGCTTGGTTGCTCTGTGATGGTAATATAGATTATCTACTATGATAATGATGTGGATTACCTATTTTTGTTATGGATCATCTGTTTTTTTGATAATGTGATTATCAATTGTGACTTGTGAATTATCTATTCTATGTGTATATAGATATTTGAATTTAATTGTTTAACTTTAAAACAACTTGGACCTAAAAGACAAGCATTGGATTTCGATGAGACCGGGATCGGGTTTCCATATTTGGATATTCGAAAACCACATCGATTCCAAATAAAATGTTAGGTCGTGAATCAAAGTGGAGCTTTGTGAAGACTCGAGGTGTAAGAACTATACGTCAGTATAACTCTGGGGGTGATTCCGTGAAGAGTTTGACGGAACTAGTTCTTATAGGTTCGAGATGAAGGTTCAGAGTGCAAGGGTTATTGTCGTTAACTCTGAGGGTGATTCCAAATTGAGTGTAATGAGATAATGCCTTCGGTTTCGTTCGAACCCGGAACGAACTTGTTTGGATTGAATGCTTTCAGAACATCGTCAAGTGGACGATGAGCATTCTAAGTGATGTGATCACTAAAGGTAATCGTAGCCTCAAGCCTCATCAACCGGGAATGGCTAAAACAGGGGAGGTGCAGCAAGGCTTCGTGGGTAGCCCCCACTTGAGAGTAAGATTTACCCCTGTCTAGAGGTCCCTTTATTTCGGCTGTGTGGGCGGTTGAATGGCTACATCCGCCGGGGTTGTCTTATTTGGAACTGTTCAGTAAGGAATGCGTCCGGCTTTGTGTTGCAGGGGAGTTAGGGTGGCTCCTCGGTACGATGATCTAGGCCACGTACTGTGACGGGGGTACCCCAGTAGCCCTACCATTGTATGGAATCCAAAATCCAATAAGTGCCATTGGATTTGATTGTATTACCCACTTTTGTGGCTAGTAGCTGGAATTTAATAATGTAACAATTTCGGCTATTTCATATTTATTTGAAAACCCTAGACCTATTATAATATCATCAGATTTCCTGTCAAATGTTTTGGTTAGCGTAAGGTAAAAACTATTCCATGTTTATGTGTGGGAAATCTTACGTGATACCTTTTCTTTCAAAAGGTTTTTAAAGTTAAGCAACTTTAACCGTTTACTCACACTAGACCCATGTCTGACCCGGAGTTTATTCTGTTTTTTGTTAAACTCTTGGGTACTCAAATTTTTACAAGTAGCCAGGGGATTTTAGGTTGGCTTGACGAATTCCGGAGGAGCAATGGAGCAGGAGGCTTCTGCGTATAGCTATAGAGTATTCCACTGTGTGTTCTCTAAGTAGTTCGTCTTTGTGTTGTATTGAGTTGTATAACTAGACAGGTGTTTATAACTGTCTAGTATGTGTTGTTTTAGCTGTGTAACTCTGAAAGTGATTGTAAACTATGTAATATTTATGTTATTAATATAATTTATTCGTTCCGCTATTTAGATTTTGATGTTGTTATTTTCTTCTTCTCTGTCTTTTCTCTTTTCTATCCCTTTCTTTCTTAAAAATGATGCGATTTTCTATGGCAAGAAAGTCGGGCCGTCACATTAATCTATTAACTAAGTTTAATCCATCATTATCAAAAGATTAATTAGTCTTAAACACATTAAATAAAATGATTAATTAAGTTAAAAGCACCATTAAATAAGTAATTAGTTAAATTTAAAACACATCATTAATAAGTTAACGATATAACCTTAATCCTCTTTAATTAAATAATTAATTAAATAATAATTATTAAAATAATTAATTATTTTTGAAAACATCATTAATCAAAAACTTACTTAACTTGTAAAATAATTCAAGCACAATAATGAAACCAAACGGTTTCGATAAAAGGTGATTTTCCGAAAGTGTCGATATAGTGACTATCGCTATACGGGCAGTTTGAAATTCAAGTATATGACATTATCAATACAACCAACCATCACAAAGCAATGATATGAACACATATACAAGGTATTCGCTATGATACAACACGTAATAAGTACTTACTAGCAATATAATTACTTTAGCTATAAACTTTTCATATTTGCTTACTGCATACAAATTAATTTCCAAATGCGACAACATTTTGCAACATGAACCAAATCAACTTCCAAACCATCACTGTACATATACAACAAGCATTCATAGGTCGTAATTATGAACAAAAATATAGTTGTAAACTTTGGTTTAAAGTTTGAAGCTTTACTCACAAAAACACTTTTAACATAACTGAATCACCACAACAAGTTGCCAAACTCACGCATTATCGTCATGACACCTTAACTTGTACTTGTAGGCCCTTAATAGGCTGGGTTTAGGTTAGCCTGAGCAATATGGGGCCCAGCCTTGGGGCTTTGAGGTGGAAATGGCCTTGGTTTTGGTAGAGGAGTGTTTGTAGGTGAATATATGGAGTTTAACTTGATTTTTAGAAGTGTATTCACTAGTTTTTATCTTGGGAATTTCTCTTGAAAGCCATGAAAATATTATTGTATATAAAGAGATAAGAAATGAAGATAGAAAGGAATATGTAAAGTGGAAAATGTATGGAGACAGGGAGTATTTATAGCAAAAGAGGTGCAGTGGTGATTAAAATAACTTATTAATATAAAATTAAAAAATGCATTCATGTAAATACTTCCATGCCTCCCCCCTCACCATAGAGCACATGTTAACCCTCCCTCCCCCATAGGTCCACCTACACCATGCTTTAAGTACTTGTTTAGGTTATGGTTAGGGTATTTAATTAATTTCCCATGGTTATTTAATGTATTTTTGTGCATTTAATGTCAAATCAAGTTTTATATCTAAACTAAGCTTGATTGTTAACTTTAATAGATTGATTATCTTATCACATGACATATGTGCATGTGTTTGCGTTTTTATATGAGGGATACAAAATGTACACAATGTTTTCGATGACATTTTCGATGTCGAAAAGTCGAATTTTAGGAAAACGTTTTTCGGTTACATTTTTTGTTTTTATTTGAACTAACTATTTTAGTAAACAAAATTTGAAAATGATTTTAACATCATTAATTATTATTTAAAATTGGCTTAATTGGTTATTAAAATCCATTATTTAAATATGTGAAAATGATTTAAATATTTAAATTCAAAGTGATTAATTTTCGGGTCGTTATACTCTGCTCTCCTAAAAGAATTTCGTCCTCGAAACTATTATGGAGTGGAAGAAGTAATAACCAACCTAAGAAAAATCAATTTACTTAGTTTTCAGTAAATCTGTTTAGTTATATTTTCCTTAGTTATATCATTTCTATCATAAACATATGTAATATAAACACTATAGCAACCATATGCAATCAAGTAACATGATGCAATCAAAAGTAATGTAGAAAACATATGCATCAAAATAAAGAGAATATTTTATAATAAATGCAATGCATCCAAAAAAATTCAATATACTTCCAAATTTTAGAACTAAATCCCCAAGTTTTATAAAAATATTTTCAAAATTTATTTTTAAATTCCTCAAAAAGAGAAGTAAATCAAAAACCAAAGTCAAAAATGTCTAAGGAGGGGTTCTCCTAACAAAACATGTTACTCTAGATTCAAAACAACATGAAGATTCCGTGGTATTCCATTTCCTCCAAAAATAATAACTAGAGAAAACAATTATTATTTATTTCCAAAAAAATTCCAAAATCACGTTTCCAAAAGCACCAAGATTTAAGTCCAAATAAACAACAATTCAAAAACCATATTTTATAAATTTTAACTTTATAAACTATGGTATATAAGATCAAACAATCAATGGATAAAATTTAGTTAAATCAAATCAATCGAATTCCATAAAGGAACAACTAACACTCAACATTATTTAAAATATCAAATGACTAACAAAATTAACTTAGGTTCAAAACTTTCTTGATTGGCTAAGAATATAAATAATTTCCTAAGCGTACCATTTTGCTCATCAGCCGTTGGTTATTGCTTAGAGGATCATCTATGCTCCTTTAGACAAAATTGAAAGTCGCTTTCTAAAATTATTGGTTTCTTAATTATACCAATATTTCTAAACCACTTAAATTTGCATCAAGTATTTTATTCAATACCCAATTGTTTATAAATTATTTCATAAATTTTCACCTAAATTTAACAATATTTTAGGAAGTCATTTTTTTATAAAACATCAAATAATAACTTTTCCACTTTAATTACTTGTATAATACTCTCTTATATCCTAAGAGTACATACAAATAAAAATTTCATTTTACCTTTCAAAATTTAGGTCCAAATCTAATCAAAATTTGGGTCTTTTAAAACTGAGCCAACTTCTCGACCTCTTTAACTTAGACAGTTAAAATGGATGATGTTTATGGGTTGATCCCAAACAAAAAATAGCTTACACCGCTTACATGTGTTGAACAATAGCTATGGTTTCATAAAACAACGTCTATTAAAACCTTCCGACTTTTTTTATCTTGAGGTGTTATAAAGGACGATGTTATCTGGTGGCCCAATAACATCAATTAGTTTATACTACATGGAGACTTCAAATAAAATCTATGGTTTTGATGAAACAATGTTATCAAAACCTTCTTATCCAATCTAAACCATTGAAATTAGTGTTAAATTATCCCTTATCTTCTCGGAGGGTAAAATTCATTTATCTAAAACAATCTTTTATCAAAAATACTATTTATTCGGAAACCAATTCCCTTTAAGGGAACTTAAAAACTAATTAAACATACTAAATATATTTCTTTTCCAAAAATATTTATAATTTAGAAAACTTCCAAATAATAACAATATTACTTTTCTCAAAATCTATTGATATCATTTCAAACAATTCTGGGATTTAAATTTTCCAAAAACTCTTTAAAATGTAATTTTGAAAGACAAATTTATAATGTTAAGTGTATTAAAACAAGGGTCAAAAAACAAATGTCGTTAAAACATTGTTTATTACAACCCAAACAATTTACACTTAGCTTTATTTATAAATTTAAACATATTTATTATCCCAAAAGATAATAAACAAATTTAAATACCTTCATAAATTTAAAATAATATTAATTATCCTAAAGATAATCAATCACATTTATAATCTATTTTAAATAAAAAATCCATTATCTTTAATAAAATAGTTAATTATTTCAAACACCTTTATATCATCAGTGAATTAACTTTAATATCTTTATTAAATCAGTTTATTAACTTTAAAACACTTTCATTAAATTAGTTAATTTACTTTAATCACTTTTATTAGATTTATTAGTTTACTTTAAATATCATTAATTAAAAAAATTTATAATATTCAAATAATCGTTAATTAAAATGAATAATTAATCTCAAACATCATTAACTAGAATGATTAATAATTTTCAGGGGTTTCGGACCAAAGGTCCCTATTCTCAAGTGCCCATGCACAAAAAGTCCCTACTAATAAACCCACGTAAATTGGGTCCCTGTTTTTTTATTTTTTACCAAGTTGTTCCCTTTTGGAAAATCGGCCCAGCATTGAAATCAAGGGAAAATGTAGCATAAATTAGTCAAAAACTAAAAACAAGGACCAAATTTTCATAACTTTTTTGGCATGGACTTTTCTTCCATCATCTTCCAATTTTAGGGACATGGCAGCCATACCTTGTAATTTTCAAAAATCATTAGTTAAAAAAATTATATAAATTTAAAACAATCATTTATTAAAATGATCAATTAAAGTTCAAAATCATTCATTAAATGATTAATTACTTTTAAATATCATTAATCAAAATAATTAATTAAATTCAAATATCATTACTTAAATTGATCTTATTAAATTCATATCTCATTCAATCAAAAGATTAACCAATTTCAAACTTTATTAATTAAATTGGTTATTTGACTCTAAATTAATTAATTTAAAATAACATTAATCATAATGACTAATTAATTTTAAACATCCACTTTTGTGGAAACACAAGCTCAAATTCAAACACACATATAAGTGTTTGGGGGATGATATTTAATAAATGACGGTATAGCAGAAATTGCTATAATGTCACATAAATAGTTTAAATTAAATATCCATATTAATTTAAATTAAATATCCATTTTACAAATGGAAATTCAACCAAACAATAAATCAAACAATTTAACTAACATCTAATCAATCAACAATAGTTTATGGCATCATATATATGATATAGTAAATTTTGAATGTGAATTAAGCTCATATTTAAATAATTCTCCTTTATTATAAATAAATTTTTTCATTTATTTATTCTTTAAATGTATTATCCTATCATTCATATTATATTAAACAACTTTTTATTAAAAGTTTACTTTAAGCTTAACACTATTAAAAGATAAATTTTAACTTAACCCTTAAATTGAACACTTTATAGTCAAACTTTGAAACTGAATTCATAAGGAATTCGATCTTAAGGTTCCCTAATTGATATTTACCTAACCTATAACTTACTAAGGGAAATCTCTTATGAACTAATTCAATAATAGTTAATGCTCAAACTGGACGAGCATAACTAAACAAATCCTAAATGATGATAATAATAAAATATTATCATCTCCTAATAATCAACTCACCAATACACTATATTACTTTTTGAAAATTATTCTTGTATATATAAAACATATTTCTAGGTAAAATTATTTCATTTACCATTTTAAAACAATATTATATCGTTAGGTCTGTTTAAGTTTTTAGGAATCCCTATCGATAATGCTGATCGGGCATATCGACCAGAATTCACATACCACTCAACAGATCAAACAACACAATATAAAACCTTTTTACAACATTAACAAATACACACTCAATATATATTTATACTCTTAGATTTATCATAGGACACTACTGATCCTATCATTAGAGACTACCCCACCAGAGGTTAGGGGTTCGCTAAACTTAAGCTCTGATACCATCTATGACGATCTACCTTTTTGATACTTGGGAACGACACTTAACGCCTCCTCGGTGTTCGTGTGCCATTGCCCAAGTACTGGAAAGTTGAATTATCATAGGGTAAAATAAATAACAGAATAAGACAGAATAGAAAACCCTCACAATGGAATAGTTACATATAGTACAAAATGATATAGTATAAATGGTTACTCCTTACATGGAGTTATCAGAGTTTACAAAAGTACTACACGTAACAAATTGGTAGTTGTACATTCTGACTTTACATTCAAATACTTATTATACCAACTTAATCATACAACAAAAATAAATAACTAGATAACTAAGAAGCCACCGGCTCGATCACCGTCTTCAAAGAGCTCTAAAGAAAAACCTATTATTCTCTGACTACTCAAATATAATTGAGTACCCGAGAGTTTAGGAAAAATAAACATCTCGGGTCAGACATTATGTCTGGTATGAGTAAAACTCTGAAACAAAAGGGAGTGTATTTAACAACAATATGTGGGACCATGCTGCTAGCACGGTATACGTTTTCTCCCACATAAACAACAAACAAACATAAGAATGGAAAAGAACAATAGAAAACAAATCCAAACATAGTTGAGGGGAAAAAATAGTATAAAGATCCACATTTAAAAGAATGGACATTGTCCAAGCAAAATCCAAACTGGACAGAATGGATAAAACAAGATAGCAGTCCAAACTTGATAGAAAGGTCAAAAACTTATAATTAAACATCTTAAAGAGTGGTTGACTTATCCCGTTGCAATTACAGAAAAATAATTCGAAGTTTCAAATCAAATAAGGAAAAGAAAATTTCCAACAAATGACTAGAAAGGTGCATCCCCCTTAAAAGAAGTATACCTCTAGAAATATACTTGAAAATCCCAGGAGCTCCAAGCAGGACCCTGCTAATCCTTTCCGAGAATCCGAGTTTTTCACATCTAAATGTGCAAAACCGAATCTAATCTGGATAAAATGTAAAAATACTCTAATGGGAGCAACCCCACATAACTTGGACCCTAAAAACACGCGCTTTCATTTATTTATTTCCGAAAAAGGATAACAAAGCTCAATGAAGCAACAAATCATCTTAGAATGACGAAAATCTAGAATCTGGAATAACCAATAGTTGGGACACTAAGTATCAAGGATATAAAATGATAGAATATGGAAATTAAGTCTTGTATACTCATCGATTTCACACTTGCACTGTTCCATGGTTAACAATAATGCTGGACAAGTCAAGATAGTGTACCTCAAAGTCATGTCCTATGACCAATCTTAACTTTCAAAATAGTGGCAAATCTACCTCATCGACATCAAGAGTTAAGTACATATATAAATATTTTACATATAAGTGATATCGCCTTATGGAACTTAACTCAGTTCCATAACCGAATCAATTGTTTACTTTTGAAACTGAATTCGTGCTTGGGATTCACATTACAAGTATTAGCTTTGAGCACTTTGTTAAAAACTAACTTTGAAACATCATTATAAAAATGATTTAATAACTTAAACACATCCTTATTATATTGATTAACTAACTTTAAAGGTTCATTAATTCAGTTAATGAATTTACTTCGACAGCCTTTAATCCGAAAAAAGTTAATCATTTTTAAAACACCATTAATTTAGTTAAAAATTAATTATAATTAATTTAAATTAAATAAATAAATAATTTATTATCATTATTTAAAATGAATGACAAAGTCAAAACGTCCTTATCATTTTGATAAATTTACTTTCGAAACTTCATTAATTAAGTTGATAACAACTTCAAATGCCTTTAATTGAAAAGACTAAATCACCTTTAAAACACCATTAATTAAACTAAAGAATAATATTTGGACATAATTAAATTAATTAAATAAATAATTAATTAAATATCATTATCTAAATTGATAAATTAATTTAATACTTTATTAAGGAAAAGAGAAATTTAGGTTAAACAAATTGATTAACCTTTAAAACCATTACTTAAAAAGAATAATAAAAAACATCGTTAATTGATTTATTAATTAGCTTTGATCCATCATTACCAAAATATTAATTAGCATCAAAAATCATTAAATAAAATGATTAATAAATATGAAAACATCATTAAATAAGTGATTAATTAAATTTATAACACATCATTAATAAGTTAATTAGTTATCCTTAGTCCTTATTAATTAAATAATTAATTACTTAAATTAAATAATAATTATTAAAATAATTAATTATATTTGAAAACATCACTAATCAAAAATTCTCTTAAATTGTAAAATAATTCTAAGCGCGTTAATGAAACCAGACAGTTTCGATAAAAGGTGATTTTCCGAAAGTGTCGATATAGGGACTATCGCTATACAAGCAGTTCGGAATATGAGTATATGACATTATAAATACAACTAACCATCACGGAGCAAGGATATGAATACATATACAAGATAATTCGCTATAATACAACATGTAATAAGTATTCACTAGCAATATAATTACTTTATCCACAAACTTTTCATATATGCTAACTACACGCAAACTAACTTCCAAATGCGATAACTTTTTGCAACATGAACCAAACCAACCTCAAAACATCATTATACATATATAAAAAGCATTCATAGGTCATAATAATGAAAATAAATATAGTTTAAAACTTTTGGTTTAAAGTTGAAGCTTTAGTCACAAAAACACTTCTAACTTAACGGGATTACCACAAAAAGTTGCCGAACTCATGCACTATCATCACGACACCTTATTGGGATCTTATTGGGCTGAGTTTGGGTTTGGCCTAACTGATATGGGGTTCGGCCTTAGAGTTTTAAGGTGGAAGTGGCCTTGGTTTTGGTAAAGGAGTGTTTGTAGGCGAATATATGAAGTTTAACTTGATTTTTAGAAGTGTATTCACTAGTTTTTGGCTTAGGAATTTCTATTGCGAGCAATGGTAGTATTCATGTATATGAAGAGAAAAGAAGTGAAGACATAAATAAATTTTTAAAGTGGAAAATTGCGGAGATGAGGAGTATTTATAGGAAAAAGAGATATAGTGGTGATTAAAATAACTTAATAATATAAAATAACAAAATGTATTCATGTAACATACTTCCATGCCTCCTCCCTCACCATAGACCTCATGTTACCCCATGATAGGTCCACCTATACCATGGTTTAGGTAACTTTTTAGATTATGGTAAGGGTATTTAATTAATTTCCTAAGGCTATTTGATGTATTTTTTTGCGTTTAATGTCAAATCAAGTTTTATATTTAAACTAAGCTTGATTATTAACTTTAACACATTGATTATCTTATCACATGACATATGTGTATGTGTGTACATGTGTATATAAGTGATACAAAATGTGTACAACATTTTCGATGACTTTTTTCGATGTTGAAAAGTCAAATTTTCAAAAAAGTTTTTTAGTTACATTTTATGTTTTTATTTGAACTAACTATTTTAGTAAACAAAATTTGAGAAAGATTTTAACATCATTAGTTATTACTTAAAAGAGGTTTATTTGGTTATTAAAATCCATTATTTAAATATTTAACAATATTTAAGTGCTTAAATTAAAAATGATTAATTTACGGGTCGTTACACAACATCAATCTTAACTCTTACAAATATACAAGTCTAGCGTTAAGCAAAGTTAATTACCTTTTAAATAAGTAAGTAACAGCAAGATAAATGCATTTTTGACATTCAAACTTAACTATTCCTCATTCAAGATGGAAGCCCAATAGGTTAGAGCTCTACTGCTCCGTCCCTACTCGACATCAATCCTAACTCTAAAAAATTTAGAAGTCTACCACGTTGGCTTTTAGTGTTAAGCCTAGTCGATTACCTTTTCCATAACTTATATATCCTTTAGAAATACTTTTGCATAGGTTTTAAATATCTAAGTAAAATTTTATTTGAAAATAATTAATTTATAATTTGATGAAATATCAAGAAAAACATATTTTAAATTTTGCAGCACTTTACTTCCAAAATTCTTAAATAATCATTAAAGCTATATTTAAACTTGTAATCTATTTTTATACTCAAATGCATTTTATTCGAAATTCCACAAAAATATTTTATAAAGAAAAGGATTTAGAAACCATTTAAATCATGAAAAATATATCAAAATATCGCATTTTAAACACTTAAAACCATAATCGACTTATTATAGCATTTATAAATGCTATGAAAAGACCTTGTTAAAACAACATTGAAAAGCCCCATCTTTGCGACTAGTATTAACCATATAAACAAATGATGTAAGACTTGAAATCTTTATAGTAAGTACTAACCTTTGCGTACTTAAAAATCATGGAAAAAACTCCTACATATAACTTCTAACTTATTTATAAAAATTCCATGAAACTAGGAATTCAGAAGTGCACTTATAACGACTATTCTCGCCTTAAACACTTTCAAACTTACTTCAATTTAACACTTTAATTTAACACACAAGTTAAAAAATGATATAAACATCAATTCAAGGCCATGCTACATGTTTAAGAGGGCAATAGAAGTGATGTTATGCAATATAAAGTTATCATTTTCTTTCAAAAGCAAGAGAGGCCCAAAGTTTATAAGTACTTAGTTGATGTCTCTTTAACTTTATACTTTGCACACGACATACATATACATAATATATACTTATAAGATAGTGTGATAACTCACTTAGATCCAAGTTAACAACCAACCAAAGCACAAGAACCAAGGCAACCATTCCACCATCACCCCATCACCAAAGCAACCACCTTTACCTCCAAAATCTCGAAACCATGCCTTTCCACCTCATCATTGCTTATGGCCAAGATAGGTTCCCCACTTCACTCCATCATTCTTCAACTTTTTAAATGCTAAACCATGTTTAAATGATATTCTAAGGTCTTTGGGAAAGTCTGGTTGTGATTGGAGTTGGTTTGAATAAGATTTGAGAAAGTTAGAGAGGAAAAGAAGGATAAAGAAGCCATTAAAAAGCTTAGTTTTCATTTGTGAATTTGTGATCAATTCCTAAGGGTATGCCTCTCCTAATATGTGATCAAAATGGTGTTGCATAAACTTGCATTTAACCCCCGCCCCCCCCCCCCCCCCCCAACTATGCCATGGAAGCTTTACCCCACACCACTTCTCATTTAATTCACTTCTCCTTTATGCAAATTACACTTATACCCTTACCATGATAATATCTCTTATCCTAAAGGAAGGTTCTAGAATGATCCATGCTTTATAAAGAGGACTGTGTACTAAGTAGTTGCCAATGTTTTCATTTGATTTTTAGACAAGTGCACAAGAGTTCGAACAACTTATATCGATCGAAAAGTTGTTTACCGATAAAACGATTTTCGGTCACATTATCAATATTTCTTCAAATTATTTATTTTTTATTATATTTTCCAAACCAATTTTATCATCATTTCTTATGATTTTAAAGAGGTTTAAAAACCTTATTAAATCATTTTAATAACATTTAATTCAAATATTCAAATATTTAAATAGTTTAGATATTTTAATACGAAGTGTTCGAAATTCCAGGTCATTACATTCTCCCCTGCTTAGAATTTTTTGTATTCAAAATTCCAACATGATCAAGCAAAGAATTAATCGTACATCAATAGTTAACAATATTCAAAATCACTTAGAAAACATAGCTTACGGTTTGCCCAAGTTAAAAATCCACTCATCACACAAGGATGATAAACGACCTACTAAGCGTATCGTACGCTCAACAACCTCATGTAATTACTTAGTAGACAACTCATGCTATCCCGCAAATCAAAGAGACATCACCTAAACTCCCCATAAGCAAACAAAAGATAGTATTCATATACTAAAACCCCTATGATGCAGATGGACCATCCATATGCAATATTAATTTCGATCGCATAAATTTCACTTCTTAAATAGTATAGATCACCTAACCTTTCTAGTACGGACTTCGATCAGGTTCCTCGACAAGAAACCTCCGTTTCCTTATCTAGCCATATATTATGATAGAAAACTTTGGGATCTTATCAAGAATCCGTATCAAATGTTCATCGTCAAGAATCGAGTGAAAAATCCTTGTTTGCATGGGTGTAAATCACCTTGAAATATTATACTCGAATACTGGATCAAGAACAGTCATGCGAATAAAATGATCTACGTACAACTTACGCACTTATCCTATTGGCTTCTTTACTATGCCAATATCTTATTCCACATAAATAGTATGTCTCTATACTAAAACAATTCATGAATCATTTAATAAAATATAACTTCAAGTTATAAATAGTTAACTTCAGGTTTATAAATAGTTATTAAACATAAGTTCATATTCATATTATACTCCATGACATCCTAAGATTATATACAAAACATCAAATCACTTGACTTAATAAGGATGTATAACAAATTCAAACTTGTTTTAACTAAACTATCTTCTCAATTCAAGTGTTATATAAACTCGTCTTTATATTTCACAAAACATTTAGTTAGAAATTCAATAACAATTCGAAAGTTTTCGACTATCCAAAATTATCGAATATCCTATTTCATTTTAACAAATGAAATCTACTAAACAACATATCATAACATGTTATACACACCGTACAATCATAATGCATAGGCTACATGTGTCCATAAAACAGCTTAATAAATTTCAATAATTTATTAGACACTATTTACCTAAAAAGGGGAAACATGAAAAGTTCCAACATTTCTTTCCAACTATGCCACTACCACTCGGGCACCCTACATAGCATAAAAGAAAAAAAATTCCATATTAAAAATTTCTTACCCAAATTCTTTTAAAGAAAAACTTTAGAACTAAACATCATGTTTTATTTCAACTCACTTTGAAATAATAATTCATACACATATCTTTTGTATAACAAATCATACTTTTTGAAATAAAATCAGAATCTGTTTTACTAAAACAACCCTCTAGCATCTCCCACTTAAAAACCTGAAAATGAACGTCGACGAGGCTGAAGTCATCACTATAATTATTTTAAAGCGATAGTAGTGAGTTCAGTACATTCAATTCAAGCCTTTTGGACTTAACAAAAATCATTCCAAAACTATATCAAATACTTTGTAAATATGACTAAGTACCATGATCTCAACTTCATAAACCAATGTCTCGACCATATACTTACTTTCAAATAATACTACTATAATTTTCCAAAATCTTAAAAAATATTTTCAAAGACACCGGGATTTAAATTCTCAGAATATCATTTAAATCGTTCTTGTTTATAAATCTTGTTTTATAAACAATATTTATATCAAATCACTTTCCTATATAAAATCCTTTCACAAATATTTATTTACTAAATATTTATCTTTCTCCTATTATAATAAGCATCTTTTACTAAATTAAACTTTTATAAGTGTTAACTTCTAACCCGATATTATCACTGAATGCCTTATACCGTAAAACTCAGTTCACAAGGTGTTCATTTCAATGCATCTACAAATTTTATCTACTAACCCATGTAGTGAAAAGGTAAAACTACCCATAAACTGGTCGAGCTCGAATCAGCAATCAACAAATGATGGTCAATGCTCATAAACTGGTCGAGCATGAATCAGCAATCAACAAATGATGGTCAATGCTCATAAACTGGTCGTGCAAGGCTAAACAAATTAATAAGCGGTAACGAAAGAACCTAATTGATCACTACATTAATTGAAATATACTTTAAAAACTCACATATATATATAAGGTACCTTATATAAGCTCTTTAATCTTTGCAGTTATAATTACCTTAAAGGTATACATTTATAACAAATAGAAATTTGCTCTCATATGTATAATACACTCAACTCATTCTAAGGTGCCGCTTAGCATATCTCTAATGAGCCATACTCAACCAAGGCTAAGTGTAACAACCCGCATATTTTACGATTGAATATTTAAATATTTTATTTAAAATAATTCATCGTTAGTCAGATTATTGTCCGAAAAGCTACTTTTTGTAAACAGTCGAATTAGGACTCGAGACCACCTCCATTGAGTTCAAAATGACATTTGCGACCTTTTTGAGTATAAACTTCGATATGTTTGGAGTTAGTAGAATTTTTCTACTTTTCACTTAGAGCTTTGGTTTGGGTTTTAGCCCATTAACCCCACTTATCAACCTAGCTCCAACCCTCTTCTCTTCATTCCTTCATAATTTCCTAATACTCAAGCTTTAGATAAAAACGGGGGAAGAGAGAAAGAATTAGAATTCCTAAGCCCTAGTTTCATTGCAAATCCAAGCTCTAACTCCAAATTCATAGAAGAAGCTTTGGTAAGCCTTCTCTTCTTCTTCTCCAACTCATTCTCCTTCCAATTTTAGAAATTCCTAAACCTAAATTAGGAAATGTTTCTCTTTTAAGCTTAGATTCAAGCTTGTTAGGTTGGAATTGAAAAGTGATTGTTCTTGCCATTGCTCTATAGCTTCTTCTTCATAGTTTTGGGTTTAAAGGTGAGATTTTAATCTCACATCCAAGTCTATGATTATCTTTGATTGTTAGGTATGCATTCCTATCACTTATTTATGTGAATTTGATTTTTATTTGGATTGGTTTTGTGAATATTCCAATTTTTGGCGTTTTGAAGTCAAATCTTTAAAAATCATAGCTTTGTTGTTTGATCATGCTTTTAGTGAAGCATCGAAGAGCCTATAGGGCTAGGTAGCTGATTTGCGTAAACTCCTAGGGCCGTTTCTCGAATAATTGCAATCTGGTAGAGATTGGCCTTCATGTAGGTAGGCTTGGAAGTGCTGGAATCAAGTTCTGGTCGACTGGAACTTTGGTCCAGTCGACTGACCTGCTACCAGAACACTTCCCTGGCTCTGGTCTAGTCGACTGGCATACTGAGTCCAGTCAACTGACCAGCATCCCATGGATTTTTCGAGACTGAGTTCAATCGACTGAACTCAGTGAGCCAGTCGACTGACCTGCTCCTATTTTCCTATTATGCCAATTTTGTCTATTTTTGTTGGGTTTCCAAATTTAATCGATTCGTGTTTATTCCCACTTTTTGTTATCATTTATTATCCACTTTGATGACATTTTCAACGGGATTTATGTGAACATACATTTTGATCGATTCGGAATCGATTTCTTTGGATTTTATTTACGTCTTTGAATGTGAATTTTAGTGATTGATTGTTTCTACAATCATTTTTTTGATTTGTCACTTTAAAAATATAAAGGTTTTCTATACTAGTAGTAATTATCAAAACTCTTCCATTAAAACGATTTCAACGCTATTTTATTACAAAGCTCGTTTCTTAAACCATTTTTTCAATCCACTAGCATATACAAACCTTTATCTCACTCATATTAGAGATCTAATTAAACGTCTTAGTAAAACAAGTGGTATGAAACGCTTGCGTTTACTTCGTCCGTTAATTCTTGGACTTGTTCGATTGAACCTCTTGTGCCAATTTTCGAGTGGAGATCTGCAATTTGTTCGTAAATATTTAAGTTAAGCTAGTGGTTATGGGCATGAAGCTAAGCTCATATATTTACTAGCTTGTTGTAATTGACACGTCTTGATGATCAATGATGATCATTTTTGTGATTTAGACTAGCAATGTGCGATGTCTCTTCGTCTGCGAGGGAGACTAAACCCCGTTTCTTTGGAGTTTCGACTCAAAATTGGTGGGGTAGTGACCTATGGTCTTCGGGCTGTTTGGTGGAGCTTCAGTTCAAAATAAATGGTTAGCAACCATGGAATAGCGTTCCATTTTGTGATACACGTGTTGGTGAGTTTTCATGCTCCCGTTTCGTGACAGGCCTCCCCCTTTTGTGATTTATGGATTTCTACTGATGATTTCTAGAATTTGTGTTTCACCAATTTTTGTGATTTCATTAATAAGTTCTATCAAAATTTGTGCATTGGAGAATTTGTGTTTCAACAACTTTTACAATTAGCGTTGTGATGTTTGCCAATATTTGTGACTTGGTGAATAAAAATAAAGAGTATGACATTCTTTTTGATCTTTGAGAAGACTCTTGTGATATTGATTAATCTTTGGTTGATTTTCAATTACATACTTATCACAGTATGGCTTTACGATTATCATACGCTTTTGTCATATCTCTTATCCTATATAATTTTATCTGATATTTATAGCTAGACTGATCCGTTTATTATTTTCTTACTAAATAATAATCGGTTCAGACCGAGATGTTACAGGTGCTTCTGCTTGACTCTTTATATGGAGCCATCATCTGACTTTTGTCTTACTACATTAGATTTGTAGTTTTTGTTGATCTACATTATAGATAGAGACTCTTTGATGTAAACATATTCTTTTGTGTAGCACTTGTATCTATTCTTTTGTGCTATTGTGGATCTTGTTTGACCACTACTCTGATGTACACTTTTAATTGTTATATATTCATATCCTTTTCCGCCTTTGTGATATGGATATCTATGACCGATTTTTGTTATACTTATTTCTATATTTGTTTTCGGAGATATTTTAGCCACTGTGTAGTAGCCTTGAGTTTCCATCAGTATGTCTAATTTCCTCTTGTGATGAAAAATTGTATTTTTATCTGGCATATCGATACTCGCACAAAGCAATTATACAGATGATCGCTCCTCAACAGCTTTATTCTCCACACTAGTTGACGACATTACTCCGTAGTGTTCTTGGCTAGCATGGGGTATAGAGGTGGGGCATCACATCTTGGTAACGGAGCCAAACTTTGGAACAATGTAGAATAATTTGACAAGGATCGTCGTCTTAAGTCCATCTTAGGAGTCATGCCTTAGGATTTTATTCGGGTCTTCGAACCGTTCTATCCTATTTTCTTTTGTGATACCTTGTTTTATCAATCATTATTTTTTGATATTCTTTTTTTAATAACCTTTTTATTCTTATTTCTTTCTTTCTTAAAGAAGATAAATGGTTAGACCTGGCCATCCCAGCGCCGGTCAATCTAGTGCTACTCCCAGGATGGAGTATTTATGTCTGCCCAGCAGTTCTTAGATCTCGTGAAGAATGCTCAAGCTGTCGGACCCAATCCAGAGCCTACTCACCCTAAGTCTGGATTTGCACGTTTGTGCAACGATTATACGAACTTGGGTGGGAAGCCATTCAAAGGTTCTGAAACTATTATTGAAGTCCAAGCTTGGCTAAGAACATGCGATCGAATCTTTTCTCGCATGAATCTTATTGATCTTCATCGAGTCCAAGTGGCTTCTAGTATGCTCCAAGAAAGAGCATTAGACTGGTACGAGCTTCTGATTTCTGAAATAAATGAAGCGGATCTTACTTGGGAGAAATTCCGGGAACGATTCGAATTAAAGTTTGTGCCAGAAGCTGAGAAGGTGACATTGGCTCGTCGTTTCATAGACCTTATTTAAGGTGAATCCTCCATGGCAGACTATGTCGCATCATCAGAGTTCTTTTTGATATGGGTGCGTCCCATTCTTTTATATCAAAGGAACTTGTTGATACTTTTTCTTTAAGTGTTGTTGCTTTAATGACTTCATTGAGAATTGCGAATCTGGTTGGTGGATCCGCAACAGTTAGTTTGCTTTGTAAAGTGTCGAGATTATTTTGTATGATTTTTCTTTCCAAGCCGATTTGCATGTCAAGCGCTACCTAGGCTTTGGAATGATTTTGGGAATGGATTGGCCTAACCGTTATAAAGCTCAAATCCTATGTCCTGAGCGGACTATTCATCTTCGACATCCTCAATCTGTTAAGCAGATTTCTATTGATCTTAAAGATTCAGATTCCAACTTGGTTGCATCTTTATATTCTTTAAATCCTCATGATGACGATAATGATGACGAGGAAGATGTCATTTCCCTTATTCACGTTGTTTGTGAATTTTCCGACATATTTGAGCCCGTTTTAGGATTACCACCTAAGCGAGCAATTGAATTCAGAATTAATCTAATTCCTAGAGCTTTACCAATTACTCATCCTCCTTATCTTACAATAAAGAAAATGAGGAGATGCGCAAACAATTATCTGAATTGGAGACGAAGCAATTTATTCACTCTAGTTCCTCTCCTTGGGGAGCTTCGGCTATTTATGTGAAGAAATCCGATGGTACACTTAGGCTTGGCGTTGACTACCATAAGCTTAATGATCTTACTATCAAGAATAAATATCCCTTACCTCGGATTGATGATTTATTTGATCAACTTAGTGGTGCTAGAGTCTTTTCGCAATTAGACTTAGCATCCGGTTTTCATCAGCTTCGTATTGCGAAGGATAACATTCCTTTGACATCGCTCCGTACTCGTTATGGATCTTATGAATGGTTTGTTGTGCCATTTGGTTTAACGAATGCCCCAGCTTATTTCGTTGACCTTATGAATAGAGTTTTCAAAGACTTCCTCGATCGATTTGTTCTCATCTTTATTGATGATATTCTTGTGTATACTAAAACTGAGGAGGAGCATGAAAAGCATCTTCAGATTATGTTGGAAACTCTTAGGAGCAATCAATTGAAAGCAAAAAAAATTAAATGCTACTTTTGGCAATCTCGGGTGAAATTTCTCGGTCATATCATTTCCGAATCTAGAATTTCCGTATATCCTTCAAAAATTGAAGCGATTCAAAATTGGAAGAGACCGGAGAGTGTGACGGAGATCCGTATTTTTCTTGGATTGGAAGGTTATTACCGCCGTTTCATAAAAGACTTTTCCAAAATTTGCGTGCCTCTTACTAGCTTCACAAAGAAGGGAGTTAAATACATTTGGTCGGACAAATGTGAAGCTTCCTTCCAGAAATTAAATGAACTCCTTTCCGATGCTCATATTCTTGTTATTGCCGAGGGGAATCAAGATTTTATTGTTTATACCGATGCTAGTCGTGTTGGTTTGGGAGTCGTTCTCATGCAAAGAGAACGTGTTATTGCTTATGCTTCTAGGAAATTGAAGCCAGCCGAGACTAGATATGCCACTCATGATTTAGAGCTCGCAGCTATTGTTTTCGCTCTTAAAATTTGGCGTCGTTATCTTTTTGGAGAGAAATTTGTTCTCTATTCCGATCATAAATCTTTGAAGTATTTATTTTCTCAAAAGGAACTTAATTTGCGTCAACAACGTTGGCTCGAGTTCCTTGCATCATATGATCTTGATATTTTTTATACTCCCAGAAAGGGGAATTGAGTTGCCGATGCACTTAGTCGTAAGCAACAAGCGGTTGTTTCCATGATGATATCTGAATGGAATGATCTCGAGACTCTATCCACTTATGAGATTCGAGATCGTGAGTCAGATTTATGTTCATCTCTTGTTTTATGTAGCCTAGAAGCTCATCCTTCTCTCTTAGACCGCATTCTTGATGCTCAAAAGCTAGATCCCGAATTGGCTCTTCTTAGCCAAAGTTGTAGGGATAAAATTGGTATTGAAAGTTTGAACGACTTTGATATTGATTCTCGTGGCGGTATCCTAAAATTTGGTAGACTTATCGTGCCAAATATTAGGGATCTTCGTAAAGATATTTTAGAAGATTCTCATTGTTCTAAATTTACCATTCATCCCGGTAATAGTAAAATGTATGCAGATATGAAGCGACTTTATTATTGGGCCGGAATGAAATCTGATATTGCTAACTTTGTTAAGCGTTACATGACTTGCCAACTCATTAAGGCCAAGCATCAAAGGCCCGGTGGGATATTGCAACTGTTAACATTCCAATTTGGAAGTGGGATCATATTTCCATGGATTTTATCGACGGCCTTCCCCGTTCTCATTCGGTTCATGATAGCTTATGGGTGATAGTTGATAGACTTACTAAATCTGCCCATTTTATTCCCGTTCGGTCCAATCGGACCGTTCCTCTTTTGGCCAAGCTCTTTATTAAAGGAATTGTTAAATTACATGGAGTTCCTACTTCTTTTTTTAGCTATCATGATCCATTGTTTACTAGTGGATTTTGGAAAAATCTTCAAAAAGCTTTGGGAACGAAGCATAATTTTAGCACTGCTTATCACCCCCAGTCTGGTGGACAAGCCGAGCGTGTGAATCAAACTCTTGAAGATCTTCTTCGTGCATGTGTCCTTGATTTAGGTGGAAGTTGGGAAGATCATATTTCTCTTGTTGAGTTTTCCTATAATAATAGCTTCCAATCTTCTATTGGTATGGCACCTTTCGAGGCACTCTATGGAAGGCCATGCCGATCTCCATCTTGTTGGCTTGAGGCCGGTGAGAAACTGTTTTTAGGTCCAGATTTTATTCGTGATTCCACAGAAAAGATTGACATAATTCGCCATAGGATGAAAGAAGCTCAAAGTAGGAAAAAATCCTATGCCGATAACCGAAGAAGGAAATTAGAATTTTCTGTGGGAGATTTTGTGTTTGTTCGTGTTTGACCTATGAGGGGTGTTGTGCATTTCAGTCGATCGGGAAAGTTAGCACCTCGATATATTGGTCCATTTCCCATCACCGAACGTATTGGTTCCGTGGCTTATCGCCTTTCATTACCGGCTTAGTTTTCTACTATTCATGATGTGTTTCATGTTTCTCAACTACGGAAATGCCTACGAGATTCTGATTCTATTCTTGAGCCCGGTATTGTAGAAGAAATTGAGGTTTCACCTAATTTGACTTATGTGAAACATCCTATTCGTATTATTGCCTCGGAGATTAAACGCCTTCGAAATAAAGACGTTCCTCTTGTGAAAGTTCAATGGTTCTCAAATCCTAAGGATTGTTCTTGGGAATCCAGAGAATTCATTGTGCGAACACATCCGGACTTACTTTCTCATGCTATTTGGGGTGAACATCTTATTCCAAATTTCTTCTTTTGTGTTGATATGCTTTTATGGTTGTTACTTTTTGTTCATTTATTTCTTAAGATTGCGAGGACGCAATTTCTTTAAGGAGCGGAGTCTATAACAACCCACATATTTTACGATTAATTATTTTAAATATTTTATTTAAAATAATTCATCGTTAGTCGGATTATTGTCCGAAAAGCTACTTTTTGCAAACAGTCAAATTAGGACTCGAGACCACTCCCATTGTGTTCAAAATGATGTTTGCGGCCTTTTTGAGTATAAACTTCGATATGTTTAGAGTTAGTAGAATTTTGCTACTTTTCACTTAGGGCTTTGCATTGGGTTTTATCCCATTAACCCCACTTATCAACATAGCTCCAACCCTCTTCTCTTCATTCCTTCATAATTTCTTAATACTTAAGCTTTAGATAAAAATGGAGGAAGAGAGAAAGAATTAGAATTCCTAAGCCCTAGTTTCATTGCAAATCCAAGCTTCAACTCCAAATTCATAGAAGAAGCTTTGGTAAGCCTTCTCTTCATCTTCTCCAACTCATTCTCCTTCCAATTTCATAAATTCCTAAAGCTAACTTAGGATATGTTTCTCTTCTAAGCTTAGATTCAAGCTTGTTAGGTTGGAATTGAACAGCGATTGTTCTTTCCATTTCTCTATAGCTTCTTCTTCATAGTTTTGGGTTCAAAGGTGAGATTTTTATCTGACATCCAAGTCTATGATTATCTTTGATTGTTAGGTATGAATTCCTAACACTTATTCATGTGCATTTGATTTTGATTTGGGTTGGTTTTGTGAATATTCCAATTTTTGGTGTTTTGAAGTCAAATCTTTAAAAATCATAGCTTTGTTGTTTGATCATGCTTTTGGTGAAGCATCGAAGAGCCTATAGGGCTAGGTAGCTGATTTGCGTAAACTCTTAGTGTCGTTGCTCGAACGATTGCAATTTGGTAGAGATTGGCCTCCATGTAGATAGGCTTGGAAGTGCTGGAATCAGGTTCCAGTCGATTGAACCAGCTACCAGAACACTTCCTTGGCTCTGGTCCAGTCGACTGGCATACCGAGTCCAGTCGACTGACCAGCATCCCGCGGATTTTTCGAGACCGAGTTCAGTGGACTGAACTCAATGAGCCAGTCGACTGACCTGCTCCTATTTACCTATTATGCTTATTTTGTCTATTTTTGTTGGGTTTCCAAATTTAATCGATTCATGTTTATTCCCACTTGTTGTTATCATTTATTATCCACTTTGATGACATTTTCTTCGGGATTTATGTGAACATATATTTTGATGGATTCGGAATCGATTTATTTGGATTTTGTTCACGTCTTTGAATGTGAATTTTAGTGATTGATTGTTTCTACATTCATTTTTGTGATTTGTCACTTTAAAAATATAAAGGTTTTCAATACTAGTAGTAAATATCAAAACTCTTCCATTAAAACGATTTCAACACTATTTTATTACAAAGCTCGTTTCTTAAACCATTTTTCCAATCTACTAGCATATACAAAACTTTATCTCACTTGTATTAGAAATCTAATTAAACGGCTTAGTAAAACAAGTGGTGTAACGACCCGAAAATTTCCGCCAGCTAAATTTTGTCATTTTTAATAAGATTAGATAATTTAACTTTAGAAAAAAGTAAAGATTCATAATTTATAATGAAGCATATGTTGAAAAAGTGGTGAAACCATAGAAATTTAAGCTAAGTATTAATAGTTGATATAAAATGACGAATAAATTGAAATGATGTAAATGGTTATACTAGGCTAAGAAGAGAATGTAGGAAAACAAAGGGTAAGTTGTGAATTTATTTAATGGATTAATAATATTAGATAGTACATTGAATTAAATCAATGTCTTGTAGAGGTTGGAGTATGGTTAGTAATAAAAGCTTTTAAAGGAAAACCTTTAATTTATAAATGAAAATCAATGCATTAAATTAGGTGTAACTGAATGCATGTAAATAATTTTGTAAGAATAAGTTAATAAACAATTTATTTGCGCATACCCGATATAATTGAAATAACAGAAAAGACAAGAACTTGATTTGCCTAGGTATATATATATTGATAAACTATAACTAAATAGAAAGCTTGGAAGTAAATAGGATATAAGAAGACAAGGGCAACTAGTAAATTAATAAATGAATTCATAATAATAAGTAGTAATTAATGCATATATATTTAGCATTTGTGATAATTTCAAAATTTTACCCATTCATCTAATTTATTTAATTAAAATCTAAATCTATGGCAACATTGTTGTTATTGATGGTTGTAAGTAAATTGAATGTAAAAGGGTAACAATTATCTAGGTTAACCATTTATTGAGTATATTAGGTTAAGAATGGCAATCGATTGAAATAAATCTAAATTAATTATTTTGTTTTGTTAATGTGTTCTAGTTAATAAAGGGGAATTTATAAGAAATGAAGCATGCACTAATGAATGTATTATAATTCAAATGTTATTTACACCCATAAAATGTCTATTTACTGAATAGTAAGATTTTTAAATCAATAAACGAATTTATTAAGGTTCCAATTAATAATTTATAACATTTAATGTTGACTCAATTACAATTAATTGATTTAGATTGTGCAGTAGCATAGATTTGGTTTGTGATTGAAGAGGGTTAACTTTATAAGACGAAATTTATGCTAATTCTTTTTATAATAGGACCATTGGTTGGTTTAAACTATAGAAAGCAGGATTTATAAAATTTAATTAGAGTATCAAATTCAACAATTGCAATTATTGCATAATAAAATGGAATTTTACGGTTAAATATTACGTTATTGAAATTAAAATGGACTTTGAGGATAATAATGTGAAATCATGAACCAATGTTAGTGGCATCCTTATTTTAGATAAAAGGTGAGGATATAAAAGTTGAAAATCTAATAAATGGGTTTTTGAGAATTCAATTTTTAATTCCTAAATATAAGGAAGTGGAGAAATTAACACTGCAATTGATAGACTTATCAACTTTTAATTCACATCTAAACTTGTTAAATCATTGAAATTGATTAAGAAATATATAAGCGATAAAATTTGGTAAATTTTAGGATTTGAATATAAAATTTGATTTTATAATTTATTGTAATTTATTTAATTAATATAGAAATAGCCATTTTGGCCACGGACTCGGATTTCGACGAAACGAGTTTCATCGGATCCGTATCGACGAATTATTGTAGGGTTTCAAGTTTCGTAACGATTGGACCTGTTGTTTGATCGTACGGACGCGACACGCCTTGAAATCGATTTAATTAAAAATCAATTAGAAATCAATTTGGAAATTTTGTTTTCGGCATAACTTCTTCATACGATCGAATTTGGACGCGAAACTTTTTCCATCGCGTTCAGAATATTTTAAAATACCTATTTGGATATATGGGTTTAATAAATTTCGTTCCGGGGTCAGAACGGGCTTTTTGGGCCAACTACCGTTTAGCACGTTCGTAAATTCGTACCCACCTAGCCTACTACAGTTTGTCTATAAATAGACAATTATAAACCCTAGCCTCCATCTTCTATCATTTGTCTGAACGTTCTTTTCTTCAGCTCTTTCTCCTCCTCAAATGGATGCAAACCTAGACCTATTTCAATTAAAAAATTCAAATGAATTTCAAAATCTCCAAAAAAATTCCAAAAAAATATATGTTAATGCTCTCGACAAGCGTAATTCAATGGTGAAATTCGTTTGTCGATCCGAGTTGCTGTTCTTCCAGAATTTAGGACATTAGTCTCGGTCGTCCATAGAGCAAGGCTTCGATTGACGGTAGATCTGCAACGAGGGTTCAATCAGAAAGTCTAGGTGCGTAGAGGAGGCTGAGGGCTTCCAATCCGTACGGCTACATCTGGCGATTGGCATCTCGATCTGCCTAGAATCAATTATGAAGAGGCCGATCTCGAGCTCGGCCTGTAGCAGGAAAGGCTTGCGCGACCTCAAGGTGGGGTCGGCCTGGGGAGCACATCTCATTCCCCTCCTCTGATCACGGCCAGGATGAGTGTCGATGGCGAGCGGTGGCTTTTGGTTGCGGCGGCTTCAATACTGGGGGCGATGTTTTCTGCACGGCTAGGGTTTCTGGGACGTAACGAACGCGATTAGTGATGACGTGGCTTTGACTATGGGTTTGTTTTATTTAGTTTTAATTTTCGTTTTCAATCGTTTTATCGCCATAATTTTCTCATACGTTATCTGTTTCACGCGAGTTTTTTTTGTTAGGATCGAAATTAAATTCCAGATCTTTTGACGCTGGTTTGGACAGATTTGGAGACCGTCAAAATTTTTGATTTAAATTGGATTTAAATTCAATTTAAATTCAAAAGGTGAGTGTTTTAACCCACTCACAACTTCTAAAAGTTTTTATGTTTGTTAAATTTATTTTAGATATGAGTAGAGATTTATTTATGACTGTTTGGCATGTTTTATCCATCATATCTGTTGAATCGCATTATTTAATTTAACTGTTAATTTATTTTATTTATTGCATAAATTTGACAGTTAGAATTTATTTTTGCATATAAACTGCTAGATTACAGTCATTAAATTTATTATGGAATAGAAACTGTTAGTTAATAATCTGTTATTAATTCCTGTATAATTCATATGCTATGTATCAATGATTGTTTAAATTTGGATGATGATTGCAATTGATGATTGATATTTGGATGAATGAATGCTATAATTATATTGTATAAACTGCAAGTATCATGCATTTTCATTTCATTCGGGATTGTGGTTTGAAATGATACACAACCGCATTTTTATTTTAAATTTGCGGATTGAAATGTTAAATATCTGTATCACTTGACCATAGGATAGAAAATTAAATACAGGCACCGTGGTCTATATATAAAAGATTTTAAAGTGATTTCTATGGTTTGGATGGGATACGGTTTATAAAAATTTTTAAATTTTGATATTTTATAAATATTATTCTTCTATATATATACACATGAAGCTAAACTTTTGAATTTAAAACTATGTATAAATCTGTTAAATAAAAATGGAAAAATTTGAGAAATGGAATTTGATAATTTAAATTATATGTTTAAGTTTGGAAATTTTAAGATATGATATTTATAACTGGATTTTTCCAAGATAAAGTTAAAATGAATATTCTAGTATAAATTAAATTGAAGAAAATATTTCATTTCTAGAAATTGGAGTTTTATTTATGGATTTTTTTGTGAATATTCAAGACTAAATAATAGAACATTTGATTTGTTGAAAGAATAAAATTCCAACTTTAGTTTTGAAATATTAATACTCCAAATGGATATACATATATATAGAAATTGAAGTGGTGTTGGAACTTGAAAGTGATATTTAAATTATGGTTTAGACTTTAAATAAGGAAATATATTTGTAAAGCCATGGAAATTATTTTTCTTTAAAAGGTAACCTTAAAGTTAAACCATTTATTTTATATATCGTTGAATATCCAAACCATTCAAGTTTTAGAAGTTATGGTTCTAAAATTCGGAATTTTGAAATATTATGTTTCGAAAGTATAATTCAAATGTTTGGTTTCTAGATATTATAAATTTTTAAGCAGTATGACTTTGGAAAAGAGATATATTTGAAAAAAAAATGATATCATATTGATTTGGGTTTTAAAGGTAAATGATATCGTATTTATATGGTTTTGAAATGGATATATTTTATTCTTGTTTTAAAGTATAATTATTTAAATGACCGCGGTGTTATAATAACGATGGGTGGGCAAGGAGACCGGGATCGGATATGGACATACTCTCTGTCGATACCGAAAACCACTTTGACTAACCGTGTACGTGGTGGAGATTCCAGAATGAAGTAGGTTGGTGGCGACGTTTCCTGTAAGGTAAATACGTGGACCCGACTCCCGTGAGTTGGCAAAAGGTGGCTAAAACAGGAGCGATTCTCGGGCCAATAAGGTCATTCCTCTGATCGGACACTCCTCTTCGATATTATACTTCGACTTTGGATTGATTCAGTGGCCACTTTTACTTTGATTTTTGAGGGAGTTTGTTTCGAGGTGGGCGGTAACTGTGGCTACGCGTTTCCATCAACCCGGATAGCAATTGGTATATCTACCCTGGCATTGCCTAGTTGTGCCGTGTCACCTACCCTAGCGCGCCTTATACGATTTTGTTTTGTACCATACCTATGGAGTGCCCTCTGATGACGCCCAGTACGGGGGAGATTACGGTACTGTATAGACTATGAGAATATATAACTGTGTTAAGGTGGAAAATGTAAAGCCTTAACGCTATTTAAAAGTAAGTTTATTTTACAAATAGACACTATTATAATAGCGCAATATACTACATAGTAAATAGTTTAACGGATCCTTAGGAGATGTAAATCCCGAGCATCTCTTGAGTTACTGCACTCATATTCATTCCTGTTAATTTAACTCACATAAGATCTTTCAGTTCTGACTCGAGTGTTTTTGTCTTTTCAAATTCGCTCGGGTCAGTCCGAGCGTTTCAGGATTTGAGGTTTTAGCTCTGGAGGACGAAGACGAAGACATATATTATTATTATTTATACTAGTGCACTAGACTGTTCCGCTGCATTGTTATTGGTATGTGTAACTCTGATATGTATTATATAATTGTTTTGTAAACAGATTTATAAACTGTATATTTTATTATTATATTTTGTCCTTCCACTGTGAGATTCTATTTTGTTTTATTTCTTCTCTGTTTTTTTCTTATTTACCCCATAACGATCCGCCCTTCCGCATGGTTTGAATCGGCACGCGTGTCTGTTTAAATCGTGCGAAAAGGCGGGACGTTACAGTTGGTATCAGAGCTTTGGTTTAGCGATAAACCTTAGCTTTGTGGGGTTTGACTCTTTGTTAATAAGGTAGTGATACCCTATAGGAGTCGCTGAGTGTATATATGAGAGAGCGTATTTGTTAGTGTTATAAAAAGATTTTGATATTGTGTTAATCTGTTCCGTTTTGTATTTTATAAATTCTGGTTGGTGCATGGGACGCTATGACATCAATAGGGATTTCTAAACACTTAATAGGACAGACCGACATAATAATTGTTTTAAATATAGGTAAATGAAATAATTTTGCCTATTATATTTTCTATATATAAAATAAATTTTTTATACGATATTATTTATATATATATATATATTTTGGTTGCAATAGATTGATTATTAGGAATAAAATTTTAAATAATAGGTAAAATAAGATTGAAATTAAAATCAATGAAATTTGGAAATTTTAGGACTTAAGTCCGGGATTTTTGAAAATTTGCTTTCAAAGGATTTATGAAATATAATGATTTGGTTTATAAGTATTTTCTTATATAAATATTTAGTATAATTCGGAAGAATTGTTTTAAAGAAGATTTTGGAGAAAATAAATTTTGTACTTTCCTCTCTGTCGCTGGAAAATAATTTCGGTGATGGCGGCCGCATCATCGACTTTCATTTTCGAGTTTCGAAGGGGAAAGGCACTGTAGTAAATTCTACTGCAGATTTATTTTGAAAATATCTAAATTTTAAATTGTTTTAAGTATAATTAGAGGTATATAAGTTATAAGAATATATCTATCTATTATTTTTAAAATAATTTGAAATTTGACCCGGTATTTAATTCTTAAATTTCCATTAATTAATTGTTTAAATTATTTTAGTGGAATAAAAGGTAAGTAATTAATGAATTGAAATCTCTAATTTAGGCAAGAAATTTAATGCAAAGTTATAAATGCGAATTAAAGGAAATTTGAAATATGTAACATATGAAACGAAGAGTAATATTGTCGAACATTAAATTTAATTAAAAGATGAGATAAAACTTGTATAAGTTCTTTTGCATTTTCTTTAACATATATAACTTACCAAATATGAAAAGTTGAAATGTTAAATAAGAAGATTGAAATAGAGTATTATACAAGTAGAAATTTTGAAAATAATGAAGTATTCAATGAATTGCTATTATAAATAAGAATTTAATGGTATAAACTTAAGTTATAATTGAAATTTTACTAAAATTAAAGGTAAGTATTCTTAATAGGTGATTTTAAGCTTAAGTTAATAAAATGAAATTCTTTAATAAATAAGGATTGATGTGTAGGATTTTAAACTTAAGAATGATTTAATGCTACTAGTTTAATATAATAGGAAGTAGGTAATATAAATAAATGACTGTAAACCCTAGGTAATGAATAAATAAAATCCTTTACTTATAAGAATGAATGTTATAAGGTTAAGAATTTAAGTGTAATTAAAAATGATTACTATAATTAAATATAATAGAATGTAAGCATTTAATAAATGATTGAATTTGAGAAGTGAATTAAATGTAATACAAATAAAAGAGACTTACATAACCTAAATAAAATAAAAATGAATAATGGTAAGTAATAAGTAGAAATGAGGAAACAACCATTGAATGAGAAATAAAATTTGAAGTTTGTTAGAAATAAATGTAAATTTATAAAAAGGAAAATTTATGTGGTTTAAATCGATATTGTTTGCTTTATAGTTGGCTGGGTAAGGAAATTTGAAGTTGTTGGATGAATAAATAATCTATTTCTGTCACATCTAAGACTGTTGAGTAAATGATGCACTGGATAGTTATTTTTCATTCCGTACCATTTCAAGTTTAGAACCCGAACAACTATTTGTTTGTTTGATTGAATGATTGTTTGTTTTGTTGTGTGTGCTGTTTGTTAAAATTGATGGTTGTTGTATTGATTTGTTGTTAGCGATTGAAACCACTTAAATATTTCACTATACATAAATAGTTAATCTTTTGGATTTTTATAAGAGAAATGCAGGTTATGGAAGCAACTGCTACTGCTTTTGGTTTCATAATAATAAGCGTAAATTGCCCGACAAATAGGTACGTTTCAAATTTTGGTTTATAGCGCTATTTTGTATATTTTCCCGTGTTGGGATATGCTATTTTGAATATTCTATATGATATTTTGTGATATTTTAATATTATATTTTCTTCCGAACCTCTCCGTACAAAGGAGACTCTGCCAAAATTTTCCGTAAATTTTGGACTTGGAATTTTGTTAAAAATGTTTTCCAATCTTTAATTATTTAAGTTTAAAGGGATATAATGATTATAAAACGGGTATATTTATTTAAGGTAATGAATTTAGTAAATTATTGTTATAAGTTAATATTTAAAATAAGATGTACTGTTTATTAAATTCTTCCTTCCCTTTTCTATTTCCTTTTCGGGGACGAAAAGTTTTGAGTGGGGGAGAGTGTAACGACCCGAAAATTTCCGTTAGTTAAATTTTGTCATTTTTAATAAGATTATATAATTTAACTTTAGAAAAAAGTAAAGATTCATAATTTATAATGAAGCATATGTTGAAAAAGAGGTGAAACCATAGAAATTTAAGCTAAGTATTAATAGTTGATATAAAATGACGAATAAATTGAAATGATGTAAATGGTTATACTAGGCTAAGAAGAGAATGTAGGAAAACAAAGGGTAAGTTGTGAATTTATTTAATGGATTAATAATATTAGATAGTACATTGAATTAAATCAATGTCCTGTAGAGGTTGGAGTATGGTTAGTAATAAAAGCTTTTAAAGGAAAACCTTTAATTTATAAATGAAAATCAATGCATTAAATTAGGTGTAACTGAATGCATGTAAATAATTTTGTAAGAATAAGTTAATAAACAATTTATTCGCGCATACCCGATTTAATTGAAATAACAGAAAAGACAAGAACTTGATTTGCCTAGGTATATATATATTGATAAACTATAACTAAATAGAAAGCTTGGAAGTAAATAGGATATAAGAAGACAAGGGCAACTAGTAAATTAATAAATGAATTCATAATAATAAGTAGTAATTAATGCATATATATTTAGCATTTGTGATAATTTCAAAATTTTACCCATTTATCTAATTTATTTAATTAAAATCTAAATCTATGGCAACATTGTTGTTATTGATGGTTGTAAGTAAATTGAATGTAAAAGGGTAACAATTATCTAGGTTAACCATTTATTGAGTATATTAGGTTAAGAATGGCAATCGATTGAAATAAATCTAAATTAATTATTTTGTTTTGTTAATGTGTTCTAGTTAATAAAGGGGAATTTATAAGAAATGAAGCATGCACTAATGAAATGTATTATAATTCAAATGTTATTTATGCCCAGAAAATGTCTATTTACTGAATAGTAAGATTTTTAAATCAATAAACGAATTTATTAAGGTTCCAATTAATAATTTATAACATTTAATGTTGACTCAATTACAATTAATTGATTTAGATTGTGCAGTAGCATAGATTTGGTTTGTGATTGAAGAGGGTTAACTTTATAAGACGAAATTTATGCTAATTCTTTTTATAATAGGACCATTGGTTGGTTTAAACTATAGAAAGCAGGATTTATAAAATTTAATTAGAGTATCAAATTCAACAATTGCATTTATTGCATGATAAAATGGAATTTTACGGTTAAATATTACGTTATTGAAATTAAAATGGACTTTGAGGATAATAATGTGAAATCATGAACCAATGTTAGTGGCATCCTTATTTTGGATAAAAGGTGAGGATATAAAAGTTGAAAATCTAATAAATGGGTTTTTGAGAATTCAATTTTTAATTCCTAAATATAAGGAAGTGGAGAAATTAACACTACAATTGATAGACTTATCAACTTTTAATTCACATCTAAACTTGTTAAATCATTGAAATTGATTAAGAAATATATAAGCGATAAAATTTGGTAAATTTTAGGATTTGAATATAAAATTTGATTTTATAATTTATTGTAATTTATTTAATTAATATAGAAATAGCCATTTTGGCCACGGACTCGGATTTCGACGAAACCAGTTTCATCGGATCCGTATCGACGAATTATTGTAGGGTTTCAAGTTTCGTAACGATTGGACCTGTTGTTTGATCGTACGGACGCGAAACGCCTTGAAATCGATTTAATTAAAAATCAATTTGAAATCAATTTGGAAATTTTGTTTTCGACATAACTTCTTCATACGATCGAATTTGGACGCGAAACTTTTTCCATCGCGTTCAGAATATTTTAAAATACCTATTTGGATATATGGGTTTAATAAATTTCATTCCGGGGTCAGAAAGGGCTTTTTGGGCCAACTACCGTTTAGCACGTTCGTAAATTCGTACCCACCTAGCCTACTACAGTTTGTCTATAAATAGACAATTATAAACCCTAGCCTCCATCTTCTATCATTTGTCCGTACGTTCTTTTCTTCAGCTCTTTCTCCTCCTCAAATTGATGCAAACCTAGACCTATTTCAATTAAAAAATTCAAATGAATTTCAAAATCTCCAGAAAAATTCCAAAAAAATATATGTTAATGCTCTCGACAAGCGTAATTCAATGGTGAAATTCGTTTGTCGATCCGAGTTGTTGTTCTTCCAGAATTTAGGATATTAGTCTCGGCCGTCCATAGAGCAAGGCTTCGATTGACGGTAGATCTGCAACGAGGGTTCGATCAGAAAGTCTAGGTGCGTAGAGGAGGCTGAGGGCTTCCAATCCGTACGGCTACATCTGGCGATTGGCATCTCGATCTGCCTAGAATCAATGATGAAGAGGCCGATCTCGAGCTCGGCCTGTAGCAGGAAAGGCTTGCGCGACCTCAAGGTGGGGTCGGCCTGGGGAGCACATCTCATTCCCCTCCTCTGATCACGGCCAGGATGAGTGTCGATGGCGAGCGGTGGCTTTTGGTTGCGGCAGCTTCAATACTGGGGGCGATGTTTTCTGCACGGCTAGGGTTTCTGGGATGCAACGAACGCGATTAGTGATGACGTGGCTTTGACTATGGGTTTGTTTTATTTAGTTTTAATTTTCGTTTTCAATCTTTTTATCGCCATAATTTTCTCATACGTTATCTGTTTCACGCGAGTTTTTTTTTGTTAGGATCGAAATTAAATTCCAGATCTTTTGACGCTAGTTTGGACAGATTTGGAGACCGTCAAAATTTTTGATTTAAATTGGATTTAAATTCAATTTAAATTCAAAAGGTGAGTGTTTTAACCCACTCACAACTTCTAAAAGTTTTTATGTTTGTTAAATTTATTTTAGATATGAGTAGAGATTTATTTATGACTGTTTGGCATGTTTTATCCATCATATCTGTTGAATCGCATTATTTAATTTAACTATTAATTTATTTTATTTATTGCATAAATTTGACAGTTAGAATTTATTTTTGCATATAAACTGCTAGATTACAGTCATTAAATTTATTATGGAATAGAAACTGTTAGTTAATAATCTGTTATTAATTCCTGTATAATTCATATGCTATGTATCAATGATTGTTTAAATTTGGATGATGATTGCAATTGATGATTGATGATTGATATTTGGATGAATGAATGCTATAATTATATTGTATAAACTGCAAGTCATCATGCATTTTCATTTCATTCGGGATTGTGGTTTGAAATGATATACAATCGTATTTTTATTTTAAAATTGCGGATTGAAATGATAAATATCCGTATCACTTGACCATAGGATAGAAAATTATATACAGGCACCGTGGTCTATATGTATAAAAGATTTTAAAGTGATTTCTATGGTTTGGATGGGATACGGTTTGTAAAAATTTTTAAATTTTGATATTTTATAAATATTATTCTTCTATATATATACACATGAAGCTAAATTTTTGAATTTAAAACTGTGTATAAATCTGTTAAATAAAAATGGAAAAATTTGAGAAATGGAATTTGATAATTTAAATTATATGTTTAAGTTTGGAAATTTTAAGATATGATATTTATAACTGGATTTTTCCAAGATAAAGTTAAAATGAATATTCTAGTATAAATTAAATTGAAGAAAATATTTAATTGCTAGAAATTGGAGTTTTATTTATGGATTTTTTTGTGAATATTCAAGACTAAATAATAGAACATTTGATTTGTTGAAAGAATAAAATTCCAACTTTAGTTTTGAAATATTAATACTCCAAATGGATATACATATATATAGAAATTGAAGTGGTGTTGGAACTTGAAAGTGATATTTAAATTATGGTTTAGACTTTAAATAAGGAAATATATTTGTAAAGCCATGGAAATTATTTTTCTTTAAAAAGTAACCTTAAAGTTAAACCATTTATTTTATATATCGTTGAATATCCAAACCATTCAAGTTTTAGAAGTTATGGTTCTAAAATTTGGAATTTTCAAATATTATGTTTTGAAAGTATAATTCAAATGTTTGGTTTCCAGATATTATAAATTTTTAAGCAGTATGACTTTGGAAAAGAGATATATTTGAAAAAAAAATGATATCATATTGATTTGGGTTTTAAAGGTAAATGATATCGTATTTATATGGTTTTGAAATGGATATATTTTATTCTTGTTTTACAGTATAATTATTTAAATGACCGTGGTGTTATAATAACGATGGGTTGGCAAAGAGACCGGGATCGGATATGGACATACTCTCTGTCGATACCGAAAACCACTTTGACTAACCGTGTACGCGGTGGAGAATTCAGAATGAAGTTGGTTAGTGGCGACGTTTCCTGTAAGGTAAATACGTGGACCCGACTCCCGTGAGTTGGCATAAGGTGGCTAAAACAGGAGCGATTCTCGGGCCAATGAGGTCATTCCTCTGATCGGACACTCCTCTTCGATATTATACTTCGACTTTGGATTGATTCAGTGGCCACTTTTACTTTGATTTTGGGGGGAGTTTGTTTCGAGGTGGGCGGTAGCTGCGGCTACGCGTTTCCATCAGCCCGGATAGCAATTGGTATATCTACCCTGGCATTGCCTAGTTGTGTCGTGTCACCTACCCTAGCGCGCCTTATATGATTTTGTTTTGTACCATACCTATGGAGTGCTCTCTGACGACGCCCAGTACGGGGGAGATTACGGTACTGTATAGACTATGGGAATATATAACTGTGTTAAGGTGGAAAATGTAAAGCCTTACCGCTATTTAAAATGAGTTTATTTTACAAATAGACACTATTATAATAGCGCAATATACTACATAGTAAATAGTTTAACGGATCCTTCGGAGATGTAAATCCCGAGCATCTCTTGAGTTACTGCACTCATATTCATTTCTGTTAATTTAACTCACATAAGATCTTTCAGTTCTGACTCGAGTGTTTTTGTCTTTTCAAATTCGCTCGGGTCAGTCCGAGCGTTTCAGGATTTGAAGTTTTAGCTCTGGAGGACGAAGACGAAGACGTATATTATTATTATTTATACTAGTGCACTACACTGTTCCGCTGCATTGTTATTGGTATGTGTAACTCTGATATGTATTATATAATTGTTTTGTAAACAGATTTATAAACTGTATATTTTATTATTATATTTTATCCTTCCACTGTGAGATTCTATTTTGTTTTATTTCTTCTCTGTTTTTTTCTTATTTGCCCCATAATGATCCGCCCTTCCGCATGGTTTGAATCGGCACGTGTGTCTATTTAAATCGTGCGAAAAGGCGGGACGTTACAAGTGGTATGAAATGCTTGCGTTTACTTCGTCGGTTAATTCTTGGACTTGTTCGATTGAACCTCTTGTGACAATTTTCGAGTGGAGA
This sequence comes from Allium cepa, assembly GCA_030765085.1. NCBI lineage: Eukaryota > Viridiplantae > Streptophyta > Magnoliopsida > Asparagales > Amaryllidaceae > Allium > Allium cepa. The sequence goes on along the minus strand of CM060930.1, from coordinate 213,968,626 downwards.
TCTACAATTTGTTCGTAAATATTTATGTTAAGCTAGTGGTTATGGGCATGAAGCTAAGCTCATATATTTACTAGCTTGTTGTAATTGACACTTCTTGATGATCAATGATGATCATTTTTGTGATTTAGACTAGCAATGTGCGATGTCTCTTTGTCTGCGAGGGAGACTAAACCCCATTTCTATGGAGTTTCGACTCAAAATTGGTGGGGTAGCGACCCATGGTCTTCGGGCCATTTTGTGGAGCATCGGCTCAAAATTAATGGTTAGCAACCATGGAATAGCGTTCCATTTTGTGATACACGTGTTGGTGAGTTTTCATGCTGCCGTTTTGTGATAGGCCTCCTCCTTTTGTGATTTCTGGAATTCTATTGATGATTTCTAGAATTTATGTTTCACCAATTTTTGTTATTTCATTGATAAGTTCTATCAATATTTGTGCATTGGTGAATTTGTGTTTCAACAAATTTTACAATTGGCTTTGTGATGTTTGCCAATATTTGTGACTTGGTGAATAAAAATAAAGAGTATGACATTCTTTTTGATCTTTGAGAAGATTCTTGTGATATTGATTAATCTCTGGCTGATTTTCAATTACATACTTATCACAGTATGGCTTTACGATTATCATACACTTTTTTCATATCTCTTATCCTATATCATTTTATCTGATATTTATAGCTGGACTGATCCGTTTATTATTTTCTTATTAAATAATACTTGGGTCAGACTGAGATGTTACAGGTGCTTCTGCTTGACTCTTTATATGGAGCCATCATCTGACTTTTGTCTTACTATATTAGATTTGTAGTTTTTGTTGATTTACATTAGAGATAGAGACTCTTTGATGTAAACATATTCTTTTGTTTAGCACTTGTATTTATTCTTTTTTGCTATTATGGATCTTCTTTGACCACTACTCTGATGTACACTTTTATGTGTTATATATTCATATCTTTTTCCGCCTTTGTGATATGGATATCTATGACCAATTTGTGTTATACTTATTTCTATATTTGTTTCCGAAGATATTATAGCCACTGTGTGGTAGCCTTGAGTTTGCATCGGTATGTCGGATTTCCTCTTGTGATGAAAAATTGTATTTTTATCTGGCATATCGGTACTCGCACAAAACAATTATACAGATGGTCGCTCCTCAATAGCCTTATTCTCCGTGCTAGTTGACGACATTACTCCGTAGTGTTCTTGGCTAGCATGGGTATAGAGGTGGGGGGTCACGCTAAGGTTCTCGCTTAACTTTCATCTTTGATACCAAGTGTAACGATTCGCCTTTTCAACCGTCGAATGTCAACACAAATAGATCCATGGTATTCACGTGTCGAGCATCCAAGTGCCAGAAAAACAAAAGGTTAGGTTAAAAATCAAAAAGAAAAGGAAATAGATGAGAAAGATGAGAACACAACATCGGAATCTCACTAGCGGAATGGTAATATATAATATTAAAGGAACGGTACCAGGGTTACTCCGTATAGAAATTCAGAGTTACAAAACCTATGTACCATCATCAGCCTAGACAGGTATAACAACTTGTCTTCATAAATTCTAATATGTACAATATAGTAATGCAGGGGAAATAAGAAAACTATGGTAGGTGAAACATTCAACTCGTCTTCTCAAGCTCCAATGAATATCAATGAAAACCTGGCTTTCTCAGACTACTATAAAGAGTAAGAAAGGATTTAGGAAAAACAAAAACCAAGCTTCAGACATAAGTTTGGTATGAGAAACTCCAGAAATATGCGGCTAACATATAACGGTACTTTTGAGGCCGCATGGAATGCCATAACGGTTATCCCCTCAAAAGAACCACCGTCTAATAACTACATAATGTGACATAATTAATAATGTCTAGGGTGAATAATATAAATATAAAACATAGCTGGAATGGTTACATTCATTACATTCAATAGTGTACTAGAGTGTATAATAAAAATCGATAAGGAAAGTATGCATAATAGATTTTCCATGGAGATCCCTCTGGTGAAGCCGGATCCAATCTCCTGCAAAGTATAAGAAAATACATTAAAACGACCTATATCTCAAGATAAAATATACCTTTATGTTAACATAACCGGTCCATTACCAAACATGTGATCCAACATATCATCAACTCCCTTCGACCAGTAATCGACAAGTATCTTTAGGTATGGAGTTCACATATCCTATCAAGGGCAAGCTAAACCCTAGGCTATGAGGCATACTCAATTTTTAGCCATTTCATATGTCGAGGTTACGTTCAGTATCTTTCATACGAGTCTTCATCACTTGAACAGAACAGGAATCCCCAAATGGATTCACATATCTCAAAACACATATAGATTCCAACATCTCGAACAGATCCACTTCCAAGAGATAGAACATGTATCTTAGTCTCGAGTGATTTTCGATAGTAAAACACTTACTGATTACGGTCTCTTTAAGACTAAATCAAGAAAGTCATTCATTGATAATGAGAACGATCAGATATGAAAATAAAGTTCATATACTTACCACGTTTTCAATATTTTCATCTCACACCATCCCTTGATCAAGAGTGAAGTCAGTAGGTTAGAGCTCTATTGCTCATATCCCTACATGAAAATCAGTCTTAATTCCCGTAGATAGACAAGCCTACTTCATCGGCCTTTAGTGCTAAGTACATGAGTAAATGTTTTCCATAAACGAGCGAACAAACAAAACACGATCAAGTAACATAAACGACTTCTAATCCATTTTTTTAAAATTTATCTTTTATTTATCAACACCTCTTTTATTAGTAAAATTTATTTTATCTAATAAAATATTATTTATTAATGTTCACTATTCGTTTGTACTCATTCAATACTTCAAAAAATATTCATTTACTTATCTCAAATGGTATAAGTATATTCTTAAATCATTAATAAGATTTCGTACTTTAAACCTTTTCTTTTTTTGTCTTTTTCCAAAAGATTCCTTACTTATATTTTCCTTCAAAATATCCATTTTAAGGATCTAAATACTTACACAAATCCATTTAAAAGGTTTTAGACTAAAGTTACATAAACATTATCATTAAAAACCTAAAATCCATTTCACCTACACTTATTTTTAAAACATCATTTTAAAGATCTATTTACATTCATAAATATATTCAATAAGGGTTAAAGAAGAATTTTATTAACACATTGTCACAGCAAACCCAAAACCATTTCATACTTATATCATCTTTAAAATCATTTTTTAAAGATCTAAAATAATATTTGGTTAAGTTCGATGGTCGAATAATCCACTGTCCAATTAAAACAATTGCTTATACGAATCACTGTCCGTATATTTAACTCATTTTAGACATTTCAACTTAACCATTCCCTCTTCTAGAGTGAAGCCAGGTAACCTAGAGCATTAGTTAAGTCAATTCCTTACCTATTCTTTAATCTCACAAACAGACAAGCTTACTCGTTGGCTTTTAGTGTTAAGTATAGTATTAATGATTTCCTAAACAAGTAACAAACAACATTATTAACCCATTTCCGACATTCCTGGCTTAACCATTTTTTGTTCAACAGGGAAGATCGGTAGTTTAGGGCTCCATTGCTCTATCCCTACTCAAAATTAATCTTAATTCTTACAAATAGATAAACCCACTTCATCGGCTTTCAATGTTAAGCAAATTTGGTTACCTTTTAATAAGTAAGTAAACAACATGATTAACATATTTCCAATATTCCAACTTAACTATTCGTCATTCAAGAGGGAAGCTTAGTAGGTAAGAGCTCTATTGCTCCATCCCTACTCGACATCGATCTTAACTCTCACAAATAGAGAAGTCTACCTCGTCGGCTTTTAGTGTTAAGCCTAGTCAATTATCTTTTCCAAAACTTATATATACTTTAAAAATACTTGTATATGGGTTTTAAATATCTATGTAAATACTTGAAAATTAAAAATTTATAATTTGACGAAAATCAACAAAAAATATTTTATATTTTGCAGCGCGTTACTTCCATTTTTTGTAAATAATCATTAAAAAAAACTTTTAATAACTTTTTCATACCCAAATACATTTTATAGAAATTCCATAAAAAGATTTTATAAATAAAAGAATTTAAAAACCATTTAAATCGCCAAAAACAAGTTAAAATGTAGTATTTTAAACACTTGAAACCAAAAAGAACTTTCTACAGCATTTATAAATGCTGTTAAAAGTCATTGTTAAAACAACATTGAAGAACACCATCTGTTAACGCCAAAATTCAAACGCTAACACCCCAGTGTGTAGATAACAGTTGTGAAAGCACCACCCGTGAACACGGGAACAAGATTCAAGTAAAGAGATTACAGAAAAGCAGTAAGAGAACACAAGTTTTATAGTGGTTCGGCCCAAAATCAAGCCTACGTCCACTTATATTCACTTTATTGATGATACGAGTACAACTTATACAATTTTCTTCAATTACAATCCACTTCGGACAAGTAGCTCAATCTTCGGTGAAGAATAATCTTTCGAGTACATCTTGAATGATTGTGATTACTTCTTGAAGCGTGTAGCAGCGTCCTTGGTGTTTGGAGTGCTTGAAGTGTTGCTTGAGTTGTGAAAATGGTAGAGTATCGGCGCTTCGAGAATGAGCCCCCCAAAAAAAGTCCCTTGAATGTTGGTGGTGGCCGTGTATTTATAGGCAATTTTCGAGGTCGGGTTGTGGGTCGTGACCGACCTAAGCAAGATCGTGGGTCGCCGCCGACCTAAAGATTAACCTCCCTCTCCTAAGAATACACGTGCTGGTTTGAACGAGTCCCAGGTCGTCCCCGACTTAGCCTAGGTCGCAGCCGACTTATAGAGGCATCCAGTGTTGAATTGTTGATAGTATCCGAGATAAGTTAGGTCGTAGGTCGCTTCGCCTCTCCGTTGCAAAGCCTACGGTCCAAATGGGAAGCGCATCCTCTTCTGGCTTCAAATCCCAAGTTCTAAACCGTCACCGAGTTGATGTGCTACGCCTTAAGTTGTTGCACTGTATTCTCCTTCCATTTCCCTGGGTCGGTCGCGACTCATCGTAGTTAGATCAGTAAGCATGTTAAGTCGGTAGGCTATGTAAGTCCCAGGTCGGGACTTTCTTTGAATCATTAGGTCGGCATGCATCTTAAGTCCTTAAGTCGGTATTCCTTGTTCAGCTATTAGGTCGGCAATATCTCAAGAGCTAAGTTAGGACCTCTCCTGAGTTACTTAGATCGGCCATTCTTGGGTCGGCATCATACTGGATCGGGACCCCCCTGAGTTCTTTAGGTTGGCAACATTCTTAAGATGTTAGGTCGGCATAGCCTTAGGTCGGCATAGCCTTAGGTCGGTATAGCCTTAGGTCGGCATCGAGTTAGATCGGATCCTCTTTCCAAGCTTTAGACCGGTGAGCCATAACCGAGATAGGGTTAACATTTGCCCCTCGAAGTACACGCCTTAAGATTAAGTCGTGTGTTTCGATACCACTTAGCTCGGCTCCTCCTAGGTCGGTAGGTCGCGCACGACCTATCAGTTAGCGCCGTTTCGCATTTCTTCACCGTGGGATATAAACTGGCTCTCTTCCTTCTTCTTCTTCACTTAATTTCTTGCTCGATTCCGCCATTAAAGTGCTCCTGAGTTCCTTAAGGCGATTTCATCCCACCTGATCACCAGTAACTCCTAAACTTTAGTGCGTAAGTGATTCTTCTCCTCTTATGACTGCAAATTACCATCAATTCACGAATTATGTCGCTCAAATTCGAATTGCCTCCTTGCACGATGCTTCATCGCGAATCCTATCATGTTTACAGTTGATGAAACTTAGGTTGCCCGATTTCGGCTTCAGATGATCGTTAATACCATGAAGGCGGTTGATCGCTTCAGGCTCGATGATCTCCAATGGCTGGGCATTGAACTTGTGACAATCTCAGTTTGCTTTGTTGGATGATTGGTTGGTGTGAATGAAGGTGGCTGTTGATGGGAAGGTTATTGGGTTAACGGGTTGAATGCCGTGAGATGGTGGTTTTCAGGGAATTTGAGTGACTCAAATTTCTGCCGACTTAAACTTTAAAACTTGAATCGAAGCCGAGTTAATCGCTCGGTGGAACTTGCCGACCTAAGCCTTTGAACCGCGGCCGTGTTAATACTTGGAGAGATCCCTATCTGTCGCTTGCAACTTAGATGACTGCCGAGTTAGGGAACTAACAAACCGGCTTTAACTTGTAAGAGATCCTTAGGTCGTGACCGGGTTAACACTTGAGCATCTAACCTGAGTAGCCGAATCATATCGCTTAGTTAGGACTTAAGCATCTGATCTCTTACCGTCTTAGTTTTATCTCGTGGGATTTTTTAGACCGTAGCTGGGTTAGGACTTTAGCCCTGAACGTGCTGACACCTAGGAGCATTGGCCTTCCTCGAGCACCTGATTTGTACTTTGAACTGTTCCAACCTTGAATTTGCTTGAATCTCATTGCATTACTCCACATATTGTGTTAACTTGCCAACCTGTCGAAAATAATAAACAAAGAAAACCAAGGCGAAAATTTTGCCATTGACTGCCCACATCAAATGACAGATTAGTTGAGACAAAGTAATTAACTTAAATGCATTGCATGAAATGCTTGTGGATCGATCAACTAAGGCCAAATATCAATGCAAAGTATGAACAATTTGAACTAATTCGTTTGCATCAATGTTGTGCCTACATATTCAGACTTAAAACAATGACCCCTGGATTTTCACAACTAACAAATGCTTGCCAGTTTTTTTTTTAATTCCAGTTATATTTGTTTATCGTCTTGTTGATCTTACACAACACCTCACACATTTTAGGAAACGTGCACCTTGATATTTGAATATATAGTTGTTTATGTAGAATGACTTCCCATCAAGGAGAAGAAGCAGCAAGTCAAGAAGAAGAAACTTTCCCGATAGCTGTTCCTATACAGAATCCTCCGGAAAGAACTTCGACTATTCTATCTTCGAGAACATTTATTCAGTTGCGTACTCAATTCGGCTTTGCTGAAGATGATGTCATATTTCCTGGACCGAATGATACTGCTGACCGACCTCCCTATGGTTTTGTCGCGGTTAATCGTCATATGTGCTTAAGTGGGGCGATCCCACCTTTCAATGACTTTCTTCGAACTCTTCTTCTTCGGATGTCAATTTCTCCGTTCCAACTTCATCCTAATGGTTACGCTATCTTGATGGGGTTGGGTGTTTTGTTCAGAAGAAATCTTGACCGACTGCCGAGCTTCGAAGAAATTCGCTACTTATGCTCGTTTGCAAAGAGCAAAGACCATCCTTCTCTTATCATTGTGAGAAGTGCAAGAAACCGCAAGCTCATTCTTGATCTTACTGAAAGTGTCCATGGATTTTTAAACCAATTTTTCTTTGCCCGCAGTCCCCCAGAGTTTTATGCTTCTTGGAGAGTAGGAAGTAAGATCATTTATTTCCGTCTTTCCACTTTCTTTTTTAACTCTTTTCGGGGTCCAAATTGCTGATCTCATTCTTTGCTTTTTTCAGCACTTCCCCTTCCCTCTAGAGATCCGATACATAGGCAGACTTTTGATAGACTGAGCGCTGTAGCCGCAGAAGAGAGAAGTATCAAGTTTCTACTAAGCGACGAATTTCTACATCAATACGGACTCCTCCACCCTTCTCGCTATACTCAGCTTTGTGAAGCTCCGACTGAAGTTCCCGATTCCCCGACTGAAGCATCGGATGCCCCCGTTACTATCGAACAACCCTCATCAAAAGAGTCTAACATCGAAGCTTCATTGGTGAAATGTTCCACCCCTACCGACATTATGGGGTCATCTAGTAAGGCGGCACTTGCCCCGATTGAGGAAGAAGAAGAACCTTCACAGCCTCTCGGGGGATTAGCTGATGTAGGAACTGAGAAAACAAGTCTCACCGAGCATGATGGTGACGATGTTTATGATGGGTTGAGCGACATAATAGTGACCTCACAGGAGCTTTTTAGAGATGACGTGTCTAAAACTATCTCTCCTATAGTTGAGGCGACGTCCCTTCTTCGACTAACACCAACACAAACACCAACTCCTCATACCCAAGCTATCATCACCTCTACACCAATGAGTGGTTTGTAGCTTAATGCGCGTAGCTTGCACATCACACAACACTTAGGATTTTTTGGCGTTTGTTCACATTTAACTTCTTTTCTCCGGAAGTTTCTAAGACTTGCCATTTTTGCCTTTTCAGATTCCTCTATGGGGCGCAGCGGCAGCGGTTCTTATTATAAAGACTTTCGACGCTATGGAGGGCGTGGCAGCTATGATTACAAGCAATACTATACCGATCCCAGAGAGACCAATGAGCAGAGAGCTGCGCGAAAAGCTGAAGAGAGGAGAAGGTATGAAGAACGTCATGAGGGAGCGGGCACGCGACATGAATCCTTCCCAAGAGATGATGATTCCCATAAACGTAAAACGCACGATGATAGGGGGAAGAGCCATATTGAGGATTCGAGAAAGCGGACCAAACTTGGCGAGGAGCACGTGCCCGTGACATCTGAGAGACCTGGTGCCTCAGTTTCTATTGACATCCCTTCCAAATCTCCTGCTCTTGAAGGAAGTGCCATCCAAACACTTCTCAACAGGCCTTCATACCATGTTGAAAGGGGCCCCCCGACCTTGCAGAGCCGATTCCCGAATTGGTGTTTGAGGGGGGTACGCTTCGACCTCGATTTGGTCCCCATCGACAAAGAAGCTATGTACAGAAATCTCGATGCTGTCAAGCTTGATATCGATAGAATGTCTGGATGGCAAAAGTTGGTTGATGAACTTCAAAGAGTTAATCGGGCTAACATCGAAGCAATGCTGACCATGGAAAATGACAAATCAGAATGGCAGAAGATTCTTGATCAACACAACGCTGAGATGAAGGAGATAGCCGAATACAATGAAAAACTCGAAGCTGAAGTAAAGCAGCTCAAAGATGATCTTGTCTCTTCTACTAATACTTACACCCAAAGAGAAGAGGTATTGCAAAAACAAGTGCGAGATGCGCACGCCAGCCAGAGGGACGCTGAAGCTAAAGCTGAGAGGTTGGAACAAGCTGTAGAGAACCACCGCACTGATGTCACCCAGTTGCAGAATAAACTGAGCGCCCGGGACATGGAGATTGAAGCGCTAAAAGCCCAACTTGCTCAGACCGAAAAAGATCGAGATGAGGCCATGGCTGGCAAAATTGCAGCCGAAGAAACTGCTCAGACCATGGAAACCGATATCAATTCGACTTTATTCGATTTTTATTTACATTGTGTCTTGGGACGCGGCAGCCTCTCTTTTCTTGGTCCTAAGTATGAAATCACCCTGGCCGAGGTGTGGGAAGCTGCTCTTAACATGTTTAAAGACGCCGGGTATGGCGATGAAGATTTTGAGGCGCGTTACCTGGATGAGGGAGCTCGCGCTGCTCTTGCGAAGGGGCGAGAACAACTTGCCAGGATGAGAACTGGAATGGCGGAAGAGGAACGTTCTGGAAAGGAATTAACGCTTACTTCCTCTGTCCAACCTCCAGTTTCTCCTGTGGTTGACATCACGGGTTCTAGCTCCTCTACTCCGCCTGCAACTAAGACAGTAACTGAAACTACAAGTGCACAAGGCGGGGATGAAGGTGGTGAAAGCAACGAAGCACAGCGATATGAAATCAGCCTCAGAGATCCAACTGCCCCAGGTAAACTTGACACCGGACCAGCCCAAGTGGTGAACTGCTCGTTCGCTCCTTGTGAACTTGACGATCTTCTTGATTATTTTTCAAATGTCAATGAATTCCCGACTTTTGATTATTCCTCAAATGTTAATGAATTCCCGACTTTTGACGAGCCGTCATCCCCTCTCTTTTCGAAAGATACTGATATTTTAAGTTTTTTCTCCTTTGTAGAGAAAGCACCGAGTCAAACTCAAGCTTCTTCTCCCCCGGTGATCCTTCCTCCATCTCTTCAAGTGGCGCCTCCTTCTGCCTCGCAACCTGGGTCACAAGAAGAACAAATAGAGGCTCTCCATGGCCTGGATGATCCCATTGCTTCGCAAGAGCAAAAAGATGAGGGACTTGAGGGAGGTGACATATCTCCGGAGCGGACTCCTTCTGACGATATAACTTTATCTAAACTTGTCACTCCAGGAAGTGAGTCTTCCTCAAAGAGGAGAAGGAAGCAAGGAGCATCAAGGAGGAGAGGGAAGATAATCACTGCCACTGAAGAGGAGCCAGAAGTTGGGCCAGCTGCGCCTACCTCTCCTTCCTCCCTTATACCCACTGGCCGACCTGAAAAGCTGGTCATTCGGTCGGGTAAAGGGTCCAAAGGCAGTAAAAAGAAGTGAAGACTTTAGCTTTTTGTCTTTTGTATGAACTGGCCGAGAGTTGTGCGGGTATCGGCCCCCGCTTTTATTTTGAGAACCTGTATCTGCATTATAGTTGAATAAAATGATTCTTCGTTTGTACAAACTTCTGTTTGAATTTGAGAATGCATTTACTATTTATTTTTGCACAAGTTTGTTTATATAGTGTTGCAGCGGGCTTATGGTATGTTGCTTGAGTATTACTCTACTGATGCATCTATACTACTATACCATGTTGCCCCCATACCTTAAGCTTGCTGCAATATTTTATACTTCGAGGGGACTTGCACTCTTATTTGCTAAAGAATAATTATTTTATTCTTTAAAGAAAATTTTTATAGAGTACAACTCCCTTCGTATAAGTTTTTACGCTTGGTCGTTCGAAGAAATCACTTTTTTCTTTTGCTTATGTGCATATTTCATCAAGTGAATTCCTCTATGTGGTAAAGCGGACCTCTGAAGGGTACTTTAACTTCTTTTCTTTTTACGATCATTTCCCATAGTAGGCAAATTACTTTTCCTTTGAAAGTTAAAGTACGCTTTTGATGAGGATTTTTTTTTATATATAGAAAGTTGTACCTCTGAGGAGGGATTTTTTCACGTTTCAACACTTGGAAGTTTTATTTCAATCTCGGTGAAACGTGTACCTCCAAAGAGTTATGCTTTAGAAATCCTTTTCACGTTTCAACACTTGGAAGTTTTATTTCAATCTCGGTGAAACGTGGGTTTCCAAAGAGGTCTTTCTTCTTAATTGTGTTCCCGGGAGGGGGTTGTACCTCTGAGGAGGGATTTCTCACGTTCCAACACTTGGAAGTTTTATTTCAATCTTGGTGAAACGTGTACCCCCAAAGAGTTGTGCCTTTGAAGAAAGCCTTTTCACGTTTCAACACTTGGAAGTTTTATTTCAATCTCGGTGAAACGTGTGCTTTCAAGAAGGTCTTTGTTTTTGCATTTCAACTTTGGTGAAGTGAAATTCCGAAGAGCGGTTGCTACACTTCAACTCCTGGCGAAATGGGCCTCCGAAGAGGGCTTTTATTTTGTTTACATTTCAACTCTGGTGAAGTGAAATCCCGAAGAGCGGTTATAACACTTCAACTCCTGGTGAAATGTGCCTCAGAGAGGGTTTTCATCGCCTGGAAGTTACTCTCTCATGGTTGGAGGGTCATGACTCCTCCAATCTTTTTTTGTTGAGTAGAGAACTTTCTTTTTTGTGGCGTATGACCCATTAGAGGTCTTTTTATCCTCCGAAGAGTTGCGCCTCCGAAGAGGACTTGTGCCGCTGATGGTAGCTTTGGTTGTTCCTCTGTTCACTTGCTTATGCCTTTTCAGCGATCCTCTTTTTTTTTCTTTTCAAGTTTTCATTCCCCTTTCTCTCACAAGTGGCTTGTTTAATCCAAGGAAGTGTACTTCATTGTCAGGCAAGTTCGTGAGAACGGGCACTAGCTTCCTAATTGGATGTTTGTTCGTTCAAACAATCTCAATTTATTAACAAGGGCTCGTTTCTATCGAAATCATAAGCCGTTCAATTGAAGCATTTCCTATCTAGGATTTGAATTCGGGGCCTTTATGACTTGAAATTTGTTTGCTGAATGATGGTGAGAATCACTCGGTCTTATTATGCGCAAGTTTCATTTCCATTGTCTGCAAAAAATTTAAATTGACATTTCAGCAATACATTTTATGTATTTTTATATCGAAAACAAAGCAAACATATAATGATAATAAGGAACACAAGATTTATAGTGGTTCGGCCATGAAATTGGGCCTACATCCACTTTATATTCTTTCATTATTTACTTGCATCAGTTTCACAATTGCTTTCAATTACAAGAATCATACATTCATAATTCTTTTTACAATGTTTCAACAAAATTTTCAAGTAAAGTATGGACGCAAGTGGTTGCTGTTCCATGCCCTTGGAATTTGATCTCCATCAACAGTGGTGAGCTTGAATGTGCCGTCGAGAAGCTTCTGACCTATTACATATGGTCCTTCCCAATTTGGTCCAAACACACCTGTCGCGGTCATAATTCTTTTCAGGACTAGATCTCCAATTTCAAAGCTGCGTTGACGAACTTTGGAATTGAAATGTCTGGCTATCCTTTGCTGATGAGCTGCAACTCTGAGGTTAGCTTCATCTCTTTTTTCATCAAGGAGATCCAGCGCTTCAAGTTGCAGCTTTTCATTTTCTGCTTGATTGAAATGGATTCTTCTGTGTGAAGGGACCTCTGTTTCAACCGGGATCATTGCTTCCGATCCGTATGCTAACGAAAAAGGAGTATGCCCAGTTGCAGTTTTGTGAGTAGTTCTGTATGCCCATAGTGCAAGTGGTAGTTTATCGACCCAACCACCTTTTGCTCTTTCGAGTTGCTTTTTGATGGTTGATTTGATGATCTTGTTCACTGCTTCCACTTGCCCGTTTGCCTGCGGATGAGCTACTGCCGAAAAGCTTTTCTGGATTTTGAATCGTTTGCAAAAATCCTGGAATTCCTCACTTTCAAACTGAGTACCATTGTCTGTGATTATTTTCTGAGGCACACCGTATCTGCAAATGATATTCTTGGTCACAAAGCTTATCATTTTCTTAGAAGTGATAGTAGCCAATGGTTCAGCTTCAGCCCACTTAGTAAAATAATCAACCGCAACAATAGCATATTTAATCCCTGATTTAGCAGTTGGTAGCGGCCCAATGAGATCCATTCCCCAAATTGCAAATGGCCATGGACTGATCATCTGTGTGAGTTCGGTAGAAGGTGCTCTAGGAATTTTGGCATATCTTTGGCACTTGTCACATTTTCGGGAGTAATCTGCGGCATCCCGATTAATTTCTGGCCAAAAATATCCGTATCGGAGAATTTTCTTTGCTAATGTTTGACCACCTGAATGATCACCGCATTCTCCTCCATGCACTTCAGTTAGGATTGTTTTGGACTCTTCCCGGGATACACATCGAAGCAATGGCATTGAGAATCCTCGTCTGTATAATTGACCATCCTGGATTATATATCGAGAAGCTTTTCTCAGTAGCTTTTGTCGTTCTTTAGAGTTTTCTGGTAAAGAGCCATTGAGTAGATACTTTGTTATTGGAGTCATCCATGATTCTTGCTCTTGCGACATACTCATAACCCAATCGATATCCATTTCATCAATGCTCGGATTTGACAAAACTTCCACTGAAACTAACCCTAAGGATTGGGCTTCGCCAGAACTTGAGTATTTTGCGAGAGAATCTGCTTTCATGTTTTCTTCTCGAGGAATATGACTTATCGTGTAATGGTCGAATTCACATAAAAGTTCCCAAGCCTTTGACACATAAGCGGGCAGATTTCCTCCTTTCGTTTGAAACTCCTTCTTGACTTGGCATACTATAAGCTGAGAATCACTGAAGATCTGTAACGCTCGAATGTTTAGTTCTTTAGCAATTTTCAAACCAGCAATCAGAGCTTCATATTCTGCTTCATTGTTTGTTGAAGGAAATTCTAATCTTAGCGCATAGCATAATGACCGGCCTTCAGGAGTTTCAAGAACAATTCCAGCACCTGAACAGTAATCATTTCTTGCGCCATCTACAAATAACTTCCATTGGGTTGGGGAGTTCTCGATTGTTTCTTCCTCGCTGTTACCCTTGTCTGTAAATTCTGCAATAAAATCTGCCAAAGCTTGTCCGTTGATCGCTTTTCTAGGATGATAAGTGATGTCATATTGGCTCAATTCAATATTCCACTTTAAAAGGCGGCCCGAAGTCTCAGGGCGAAACAAGACTTGCTTTAAAGGTTGATCAGTGAGGACTTTGATAGGATGAGCCTGGAAATATTGCCTCAACTTTCTTGAGGCAATCAATAGACAATAGGCGAGTTTTTCCAACTTGGAGTAATTCATTTCTGCCCCAGTGAGTCTTTTGCTGATATAGTAAACTGGATGTTGAATCCTTTTGTCTTCCCGTACCAGCGCTGCACTTAAAGCATGAGATGAAACTGCCAAGTATATAAGGAGATCCTCGCCATCGCCGGGCCTAGAAAGTATTGGAGGCGTTTCCATATGTTGAATCAATTCTTCAAAGGCTTTCTGGCATTCGGGAGTCCAGTCAAAGTTTTTCTTTCCTTTCTTTAGAGCGTCGAAGAATGGAATGCATTTATCAGTAGCTTTGGATATGAACCGACTTAAGGCGGCAATTTTTCCATTGAGACTTTGCAATTCCCTCTTTGTTTTAGGAGCTTTGACTTCTTTTAAAGCAGTGATTTGAGCTGGACTAGCTTCAATGCCCCTAGCGCTCACGATGAAACCCAAGAACTTTCCAGATTCTACCCCGAAAGAACATTTTAAAGGGTTAAGCTTCATTCCGTAACTTCGGAGGATTGCGAACATTTCTGCTAAGTGTTCGATGTGATCCACTGCTTTCTTAGATTTTACTAGCATGTCATCAACGTAAACTTCCATAGTCTTTCCCAACTGCGGTTTGAACATAGCATTGACCAGTCTTTGGTATGTTGCCCCCGCATTCTTCAACCCAAAGGGCATAACTCTGTAACAGTAAAGACCGACATCGGTGATAAAGCTTGTGTCCTCCTGATCTGGCTCATGCATCATGATCTGATTATATCCGGAGTAGGCATCCATAAAAGACAACAATTCATGACCCGCTGTTCCATCTACCAGTTGATCGATCCTGGGTAATGGGAAGCTGTCTTTGGGACAGGCCTTGTTTAGATCTGAAAAGTCGATGCACACTCTCCATTTACCATTGGCCTTCTTAACCAGCACTGGATTTGAAACCCAATTTGGATAGGTAGATTCTCTGATGAAATTATTCTCCATGAGCCGGTCAACTTCCTCTTTCAATGCTGTCGACCTTTCTGGACCTTGGATTCTTCTTTTCTGCTTTACTGGCGTGAACTTTGGGTCAATATTCAGAGCATGTACCGCAACTTCTGGGGATATTCCGCACATATCGGCATGGGTCCAAGCGAAAACATCCAGGTTTGCTTTCAAAAAAGATATCAAGGCATTCTGAACTGACACATTAAGTTGTGAACCCACATTCAGCATCTTGTTTGGGTCCTTCAGATCAACGGGCACCGGTATCGTTGTTTCTGCTGGTACCACCCTACTCTCCCCCGCACTGGCCTTTCTAGGATCCATCACTTTTCGTGCCCCGCTATGCTCGCCAGTGCAGGGTCCGCCCTGTAGTTGCTATAGGGTTGGTGTTTTGATGCGGATTGGGGTTGCCGCATCTTTTCCCATTTCTCTTTTTCTTGACTCTCGCAGCTCTGTCCAATAACACTCTCGCGCAACATTTTGATCCCCTTTTATAACTCCTACTCCATTGTCAGTAGGAAATTTAATAGTGAGGCACCACGGGGCTAGGATAGCCTTGAATGCTGCGAGTGTTGGACGGCCAAGAAAAGCATTATAAGCAGAATATTCATCGACGATCACAAAAGTTTGTCTGCGGACCACTTTCCTTTCTCCTTCTCCAAGTTCAACAGGTAGATCAATGGTCCCAACTGGTTGCTTTGGCTCCCCAGTGAAGCCAACAATCTTCTGAGATGAGGCTTGCACATCCGCCATCGGGATTTTCATCTGGTCAAACGTTTTCTTGAAGAGGATGTTGCAAGATGCGCCGCAGTCAATAAGAACTCTTCTGACAATAGCCGGTCCAATACCGGCCGAGATGACTAACGGGTCCAAAGTAGGGGCCTCAATGCCCGTGGAATCTCTAGCCCTGAACACAATATCATCATTAAAAGTCCTTTGTTGTTTCAGGGGTGTAGAGTCTTCTAAAACAAAGACATTCTCTTCAGTTGGCACATGTTTCAGAGCTCGAGTGTACCTCTCCATTTCACCCCAGCTTCTGCCTGCTGGGTGGGGTCCTCCTGTGATGACATTAATAACTGGCCTTCCAGATTCATGTCCTGCGGCCTTCTCATTTGTCCTGGGCTGATGAGCAAGAGCTTGTTGCCCCTGACTTGACGAAGCAGGATCATTACCACTCTTCTTCACAAATTGCTGCAGCTTATTTTCTCTTAGCAATTCTTCGATTATATTTTTCAATTGACGGCAGTCGTCTGTGTCATGACCAGGCTGATTATGGAAGCGACAGAACTTCCCACTTTGCACAGCTTTTCTTCCGGTTCTGAGAACAGGAGGTTTGGGATACTCAAAAGAATCTTTTGTAGCCAGGTAGATGCGCTCTGGTGTCTCTAACAAAGGAGTATATTCTGATGGCTTGAAGGATCGAGGCTTCTTTGAATTGTGTTGTTTCCTTCCATCATTATTTTCTCTTTTCTGTCCCACAGATCCATTCTTACGTGGCGCAGCAGTGTTGTCTTCAGCTTTCTCTACTGTTGCCTTTGCCGGGACAGGACGGCTTTCCAAACGCATGAACTCATCCGCCTTTTTGTAGAACTTTTCCAGAGAATTTGGCTCCTTCATGTTCAGCCACTTTCCGAATTCACTTGACTTATCAATAGCTCTCATCAAATAGGTCAAGACCATGCGGGGTTCTGCATTATCCACCTCAGCTAACGCTATATTAAAGCGATTTAAAAAAGACTTGATAGTTTCCCCCGGATTCTGTTCCAAACCGGATAACGACATGATGTCTTTTGCCTTTGAAGCATATAGCCTAAATTGCTCTTTAAATTTCCTGGTTAGGTCTGAAAACTGATCGATGGACCGGACAGGTAGTTTTGTGAACCAAAGCAGAGCTACCCCTTCCAAATACACAGGAAAATAGCGGCATTTTATCTCGTCAGAAGCTCTGGCACCTGTCATGTGCCAATCATATTTGTACAGGAACTCATTTGGATCACTTGTCCCTTTGTAAGCTGGAATGGTCGGAGGGACGAACTTCCTTGGGAATTCAGCTTTTAGGATCTTTTCAGTAAACGGAGTCTTGCTCGGAGCGAAACCCCACTCTTTCTCATCTTCGACCCTTTGCATACTTTCTTTCATAATCTGTCGAACCATACCAGAAAGATATTCTTCGTCATTCCTATTTCTGGATCCTCCAGCCTCAGGCAATGTCCGTTCAAAGGGGCTAGCAGCCCTTTCGGGAATGTTTCTAGTTTCAGCATCATGGACATTACCGACAAAGTTCCTTTCATTATTCGCAGGTTGACGGTTTGCCCCGAGCAAATCGTTTAACCTATTCAGAATCAGAGCATTCTGAGCATTCTGAGCTTCCAATTGCGCGTTCTGGGCATTTATTTGCTGATTCAACCCAAAGATAGCAGCGTCCAATTCCGCTTTTGAAACTCCAACAGCTGGAGTGGCCGGAGTAGGTACCGGGGAAGCGGAGGTTCCCTCTTGAGCATTATTTCCAGATCTCACAGATCTACTTCTTCTCCCTGGAGCCATTATTTCAGATAAACTCCTAGTTTTCAGAGAGATTCTTTCAACAAATTTCCGTGGAGCAATGATGACAATCTTCCTGAGTTCAATTCTCAGTGAAAGCACCAAAAATGTTAACGCCAAAATTCAAACGCTAACACCCCGGTGTGTAGATAACAGTTGTGAAAGCACCACCCGTGAACACGGGAACAAGATTCAAGTAAAGAGATTACAGAAAAGCAGTAAGAGAACACAAGTTTTATAGTGGTTCGGCCCAAAATCAAGCCTACGTCCACTTATATTCACTTTATTGATGATACGAGTACAACTTATACAATTTTCTTCAATTACAATCCACTTCGGACAAGTAGCTCAATCTTCGGTGAAGAATAATCTTTCGAGTACATCTTGAATGATTGTGATTACTTCTTGAAGCGTGTAGCAGCGTCCTTGGTGTTTGGAGTGCTTGAAGTGTTGCTTGAGTTGTGAAAATGGTAGAGTATCGGCGCTTCGAGAATGAGCCCCCCAAAAAAAGTCCCTTGAATGTTGGTGGTGGCCGTGTATTTATAGGCAATTTTCGAGGTCGGGTTGTGGGTCGTGACCGACCTAAGCAAGATCGTGGGTCGCCGCCGACCTAAAGATTAACCTCCCTCTCCTAAGAATACACGTGCTGGTTTGAACGAGTCCCAGGTCGTCCCCGACTTAGCCTAGGTCGCAGCCGACTTATAGAGGCATCCAGTGTTGAATTGTTGATAGTATCCGAGATAAGTTAGGTCGTAGGTCGCTTCGCCTCTCCGTTGCAAAGCCTACGGTCCAAATGGGAAGCGCATCCTCTTCTGGCTTCAAATCCCAAGTTCTAAACCGTCACCGAGTTGATGTGCTACGCCTTAAGTTGTTGCACTGTATTCTCCTTCCATTTCCCTGGGTCGGTCGCGACTCATCGTAGTTAGATCAGTAAGCATGTTAAGTCGGTAGGCTATGTAAGTCCCAGGTCGGGACTTTCTTTGAATCATTAGGTCGGCATGCATCTTAAGTCCTTAAGTCGGTATTCCTTGTTCAGATATTAGGTCGGCAATATCTCAAGAGCTAAGTTAGGACCTCTCCTGAGTTACTTAGATCGGCCATTCTTGGGTCGGCATCATACTGGATCGGGACCCCCCTGAGTTCTTTAGGTTGGCAACATTCTTAAGATGTTAGGTCGGCATAGCCTTAGGTCGGCATAGCCTTAGGTCGGTATAGCCTTAGGTCGGCATCGAGTTAGATCGGATCCTCTTTCCAAGCTTTAGACCGGTGAGCCATAACCGAGATAGGGTTAACACCATCTTTGCGACTACTTTTAACCACTTATAAAAATGATTTAAGAATTGAAAATTTTATATTAAGTTCTACACTTTAGCTGCAAAAATACTATGGAAGTAATCCCTAAAATATCTCTATTTTTTATGAAAATTACTGAAAATATTTGATTCAGAAGTGCATTTATAATGACTATTCTTGCTTCAAACACTTTCAAACTTACTTCTGTTTAAAACACAAGTTCAACAACCAGTTAAAAATGAAGTGAAGACCACATCACATATTTAAGAGGGTAATATAAGTTATGTTATACAATATAAAGTTATCATGTGCTTTCAAAAGCATGAGGGGTCCAAAGTTTATAACTTTACTTAGCTAATGTTACTTTAACTACATACTTTGCACATAATTTATATATACACAATATGTACTTATAATATAATGAGATAACTCATTTAGATCCAAGTTAAAAATTAAACCAAAGTAAAAGAACCAAGCCAACCCTATTTACCATCACTGCATCACCACAACAACCACCTTTGCCTCCAAAATCTAAAAACTATGCCTTCCCACCACATTATTGCTCATGGCCAAGATAGATTCCCCCCTCTACTCCATCTTTCTTCCACTTATTAGATGGTAAACCATATTCTAATGATATTCTAAAGTCTGTGGGAAAGTTTGGTTGTGATTTGAGTTGGTTTGAATAAGATTTGAGAAAGTTAGAGAGGAAAAGAAGGAGAATTGCCATTAAAAAGCTTGGTTTTCATATGTGAATTTGTGATTAATTCCTAAGGGTATACCCCCTCCTTATATAGGACCAAAATAGTGTTGCATAAGCTTGCATTCATCACCCTCTCTCACTATGCCATGGAAGCCTTACCTCCCATCACTTTTCGTTTAAGTCACCATCCTTTATGCAAATTACATTTATACCCTTACCATGATAACATCTCTTATCTTCAAGGAAGTTTGTAGAATATTCCATGATTTATGTAGAGGAATGTGTGTTGATTATTTTCTTATGTATTCATTTGATCATTAGTCAAGTGCATAAGAGTTTGAACAACATATATCGATCGAAAAGCAGTTTACCGATAAATCGATTTTCAGTCACATTATCAATATTTTTTCAGTATTTATTTTTGTAAAAAAATTTCCAATTTTTTTTACCATCATTACTTATGATTTAAAAGGGGTTAAAAAACTTGTTAAATTTTTAAATCATTTTAATAACATTTAAATCAAAGATTCAAATATTAAATTGTTCAAATATTTAAATACGAAGTGTCCGAAATTCCAGGTCATTACAAAAATAGTACAAAATGATCCTTAACTGTATATAACTATCGTCCTTTAGAATCAACAACCAAAAGACTATCATTTGTCCCAAAACCTGTAATGTCTCTTATTGACCGGAGTGATATATAAATAACACATGGATCGGACTATGTCTAGAATGTTGACGCCAATATGTGATAATAACTGGCATGATATAGCATGTATCTCACAAATTAACGTAAGATCATCACATGGATAATTGTATATCTCAAACCATACTACGAATCAATGATACCATAACAAGATGGGTGAATTAAACAAATATTTTAAATCATCAACCAACACACCTTAACACAAAAAGGGGAACCATCTATCCACAAACACCCAACCAAAAGAGGTACCACAATTATGGTATTCTATGTCTCCATATATCTCAATTGCATATACCATTTGGGAGCCTCACAGCATGCTCCAGTGGGTAAAGAGGACCTCACCCCTGAATAGATGTCTAGAAGAGGTATCTAAATAATGTAGTATAATCATATAATCTCGTATCTTCCAAATGGGAGCCTCACGGCACGCAACACACATCAGTGGACACCACAAAACACTGAGAGTACACAACATACCCCACAATCTTGGTTAGTTTACATCATTAAATATCCATCTATACACTATGGTCACATCCTACTGCCCAACGGTAACAAACTACTTTGCTACTGTGGCATCAGGACATATCATCACACAATCTAGATATCAACACATAGCACGTATAATAAGGAATGTCATGGATCCAGGGCGTAACCCAGCGATCTACTAACCAAGATGGACTGTAGTCTCTTTGGAAAATAGCACACAACAGATCCTTCCTCTATACAATAACCTGTACAATATGAGTGTCCCTCACAGAAAGTAATCAAACAAATATCAACGTGGACATCCTATACCACATAATGTTACTTGCTCATTTACTCGATGCTCATAAACTACACTCCCTAGCCATAATAATATTATATACCATAAGTCAGAAGAGTAACCAGAATAATGTTACTGAATGTCCTATATCAGACGATGTTACTTATTCACTTATTCAAAATTGTCAGAACTCCACTCAATAATATTCTATATAACATGTTCAAAGAATAACCGGGGAAATATTATCAAAAGTCTCATACCTAGCTGTACTATAACTCTGTTTATTCTGATTCCTCATTAAATAGAAATATAAATCGTTCAAAACACACAATATTGTTATTTATTGATGCGAAAGGTGTTTTAAATTCACATTTCCCAAAAATCTTCAATACAATCTCAATACCAATATTCCACTGAAGGAAAATTAAATTATAAAATTCTCATTCTTTCCTTAAAATCCATCTATAGTTCTGAAAATAAATATTTGCGAACCTCTCATTTAATTACAAGGAAATTTATATATTAAACTTCATTCCATTCCAAATCCCATAAACTCCATTAAAAACAATCGTACATTTTATAGTTCTTCTATAGTAATTGAAAATAATAATAATAATATCAAATACGCAATATGATTCATAATTTCCTTTAAACAACAAATTTAAATTATTCTACTTTTCAAATAAGAATTTTCAATTAAAAATAATTTCCCAAAACCATAATATAAAATTTAACCAATTTCTTTAACACCCGCATTACCTTTCAAATCCTTTAAAAGTGATTATTATTGAGAAGTGATTCATCAACTAAAATTCTACCTTATATAATACATTTCCATAGTAATTTAATGATCAAACACAATAATTTATTATTTCCAAATATTCACTTAACAATATATGTAACAAATCCCATAGGTGATGATTTCCATTCAATAAATAAATTGTATTCGACTTACTATTATTTCAAAATATTATTTTATAAACCTCCAATTTACTAAATCTAAATGAAACTAACTTATCATTTTAAAAACATAGTTTCAAATATCATTTCATAAGTACCCTTTAAATACTTTTATGATCAATGATAAATAAATAAAATTAAATAATTCAAAAAATTCACTTAGTTAATAAAATATCTGAACTCATAGTTAACTAAATAATTTCTACTCACACAATACTCCAAATTATTCCACTTTTAAATTTTTCCAAAATCATTCCGCTTTCAAATTTTCCCTTAATTACAATATCTTCAATATTAAATAAGAAGATCATTCCAAAATTCATTATTTATTTCCAAAATAATTTATTTATTCCAAATATTCAACTTTTAATTCATTTACACAATTTTCAATCAATTTCAAGTATCGTTCGGCCATCTATGTATTACTAAAACTTTGTACAATTGATGCATAATCGAAATATGACTAATAATCATCACTACAACAAATAAAGCACTGTTTGCAACATAATTCCAACTAATTCAAACCATATCAACCTTCAATCATCATCAAACAATTAAATTCATACATAAAAATTCAAGAAAAATCATAAAAAAAAGGTATGTTAGACTATAGTTGTGACTTATAGAGTTAACTCGCTTTATAGACAGTTCCTTCTCTCAAGCAAGCATCACCAACATTCCTAAATCACTACCCAAGAATCTTGCACCATTATGTGTTTTGTTGCTCCAGAACAAAGCCCACCTCAACTTCTAACCTACCTGCAACCACAGCCATCGCATCCCTCATCATCACACCTTCTTCTGTCCCTGTCACTTGCTTACAAACTATAGAACATGCCCATTTTCATCCATGTGAGTGATGCCAAGCTATAGCCCCATGCCCGTCACGACCACCAATGTGTGACCCTTCTTCCCTTTATCTCATCGCTAGCTCACTTCATTTCTTTTTTTACGGGAGTCAATTTCGCATTTAGGGCAGAAATTTGGAATAGGGCACAAGTTGAATTCGATTTAGTGGAAAAAGGGAAGAGCGAGCCAGGTATAGTAACAAAGAAGGATGGGTTTTGAAAATTGAGCTTGGATTTGAACTTTGACCTTGTTTTAATTCTGCTTCTCTACTTGTCTTTCCTTTTTCTTTTAAGTAACTCCTTTATTTATTTTTAAATAAATTTCAATCCAATATAATTGATTTACTCTTTAATTCTACAAATTTGTAATTTGATAATTATACAATTTTATTCAATTCAATGCCCGCTTAATTTATTAATATATAAAAAATATCCATATGAAAAATCATTTACACAACTAAAATTTTTATATTCATTATAAATGTTTTAATCAAGTTCATTATATTTTATAAAAATAATTCATTAATTAATTCAATTTATTAAAAGGAAAATCTTTTACTAAAGAGACTTCAATTATGTAAAAAATCATTTTAAAAAATATTGATATCAAAAATCAAATTTGAACATCTTTGTTTTAATTAATTTTTTTATTTTACGGCATAGAAAGCAAGATTTTTTCAAAATTAATCATTTTATATTATGTAAGAAATAGATAAATTAACTTGTTTTATGTGAATTAAAATTTGTGAAAACCATGCTAAGAGATAAATTATAGATTTTTCAAAAAAATTAATAGATAAAACTTGCATTCAAATTATGTAAATTAAATACCTTCATTATTTTCCATCGAATTATTTATAATAATTTACGAAATAAAAACACCTATCATATCTGTATTCCTTCAGCAAAACTAGTGTCCTTTAATATCTTATGTTATATTCAAACATGTTTTTCATTTGTTTCAACTCTTTATTCAAAAATTTCTCATCATTTATTTCAACTCTTTATTTAAAAATTTCTCACATTCATGTATGATTTTTTTTGTGGTTGATAATGTTGACCATAAGCTTTCATTGAAGATCCAGCCAAAAATTGACATGAACTTTTTGGAGTATTAATCCAATACCAATACTAATGCTTTTAATATTTATCATTTAATGCAAGGTAAAATGTATAATCATGTTCCATAACATATTGAATATATAATGTTTCCTTTCAAGCATAAAAAAGGTGTAAAATATAGTATTGTCGACAAATCCATAAAAATATATTACCCTTACTATACTTAGGCTAGTTTGTTGCTAACAGAATTAAAAGTAATAGTTATGAGTAGCTGGTGAGTTCCTAATTTACCATCTCTTTAAAATAAAGAAGCTTTTGTTAAAGTTATGAAACGATGCATAATGCATATTCCCTTATAGAGCTTAAACTGGCAATGTGTTGGCAATATTTCTATATAAGAAATTAAATAAAAGGAAATAATTGATTAAAATTAATTTTCTAATCTATTAACATTAAAGAAGATTAATATCGAACCAATTCTTTCATTCAATTTAATTTGAATTAATGATAACTAAATATAGCTAATTCTCTAGTTTTTTAAGTATGATTTGATATGATCATTTGAAATTAGAAAACACGTACACGGTACTTTGTAAGTACATCCATTATACATGTGTGAATAACTATTTATGAAAATTGATTTTGGTGTATATTAGTATGTTAGGTACATCAATTGGATGTGTGTAAAGAAAACCGGAAACAAATTTATTTATTATGAAACAATGGTCATATGCATAAATAAAGACCGCCTTGCTTGCATACATTCGAAGTCATCTTTACAATTATAGGTATCGGGCCTGTCAAAAGTAGGTAAAATAGGTAGATTTCAAAATAAATCCTAATTTGGATCTTTGTTAAGTCTATGAAGTCTAAATGGAATTTAGATCCAATATAATTTTTTTTAAATAAAATCTTATTTTATTTAAATTATTAAAATGGAATTATAAATTTAATTTGAATTTACTTTTATTACAATGAATTTATCCATTTAGACTTCATAGACTTAATGTGTAAGTGCAACATAATGTGCAAGTGCAGTATATAAGCATTGTATAATAGTAACAGGCAAAATAATATAGATAAAGAAATATTTAGTTTCTCTATCTTAGCTTATACGATTAATTGAGGGAAGATGGACATTACACATAGAGAGGCAAACCTTTTATTCCTCTCTGTTTATAATTAGACTAATTGATCATTAAATGACATTTAAGGCTAAATTTATATTGTGGGGAGATTTGACAACAACTTTACATTATTACACAAGATCCATTTTACAAATTTGAATTAAACAACTCGTGTATATTTCCATATACATGATTATTACAGTTTAATAATTTAGATATAAATTTTTTTTGTGAACATTGTAATATATGTTATGTGTGATGCTCCGGCTCCAATGATCGAAATATCAAAGCGAGTTTACCATCCGATAACTCAGATCAATGCGCACGAAAGGAGTGTTTCCTCATATACACTACTTTGGGTCAACACTTACATGTTTCAGTACTTGAATATATCTAAAATAATGTATCTCATCTCAACACAAATGCAATATACACAAGTTCATGAATAATACAATATGTAACAACCCTTTATTTTGTTATTATTTTTATTGTATATTTTATTATTTTAAATTGATTTTCTTGACTTAAAAACTTTATTTTATTTATTAACATGAATATTTTTGTCATTTTAAATATAAATTTTGATTTTTTGTGAATTATAAGTCTACACATGAATAAATAGAATAGTTTCCAAAAAAGTAGATTTTGTTCAGTATGGTCAAACTTTGACTTTTAAATTTAAAATTTAATTTTTTTAATTTTTGAATTTTATATTTTATTATGAAAATAAATTAAATTTTATGAATACTGCTTTTCGTTTCGTTGAATCTAATTTATATTGTGAAAGTTATGCTTTTTACAATATTGTGTGTAAATTGATTTATTTAACAATATTGTTTATTTTAATTTATATAAATAATATTTTTGTTTGCATATCTTGTTATAATTTGTATATATATGTGTAATATGTCATGATATATATAAATTTTATTTTTAAAACATTTTTAAAGTGTAGTAGTTATTTTTCAAAAAACTAGTTATATTTTGTTTTCAATTTTCAATACTAGTTTACATATAATTAACTATTTTCTTATATTTTTCTATATTTTTCTAAAATTTATTTATTCATTTCATTTTCATTTTATTTTGTATTCATTTTTATTTTATTTACATGGTTTTTATTTTAGTTTATTTGCATAAATGAAAAAGGAAAATTTCAAGAGACAAAAACTCTTCATTTGCTTTTGACCTTCCATCTTCTTACCTTTTCACTTTGGGCTATCCTTTCCCAATGCTTCCAGCCTTGATTTTCTTTTTTAATTCACGTGAAAACACCTCTTCTCATTTCTTCATACATGCATATTTCAGATCTGAAGAAAACCCTTGGTAATGTCTTCTTCTTTTACACTTTTTCTTATCATTTTATTGAGTTTTCCATTGAAATTGCCTTGTTTCTTCATATATTTGCTCGGCCATCACCATTGTTGCCTCGGCCATGGTCACCATCACCTCCT
This sequence comes from Allium cepa, assembly GCA_030765085.1. NCBI lineage: Eukaryota > Viridiplantae > Streptophyta > Magnoliopsida > Asparagales > Amaryllidaceae > Allium > Allium cepa. The sequence continues at coordinate 213,942,022 of CM060930.1, read as the reverse complement.
CCTCCTCCTCTTAACCACCCAAGACCAAGTACCTCCTCCTCCTCTATCCTATCAAGGCCGTGACACCATCTAAGAGCAAACACCACAGAAAACATTGCAAAACTCCTTAAACTAATGCCTAGCCGACCTTTGCACCTTCACCACCACCATAGATTGCCTTAGCCGCCTCCTATTGCTCCACCACCACTATGATACCACCCTTACCATCAGCCTTAGCCTCTATCTAAACCTGTAGCATGAATGGCCGAGCCCATTTGTCCTTTGGCCGAACCCAATGTGTGCACCAAAATCACTAATTTTCCTTAAACACTTTGTATTCCTATGTCATAACTTACCTCCTCCACTACTTGCTAGCCATGCCTATTTGGATCCATTCCCTAGCCTATGACACAACCATGCCCGAGCATACATAACCCTAGGCTGAGCACTTGAATGATGGAAGCATAGTCAAGTCATTCCTTTCATTGTTGTTTTTAAATTCAAATTGTTTCAATATGTATATTTGGGTTGAAATTATATTTATACTTGTCTTGTTTATGTGTTGTTCACAAGATAGAAACTTGGCTGTCCATCCACTCAAGTCTTTAGTCGTGTTATCGTGCTTTCGGGATTCGTTTGTATGCTTTTGTCTTGCTATCTCCGGCTTGAAACAAGTGAGTCATCACACTTGACATATTTACTTATATAAACTATGAAGTGACACCAAGTGAATATGTAAACTGCTATATCGTGTTATACTATGTTATACCTGCCTGTTATATGATTTATATGATGATCACCCTGTTTATAAACCTGTCATATCATCTGTTACTGTCATATGTTACTATCATTTATTTCATTTATATCTGAATATCACACTGCAAGTTCTCTATAGAATAGAATCACTATGGATTGAAAAAGTACATACCCGAATGGACTTTAGAATAGAAAAAATCATTATGGGCTGAAATGATATGCCTAAATGATTTTTATTTATTTTATTTATTTGGGACTGCGGGTTTGAAATGATAGAACTCGGATTTTTCTTTCTAAATTACGGATTGAAATGATATATTATCCGTATCACTTGACCTAGGCTAGAAAATTTTATATACAAACCCGTGGTTAATATATATTTTTCTAAAATTTTTAGAGTATTTTAAAATTTTAAATATTATGATATTTTGATTAAATTTAATTAAAATTTATTTTAATAAAATATTAGTGATTTTCTACAAGTCAAATAAGTGAAATAAATAAATGGTAAAGTAGAATTTGAAATATAAGTTAATTTTGGAATTTATGATTTTGTTTATAAATGGAATTTAAGTTAAGTAAGAAAATATGATAATTTGATTTAAATTTGAATTTAAAATGATTTTTATAAAGTGATATTGATTTTTCTATGATTTAAAATGGTAAATAAATAAATACTTTAAAGTGTAATTTGAAATATAATTTTATTTGGAAATGTGAAATTTGGTTTAAATAAAATTTAAGTTATTTAAATAAAATGACAATTAAGTTTAAATTATGAAATGGTAAATTTAATTTTAAAAGTGTAAAGTAAATGCAAGAATATGAAATTTTACACTTGAATTTAATTAGTGAATTATATGAAAATTTGATTTTATTTATAGGAAATTTTCTTATAAAAATCATAAGTTAAAGGTATTTTAATGAACATTTTTGAATGTTAAAATATGATTTTTATAATGTTTAAAAGGTTAAAATCAAAGTTTATTTGTTGCTGGAATTCCATTGAAAATCTGGAAATTAAATAACAGCACTTCAGAAATGCTATCGTTTCTGAAGTTAACTTAAAATCTGAAGTAAATGATATTACAACACTTTGTAAGTGCTGTGGTTGATACAAATGGACTATGGCTAAATTTTAACTAAGTGATATTATAGCACTTGGTAAGTGTTGTGATAGTAGAAAGATAACTGTAAACTGCAACTAAACAAAGGGCTACAGTAACACTTGATAAATGCTGCTGTAGGCTAAAATGAACTATTTTCAAATGAATTGAACTATTACAGCAGTTTTATGTAAATGTTGTCTTTTCTGAATAAATTGTTTCAAATGAACTAAACTATTACTACAGTTTTGTTTAAATGTTGTCTTTGCTGAATTTAACTGTTTTTAATTATAACTTACAGCAGCGTTATCTAAATGCTGTGAAAGGCTGTAATTTTCAATGTTTAAGGTTTTTAACTAAATAAATAAGCTCAGAATTGTCTAAAATTTTAGATATTGAATACTTGATTTGTAAACATAATAACTTCACTTTTAAATGGTTTAAATGAATTGTATTGATTTAAATATAAACGATTTAAAAGGTGATTTGAAATAATAATAAATGAATGTTATCTTTGAAATAAAAGGGTATTTAAATTTGAATATTTGGATTTGAATTCAGATAAGGATTTGAAAATGAAGTTTTGAAAAGATATGATATTTTGATATTGAATTGGTTTGGAAATGATTTGATCTTTATTTTGATAAAGATTTTGAATTTGAAAATGATATCTTATTTTTAAGTATAAACTATGATTTTTTTGAATTATAACCATGAGTTATAATAACGATTGGTTGTTAAAGAGACTAGATCGAATATGGACACACTCTCTGTCGATATCGAAAACCACTTTAACAACTGTGTACGCGGTGAGATTCCAGAACGAAGTAGGATGGTGTGGACGATCCTCTTGAGGTATGAACGTGGACCCAACTCCCGTGAGTTGGCATAAGGTGGCTAAAATAAGAGCGATCGACGGGCCAAGTGAGGTAGCTCCTCCAATCGGACACATTCCTTCGATACTATACTCTTACTTGTGATTGATTTGATGCACATCCTCCGATTTTGATTGGAAGTGTGTTCCAAGGTGGGCGGTAGTGGCTGCTATGCGTTACCATCAGCCCGGAAGCGTAATTGGTATATCTACCCTGGCATTGCCTAGTTGTGCCATGTCACCTACCATCTCAAGCCTTACTACGAGTTTGTTTTTCTCCCGTAACCGATGGAGTATTTAGGGTAGTCTCCCGATCAGGAGATATGCTGATACTGGGTGGACTACTGGGACTATTACATGTTGGGGGCTATATGGGTAACCCTTTCAACGCTATTTTAAAGTAAGTTTATTTTACTGTAGACATTATTATAATAGCGCAATATTACTACATAGTATATAGTTTAACGGATCCTTAGAGGATGGGTCGTCCCAAGCATCCTTTAAGTTACTTGAACTTTATTACAGTTCACTTGAGTTGGTTTACATTATAAAATTGTGTATGTCCTGACTCGAATGTTTTGTATATTGCTTTAACTCGGGTCAGCCTGAGTATTCACAGCTTAGCTTTGGATTTCTCTTTCTGGAGCTAGGAATCGTTGGAGATTTGCCTATCTAGTAATTTATCTTTTCAGTTTCAGTTGTTCTATTTGGCTCTTGTATTAGTAGTAGCCTTCTACGTATTTGGAATTTCTATTGTTTTTGTTTTTACACTGATATTACGTATTTTGTTATGTGAGTTTGTTATAGTAGCTTCATGAACTACTATGGTATTTTATTTCCACTGTAAGTTATTCTGATATTTCTGTATCTTTGATTCTGTGATTTGTTTCATTTGCTCCAAATTTTATTTACAACGCGGTATTTTGAGCAATTCAAGTCCGACATGTGTGGATGCGAATGACTGAAAATATCGGGTTGTTATACAATATTAGAGACACAACTAAAAAAATTCCAATTAGTAGAATGGAAGTGAACAAAAATAATGAAATTTATATCCTATCTAAAATGTTTAATACATCACCTCATATATTTATACAACTCATCACATCATATCAATCAATATAATGTAACCTCAATGTAAGTACAAGCAAAGTACATAATCACCATCGTTATCTACTCCAACTCCATATGTAACGACCCGTAAATTTTTAATGGTTTTAATAATATACTTAATTGAATTTTTTTGAAATTTAAATAATAAAAATTTGAAATAAAAATTTGATATTTGGAATATGTCTATTTAGACATAACTAATAGTAAATTTTTATCTAATAATACGGATGTTTATTTTCTTGTGTAAATTTTATTTCAATTCAAATCAGTTAAAAATTGATGAAAATAAAATATTTTCCAAACCAGAATAATCATATACAATAAATTTGTAAATCATCTTCGGAGTGAGACGTCATATTTCGTTTCGTCAAATCTGGACTGTTATTGCTCCGTTTAACTTATTTTTGACAGATTTATCAGCATTTTCAGTACCAATTATCGACTTTTGATAAGATGATCGTATCACTGATATCTGTATACCGTTTTGATCGTCTCATCATGCTGATCTCTATGGTATATTCAATTCTATGTTTTGAAGTCCGGTATGCAACGGAATCCGTGCAAATGGTAACTGTATCGGTACGTTTCTAAAGTCTTTTGGTTTATGGTGTCCTTTTGGTTCTTTGCCCTCTTGTTATCCATGTGAAGATCAATAAACATCTGAATTTAATAATTTTCAGCTTTTTGCTTTCTCAATTCCTATTATTTCCAATATTTTATCCAGTTCAACATATTTTCCAATTCGTTCATTTACTTGCGTCCATTCCTTCTCTCCTCTTTTTATTTTGGTTCTGAGAAAAAATATGTTTATATATATAACGTTTGCCTGGAACCAGCAGTTTTCCTTCTTTTTCGCTACCTCACCTCGCAAGTCGTTCCCCTTCTTTCTCTTCGCCTGTGATAACCTGGATCTCAGCGCTCGAAAATCCACATCCAATACATCACCTCTATTCGAACGCCGGCGATTCAAACGCTGGAGCGTGTGTCGCTGGAGCTATAACACATTAGTTGAATAACAACACCGCGAAAACAAATTGATGATTTTATTGATATACAACATGGATACAACATTGATATATTAAATGACCACCAAATCAGAGCACTATATATACAACAAAATACAACACCATATCGGAAAAGATGACATGGCAGTGGAATAACATCAGGGGCTTGCAAAAGAATCCAACATACTGCGACTTCAATCCAAAGCTCCAAACCAAAAAGCTCCAAACAAAAAAGCTCAAAACCCAACAACTTCAAAGACCAAAGACTTCCAGATCCAGACCTATGTCCAAGCTAGCTCTACAACCCGAATATCCTGACTCTAGCCTGGCTGTGTGGAAAATTATGGACACCCAGAGTTTAGGAAGGGAACAATAAACTCGAGGTCAGTCATTTGACTGGTATGAGTAAACATAAAACAGTTGTTTGAACAAAAACAAATTACAAAAAGAAATCCGTTATGATTTTTGAAAAATGAAACTACCGTAAGGTCTCCCAGCAAACACACAATGCAATAGAACACTTGGGGAAGGTTTCTCCTTTTGATAGTCAAACATGCTTATTATGTGAAAATCCTTTTGATAATATTATTAGTGCATAGTGTGAAAAGCATTTCGAAAGTATAATATTAATCTTATCCAGCATACGTACCATTATAGTATGCCTACTTTAGCTACCATGTTAAATGGTAGGTTCTAAGGGCTCGTATTTTGATTGATTGGATTTCCAACAAATGGCGAAGGCTAAGGAACTTCCTTTATCCGAATGGGTACGCCTCTGGAGGGACGAACCGAGAACCTAACCAGATCTCTGCCAACACAAGACCCGGTTACCTCTGTAACTATCTTTCATGAGTATGTCATCCTCCGGTCGTAACCGACCTTTATCAAGGGCCCTCAACACCAACAACCACATAAGCAAATTATCTAGGCTCCATACCAGAACACCACTTTTTATCCAGAAGGAAATGCACATACCCTAAGGGGCTCAACCCCCATAACCTTGCTGCATCCTTTCCTGTTTTTTACCATTTCCGGGGTGTGAGGTTCGATGAAGTTTCGTCCTACAAAGCTACACTTTTCACAAAAGCCATGTTTTGATCAACCAATGATCAGCACCTAGCATGCCACATTACCAAATTGGGAATATATCACTAGTAACCATCAACTACATAACCTCTAGGCCCGTACGTCTCAGAGAATGGTATTAAGATAAGAGAATAAATTCTCCGCCACCAAGTAGAAATGTATTTGATAAAAATCTGCTTTACATCTCAAAGTGTAACGTCAGACATAAATCCATAGAAGTTCATCCTGATTCTGAATGGAACCGAAGGCACTTCGTCCAATTAAGGAAAAAGTCCTTGCAAAACCAGATATCCACAATCCCGACCAGACTCCCCATCACATAGGGAAATCTCTATACCGGAGCAACTTAGTGCAGAGACAATCGACAGGTAATCCTTTCGTTCTCGAAAATACCCGGTCTTCAACCACCGTCTTTAAATGTCATCCCATTTCGTCATATCATTATTCGAAATGGCTTTTATGACTCAGTGTCCTCTTCCGGGTTAACCGAATAATGAGCGCTTATTTTAAAAACATGTGGATGCACATTTCCATCTTTAATCTTTTAAATAAAAGATTCACTTTTAAGATTCGATGTGGTTTTCGGATAACCATTTGGAATCCGATCCCTGGTCGCATCGAAATTCAAATATCATTTTAAAGGCCAAGTTGTTTAAGTAAACAATCGTAATTCAATTCAGAAGTTCACATTCACACAGCAAGATATCACAGATATCACAACTCAATCCAAAGCAATTCATATCACAAAGCCTCACAAATCACATATCAGAGATATCAAATAAGTCCAAGGCATTCAATAATAATCCAATCATCTATAAGCAAGATTAATTAATCATATGATTATAATTAATTTAATTAACTCAAAATAATTTAATTACTTATGAATTAATCACTTAACCCTGCTTAATTAACATTAATTAAATACAAAACATTTTAATTAATTATAATTAATTAATCATCCTTAATTATCGTCTAATTACTGATTAATTATCCTTAATTATTAATTAACAAATCCTTAATTATTAATTAATTATAATTTAATCATCAATTAATTAACATTTAATTATTAATTAATTAAACTTAGTTATTAATTAATTAACCTTAATTATTCTTTAATTACTTATATTATGTAATTATTCTTTAAGTAATTATCTTTTAATTACTTTCATTAATCAATTAATCTTTAGTTACTTAAGAATTTAATTAATTAAAAGACAAATCATTTATCTTAATTACTTACTGAATTATCAATAAAAATCTTATTTAATAAACCTTAGAATTAATTACCATTGACACATAAATTAAATTAGACTTTTAAGTTAATTAACCTTTAAAAACTTCTTAATTAACTCCTTAATAACATTATTAAGTTTATTTAAAATAAACTTTAAAAATAAAGGTTACATATATTAAATCATTTTAACTTAATAAATTTAAAATAATTTATTTTCGAAATCTTTCACTAATTCCAAATTTAGATAAAGTATAAAAGGACTAGTTAAGAAATTAATTTAAACTTGCCTTATTTAAAAACTTAGTTAATATTTTAAACTAACCCGAGGAACCCCAGTACAACGCGTACCAAACCTCGAGCCATCTTGACTCATCCCCGACCAACAATCCGAGCCATTCCTTCTTTTTTTCTTTTTTTTATGTTTTAAAGCCTGATACACACTCGCGAACACCGAATCAAAAACCCGAGCCAAATCCTCTCTTCCCCAAAAGCAAACCCGAGTCAAATACCTTCTTCCCAAAACCATTAGTACAAATCAAACCCGGATACAACCTAACATGCGTGCACATGCACAGGAGTTCTGGCCACCTCCGATCCAAGCTCCGACCACCGACAAATCAGTGACGACCTCCACGAGCATCACGACCACCCAGAACCTCGAATTGATGACGAACTCAAAATCGAGCACAGTGGTTCAAATTGAAACCAGACTGGACCATCCAAATCCACCTCGACACGCCGCCACAGGTCACCAAAAATCATGCGACTCCGATCATAGCTTCGTCAATCATCCATGCATCGAATCCCCTTGCCCCGATCACCTCCGGTGCATTGACGACGCTGCAGCAACCCAAATTTCAACATCGGTCAAAACTGGGTTTAAACCCTACATAGCCTTCATCCGACCACCACGGTGGTTTATAAATCCAACCACCATTTTTCTTGAGATCCTGAACCACCAAACTACCATCAGCCATGACCACGACCTTCCTCACGTCGTCAATCGCCAGAAAATGCCAAAAATCCTATTTACGTTCAACTCGTAAATTCTCATGATTTACTAAACTGGAAATCTTGGTATTCATGCTAAAAATCATAACTTTCCACAACGAATCAGGTTACCAATGAAACTTCAAATTAAAATGGTTGGTTTTTCTGATATTATACATTCTTACTGTGATTTTTGATTTTCTAATTGGCTAATTTCTCTTATAATTATTTTTAAAAACAAGATCTAGTTAAGTCAAATATAACTCACTTGTATATCATGGTCTATAAAAGAATAGAGGAAGAGAATTTTAGATTTGAAATGGGTTTTGAAACTTGTAACCAAAACAGAGGCAAATATGCCTGTTACCAAACATGACACCCATACGTGCATGTATATGTACACATATGTGTATACATGCAAACATGTTTACAACTTCACTTCAAACATTAATCACCACATCAAGTCATAGACTAGATCATAAGTAGTTTACTCACCTGATTGAAAACAACAGAGAGGCTGTATATTTGAATTTGAAAATCTGGAAATAGTATTTGAACTGAGCTTGATGATCTTGCTGATTGCTTTGTTTTGAAATATTGTTTGAGTTGAATCTTAGCTTGATTTCTTCAGATTTGAGAATTGGAAAAGGTGGTTACTTTGATTTTTCTTTTTTCTTTTTTAGTTTCTAGGTTTTAAGATAAATTCAGGTTTGCTTCAATTTTATTTCGATTTTTCTGGTTTTACTTTATTTAAATTTTGAATATTATCAAAGAAATGTGAAGAGAGGAGTTAGAGTGGTTTATATAATCTTGTTTCATTTTTTAAAAAATAAAATAAAATGTGACACTTGTATTTTCATGCAAAAATTAAGTTAACACTTGTAAACTTTATGTTATAATTTTAACACTTGTTAAATGCATGAATTAAAATCTTAACACTTGTTAAATTATATGTTATCTTACTTACATTTGTAATTTGCATGTTAATAATATTTTATATATAATTTATATATTTTATTATATTTGGTTTATATATATATATTTATATGTTTGTATGTTTTATCAATTTATATTATATTTTCAAACTTAATGAATATATTTCCTTTATTTATATTTATATATAACTTTAAAGAAAAATGATTAAAGTTATACATTAATAAAAATCATATATATACCATTTTCAAATCCAATTTACTTCTAAGACTTTTATTTTTGAATTTCAAATTCAAATTTTATTTACAATCTATATATTGATATATAAACAAAAACATATCTCATTTATTTTTGAAAAATTCAAATTAATTCACAATTTAATTCCAGAATTTATATTAATTATGAATTTTAAATTTGGTTTAGAAACGGGATCATTACAGATTCCCCCTTAAGAAAATTTTGTCCTCTAAATTTGATAGACAGGGAGACAAACAAAGAATATATGAATACATAAGGAGATAGAGAAATGGCTTACTGGATCGAGCTGAAATATCCACTCTACACTTTGGATAGGACTTCTGCATGATTTCCGCTGTTTTCCAAGTACAATCATTTGGATCTCCACTACATTGCACTTTCATTAATTTCACCGCTTTATTCCTTAACCGTTTTTCATCTCGATCAATAATCTTCAATGGTTCTCTTTTTACTGCCATGTTAGGTGTGATTTCCAAATCCTATTGAGTAGCCTCCTCAATGATATGATCTGGGTCGTGCACACATTTCCGAAGGTATGAAACATGGAACACACTATGTATGTCAGCTAACCAATTAGGTAACTGCACTCGATATTCAAAAGGACCAATCCTCTCAAGTATAGGAAAAGGACTGATATATTGCGGTGCCAGCTTACCCGGCTTTCCAAATCACAAAACTCCACGCATTGGAGAAATCTTTAAGAAAACTGAATCTCAAATCTGGAATTCTAAAGTTCTTCTCCTGCGGTCAGCATAACTTTTAAGCGAATTTTGTCAGTTTTCAACTTCTTTTGAATGAAATCAACCTTCTCAGAAGCTTCTCTTATCATATCCGGACCAAGAACAAGCCCATCACCTTACTCAATCCATCACGCAGGTGATCTACAAGGTCGGCCATACAATTCTTCAAAAGGATCCATTCGAATACTGGCCTGATAACTATTATCATATGAAAATTCAGCTAGATGCAAATGGTCCACTCATGAACCTTCGAAATCAAGAATACAAGCACGTAAAAGATCTTTTATGATTCGTTTTATTCTCTTGGTTTACCCATCAGACTGTGGGTGGTAAGCAGTACTGAAGTTCAACTTGGTTCCTAGAGCGGCTTGAAATGCCTCCCAAAATCTACTAGCGTTGATTGGGTCACGATCCCTCACTATACTACTTGGTATTCCATAGAGTCGAACAATCTCTTTCACATATAATTCTGCCAAACTCGCTACCATTCGGTTGGATTTTACTAGGAAAAAGTGGGAAGTCTCGGTCAGACGATCCACAATAACCCAAATCGCCTCATTACCCTTCCGAGTACGTGGCAAACCATCTATAAAATCCATAGACACTTGGTTCCTTGTCCATTTAGGCACTTCCAGTGGTTGGAGTAAACCTACCATCTTCATTTGATCAATCTTTATTTGTTGGCACATTGCACAATGACTAACATAAATGGATATATCTCTCTTCATCGTTTTCCACCAAAAGGTCCTCTTAATATCTCGATACATTTTGTTAACTTCTGGATGGATACTGAACTTGGACTTGTGACATTCATCCAATACTTCCCGCTTGAGATCTGGGATGTTTGGAACACAAATCCTCCCTTTCAACCTTATAATTCCACTACTATAGATTCCAAAGCTGGAATCTTCACCTCGACTTATTCTTCCATAAATTTCCTGAAGAAACTTGTCCTCTTTTTGCTTACCAGCAATCTTCTCAAGAAGAGTAGGAGTGACAACAAGATAAGCAAGAACAGCATGTCTTCTACTAAAAGCATCAGCTACCATGTTGGCTTTACCAGGTGTATACTGAATGTCTAGGTCGTATGACGCTAGAAATTCCAACCAACGTTGCTGCCTTAGATTCAAGTCCTTCTGGATAAAGATGTACTTCAAAGATTTATGGTCATCGAATAATTCAATTTTTTCACCCAGAAGATAATGATGCCAGATTTTCAAAGCAAGGATAACCGCCAAAAGTTCAAGATCATGGGTTGGGTAGTTTTTCCCATGTGGTCGCAATTGTTTACTCACATGGGCAATCACTCTACCCTCCTATATTAGAACAGCACCCACACCTTCACCACACGCATCTGTGTAAGCAGAAAAACATTTATTCCCGTTAATAATAGCAAGAATGGGAGGAGTGGTAAGCCTTTTTTTCAATTCCTGTAAGCTTCCTCGCTCTTTGGAGTCCAAATAAATTTGACATTCTTCATAGTCAGCTTAGTTAATGGACTGTCTAACTTAGAGAAATCCTGGACAAAATTTAGATAGTACCCGGCTAATGTCAGAAAACTTCTAACTTCCTTTGGGGTTGTGGGTTTCCTTCAATCTAGGATAGCGGAAACCTTACAAGGGTTCACAGAAATTCCCTCTGCTGTAACAATATTTCCCTGAAATCTAACTTCTTTTACCCAAAAATGACATTTGGAAAACTTAGCAAAAAGAATATTCCTTCTCAATATCTCCAAAACTATTTTTAAGTGTTCGACATGCTCTTCTTTAGTTTTGGAATAGATCAGAATATCATTAATAAATACGAGAATGAAATTATTCAAAACTTCTCGAAATACTCGGGTCATCAGGTCTACGAAATATGCAAGGACATTTGTTAGCCCGAAGGGCATAACTAACCATTCGTAGAATATATCGGGACCTCTAAACGCAGTTAAATAGATACAATCTTCTGCAATTCTCAGCTGATGGAATCCTTGGGCTAGGTCCATCTTGGAAAAGAATTAGGCACCATGCAATTGATCGAACAGGTCGTCGATTCGTGGCAAAGGAAAATTATTATTAAGAGCTAACTTATGGCGATCATGATAATCTACATATAATCTCAAAGATCCATCAGATTTGGCTACAAATACAATAGTTGAACCCCAACTGGAATGATTAGGACGTATAAATCCTTTCTCTGGTAAATCTTGGGTTTGCATAATTAGCTTTACTCTTTCCCTTGGTGCCATCCTACGACTTGCATGCACAACTGGACGGGCATTAGGAACCAAGTCGATTCTAAATTCGATTTCCCTATGCGGAGGTAAAGACTTAACTTCTTCAAATACATCTCGAAATTCTCGAACAATAGGTATGGATTCTAAAATAGGGTCGGGATATCCTAAATTTGTAACGAGTCGAAGTTATGGTTGTTAGATTTGAACATTTAATTCATTTTAAATGTTGAATGTGAACTATAATTTGATTTTGAATAAGAAGATTTTGGTTAAATTAATGAAATTAGTTAAATTTCAAATATGGAAATTCAATTGGATTTGAATAATAATAATTAAATATTTGGGATTAAGATAATTTGTGAATCTGGATGTAAATAGATATGAAAATGGTTTCTAATATTATTTTAAATCTAGTTTGATTTGAATTTTAATATTGGACTTTACGATGAAATCAAAAGGCGATAAGTTAAAATTTGGAATTTTTCTATTAATTTAATAATGGAATTTAATATAATAATGCAAATAATCAGATTTTGATTCGAAATGAATCAGAAAGATTTCTAAATGTGATTATAAATTCTATATGATTTATAATTAAGTTAATAAATTTTTAAAAGTGAAATTTTAAAGATTTTGACGATTTTGAAAATCGCTCGAATTAATCGACGAGTTAAAATAGCCTTCCAGGGCACAGTCTCGGAATTTGAAGAAACTAGTTCCATTAGATCCGTAATAGTTAATTATTATCGGATTTCAATTTTCGTAGCGTTTGGAGTTACCGTTTGTTCAAACGGGTGAGAAACGCGTTGTAATTAAAATCGAAAAATTAATATTTTAAATCGACTTAAAAAAAGCTAACTTCCACATATGATTGAATTGGGCTCCGGACACGTTCCATTGTGTTTGGAATGCGGGTAAAACCTTCTAAACGCCTGCCGGCATGTTTTAATTGGAAGTCCTTTGAAAAGTTAAGTAAGTTTTTGAGTATATTATTAAATTAATATAAATAAACGTATATATATACGCTCAATCAGCCGAAACCCTAGATCTATGTTCAGGCTGCCGCATGTATGTTTTTAATGGCTGAAATCAATCGTGTTATTTCTCTAAAATCTCTCGATCTAGGCTATAATTCCAAAACTTTCAACTAGTAAATTAGAGAGCACGATGTAGGCTTCACTTCCATACGGTGGACGGTCACGAAGCTCGACGTGGTGGCCAGGAATCAATTAGGAAGGGTCGCGCTCGAATGTGAAATTTGAGGCGAGTGGTGTCTCGAGTTCGACGGCGTTCAAGGGATGGGTGCGGCACGAGACGGGCTTTGATGTGGTGGTAGGCGATGGAGTTCCGGCAGTTGGTGGCGGCCGCGGTGAAGAGGGAGCAAAGGCGGCTTTGGTTTCGTTACGCCTATAATGAGCGCGCGTTGTAGAGGATATGTTAGGTTGTTAATCCAGTAATTAAATTTTAATGGTGTAATTTATTTTATTAAAAAATCGTTTATTCTTATATTGTGAGTAACTTCTCCATACGAGGGCGGAATTGGGCGAAATTGGCAGCGTCGGAATCGTAGCGACGGGATCTATGATGAAGTTCTAATCCAGAGGTGTTTAGATAAAGTGAGAATTTTGGATTAAATCGAATTGTTTGATTTAATTTAAAATTTAAAACGCTTGTCGAAACTCAATGTGAGTTAATCTCACTCACATCTGGAATGCTAGTTAGTTTTAAATGACTAATATTTAAATGATTGATTGATAGGTTGAATATGAAAATTATTATCAGATTTGATTGATATTTATTCGTTGTATTAACATCTGTGGATGTAGGGAGATAGGTTGGAGGGATCCAACTGGATTCCTCAAAATTATTTAGATTTTTCTAATAATTTTGCGATATGATTATTTGATATCCTATGATGAATTGTATTGATAATTGGAATATTGGTTGCTATGGTTTGCCTTAAAATATTTCGGCATACTGAGTTATCAAAATCTATAGAATTGGATTTTTGAAAGGGAAATAAAAGAGTGAATTTTTCAGTAAAATAATTATAGAGAATTTGAATAAATTTAAGAATGAATTGGAAAAGAATAAAAATGATTTTAAAATTCTATTAAATAAATTCCGAGTAGAAGGGGATTTTAAATAAACAGAGAAAAAATGAATTATTAAACTTAAGTGATTAAAGGAATAAAAGATTTATTTCAAAATTCAGAATTGAAATGGTTTAGGATGCAATAAAAGCAATTTTTATGAAATTGGTATTTCAAGTTTAAAATCATAACAAAGAAGTTAAATCCGGAATTTATGAAATTAATGGATTTTGGAAATAAAATTACGTAAGTAAGGGAGTTTATTTTAAAATAGAGTAAATTTTGGAAATCAATTTGAAAATTGATTAAGACTTTGAACCCGGGATTTAAAAAGGAAGTTGAGACTTCCAAACTTACAAACAAGGTTATAAAGAGAAGTAATATATCAATGGATATTTGGAAGAATAAATTCACAGTGGGAATTCATTAAAGCACTGAGTAAATTTGTTTAAAAACAAACAGTGATTTATTTTTAAAAGATGTGGAAAGAAGTGTATTTCCCTGGATAGCCAAGTACGTTTTCAAAGAAAATTTTTAAGTATAAATTAAAAGTTTTAAAGTTGTTTAAAAGTATGTTTAGAAAATTTATTATATTTTAATGTTTAAACTTTAATGTTTAAAGTAAGTATTTTCAAATTTATTTTAGTAGTAATTATTTATAGGTGGTTTGGTATTATGTTGTAAAAACGACAAAAATTAATTTTATGTTTTATAAAGTAATTTATTTTAAATATTCTTAAAGTATACATTTTTAATAAAGTATTAAAGTGGGTTTTTAAATTCAAATGTTAAAGTATATTTTATATTATAGTGTTTTAAAATTGTTTTGAAATCTAGAATGTTTGGACTTGGTTGTTTTAAGTTGAAATAGAAAATATTTGAGGAATTTATTCCGTGTCAAAAGGATGGTTTGAAAATGTTTTCAAAAAGGGTTGAAAATGGAAATATATCTTGCAAAGATATTTTGAGGATAATAAATAATTTGGGAAATTATTTATGTTTGATGGATGTTTGTGAATGTTATTTGATAGTTAAATAACCGACTATCAATATTGACCAATGCGCCGATCGTTTCGAAGAGACTGGGATCGGGATTAAATTCTGGAAAACCTCTTTGATCCGGTTTGTGCGTTTTCGTATGGAAAACAAGAGTTTGGATTCGAAGGTGGACCAATGAAGTGCAAGGGCTAGTCTCTACTAATCCTGAGGGTAATTCCAAAATGGATGTAGTAAGAGTAGTGCCTTCGGTTCCGTTCGAAGCCGGGACGAACTTGTATGGATGAATGCTTTCAGAACATCGTCAGGTGGGCGATCAGCATTCCAAGAGATGTGTTCTAAAAAGGTAACGCTTATCCTCGAGCCTCATCAACCGGGAATGACTAAAAATCAGGGGTTATGCAGCACAGCTAAGTGGGTAGCACCCATTAGGGTGAGGTCATCCCTGTCTAGATGTCCCTTTTATTCGGCTTAGTGGTGCGGTTGTTGATCCCAACCGTGGGGTGATCGTACTCGGATTATCTAGTAAGGAGTAGTCCCGGTCTTGTGTTGTAGGGGATTTAGAGTAGATCCTCGGTACGCTGATGTAGAACAGGTACTGTGACAGGTGGTACCCCAGTGCCTAGTCATTAGTTGGAAATCCATTCTCCCTATGCACCTGTACGGTTTTCATTGTGCCCAACTATTGCTGAAACGTGAGATGCAAGCATTTTAGCTGGATTCTATTTTACTTTCTATAGACACTATTATAATATTAGAGGATTTTGATAAAAAAATGTTTTGGCTATCGTAAGCTAAAAACCCGACATGTTTATTTGTGGCGTGGTCTTACGAGGTGCTTTTGATTTCAAAGGATTTTGAAACTTTAATAATCAATTTGGGTGTATTTATTTCGCGCTGGTATTCCAGACTGGATCGAGTGTTATTTTATTATAATGCATGGGTCAGATCGAGTATTATAGATTACAGAAAGGATGCTATAGAGCTCAAGAGAGGAGCTGGAGTCCGAGACGTATTATCGTATTTATTTATATCCGCTGCTGTGATTGCTTGAAATTGTCAGACTGGTAATTGTTGTTTGTTTGTGATACTCTGATGGTTTATTGTACAAAACAGATATAGTTTTCATTTTGTGTGAAGATCTGATATTATGTACTATATTTTGTTCCGCTGCGATTGTGAGAATCTGTTATTGTTTAGTTCCTTCTTTCTTCTATCTTCTATCTTTTCCCTCAACAATCTGTCTTTTCCGACACTCGAGGGTCGGCATATTATTCTGTGGTGTATTTTGTCGATTTGTGAAGGTCGAGAAGAGCGGGTCGTCACACATGGTATCAGAGCTTAGGTTGGCGATAACCTTGGCTCTGTTGGGGAAATTACTCGTTTAATAGAGTCAATAGTACTCTATAATGAGTTGAATGTAATAACAGATATGAGAGCGTACTTGTTAGTGAATATAAAACTTTTTTTATACTATGTTGACTCATCGGTTGAGTGTTTATGAATTCTGGTCGGTATGGGAAGTACAACCATATCAATAGGGGTTTCTAAACTCCTAAACAAGATAAACCAACATGGTATTGTTTTTAAAGTGGGTAAATGAAATAATTTTACCCATAATTATATTTTGATATAAAAGGAATAATTTTCTGAAATTATTATATATATATATTTGGATGTTTGGTTGTTAATGTTTTAATCAAATATAAGAATCTAAAATTTGAAATGGCTATAACCAAATAGGATTCTATAAGTATGATTCATCCAAAAGAAGAATAATTAAAATTTGATTTAGACCAGAATTTAAATCCCAAAATTTTGAAAAGCGTTTAAGTGTATTTAAACAATGGTTTGGCAATCTTGGAAGTGGTGGACATGTTTTCCAAAAATTTGAAGGAAATAATGGAGTGTTATTTTGGGAAATATTTTTGAATGGAAATTGTTTTGAAAGGAATTTGTGGAAGTAAGAAAGCACTGAACTCACTTCAGTCGCTGGAAAATAATCTTGATGATGACGGCCACATCATCAGAATTCATTTTCGAGTTTCTAAGGTGATGGATTGCTACCGTGGAGATTGGTTATGATATTTATTTGGACTTGTTGGGTATACAAGTTTTTTTACAAATTTCAAAAAGGAAATTTGTTTTGGTAAAAACAAATTGTTTTGGAATCCGGAGATTTGATTTGATATACAAAGTGGGTACGTATTGATTATTATTTCAATATGGTTTTGAAATAAAACCGGGTAATTGAATTCTGGGAACTCTATTTAAATAATGTGAAAAGTTAAGAAAAGCAACTATTGAACGTATTAAGTGAAATTGATTTAAATAAGAAGGGAAAATGAAATTTTAATCCTGGAATTAAAATTTAATTTGAGTGAATGAAGGTGAATAAAATATATTTGAGTTTAACTGGAGATAAGTTAAATAAAATTGAAATTGAGATCGAATTAAAGTGGATAAAGTTGAAATGTGAAATTACTTTGTAATTGTCAGTTATAATTGCGTATTTGTACCCATAAACTATTAAGTGTTATACTTATAATCTTAAATTATGGATTAAAATTTGTGTAATGAAAATTTATATCCTTAAGAATTCAGTGATACATACACATATATATATATATATATATATATATATATATAATTCGGAATCATGATTTTAAGATGAAAATGGACTCAAATGAGCAATATAAGCTTTTAAGTAAATAAGTTGGTGAACTTAAGAATAGGAAATGAAATTGTAAAACTAAAATAAAATGGTTGGAATTTTATGGGAAATTCAAAATTTAAATCCTAAATGAAATGTAGAGTGAGATAAGGCAAAGTGAATTTTAAAAGGATGAATGGACTTAGGTACTAATTAAGTTTTAAAACTTATATATTAGAAAGTAAAGTAAAAATTTAAATTGAATGGAGAAATAAAATTGGATCGAATTTGATTTAACTTAAATTAAAAAGGAATTGAGTTGAATTTGAATTGAATTAAAATCAAACTTCAGTGTGTTATGAATAATAACGAATGGAACTAAATTCTTATTTAAAATAGTAAAGGAAATGTTATGAATTTAAGTTGGTAAAATAAAATTTAGTTGAACTTGAATTAATTTGGTAAAGGATTAAATGAAAAGAAAATTTAATTTAGTTGAAATGATATTGAATGAAGTAAATTCTCACTCAACTAAATCTAAAAGAATTGTTGAGGATGAATTTAGTGTAAGTTAAATTAAATGAATTTGTATTGGAACGAATAAAATTTTGGTAGCTTGTAAAATTTGAAAAGTAAAATAAAACCCAGTTCTGGTTTGGGATAATTAGAATGGTTATGTTATTAATAAATTCAAAAATGAATTGAGAAGGTGAATTAAAATTTAAAATGGATTAAGTAAGTAAACAAATTAAATTAAAAAATTTAAATGGATTGGAATTTGATTTGGTAAGAATCAAATTAAAATTAAAATTAAAATAAAACTGATGTAAGAAGAAATGGAGTTATTTTGGAGTTGAAATAACTTAAGAAATTGTGTAAGGGTTGTTGTCGAGTTTTAATAGATGGTTTTGAATAAACCTATATGGATAACGAATTGGAAGTGTAAGAATAGGAATTTACTTTGATAATGGAATAAAAATGAGGATGTTTGGGTTGTAAATAATTTCAAATGGAGTAAAATTAATATAGTTTGAGTTGGAATTAATTTTAAATGGTTATAAACATAATTGTTGTTTGCTTGAATGACATAAAATTTGCATTGAGATTAGTCTTTTTGTTGTAAACAAAGATAATAAATTAAGAAAGCAAATAAAGTTGGTTTTTGAATAAATTAGAATGTGTTGGGATCTAATTAAGTGATTTTGCATATAAATGAAAGTGGAACATAAAAGAAGTGCAAATATATCAAATTTAAAATAAAAATTTGATTGTGAATCAATTTGGAATTGAATTGAAGTAAATTGATGTAAGTAAAGCATAGGTTAATCATATTGAAGAGAAAATGAATTGATTGTAGTAAATATGAATTGTAAAAAGTAAACTTTATAGTAAATCATTCGAGTGGAATAAAATGAAGTACAGATTTGTTAGGAAAATTAAATGGTGTTTAAAACTTGTGATTGCTATAATGATGGTACTTATAGGATTATGAAATTTGTTGTTGGGCTATGTAATTGTTGTGTTTAGCTAATATAAATGTATTGAAGGTCGTTAAAAATCTTATATTGTTGAAAATTGATATGTATGTTTGAGTAAGTACAGGTACGGAAGGCAATCGATAGAGTTAGAGGGCGTAAATGCAATATAAATTAGCCGCTTGCTTTTAAAATGCTAATCTAAGGTACGCCTACGCAATAAGATTGAAAATGATATATATATATATATATATATATATATATATATATATTGTGGTATATTTTGTTTTCCAACCGAGTGGGTCGATGTATAAATATTTATGTCTATTGTGATATTGTAAAACGCTCTCCGTACAAAGGAGAAGCTGTCAAAAAATTTCTAAAATTTTGGGAGACAGAAAGGATTTTGAAAATTTTGAGTTAGCAAGAAAAGGTCGATTTTTGAAATGATGTTGAAAACAATCTTTTGAGTTAAAAATGAAGCAAATGGTTTTGGAATTGAGCTAAAAGTTTTGGGCGAGGTGAATGTAAGTTTTTAACTAAGTAAGCACGGGTAAGTAAATGAGTTTAGTAGCATTTTTCGTACCTTAGCAAATTTCGAGGACGAAATTTTTATAGGGGGGGAGGAATGTAACGACCTGGAATTTTGGTCATTAGATTTGAACATTTAATTCATTTTAAATATTGAATGTGAACTATAATTTGATTTTGAATAAGAAGATTTTGGTTAAATTAATGAAATTAGTTATATTTCAAATATGGAAATTTAATTGGATTTGAATAATAATAATTAAATATATAGGATTTGGATAATTTATGAATCTGGATGTAAATAGATATGAAAATGGTTTATAACATTATTTTGAATCTAGTTTTATTTGAATTTTAATATTGGACTTTTGGATGAAATCAAAAGGCGGTAAGTTAAAATTTGGAATTTTTCTATTAACTTAATAATGGAACTTAATATAATAATGTAAATAATTAGATTTTGATTCGAAATGAATCAGAATGATTTTTAAATGTGATTATAAATTTTATATGATTATAATTAAGTTAATAAAATTTTAAAAGTGAAATTTTTAAAGATTTCGACGATTTTGAAAATCGCTCGAATTAATCGACGAGTAAAAATAGCCTTTCGGGACACAGTTTCGGAATTCGACGAAACTAGTTCCATTGGATCCGTAATAGTTAATTATTATCGGATTTCAATCTTCATAGCGTTTGGAGTTACCATTTGTTCGAACGGGTGAGAAACGCGTTGAAATTAAAATCGAAAATTTAATATTTTAAATCGATTTAAAAAAAAGCTAACTTCCACATATGATTGAATTGGGCTCTGGAACACGTTCCATTGTGTTTGGAATGCGGGTAAAACCTTATAAACGCCTACCGGCATGTTTTAATTGGAATTCGTTTGAAAAGTTAAGTAATTTGTGAATATATTATTAAATTAATATATATAAACGTATATATATACGCTCAATGAGTCAAAAACCTAGATCTATGTTCAAGCCGCTGCATGTATGTTTTTAATGGCTGAAATCAATCGTGTTATTTCCCTAAAATCTCTCGATCTAGGCTATATTTCCAAAAACTTTCAACTAGTAAATTAGAGAGCACAACGTAGGCTTCACATCCATACGGTGGACGGTCACGACGCTGGACGTGATGGCCAGGAATCAATCAGGAAGGGGCCGCGCTCGTATGCCAAATTTGAGGCGAGTGGTGTCTCAAGTTCGATGGCGTTCAGGGGATGGGTGCGGCACGAGACGGGCTTCGATGTGGTGGTAGGCGATGGACTTCCGGTCGTTGGTAGCGGCCGCAGCGAGGAGGGAGCGAAGGCGACTTTGGGTTCTTTACCTTGTAATGAGCGCGCATTGTGGAGGATAGGTTAGGTTGTTAATCCAGTAATTAAATTTTAATGGTGTAATTTATTTTGTTAAAAAATCGTTTAATCTTATATTGTGAATAACTTCTCCATACGAGGGCGAAATTGGGCGAAATTGGCAGCGCCGGAATCGCAGCGACGGGGTCTACACTGCAGTGCCAATCTGGAGGTGTTTGGAGCAAGCGAGAATTTTGGATTAAATCGAATGGTTCGATTTAATTTAAAATTTAAAACACTCATCGAAACTCAAGGTGAGTTAATCTCACTCACATCTGGAATGCTATTTAGCTTTAAATAGCAAATATTTAAATGATTGATTGATTGGTTGAATGTGAAAATTATTATCAGATTTTATTAATATTTATTTATTGTGTTAACATCTGTGGATGCAGGGAGACAGGTTGGAGGGATCCAACTGGAATCCTCAAAATTATTTAGATTTTTCTAATAATTCTTCGATATGATTATTTGATATCCTGTGATGAATTGTATTGATAATTGGAATATTGGTTGTTATGGTTTGCTTTAAAATATTTAGGCATACTGATTTATCAAAATATATAGAATTGGATTTTTGTAAGGGAAATAAAAGAGTGAATTTTTCAGTAAAATAATTATAGAGAATTTGAATAAATTTAAGAACGAATTGGAAAAGAATAAAAGTGATTTTAAAATTCTAATAAATAAATTCCGAGCGTGGAAGGGGATTTTAAATAAACAAAGAAAAAATGAATTTTTAAACTTAAGTTATATTAAAGGAATAAAAGATTCATTTTAAAATTCAGAATTTAAATGGTTTAGGATGCAATAAAAGGAATTTTTATGAAATTGGTATTTCCAGTTTAAAATCACAATAACGAAGTTAAATTCGAAATTTATGAAATTAATGGATTTCGGAAATAAAATTTAGTAAGTAAGGGAGTTTATTTTAAAATGGAGTAAATTTTGGAAATCAATTTGAAAATAGATTAAGAGTTTTAAACCGGGATTTTAAAAGGAAGTTGAGACTTTGAAACTTATAAACTGGGTTATAAAGAGAAGTAATATATCAGTGGATATTTGGAAGAATAAATTCATGGTAGGAATTCATTAATGCAATGAGTAAATTTGTTTAAAAATAAATAGTGAGTTATTTCTAAAGGATGTGGAAGAGAAGTGTATTTCCCTGGATAGCCAAGTACGTTTTCAAAGCAAATTTTTAAGCATAAATTAAAAAATTTAAAGTTGTTTAAAAGTATGTTTAGAAAATTTATTATATTTTAATGTTTAAATTTTAAAGTAAGTATTTACAAATTTATTTTAGTGGTAATTATTTAAAGGTGACTTGGTATTATGTTTTAAAAAAGATAAAAATTAATTTTATGTTTTATAAAGTAATTTATTTTAAATATTCTTAAAGTTACATTTTTAATAAAGTATTATAGTGGGTTTTTGAATTTAAATGTTAAAGTATATTTTATAGTGTAGTGTTTTGAAATTGTTTTAAAATCTAGAATGTTTGGACTTGGTTGTTTTCAGTTGAAATAGAAAATATTTGAGGAATTTATTCCGTGTCAAAAGGATGGCTTGAAACTGTTTTCAAAAAGGGTTAAAAATGGAAATATTTCTTGCAAAGATATTTTGAGGATAATAAATAATTTGGAAAATTATTTACGTTTGATGGATGTTTGTGAATGTTATTTGATAGTTAAATAACCGACTATCAATATTGGCCAATGCGTTGATCGTTTCGAAGAGACCGGGATCGGGATTAAATTCTCGAAAACCACTTCGATCCGGATTGTACGTTTTCGTGTGGAAAACAAAAGTTTGGATTCGAAGGTGGAGCAGTGAAGTGCAAGGGCATTTCGCTACTAATCCTGAGGGTAATTCCAAATTGGATGTAGTAGGAGTAGTGCCTTCGGTTCTGTTCGAACCCGGGATGGACTTGTATGGATGAATGCTTTCAGAACATCATCAGGTGGTGATGAGCATTCCAAGAGATGTGTTCTAAAAAGGTAATGGATAGCCTCGAGCCTCATCAACCGGGAATGACTGAAAATCAGGGGTTATGCAGCAAGTTTAAGTGGGTAGCACCCATTAGGGTGAGGTCATCCCTGTCTAGATGTCCCTTTTATTCGACTTAGTGGTGCGGTTACTGATCCCAACCGTGGGGTGATCCTACTCGGGATTATCTAGTAAGGGGTAGTCCCGGTGTTGTGTTGCAGGGGATTTAGTGTGGATCCTTGGTACGCTTATCTAGACCAGATACTGTGACAGGTGGTACCCCAGTGCATAGTCATTAGTTAGAAATCCATTCTCCCTACGCGCCTGTACAGTTTTGATTGTGCCCAACTATTGCTGAAACGTGAGATGGAAGCATTTCTGCTAGATTCTATTTTACTTTCTATAGACACTATTATAATATCAGAGGATTTTAATAAAAAAATGTTTTGGCTATCGTAAGGTAAAAACCTGACATGTTTATTTGTAGCATGATCTTACGAGATGCTTTTGATTTCAAAGGATTTTGAAACTTTAATAATCAATTTGGGTGTATTTCTCTCACGCTGGTATTCCAGAATGACTCGGGTGTTATTTTATTACAATGCTCGGGTCAGACCGAGTATTATATATTATAGGAAAGGATGCTATAGAGCTCAGGAGAGGAGCTGGAGTCCGAGACGTATTACCGTATTTGTTTATATCCACTACTGTGATTGATTGAAATTGTCAGGCTAGTAATTGTTGTTTGTTTGTGATACTCTGATGGTTTATTGTATAGAACAGATATAGTTTTCATTTTGTGTGAAGATATGATATTATGTATTATATTTTGTTCCGCTACGACTGTGAGATTCTGTTATTGTTTAGTTCCTTCTTTCTTCTATCTTCTTTCTTTTCCCTCAACAATTTGTCTTTTCCGGCACTCGAGGGTCGGCATATTATTCTGGGCTGTATTTTGTGTCGATTTTCGAAGGTCGAGAAGGGAGGGTCGTCACAAAATTATACATTAGCTTATCCCTTTTCGGACTTCGATCTTCATAAGAAATCACAACAAAATTCCCATGTTTGGTCTTAACCAAAATCGTTCTATGGTATAATCTAATTTTTCTTCATATTTTGTTAACCAATTCATTCAAAGTAAAACTTCAAATTCATTAAAGTCAAGAACGAAAAGGATGATAGGAAACTGATGATGAGAATACAACATAGGAACTTTTCTACAACGTAAACAAAGATTCGTAGGGCCTCCTACCGGATTCTTCACACAAATAGGTTCGTCTACGAATTCGGGTTCAAGTTTTAGTTCTTCTACGGTTTGCTAGGAAATAAAACTATGCGTGGCCCTTGTGTCGAATAGAACTCTAACGGCTTTATCGTAAATAAGAAGGTTACCTTCTAAAACTCCTTTCCCTTTATCCGCTCTTGAGGTTGAAGGGGTCATCCTTGATTGCATACACCTTTTCTACTTGAGCCTGCTTCATTATCGAGCATTCTTTAAGTATATGTCCTGGTTTATGGCAATAGTAGGACTCCCTGGCTCCTTGATCTGTCTTCTTAGGTTGATCCCTCTTTCCTTGCTTCATGGGCTTCTTGCAACTACTTGAGTAATGTCCCTTCTCTAAACAATTGAACCAAGTAACATCCTTCACCTTGTTCTCCTGAATATTCTTCTTTTCCTTTTCTTGCCACGGTTTCTTTCCTCCAAACTTTCTCTTCTTCCAATTTGAATTGCTTCCGCTTCCTTTCTCTTCTGGAATCTCTTGTTTATCTATGGTGGCATATCTATATCCCATATCTATCAAATCAGCAAAATATTCCTTCACATGGCTTGTCATCCTTTTATGGAACTTCTTGTTCATCCCTCTAATAAATCTCTCATTCTTCTTAAGAGGGGTATTCACCAATTCAGGACCAAATCGAGATAACTCGTTGAACTTATTTAATTGTTCTTCAAAAGATAAACTCCCTTGCTTCAAGTCAGTAAATTATTGGTACATCCTGGAGATACCAGTAAAAGCATATAACGCTATCCAAATACTTGTTTGAATCTATCCCAGGTAAATTTATCCTCCGACTCGGCCAAAGTAAAGATCTCCCATCAAGCCAAAGCTTCTTCCTGGAGCTGCTAAGAAGCTATTAACCTTCTCTGATCATCGTCCAACTTCAATCCATTAAAAATTCTTTCACAAGATTGAATCCAGGCTTGTGCTTCTATAATAGTCTCCTTGCATGTGAATGGTTTCCCCCCAAGTCTTGAGAAACTCCAATATAATTCTGCCAAATTAGGATGGGGTTGGATAGGAAGAGTCGCTCCCTTCGTTGCTGTTGTTGTTGGGTCTGGACCATTTATAGTAGTACTTCCCGGTCCCCTACCTCATCCTCTTCTTGCACTCATTCTCACAATCTGTAAATAGTAGGAAAATTGATTTTGTCAATGGACGAGATATCTTAGGGAATATACTCTTTCTAGGGCATTTCTAACGCTATCTCTAATGAGTCACCTAATGAGTTTTACTCCCAAGCTAAAGTTCTTAATCAACCTTTAGCTCTGATACCAACTGTGACGACCCAGGCCTCAGCGCTCGAAAATCGACATCCAATACATCACCCGTATTCGAATGCCGGAGATTCAAATGTTGGAGTCTGTATCGCTGGAGCTATAACACCTTTGATGAATAACAACACAATGGAAAAAAATGATGATTTTATTGATATACAACATGGATATAACATTGATATAACAAACGACCACCAACATCAGAGCACTATATATGCAACAAAATACAACACCACAGTGGAAAAGATAACGTGATAGTAGAATAACGTCAGGGGATTCCAAAAGAATCCAACACACTACGACTTCATTCCAATGCTCCAAACCAAAACGCTCAAAACCTAACAACTTCAAGGACCAAAGACTTCAAAGTCTTCCAGATCCAGGTCTACATCCAAGCTAGCTCTAGAACCCAGATATCCTGACTCTAGGCTGCCCGTGTGGAAAGTTATGGGCACTCAGAGTTTAGAAAGGAAACAATAAGCCGCGGGTCAGTCATGGGACTGGTAAACATAAAACAGTTTTTTGAACAAAAACAAATTAAAAAAAAGAAATCCATTATGCTTTTTGGAAAATGAAACTACCATAAGGTCTCCTGGCACACACACAATGTAGTTGCACACTTAGGGAAGGTTTCTCCTTATGAAAGTCAAACATGCTTGATACGCGAAAATTGTTTTGATATTATTATTAGTGCATAGTGTGAAAAACATTTCGAAATTATAATATTAATCTTAGAGAGCATATGTGCCATTAGAGTATGCCTACTATAGCTACCATGTTAAATGGTAGGTTCTACAACTAAAATCGTACAGGGCTCGTGATGCAGCACGATCTACAAATTCACCAGGCTTAAGTCGCTCACGACCTAAGGGGAAAGTTTAGGTCGCTCACGACCTAGTGGGGTAAGCTCGCAAGTGCAATCTGCAAAAGGGTTTGATGGGAAACGACTTAATATGAAGATAGCTCGTCCAAACGACCTAATTAATCAAGGCAAACGACCTATCGAAGTTCGCTCGGAGTTAAGTCGCTCGGAGTTAAGTCGCGCGGAGTTAAGTCGCTCAGAATTAGGTCGTTGGGGATATGCCGCATCTGCTTGGTTTGGTGAATAATTAGGTTGCCGACCTAACGGGTTACGACCTAACGGAGTAGGTCGCTCAGAAGCTTAAGTCGCATCTATTTTAGGTCGCTGGACCTTGTGCCGCTAGAAGAAAGAGCGCTGTTGTTGGGTGGTCCTGCATATAAGTTGAGTCGCTTGTGTCATAAGTCGTAAGTCGTTGACTGTGTTGTTGTAATATGTTAGGTCGCAAACGACCTTACTTAGGTCGTAGGTCGTGTACTGGGCATGTTGTGTTTGTTGAGTCGCTATGTTGTAAATATGTATGTGTTGTAACGTTTTTTCTTATGCCGTTGAGTCATAGGTCGTTGAGTCGTAGGTCGCGACCTTGTTTAGGTCGTTAAGTCGTATGTTATGTATATTGTTAGGTCGCGTGCGACCTGGGTCGTGTTAAGTCGTGTTATTTTTAAGTCGTAGGTCGCGTAGCGACTTATGTTGAGTCGTTCGACGATAGGATGCTGCCGACCTATGCTAAGTCGTGTATGCGAGTCTTGTACATATTGTAAGCCTATAAATAGGCATGGTGTGGGTCATTTGTAAATCGGTTATTGTTGAATAAAATTCTTGTTTGTTAGCTTTGTGCTTTCATTAAATCGGTAGTTGAGTGTGATCTCCTATCTCCACTTTCGGTTATTCGAGTGCGCTCGAATCAACGATCGTTGAAGCCAATTCACAGTATCTAGTGCGCTTGATCAACGTTTGAAGAATTGTAGATCTTCTTTCAAGATATCGTGCGCGATCAACGTGTCGAAGATAGCTAGAATTCGGTATCTTTGTGATCAACGAATTTAGGCATTTCAGTATCTTCAATCCACCGTTTGCTACTTTCATCGATCTATATCGTTTTGTTATTATCCGCTGCGTCAGTTTGGTATCAGAGCTGGACTTAGCCAATCATAGCTAAGCTGAGTCTTGGAGCCAAGGAGCTTGAAGTTTGAAATTGAAGTGTTTGAGTCGTGCTTTGTTTGAGTCGAGCCGACCTAAGCCTTAGGTCATTGCTTATTGTTCGAGCTAGGGGTAGCCGTGACTTGTTGTTCAAGTTTGAGTTGAAGATTTGTGAAGTTTTGAAGTGTTTGTGTTGATTCAATCATGCCGTCAAGGAGAGCTAACCGCTATCAAAATGTTGAAGCGTGTATAGAAGAGAAGAAGCCGAGCAAATTGAACAACGTATCAATGAGAAGTTTGATGAAGGTATTGGAAAGTTAGAGAAATTGATGACTGACATGAATGAAGGTTAAAGAAGAAGATCGCCAATCTCGAACCATGGAGGAAACACAGTTTCGCCATCGGTTACGGAAGCGAGGAGGGTGTCGCCACAATCTTTTAGAGAAAGAAGAGAAACATCAATTTCATCGAGGAGAGATCACCATGACTATAGACATGAAGAGAGAAGAACTCCACGTGAGTTTGAAGATGAGACATATAGAGATGAAGAGAGACATAGTAGAAGGGACATGCGTGATCGAAGGGATGAGAATGGTCGAGATCGAAATAGACGTACATTCGATTATGATGAAGGTAATGATAGAGCTAGCATTCATTATCGAGATCGAGACCAAGTACGAAATGTATATCGATATGTTGAGGATGATCGACGATGGGAGTCGGGTATAAAGATGGAAATTCCAGAATTCAAGGGTGGAATGGTAGCAGAAGAATTTTTGGATTGGTTGTCTAATGTTGAAGAGATCTTTGATTTCAAAGAAGTTCCGGAGAATCGTCGAGTGAAGTTGGTTGCTACTAGGTTGAGGGGAAGAGCTATGGCGTGGTGGCAGCAAACCAAACTTACACGAGAACGGATGGGTAAGTCGAAGATTGAATCATGGGAGAAGATGATGAAACTTATGAAAGCTACATTTTTACCTTACAATTATCAATCACTCATGTATCAAAGGTTACAGAATCTGAGGCAAGGGACAAAGACTGTTAATGATTATAATGACGAATTTTATTAGCTGATTGCTCGAAATGACATTATAGAGATGGAGGAACAATTGACTGCTAGGTTTGTTGGAGGATTGAGGACGCAGATTCAAGATATGGTGAATATGTTTGATCCTAGATCTGTAGCAGAAGCACGTCAGAAAGCGTTGGCTTGGGAGAAGCAGGGAAGGCGAGGTGGTGGTGTGTTTACAAGTTCCAATATTCTGAACAAAGGTGTTAGTGGGAGTACCAATGTTTCTAAAGTTGTCAGTAAACCAGTTGTGAATGAAGTTGCGAAGGAAAAGGTCAACAACAGTTTCAAATGTTACAATTGCCAGGAAGTGGGTCACAAAAGCAATGAATGTCCAAAGCCGAAGAAACGAGCCATGATAGCTGAGGTTGAGGATGAGGAAGTAGAAGCTGAATATTCCAATTCACCACTTGTTGAGAAGGAAGAAGAGTTGTCCGGAGATGAGGGTTGTAATTTGATGATGAGGAGGTCTTGTCTAACACCGAAGCAAGAAGATGATTCTAGTTGGTTGAGGAGCAACATTTTTCAGTCAACATGCACTATTCTATGGAAGGTTTGCAAGTTTGTTATTGGTGCTGGAAGTTGTGATAATATTATTTCTACCGAGGCTGTGAAGAAGTTGGCATTGAAGACTGAGAAACATACGAAACCTTACAAGTTAGCTTGGTTGAGGAAGGGTTGTGAAGTGAAGGTTAGTCGAAGGGCTTGTGTTAATTTTTCAATTGGGAAGAATACAAAGATGAAATTTGGTGTGACGTTGTGGACATGGATGTGTGTCATCTGTTGTTGGGCAGACCATGGCAATTTGATAGAGCAGTGCAACATGATGGTCGTGCTAATAGCTATAGTTTCATGTTTGAAGGTACTAAAATCACTTTAGTTCCCAAGAAGCAACAACAGAAGGAAAGCAAGTTGGAGGAGATTGAAGAGCTGAAAACTTTGCTATCATTAAAGGAGTTTGTCAAGGAAGTTGAAGAGGAGCCTGAAGTGTTTTTGTTGATTGGGCGAGAGTGTAATGAAGTGGTTGAACTTCCTGAAGAAGTAAAGCCAGTGCTGGAAGAATTTGACGATGTATTTCCTAAGCAGCTGCCAACGGAGTTACCACCGTTGAGAGACATACAACATCAAATTGATCTAGTGCCAGGTGCAGTTTTACCGCATAGGCCACATTACAGGATGAGTCCGAAGGAACATGAGGAGTTGCGAAGGCAAGTGGAAGAATTACTAGAACAAGGGCGTGTGCAGGAAAGTCTAAGTCCTTGTGCGGTTCCAGCATTGTTGGTACCTAAGAAGGATGGTTCGTGGAGAATGTGTACCGATAGTCGGGCATTGAACAAGATTACTGTTCGCTACAGATTTCCTATGCCTAAACTGGATGACTTGCTAGATCAGTTGAGTGGAGCTGTTATATTTTCAAAGATTGATCTTAAGAGTGGTTATCATCAAATTCGAATCAGACCAGGGGACAAATGGAAGACAGCATTCAAGACGAGGGAAGGATTATATGAATGGCTTGTCATGACGTTTGGTCTATCGAATGCACCAAGTACATTCAGGAGGGTAATGAATCAAATTTTCAGGCCGTACATTGGGAAGTTTGTGGTAGTTTATTTTGATGATATTCTGATCTATAGTGCTAGTACAGAAGAGCATATTCACCATTTGCGGAAGGTGTTAATTATTCTTCGTGAAGAGCAGTTTTATGCAGCAACAAAGAAGTGTGTGTTCATGACTCGAAGTGTTTTATTTTTGGGGTATGTTGTATCTGAGAAGGGTATCCAGGTGGATCAAAGTAAAGTTGAAGCTATTAGTAATTGGCCACAGCCCAGAACTATTACTGAAGTTAGAAGTTTTCATGGGTTGGCATCATTCTACCGAAGATTCATTCCACATTTCAGTAGCGTGATGGCACCAGTTACTGATTGTATGAAGGAGAAGAAGTTTTCGTGGTCAGAGGAAGCAGGATTTTCTTTTCAGAAGATCAAGACATTGTTGACGACAACACCAATTCTTGTATTACCAGACTTTTAGTTGTTATTTGAGCTACATACTGATGCATCTAAAGTTGGGGTTGGTGGAGTATTGAGTCAGAGTGGAAGACCTGTTGCTTATTTCAGTGAGAAGTTGTCAGGAGCCAAGTTGAGATATAGTACTTATGATGTTGAGTTTTACACAATTGTTCAAGCTGTGAAACACTGGAGACACTATCTATTTCAAAAAGAGTTTGTTCTTTACACTGATCACGAGGCGTTAAAACATTTGCAAGGGCAGGATAAGATTTCAGCAAGGCATGCATCGTGGATCGCCTATTTGCAGCAGTTCACTTTTGTCGTGAAACATAAGTCAGGGATGACAAATCGTGTAGCAGATGCTTTGAGCAGAAGGAATCACTTGTTAACAACGTTGAAGGTTGAAGTGACTGGGTTCGAACTATTGCCAGAGTTATTTGAGAAGGATCCTTACTTTGCAAAGTTTGTTGAAAAAGTTAAGGAGGGAAATACTGATGAATTTGTGTTGATTGATGGTTTCTTATTTAAGGGGAACCGATTATGTATACCAGAGAGCAGCTTGAGAATGAAGATTATCAAGGAGTTGCACGAGGAAGGACATGTAGGACGAGATCGCACGTTGCATTTGATTTCTCAATCTTACTTTTGGCCGTCAATGAGGAAAGAGGTTGAAAGGTTTATGGAGAGATGTCATATCTGTCAGGTTTCGAAGGGAACAACGACCAATGCAGGATTATATATGCCGTTACCTGTACCAACTAAACCTTGGACTGATGTGAGTATGGACTTTGTTTTGGGTTTGCCTAGAACTTAAAGGGGTAACGATTCCATTTATGTGGTGGTTGATCGATTTTCGAAAATGACACATTTTATTGCTTGTAAGAAGACAGCAGATGCTGTTCACGTTGCCCAGTTATTTTTCAAAGAGATCTATGGACTTCATGGGTTGCCAGAATCTATTGTGTCGGACAGGGATACTCGTTTTCTGAGTCACTTTTGGTTAAGTTTGTGGAAGATGGTCGGAACGAAGCTGAAATTTAGTAGCGCTTACCATCCGCAAACTGATGGACAGACGGAGGTGGTTAACTGATCGTTGGGAAATTTATTGAGATGTCTAGTGCAAGATAATCTGAAGAGTTGGGATGTGAAGTTATGTCAAGCTGAGTTTGCTCATAATCATGCGGTGAATCGTAGTACAGGTTTCAGTCCATTTCAGATTGTTTATTCAAGCTTACCAAAGGGGCCGTTAGATTTAACGATAATACCACAATCAAAAGGGATAATTAAACGAGCTGCTGATTTTGTTGAAGGTTTGACGGAATGTCATAGAATCGTTCAGGAACAATTGGAGAAGTCGAATGAGAAATATGAGCGATTGATAGATCTGAAGCGACGAAGTGTTGGATTTAACAAGGGAGATTTGGTCTACGCAGTGTTGACAAAAGATCGTTTTCCGGTGGGAACATACAATAAATTGAAGGCGCGGAAAATTGGTCCAGTTGAAATTTTGAAGAAAATCAATGAGAATGCGTATCAATTGAAGTTACCAGATGATGTTCATACTTCTAATGTTTTCAACGTCAAATACTTACTTCCGTTTCATGGAAACGAACTTATTGTGGAAGAAGATGGTGAAAATTCGAGGTCGAATTTCTGTCAACCAGGGGAGGATGATGCAGCATGATCTTCAAATTCACCAGGCTTAAGTCGCTCACGACCTAAGGGGAAAGTTTTAGGTCGCTCACGACCTAGTGGGGTAAGCTCGCAAGTGCAATCTACAGAAGGGTTTGATGGGAAACGACTTAATATGAAGATAGCTCGTCCAAACGACCCAATTAATCAAGGCAAACGACCTATCGAAGTTCGCTCGGAGTTAAGTTGCTCGAAGTTAAGTTGCTCGAAGTTAAGTCGCTCGGAGTTAAGTCGCGCGGAGTTAAGTCGCTCGGAATTAGGTCGTTGGGGATATGCCGCATCTGCTTGGTTTGGTGAATAATTAGGTTTCCGACCTAACGGGTTACGACCTAACGGAGTAGGTCGCTCAGAAGCTTAAGTCGCATCTATTTTAGGTCGCTGGACCTTGTGCCGCTGGAAGAAAGGGCGCTGCTGTTGGGTGGTGCTGCATATAAGTTGAGTCGCTTGTGTCATTAGTCGTAAGTCGTTGACTGTGTTGTTGTAATATGTTAGGTCGCAAACAACCTTACTTAGGTCGTAGGTCGTGTACTGGGCATGTTGTGTTTGTTGAGTCGCTACGTTGTAAATATGTGTGTGTTGTAACGTTTTTTTCTTATGCCGTTGAGTCATAGGTCGTTGAGTCGTAGGTCGCGACCTTGTTTAGGTCGTTAAGTCATATGTTGTGTATGTTGTTAGGTCGCGTGCGACCTGGGTCGCGTTAAGTCGTGTTAATTTTAAGTCGTAGGTCGCGTGGCGACTTATGTTGAGTCGTTCGACGATAGAACGCTGCCGACCTATGCTAAGTCGTGTATGCGAGTCTTGTACATATTGTAAGCCTATAAATAGGCATGGTGTGGGTCATTTGTAACTCGGTTATTGTTGAATAAAATTCTTGTTTGTTAGCTTTGTGCTTTCATTAAATCGGTAGTTAAGTGTGATCTCCTATCTCCACTTTCGGTTATTCGAGTGTGCTCGAATCAACAATCGTTGAAGCCAATTCACGGTATCAAGTGCGCTTGATCAACATTTGAAGAATTGTAGATCTTCTTTCACGGTATCGTGCGCGATCAACGTGTCGAAGATAGCTAGAATTCGGTATCTTTGTGATCAACGAATTTGGGCATTTCAGTATCTTCAATCCACCGTTTGCTACTTTCATCGATCTATATCGTTTTGTTATTATCCGCTGCGTCAGCTCGTATTTGATTGATTGGATTTCCTAAAAATGGCCAAGGCTAAGGAACTTCCTATATCCGAATGGGTACGCCTCTAGAGGGATGCCCCGAGAACCTAATCGGATCTCTGCAGAAACAAGGCCGGGCTACCTCTGTAACTAGGTCACTAATTTTCACGAGCATGTCATCCGCCGGTCGTAACCGACCTTTATGGAGGGCCCTCAATTGCAACAATCACATAAGCAAATTATTTGGGCTCCATACCAAAATACCACTTTTTATCCAGAAGGAAATGCACATACACTGAGGGGCGCGACCCCCATAACCTTGCTGCATCCATTCCTGTTTCGATCATTTTCGGGGAGTGAGCTTCGATGAAGTCTCATCCCATAAAGCTACGATTTTCATAAAAGCCATGCTTCGATCAACCAATGATCAGCACTTAGCATGCCACATTACCAAATGGGGAATATATCACTAGTAACCATCGACTACATAACCTCTAAGCTCGTACGTCTCAGAGAAGGGTGTTAAGCTAAGAGCTCCACCGCCAAACAAAAATGTATTTAATAGAAATCAGCTTCACATCTCAATGTGTAATGTCAGACATACATCCATAAAAGTCCATCCTGGGTCTGAATGGAGTCGAAGGCGCTTCGTCCAATTAAGGAAAAAGTCCTTGCAAATCCAGATATCCACAATCCCGACCAGATTCCCCATTTCATAGGGAAATCTTTATACTGGAGCAACTCAGTGTAGAGACAATCGACAGGTAATTCTTTCGTTCTTGAAAATACCCGTTCTTCAACCACCATCTTCAAATGCCATCCCATTTCGTCGTATCATTATTCGGAATGGGTTTTATGACTCAATGTCCACTCCAGGGCTTAACCGAATAATGGGCGCTTATTTTAAAAACATGTGGATACACAATTCCATCTTTAATCTTTTAAACAAAAGATTCACTTTTAAGATTCGATGTGGTTTTCGGATAACCATTTGGAATCCGACCCCCAGTCGCATCAAAATTCAAATTCCATTTTACAGGCCATGTTGTTTAAGCGAACAATTGTAATTCAATTTAGAAATTCACATTCATGCAGCAATATATCACAGATATCACAACTCAATCCAAAGAAATTCATATCACAAAGCATCACAAATCACATATCAGAGATATCAAATAAATCCAAGGCATTAAATAATAATCCAATCATCTATAAGCAAGATTAATTAATCATATGATTATAATTAATTTAAATAAATCAAAATAATTTGATTACTTATGAATTAATCACTTAACCCTGCTTAATTAACATTAATTAAATACAAACCATTTTATTTAATTATAACTAATTAATCATCCTTAATTGTATTGTAATTTCTAATTAATTATCCTTAATTATTAATCAATAAATCCTTAATTATTAATTAATTATACTTTAATCATCAATTAATTAACCCTGAATTATTAATTAATTAACCTTAATTATTAATCAATTAACCTTAATTATTCTTTAATTACTTATATTAAGTAATTATTATTTAAGTAATTATCTTTTAATTACTTTTATTAATTAATTAATCTTTAATTACTTTAGACTTTAATTAATTAAAAGTTAAACCATTTATCTTAATTAATTACACAATTATCAATAAAATATTTATTTAATAAACCTTGGAATTAATTATCATTAACAAATAAATTAATTTAGACTTTTAAGTTAATTAACCTTTTAAAACTTCTTAATTAACTCCTTAATAACATTATTGATTATATTCAAAATAAACTTTAAAAATATAGGTTATATATATTAAAATATTTTAACTTAATAAATTTAAAATAATTTATGTTCAAAACCTTTCACTAATTCCAAACTTAGATAAAATATAAAAGGACTAATTAAGAAATTAATCTAAACTTGTCTTATTTAAAAATTTAAAAACTTAGTTAATATTCTAAACTTACCCGAGCAAACCCAGTACAACCCGTACCAAAACTGAGCCATCTTGCCTCATCCCCGAGCAAGAACCCGAGCCATTCCCTTCTTTTTTTTTCTTTTTTTTTTTTTGTTTTAAAACCTGATACAAACTCACGAACGCCCGATCACAAACCCGAGCCATATCCTCCCTTCCCCGAAAGCAAACCCGAGTCAAATGCCTTCTTCCCAAAACCATTAGTACAAATCAAACCTAGATACAACCTGACACGCGTGCACATGCAAAGGAGTTCTGGCCACCTCCGATCCAAGCTCCAAGCATCGACAATTCGACGACGATCTCCATGAGCATCATGACCGCCCAGAACCTCGAATTGATGATGAACTCGAAATCGAGCACATAGGTTCAAATGGAAACCAGACTGACCATCCAAATCCACATCGACACGCCGCCATAGGTCACCAAAAATCACGCGACTCCAACCATAGCTTCGTCAATCATCCATGCATCAATTCCCCTTGCTCCGATCATCTCGGGTGCATTGACGGCGCTGCAGCAACCCAAATTCCAACGTCGACCAAAAAGTGGATTTAAACCCAACATTTCCGTCGTCCGACCACCACAGTGGTTTATAAATCCAACTACCATTTTTCTCGAGATCCCCGACCTCCAAACTACCTTCAACCATGAATATAACCTTCCTCGCCTCGTCAATCGCCAGAAAATGCCCGAAACCCTCTTTTTGCGTTCAACTCGCAAATTCTTATGATTTACTAAGCTAAAAATCTTGATATTCACACTAAAAATCATAACTTTCCACAACGAATCAGGTTACCAAAATGAACCTGAAATCAAAATGGTTGGTTTTTCTAATATAATACATTTTTGCTGTGATTTTTGATTTTCCAGTAAAACTTTGGCTAATTTCACTTATAATTATTTTTAAAAACAGGATCTAGTTATGTCAAATATAACTCCTTTATATATCATAGCCTATAAAAGAATAGAGGATGAGAATTTTAAATTTGAAACAGGTTTTGAAACCTGTAACCAAAACAGAGGAAAATATGCATGTTACCAGACATGCGCACCCATATCTGCATATATATACACATATTTGTATACATGCAAACATATTTACAACTTCACTTCAAACATTAATCACCACATCAAGTCATAGATCAGATCATAAGTAGTTTACTCACCTAATTGAAGAAAATAGAGAGCCTGTATATTTGACTTTGAAAATCTAGAAATAGTATTTGAACTGTGCTTGACGATCTTGCCGATTGCTTTGCTTTGAAATCTTGTTTGAGTTGAATCTTAGCTCGATTTCTTTAGATTTGAGAATTGGAAAAGGTCGTTACTTTGACTTTTATTTTCTATTTTTCAGCTTCCAGGTTTTAAGTTGAATTTAGGTTTGCTTTAATTTTGTTTTGATTTTTTTGGTTTTACTTTCTTTAAGTTTTGAATATTATCAAAGAAATAAGAAGAGAGGAGTTAGAGTGGTTTATATATTCTTGTTTTCATTTTTTTTAATAAAAGAAAATGTGACACTTGTATTTTCGTGCTAAAATTAAGTTAGCACTTGTAAACTTTATGTTATAATTTTAGCCCTTGTTAAATGCATGAATTAAAATCTTAATACTTGTTAAATTATATGTTATCTTACTTACATTTGTAATTTGCATGTTAATAGTATTTTTTATATAATTTATATATTATATTTAGTTTATATATGTATGTTTTATCAATTTATATTCTATTTTCAAACATAATGAATATTTTTCCTTTATTTATATTTATGTATAACTTTAAAGAAAATTGATTTAAAATTATACATTAATAAAAATCATATATATATTGTTTTTAAATCCAATTTATTTTTAAGACTTTTATTTTTGAATTTCAATTTCAAATTTTATTTACAATATATATATATATATATATATATATATATATTAATATATAAAGAAACACATATCTCATTTATTTTTGAAAATTTCAAAATAATTAACAATTACATTTCAGAATTTATATTAATTATAAATTTTAAATTTGGTTAAGAAACGGGATCATTATAGATTCCCCCTTATGAAAATTTCGTCCTCGAAATTTGATAGACAGGGAGACAAACAAAGATTATATGAATACATAAAGAGATAAAGAAATGGCTTACCAGATCAAGCTGAAATATCCACTCTACACTTGGGATAGGACTTCTGCATGCTTTTCCCTGTTTCCCACGTACAATCGTTTGGATCTCCACTCCATTGCACTTTCATTGATTTCTCCACTTTATTCCTTAACCACTTTTCATCTCGATCAATAATCTTCAATGGTTCTCTTTTTAATACCAAGTTAGGTGTGATTTCCAAATCCTACTGAGCAGCCTCCTCAATGATATGATCTGGGTCGTGCATACATTTCTGAAGATGTGAAACATGGAACACATTATGTACGCTAGCCAACCAATTAGGTAACTACACTCGATAAGCCAAAGGACTAATCCTCTCAAGTATAGGAAAAGGACCTATATATTGCGGTGCCAGCTTACCCGACTTTCCAAATCTCAAAACTCCACGCATTGGAAAAACCTTTAAGAAAACTGAATCTCCAACCTGGAATTCTAAAGTTCTTCTCCTGCGGTCATCATAACTTTTCTAGCGACTTTGGGAAGTTTTCAACTTCTTTCGAATGAAATCAACCGTCTCAGAAGCTTCTCTTATCATATCCAGACCAAGAACTAGCCTATCAACTGATTCAATCCAACATGCAGGTGATCTACAAGGTCAACCATACAATTCTTCGAAAGGAGCCATTCTAATACTGGCGTGATAACTATCATTATATGAAAATTCTACTAGATGCAAATGGTCCTCCCATGAACCTCCGAAATCAACAATACAAGCATGCAAAAGATCTTCTATCATTCAATTTATTCTCTTGGTTTGCCAATCAAACTACGGGTGGTAAGCAGTACTGAAGTTCAACTTGGTTCCTAGAGCGCTTGAAATGCCTCCCAAATCTGTTAGTTAAGATCGGGTCACGATCACTCACTATACTACTTGATATTCCATAGAGTCGAACAATCTCTTTCATATATAACTCTGCCAAACACGCTGGCGTTCGGGCGGATTTAATTGGGATACAGTGGGCAGTCTTGGTTAGACGATCCACGGTAACCAAAATCGCCTCATTACCCTTCCAAGTACGTGGCAACCATCTATGAAATCCATAGACACTTGGTCCGATTTCCATTTAGGCACTTCTATTGGTTGGAGTAAACCTGCCATCTTCATTTGATCACTCTTTATTTGTTGGCACGTTGCGCAACGACTAACATAAATGGATATATTTCTCTTCATCGTTTTCCATCAAAAGGTCCTCTTAATATCTTGATACATTTTATTAACCTCTGGATGGATACTGAATTTGGACTTGACGTTCATCCAATACTTCTCGTTTGTTATCTGGGATGTCTCGAACACAAATCCTCCCTTTCAACCTTATAATTCCACTACTATAGATTTTAAAGATGGAATATTCACCTCGACGTATTCCCCCATAAATTTCTTGAAGAAACTTGTCTTCTTTTTTCTTACTCGCGTTCTTCTCAAGAAGAGTAGGAGTGACAACAAGATAAGAAAGAACAGCATGTCTTCAACTCAAAGCGTCGGCTACCATGTTGGCTTTATCAGGTGTATACTGAATGTCCAGGTCATATGACTCTAGGAATTCCAACCAACGTTAATGCCTTAGATTCAAATCCTTCGGGGTAAAGAGGTGCTTCAAAGATTTATCATCAGTGAATAATTCAAATTTTTCACCCAAAGGATAATGATGTTAGATTTTCAAAGCAAAGATAACTACCAAAAGCTCAAGATCGTGGGTTAGGTAGTTTTTCTCGTATGGTCGCAATTGTCTACTCGTGTAGGCAATCACTCTACCCTCCTGCATAAGAACAGCACCCACACCTTCACCAAATGCATCTGTGTAAATAGATAAACCTTTATTCTCGTTAATAACAGCAAGAACGGGAGTAGTGGTTAGACTTTTCTTCAATTCCTGGAATGCTTTCTCGCACTTTGGAGTCCAAATAAATTTGGCATTCTTCATAATTAGTTTAGTTAATGGACTGACTAACTTAGAGAAATCCTGGACAAACTTTCGATAGTACCCGGCTAATCCCATAAAACTTTTGACTTCCTTTAGGGTTGTGGGTTGCCTCCAATCCAGGATAGCGGAAACCTTACAAGGGTCCACAGAAATTCTCTCTTCTGTAACAATATGTCCTAGAAATCTAACTTCTTTTACCCAAAAATGACATTTGGAAAACTTGGAAAAAAGAATATTCCTTCTCAATATCTCCAAAACTATTTTTAAGTGTTTGGCATGCTCTTCTTCAGTTTTGGAATAGATCAGAATATCATCAATAAATACGAGAATGAATTTATTCAACACTTCTCGAAATACTCGAATCATCAGGTCTTCAAAATACGGAAGGGCAGTGGTTAGTCCGAAGGGCATAACTAACCATTTGTTAACGCAAAAAGTTAGACGCTAACACCCCGATGCAAATAGAGATTGAATGAAAGCACCACCCGCTAACATGGGAAACAGAAAAAGCAGTAATTCGTTGAAAAAGCAGTAAAGGACGCAGAGTTTATAGTGGTTCGGCTTATAACCAAGCCTGCGTCCACTTCAATCCTTTTTTATTGCCTATATGATTACAATCCTTTACAATTTCTTTCAATTACAATGCACTTCAAAAGACAAGTAGCTAGAAAAACTTCGATGCAAGAGAATTCTCCGAATTCATGGTTGAATATGTTGAATCCCCGCTTGGAGTTGATTGAAGCTTCTTGTGAGTTTCGAATGTTGAAGTAAGGCTCGGCTTGAAGATGGTAGAGTCTCTATGCTTTGAAGAAAATGGTCCAAAAGTCCCCTTTATGTTGGAGCCCATGTCGTATTTATAGAGGAACTTCCATGTCAAGTTGCAAGTAGTGACCGACCTAATGTAAGTCGTGGATCGTGACCGACCCAAGACAAGTCGTAAGTCGCGTTCTATCTCTTAAGCACGGCTCGCGGCATAACTGGGATAAGCATGTTCTTCTGAGTACAAGTCCTAAGTTGTGGACAAGTTAACAGGCCCTGGTTCGAGTAACGCTATACTGGGTTTCCCTTTGTTTGCCTAGGTCACGAGCGACCTAACATAGGTCGTAAGTCGGTCGCGACTTAAGTGAAGTTGTCTTGAGCCTTTCCTGTCTTGAGTCGTTAGGTCGGCAGTCCCTTGAGTCGTTAGGTCGGGCTATCAGTTAAGTCGCTAAGCCGTCACACTCTTAAGTCGTTAGGTCGGGCTATATGTTAAGTCGCCAAGCCGTTAAGCCCTTAAGTCGGCAGTCCTTCTTAAGTCGGTATGTCGTTAAGCCCTTAAGTCGGCAGTCCTTCTTAAGTCGATATGTCGTTAAGCCCGCTTCATGTGTTAAGTCGCCAATTCCTTTGTGTCACTGAGTCGCTGAACATAGGAGTTAACATTTGCCCCTCGAAGTACATGCCTAGGTCGTAGGTC
Source organism: Allium cepa (assembly GCA_030765085.1). Lineage (NCBI taxonomy): Eukaryota > Viridiplantae > Streptophyta > Magnoliopsida > Asparagales > Amaryllidaceae > Allium > Allium cepa. Next base: position 213,900,638 of record CM060930.1, on the reverse strand, counting down.
GTGTGCTTCGATCTAGTCCCTAAGTCGTGGGCGACTCAAGAAGCTTGTTAACTCGCGCGTCCATCCATCTTCTCCTATATCTCCTATATAAGCCGTTAAGTCGCTTCTTCCTCTTTACCTTACTGCTTATCACCTTGCCGCCATTGCTGCATCCGAGCTCAAAAGTTAACACGAAATCCTCCCCTTTGCATCCTTGATCGCTATTTCAACAACAGATTTAGGTAATTCCGATCATTGATCCATTGTGTTTGTCACCAGCTCCTCCATAACCATTTCAATACGGTTTTTGTTTCCACGTTGTGAGATTACACCCCAATTCATCCTCTGACCATTGTAGACCGTTGACAACTGCCCTAAAAAAAGAATTGGCTTAGGATCTTATGGAATTATTTGGCAAGTGTTTGAATTCACGTAATTAGCAATGTTTTTTGGAAATTTGGAGGAGGCGAAGAGGTACTCGGTTACCGGGTTAGTGGATTTTGGGTTTAAATGTTTGATCAATGGGCTTCTGTTGATGGAGAGGCTAACGGGTTAACGGGTTAAGAAGTTAAGAGGATGAGGAGTTTCTGATTTGATGGGGGGTTTGTTGATTGGGTGAAGTGAGACACCAACTTGGACACGACCCATCAACTTTGGATGACCTATAACCCTTTGCGACTTAACAAGATACGACATAAGCTTTGAATCGCGGCCGACTTAACATTTGACCGGCTTAAATAGTTGCGAAATAAACCTTGAGTCGCGGCCGACTTAACCTTTGACCAACTTAATTAGTTGCGACATAAGTCTTGAGTCGCGGCTTAGCTAGGATGATTTAAAGAACCAACGGCTTAACTTAACTCGTAGGAAATCTTTTAGGTCGTGGACGACTTAGGGCTTGGAGAACTTTTGGACTGCGACTACATGGCTTGAAAAAAACTTGAAAACTTCGAGATATCGATAGAACTTGATTGTACTCCCAACTCGAACTTTGAACTGCCGAAATAACTTGCATGACTTTGCTATGCTTTCTTAACAGATTATACCAAATTTGATGTTGATAACCTGTTAAATACAACATTTGCAGAAAACTAGGGCGAATATACTGCCATTGATTGCCCACATCAAATGACAGATTAGTCGATAAAGGATAATTAACTTAAAGAAATTGTATGAAATGCTATGAATCAACAAACTCAAGTGAAGAATTAAAACAACGTTAACCAACTAAAGTTGATTCGTTTGCGTTAATATTGCACTTGTATTTGAACTTAAAGTGACAAGTCTTGAAATATTGCAATTGGCACATGTTTAATTTCAATTATATTTGCTTGTTGCTTTGTTAGCTTTACACAACACTTCACACGTTTAGGAAACGTGTACCTTCATGTTTGAATATCCAGTTGTTTATGTAGAATGGCTTCACATCAAGAAGAAGTGGTAGCCCAAGCTGGAGAGATCTTTCAGACAGCTATTCCCGTAGTGAATCCTCCAAAAAGAACTCCGACTACCTTAACCCAGAGAGCATTTAACCAGCTCTGCATTCAATTTGGCCTTGTTGAGAGTGATGCTCTACTTCCCGGGCCGAATGATACTGCCGACAGTCCACCTCATGGTTTTGTCGCAGTCAATCGCCAGATGTGTCTAAGTGGAGCAATTCCTCCTTTCAATGACTTTCTTCAACAACTCCTATTTCGATTGACCATCTCTCCGTTCCAGTTGCACCCCAATGGCTACGCCATCTTAATGGGGTGGTGTGTTTTATTCAGGAGAACTCTAGATCGACTGCCACATCTCGAGGAAATTCGTTACTTATGTTCATTTACAAAAACTAAAGATCACCCCTCCATTACTGTTGTAAGAAGCGCTAGGAATCGCAAACTCATTACCGATCTTTCCGAAAGCGCACATGGCTTTTTGAATCAGTTTTTCTTTGTTCGCTACCCTCCGGGATTTTATGCTATCTTGAGAGTAGGAAGTAAGATTACCTGCTTCTATTTTTTCCATTCCTGAGCTTTTCGGGATCTGAGTTGTTAAGTGCTAATTTAACTCTTTCCTTTTTTCAGCACTTCCTCCCCACTCTAGAGATCCAGGCCACAAGCAAATTTTTGAAAGACTGAATGCCGTGGCTACTGAGGAAAGGAGTATAAAATTTCTGTTGAAGGATGAATTTCTACATCAGTTTGGACTCCTACATTCTTCCCGTTCTACACAACCTCACGAAGTCCCTGATTCCCCAGATAAGGCATTAGATGCCCCAGTTTCTACTGACGAACTCGTACCGAAGGAACTTACAACTGAGGCTTCGTTGGTAAAATGTTCTACTCCAACTGACATTGCGGAACCATCTTGTAAACCTGCCCTTGCCCCGGTTATTGAAGAAGAAGAAGATCTTCAACAAGCCGGGAAGACTACTGATAAAGGAGTTGAGGTGAAGAGCCCTGTCGAACACAGTGGTAATGAAAATTTCGAAGGGTTGAGCGACTTTATAGTTACGTCTCAAGAACTCTTTAAAGATGATCTTTCCGCTGCTAAAATTGTATCTCCAGTGGTTGAAGCGACATCTGCTCTTCAACGGACTCCTCCAGCTCAACAATCGACATTGGCTGTAAAATCTATCACCACCGCCAAACTGAGGAGCGGTTCGTAGTCCGGCGTGTGTAGTTTGCACACACCACACACACTTAGGATTTATTGGCACTAATATGCACTTAACTCCTTACAATTTGAAGATCCTCAAGTTATGCTTCTTTTTCAATTTCAGGTTCTTCAATGGGGCGGAGTGGCTCGTATTATGATGACTTCAAGCAGTATGGAAGGCATAGTCAATATGATTACAGGCGCTATCTTCCTCCTCATAGGGAAACTAATGAGGAGAGGGCTGTTCGAAAAGCTCATGAAAAGCGTGCCTACGAAGAACGCCATGAAAGACGGGACGAGCGACACGATTCTTCCCAGAGGGAAGATGATTCTCATAAACGGAAGTCCCGTGACGACAAGGGGAAAAGTCCGATTGCCGAAGATGTAAGTAAAAGAGCCAAACATGGTGAAAAACCAACATCTGAGACTACTAAACAACCTGATGCTCCTGCACTGCCCCAATCTCCTGCCCTGGCACGTACTGATATCCAAACAATCATTGGAAGGCCCCTATATCGAGTTGGCCCGGGCCTGGCAACTCTTCAGAGCCGATTCCCGAACTGGTGCCTGAAAGGAGTGCGCTTTGATCTTCACCTGGTCCCGATTGATAAGACGGCTATGCTGCGCAACCTTGATGCTGTCAAACTCGATATCGAAAGAATGTCAGGTTGGCAAAAGCTAGTCGATGAGCTCCAAAGGGTAAATCGTGCGAATCTTGAAGCCATGTTAACAATGGAGAACGAAAAATCTGAATGGCAGAAGATCCTTGAGCAACATGATGCGTAAATAAGAAGCATTGCTACTTATAATGAAAAGCTTGAAGCGGAAGTTGAAAAACTCAAAGAAGAGCTTGCCACTTCCTCCGCTTCCTATTCGCAAAGGGAGCAAGTGCTTCAACAACAGGTGCGATATGCTCATGTCGTTCAAAGAGATGTCGAAGATAGGCTTGATGTGCAAAAAAGAATTAATGAGGGCCATATTGCCAACATCGCAGAGTTGCGAAAGAAGACTAGCTCCAAGGACGTGGAGATCGAAATGCTAAAACTTCGACTCTCTAAAGCTGAAAGAGAGCGTGATGAGGCTGTTGCTGGTAAAATCGCAGCTGAAGAGTCTCACGAAGCAACAAAGGCCAATATCAGCTCAACATTGTTTGACTTTTACTTGCATAGCGCCCTGGGGCGTGGTAGTCTCTCCTTTCTAGGCCCCTAATATGAAATAACTCTGGCCGAAGTGTGGGAGGCCATACTTGACATGTTTGGCAGTGCTGGCTATACTGAGGCGGATTTAGAGGCAAATTATCTTGATGACGATGCCCGCGCCGCTCTTGCCAGAGAAAAGGAGCAACTAGCCGAAGAGAGAGCCGGAATGACCGAAGGGGAACATGTAGGAAAGGCAACTTTAACCGACCCGGTTCAACCTTCGACTTCAGCCGATATCGACATTATTGGCTCCAGTTCTCATTCTCTGCCTCCTATTAAAGCCATTACTGAAGGTGCAACTGCTCACAATGGAGATGATAGTCAAGAGAGCGGTGATGCGCGGGGCTTTGAAGTTGACATAGTAAAGCCTGCTTCGCCAGGTAACCTTACTACTGATCTTGCTCAAGTGGACTGCTCGTTCGCTTCACATGAGTTTGATGAACTTCTTGATTATTTTTTAAATCTCGACACGCCACAAACTCCTCTCTTTTCTGACTTTAACTTCTTTTCTTCTGTAGAGAAAGTACCAAGCATTGTTCAGACTTCCCCTCCTCTAGTTATTCCTCCCCCGTCTCTTCAGGTCACTCCTCATTCTGCCTCTCAACCGGGGTCACAAGAGGAGCAAATAGAAGCTCTCCAAGAATTGGACGATCCCATTGCTTCACAAGAACATAGGGGAGAAGAAACTGAAGAGGGCGAAAAGACTGCGGAAGTAACTGGTTCTGACGATACGCCGCTAGCCACACTTTTTACTCCAGGAAGCGGGTCTTCTTCTAAAAAAAGGGGGAAAAGTGGCGTCTCAAAGAAGAAGAAAGCTTCAGGCGGCGAGGAAAAAGCAGAAGCAAGTCCAATTGTTCCCCTTTCTCCTTCTTCCCCTACTCTTTCAAGCCGGCGCAAGAAGTTGGTCATCCGGCCAGGTGCAAGCTCAAAAGGTGGAGGGAAGAAGAAATGATGGCTTTTGGTCCTGTGCTTTTTATCTCGCTCTTTGCTTCTTTTTTGTATATAAGTTTGTGTTGACTGGAGATTGTGCGGGTACCAGTCCCCGCCTTCTTTTACTTTGAAACCTGCACATGTACAAAATTCTCATAGTACGGAATAAAATGGTTCTTTTACTTATACAAATTTCTGTCTGTATTTGAGAACACGTTTATTTTCCATTTTCATGTAAGTTTCTTTATCTTCTTTATGTGAAGCTGCGGTAAACCTATGGTATGTTGCCTGAGCATTGTTTTTATTTTTGCGATAACTATATTGTATTGCCCCCATACCATGGTTTATTGCAATTTTTTTCACATTGGCAAAGTTTCGGAGAACAACTCTTCTATTTCGAGAAGACTTGTATTCTTCCTTTAGAGAACAACCCTTCCATTTGAAGGAGGTTTGCATTTGTACTTTATAGGATAATATTTCCGTTCCAAGGAAATATTTTTTCTAATTCAGTAGAATGCACTTCATATTTGAGGAGTTTTCTCTTTCTCTCTTTTTTTTTGTTGCAAAGTTTTTTACACTCCACTTTTTCTTTGAAAAAGGTCACTTTTGCTTTGGCAAGTGAATTTCACTTCATAGTGCAGTGGGCCTTTCGAAAAAAAATGGTTTTAACCTGCTTGAGCCTCTGAAGAGAGTTTTTTGATTGTGCCTCTGGAAAGAGGTCTTTTTGATTGATTGTGCCTCTGGGAAGAGGTCTTTTTGATTGATTGTGCCTCTGGGAAGAGGTCTTTTTGTTTCTGCCTCTTGGGAGAGGCTTTTATCTTTTCCCTGTTCGCTGCGAAGCGGGCCTCCGAAGTGACATTTTGACTCGTGTGAAGTTTTATTCCAAATCACAGTGAAATGTGTGCCTCTGAGTAGGGCTTTTGTCTGAAAGTTTGGAGCTTCTTTCTCTTAGTTGGATGGATTCACGGGGCTGTGCCACCGATCAGTCCGCAACTTTATGTCGAGAAAGAACTCTCTTTTTCTGGCGAGGCCCGCTCGAGGTCTTTTAGCATTTCAACTATGGTGAAATGGGCCTCCGAAGAGGGCTTTTCACATTCCAGCACTTGTGAAGTTTTATTTCAGATCTCGGTGGAATGCGTGCCTTTGGGTCTACCTGGAAGTTTCTTCCTCATGGTTGGCCGGATTCACGGGGCGGACACAAGTTACTTGGACGCTTATTTACGCAGATTTATTTAAACTATTGAACAAGCGCCTTGCCTTCCACTTGGGAAGGTGCCTCCGATCATCATATGGATTCACGGGGCGGACGCAAGTTACTTGGACGCTTGTCTGCGCAAACTGTCTCAGCTAGTAAACAAGTTCCTTGCCTTCCAGTCGGGAAGGTGCTCCCGGTCATTCCATACCAATTTTTTTTGTTGAGAAAGTCTTCTGGCATGCCCCATTTGAGGTCTTTATCCTTCGAAGAGTTGTGCCTCCGAAGAGGGCTTGTGCGTCCGAAGAGGTCTTTTTGATGTTTGATACTTGCTCGCCCATGTCTCTTTGCCATCTATTCATGTCGGTGATCCCCGTTATCTTTTCCGAATATCACCCCCTTTTAGTTGCCAACAATTTTCCTTATCCAAAGAAATGTACTTCATAGTTAAGCGAGTTGGTGGTGGTAGACACTGGCTATTTAACTGGATGCTCGTTTGTACAAACATTCGCAGTTAGTTAGAAATGGTCCACTTCCAACCACATCGCTAACTTTTCTTCGAAGCACTTCTTTCGTAAGATTTGAGTATGGAAATTTTGAATGGTTTAGCGTTTGCTTGCTGGGTGATGTCGGAGATCACTGGTCTTGCGATGGGTAAGCTTTGTTTTTATGGCCTGCATTATTAAATCGACACTTTAGTAACACAATTAACGTATTTTATATGTCGAAATAAAACAAAGCAGTCTATAATAGTAAAGAACACAAGATTTATAGTGGTTCGGCCAAGAACTGAGCCTACATCCACTTTATAGCTCTTATTATTCACTTGCACTTACTTTACAACGGCTTTCATTACAAGAATCATACATTCATCATTCTTTTAAAATATTTTATTAAAGCCATTAAGTAAAATATGGGCGCAAATGATTGTTGTTCCAAGCTCTTGGAATTGGGTCTCCTTCGACAGTTACAAGTTTGAATGTGCCATCAAGAAGTTTTTGGCCTATAACGTACGGCCCTTCCCAGTTTGGTCCAAGCACGCCTGTAGGTGTCATAATTCTTTTTAAGATTAGATCCCCCACTTCAAAGCTGCGCCGGCGAACTTTGGAATTGAAGTGCCTGGCTATTCTTTGCTGGTGAGCTGCAGTTCTGAGTTCAGTCTCTTCCCTTTTCTCATCAAGGAAGTCAAGGGCTTCAAGCTGTAGCTTTTCATTTTCGGCTTGATTGAAATGGATTCTTCTATGTGAAGGGACCTCTATTTCTACCGGAATCATTGCCTCTGATCCATATGCCAATGAAAATGGAGTGTGCCCCGTCGCAGTTTTATGCGTAGTTCTATATGCCCATAGTGCTAGCGGAAGTTTATCGACCCAACCACCTTTTGCTTTTTCCAGCTGTTTTTTGATGGTTGATTTGATTATTTTGTTTACTGCTTCCACTTTCCCGTTTGCTTGCGGATGAGCCACTGCTGAGAAACTTTTCTGGATCTTGAATCTTTTGCAAAAATCTTGGAACTCTTCACTTTCAAATTGGGTTCCATTGTCCGTGATTATCTTTTGAGGCACTCCATACCTGCAAATGATATTATTATTTACAAAGTTTATCATTTTCTTTGAGGTAATAGTAGCTAAAGGTTCAGATTCAGCCCATTTAGTAAAATAATCCACAGCAACAATAGCATATCTGATTCCGGATTTCGCAGTTGGCAAAGGCCCGATGAGATCCATTCCCCAGATAGCAAATGGCCACGGACTGACCATCTGTATTATTTCAGTGGAAGGTGCTCTTGGGATTTTAGCAAATCTCTGGCATTTGTCGCACTTTCGGGAGTAGTCTGCAGCATCTCGGTTAATATTCAGCCAAAAGTATCCATAACGGAGAATTTTCTTTGCTAAAGTTTGACCACCTGTATGATCTCCACATTCCCCTCCATGTACCTCAGCAAGAATTATCTTAGCTTCTTCTTCAGTCACACATCAGAGTAATGGCATTGAAAATCCTCTTCGGAATAATCGGCCATCTAGAATTATATACCTTGAAGCCTTTCTTAACAGTTTTTGACGTTCTTTTGAACTTTCTGGTGCAGATCCATTGAGCAGATAATCCTTTATCGGAGTCATCCATGATTCCTGTTCTTGAGATATGGTCATGATCCAGTCTATATCCATTTCATCAATGCTTGGAGTTGATAAGAACTCCACAGGAACTAATCCTAATAATTGAGCTTCACCAGTACTTGCATACTTTGCGAGGGAATCTGCCTTCATGTTTTCTTCCCGAGGTATATGGTTTATTGTATAATGGTCCAGGTCCTCGAGAAGCTCCGAGACTCTTGACAAGTAGGCGGGCAGATTTCCCCCTTTGGTTTGAAACTCTTTCTTGACTTGACACACGATAAGCTGTGAATCACTGAAGATCTGCAATGCCCTGATGTTCAATTCTTTAGCAATTCCCAAACCGGCAATAAGAGCTTCATATCTGCTTCATTGTTTGTCGAAGGGAATTCCAATCTTAAAGCATAACATAGTGACCGTCCTTCAGGGGTTTCAAGCACAACCCCGGCCCCAGAACAGTAATCGTTTCTTGCGCCATCGACATACAATTTCCACCGGATTGAAGGATTATCGGTCACTACTTCCTCGCTATCACCTTTATCAGTACATTCTGCGATGAAGTCTGCCAAAGCTTGTCCATTGATTGCTCTCCGGGGATGATAAGTAATGTCATATTGGCTTAGTTCAATATTCCATTTTAAAAGACGACCCGAAGTCTCAGGATGAAACAGGACTTGCTTCAAGGGCTGATCGGTGAGGACTTTGATGGGATGAGCTTGGAAATATGGCCTCAACTTTCTTGATGCAATCAGTAGACAATAGGCGAGCTTTTCCAACTTCGAATGGTTCAATTCTTTCCCAGTGAATCTCTTGCTAATGTAGTAGACCGGGCGCTGAATTTTCGCATCCTCCCGTACCAAAGCTGCGCTAAGGGCATGAGATGAGATTGCCAAATACACAAAAAGATCTTCACCATTGTCAGGCTTAGAAAGTATAGGAGGCGTTTCCATATGACGAACCAGCTCATCGAAGGCTTTCTGGCATTCAGGAGTCCAGTCAAAGTTTTTTCTTCCTTTCTTTAGAGAATCAAAGAATGGAATACATTTATCAGTAGCTTTGGAAACGAACTGACTCAAGGCAGCAACTTTTCCATTGAGACTTTGCAATTCCTTCTTCGTTCTAGGAGCTTTGACTTCTCTTAAAGCAGTTATCTGAGCAGGATTAGCTTCAATGCCCCTTGCACTCACAATGAAACCCAGAAACTTTCCAGATTCTACTCCAAATGAACACTTCAAAGGGTTCAGCTTCATTCCGTACTTTCGGAGGATTGAGAACATCTCTGCTAAATGATCCATGTGGTCCACTGCTTTCTTTGACTTTACCAGCATATCATCGACATAAACTTCCATAGTCTTGCCAATCTGTGGTTTAAACATGGCATTAACAAGTCTCTGGTAAGTTGCCCCTGCATTCTTAAGTCCAAAAGGCATGACTTTGTAGCAATAGAGACCAACATCGGTGGTAAAGCTCGTGTCCTCCTGATCTGGCTCATGCATCATGATCTGGTTATATCCGGAATAGGCATCCATAAAAGATAGCAATTCATGCCCCGACGTTCCATCCACCAACTGGTCAATCCTGGGTAACGGGAAGCAGTCTTTGGGGCAGGCTTTGTTTAGATCTGAAAAGTCAATGCACACTCTCCATTTCCCATTAGCTTTTTTAACCAGTACTGGATTTGAGACCCAATTCGGATAAGTAGATTCCCTGATAAAACCATTCTCCATGAGCCGATCAACCTCTTCTTTCAATGCTGCTGACCTTTCAGGACCTTGAGTTCTTCTTTTCTGCTTTACCGGTGTAAACTTTGGATCAATATTCAAGGTATGCACCGCAACTTCTGGAGAAATTCCACACATATCGGCATGAGTCCAGCGAATACATCCAGATTTTCTTTCAAAAATGATATCAAAACATTTTGAACCGTTACATTAAGCTGCGAACCCACATTCAACACTTTATTCGGGTCTTTCGGGTCAACGGGTACCGGGACTGTCACTTCAACTGGTACCACTCTATTTTCCCCTGCACTGGCTTTTCTTGTATCCATCTCTCTTCGTGCACCGCTATGTTCGCCTGTGCAGGGTCCACCCTGTAATTGCTACAAGGTTGATTCTTTGATGCGGACTGGGGCTGCCGCATCTTTTCCCATTTCTCTCTTCCTCGATTCACGCAACTCTGTAAGATAACATTCTCGTCCATCATTCTGATCCCCTTTCACCACACCGACTCCATTATCTGTGGGGAATTTTATGGTCAGACACCATGGGGCAAGAATTTCTTTAAATGCCGCCAGAGTTGATCGGCCTAGGAAGGCATTGTAGGCAGAAAATTCTTCAACAATAACAAAGGTCTGTTTTCGAGTCACTTTTCTCTGCCCCTCTCCAAGCTCTACGAACAAATCAATTGTCCCAATTGGCTGTTTCGGCTCACTAGTAAAACCAGCAATCTTTAGTGATGAAGCTTGAACATCACCCATAGGAATTTTCATTTGATCAAAAGTCTTCTTGAAGAGAATGTTGCACGAAGCTCCACAATCAACCAGAACTCTTTTCACAGTAGCTGGCCCAATGCCAGCGGAGATGACCAAATGATCAATGGTAGGAGCTTCAACACCCATTGAATCCCCAGTAGTGAATATAATGTCGTCATTAAAAGTTTTCTGCTGCTTAAGGGGTGCAGCATCTTCTACACAAAAACACTTTCATCTGCCGGTGCATACTTCAAAGCACGGGCGTATCTTTCCATCTCGCCCCAACTCCTGCCAACTGGGTGAGGGCCTCTTGTAACTACATTTATAACAGGCCACTCTGATTCATGAGCTGCCGCCTTCTCACTTGAGCCAGGACAATGAACAGGAACCTGTTGTCCTTGAGTTGATGAGGTTGGGCCATTATTGTTCCTTCTTACATACTGTTGGGCTTGTTTTGCTTCAATAGTTCCTCAATTACCTCCTTTAAGTGACGGCACTCGTTAGTATCATGCTCGGGCTTGTTATGGAACCGGCAAAACCTTCCATTCTTCTCATCTTTCCTATTAACTCTTTGCTTAGCTGGTTCGGGGAATTCGACCGTATCCTTGTTTGCAAAGTAGATGTTCTCCAGGGTATCAGTTAGAGGGGTGAAGTTGAAGGGATGACTCTTCTTTGCATCTTCCTGCCTCTTCCGACCGTCGTTCCCCCTCTTCTGATTGCCAGATTCCTTCTTATTCGGGGCAGCATTACTATTTCCGGCCCCTGCCGATACCACCTTAGCCGGTGCTTGGAGGCTTTCCAGACACATGAATTCATCGGCTTTTTTATAAAACTTGTCAAGTGAATTTGGTTCTTTAATTTTCAACCACTTTCCAAGTTCACTTGATTTATCAATCGCCCTCATCAAATATGTCAGAATCATGTGTGGCTCTGCATTATCCACCTCGGCCAAAGCTATATTGAAGCGATTCAAGAAAGCTCTAATGGATTCTCCAAGATTCTGCTCTATGCTAGATAACGACATTATATCCTTTGCCTTTGACGCATACAGTCGAAACTGTTCCTTGAACTTCCGAGTCAAATCAGAAAATTGGTCTATCGACCGGATCGGCAACTTTGTGAACCAAAGTAAAGCAACTCCTTTCAAGTATACCGGAAAATACCGGCACTTGATTTCATCAGAGGCTCTGGCACCCGTCATGTGCCAATCATACTTATACAGAAACTCATTAGGATCGCTCGTTCCCTTGTAAGCTGGAATAGTTGGAGGGACAAACTTCCTTGGGAATTCTGCTTCCAAGATCTTTTCAGTGAATGGAGTTTTGCTCGGAGCGAAACCCCACTCTCTCTCATCTTCGTCTCTCTGCATACTTTCCTTCATAATCTAGCGAACCATGCCTGAGAAATATTCTTCATCATTTTGAGGCTCAATGGGAAAAACATCAGCCATTCTCTCCGAATTTTGTCTTGACAATCGTTCACGGAGGGTTGGTTGCGGCCCCGATCCTCCGGCTTGGGGAGATGTCCTTTCCACTGGATCAGCTGGCCTTGGAGGGATATTCCTTCCTTCCACATTCTGCATTTCATCGGCAAGGTTTCCCTCCTTAGCTGCCGGCTGGCGGTTTGCCTCAAATAAAGCATTCAACCTTTCCATCATTACGTTATTCTGAGCATCCATTTGCCGATGTAGCCCGGATACAACGGCATCTAGCTCTGCTCGTGTAACTCCGACAGTTGGAGTTGTTTGACTTAAAGGAGGAGAGGTTGCAGTAGTCTCGCGAACATCGTCAGATATAACAGACTTGCGCTTCCTTCCTGGAGCCATTATTTCTGATAAACTTTTGGTTTTCAGAGAAATCCTTTCTACAAACTTCTACGAAGCTATGATGACAGTAACCTGAGTTGGGTTCTCTGTGAAAGCACCAAAAATGTTAACGCAAAAAGTTAGACGCTAACACCCCGATGCAAATAGAGATTGAATGAAAGCACCACCCGCTAACACGGGAAACATAAAAAAGCAGTAATTCGATGAAAAAGCAGTAAAGGACACAGAGTTTATAGTGGTTCGGCTTATAACCAAGCCTACGTCCACTTCAATCCTTCTTTATTGCCTATATGATTACAATCCTTTACAATTTCTTTCAGTTACAATGCACTTCAAAAGACAAGTAGCTAGAAAAACTTCGATGCAAGAGAATTCTCCGAATTCATTGTTGAATATGCTGAATCCCCGCTTGGAGTTGATTGAAGCTTCTTGTGAGTTTCGAATGTTGAAGTAAGGCTCGGCTTGAAGATGGTAGAGTCTCTATGCTTTGAAGAAAATGGTCCAAAAGTCCCCTTTATGTTGGAGCCCATGCCGTATTTATAGAGGAACTTCCATGTCAAGTTGCAAGTAGTGACCGACCTAATGTAAGTCGTGGATCGTGACCGACCCAAGACAAGTCGTAAGTCGCGTTCTATCTCTTAAGCACGGCTCACGGCAAAACTGGGATAAGCATGTTCTTCTGAGTACAAGTCCTAAGTCGTGGACAAGTTAACAGGCCCTGGTTCAAGTAACGATATACTGGGTTTCCCTTTGTTTGCCTAGGTCGCGAGCGACTTAATATAGGTCGTAAGTCGGTCGCGACTTAAGTGAAGTTGTCTTGAGCCTTTCCTATCTTGAGTCGTTAGGTCGGCAGTCCCTTGAGTCGTTAGGTCGGGCTATCAGTTAAGTCGCTAAGCCGTCATACTCTTAATTCGTTGGGTCGGACTATATGTTAAGTCGCTAAGCCGTTAAGCCCTTAAGTCGGCAGTCCTTCTTAAGTCGGTATGTCATTAAGCCCTTAAGAGTCCTTCTTAAGTCGGTATGTCGTTAAGCCCGCTTCATGTGTTAAGTCGCCAATTCCTTTGTGTCACCGAGTCGCTGAACATAGGAGTTAACACCATTCATAGAATATATCGGGACCCCTAAAAGCAGTTAAATGGATACAATCTTCTGCAATTCTCAGCTGATGGAATCCTTGGGCTAGGTCCATCCTGGAAAAGAATTGACCACCATGCAATTGATTAAACCGGTCATCGATTCGGGGCAAATGAAATTTATTCTTATGAGTTAACTTATTGAGATCATGATAATCTACACACAATCTCAAAGATCCATCGGACTTGGCTACAAATACAACTGTTGAACCCCAACTGGAACGACTAAGACGTATAAATCCTTTCTCCAGTAAATCTTGGGTTTTCTTAACTATCTCTACTCTTTCCCTTGGTGTCATCCTATGACTTGCATGCACTATTGGATGAGCATTAGGAACCAAGTCGATTCTAAATTCGATTTCCCTATGCGGAGGTAAAGACTTAACTTTTTCAAATACGTCTGGAAATCTCGAACAATAGGTATGGATTCTAAACTAGGGTCGGGATACCATAAAGTATACATTAGCTTATCCCATTTCGGACTTGGATCTTCACAAGAAATCACAACAAAATTCACAACTTTGGTCTTAACCGAAATCGTTCTATTGGTACAATTTAATTTTACTTCATATTTTGTTAACCAATTCATTCCAAGTAAAATTTCAAATTCATTAAAGTCAAGAACGAGAAGGCTGATAGGAAACTGATGATGAGAATACGAGATAGGAACTTCTCCACAACATAAACAAAGATTCGCAGGGTCTTCTATCGGATTCTTCACACAAATAGGTTCGTCTACGAATCGGGTTCAAGTTTTAATTCTTCTACGTTTTGTTGGGAAATAAATCTATGCATGGCTCCAGTGTCGAATAGAACTCTAACAACTTTATCGTAAATAAGAAGGTTACCTTCTAAAACTCCTTTCCCTTTATCCGCTCTTGAGGTTGAAGGGCCGTCCTTGATTGCATATACCTATGCTACTTGAGCTTGCTTCATTGTCGGGCATTCTTTAAGTATATGTCCGTGTTTATGGCAATAGTAGCACTCCCTGGCTCATTGTCCTGTCTTCATAGGTTGATCCCTCTTTCCTTGCTTCTTGCGCTTCCTGGGCTTCTTGCAACTACTTGAGTAATGTCCCTTCTCCAAAAAATTGAAACAAGTAAAATCCTCCACCTTGTTCTCCTGAATATTCTTCTTTTCCTTGCCATCCCATGGTTTCTTTCCTCTAAACTTTCTCTTCTTCCAATTTGAATTGCTTTCGTTTCCTTTCTCTTTTGGAATCTCTTGTTTGTCTTAGGTGGCATATCTATATCCTATATCTATCAAATCAGCAAAATATTCCTTCATATGGCTTGTCATGTTCATCCCTCTAATAAATCTCTCTTTTCTTCTTAAGAGGGGTATTCACCAATTCAGGACCAAATTGAAATAACTCGTTGAACTTATTTAAGTATTCTTCAAAAGGTAAACTCCCTTGCTTCAAGTCAGTAAGTTCTTGGTACATCCTGGAGATACCAGTTGAAGGCATATAACGTTGTTCAAATTTTGAGTTTCTCCCATGTAAATTCATCGTCCAACTCGGCCGAAGTAATGGTCTACCACCAAGCCAAAGCTTATCGGGAAGCTATTAACATTTTCTGATCATCATCCAACTTCAATCCTTTAAAAATTCATTCACAAGATCGAATCCAGGCTTGTGCTTCTATAATAGTCTCATTGCCTGTGAATGGTTTCCCCCTAAGTCTTGAGAAACTCCAATATAACTCTGCCAGATTGAGCTGGGGTTGAATAGAAGAGCCGCTTCCTCCATTGCTGTTGTTGTTCGGTCTGGACCATTTGTATTGGTACTTCCTGATCCGTTACCTTTTCCTCTTCTTGCACTCATTCTCACTATCTGTAAATAGTAAGAAAATTGATTTAGGCCAACAGACAAGATATCTTAGGAAATATACTCATTCTAGGGCATTTCTAACCCTATCTCTAATGAGTCACCTAATGAGTTATACTCCTAAGCTAAAGTTCTTACCTAACCTTTAGCTCTGATACCAATAGTGACGACCCGGGCCTCAGTGTTTGAAAATCAACATCCAAGACATCACCCGTATTCGAATGCAAGAGATTCAAACGTTGGAGTCGGTATCAATGGAGCTATAACACATTAGATGAATAACAACACAGCAGAAACAAAATGATGATTTTATTGATATATAACATGGATGCAACATTGATACAACAAATGACCACCAACATCAAAGCACTGTATATACAACAAAATACAACACTACAGCAGAAAAGATAACATGACAGCGGAATAACATCAGGGGCTTCCAAAAAAACCCAACATACTGCAACTTCATTCCAAAGCTCCAGACCAAAAAGCTCAAAGCCCAACAACTTCAAAGATCAAAGACTTCAATGACTTCCAGATCCAGGTCTACATCTAAGCTTGCTCTAGAATCCTGAATCCTAACTCTAGGCTGCCTGTGTGGAAAACTATGGGCACCCAGAGTTTAGAAAGGGAACAATAAACTCTGGCCAGTCATGGTACTGGTATGAGTAAACATAAAACAGTTGCTGGAACAAAAAAGAAATTCGTTATTCTTTTTGGAAAATGAAACTACCATAAGGTCTCCCAGCACACATGCACACAATGCAATCGCACACTTGGGGAAGGTTCCTCCTCATGATACTCAAACATGTTTGATACGCGAAAATCCTTTTGATATTATTATTAGTGCATAGTGTAAAAATATTTCGAAAGTATAATATTAATCTTAGCCAGCATACGTACCATTATAGGATGCCTACTATAGCTACTATGTTAAATGGCAGGTTCTACAACTAAAGCCGAACATGGCTTATATTTGATTGATTGGATTTCTAACAAATGGCCAAGGCTAAGGAACTTCCTTCATCCGAATGGGTACACCTCTGGAGGGACGCCTCGAGAACCTAACCGAATCTCTTCCAACACAAGGTCGGGTTACCTCTGTAACTAGGTGACTAACTGTCATGAGTATACCATCCCCCGGTTGTAACGACCTTTATCGAGGCCCCCCAACACCAACAACGACATAAGCAAATTATCTGGTCTCCATACCAGAACACCACTTTTTAACTAGAAGGAAATGCACATACCCTAAGGGGAGCGACCCTCAAAACCTTGCTGCATCCTTTTCCGTTTCGACTATTTTCGAGGTATGAGGTTCGATGAAGTTTCGTCCCACAAAGCTACGCTTTTCACAAAAGCCATGCTTCGATCAACCAATGATCAGCACTTAGTATGCCTCATTACCAAATTGGAAATATATCATTAGCGTAAACCACGTAACCTTTGAGCTCGTACGTTTCAGAGAAGGGTGTTAAGCTAAAAGAATAAATTCTCCGCCACCAAAAAGAAATGTATATGATAGAAATTAGCTTTACATCTCAAAGTGTAATGTCAGACATACATCCATACAAGTCCATCCTGGATCTGAATGGAACCGAAGGCACTTCGTCCAATTAAGGAAAAAAATCTGCAAATCCAGATATCTACAATTCCGACCGGACTCCCCATCACATAGGGAAATCTCTATACCGGAGCAATTCAGTACAGAGATAATTGACACGTAACTTGAAAATATCTGGTCTTCAACCACCATCATCAAATGGCATCCCATTTCGTCGTATCATTATTCGAAATATGACTTAATGTCCTCTCCTGGCTTAACCGAATAATGAGCTCTTATTTTAAAAACATATGGATATACATTTCTATCTTTAATCTTTTAAAAAAAAGATTCACTTTTAAGATTCGATGTGGTTTTCATATAACATTTGAAACCCGACCCCCGGTCGCATCGAAATTCAAATGTCATTTTAAAGGCCAAGTTGTTTAAGTAAACAATTGTAATTCAATTCAGAAGCTCACATTCACACAGCAATATATCACAGATATCACAACTCAATCCAAAGCAATTCATATCACAAAGCATCACAAATCACATATCAGAGATATCAAATAAATCCAAGCCATTCAATAATAATCCAATCATTTATAAGCAAGATTAGTTAATCATATGATTATAATTAATTTTATTAGCTCAAAATAATTTAATTACTTATGAATTAATCACTTAAGCCTACTTAACTAACATTAATTAAATACAAACCATTTTAATTTATTATAATTAATTAATCATCCTTAATTATCTTTCAATTACTAATTAATTATCCTCGGTTATTAATTAATAAATCCTTAATTATTAATTAATTATACTTTTAAAATTAATTAACCCTTAATTATAATTAATTAACCTTAATTATTAATTCTTTAACCTTAATTATTCTTTAATTACTTATATTAAGTAATTATTCTTTAAGTAATTATCTTTTAATTACTTTTATTAATTAATTAATCTTTAATTACTTAAGACTTTAATTAATTAAAAGATAAACCATTTATCTTAATTAATTACTTAATTATCGATAAAAAAATTTATTTAATTAACCTTGGAATTAATTATCATTAACATATAAATTAACTTAGACTTTTAAGTTAATTAACCTTTAAAAACTTCTTAATTAACTCCTTAATAACATTATTAAGTTTATTTAAAATGAACTTTAAAAATAAATGTTATATATATTAAAACATTTTAAATAAATAAATTTAAAATAATTTATTTTCAAAACATTTCACTAATTCCAAACTTAGATAAAATATAAAAAGACTAATTAAGAAACTAATTTAAACTTTCTATATTTAAAAATTTAAAAAGTTAGTTAGTATTTTAAACTAACCCGAGGAAACCCAGTACAACCCGTACCAAAACCCGAGCCATGTTGCCTTATCCTCGAGGAACAACCCGAGCCATTCCCATCTTTTTTTACTACGTTTTTGTTTAAATTTTAAAACCTGATACACACTCGCGAACACCCAATCACAAACCCGAGGCAGATCCTCTCTTCCCCGAAAGCAAACACGAGTCAAATGCCTTCTTCCCAAAATCATTTGTACAAATCAAACCTAGATACAACTTGACATGCGTGCACATGCACAGGAGTTCTGGCCACCTCCGATCAGAGCTCCGACCATCGACAAATCGACGACGACCTCCACGAGCATCATGACCACCCAAAACCTCGAATTGATGACGAACTCGAAATCGAGCACATGGGTTCAACTGGAAACTAGACTGGACCATCCAAATCCACCTCGACACGCCGCCACAGGTCACCAAAAATCACACGACTCCGACCATAACTTCGTCAATCATCCATGCATCGATTCCCTTTACTCTGATCACCTCCGGTGCATTGACGGCGCTGCAGCAACCCAAATTCCAACGTCAATCAAAAACTAGGTTTAAACCCTGCATTGCTGTCATCCGGCCACCACGGTGGTTTACAAATCCATCCACCATTTTTCTTGAAATCCCCGACCTCCAAACTACCTTCAGCCATAACCACGACCTTCCTTCCTCACTCACCTCGTCAATCGCCAAAAAATGACCGAAGCCCTCTTTACCTTAAACTCGCAAATTCTCATGATTTACTAAATTACAAATCTTGATATTCATACTAAAAATCGTAACTTTGCACAATGAATCAAGTTGCCAAAATGAAACTTGAAATTAAAATGGTTGGTTTTTCTAATATTATACATTTTTACTGTGATTTCTGATTTTCCAGTAAAACATTGGCTAATTTCACTAAAAATTATCTTTAAAAACAAGATCTAGTTAAGTCAAACATAACTCCTTTATATATCATGGCCTAAAAAAGAATAGTGGAAGAGAATTTTAGATTTGAAACAGGTTTTGAAACCTGTAATCAAAATAGAGGCAAATATGCCTGTTACCAGACATGCACACCCATATTTGCACACACACACATATTTGTATACATGCAAACATATTTACAACTTCACTTCAAACATTAATCACCACATCATGTCATAGAGCATATCATAAGTAGTTTACTCACCAGATTGAAGAAAACAGAGAGCCTGTATATTTGGCTTTGAAAATCTGGAAATAGTATTTGAATTGAGCTTGATGATCTTGCTAATTGCTTTGTTTTGAAATCTTGTTTGAGTTGAATCTTAG
Organism: Allium cepa; assembly: GCA_030765085.1. NCBI lineage: Eukaryota > Viridiplantae > Streptophyta > Magnoliopsida > Asparagales > Amaryllidaceae > Allium > Allium cepa. Next base: position 213,881,121 of record CM060930.1, on the reverse strand, counting down.
CTTGGTTTCTTTAGATTTGATAATTGGAAAAGGTTGTTACTTTGATTTTTGTTTTTTATTTTTCATTTTCCAGGTTTTAAGATGAATTCAGGTTTGCTTTGTTTTTATTTTTATTTTTTTGGTTTTACTTTCTTTAAGTTTTGAATATTATCAAAGAAATGAGAAAAGAGGAGTTAGAGTGGTTTATATAATCTTTTCATTTTTTTTAAGAATAGAAGAAAATGTGGCACTTGTATTTTCATGCTAAAATTAAGTTAACACTTGTAAACTTTATGTTATAATTTTAACACTTGTTAAATGCATGAATTAAAATCTTAACACCTGTTAAATTATATGTTATCTTACTTACATTTATAATTTGCATGTAAATAATATTTTTTATATAATCTATATATTATATTATATTTAGTTTATATTTATATATATTTTTTATCAATTTAAATTCTATTTTCAAACTTAATGAATATATTTCCTTTATTTATATTAGTATATAAATTTAAAGAAAAATGATTTAAAATTATACATTAATAAAATCATATATTTATTTTTTAAATTCAATTTATTTTTAAGACTTTTATTTTTGAATTTCAAATCCAAATTTTATTTACAATCTGTATATATATATATATATTGATATATAAACAAATAAATATCTCATTTATTTTTGAAAAATTCAAATTAATCCACAATTTAATTCCGGAATTTATATTGATTATAAAATTTAAATTTGGTTTAGAAACGGGATCGCTACATCGTCCCTCTGGCCTTCAACCCATCTCGACCTCACCTCTCAGCCGTTTAATGCCTGTCGCGTTCAATCCCTCACCAAGCTAGCCGAGTTTCCCATTCTACCCTTCTTCCTTTTCATGCAACAACAGATCATCATCGGTTTTCACTTCACCTTCCCTTGTCGAGTCGTGAATGGGTGCAAAGCCCGTGTCTTCCATCACCACTACCTCACTGAGGCTTCTTTTGGTATGTTATATATTAGTTAATATATATTTGTTTAGTTTTATATATGGATGTTTAGTAGTATTTATACATATATATTGTTCAGATTTTGTAAAATTTTACAGTAAGCTATCTATGTCATTTTATGTTTTGGTTTATATATATATATATATATATATATATGTATGTATATATATATATATTTAAATTCAAAATGTGTTTAGAATTAAGAATATGATTTTTAGTTATATACAGTTATTTATTGTCAGGACCCGATTCTTCGACTTTCGAAAATCGACATCAATACGTCCACTGTATCAACTGCCGAGCAATCGAATGCCGAAAAACCGAACCATGAGGATTAAAAGAAGTGGTAGAAGAAAAAGATAGAAGAAGTAAGAAAACAGAACAGAAACAATATCAGAATCTCAAAGTCGTAGTGGAACAACATATAATAGATAAATGAATAATCTTTAAAACAAAGATACTATATCAGTTATTACATTACATCACTTTAAATTACATTATTAGAGTTTACAACAACAAACAGCGGAAAAGAAATACTATATACTAGTGAATACGCCATGCCATCCAGCTTGCCTCCAGTAACTCCTGAATTCCAGAATAACCTGATAACCTAACTCTAGACTGGCCGTGTGGAAATTGGTGGGCACCCAGAGTTTAGGAAGGAAAACAATAAACTCCGAGTCAGTCATGGGACTGGTGTGAGAACTTAAAACAGTTTATCTTTAAAAAAAACGACAGGAATTTTTTTTAATAGATTCGCAATGCTTTTTGGAAAATGAGACTGCCATAAGCTCTCCCGGACGCACACACAATGCAAACGCAGAATAGGAGGAGATTTCTTCTTATGATAGTCAAAGATGCTTGATATGCATTAAAAACATTCGATATTATTACTAGTGCATAGTGTAGGAGAAATCATTTCGAAAGTAAAGATATAAATCTTAGCCAACATACGACCATTATCGTATGCCTACTATAGCTACCATCCAAATAGTGGGGCGCCACCATAAGTGAATGGCAGGTTCTACAATTAAAACCATACAAGGTGCATATTGTTTTATTTGGATTTCCAACAGATGGTCAGGCTAAGGAGCTTCCTACTGCCACATGGGATCGCCTCTGGCGGGACATCCCGAGAACTTAACCAGCTCTCTGCCAACACAAGGCCGGGTTACCTTTGTCACTAGGTAACTACTACACGACTATGCCATCCGCCGGTCCCTTTGGACCTTTATCCGAGCGCAGCGCTCGATAACCAACATCACACAGTAATAAATATAGTGTGTCAACATGAGTGAGTATCTGGGCTTCATACCATTATACCACCCTCTCCAGAAGAAATGACATACCCTAAAGGGCGCGACCCTCCTAACCTTGCCGCATATTCCTGTTTTGACCATTTCCGGGGAGTGAGGTTTGACGAAGTATCGTCCACAAAGCTAGGCACAAAGCCACGCTTTGATCAACAAATGATCAATAAATAATCATCACACAACAACACTCAACATGCCACATTACCAAATTGGGAATATATCGCTGATAACCTTCAACTACATAACCTCTGATCGCGTACGTCTCAGAGAAGGGTGTCAAGCTAAGAGAATAAATTCTCCGCCACCATCAGAAATGTATTTGAAAGAAATCTGCTTTATATCTCAAAATGTAATGTCAGACACGTAACCATACAAGTCTGTTCCGGGTTCGAATAGAACCGAAGGCACTTCAAAAGAAGCCCTTGCAATCCGGGTATTCACAATCCCGATAAAACTTTCCATCACAAAGGAAATCTCCATACCGTAGCTAACGGTGCAGAGACAATCGATAGGTCATCCTATCGTTTTCACAAATACCCGGTCTTCACCACGGGTCTTCAATGCTACCCATTACGTCGTATCACTATTTGGAATGGGTAATCCAAATAACGAGCGCAATAATTTAAAAATAAGTGTAGCATTCAGTTTCAACCAATTCACAACAAATACCTATTTAAAGGTCAATATTTGATAGTCGGTTATTTAACTATCAATCAAGATTCACAACATCACCCGATTTCAAATAATTTCCCAAATTATTTATTTTCAAAAATATCTTTATAAGATATATATCCCACACTTCAACCATTTGAAAACCAATTTCAAATAAATTTACACCCTTACAACTTTCATTTCAAAATGGTTCATTTAAACCAATTAAATAAATCCTTACCGATTTATTAAATTTACGTTCCAAATCCGTAAATTAATCTCCACACTTCAAAATAAATCAACGTTTATTTTTAACTAATTTCCCTTTCTTTTATAATTTCCATAGTGAATTTACAATTCCAAAATATCTATGAATATACGATTTTATAATCGATTTCTAGTATTCATTTTCAATTTATCTTTAAAAGGTAAAAATCTCAAAACATTCACTTCATATTGGAAAAAAAAACATTTCCATACTTATTTAATAATAAGTAATTCACCAATCTATTCATTTTCAACATTTTAAAAATATACAATATACTTAAATTCAAATTAAGTATATATTTCATTCTTTAAGAAATCATTCTCTTAAACACATTTATTTGGGTCAAAACGAATGTTGCGTAAAACATCGTTACGACAACCCAAAATCACTAGTATAGGGATTCGAAATTAAAATAGATATATAAATCTCAATACTACATAAAACATTTCCTTTCGAAAATTATTTACCATAACAACAGTGTTATAGTCCACCATTACCTTTTATTCCTCGAAAACATCTATTTCAACAATAAATGTTGAAATCTATGATTTCGATACTTAACATATTTTAAAACATCTTTAAATTGTTTTAATTCTATTTAAAACATCACATTTCCAAAATATTTCTTTAATATATTATACACTGTCCAAAATCGTGAATACATTTCCTTATCCCAATTCAACATTTCTACACATTTTATTTAAAGGATTATCCACTGTCCAAAATCATGGATATATTTCCTTTAATAAGCTATAATAATTAACTTATCAAAATAAGTCGTTTTCGGATTTATAAAACAACGTTTATAAATTCCATTTATATTTTAGGGCCACTTCAACTTATAAAATCACTTTATTAACAAATTCTATCCATATTCCATTTACACGCAAAAATCCAATTTATAAGTTAATTACTTATAAATCTTTTATTTTATAAAATCTATTCATTTAATAACTTCACAATTTATAAAACTGTGAATTTCATTCACTTATGAAATCCATTTATATTCCATGTTAACACTTATAAAAACTTGTTTTATAATTCCAATATTTTTAACTTATAAATATCAATTTTATAAATATTTTATATAAATCATTTATAATAATTCAAAAATCCCAAATTAAATAAACCAATCCTTTAAATAATTTACAAATCGTTATTAAAGCTTATATAACTCCAAAATCATACTTAAGTGTTATTTTCCAAAAAAATCATTTTTATAATAATAAAATTATAATGTTTACTTATTTCAAATGAATAAATTACAAAATTTAATTTTATTCTGAATTCTCAACTTAAGTTTCCAAAAATCCAATTTTATTTAATTTCGGCATCTAACGATACCAAAATATATACGGCTAAAATTTAGCCTTTAACAATCTCAATCATAAAGATAATCACGCAGATTGTAAATAGATCAATAAATAGATCAACACACAACATTGAAACCAATTAAATGTTTGAGGAATCCAGTTGGATCCCTCCAACCTGTTTCCCTGCATCCAAAGATGTTAGCACAATACCAATTTCGCTTCAAGACGAAATATCGCGGTATATGGGATTTATAAAATACTATCTGCTATTATGCGGCGCAATAGGGTCTCATCCGCTATATAATGCGGGAAATCAACTCCAAGTACATATATAATACCAATTTCACTTCACGGTGACATATTCGCGGTATATGTTTTTAATAAATAACCTCCGCTTACTAACGGCGCATAATGTCTATTTTAACAATGAATAGATAAAAATCATCATTCAAACATACAATCAAGAAATTATTAAATATAACTATTTAAAATTTGAATAGAAACCGATTCGATTGAGTGAGAAGTTCTCACCTTGAATTTCCGATATCAGTTGTAGCGTTTTATTTCGAATAAAATTAAACGGACGTTTAATTTTACCCGAAATTTTCACTGACTCCAATCACTTCCAATCCAGTTCCATAGCGTAGTGCTCGACGAAACGAAGCCAGCGCAACTTGTTTCGTCACAATACGAACTCGTATGAACAAGTTATCAATTTTTAAAGTTTACACAATTTAATATACAATTTAATCTTCAATTTCTTTTTTAAAAATTTTAATCCTTTCCATCAGGCCGTTCATTTTGCAATTACATATCTGGGCCGCTCCTAGCTATCATCTTCTCACGTTCGTTCTACAGGTCAAAGAAACCCATCCAAGCCGAACTAGGGTTTGAAATCGCGACCACCACGCTCGACGAGAAGACGATCAGGTTGTGCCATATGGAAGCCCATCTTCTCCTCTACCTTTGGCATGAGCACGACCAAGATCGGCCCCCTACAGCGCCTCGAAATTCGTGCCGACCGTGGCACCTTCCAGCTCCAATTGCCGTTGATTCGTGCATCGAAACCCGATCATAACCGTTCATATCGAAGCTCTCATCGAGCTCTACATCTTTGCAGTTGACAACTTTCACTAAATGTTTGTGGATTGATCAAGAATTAAAGAAGAAGATAGCACGTTTTCGGCCGTGCATTTCTATGGCGGCGGCTAGGGTTTAGATGTTAGGGTTTCTGAAATTATGAAGATGATGGGTCCTTTTATAGAAATTCTACCAAAAACACTATTCATTTCTAATTTTTTTGAACTCCGATTTACGTGCGGTGACCGGCGTTTCTAAGGTTTACCCCCGTTTTTCGAACACAACGGAATAGTTTTCGGGAGCCAATTCGATCATCTGTGCGAGTTATGGCAATGAACGATCGATTTTAAATTAAACCGATTAAACTAATTTCTATGCGTTTTGGCTTGCCTCGGACAAACGGTAAATCCGATTGACACAAAATTTGAAACAATACAATAATATCACGTTACAGATCCGATGAAACTGGTTTCGTCGAAATTCGAGACTGTTTGAAAAATGGCTATTTTAACTCGTCAATTAAATATTAAAATATTCAATTTTCACAAATTAACTTTTAATTCAATTTTAAAAGTTCTAAAATATCGTTCTAACTCCAACATGATTAAATAAAATTTTACAAATCAATTTTAAACATATTTAACCCAATTTGCAATTATTTCAGAAATTTAACATATTAAATTATTGATTTAATTATCAAATTAAATCCAGATATTCGAAAAATAAATTATTCGACTTATAAATCTTACTTGTTAATATTTAAAATTAATTAAATATACGAATTTTAATTAATATAAATTCTGGGTCGTTACATTTATAAAAGTTATGTATCGTGATTAATCCAATTTTGATTTGATTTTGTCCATTTCTATTTATCAGTTTTGTCTGTCAAATTCGTGCCAATCTAGCTTTGCTTTGAAATTCGTGGTTGGATTCGTAACCCATTTCGTTGTCAGATCTATCTAGCCTTGAGAGGTGGGCAATCACACATGATTAACATTCTATATTTATTAAATATGATTTCAATTGAAACGACAATTAAAATATGCTGCTATTAATTATTTACATTGCTATATATATGCTATTATCATTATCTGTTCACCTGTGACAATTGACACCATTATCTGTTATTTACATTAATGATATATGCCTATTATATTGTTATCATAACTGCTATTACTCTGCAAGTTCCTATTAGTATAGAATTCACTTGGGTTGAAATGATACATACTCGAATGATCTGTAGAATAGGAGAAAATCGTTATGGGTTGAAATGATAAACCCAAGCGATTTTCATTTGAATTGAATTTGGGATTGCAGGTTAAAATGATATATATATATATATATATATATATAAACAGCGGATTGAAATGATAAATATCCATATCACTTGACCATAGGATAGAAAATTATATACAGACACCGTTAATCTATATATAAATGTTTGGAAATGATTACTACAGTTTTGAAAGGAAATATATATGGTTAATATTGAAATATTTTGTATACAAATAACTGCTAATATAAAATAGATTTAATAATAAGATTTAATTTAATAAAGTTGATTTAGTGTACATATAATATGTTTAAGTCTTATTTAAAATTTCATTATAAAAATAGATTTTATATTGAGTTTATAAGTTAAGGATGGGAAGATAAAATTGAATTTAGTTGAAATTGTATTTAATTAAGAATTTTGTTTAATTAAATCGAATTAAAATTATTGAATTTGAGGTTTAAGACATGATTTTATAACTTCATTTTCGTTTAAGGTGGTTAAATGAATATTTCAAGTTTAAATAAATTGGAGGAAATATTTAGTGATTTGAAATTTAGGGTTTTATTTAAATGATATTGGATTTATTAAGTGAATATTTCAAAACTAGATAATAAGGAAGTTAAATTAAGATATATATGAAATTATCAAATTTAGGTTTGAAATTATGGAATACTTAAAGTTTTGAAATATATTGAAATTGAAATGGTTTATTTTATGGTTTAAATCTGTATTTGAAATCAATATAATCTGAAATGATTTATTGAGAAACCGAACTGAGTTGAAATTGATGAATTGAGATTGAATTAATTTGAATTTTTGGAATTCGAGTTGATTTGGAATTGTTTTATGAAATTTGAGGAAGCTATTTATTATATAAGTATTTTTAAATTATTTAATACTATTTTATATTTTACATTATAAATTTTTTTATATAAACTATTTTTAATATAAACTATTTTAATATACTAACTATTTTAATATAAACTATTTAACTTATAACTCTTTTATAAAAACTATACTTTATAAACTATTTTATTATTAATATCTAAACTGTTCAAGCGGGAAATTATGTTTCAAAGTGTTACCATTTCCAAAGTGCTATAATTTCTTAGTTTTATAAGCTCTAAAGTTTTTTAACTTTGAAAGTGCTATGATTTTTGGAAATGGATATATTTCGAGTGAAAATTTATATCGTATTGATACGCTTTTGAAATGGATATGATATTTTGGTTGCGAAGTATAAATTATTTTGAAAAGACCACGGTGTTATAATGACATTTGGTTGTTAATAACGTATAGTACCATAGAGTAGATAGCTCCATGGATCCTTAGAGAATGGTTATCCCAAACATCCTTTGAGTTTCTTGTATTTCGGCTAATGATTCACTTGAGTTGGGTTTATTGATATAGGAATATTAATCCTGTGATATCCCAGAATTTCAAACCCAATTTAAATATGATAATCTATATAATAAACTAATTTAATTTGATAAATTTGTTATTTTATTCAACAGCAAATAAATAAATTGTACTTATACATTTATTCTAATTTAAAACTAATACATATATAAGGAAATGAATGTGTTAAAATTCTATTCTTATCAAATTTAATTTTTGAATTGGATTTTAAAATTTACTTTGTGTTTGAATTGATAAATTAAAAGATTTAAAATATGAAAATTTTTATTCTAAATTTTACTTTGAATATTAAGTAATATGCTCATGATTTTATTTAAGTTCTAACATTTGTTTTATATTCATTCTTTAAGGAAATTGAATTTTTATAGGAATTTAAAATATAAACTTATATAAGAAAAATCAATTTAAGAAAACATTTAATTTCTTTTTGCATGAATAAACACATGTTAACATTTAAACCATATTATTAAACATGTGTTAGAAAACTAAACATTATTGTGACAAGTGTCATAATTTAGGTTTTATTTTCTTTAAACTTTATAAAACAAATTTTTAAAAGACTTTCTCATTTTTATTAAACAAGAAATTTTACATTCATCCTTTTCAAAATCTGAACTTCTTCAATCTTTACATCTTCAACCAAATTTAAATCAAACATTCAAGCTTCTTTTTAAAGCAAAGTTTGCAGCAAATTGCAGTAAAGAAACCTGCAAATCATAGTTCCTGAATCTTCAAAGAAATTTCTGAAACAATCTCAAAGTTTTATCACTAACTGATTCAAGATTTAAAGCATATCAAAGTTAAGCAAACAATTTCAAAAGGTGGGAAGGCAATCTGCAGTTCATTCATACCTTTTTTCCAGTAGTTTGAATCTCAACAACTAACAAGTGAGTAAATTTTGAAATCCAAACTTTAAGTATAATATTGTTGCATGTTGAATGTTAACTTTGAAATGCTCGCATGTTAATTGTTTTGTGAAGTAATTGTTACTGATTTAAATTTTGACTGTGCATGTTAAAGGAAAGTCTGTAATTCCTCTGTTATTTGAAGTTCAAAACAAAAATTTTGAACAAAACCTCAAATCTAAATACAGCAAGTTAATAATGAGTTGGTATTTCAAGTGTGGAGTTTAATTTAAATATGATTTAAGTGTTAAAATATATATACATGCAGATAAAACTGTTTAAACTGCAGAAAGCAAGAAATGCAGTAAAACAAATAATTGTAGCATGTAAATTTTGTTAAATTTTAATGAATCAAATTTATATCTTGAATCTATAATGCATGACATGAATTTTAAAATTGAAATCAGAATTTTTAACTTACAATTGAAATTGAATTTTGAAATTTACTGAATTTGGGGCTTTCTTCAAATTCTCGTGACTGGATTGATTTTAGATTTTGAAATTTGAATTGAAGCTTTGTTTAATTTTGCATAACACTAGAAAAATACTGTTTGAATTTATCATGCAACATAGAATTGGGAAATTTAATTAGTAGGGTTTTAGGGTACTGTTTTTTTGAGTTTGTGATATTCGATCGCGTGAAGCATAGGGGTGATCGAGTTGGGGTTGGCTTGAGGTGGAGTTGAGTATGGGTGTTGTGCACGCATAGCCGGAGTTTGGCGTCGAAAGGTGGTAGGATGGTCGTGGATGATGGGTTTGTTTCAGGCGTCTGCAGTACGACTTTGGGTTCGAACAACCCAATTTCGCTTGAGCTTGTGTTGATGGGTTCTGGAGTTGGATTATGGGTCGAGGATGGATTTGGGGTTTGCGCATATGGTCAGCGGCGGTGATGGAGGTGCCGGAGCACCGTGCATGTGCATGAGACAGTGTGTGTCAGTATGTTTTCGTGCGCGAGTGGGTTGACTCGAAGAAGCGCTCGAGTTGGTCGCGGGTGAGAAGCGTGTTGTGCTCGGGTGTGTGTGTGTGCTTTGCTCGTGTGTGGTGTTGGGTTCAGGTAGTTGATGGAAGGTAGGGAAGAGATGGAGGTTAGGGTCGGTATAGTTGGGTTTTGGGCCGGGCTTTAAGCAAATTAATAAAGTTAAGTTTAATCTTGTTTTAAATCTCAGTTTTTGGTTTAAGTTTAAAATCTTAACACTTTATATTTTCTCTATTTTATTAAGCATCAAATATTTTATTTCAAAAATAATTCACATCCTATTGTTTGAAGTTTGAAATGATTTTATATCTTTTAAATCTAACTTTTTCAAAGGTAATTATTTTAATAAATTGAAATATTTAAATATGTAAGAGTTTTAAAGATGAATGAAAATTGTGTTGTTTTAAAGTTAATTAGATTTGAAATTAAAGTTTACTTTAATTAATTTTGGTTAATTAATTGTTAAGGTTTAATTAATTACTTATGAATTATTTAATAGGTAAATTAAGGATTAAATTAAATAACAATTAATAGGTTATTAATTAATTTATTAATTAATTTAAAGCTAATTCATAAGTGATTAATAATTGATTAATTAATTGATTAATGATTAATAAATTAGTGATTAAGAAGTTAATTAATTAATTGATTAGGAGTTAATTAATTAAGTAATTAAACATAAATTAATTTATAATTAATTGTAAATTAAGTAAGGGTTAAGATTTAATTAATTAAATAATTAAGGTTAATTAATTATAATTAATTATGTAATTAAGATAAATTAATTTGTGATTAATTAAGAATTGATTAAGGTTAATTAATTATAAATTAAGGGTTAATTAATAACCAATTAAGAAGTGATAAATTTTTAATCAAGTTTAATTAATAAATAATTATAGTAATTAATTGATAATTAAAAAAGATTATTAATTAATTAAGGATTAATTAATTAATAAGGAGACAATTAAGAGGTGATTAATTAATTAAATGATTGTGATTAATTAATTAATGTTTGGTTAAGCAAGATTAAGTCATAAATTCTTAAGTAATTAATTTAATTTAAATTAATTAAATTAATTATGATATGAATTAAGTAGTGCTTGCTTGTGGATGATAGTTTGAATTGATATCTGAATATGGTTGATATCTGTTGAATGATAGTTGAGTTATATTCTGTGATGGGATGTTGTATATCTGTGATAGATATTGGTTATTATCTGTTGATAATGTTGTGTGATGCTATGTTTAAAATCTGAATTGAATTGTTTAAATCTTTAAACAACTTGGCCTTTAAGACACGTTTGGATTTCGATGAGACCGGGATCGGGTTTTCATATTTGGATATCCGAAAACCACATCGATTCCAAATAACGTTAGGTCGTGAATCTTATGTGAAGAGCGAAGACTCGAGGTGTAAGGGCTATACGTCAGTATAACTCTGTGGGTGATTCCGTAATGAGTTTGACGGAATAGTACTTATAGATTCGAGATGGAGAATCAGAGTGCAAGGGTTATCGTCGTTAACTCTGAGGGTGATTCCAAAATGAGTGTAACGAGATAATGCCTTCGGTTTCGTTCAAACCCGGAACGAACTTGTATGGATTGAATGCTTTCAGATCATCGTCAGGTGGACGATGAGCATTCTAAGAGATGTGTTCTTTACAAAGGTAATCGTAGCCTCAAGCCTCATCAACCGGGAATGGCTAAAATAGGGGAGGTGCAGCAAGGCTTCGTGGGTAGCCCCCACTTGAGAGTGAGATTTACCCCTGTCTAGAAGTCCCTTATTATATATTCGGCTGTGTGGGCAGTTGTTGGCCACAACTGCGGGGTTTTCTTGTTCGGAACTATCCAGTAAGGGATGGGTCCGGCCTTGTGTTGTAGGGGATCGGGAGTGATCCTCGGTACGGTGATCTAGGCCCCGTACTGTGACGGGCAGTACCCCAGTAGCCCTGCCATTGATGGAAAACCATTATCCAATAAGCGCCCTCGGATTTGATGTATACCTATGTATGCTGGAATTTAATAAATGTAACAATTTCGGCTATTTTCTAGTTTACTTGAAAACCCTAGACCCTATTATAATATCACTGAATTTCCTCTCAAAGGTTTTGGTTAGCGTAAGGTAAAAACTTACCCGTGTTTATTTGTGGGAAGTCTTACGTGATACCTTTTGTTTCAAATGATTTTTAATGTTAAACAACTTTAACTGATTTACTCACACCAGACCCATGTCTGACCCGGAGTTTATTTTGTTTTTCATAAACTCTTGGGTACTCAAATTTTTATGAGTAGCCAAGTGATTAGGTTTGGATTAGCATATGTTTGGAAGCTGGAGCTGGAGTCCAGACGTACTATCTATATATATTCGCTGTAGTGGCATTTTGGTGTTATGTTTTGAGTTGTATGGGTTGGGAAAACTCTTATGAATGTCAGATGTAATGGAGTAGTATTATTTTGTGTACTCTGATATGTAAAACTATGTAAGGGATATATGTAATATTATATTTTGTTCGTTTCCGCTGTGAGATTCTGATGATTGTTGTTTCTTTTCTTTCTATCTTTCTATTCTATCTTTCTATTTCTATCCTCTTAAGAAGAACGAGATGTTTGTCCAAGGGTTGAGGCCTGAGTATCATGAGAGAATGATTGCACATTTGAAGGGGTCTTTTGTGGAGCTTATTGATATGGCGTTAAGGTATGAAGATTTGATGAAGAAGAGGTCGGTGGCACAAGTTGCTGCATCAGGAGGGAATTCTTCTAATCGGAATAAAAGGAAATTCAATCCTAACTTGAAGAAACAAAAGAAGAAGAAGTCTGGGAACAATAATGGACCCCGAAAGTGTTATATTTGTCAACAAGAAGGTCATCTGGCAAACAAGTGTCCCAGCAAAGGATCTCAGCAACAGCAACAGCAGTATAGTGGACCAGGGTCAGCCTTAGTTCATAAGTCTCTTTGCTTTAACTGTCACCAGCCGGGACACATTATTAGAGACTGCCCGCTCCTTCATAAGGTTCAACAGAACAAAGGATTTGCTTTGGAAGGCGCACCATCAAACTCGTCGAAGGGCAAGGGAGTTTTAGAAGGTACTTTAATTTTAAATGGAAAGTATATTAAAGTCTTATTTGATTCTGGTGCTTCTTTAAGTTTTATTTCCCTGGGAACTGTAGAGAATTTCTTACTTACCCCTAGTATCGTAGACAATCCCATTTGTGTATCAAATCCTATAGGAGGGGTAACCAAATTGGATAGGATTTGTAAAGATTTGAGAATCTCCTATCTATCTCATAGCTTTTCCTGTGATCCTTATGTATTGGATTTTCAAGGTTTCGACCTTATATTGGGAATGGATTGGCTTGACAAATATAAGGCTATTTTAAATTGTGATGAAAGAACAGTTTCGTTGGAAACTGATCTGGGTAGGATTGCCAGAGTAATGTTCGATAACTCTGGAATCCACTTGAGTAGTCTTTTACATGGAGTGGAGACTTCTCAAGAAGAGGTCGTAGATATTGAAGTAGTTCGGGATTTCTCCGACGTATTTGAGGAAGTTAAGTGTTTGCCACCACACCGGGAAATAGAGTTTCGTATAAATTTGGTTCCTGGAGCAGTTCCTGTAATTCAACCTAGTAGGAGAATGGCTCCAAGGGAGAGGGAGGAATTAGTGAAGCAAAATCAAGATTTGTTAGAGAAGGGTCTGATTAGACCAAGTTTTTCCTGTTGGGGTTCTGCTGCAGTTTTTGTCACCAAGTCGGATGGGTCGTTAAGGTTCTGTGTAGACTACCGTGAATTGAACAAGGTGACCATTCGGAATAAGTATCCTCTTCCTCGCATTGATGATCTCTTCGACCAGCTTCATGGTGCATCTGTCTTTTCTCAGTTAGATCTTGCATCAGGTTTCCATCAGTTAAGGGCAGTTGAAGACAGTATTCCCTTAACTGCATTTAGGGGACCTAATTGTTTCTATGAGTGGTTGGATATGCCTTTCGGGTTAACCAACGCTCCTGCTTATTTTGTAGATCTGATGAACCGAGTCTTTAGAGATGTTCTGAATAAGTTTGTTTTGGTCTTCATCGATGATATATTGGTTTATTCTAAATCGGAAGAAGAGCACAAGCAGCACTTGAGAATAGTTTTGGAAACTCTAAGAAGGCATGTGCTGAAGGCGAAGTTCTCTAAGTGTCAATTTTGGAAATCAGAAGTAAAAATTTTGGGCCACATTATTTCTGGTGAGGGAATCTCTGTAGATCCAGCTAAAGTTGAGACTATTTGTAACGACCCGACTTCCTGCGCCCAGGAAGACGTAACGTTCTTAAAGAAAGAAAGGGATGAGAAAATAGAAAAGATAGAGAAGAAAGAACAACAACATCAGAATCTCACAGCGGAACGAATAAATTATAATAATCACATAAGTAATTACATAATATACAACGTCAATCAGAGTTATACAGATAATACATCACATATTAGACAGTTATAAACACCTGTCTAGCTATACAACTCAATACACAAAACAATTCAAACAAAACGACTCAGAGATACCAACACAGCGGAACTATATATATATATCTACAACGCTGAAGCCACCTGCTCCATTGCTCCTCCAGAATTCGTCAAAGCTAACCTGAATCCCTTGGCTACCCGTAAAAATTTGGGTACCCGAGAGTTTATGAAAAACAAAAATAAACTCCGGGTCAGACATGGTTCTGTTATGAGTAATAGGTTAAAGTTGCTTAACTTTGAAAATCTTTTGAAAATAAAAGGTATCACGTAAGACTCCCCACACATAAACATGGGAAAGTTTTTACCTTACGCTAACCAAAACATTTGATAGGAAATTCTGTGATATTATAATAGGTCTAGGGTTTTCAAGTAAATAGAAAATAGCCGAAATTGTTACATTCATTAAATTCCAGCTACTAGCCACAAAAGTGGGTAATACAATCAAAACCGTTGGCACTTATTGGATTGTGGATTCCATACAGTGGCAGGGCTACTGGGGTACCGCCCGTCACAGTACGTGGCCTAGATCAACGTACCGAGGATCACTCCCAACCCCCTGTGATGCAGCAAGGCATATAGGAATTCAGAAGTTAAACCATATTAAATCGTGCACGAGTCAAGGAGCTTTGGATTTAACTCGTGAGTCGTACACAAGCTTAAAACGTGCATGCTTGATAAGTCGGTCACGAGATGGAGGACGCATGAGTCGGTTCCGGTTTAACAAAGCCTGGAGGAGTTCGAGTTGGATGAGTCGTTACCGACTTAAGAGATTACAAGGGGGAGATAGCATAGGTCGAATGGAGGCAACTTTAGAAGTAAGTCGTCCACGACTTAACTTGAGTCGTCTACGACTCAACATGAGTCGTCCGCGACTTAACAATCCAAGAGGAAAAAGACTGCGACCTAATGAGGCTGAAGGAAAAATGACCGACCTAAGGAAGCCGGAGTGGGAAAGGTGCGAGCTGGTGAAGAGGGCTGAGTCGGAACCGAGCTAATGGGCTACGACCTAAGATGAGTCGGCAAGGAGATAAGCTGTGGATCTTGAGTCGGTCGTGTTGAGTTGAGTCATGTATATATGAGTCGGTATTGTATGAGTCGTGAGTCGTCTTGTTCTTGAGTCGGAGGAGTTGTATTGGCAGGGTTGTTAAGTCGCTGGATTTGATGAGTCGGTTACCTTTGAGTCGGACCTGTATGTAATGTGTTGAGTCGTATTAACTGCTGTGTCTATAAGTCGTGCCTTGTTGAGTCGGCAGCGACTTATGTTGAGTCGGCCGAGATGAGTCGTGTTTGTTGAGTCGGTGCCGACCTAGGAGTTGAGTGTTGTATGTTGTGTTGAGTTGTAATGCCTATAAATAGCGGGTGTGTTGTAAATTTTTGGGTTGAATATTGAATAAAATTTCCTTTTGTTAGCTTTGTGCTTTCATTCCAATTGGTAGTTGAGTGTAATCTCCTATCTCCTCTTTCGGTTAATCGAGTGCGCTCGATTCAACGATCGTAGAAGCCGATTCACGGAATCTAGTGCGCTAGATCAACGTGCGAAGAATCGTAGATCTTGAAACACGGTATAGTGCGCTATCAACGTGTTTGAGATAGCTAGAGTTCGGTATCTTTGGATCAACGAACTTGGGCATTTGGTATCTTCAACTCACCGATTGCTACATTTCATCGATTGAAGTTTTGTTTGATTAATCCGCTGCGTCATTATTGGTATCAGAGCCATACTTAGCCAATCATAGCTAAGTTTGATTCTTGGAGCCAAGTTTTTGAAGTTTTTGAAGTTGGAAGGAGTTCATCGTGTTCATATTGAAGTTGCATCAAGTTTGGAGAGTTTGATCCATTTCATTTTGGATCGAGGAGTTGGATTTTGTTTGGATTTTGAATTGGTGATTTGCGCGCCAAAGTTTTGAAGGTTTTGGAGTGAGCCGAGGCAAGTCTTGACCGAGCCAAGCAAAGTTGTGAAGAGTCAAGGCCGAGACAAGCATTGCCGAGACAGTTGAGCCTAGATTGCCTTATCGTGTGAAATTTTGAAGTATTGTGTTCAATTTGTTGAAGTTTGTGAAAATTTTAACCATGCCATCAAGGAGAGCTAATCGTCATCAAAACGTTGAAGCTTTGTATCGTAGAGAAGAAGCCGAGCTTATGGAACAACGTATTAATGAGAAATTTGATGAAGGCATTGGTAAATTGGAGAGATTGATGAATGATTTGAATCAAAGAAGGAGATCACCAAACTCGAACCATGGAGGAAACCGAGTTTCGCCATCGGTTACGGAAGCGAGGAGGGTATCGCCACATTCTTGTAGAGATAGAAGAGAAACATCAATTTCATCACGAAGAGATCATCATGACTATGCACATGAAGAGAGAAGAAGTCAACGTGAATTTGACCATGAAGTATATAGAGATGAAGAGAGACATAGTCAAAGAAGCGTGCATGAGAGAAGGGATGATGTTAGTCGAGATCGATGTAGGCGTACCTTTGATTTTGTTGAAGAGGGTGATAGAGCAAGTATTCCTTATAGAGATCGAGACCAAATTCGAAATTCTTACCGTGATGTGGAGGATGATCGTCGTTGGGAGTCGGGTATGAAAATGGAAATTCCAGAATTTAAAGGCGGAATGGTTGCTGAGGAGTTTTTAGATTGGTTGTCTAATGTGGAGGAAATCTTTGATTTCAAGGAGGTGCCGGAGAATAGAAGGGTGAAGTTAGTTGCTACAAGGCTGAGGGGAAGAGCATTGGCATGGTGGCAGCAAACTAAACTTACTCGAGAACGAATGGGGAAGTCAAAGATAGAATCTTGGGAGAAGATGAAAAAGTTGATGAGATCTACTTTCTTACCTTACAACTACCAGTCACTTATGTACCAAAGGTTGCAGAATCTGAGGCAGGGGACGAAGTCTGTTAGTGATTATGCTGATGAATTTTACCAACTCATTGCTAGAAACGATATTATGGAGACAGAAGAACAGCTGACAGCTAGATTCGTTGGGGGTTTGAGAATGCAGATCCAGGATATGGTTAATATGTTTGATCCTAGATCCGTTGTAGAGGCACATCAGAAAGCGTTAGCTTGGGAGAAACAAGGAAGGCGTGGAGGTGGTGTGTTTACTAACTCTAATAATCAAGCAAGGGGTGCTGGTGGAAGTTCTAATGTTCCTAAACCAGTTACAAAACCAGTGGTGAAGGAGGTTGAGAAGGCGAAGGCTAGTAGTATTTTCAAATGTTATAATTGTCAGGAGTTGGGTCACAGAAGCAACGAATGTCCGAAGCCGAAGAAGAGAACCATGGTTGCAGAGGTTGAAGCAGATGATGGTGAGGAGGCAGAGTATTCAAATGTACCTTATGTTGAGGAGGAAGAAAAAGTGTCGGGTGATGAAGGTTGTAATCTTATGATGAGGAGAAGTTGTTTGACACCTAAGCAAGAGGAGGATTGTAGTTGGCTGAGAAGCAATATTTTTCAATCGACATGTACTATTCTGGGGAAAGTTTGCAAGTTCGTTATTGATGCGGGGAGTTGTGATAATATTATTTCTACAGAGGCAGTTAGGAAGTTGAATTTGAAGACCGAGAAGCATCCTAAACCATACAAGCTAGCATGGTTAAGGAAAGGAGGTGAAGTGAAAGTGTGTCGAAGAGCTTGTGTGAATTTTTCAATCGGAAAGAAGTACAAAGATGAAATCTGGTGTGATGTCGTAGATATGGATGTTTGTCACTTATTGTTGGGCAGACCATGGCAGTTTGATAGAGCAGTTCAGCATGACGGTCGTGCCAACAGTTACAGTTTCATGTTCGAGGGTACTAAAATCACTTTAGTTCCTAAGAGACAGCAGCAGAAGGAGAGCAAGCTAGAAGAGATTGAAGAATTAAAAACTCTGTTGACTTTGAAGGAGTTTGTTAAAGAAGTGGAGGAAGAACCGGAAGTGTTTTTGTTGATTGGGAGAGAGAGTAGCGAAGAAGTTGAGATTCCTGAAGAAGTGAAGCCTGTTTTGAAAGAGTTTGAAGATGTCTTTCCAGAGGAGTTACCGAAGGAGTTACCACCACTTAGAGACATTCAACATCAGATTGATCTTGTTCCCGGAGCAGTGTTACCACACCGACCACATTACAGAATGAGTCCGAAGGAACATGAGGAGTTACGAAGGCAGGTGGAAGAATTACTTGAACAGGGTCGTATTCAGGAAAGTTTGAGTCCGTGTGCTGTACCTGCATTGTTAGTACCAAAGAAGGACGGAACTTGGAGAATGTGCACTGATAGTAGAGCTTTGAATAAGATCACTGTTCGTTACAGATTTCCTATGCCGAGGTTGGATGATTTGTTGGATCAGTTGAGTGGGGCAACTATATTCTCGAAAATTGATTTGAAGAGTGGTTATCATCAAATTCGTATCAGACCTGGAGACGAATGGAAGACAGCTTTCAAAACTAGAGAGGGGTTGTACGAATGGTTGGTTATGCCATTTGGTTTGTCTAATGCACCTAGTACATTCATGCGGGTGATGAATCAAATTTTTAGACCACTCATTGGAAAGTTCGTCGTGGTTTATTTCGATGATATTTTGATTTATAGCAGGAGTACGGAGGAACATGTTCTACATTTGAGGGAAGTGTTGCTTATTCTTCGTGAAGAACAATTTTATGCTGCTACCAAGAAATGTGTGTTTATGACACCTACTGTTTTATTCCTGGGGTATGTTGTTTCAGGGAAAGGTATTCAAGTTGACCAGAGCAAAGTTGAAGCAGTCAAGAATTGGCCACAGCCAAAGACAATTACAGAAGTGAGAAGTTTTCATGGGCTAGCGTCATTCTACCGAAGGTTCATACCACACTTCAGTAGCGTGATGGCTCCAGTGACTGATTGCATGAAGGGTAAACAGTTTGTGTGGTCAGAGGAAGCGGGGGTTGCCTTTGAAAGGATCAAGGAATTGTTGACGTCTGCACCAATTCTTGTTCTACCTAATTTTCAGTTGTTGTTTGAATTGCATACTGATGCTTCGAAGGTTGGTATTGGAGGAGTTCTGAGCCAGAATGGGAAGCCAGTTGCTTATTTCAGCGAAAAGTTGTCAGGGGCAAAGATGAGATACAGTACATACGATGTTGAGTTTTATGCTGTTGTTCAGATGGTTAAGCATTGGAGACATTACTTATTTCAGAAGGAATTTGTTCTGTACACTGATCACGAAGCTTTGAAACATTTACAGGGGCAAGATAAGATTTCTGCGAGACATGCGTCATGGATTGCTTATTTGCAGCAGTTTACTTTTGTCGTTAAACACAAATCAGGGGTGACGAATCGAGTAGCAGATGCTTTGAGTAGGAGGAGTCATTTACTAACGACAATGAAGATTGAAGTGACGGGGTTTGAAATGTTGCCAGAGATGCTTGAAGAAGATCCTTACTTTGTGAAATATGTTGAAAAAGTGAAGGATGGGATTGCCGATGAATTCATGTTGGTTGATGGTTTTCTGTTTAAAGGAAATCGTTTATGTATTCCGGATTGTAGTTTGAGGATGAAGATTGTGAAGGAATTACATGAAGAAGGGCATGTGGGCCGTGATCGTACTTTACAGTTGATTTCGCAATCTTACTTTTGGCCATCGATGAGAAAAGAAGTTGAGAGATTTGTGGAGCGATGTCATATTTGCCAAGTTTCAAAAGGGACAGCAACGAATACAGGGTTGTATATGCCATTACCAGTACCATCTAAGCCATGGGTTGATATCAGCATGGATTTCGTTTTGGGTTTGCCGAGAACTCAAAGGGGAAATGATTCGATATTTGTTGTGGTGGACAGGTTTTCAAAGATGGCACATTTTGTTGCTTGCAAGAAGACAGCAGATGCAGTTCGAGTCGCACAGCTATTTTTCAAGGAGATTTATCGACTTCATGGTTTACCAGAATCTATTGTTTCTGATCGAGATACTCGTTTTCTGAGTCACTTTTGGCTGAGTTTGTGGAAGATGGTGGGAACGAAACTGAAATTTAGTAGTGCTTATCATCCGCAAACTGATGGGCAGACAGAAGTTGTTAACAGGTCATTGGGGAATTTATTGCGATGTCTTGTACAGGATAATCTGAAGAGTTGGGACATGAAGTTATGCCAGGCAGAATTTGCTCATAATCATGCAGTAAATCGAAGCACAGGATTCAGTCCGTTTCAGATTGTTTATTCAAATTTACCCAGGGGGCCATTGGATTTAGCAGTTGTACCACAGTCAAAGAGAACAGTTAAACGAGCTACTGATTTTGTTGATGAGCTGACTGAATGTCATAGAACCGTTCAGGAACGATTGGAGAAATCGAATGAGAAATATAAGAAGTTTGCAGATTTGAAACGTCGAAATGTTGAATTTAAGGAAGGTGATTTGGTTTATGCCGTATTGACAAAGGATCGTTTTCCGGTGGGTGCTTATAACAAGTTGAAGGCGCGAAAAATTGGTCCAGTTGAAGTGTTGAAGAAAATCAATGAGAATGCTTATCGATTAAAGTTACCAGATGATGTTTATACTTCTGATGTTTTTAACGTCAAACATTTAATTCCATATCATGGGGGTGAGATTGTTGAGGAAGAATTTACAAATTCGAGGTCGAATTTTTCTCAACCAGGGGAGGATGATGCAGCAAGGCATATAGGAATTCAGAAGTTAAACCATATTAAATCGTGCACGAGTCAAGGAGCTTTGGATTTAACTCGTGAGTCGTACACAAGCTTAAAACGTGCATGCTTGATAAGTCGGTCACGAGATGGAGGACGCATGAGTCGGTTCCGGTTTAACAAAGCCTGGAGGAGTTCGAGTTGGATGAGTCGTTACCGACTTAAGAGATTACAAGGGGGAGATAGCATAGGTCGAATGGAGGCAACTTTAGAAGTAAGTCGTCCACGACTTAACTTGAGTCGTCTACGACTCAACATGAGTCGTCCGCGACTTAACAATCCAAGAGGAAAAAGACTGCGACCTAATGAGGCTGAAGGAAAAATGACCGACCTAAGGAAGCCGGAGTGGGAAAGGTGCGAGCTGGTGAAGAGGGCTGAGTCGGAACCGAGCTAATGGGCTACGACCTAAGATGAGTCGGCAAGGAGATAAGCTGTGGATCTTGAGTCGGTCGTGTTGAGTTGAGTCATGTATATATGAGTCGGTATTGTATGAGTCGTGAGTCGTCTTGTTCTTGAGTCGGAGGAGTTGTATTGGCAGGGTTGTTAAGTCGCTGGATTTGATGAGTCGGTTACCTTTGAGTCGGACCTGTATGTAATGTGTTGAGTCGTATTAACTGCTGTGTCTATAAGTCGTGCCTTGTTGAGTCGGCAGCGACTTATGTTGAGTCGGCCGAGATGAGTCGTGTTTGTTGAGTCGGTGCCGACCTAGGAGTTGAGTGTTGTATGTTGTGTTGAGTTGTAATGCCTATAAATAGCGGGTGTGTTGTAAATTTTTGGGTTGAATATTGAATAAAATTTCCTTTTGTTAGCTTTGTGCTTTCATTCCAATTGGTAGTTGAGTGTAATCTCCTATCTCCTCTTTCGGTTAATCGAGTGCGCTCGATTCAACGATCGTAGAAGCCGATTCACGGAATCTAGTGCGCTAGATCAACGTGCGAAGAATCGTAGATCTTGAAACACGGTATAGTGCGCTATCAACGTGTTTGAGATAGCTAGAGTTCGGTATCTTTGGATCAACGAACTTGGGCATTTGGTATCTTCAACTCACCGATTGCTACATTTCATCGATTGAAGTTTTGTTTGATTAATCCGCTGCGTCACCCTGCAACACAAGGCCGGAACCATTCCTTACTGAACAGTCCCGAACAAGATAACCCCGCAGTTGGTGTACATCCAACCGCCCATACAGCCGAATAAAAAGGGACATCTAGACAGGGGAAAATCTTGTCCTGCTTGGGCATGACCCACCTAACCTTGCTGCACCTCCCCTGTTTTAGCCATTCCCGGTTGATGAGGCTTGAGGCTGCGATTACCTTTAGAGAATACATTTCTTAGAATTCTCATCGCCCACCTGACGATGTGTTGAAAGCATTCAATCCATACAAGTTCGTTCCGGGTTCGAACGAAACCGAAGGCATTATCTCGTTACACTCATTTTGGAATCACCCTCAGAGTTAACGACGACAACCCTTGCACTCTGAATCTTCATCTTCACTTTAGATTCACGACCTATCGTTAATTTGGAATGGTTGTGGTTTTCGGATGTTCCAAATAAGGAAAATCGATCCCGGTCTCATCGAAATCCAAAACGTGTCTTTTAGGGCCAAGTTGTCTATTTAGTCTTAACAGTTTAATTCAATATTATCAATATACACACAGATAGATAATTCATAATATCACAGTAGATAATCATATCATCATAAACAGATAATCAAAAATTTCAACCCGATCAGATAATAATATACTATCATGCTTAAATAAACATCCAAGTCACCTAGATATTACTCATCTCGTATCTAAGTTCACAATCATCAAATGAAATATCAATATCATTCATCCATAAGCAATGATCTATAATCATACCATTTGTAATTAATTTAAAATGAATTAAATTAACTACTTCTATCTCTAATTAATTTAAAGTAAATTAAATTAATTACTTATCTATAATCCCTACTTATATAACCATTAATCAATTATAAATTAAATTAATTGATTACTCTATAGATATGCATCTTGATTAAACACCTTTGATTAATCATTTCTAATTACAATAAGTAATTAGTCTTTAATTAATTTCACAAATTAATTATCCTACACCATTCATAGTAATTAGCATTTAATTACCCTTTTAATTGATTTAGATATAAATAATCATATTTATTATTAGTTAACTATATTTATTAATCACCACATTATTAATTATTCCTTAATTAGCCAATTCTTAATTGCATCATTAATTATTAATTAATGATCTTTAATTTAGATTTAAATTAAATTACTTTATTTAAATCAATTACATTAAGCAATTAATCCTTAATTAAGCACAATTATTAATCATCCTTGATTAATATCAATCAGTAATTAACTACCCTTAATTACATATTAATAAATTAATTATTCCATAATTAATTATCTCCATTAATTAATCCCTTGATTAATTCAATAGTAATTATCCAAATTACTAATTAACACATCATTTTCCACTAATTACATTCAGTAATTATCATTAATTACTTCCTTAAGTAATTATGCTCCATTGAATACACTAAGTCATTTACACTTATCAATTTATCAAATGATTTCCTTAAATTAATTAAAATAAATTAATTAACTTAAACAAATCATCTTATCAAAATTAGTTACCATAAGTAATCAATCTCTTAATTACTTTTATCAAGTAAGTACATTTAAAAATTTACAATAGATTATCTAATTAATCTAATTAATTATCTAAAATTAATCATATATATTAATTAATAATCCTTAGTTAATTGTCTACATTAACTAATAACATTTCTTAATTTACTTCTTAATTGATCTTTAGTTATAAATCAAATTAAATTATTTACTTAAATACATAAGTCATTCCTTAATTACCCTATTATTCTCAAGATAATTTATTTCTTAATTAATGACTTCATTAACATTACATTTTAAATTTAAATTCAAATATCATTTGAATTGAAGATCCAATGATTATAATTTAGATTCAATTTAAAATCTTTTAAATAAATGTAAATAACATTTATTACTTACATATGAACTTATATAAGAAAAATTTTAAATTAAACTACTTGAATCTTAATTCAAATTTAAATTTCCAAAATACATCAATATTTAACTTGCAAACCTCAAGTTAAACAATTTATTTACTTTTCATTCAAAAACCTTAAATCAAAGAATTCTCAAAATCAAGTTAATTCTATTTGCAACAAATTTACTTTTCAAAACTATTTTATTTGAACTTAAATTTTAAAACATTCATATTTAAAACTGATTTAAGCTTTCAAGTTTGGATTTTAAATAAACTTGAATTCCTCAATTTATCTTGATTTAAAACTTCGATTTAACTTTCTTTTAACAACAAGAATTAGAAACTCGATCTTTAAATCCAAATTCATTTTAAACTTTAAAATTCAAATATCCATTTGAATCAAAACCTTTAACAAAATCGAATTTAACCGCTGCAACACTTTTGTTTCAAGTCAAATTTTAATTTCTGGAAATTATCAAGTTTTAAACCTAAAACTCATTTAAATATTTTAAAACTGCATTTTAGATTCAAAATATAAATTTGAATTCATACTTCAATTTAGATTTAGACTTTGTTAAATCTTTGTTGACAACTTAAATTCAAATACATCATGATTACAACTAACTTACAATTAATTTTTCTTTAAATTTGGTTTAAATTTAAATGTACAGGTAGTTTATACAGCCTGTAGCAATTCAACACCCTCCTGAGACCAAACCAAAGTTGCTTCGGGTCAACTACCTCCCTGCTTCGAGTAAATAAGGCAAATGACCCGAGACTTTCCCGAGCCTAAAAACCCTGCACACTAAAAAAAACTGTGACAGTTCAAAACCTGGAACCATCTCAATTTCCAACCCACTTCAATGCTTCGAGTTCTCCATCACCTTGCTTCGAGTCACCTACTCGAGTGACTCGAGTATTCCCTGAGGCCAAACTCTGCACACCAAAAAAAAAAAAAAACACCACCATACTTCACTGGCATGGTGCACGTGCACCGTGGCCCCAGCCACCTCCGGCCATCCATAGGAACGTCAACACATCGCCAACAACCACCCGAGAACACCACGGCCTCCTAAAATCCATCACCACGCCCAAAACAAAAAAAACAGAAAAAAGACAAAACCTGGAAACAGCACAGGCCCCTCCACCCAAACCTGTCATCATCGAGTTCTCCACCCTCCAACCATATGAGGGTCTACAACTTCGACCACTGCTTCGACTACAACCAAACTATCGCCACCCCAAATATCTCTGCACTCGATCACCTACAACGGTCGTGGCGATCGATTCTTCAAAACACAGCAAAGTTAGGGTTCTAGAGGAAAACCCACTGCCGCAATCTCCCCTGATGGACTTCATCACCGCCACCTATTTTTCCTAGCATCATCAATCACTTCTCCATCGACCTGAAGAACCCCGACCCCTCCAGCCGCCTAGATCACCAGTAATCGCCCAAAAAACAAAAACAGAACAACTTATGACTACACCACCAACCCTTAACTAAAAATTAAAATTTTAGTTTCAAAAATCCTAATTTTTATTTAGTAATCAGTTCATAAGCTCGAATTGATGGATCATGACAACTGAATTTTGACTTATTTTATGATTTTCTCTGTTATCTTATTTTTGCCAGGCTTACTCAAGTTTGTATTTAACTTTCTTATAAATTTTAACCATCCATCTATGCTAATTCAAAAACTTTAGATTAAGTCCTAATCCAAACAGTAAGGAAGTAAAAAGATGATGATTTTTTTAAATCACACTGATACTTGAAGTAAAGAACAGAATGTTACAGAAATAGCTATACAGAGATATAACAAACAATATATACATATTACAGACATCAACCAAGCAACCATAGCTAAAATTTTAAACCTTAAAGATGATGTTACTCACCTTTCTTTTGGAAAAAGAGGCAGAGCACCAATTTAAAATTGCTTTTAACTAAGAAAAACCTGAATTTCCCTTTGCTATAAAACTGAATTGCTTGTTGTTAAGATTTGCAGGCAGGCCTTGAATTGAAGATGCTTTGCATGTTTGATTGTTGTTTAAAAATTTTCAAAAAGAAAATCTTACTTATGTTTTCTGGTTTAGCTGAGTTGAATGAACTAAACAAAAAGCATTGCATATAAATAAGCAAATAGGTTTGCATTAAGAAGGTGTTTACTGGTTTAGGTGTTGTCTTTGATTAGAAATATTTCCAAATGGAGGCTGACATGATCTTCATGCAATTCGAAAAGACTTTGTTTGTATGCTGAGAAATGGAAGCATTTAATGAATTGGTACTTTATGTTTCACTCATCTCATTTTTGTCTCTACAGATATTTCTACTTTGCAGCATATGTAACTTCTTATATAAGATTCTTGCCTGTTTTATTTTTATACTTCATGCATAGATATTTGTTTTATTGTCTCTAGTGTGAACTAAAATGTACATCTTTTGTGAGGTGTTATTTCTATACTTTGACTAATTCCATTTGACTTGAATGAAGATATTTTTATTTTGCTTTGCATACTTGTCTCTTTTTTTTTCTATTCTTTCCTGCATACTTTTATTATTCTGTCTTGTTTTATACTTTTCTTATTTGGGTATGTAGATGTTTTTCTTTCTTTAGTCTGGTTATGCTTTATTACATACATAAAGTTGCTTTAGTTATTTGTTATAAATTTAGTCTAAGTATTTAGTTCTATTTCTAGCATGTGTGTTTACTTTTATATTTTCCTTTTATTTTTAAACATAGACTAACAAATATTTGATTACTTATTATTATTTTATTTTATACTTATATTAATATTAATAATGTTTTATTTTGATTTGAACATTTTGAAACCTTTATTTTTAATTTCCAAGTCATAACTTTCATTCAAACACACACATATATATAATTAAAGTTGAAATAACAATTTTATTAAAAATTCATTTGTAAACATTTACATAATTAATAGAGCTCATTATTAAGTCAAAATGATTTATAAAAGAATTTATCTCTTTATTAATAAACTACTTATTTTTATCAAGTTAAATTTTAAAACAAATTAAACAAACCTTTTGCTAAATTTAAATGTAAGCTAAAATTATTTTAAACAAACTAAACTTAAATCTTGAGTAATTTAAAATCATATGGTCATTTATTAGATAGCTTAATATCCAATTTCTAAATTATCAAAAATATTAGAATTAGAAAACATGTCTATTTATTAAATTTAAAACAAAGATTATCCATTTACAATATATACAGATATATACATTATAAATAGAAGGCAATTTGATTAACTTTTAAAAGATAAATTATCAGTTAAAGATTTATTTAAAGGAAGATTACTAAATCAATTCATATATTGTTAACAAATATTATCAATTTAATTTAATTTTTAATGTAGATTATTAAATTGATATTGCCCCAAATTTCCGGGATATCACATTCCTCCCCCCTTAAAGAATTTCGTCCCTGAAATTTGAAACAAAGTAATTTAATAATCCGATTAAAAATTTAAATTTGAAACACAAGCATATATCAACATAAACTAACAATCGTAGCAACCAATTCATCCAAACAAACAAATCTAACTATCCAGACAAAATTCTAAATAGAATTTTCTCAAGTTTCCCCAAGTATAAATACCGGTTACTCGCCCTATAGAATCCAAACAACCAATACTACTACTAACTACAGAGTTCCCACTCATCTAGATCTACAAAACAAATCAAAATATCAGACCAAACTCGAGTCTGACCCAACAACCGAAATTCCCTGAACTGCTGACTCTAAAATCAAAGATAGATCTTACACGTACTCCCTCATAGATACGTGAAACACTCCGAATTCCAGTTATCCAAACTGACAATCCAATTCTGAAACCAAACACTTATCCAAAATCAAATCTTCGATTACGGACTCCAAATTCCTTCATCTCTTATCCACAAAACTCTTCGGACGATCCTAGGCTTCCTTTATCTTTCCTGATCAGCTCAACCCTTGCTGATGCCCTTATAAACAAACTGAACCAAAGACAATCCAACAAATTGATCTTTCCAAGATCAACCAAAACTCAGAATACAACTCTATTCCAAAATCAGAAAACAGAACTCACATCTCTCGCATCTAGAAAAGATAGAACATGAGCACTCCAAACTGGCCTCAGATTTTGAGAAATTTCCCGTAGAACTCTCTAATCCAAACACTGCAATTCCCAGTCACTTCCTCTTTAAACCATCTGCCACCGTGCTTCCAATGCGCAACTCTGAATTAACAGATGAAAATGTTGATTATGAACTCAAGCACGGACTGTTCAACACATTCCAAAAATAAAACTCAGAAGTTACTCCAAAATCTGAGCTGCTTCACCAAACTCAATTTCCAGATGTTAACAAAACTCTAACTTCCAGAAGACATCTAGAAAAATCTCTGAAACCCCAAAAGAACACCCAAACCATCGCAAGTCACTTTTGCGATCGATACAGCCAAATTCCAAAGATACTGCTCTCTCTTTTTCCAAATCAGAACAGCTTACACTTATGTGGCCAATCCATCGAAGAAACGGGTCTACATAATTACTTCTGAATTCCATTCCAGAAAACCTGCTAAGCCAGAAGATCTCTTGCCAACACTGAAAACATCCCAAGCTGCATTGCTGCCACAGATGCTAAGATTTCCTATCCAAAGCTCTTCGAGAAACTCGGACCTCAAAACAAACAAAACACCCAGCCGAGCACAGCCACAACACCGAAGCAGACACACTTCCTTAACTTGATCCAAAGAAACATCGTCGGAGAAATCCATAGTCACTGTGTCTCATCACACAGCTACTACACCTTGATGTATCAAAATATCTTGACTACTTCTGTCCACCCGACAGATCCAAAGTCTAGCTCAACCAAACTCTTACACTTCAAAGATGAACTCCAAACCTTAACAGGTTTCCTTCAAAGATCAATGAAATCCTTACACCGTCCAAAACTTACTCGAGACAGCATTAGGCCTACAGTCTCGACAATTACACTTCCAATCATTGATAGTTGTGTTACACACCACTACCTATCTACCTTTATAACACATTGGAAAACCTGAACAGGTAACCCAACAATAGGTAGAAATAAATAAATATATATATATATATCAAAATTACAAATACGCTCTCTCAAGAAGAAATCACTCAAGAGCCTAGGTATTCACTCAACCTAGTGCTCTGATACCACTGTAACGACCCGACTTCCTACGCCCAGGAAGACGTATCGTTCTTAAAGAAAGAAAGGGATGAGAAAATAGAAAAGATAGAGAAGAAAGAACAACAACATCAGAATCTCATAGCGGAACGAATAAATTATAATAATCGCATAAGTAATTACATAATATACAAATCAATCAGAGTTATACAGATAATACATCACATATTAGACAGTTATAAACACCTGTCTAGTTATACAACTCAATACACAAAACAATTCAAACAAAACGACTTAGAGATACCAACACAACGGAACTATATATATATCTACAACGCTGAAGCCACCTGCTCCATTGCTCCTCCAGAATTCGTCAAAGCTAACCTGAATCCCTTGGCTACCCGTAAAAATTTGGGTACCCGAGAGTTTATGAAAAACAAAAATAAACTCCGGGTCAGACATGGGTCTGGTATGAGTAATAGGTTAAATTTGCTTAACTTTGAAAATCTTTTGAATATAAAAGGTATCACGTAAGACTCCCCACACATAAACATGGGGAAGTTTTTACCTTACGCTAACCAAAAAATTTGATAGGAAATTCTGTGATATTATAATAGGTCTAGGGTTTTCAAGTAAATAGAAAATAGCCGAAATTGTTACATTCATTAAATTCCAGCTACAAGCCACAAAAGTGGGTAATACAATCAAAACCGTTGGCACTTATTGGATTGTGGATTCCATACAATGGCAGGGCTACTGGGGTACCGCCCGTCACAGTACGTGGCCTAGATCAACGTACCGAGGATCACTCCCGACCCCCTGCAACACAAGGCCGGAACCATTCCTTACTGAATAGTCCCGAACAAGATAACCCCGCAGTTGGTGTACATCCAACCGCCCACACAGCCGAATAAAAAGGGACATCTAGACAGGGGAAAATCTTGTCCTGCTTGTGCATGACCCACCTAACCTTGCTGCACATCCCCTGTTTTAGCCATTCCCGGTTGATGAGGCTTGAGGCTGCGATTACCTTTAGAGAATACATTTCTTAGAATGCTCATCGCCCACCTGACGATGTGTTGAAAGCATTCAATCCATACAAGTTCGTTACGGGTTCGAACGAAACCGAAGGCATTATCTCGTTACAATCATTTTGGAATCACCCTCACAGTTAACGACGACAACCCTTGCACTCTGAATCTTCATCTTCACTTCAGATTCACGACCTATCGTTAATTTGGAATCGATGTGGTTTTCGGATGTTCCAAATAAGGAAAACCGATCCCGGACCCATCGAAATCCAAAACGTGTCTTTTAGGGCCAAGTTGTCTATTTAGTCTGAACTGTTTAATTCAACATTATCAATATACACACAGATAGATAATTCATAATATCACAGTAGATAATCATATCATCATAAACAGATAATCAAAAATTTCAACCTAATCAGATAATAATATACTATCATACTTAAACAAACATCCAAGTCACCTAGATATTACTCATCTCGTATCTGAGTTCACAATCATCAAATGAAATATAAATATCATTCATCCATAAGCAATGATCTATAATCATACCATTTGTAATTAATTTAAAATGAATTAAATTAACTACTTCTATCTCTAATTAATTTAAAGTAAATTGAATTAATTACTTATCTATAATCCCTACTTATATAACCATTAATCAATTATAAATTAAATTAATTGATTACTCTCTAGATATGCATCTTGATTAAACACCTTTGATTAATCATTTCTAATTACAATAAGTAATTAGTCTTTAATTAATTTCACAAATTAATTATACTACATCATTCATAGTAATTAGTATTTGATTACCCTTTTAATTGATTTAGATATAAATAATCATATTTATTATTAATTAATTATATTTATTAATCACCACATTATTAATTATTCCTTAATTAGCCAATTCTTAATTGCATCATTAATTATTAATTAATGATCTTTAATTTAGATTTAAATTAAATTACTTTATTTAAATCAATTACATTAAGCAATTAATCCTTAATTAAGCACAATTATTAATCATCCTTGATTAATATCAATCAGTAATTAACAACCCTTAATTACATATTAATAAATTAGTTATTCCATAATTAATTATCTCCATTAATTAATCCCTTGATTAATTTCAATAGTAATTATCCAAATTACTTATTTGCACATCATTTTCCACTAATTACATTCAGTAATTATCATTAATTACTTCCTTAAGTAATTATGCTCCATTGAATACACTAAGTCATTTACACTTATCAATTTATCAAATGATTTCCTTAAATTAATTAAAATAAATTAAATAACTTAAACAAATCATCTTATCAAAATTAGTTACCATAAGTAATCAATCTCTTATTTACTTTTATCAAGTAAGTACATTTAAAAATTTACAATAGATTATCTAATTAATCTAATTAATTATCTAAAATTAATCATATATATTAATTAATAATCCTTAGTTAATTGTCTACATTAACTAATAACATTTCTTAATTTACTTCTTAATTGATCTTTAGTTATAAATCAAATTAAATTATTTACTTAAATACATAAGTCATTCCTTAATTACCCTATTATTCTCAAGATAATTTATTTCTTAATTAATGACTTCATTAACATTACATTTTAAATTTAAATTCAAATATCATTTGAATTGAAGATCCAATGATTATAATTTAGATTCAATTTAAAATCTTTTAAATAAATGTAAATAACATTTATTACTTACATATGAACTTATATAAGAAAAATTTTAAATTAAACTACTTGAATCTTAATTCAAATTTAAATTTCCAAAATACATCAATATTTAACTTGCAAACCTCAAGTTAAACAATTTATTTACTTTTCATTCAAAAACCTTAAATCAAAGAATTCTCAAAATCAAGTTAATTCTATTTGCAACAAATTTACTTTTCAAAACTATTTTATTTGAACTTAAATTTTAAAACATTCATATTTAAAACTGATTTAAGCTTTCAAGTTTGGATTTTAAATAAACTTGAATTCCTCAATTTATCTTGATTTAAAACTTCGATTTAACTTTCTTTTAACAACAAGAATTAGAAACTCGATCTTTAAATCCAAATTCATTTTAAACTTTAAAATTCAAATATCCATTTGAATCAAAACCTTTAACAAAATCGAATTTAACCGCTGCAACACTTTTGTTTCAAGTCAAATTTTAATTTCTGGAAATTATCAAGTTTTAAACCTGAAACTCATTTAAATATTTTAAAACTGCATTTTAGATTCAAAATATAAATTTGAATTCGTACTTCAATTTAGATTTAGACTTTGTTAAATCTTTGTTGACAACTTAAATTCAAATACATCATGATTACAACTAACTTACAATTAATTTTTCTTTAAACTTGGTTTAAATTTAAATGTACAGGTAGTTTATACAGCCTGCAGCAATTCAACACCCTCCTGAGACCAAACCAAAGTTGCTTCGGGTCAACTACCTCCCTGCTTCGAGTAAAGCTCTGTTATCTTAGTGTTTCAGGTAGTAATCAGTTCATAAGCTCGAATTGATGGATCATGACAACTGAATTTTGACTTATTTTATGATTTGCTCTGTTATCTTATTGTTTCAGGCTTACTCAAGTTTGTATTTAACTTTCTTATAAATTTTAACCATCCATCTATGCTAATTCAAAAACTTTAGATTAAGTCCTAATCAAAACAGTAAGGAAGTAAAAAGATGATGATTTTTTTAAATGACACTGATACTTGAAGTAAAGAACAGAATGTTACAGAAATAGCTATACAGAGATATAACAAACAATATATACATATTACAGACATCAACCAAGCAACCATAGCTAAAATTTTAAACCTTAAAGATGATGTTACTCACCTTTCTTTTGGAAAAAGAGGCAGAGCACCAATTTGAAATTGCTTTTAACTCGGAAAAACCTGAATTTCCGTTTGCTATAAAACTGAATTGCTTGTTGTTAAGATTTGCAGGCGGGCCTTGAATTGAAGATGCTTTGCATGTTTGATTGTTGTTTAAATTTTTGAAAAAAGAAAAGCTTACTTATGTTTTCTGGTTTAGCTGAGTTGAATGAACTAAACAAAAAGCATTGCATATAAATAAGCAAATAGGTTTGCATCAAGAAGGTGTTTACTGGTTTAGGTGTTGTCTTTGATTAGAGATATTTCCAAATGGAGGCTGACATGATCTTCATGCAATTCGAAAAGACTTTGTTTGTATGCTGAGAAATGGAAGCATTTAATGAATTGGTACTTTATGTTTCACTTATCTCATTTTTGTCTCTACAGATATTTCTACTTTGCAGCATATGTAACTTCTTATATAAGATTCTTGCCTGTTTTATTTTTATACTTCATGCATAGATATTTGTTTTATTGTATCTAGTGTGAACTAAAATGTACTCTTTTGTGAGGTGTTATTTCTATACTTTGACTAATTCCATTTGACTTGAATGAAGATATCTTTATTTTTCTTTGCATACTTGTCTCTCTTTTTTTTTTCCTTTTCTATTCTTTCCTGCATACTTTTATTATTCTGTCTTGTTTTATACTTTTCTTATTTGGGTATATAGATGTTTTTCTTTCTTTAGTCTGGTTATGCTTTATTACATATATAAAGTTGCTTTAGTTATTTGTTATAAATTTAGTCTAAGTATTTAGTTCTATTTCTAGCACGTGTGTTTACTTTTATTTTTTCCTTTTATTTTTAAACGTAGACTAACAAATATTTGATTACTTATTATTATTTTATTTTATACTTATATTAATAATAATAATGTTTTATTTTAATTTGAAAATTTTGAAACCTTTATTTTTAATTTCCAAATCATAACTTTCATTCAAACACACATATATATATAATTAAAGTTGAAATAACAATTTTATCAAAAATTCATTTGTAAACGTTTACATAATTAATAGAGCTCATTATTAAGTGAAAATGATTTATAAAAGAATTTATCTCTTTATTAATAAACTACTTATTTTTATCAAGTTAAATTTTAAAACAAATTAAACAAACCTTTTGCTAAATTTAAATGTAAGCTAAAATTATTTTAAATAAACTAAACTTAAATCTTGAGTAATTTAAAATCATATGGTCATTTATTAGATAGCTTAATATCCAATTTCTAAATTATCAAAAATATAAGAATTAGAAAACATGTCTATTTATTAAATTTAAAACAAAGATTATCCATTTACAATATATACAGATATATACATTATAAATAGAAGGCAATTTGATTAACTTTTAAAAGATAAATTATCAATTAAAGATTTATTTAAAGGAAGATTATTAAATCAATTCATATATTATTAACAAATATTATCAATTTAATTTAATTTTTAATGTAGATTATTAAATTGATATTGCCCCAAATTTCCGGGATATCACCCTATTCTGGAATGGAAGCAGCCTCGGACTCCTATAGAAGTTCGCAGTTTTCTGGAATTGGCCGGTTATTAAAGGAAGTTTATTAAGGATTATTCTAAGATCTCTTCTCATCTAACAAAGCTGACAAGGAAGGGAGCTAAATTCAAGTGGACACCGGAGTGTGAGGAAGCTTTCCAGAAATTGAAGGCAAAATTGACAAGTGCTCCTGTATTGGCTATTCCTGATGGGAAGAGCAAGTTTGAAGTGTATACTGATGCCTGTATTGTTGGATTGGGAGTTGTGCTTATGCAGAATGGTAGGGTTATTGCGTATGCGAGTCGGCAATTGATGCCCCATGAGAGGAACTACGCTACGCATGATCTTGAGCTATTGGCTATTGTTTTTGCTTTAAAGATATGGAGGCATTATCTTTTAGGAGAAAAGTTTGAGTTATTCACGGATCACAAACCGTTGAAATATCTTTTCTCTCAAAAAGATCTTAATCTAAGACAGCAGCGATGGGTTGAGTTCTTGGCATCATACGATTTGGATATTCTGTATACTCCGGGGAAGGCGAACGTTGTGGCAGACGCTCTTAGCAGGAATGCAGTTTTATCTCTTTTGGAAGTTGTTCCGTCTCTCCAGGAAAGAATCATAAGCATGCAAATAAAGGATAAAACTTTAAGTAAAATTATTCAAGGAACCAAAGAGGGACATTATCCTGATTTTGAAATTGACGATCGAGGAACTTTGAGGATTAATGGTCGTCTATGTGTGCCGAGTGTGGATGGGTTGAAACAAGAAATCTTATCAGAATGCCATCGCTCCAGATTAAATATCCATCCAGGAATCTCAAAGATGTATAAGGATATGAAGAGAGTTTTTTGGTGGCCGAGTATGAAGAAGGATGTAGCCAGATTCGTCAGTAGTTGTGCAATCTGCCAACAAGTGAAAGGAGATCAGCAGAAGCAAGCCGGTTTGTTACAACCTTTGGAGGTCCCGACATGGAAATGGGAAATGATTTCAATGGACTTCATCGACGGTCTGCCTAGAACTAAGAAGGGGAATGAAGGAATATGGGTAATTGTGGATCGTCTTACCAAGAGCGCCCATTTTATACCAGTTAAGGCAAACCGTACTGCAGCTTCTTTGGAAGAAATTTTTTTAAAGGAGATTGTGAGATTGCATGGTGTTCCAGTCAGCATTGTAAGTGATCGAGATTCGATTTTCACCAGCAAATTCTGGGAGGCATTGCAATCAGCTTTGGGGACTAATTTGAGATTGAGCACAGCATATCATCCACAAACAGATGGACAAACAGAAAGGCTAAACCGAATTCTAGAAGATATGATGAGAGCCTGTGTATTAGATTTTGGAGGATCATGGCAGGATCATCTACATCTAGTGGAGTTCTCTTATAATAACAGTTACCAAGCAAGTATCAAGATGGCTCCTTATGAAGCATTGTATGGAAGACCCTGTAAATCTCCAGCTTGTTGGATAGAATCGAAGGATCATATTGTGCTTGGACCAGATCTGATCCGTGAAGCATGTGCTAAAGTCGAGCTTATCAAGAAAAGGATGAGAGCTGCTCGGGATCGACAAAAGAAATATGCTGATAAAAGACGAAGACAATTGGAGTTCGAGATTGGTGATTTAGTCTTTGTCAATGTTTCCCCTATTAAAGGAGCTATAAGATTCGGGAAGACAGGGAAACTCGCTCCGAGATACATTGGTCCGTTTCGAGTTCTCGAGAGGATTGGTGCTCTAGCATACAGGATTGAATTTCCAGTCCGGATGGCTGGAATTCACAATGTTTTCCACGTATCTCATCTACAGAAATATGTGCACGATCCATCTCTTATTGTGGAGCCAGCTGTGCAGGAAGAATTGGAGGTTGAGCCAGACTTATCAGTTGTCCGACATCCTGTTCGAATTGTTGATCAAGATGAGAGGCAACTCAGAAACAGGATAGTGAAGCTCGTTAAAGTCCAATGGAGTGAGAATCCCAGAGATTGTACCTGGGAGACTCTAGATAGCTTTAGGAAGGCTTACCCGAATATGTGTCCGAATAGCTAGTGGTTGTATTGGATGTATGTTTGTTTATATGTTTTGTTTGATTGTTGCTTATGTATGGATGTTATGTATGTTTGAAGTGTTGAATAAATGAAATTTTGGATTATCTTTTGTTTAAATTTCGAGGACGAAATTCTTTTAACGGGGGAGGATTGTGATATCCCAGAATTTCAAACCCAATTTAAATATGATAATCTATATAATAAACTAATTTAATTTGATAAATTTGTTATTT
Source organism: Allium cepa (assembly GCA_030765085.1). NCBI lineage: Eukaryota > Viridiplantae > Streptophyta > Magnoliopsida > Asparagales > Amaryllidaceae > Allium > Allium cepa. Next base: position 213,843,870 of record CM060930.1, on the reverse strand, counting down.
TATTCAACAGTAAATAAATAAATTGTACTTATACATTTATTCTAATTTAAAACTAATACATATATAAGGAAATGAATGTGTTAAAATTCTATTCTTATCAAATTTAATTTTTGAATTGGATTTTAAAATTTACTTTGTGTTTGAATTGATAATCTAAAAGATTTAAAATATGAAAATTTTTATTCTAAATTTTACTTTGAATATTAAGTAATATGCTCATGATTTTATTTAAGTTTTAACATTTGTTTTATATTCATTCTTTAAGGAAATTCAATTTTTATAGGAATTTAAAATATAAACTTATATAAGAAAAATCAATTTAAGAAAACATTTAATTTCTTTTTGCATGAATAAACACATGTTAACATTTAAACCATATTATTAAACATGTGTTAGAAAACTAAACATTATTGTGACAAGTGTCATAATTTAGGTTTTATTTTCTTTAAACTTTATAAAACAAATTTTTAAAAGACTTTCTCATTTTTATTAAAGAAGAAATTTTACATTCATCCTTTTCAAAATCTAAACTTCTTCAATCTTTGCATCTTCAACCAAATTTAAATCAAACATTCAAGCTTCTTTTCAAAGCAAAGTTTGCAGCAAATTGCAGTAAAGAAACCTGCAAATCATAGTTCCTGAATCTTTAAAGAAATTTCTGAAACAATCTCAAAGTTTTATCACTAACTGATTCAAGATTTAAAGCATATCAAAGTTAAGCAAACAATTTCAAAAGGTGGGAAGGCAATCTGCAGTTCATTCATACCTTTTTTCCAGTAGTTTGAATCTCAACAACTAACAAGTGAGTAAATTTTTAAATCAAAACTTTAAGTATAATATTGTTGCATGTTGAATGTTAACTCTGGAATGCTCGCATGTTAATTGTTTTGTGAAGTAATTGTTACTTATTTAAATTTTGACTGTGCATGTTAAAGGAAAGTCTGTAATTCCTCTGTTATTTGAAGTTCAAAACAAAATTTTTGAACAAAACCTCAATCTAAATACAGCAAGTTAATACTGAGTTGGTATTTCAAGTGTGGAGTTTAATTTAAATATGATTTAAGTGTTAATATATATATATATGCAGATAAAACTGTTTAAACTACAGAAAGCAAGAAATGCAGTAAAACAAATAATTGTAGCATGTAAATTTTGTTAAATTTTAATGAATCAAATATATATCTTGAATCTATAATGCATGACATGAATTTTAAAATTGAAATCAGAATTTTTAACTTACAATTGACATTGAATTTTGAAATTTACTGAATTTGGGGCATTCTTCGAATTCTCGTGACTGGATTGATTTTAGATTTTGAAATTTGAATTGAAGCTTTGTTTAATTTTGCATATCACTAGAAAAATACTGTTTGAATTTATCATGCAACATAGAATTGGGAAATTTAATTTGTAGGGTTTTAGGGTACTGTTTTTTTGAGTTTGTGATATTCGATCGCGTGAAGCATAAGGGTGATCGAGTTGGGGTTGGTTTGAGTTGGAGTTGAGTATGGGTGTTGCACACACATAGCCGGAGTTTAGCGTCGAAAGGTGGTAGGATGGTCGTGGATGATGGGTTTGTTTCAGGCGTCTACAGTTCGACTTTGGGTTCGAACAACCCAATTTTGCTTGAGCTCGTGTTGATGGGTTCTGGAGTTGGATTATGGGTCGAGGATGGATTTGGGGTTTACGGATATGGTCGGCGGCGGTGATGGAGGTGCCGGAGCACCGTGCATGTGCATGAGACAGTGTGTGTCAGTAAGTTTTCGTGCGCGAGTGGGTTGACTCGAAGAAGCGCTCGAGTTGGTCGCGTGTGAGAAGCGTGTTGTGCTCGGGTGTGTGTGTGTGTGCTTTGCTCGTGAGTGGTGTTGGGTACAGGTAGTTGATGGAAGGTAGGGAAGAGATGGAGGTTAGGGTCGGTATAGTTGGGTTTTGGGCCGGGCTTTAAGCAAATTAATAAAGTTAAGTTTAATCTTGTTTTAAATCTCAGTTTTTGGTTTAAGTTTAAAATCTTAACACTTTATATTTTCTCTATTTTATTAAGCATCAAATATTTTATTTCAAAAATAATTCACATCCTATTATTTGAAGTTTGAAATGATTTTATATCTTTTAAATCTAACTTTTTCAAAGGTAATTATTTTAATAAATTGAAATATTTAAATATGTAAGAGTTTTAAAGATGAATGAAAATTGTTTTGTTTTGAAGTTAATTAGATTTGAAATTAAAGTTTACTTTAAGTAATTTTGGTTAATTAATTGTTAAGGTTTAATTAATTACTTATGAATTATTTAATAGGTAAATTAAGGATTAAATTAAATAACAATTAATAGGTTATTAATTAATTTATTAATTAATTTAAGGCTAATTCATAAGTGATTAATAATTGATTAATTAATTGACTAATGATTAATAAATTAGTGATTAAGAAGTTAATTAATTAATTAATTAGGAGTTAATTAATTAAGTAATTAAACATAAATTAAGTTATAATTAATTGTAAATTAAGTAAGGGTTAAGATTTAATTAATTAAATAATAAGGTTAATTAATTGTAATTAATTATGTAATTAAGGTAAATTAATTTGTGATTAATTAAGAATTAATTAAGGTAATTAAGAATTGATTAAGGTTAACTAATTACAAATTAAGGGTCAATTAATAACCAATTAAGAAATGATAAATTTTTAGTCAAGTTTAATTAATAAATAATTATAGTAATTAATTGATAATTAAAAAAATATTATTAATTAATTAAGGATTAATTAATTAATAAGGGGACAATTAAGAGGTGATTAATTAATTAAATGATTGTGATTAATTAATTAATGTTTGGTTAAGCAAGATTAAGTGATAAATTCTTAAGTAATTAATTTAATTTAAATTAATTAAATTAATTATGATATGAATTAAGTAGTGCTTGCTTGTGGATGATAGTTTGAATTAATATCTGAATATGGTTGATATCTGTTGAATGATAGTTGAGTTATATTCTGTGATGGGATGTTGTATATCTGTGATAGATATTGGTTATTATCTGTTGATAATGTTGTGTGATGCTATGTTTAAAATCTGAATTGAATTGTTTAAATCTTTAAACAACTTGGCCTTTAAGACACGTTTGGATTTCGATGAGACCGGGATTGGGTTTCCATATTTGGATATCCGAAAACCACATCGATTCCAAATAACGTTAGGTCGTGAATCTTATGTGAAGAGTGAAGACTCTAGGTGTAAGGGCTATACGTCAGTATAACTCTGTGGGTGATTCCGTAATGAGTTTGACGGAATAGTACTTATAGATTCGAGATGGAGAATCAGAGTGCAAGGGTTATCGTCGTTAACTCTGAGGGTGAATCCAAAATGAGTGTAACGAGATAATGCCTTCGGTTTCGTTCGAACCCGGAACGAACTTGTATGGATTGAATGCTTTCAGATCATCATCAGGTGGATGATGAGCATTCTAAGAGATGTATTCTTTATAAAGGTAATCATAGCCTCAAGCCTCATCAATCGGGAATGGCTAAAACAGGGGAGGTGCAGCAAGGCTTCGTGGGTAGCCCCCACTTGAAAGTGAGATTTACCCCTGTCTGGAAGTCCCTTATTATATATTCGGCTGTGTGGGCAGTTGTTGGCCACAACTGCGGGGTTGTCTTGTTCGGAACTGTCCAGTAAGGGATGGGTCCGGCCTTGTGTTGCAGGGGATCGGGAGTGATCCTCGGTACGCTGATCTAGGCCCTGTACTGTGACGGGCGGTACCCCAGTAGCCCTGCCATTGATGGAAAACCATTATCCAATAAGCGCCCTCGGATTTGATAGTATACCTATGTATGCTGGAATTTAATAAATGTAACAATTTCGGATATTTTCTAGTTTACTTGAAAACCCTAGACCCTATTATAATATCACTGAATTTCCTATCAAAGGTTTTGGTTAGCGTAAGGTAAAAACTTACCCGTGTTTATTTGTGGGAAGTCTTACGTGATACCTTTTGTTTCAAATGATTTTTAAAGTTAAACAACTTTAACTGATTTACTCACACCAGACCCATGTCTGACCTGGAGTTTATTTTGTTTTTCATAAACTCTTGGGTACTCAAATTTTTATGAGTAGCCAAGTGATTAGGTTTGGATTAGCATATGTTTGGAAGCTGGAGCTGGAGTCCAGACGTACTATCTATCTATATTCGCTGTAGTGGCATGTTGGTGTTATGTTTTGAGTTGTATGGGTTGGGAAAACTCTTATGAATGTCAGATGTAATGGAGTAGTATTATTTTGTGTACTCTGATATGTAAAACTATGTAAGGGATATATGTAATATTATATTTTGTTCGTTTCTGCTGTGAGATTCTGATAATTGTTGTTTCTTTTATTTCTATCTTTCTATTTCTATCTCTTTCTTTTCTTATTGATGATACGTCTTTCTGTGGAATGAAAGACGGGTCGTCACAAATCCTGACTCAGGTGTTTTGTGTTTTGCTTTACGCTCGGGTCAGACTGAGTGTCACAGCATTTGAGACTCACCTTTTAAGTTGGAGCTTCGCTTAGAGATCCATCTATCTATTCATATTCCATTTGTTCAGTTAACTCCTGTGATATCTTATCTTGCATTTGAATATTGTATTGAGACTTCTATGTATTCATGATTTCTGTTGTATCTTGTTTAACTCTGATATATATAATAGCTTCATGAACTACTATTCATTTGTTTCCGCAGCTTATTGTTATATAAACTGTGTTTGTGATTCTGTGACTTTTATTTATTATATATGCTGAGTTTTGCCAAATATAAACTAACAATCTGGTATTTTGAGCAATTCAAATCCGGCATGTGTGGATGCAAATGGTTGAAAATACCAGGTTGTTACAGTTGGTAACAGAGCTTTGGTTTTTGGCAAAACTTAGCATATAAAATAAATTTAATTACAGAATTACTTTCGTTCGAGCTTGAATCTCTTCCTCATTGATTCGGATCTCCTTTGAATTCTGGGACTTCCCTTTTGTTCTAGAATCCATCTTTGTCTTCCTATTCGTGCTCTTTTGATTTTGGAGTATCCCATAACTCCACTCCTGTTGATCTCTACAATGAATCGGCGGTCCCTCCAATCTTAGAATAATTTGTAAAGGGGTGAAATCCCTTTACAATGGGTATTGATTCGCCGGAGATTTCTGTGTCTTCGGTTTAGATGCTGCTATCCTTTACTATGCCTGAATTCTATCTCTTGTTATCGAAAGCCGATTCGACTAAGAATTCTACATTGATCCCATTCTTAAAGTCACGGTTGACCCGGTTAAGGTCACCCATGATTAATATAAGGCTATCTATCTTCATCTTTTGTAATTTAATTATTATGTCTTCCTACCGAGCCTGTTTTGTGATTTGAGTTCTCTTCGATTAGGACTCCTCTAATTTTGAATCTCGTATGGCATTTCATACGACGAAATTGATTTTGGAAAAAATTTGATTCTTGTATAAGATGGACTTTCTATAAGTACAAGTGGCATTGAAACTGATAATTTTGGAAGGTATTCAATCTGAAGAGATAAACCTTATGTATATTGGATTTTATATAAGAATGATTTGATGTATTCGAGATTATTAATTTTGAAAAGTACTTTATCTAAAATGAAATCTTATATATAATGGAATTTATATAAGTACGATATTTGAAATTTTGGTTTTGAAAGGATACTATATATGGTATATTATATTTTGAAGTAAGTGGTATGGGGAAGTACCCTCCGCGAAGAAGTATAGTATGATATGCTTCGACCAAGATAGCCTTAGGGAATCCAGGAATGGATTCGACTGATAAACCATAATGGACTTGGGTGAATTCAAAAATGGATTCGAACTGATATGGATGTCCGGACTTAAACTCATGAGTTACTCAATTTTTTTTCCAGGGTAGATGGTTCTTTAGTTTACCCAATAGAGGCGCTTTCGATCCTGGGATCTGTTGTTTGTGGATCATCCAGGAAGGAAGTGCATCCATTGCATAAATCATTGAATCAACGGCGAACCACTGCAGTAGGGGTCGAGGGTCCCTTATTTACGAAATGGCAACGATATTTTTCGGGAATCCGGAAGGTGGAAGGATCTTCTGGAAAGTTTTGTGTCCATTGCGTAAATACTGGATCAGTATCGGTCCACTACTATCGTATTATCCTCATTTGACATTGGATTTTGAGCAATACTTCCCATACCTATTTTTAAGTATTTTTTACTTGGTGTTGAAATGGGTCTACTAAGTACTTGGAGATTTCTAGTCTTACGTCTGATCAATGTATGACCAGAGTCTGCAAGAACGAGGATAAACCTATTAAGACATCGAGTTATAAAAGTATTTTGATAAAGTATTATATAAAGGATATTTTCATCATTTTCTTCCTAAATAATTTAGAATGTTTAAAATATTATTTATTTATATACTACATGGCTTAACAGTAAATTATTAGTGTTGTAAATATTTTAGAAGTTATTAATTAAATAAAACATATTTAAAGTAAATGATTATTGATTTGTTAATAATGTTTGAAAAGTATATCGAGATAAAATTATTAAGTATATGAATTATGGATTTAATGTTTTCAATAGCATCTTTGTAAATATAAGTAATGATGTAAATAATTGTTTTCAAATAGTTTACATATATTTATAAAGATGTTATTTAAATATTAAATGGTATTTATACATGAAGCAAGGAATTTTACAAATGAATTTTGGAAAAGTATTAAAGTATTAGAGATGGTTGATTTGCAAATGAAGCTTTCAAATAAATATTTCAAGTAAAATATATATAATTTTCTTTGAATGTATAATTTAAAGATATTATATAAATGGGAAAAAAAATTGATATGTGAAGTTTATTTATAGTAATGTACTTGACAAATAAATTTAAATCTCTATTTTGGAAGTATTGTCTTGAATATTTATTTGATTTCTAGGTACTAATAGTAAATTTATTGGTTTATTTAGTGTTTGAAATTTTGTATTAAACCATAATAAATATTTTCCATGATTTGAATATTCATTTTAAACAAGTGTGTAAAATTAGTTATGAAGATATGAAATTTTATACTTTGAATTAGAAATTTAATGTAAGATTTGAAGTATATTATTAATTTCAGTTTAATAATTTTGAGTTTATATTTATTTTAAAAAGAATAATAGCGAGTCTAATAAATTATCGGATTTAAGGAACTTTATTTTAAAACTTATTATAATGTTCTGATATAAATTTCTAACATTGTTTTAGACCTTTGAAAAATCTTTGCATAATGCTATAAGGATGTTTTAAATATATCTTATATTCTTACTAAGTGAATGGGGTTAAATATTTTAATTGAATTTTTTTGATATATTTAAATATTTCTTTTCTCTTTAAGGGCGAATATCAAAAACTTAAATTTTATTTCAATAACCGAATTGGGTAATAAACTTAAGTAAGGCAATAGAAGCTTGAGTAATATTTTATGAAATGACTCATTAATAACTTAAATCTTTAATGGAAAACAAATTATGTAAGTGGTTGATTTTATTTATATAAATAAGTGAATGGAAATCAATTTAAAGACAAAATGAAATTTATGATTTGAATTGACAATTTGAAATTACAATTTGAATTGAATGACTATTTATTGATTTAATAAAATGGATTGAATTAAATTGCTGAATATAAATTAAAATAATTGAAATGTATATGGTTTAAAATTAATTTCTTTATTTCTTTTTTCAATCTATTTTTTCTTTTTGGTTGTTCTATTCGCGTACCTCCTTCCTTTTCGGAGACGAAAAGTTTTGAGTGGTCGAGAGTGTAACGACCCGTAAATTTTTAATGGTTTTAATAATATATTTAACTAATTTTTGTGAAATTTTAAATAATAAAATTCTAAAAAAAATTTGATAATTGGATTACGTCTATTTAAACATAACTAATGGTAAATTTTCATCTAATAACATGGAAGTTTATTTTCTTGTGTAAATTTTATTTTAGTTCAAATCAGTTAAAAATTGATGATAATAAAATATTTTCGAAACCTGAATATTTTTACACAATAAATTTGTAAATCATCTTCTAAGTGTGATGTCACATTTCGTTTCGTCGAATTTGGACTGCTATTGCTCCATTTATCTTATTTTCGATAGATTTATCAACATTTTCGGTACCGATTATTGACTTTTGATAGGATAATCGTATCATTGATATCTATATACCATTTTGATCGACTCATCATGCTAATCTCTACGGTATATTCAATTCTGTGTTTTGAAGTCTGGTACGCAACGGAATTGTGCAAATGGTAATAGTATCAGTACGTTTCTAAAGTCTTTTGGTTTCTCGTGTCCTTTTGGTTCGTTGTCCTCTTGTTATCCACGTGAAGATCGATAGACATCTGTATTTAATAATTTTTCGCTTTTCCTTTTTCAATTCCTATTGTTATCTATATTTTATCCGGTTCAACATATTTTCCAATTCGTTCATTTATTTACATCCATTCCTTCTCTCCTTTTTTTATTTTGGTTCTAAGAAAAATATGTTTATATATATAACGTTTGCCTGGACCAGCGGTTTCCCTTCTTTTGCTCTACCTCACCTCGTAAGTCGTTCCCTATTTTCTCTTCGCCCCTCTGGCCTTCAACATCCTGACCTCACCTCTTTGCCGTTTATTGCCTGTCGCGTTCAATCCCTCACCAAGCTAGTCGAGTTTCCCATCCTACCCTTCTTCCTCTTCACGCAACAACATGTCATCATCGGTTTTCACTTCATCTTCCCTTGCCGAGTCGTGAACGGGTGCCATACCCACGTCTTCCATCATCACCACCTCACTGAGGCTTCTTTTGGTATGTTATATATTAGTTAACATATATTTGTTTAGTTTTATACATGGATGTTTAGTAGTATATGTACATATATATTGTTTAGATTTTGTATATTTTGACAGAAGCTATCTATGCCATTGTATGTTTAGGTTTATATATATATATTTAAATTCAAACTGTATTTGAATTAAGAATATGATTTTAGTTATATACAGTTATTTATATAAGTTGTTTATTGTCATCAATCTAGTTTTGATTTGATTTCGTCCATTTCTATTTATCAGTTTTCCGTCAAATTCGTGCCAATCTAGCTTCGCTTTGGAATTCATAGTTGGATTTGTAACCCATTTCGTTGTCATATCTCTCTATCCTCGAAAGGTGAGCAATCACTCACGATTAACATTCTTATATTTATTAAATATGATTTCAATTGAAATGACAATTGAAATATGCTGCTATTAGTTATTTACATTGCTATATATATATATATATATATATATATGTTATTATCTGTATCTGTTCACCTATGACATTTGACACCATTATCTGTTATTAACATTGATGATATATGCCTATTATATTATTATCATATCTGCTATCACTCTGCAAGTTTCCTATTAGTTTCACTATGGGTTGAAATGATACATACCCGAACGATCTATAGAATAGAAGAAAATCGTTATGGGTTGAAATGATAAACCCAAGCGATTTTCATTTGAATTGAATTTGAGAATGCGGGTTGAAATGATATATATATATATATATATATATTTATTTATTTATTTAAATTGCGGATTGAATTGATAAATATTCGTTTCACTTGACTATAGGATAGAAAATTATACGGACACTGTTGGTCGATATATAAATGTTTAGAAATGATTACTTTGGTTTTGAAAGGAAATATATATGGTTCTATTTAGTATTAAAATATTTTATATATAAATAAGTTCTAATATAAAATAGATTTAATAATAAGATTTAATTTAATAAAGTTGATTTAATTTATATATAATATGTTTAACTCTTATTTAAAATTTCATTTTAAAAATAAATTTTATATTTAGTTTATAAGTTAAGGATGGGAAGATAAATTTGAATTTAGTTGAAATTTATTTAATTAAGAATTTTTTTTAATTAAATCGATTTGAAATTATTGAATTTGAGGTTTAAGACAAGATTATATAAATTGATTTTCGTTTAAGGTGATTAAATAAATATTTCAAGTTTAAATAAATTGATGGAAATATTTAGTGATTTGAAATTTGGGGTTTATTTAAATGATATTGGATTTATTAAGTGAATATTTCAAAACTAGATAATAAGGAAGTTAAATTAAGATATATATGAAATTATCAAATTTAGTTTTGAAATTGTGGAATATTCAATGCTCTGAAATATATCGAAATTGAAATGGTTTATTTTGTGGTTCAAATCTTTATTTGAAATTAATATAATCTGAAATGGTTTATTGAGAAACTAAATTGAGTTGAAATTGATGAATTGAGATTGAATTAATTTGAATTTTTGGAATTCGAGTTGATTTGGAATCGTTTTGTGAAATTTAGGAAAGATATTTATTATGTAAATATTTTTAAGTTATATTTAAAGCTATTTCATATTTTACTTTATAAATTATTTTTTATATGAACTATTTTTAATATAAACTACTTTATTATACTAACTATTTTAATATAAACTATTTTAACTTATAACTCTATTATTAAAATTATTTTACTTTGTAAACTATTTTATTATTAATATCTAAACTGTTCAAGCGAGAAGTTATGTTTCTAAGTGTTACCATTTCCGAAGCGCTATAATTTCTGAGTTTTATAAGCTCTAAATTGTTATAACTTTGAAAGTGCTATGATTTTTGGAAATGGATATATTTCGATTGAAAATTTATATCGTATTGATGCGCTTTTGAAATGGATATGATATTTTAGTTGCGAAGTATAAATTATTTTGGTAAGACCACGGCGTTATAATGACATTTGGTTATTAATAATGTATAGCATCATAGAGTAGGTTGCTCCACGGATCCTTAGAGGATGGTTATCTCAAACATCCTTGAGTTACTTGTATTTCGATTGATGTTTCACTTGAGTTGGATTTATTGATATAAGAATGTTAATCCTGACTCGGGAGTTTTGTGTTTTTCTTTACGCTCGTGTCAGACTGAGTGTCACACCATTTGAGACTCACCTTTGAAGTTTGAGCTTCGCTTGGAGATCCATCTATCTATTCAGCTTGAAGTTGTTCAGTTAACTCATGTAATATTCTTATCTTGCATTTGACTATTATATTGAGATTTCTATGTATTCGAGATTTCTGTTGTATCTTGTTTAACTCTGATATATATATAGTAGCTTCATGAACTACTATTCGTTTGTTTCCACAACTTATTGTTATATACTCTGTGTCTGTGATTCTGTGATTTTTATTTACTGTATATGCTGAGTTTTGCCAAATATAAATTAACAATATAGTATTTTGAGCAATTCAAATCCGGCATATGTGGATGCAAATGGTTGAAAATATCAGGCTGTTACACTATACTATAGCCCACAAAGCACATACAATCATAACATTGACCTATAAAACAACCTTAGACTGATTCGAGGTTGTTAAATAAATAAAAAACCCCGAGTTAGGCTAGACATCTAGCTGTGACTACAGTCATGCAATAGAATATAAACAAATGTGTCGTATTGGGTTCTATGGGGTATATAAGTTACGTACAGGGTCTGTAACATCCCGCCTTTTCGCACGATTTAAATCGACACACGTGCCAATTCAAACCATACGCAAGGGCGGATTGTTATGGGGTAAATAAGAAAAACAAGAAGGAAAAAAACAAAACAGAATCTCACAGCGGAAGGATAAAATATAATAATCAAATACACAGTTCATGAAGCTGTTTTACAAAAACATTTGATTATATTTACATAATACATATCAGAGTTACACATACCAATAACAATGCAGCTGAACAGTATGAGTGTAGTGCAATAGAATAAATAATAATAATACGAATCTTCGTCTTCGTCCTCCAAAGCTAAATCTTCAAATCCTGAAACGCTCAGACTGACCCGAGCGAATTGAAAAACAAAACACTCGAGTCAGAAATAAAAGATCTTATGTAAGTTAAATTAACAGAAATAATAATGAGTGCAGCAACTCAAGAGATGCTTAGGATTTACATCTCTTAAGGATCCGTTAAACTATTTACTATGTAGTATATTGCGCTATTATAATAGTGTCTAATTGTAAAATAAACTTACTTTTAAATAGCGTTAAGGAGTGACCCAATATTCCCCTTAACATAATAATAGTCCCAGTAGTCCATCCAATATCATAGTCCCTCCTGATCGGGAAGCCACCAGAGGATACCACACGGGCTACGGGAGAAATCCAAACTCGTACAAGGCGCGATAGGGTAGGTGACACGGCACAACTAGGCAATGCCAGGGTAGATATACCAATTACGCTTCCGGGTCGGTGGTAACGCGTAGCCGCAGCTACCGCCCACCTCGAGCCACACCCCCAAATCAAAAGTGGCCACCGAATCAATCCAAAGTCAGAGTATAGTATCGAAGGGATGTGTCCGATCAAAGGTGCTGCCTTATTAACCCGTCAATCGCTCATGTTTTGTCCACCTTATGCCAACTCACAGGAGTTGTGTCCACGTATTTACCTTACAGGAAACGCCACCACCAATCTACTTCATTCAGGAGTCTCCACCGCGTACACGGTTGGTAAAGTGGTTTTCGGAGTTGGCAGAGGGTATGACAACTTCCGATCCCAGTCTCTTTAACAACCAAACGTTATTATAACACCGCGGTCATTTAAAATAATTCTACTTTCAAAACCAGAATAAAATTATCCATTTCCAAACCCATAAATATGACATCATTTCTTTTTTTAAAACCCAAATAAATACGATATCATTTTATTTCAAATATATTTCTTTTCCAAAATCATGCCGCTTTAAATTTATAATGCCTCAAAACCAAATATTTGAATTTTAACTTTCAACATAATACTTCAAAATCCATAGTTTTTAAACCAAAACTTTCAAAACTTAAATGGTTTGGATGTTCAACAGTATATAAAATAAAATAGTTGAATTTAAAATTTCTTTAAAAGTGAATAATTTCCACACCTTCACAATTTTTATTCACTTTAAATTCAGTCTAAACCCATAACTTTTAGATTCACTTTCAGTTTGAATAAAACACTTCGATTTCAACATTTTCAAACTTTGAGAATTTAATGAATTTCAAAACTAAGGTTGGGAATTTCAAATCAACAATTCATTTTCCTATTATTTAGTTTGAAAGGTTTATATGATAAATCCATAACCATTAAAATAACTAAATTTATTAACACTAAAATTTCCTTCCATTTATTTATAATAGAATTATTCATTAAATCCAGTTATAAATTTCATACCTTTAAAATTTCCAATTTTAATAAGTTAACATCAACTTATGGAGTTAAATTTTCAAATAAGCTCAACTCCCATTTAATCTCAAATTTATCTTTCAATCTTATTTTATTTGAATCGTTGTAATTCTATATGTATATACAAGAACTTAAAATCGTACTAAATCGTAAAATATAAATTATCAAATGCCATTTTTCAACTTCTTCATTTTATTTAGCAGATTTATACATAGCTTAAATTCAACAATTTAACTTTTTATGTATATATAAAATATATTTGTATCTGTAACGACCCGTATTTTTACCTATCGAAAATCGTAAAACCGTTGTTATTAGGTCGCTAGTGTTGTTAAGTCGTCCAGAGTTAGGTCGTAGAAGAGTGTTGAGCGACCTAAAGGTAAGGCAGAGCGACCCAAGGAAGTCGGCGACTTAAGAGTTTAGGCGACCTAAGGAGTTAGGTCGTATGATAGCTTAGGTCGTATAGCAGATAGGTCATGGAGCGACTTAGCGGCATAGATTGGAGCGACTTAAGAGATTGGAGCGACCTAAGGGAACTAACGACTTAAGGAAGTTGGCAAAAGAAGTTAACGACCTAGTAGTTAGCGGCCTAGAAACTAACAGCATAGGAGTAGCGGCCTAGGAGGTTGAGCGAGTTAACGACCTATGGAAGATAGGTCGTTGGAGCGACTTAAGGATAATAGTTTAAGTCGTTATAGTATAGGTCGTTGAGACCCTGTGTTCAGTTAGGTCGTGAGCGACCTATGTTAGGTTGTTGTGTGTAGTTAGGTCGTGAAACGACCTAAGGTGGTTAAGCTGTGTAGCGTTAAGTCGCTAAGTCGTCGTGTATGTTAGGTCATGCCTGTGATGAGTCGCTGCATGTGTGTTAGGTCGTTGATTCATTAGGTCGGCAATGCAGTTGAGTCGTTAGGTCGTAGGTCGTTGGATTTTTAGGTCGTCAGGTTTTGTTAAGTCGTGAGCGACTTAAGGGCGAGCGACTTAAGGGTTCGGCCTATAAATACACGGGTTAGCTTCATTTTTGGGATCCGGATTTTGAAGCGAGGAAGTTCTGCCATTTTTGAGAGCTCGAGTGCTACGCTTCTTCACTTCTTTTCTACTCTTTAATCTTGTGCTTCCTTCCATCCAAATTGAAGATCAAGTCAATGATCCAAGAGCCTAGTTTGAAGATCTCCATCCACCGAAGAGGGATTTCATCGTTTGAAGCGGAATTTTGGCGGATCGAGCTAGATCCTTCGCTGTCCAGATTTGGAGTGTGTTGCTTTTAAGGTGTTTAGGTGATTCGGTGAGTGGTGGTTATCTCTCACACGGACCCAAAGGAGTATATTGGATTGGTGGCTTGATTTTGTGTTAAAAATAGTGATTTCATGCATTTTCGTAAACCTAAGTATAGATCCATGGTTCATGAAGATTTGACATCCATTATAATACATGTTAACATATGCAAGTTCATCCATCAAGTTGTAGAGATATTATTCATGATTATGCTTGTTAGATTTAGACTCTTTATTTACAAGATTGCCATTTTAGTTATAATTGCTTTTAGATCATGTTTGAATGCTTAATTACTTGGATTAATGATTGATTTGATTGATTGTTATAAATTAGTTGATTAGTGGTTGGATTTGGACAAGTTGGTCGAAGATGATTCAAAAGCTAAGGGAAAGGCTCTTGAATAGGAAAATGCTGCTCATGGCATATGTGGCGGATGATAAAGCTCATATGGACATATTTGATGATGATATTGAGATGGGACTTTGCTATGATGAATTAAAATAAGGCATGATGTGAAGTAGTCTTGGTACAATCCAGACGGGATCATTCCAAGCATGTTGATATCTCGAGGGATGGTTTGAGTTTGTGGATAATGGTTGGCTCGAGAGGCGTTTGAGCTAGCATGAGAATAGTCGTCGAGGAGGACGACTAGAAGGCTGAGATTTCATCGTTATTGAAGGTTCTAGCAGACTCAAAGCAAGAGTACGCTGGGCAGATTCGATAGTCCCAAAAGACTACAGTTGGTGGTCGAGTACTCTGGGCAGATTCGATAGTCCTAGGCACGGGCTGCGACGACGTGCGGAGTTTTGTCTAGAACCGGGGTTACCATTAGCCCTTGACGGACGGCTGAAAGAATGTGATGGTCATTAAATTAACGATGGTATCGAAGCAATGATAACAGTGATAGCCAGAGTCATGGATGTTTGGATGTTTTGGTTGTATCGTCATTCGGTCTCAAGAGCGATGTTTTCTGGGTGCTTATCTGATCTTGGTTTAGGCCTTGCGGGTTTGTACTTGGAAAACACCGACCTTGACTCGAGTGATAATTGATTTACTTTAAATGTATGATTTGCTATGTTTACTTCTGCTTAGTGTGTCTAGGGGCTACCATTGTAGAAAGAGGTGGAGTGGGAGGGTTGGGTTCCTATTCCTTTTACCTTTATGCTCTTTTGGTATGTTGTTAGTTAATTTACCGCTCACTAAGACTATTGTCTGACTCAAGGTTTTATGTTCAACTCTTATTACCTTGGGCTGTTCATCCATTTTGGGATGGGCAGACTAGGTAGCAGGTGACAGGTGTTGTTCTTAGTGACCAACGATGCTGATGACAAAGACGAGCTGGAGGCTTGCATATTGTTTTCTTACTATATGTACTGGATGTTCCGTTGCTTGTATATTCTCTGATTGATATGTAGTAAGGCTTGATGTATTGACTATTCAGATTTTTGTATCAAACTACTATGAGGCTTATTTGACGAGATTCTTTTTTGTGGAGCTTCACTATATATATATATATATATATATATATATATATATATATATATATATATATATATATATATATATATATATATTCTATTGTACTTTACCTATGCGCTGTGAGTAATACGATAGACTCCGTTGTTTTTACCTTACCTTGATGATCATCCATGGCTGCCTGGCACACTTTACAACGCACTATTTCCTTGTTTAGTGCAGGAGTCATGGGCGGTCGTTACATTTGGTATCAGAGCTTTGGTTAATCGATTTTAGCCAACGCTCGCTGACGTAACTACGTATGAGAGACGTAATTGTATTTTGATGGATGATTACCATATATAATATAGTGGCTTAGAAGGATTTGAACCTCTTATGCAGTTGTTTCTCAAGGTGCGCTAATCATTTTTTTTTATAGATATCAAGAATGAGTCGAAGAGGGAGACCAGCTGCTAGGGAAGGTCGTGCTGCTGAGGGGGCTGCTGATTATGCTGCTATGTTCGAGGCTATGATGACTTCGATCATAAGGAGGATGCCAGCTCCGGGGCCATCAGTAGAAGTTGGAGTTCAAGTTCAAGCTCCAAAACCGGTGGATTTTGCTAAGTTGTGTAAAGACTCTACTGCTCTTGGAGGAAAGGTTTTCTTGGAAACAGAGTCAACCATTGAAGTCCAGAGGTGGATAGATGCTTGTAGAAGAATCTTTGGTGACTTGGGAATTGAGGATGTAACCAAAAGGAAGCTCGCATCAAGACAGCTTCAGGGAAGAGCTTCTGATTGGTGGAACTCTATCACCATTGATACTCCGGAGGAAGAAATTAATTGGGTGCAATTCCAAGCCAAATTTGAAGCTAAGTTCATTTCTACAGCTCAGAAATCTATTCTGTTCAAGAAGTTTGTGGAGCTCAAGCAAGGTGGAAGACCAGTTCTTGAGTATGTTTCTGAGTTTGAAGCCTTGTCCAAGTATGCCCGGTCGTATATTGAATCTCCATATCAGAAGAACGAGAAGTTTGTGACAGGCTTGGACATTTATCTAGGGAGGCAGTTGGTGGATCATCTGGACGATCCATTTGAGAAGCTTGTGGAGAAAGCTCTCAGGCACGAGAATCGGTTTCCTAAACAAGGATCTGTTGTCGCTGTGACCAAGGAGGAGTTTAAACCACAGCAACGTGGAAACAAGAAGAGGAAGCAGCAGCAGCAGCAGAAGGGTAAGGATGGCCAGAAGAAGCCGAAGGGCGAAGTGACCTGCTACAACTGTCAGTAGAAGAGCCATTTCTCCAAAGATTGTAAGAATCCAAAGGTGCCGGTGAAGTGCCACAACTGTGACAAGCTGGGGCATATTAAGAAGAATTGTCCAGAACCAAGGAAGGACAGGCAGATTGTGCAAGCTTATGCTTTGGGGGCTGTGCCATCATCATCAAAAGCCCCTACTACGGAAAAGAAAGGAAAGAGTGTGGTGGTACAAGGTACTCTTTCCATTTGTGGTGTTCCAGTTAGAGTGTTGTTCGATACTGGGGCTTCGCATTCTTTTGTTTGTAATGAACTTGTAGGCCGGTTGGATTTGGAACCGGATATTGTTGATAGACCATTGGTTGTGACTAATCCAGTTGGGGGTTCGTCTTGTTTGTGTATGATATGCCGTGGTCTGGTTGTATCGAGTCATGATTGCTCTTTTGTTTGTGATTGTTTTGTTCTGAACTTTGAGGAGTTTGGAATTATTTTGGGTATGGACTGGCTTAGGAAGTATGCGGCAAAGGTTAATTGTAAAAGGCTGGAGGTGATAGTCGAGAATGTGGAAAGGCGAAAGGTTGTGATACGATGTAAGCATGAGGAAGGTGTCTTCATGAGCTTCATGTATTCGCTAGTTGTTCCACGGGATGGACTGTCATCGGTGCCGATCGCAAATGGATTTGAGGATGTCTTTGATGAGGTCAAAGGGTTACCACCGCATAGAGAGATCGAGTTTCGCATCGATCTAGTTGAAAGAGCCAGGCCTGTTGTGATGCCTCTTAGGCGGATGGCGCCTAGGGAACAGCAAGATTTGAAGGTGCAAGTTGATGATCTTCTACAGAAAGGATTTATTCGGCGTAGTGTGCCCGACTGGGGTGCACCAGTTGTGTTTGCAACCAAAGCAGATGGATCGTTAAGGTTGTGTGTGGATTATCGTGAGCTGAATAAAGTGACTAAGAAGAACAAGTATCCATTGCCGAGAATAGATGACTTGTTTGATCAGCTTCACGAAGCTAAGGTGTTTTCTCAGATGGATTTGGCAACGGGATTTCACCAATTAAGAGTGGCAAAGGACAGTGTGCCGAAGACTGCTTTCAGGACACCGTTTGGTTTCTTTGAGTGGCTGGTAATGCCGTTTGGATTGACCAATGCACCAGCATATTTTGTGGATCTTATGAATAGAGTGTTCAGGGATCAGTTGAACAAGTTCGTACTAGTGTTCGTGGATGATATTTTGATTTATTCCAGTAATGAAGAAGAGCACAAGACGCACTTGCGTATTATTTTGGAAACCTTGCGGAAACATCAGTTGAAGGCTAAGTTTTCGAAGTGTCACTTCTGGAAGAGTGAAGTGAGGTTCTTAGGCCATATTATCTCTGGAAATGGAATAGCGGTTGATCCCGCCAAGGTGGTAGCAATCCAGGATTGGGTTAGACCTAAGAATGCATCTGATGTGAGAAGTTTTCTTGGATTAGCAGGATACTATTGTTGGTTTATCAAAGACTTTTCCAAGGTAGCTGCACCATTAACAGGATTGACGAAAAAGAATCAAGTATTCAGATGGGATGCTAAGTGTGAGCCAGCTTTCGGAATCCTAAAAGAGCGACTAACAAGTGCTCCTGTTTTGACTATTCCAAGTGGTAATGATGAGATGGTGGTTTATACCGATGCATGTGGTACTGGACTTGGAGCAGTGCTGATGCAGAAGAGTAAAGTTGTTGCGTATGCAAGTCGACAACTGAAGCCGCATGAAAGGAATTATCCGACTCATGATTTGGAGTTGGCGGCGATTGTATTTGCTCTGAAGATGTGGAGACATTACCTATTGGGAGTCCGATTCGAGTTGTTTACAGATCATAAGTCGTTGAAGTATCTTTTCTTCCAAAAGGATTTGAATCTTCGACAGCAACGATGGCTAGAGTTTTTGGCATCATATGATTTTGGTATAGCCTATACTCCGGGAAAGGGTAACGCAGTGGCAGATGCGTTAAGTCGAAAACAGGCAGGATTGGGAGCCATGTTTTCAGAATGGAAGAGTCTCGAGTATTTGGCTGGATTTGACTTCAGGCCCAGATGTGAATTGGAACCCAAGATGTTGGCAAACTTATCGATAAGACCTACTCTTGTGGAAAGAATTGGTGAGAGCCAAAAGCGAGACGATAAGATTGTCAAGATTATCCGTGATTTGGAATCGGGGTTGGACCGGAGAAGGAGAAAGGATTCGAGGTCGATCGAGAGGGTTGGCTTCGGATGCAAGGAGGACTAGTTGTTCCTGATATAGATGAATTGAGAGATGAAGTTCTGAAGAAAAGTCATCACTCGAAGCTGACAATTCATCCAGGTGGAAATAAGATGTACCGGGATATGAAGAGAACCTATTACTGGGAAGGTATGAAGAAGGATGTTGGAAATTTTATTTCCAAGTGTATGAACTGCCAGTTGGTAAAAGCCGAGCAGAAAAAGCCCAGCGGATTGCTTCAGCCATTAGAAGTTCCTACATGGAAGTGGGAGCAAATATCGATGGATTTTATCGATGGGTTACCTACAACAAGAGCGGGAAATGAAGGGATTTGGGTCATTATAGATCGTTTGACTAAGAGTGCAAGATTTATTCCTGTTCGATCAACTAGGACTGCATCGAAGTTGGCTGAGCTGTATGTTAAGTGGGTAGTTCGATTCCATGGTATTTCGAAAAGTATAGTGAGCGATCGAGACCCATTGTTCACTAGTGGATTTAGGAAGAGCTTCTAGGAAGTTTTGGGAACCGAGTTGTGTTTGAGTACAGCTTATCACCCCCAAACAGATGGTCAGACCAAGAGAGTCAACCGAGTTTTGGAAGATCTCCTCAGAGCATGTGTTTTGGAGTTCGGAGGATCATGGGAAAATCATCTTCATTTGGTGGAATTTTCGTATAATAAGAGTTACCAGTCCAGCAATGGTATGGTGCCGTATGAAGCATTGTATGGAAGACCGTGTTACTCCCCGACATGTTGGTTGGAAACGGGAGAAAAGTTGATACTTGGGCCAGAAATGATTCAACAGACTTCGGATTGCATAGAGATCATTCGGCAATGAATGAAGGCAGCCCAAGACCGTCAGAAAAGTTATGCCGATAAGCGTCGTAAGGATTTGGAGTTCGACATAGGTGATATGATTTTTGTGAAGATTTCTCCACTGAAGAATGTCATTCGATTCGGGAGGAAAGGAAAATTGACTCCGAGATTTGTTGGACCATTCCCGATCATCGAGCGAATTGGAAAGCTCGTCTACAAATTGGAGTTACCAGAAAAGATGTTGGGTTTGCACAATGTTTTTCATGTATCGTACCTACGGAAGTGTGTGCACGACTCGAATACAGTGGTTTCTGCTGATTGCTGTGAAGATTTTGAGGTTAATCCAGTTAATAAAGACCTCATAAGCCGCTTCGTGTTGTGGAAACTGACACGAAACAGCTTAGGAGGAAGGTAGTTAGGTTGCTCAAGATACAACGGAGTGATGATGTTAACGACTATACATGGGAGGTGGAAGAGAGGATAAAGGCAGCTTATCCTGAACTCTTCGAGGTATGACCATAAGGTGTCGTGTCATCTCATGACATTGTAACTTGTTCTAGTCTTAGAATTCTGCATGGTAGGCTAGTAATTGGACGCATGGTTTGTTGGTTGCTATGGATGGTAGACATGCAGAATAGTTTTTGGTTGTTCTTGTTTGTTTGAAATTTCGGGGGCGAAATTCCTAAGGAGGGGAGAATGTAACGACCCGTATTTTTATGTATCGAAAATCGTAAAACCGTTGTTATTAGGTTGTTTGTGTTGTTAAGTTGTCCAGAGTTAAGTCGTCCAGAGTTAGGTCGTAGAAGAGTGTTGAGCGACCTAAAGGTAAGGCAGAGCGACCCAAGGAAGTCGGCGACTTAAGATTTTAGGCGACCTAAGGAGTTAGGTCGTATGATAGCTTAGGTCGTATAGCAGATAGGTCGTGGAGCGACTTAGCGGCATAGATTGGAGCGACTTAAGAGATTGGAGCGACCTAAGGGAACTAACGACTTAAGGAAGTTGGCAAAAGAAGTTAACGACCTAGTAGTTAGCGGCCTAGAAACTAACGGCATAGGAGTAGCGACCTAGGAGGTTGAGCGAGTTAACGACTTAAGGAAGATAGGTCGTTTGAGCGACTTAAGGATAATAGTTTAAGTCGTTATAGTATAGGTCGTTGAGACCCTGTGTTCAGTTAGGTCATGAGCGACCTATGTTAGGTTGCTGTGTGTAGTTAGGTCGTGAAACGACCTAAGGTGGTTAATTTGTGTAGCGTTAAGTCGCTAAGTCGTCGTGTATGTTAGGTCGTGCCTATGATGAGTCAATGCATGTGTGTTAGGTCGTTGAGTCGTTAGGTCGGCAATGCAGTTGAGTCGTTAGGTCGTAGGTCGTTAGATTTTTAGGTCGTGTGGGTTTTGTTAAGTCGTGAGCAACTTAAGGGCGAGCGACTTAATGGTTCGGCCTATAAATACACGGGTTAGCTTCATTTTTTGGGATCCGGATTTTGAAGCGATGAAGTTCTGCCATTTTTGAGAGCTCGAGTGCTACGCTTCTTCACTTCTTTTCTACTCTTTAATCTTGTGCTTCCTTCCATCCAAATTGAAGATCAAGTCGAAGATCCAAGAGCCTAGTTTGAAGATCTCCATCCACCGAAGAGGGATTTCATCGTTTGAAGCGGAATTTTGGCGGATCGAGCTAGATCCTTCGCTGTCCAGATTTGGAGTGTGGTTCTTTTAAGGTGTTTAGGTGATTCGGTGAGTGGTGGTTATCTCTCACACGGACCCAAAGGAGTATATTGGATTGGTGGCTTGATTTGGTGTTAAAAATAGTTATTTCATGCATTTTCGTAAACCTAAGTATAGATCCATGGTTCATGAAGATTTGACATCCATTATAATACATGTTAACCTATGCAAGTTCATCCATCAAGTTGTAGGGATATTATTCATGATTATGCTTGTTAGATATAGACTCTTTATTTACAAGATTGCCATTTTAGTTATAATTGCTTTTAGATCATGTTTGAATGCTTAATTACTTGGATTAATGATTGATTTGATTGATTGTTATGAATTAGTTGATTAGTGGTTGGATTTGGACAAGTTGGTCGAAGATGATTCAATAGCTAAGGGAAAGGCTCTTGAATAGGAAAACGCTGCTCATGGCATATGTGGCGGATGATAAAGCTCATATGGACAGATTTGATGATGATATTGAGATAGGACTTTGCTATGATGAATTAAAGCAAGGCATGATGTGAAGTAGTCTTGGTACAATCCAGACGGGATCATTCCAAGCATGTTGATAACTCGAGGGATGGTTCAAGTTTGTGGATAATGGTTGACTCGAGAGGCGTTTGAGCTGGTATAAGAATAGTCGTCGAGGAGGATGACTAGAAGGATGAGATTTCATCGTTATTGAAGGTTCTAGCAGTCTCAAAGCAAGAGTAAGCTGGGAAGATTCGATAGTCCCAAAAGACTACAGTTGGTGGTCGAGTACTCTGGGCAGATTCGATAGTCCTAGGCACGGGCTGCGACGACGTGCGGAGTTTTGTCTAGAACTGGGGTTACCATTAGCCCTTGACGGACGGCTGAAAGAATGTGCCGGTCATTCAATTAACGATGGTATCGAAGTGTGATATCCTGGAATTTCGAGAAATTTAAAATGTGAAAATCTCTTAATTAAATTCTTTAAATTTGATAAAAATTGTTATTTTCAAATATAAATAACCAATTAATTAATAGTGTGATGTTTTTAATTATGATTATAGATTTATTTTGAATTTGAATTTAAAAATGGAATTTAAAAGAATATATATCTTAAAATAAAAATAATAATATAGTTTGGGTTTAAAATTATGAATGAGCTTTTATTTGAAAATGAGATTTGTTTTACATTATTTTCTTTAAAGGGAAATTTAATTATAGAAATTTTGAAAAGTATTTATTTAATATGAATAAATACAAAAGCTTTTTGATTTAGCATTTAAAAATGAGTTGGGAATATTATATATGACTTTATTTAAAAAGATAATTGGTTTTTATTTTATTTTATTTTTTTTAAAAGTTTTATTTATTTAAAATTAGTAAAGCATTTATAAATTAAGAAACATATTAATTAATTAGGAAATCATATTTAAAAAGCTTTTAAAATTCTTTTAAAAATAAACATAAATAGAAAAGACAAATGTAATTCAATTAAGAAGTTAAGTAACAAGTGTTAAGATCTAAAACTCTTAATGTAACATGTGTTTGGAAATTAAGTAAGGTATGAGACAAGTGTCCTCTTTTTATTTTCTTTTTCCTTTATTTTTATAAAATCTAAATTAACTTATAAAAATCCCTAATCTTCTCCTCATTTTCTTTTTACTATCTTCTTCTCCAAATTTAAAAAAAAAAGCTTGTAATCAAATTACTAAAACCTGAAAACAATCAATGCAAAGATCAACGTCAAGTTTCTAAACCCAGATCAGCTTTCAAACTTCAAACTTGAGCAAAGCTATGCAGAGGATCAATCCTACTCAAAGTAAATTCAGGAATAATCTGCTCTAATCAAGTGCAACTATGTCCTCTGTTCCTTAGCTGGTGAGTAAACAGATACTCACTTAAATGCTAAATCCTGCTTGGAAATTTATGCTTGTGAGTAACTCTTTCTTTAAAAAGTTTAAATATTTAATTAGTCTGGATGCATGCTAAGTTATAGAGTGTATATGTTTTATGTGAATATATATATATATATATGGATAAGTTCTGTATAATATATATGAATGTATTGGTGGAATGCATGCTGTATAGCCATGTTTTCTGATTTTAGTTTCCAGGAAACTGGAAAAAAAAATACCTCTTGATTCATTTGCTGTTAGAACTTAGTTTTTAAACAGGAATTGATTGTTTGATTTTAGATTAAGTTTAAAAAAAAATTATTTAAGTTAAATTTAAATTGAAATCCCATAGGAAACTTGAAAGAACAGGGCAAGATTAAGAATAGGGGAAAGCTCAAACATATTTATTTATAAATTCAGATTCATAAACTGAATACCTATACAAAAACTCGATTTTTAGGAGTAAAATCATATTTTTTAGATTTGTAACTTCTAAGATAATCGCGATTGGGGGTTTTGGGGCTCATTGCCAATTCACGGCGAACGGCGAATGACCTGAGTCGAGTTTATGGTCGGAGTTAGCTGGTGGCAAGATGGTTTCAGGAAAACTAATGGTGAGTTTTTCTGATGGCCGTAATTGTCAGGGAATGGAGATTTAGGTTTTTGAGAGGCGTTTTGGGACGATGGGGTTGAGAGCTTGGCGCGACGATGATCGGTCATCGGAAGCGATCGCACTAGGGAAAAATGTCGCTGGAAGTCGAGATGGGTTTTATGGCATGATTGGCGAGGTTACTCAGGGACTAGATCGTCGGCAGTGAGTGTTTTCTGATGATGGTTGTTCCAGCATTGGGATGTTCGGTTCAATTTTATGACTCGAGGCTGGAATCATTATTCTGAGTGGACGATCGTGTAAGCAAGGTTCGTTATGGTTTGTCTGGGGTCGGAGAGATGACCGTAGGTGGTGGAAGCAATCGTGCAGGTGCACGGTGCACTGCTAATGTCAGGCTTTGTTTATTTGAAGATGATGTTGAACTCGCGTATGTCTCGAGTAGTTTGGGTTTTTACTCGAAGAAATTTGGGGTATAACTCGAAGTGAATAGGGTTCTAGCTCGGGTAAGATTAAATTCAGGTTTTAAAACCTGACAGTTTTCCTGTTTTAAAATTTAAAACTAAATTTATAAAGAAGAAGAAGCAAAAGCTTGGGTTTTTAAAACTTTTAGTTATAAAAGGGTATTTGGTTTTGAATTTAAAACTGGAAGTTTAAATTGAGAAATATAAAAATTTAAAGTGAGTTTGAATCTGAGATTTTAAATCTGGAATTGTGTTTGAATTTCAGTTTTTGAAAATAAAATAAAGTTTAAATTTAAATTGTTTATTATATTGAAAGGTTAAATTGAAAAGAATTTAAATTGAATAGGGATTTAAATCCTTTTAAACTTATTTTATAAAGTGGATGTTTCTCTTAACATATGAGATAAAAAGGTTTTGAATTATTTTTAAAACCTTGTTTAAGCTAAATTTGTATCTTAAGTTTAAAATGAAATTTAAAGTAAATTTGAAACCAAAGAGTTTTTTTAAATACCTTAATTAAGTAAGAAATATTTATCTAAAAGATAAATAAAATTTAATGATTGGATTCATTAAATTATTAAGATAATTAAGATGGGTAATTAATTATCTAATTAATTAGTAAAATGGATGGTTAATTAAGTAATTAAGAATTTTTAAATTGATTAATTAAAAACTTAGATAATTAATTATGGTTAATTAATCTGAAATTATGATTAAGATTTATTAATCAAGTGATTAAGGATTAATTAAGATTGTAATTAACCCTTAATTAATTAATAATTAGAGATTAATTAAATTGTAATTAAATATTAATTAATTTGTAATTAATAAGGGTTAATCTAAGCTATTTACTTAAGGAAGTAATTAAGAATTGTTAATGAAGGTCATTAACTTAAGATTATTTAATAATTAGTTAATGTGATTCATTTTAGTAATTAATTAGATTAATTAATAATAATCATTTGTGAAATTGTTTATGTTTAATAACTTAATGGAAGTAATTAATGAATTAATTACTTAATGTAATTAATTGTGCTAATGTGATTGGTTTTGATTAATTAATTAAGTTTAATTAATTTAAACGCTTGATGATTAATGAATAATTACTTTATGTAATTAATGGAATTGTAATTACTTAGGGAAGTAATGAATTGATAATTACTGGATGTAATTAAAGATGTTAATGATGAAAGTAATTTGGATTTAATTACTTTGTAATTAATCAAGGAATTAATTAGAGATAATTAGGAATAATCAATTTATTGATGAAGTAATTAAGGGTAGTTAATTACTGATGTATTTAAATCAAGGGTGATTAATGATTACGGTAGCAATTAATGGAATAATTAAAGGTTAATTACTGTTTTGGGTTAAGAATAATTAATTTATGGAATTAATTAATGGTTAATTACTTAAATGTAATTAAAGGATGAATAGAATAATGGTGGAAGCCTTTGAGTTATTGTTATCCCTAATATATGGTTCGTAATGCTATGTGTTATGAAATGTTTGGTTCAACTGAGAAGATGTGGCTATTTATCGATAATGAATTACTATGACATCCTGTGTTTTAAGTAGAATTGTATCTCGCTTGAATAATTTAAGTTAAGTTGATATTGGATTCGAAGAGACCGGAGTCGGGTATAGTAAATATCCGAAACCACTTCGATTCTTTATAATTTGATGTGTGGAATCAATAGAATGAAATGGATGGGTCCATTTAACCTATGTCTGGTACTTAGAAATTAAGGTGTGATGAAGTAATGTTTATAACAAATTGTAAATTTGTAAATTGATACAAGTACCCCGGGTTTATAAGTGTTGCATGCTTTTTTATTCTTGTTGAATGGGTTTACTCACGCTG
Organism: Allium cepa; assembly: GCA_030765085.1. NCBI lineage: Eukaryota > Viridiplantae > Streptophyta > Magnoliopsida > Asparagales > Amaryllidaceae > Allium > Allium cepa. The sequence continues at coordinate 213,817,039 of CM060930.1, read as the reverse complement.
GTTTCCAGCCTGACTCGGGTGTTACTTTGATGTAATGCTCGGGTCAGACCGAGTATTACAGATTTTCAGGTAAGGACGTTTCGGAGCACAGAAGGCGGGCTGGATGGCTGGAATGTATGGAGCGTACCCGTTGTAATATATAGTTATATATCTAGGACATGTTGTTTTATAACGGTCCTGTGTTGTGTAATTGTTGTAACTCTGATATATGAAATGTAAATGTACAGATACAGTTTTTTTTTGTAAAGTGTTATTATGTGATATTATATTTTGATCCGCTGTGAATGTGAGGTTTCATGTTACTTGTTTTTGTTTCTTTTCTCTTCTATCTCTTCTTCTTTTCTAACTATCTGGAAATTTCGGGATCGAAATTTCCGGGTCGTGACATTTGGTATCAAAGCCAGGTTAAGCGAGAACCTTGGCTCTACTGGGATTACTCATTAAGGATAGGGTAAGTGGTACCCTAGGATGAGTTGAGTGTATATATGTATGAGAGAGCGTACTTGTTATTTTCTTATATAAAGGTTTTTAAATTTCAAAAGTAAATAAATCTTATATAAGAAATAGATTATCTATTATATTAAGGGAATTGGTTGATAAATTTTGGAATTAAATTAAGAAGTAATATAATACAACCAAATTGAAATCTTGAATTGGAGTAAATTAAGTAGGTTTTAGAAATACAACCAAAATGAAATTAAATAAGTTTAAAATGGATTCAAACTAAAATTGAAATCCTGAATTGGAAAAAAATATTTCAAAATAAGATGGTTTTAGATATGATAATTTTGGTTATTATCATAAATGGTTGTTGTATTTAATAATGAAATGTTTTAAGGAAGTAAACCATTTAAGTAAGTATGGGTTATAAATTGAAATAGAAGTTGATCTAAATTGTGAAATTTGAATCTTAAGATTTAAAAACATTTGAAATTTGTTTCCAAATTATTAGAAGGAATAACAAATAATATTATTTGAATGAGAGAGTTTGATGCAAACAAGAGTTGTTTAAAGATTTAAAGGAATTTGTTTGGATAAAAAAAACAAGGGTTGTTTGAAATTTTAAAAGAATTTGTTTAAATTAAAAACCAAAGGTGGTTTAAAATTTTAAAGTATAACTTGGTATGTAAAAGAAGTTAATATGTATATATGTGGATATACATAATATCAAATATGATTTGAAATAAACTCTGAAAGTTGAGATTTGAATGTGGAATAAGATGTGGTACCCGAAGAGTTAAGTTTTTGAACTTAATAAGCGGGAAGATTATTTATGAGAAGTTCAAAATTTGAAATGGAAGTTCAAACTAGGTAAGGTTGATTTCATTAAGTGAATTAAGTTTAACTTGAGAAAAGCTAAATATGTTGGGATGTTCAACCTGATTTGTAAAGTTTAAGATGAAATCAAGATTTAACTTAGGAAGTTAAATGGTTGATTGTAATTGAGAAATTGAGTGATCTCAAATAGGCTTTGAGATCTAGAAATTTAAAATGAATGGATGTTTTAAAATAAATTAGATGATATCATCCTATTGTTGTTAAAAATCTTTAAGTTGTGAATTGGATTTGTTTAAATGAATGAGAAATGGAGTATGGTAATCCACTGTTGGGATAAAAAGGTAAATAGATTTAAAGGAATTAAATCAACATTTGAAGTATTAACTCGAGTTTATATAATTCGAGATGGTTTAAATTTGAAATTTGAATTAATTGAAATTGTGGTTGATGATGTGTAAGTATGAAATCCAAATGGAAATTTTGGATTGGATTAATTTGTAATGATTTGAAATTAAAGTGGGTTTAATTTGAAATTAGTCCAAATTGATTTGAATAATTGGGAATTTTAGTTAAAGTTGAATAATTTTAAAATTCAAATGGAATTTGAATTGAATTTGAGGAGAAATCAAGAATAATTCAACTTGATTTGTTGAAACTGAGATTAATTCTACTTGAATTGGGGTTGAATAAATTTCAATGGAAATTGAAATTATTTAAATTGGAATTGGGTCAATTTAAATGGAAGTGGAATTTAAATTGAATTGATTTGGAATGGAGATTGGGAATTGAACGGTTTTGACTCTGGATTGTTTTTAATATAAATTATTTAATATAAACCTATTTTTCCAAGCTGTTCATTATATAAACAACTTTTCTTTTAAAAGCCAAACTATCTTATACTTGTTTTACAATTATTTTTGAAACTGTTTACTAATTTTATAATTATTTTATAAACTAATTACTATTTTCAACTACTAATTATTGTTTTATAGCTATTTTGCAACTATAAACTACTAATTATTATTTTATAAACTATAATTTTATAATTATTTTATAAACTACTAATTATTGTTTTATAAACTAATTACTATTTCAAATTTCTATGACTATTTAACTATTTTCCAACTATTTTACAATTACTGAACTATTTTACAGTTTTTTTTACAAACTAGTAATTATTTTTCAACTACTTATCTATTTCTTTAATTTTTCAAGTTATTTTCTAAATAAACTGGTCGGAGTTCAAACTGTAAATGGTTAAATACCCAATCGAGATAAGAATAGAGGTGATAATCCAAATGGATTGATACAATTGTGAGTTAGTGAATGAAAATTTAAGTGAATGTGAATAGAAATGGAATTGATTTGGTTAATAACCAATAAAGATAAATACGTAGGTTGTACGTATGTTATTCTATTCGCATAGTGATTTGATCCATATTTGAGCACAGAATTTTGAGATAGGATGTCGATCCGAGTTGGGATTTTTCACTCGATTTTTTACGGCGAACCTGGATATGGATTGTTGATTGGTTCTGGATGTTCTCTATCATAGTTAGGCTATGCAAGGAGAATGACGGCTTCTGATCAAGAAACCAGATCTGTGTCCGCACTAGGAAGTCGGGTGGACGATACTAGTTCGGAAGTGAAATTGTGTGATCGAGTGAGCGATCATATTGGTATGGCGTACGAATGATATGTGTACATCGTACGAATTTGAATGAAATTGATATTGAAAGGTGTAATTAAATTTGAATATTTGATTTTGGATAAATAAAGATATATATCTTTGTTATATAAGATAAAACTCCCTTTGATGAATCTTTTGTCGGAAAAAAAAATGGTTTTTGAAAATGTTTGAAGTATAAAAAGGAGTTTTATACAAGTTTGAAATGATCCTAAGTTTTTTTTAAAAAAAAAATTATATATGTATATATAAAGGATCTTATGAGGATTTTGGAAAAAGGTTTTGGAAACCTATGGATTTGGAAAGGCTTTTGATTTTTGGGTGAAATCAATATTGAATTTGGAAAGCCTAGTTTGAGAATTATTGATTTTGGAATAATCGATTTTGTGTAAAGGAGCTTTGTATGAGATCATACTAGCTGTATGACTTAAAAGATACTATATATATATATATATATGTAGTATAAAATGTTTTGATGATGGCTCTGGGGAAAAAGGCGCTTCCTTGGAATGGACTTCTGAGGAGTACCACTGGGTGGTGCTGCCTTGAGCCCTAAGGGGGGGGGTTCTAAAGTTGATCTTGTGAGCAGTCCGGACAAACTAGTTCCTGAGGATTATTGGGTAGCGAAAGTCAAGGGCGCTGATGCCTACAGGGGCATTTGGGTTATGCTGTGACGACAATGTAACTCGATGTCACTGCGATCTACTGTGGGGACCATAGCGAAAATCGTGTGGAGGATGAGTGCCAACGGTCCACACTTGATTTTGCCGGGAAGGCAACGCAACATCGGTGGACTGCGATCTATGGTCGAGTGGAGTGGAGAAGTTTTATTCTTTTGGCAGCGAAATTCGAGGGCGCTGATGCCTACAGTTATATGGGTTTTTGTTGTGATAGCTACGTAACACCAGTTGTAGCTGCGATCTGTAGCGGGTTCCATGGTGTAATCGGGGGGCGCGGAGGCCTACAATTATCTGTGGATTTTGTCGGGATGGCAACGTAACCATTGGGTTAACTGCGACCATGGATGGGGGTGATGATTTCCAGAGCATTCTCACCAAAGATATATCCTCTATTTTCAAAAATTGTTTTCTATATTTACAATACAATTATTTTCAAAGTATTTTCACTGGATGTTGAAAATGGGTCTGCCAAGCACTTGTAGATTTTCAGTCTTACGCCTGATTAACGTATGACCGAATTTCTGTAAGAACGAGGACAGACTTATTGAGACATTGAGTTATAAAAGTATTTTTATTAAAAACTATTATTGTAATACTATATAGGTTTTAAAGTGTTTTAAGATGATCAAGGAAAATTTATCTGAATTTAAGCATTTTAATAATTCTGGCTTCGTTTATTTTCGGGGACGAAAAGATTCTATGGGGGGAGGAATGTGATATCCTGGAATTTCGAGAAATTTAAAATGTGAAAATCTCTTAACTAAATTGTTTAAATTTGATATAAATTGTTATTTTCAAATATAAATAACCAATTAATTAATAGCGTGATGTTTTTAATTATGATTATAGATTTATTTTGAATTTGAATTTAAAAATGGAATTTAAAAGAATATATATCTTAAAATAAAAATAATAATATAGTTTGGGTTTAAAATTATGAATGAGTTTTTATTCGAAAATGAGATTTGTTTTACATTATTCTCTTTAAAGGGAAATTTAATTATAGAAATTTGGAAAAGTATTTATTTAATATGAATAAATACAAAAGCTTTTTGATTTAGCATTTAAAAATGAGTTGGGAATATTATATATGACTTTATTTAAAAAGATAATTGGTTTTTATTTTATTTTCTTTTAAAAGTTTTATTTATTTAAAATTAGTAAAGCATTTATAAATTAAGAACATATTAATTAATTAGGAAATCATATTTAAAAAGCTTTTAAAATTCTTTTAAAAATAAACATAAATAGAAAAGACAAATGTAATTCAATTAAGAAGTTAAGTAACAAGTGTTAAGATCTAAAACTCTTAATGTAACATGTGTTTGGAAATTAAGTAAGGTATGAGACAAGTGTCCTCTTTTTATTTTCTTTTTCCTTTATTTTTATAAATCTAAATTAACTTATAAAAATCCCTAAACTTCTCCTCATTTTCTTTTTACTATCTTCTTCTCCAAATTTAAAAAAAAAAGCTTGTAATCAAATTACTAAAACCTGAAAACAATCAATGCAAAGATCAACGTCAAGTTTCTAAACCCAGATCAGCTTTCAAACTTCAACCTTGAGCAAAGCTATGCAGAGGATCAATCCTACTCAAAGTAAATTCAGGAATAATCTGCTCTAATCAAGTGCAACTATGTCCTCTGTTCCTTAGCTGGTGAGTAAACAGATACTCACTTAAATGCTAAATCCTGCTTGGAAATTTATGCTTGTGACTAACTCTTTCTTTAAAAAGTTTAAATATTTAATTAGTCTGGATGCATGCGAAGTTATAGAGTGTATATGTTTTATGTGAATATATATATATGGATAAGTTCTGTATAATATATATGAATGTATTGGTGGAATGCATGCTGTATAACCATGTTTTCTGATTTTACTTTCCAGGAAATTGAAGAAAAAAAATTACCTCTTGATTCATTTGCTGTTAGAACTTAGTTTTTAAACAGGAATTGATTTTTTGATTTTAGATTAAGTTTAAAAAAAATTATTTAAGTTAAATTTAAATTGAAATCCCATAGGAAACTTGAAAGAATAGGGCAAGATTAAGAATAGGGGAAAGCTCAAACACCTTTATTTATAAATTCAAATTCACAAACTGAATACCTATACAAAAACTCGATTTTTGGGAGTAAAATCATATTTTTTAGATTTGTAACTTCTAAGAAAATCGGGATTGGGGGTTTTGGGTTTCATTGCGAATTCATGGCGAACGGAGAAATGACCTGAGTCGAGTTTATGGTCGGAGTTAGCCGGTGGCAGGATGGTTTCAGGAAAACTAATGGTGAGTTTTTCTGATGGCCGTAATTGTCAGGGAATGGAGATTTAGGTTTTTGAGAGGCGTTTTGGGACGATGGGGTAGAGAGCTTAGCGCGACGATGAACGGTCGTCGGAAGCGATCGCGCGAGGGAAAAATGTCGCTGGAAGTCGAGATGGTTTTTATGGCATGATTGGCGAGGTTACTCTGGGACTAGATCGTCGGCAGTGAGTGTTTTCTGACAATGGTTGTTCCAGCATTGGGATGTTGGGTTCAATTTTATGACTCGAGGCTGGAATCATTATTCTGAGTGGACGATCGTGTAAGCAAGGTTCGTTATGGTTTGACTGGGGTCGGAGAGATGACCGTAGGTGGTGGAAGCAATCGTGCCGGTGCACGGTGCACTGCTAATGTCAGGCTTTGTTTATTTGGGGATGATGTTGAACTCGCGTATGTCTCGAGTAGTTTGGGTTTTTACTCGAAGAAATTTGGGGTATAACTCGAAGTGAATAGGGTTCTGGCTCGAGTAAGATTAAATTCAGGTTTTAAAACCTGGCAGTTTTCCTGTTTTAAAATTTAAAACTAAATTTATAAAGAAGAAGAAGCAAAAGCTTGGGTTTTTAAAACTTTTAGTTATAAAAGGGTATTTGGCTTTGAATTTAAAACTGGAAGTTTAAATTGAGAAATATAAAAATTTAAATTGAGTTTGAATCTGAGATTTAAAATCTGGAATTAGGTTTGAATTTCAGTTTTTGAAAATAAAATAAAGTTTAAATTTAAATTGTTTATTATATTGAAAGGTTAAATTGAAAAGAATTTAAATTGAATAGCGATTTAAATCCTTTTAAACTTATTTTATAAAGTGGAAGTTTCTCTTAACATATGAGATAAAAAGGTTTTGAATTATTTTTAAAACCTTGTTTAAGCTGAATTTGTATCTTAAGTTTAAAATGAAATTTAAAGTAAATTTGAAAATAAAGAGTTTTTTAAATACCTTAATTAAGTAAGAAATATTTATCTAAAAGATAAATAAAATTTAATGATTAGATTCATTAAATTATTAAGATAATTAAGATGGGTAATTAATTATCTAATTAATTAATAAAATGGATGGTTAATTAAGTAATTAAGAATTTTTAAATTGATTAATTAAAAACATAGATAATTAATTAAGGTTAATTAATCTGAAATTAGGAATTGTTAATAAAATTTTAATTAATGATTAAGATTTATTAATCAAGTGATTAAGGATTAATTAAGATTGTAATTAACGATTAATTAATTAATAATTAGAGATTAATTAAATTGTAATTAAATATTAATTAATTTGTAATTAATAAGGGTTAATCTAAGCTAATTACTTAAGGAAGTAATTAAGAATTGTTAATGAAGGTCATTAACTTAAGATTATTTAATAATTAGTTAATGTGATTAATTTTAGTAATTAATTAGATTAACTAATTAATAATAATCATTTGTGAAATTGTTTATGTTTAATTTCTTAGTGGAAGTAATTAATGAATTAATTACTTCATGTAATTAATTGTGCTAATGTGATTGGTTTTGATTAATTAATTAAGTTTAATTAATTAAAACACTTGATGATTAATGAATAATTACTTTATGTAATTAATGGAATTGTAATTACTTAGGGAAGTAATGAATTGATAATTACTGGATGTAATTAAAGATGTTAATGATGAAAGTAATTTGGATTTAATTACTTTGTAATTAATCAAGGAATTAATTAGAGATAATTAGGAATAATCAATTTATTGATGAAGTAATTAAGGGTAGTTAATTACTGATGTATTTAAATCAAGGGTGATTAATGATTACGGTAGCAATTAATGGAATAATTAAAGGTTAATTACTGTTTTGGGTTAAGAATAATTAATTTATGGAATTAATTAAGGGTTAATTACTTAAATGTAATTAAAGGATGAATAGAATAATGGTGGAAGCATTTGAGTTATTGTTATCCCTAATATATGGTTCATAATGCTATGTGTTATGAAATGTTTGGTTTAACTGAGAAGATGTGGCTATTTATCGATAATGAATTACTATGACATCCTGTGTTTTAAGTAGAATTGTATCTCGCTTGAATAATTTAAGTTAAGTTGATATTGGATTCGAAGAGACCGGAGTCGGGTATTGTAAATATCCGAAACCACTTCGATTCTTTATAATTTGATGTGTGGAATCAATAGAATGAAATGGATGGGTCCATTTAACCTATGTCTGGTACTTAGAAATTAAGGTGTGATGAAGTAATGTTTATAACAAATTGTAAATTTGTAAATTGATATAAGTACCTCGGGTTTATAAGTGTTGCATGCTTTTGTATTCTTGTTGAATGGGTTTACTCACGCTGGTTTCCAGCCTGACTCGGATGTTACTTTGATGTAATGCTCGGGTCAGACCAAGTATTACAGATTTTCAGGTAAGGACGTTCCGGAGCACAGAAGGCGAGCTAGATGGCTAGAACGTATGGAGCGTACCCGCTGTAATATATAGTTATATATCTAGGACATGTTGTTTTATAACGATCCTGTGTTGTGTAATTGTTGTAACTCTGATATATGAAATGTAAATGTACAGATAGAGTTTTTTTTGTAAACTGTTATTATGTGATATTATATTTTGATCCGCTGCGAATGTGAGGTTTCATGTGACTTGTTTCTATTTCTTTTCTCTTCTATCTCTTCTTCTTTTCTAACTATCTGAAAATTTCGGGATCGAAATTTCCGGGTCGTGACACGAAGCAATGATAACAGTGATAGCCAGAGTCACGGATGTTTGGATGTTTTGGTTGTATCGTCATTCGGTCTCAAGAGATGTTTTCTGGGTGCTTTTCTGATCTTGGTTTAGGCCTTGGGGGTTTGTACTTCGAAAACAGAGACCTTGACTCGAGTGATAATTGCTTTACTTTAAATGTCTGATTTGCTATGTTTACTTCTGCTTAGTGTGTCTGGGGGCTATCACTGTTGAAAGAGGTGGAGTGGGAGGGTTGGGTTCCTATTCCTTTTACCTTTATGCTCTTTTAGTATGTTGTTAGTTAATTTACCGCTCACTAAGACTGTTGTCCGACTCAAGGTTTTATGTTCAACTCTTATTACCTTGGGCTGTTCATCTATTTTGGGATGGGCAGACTAGGTAGCAGGTGACATGTGCTGTTCTTAGTGACCATCGATGCTGATGACGAAGACGAGCTGGAGGCTTGCATATTATTTTCTTACTATATGTACCGGATGTTCCGCTGCTTGTATATTCTCTGAGTGATATGTAGTGAGGCTTGATGTATTGACTATTCAGATTTTTGTATCAAACTACTATGAGGCTTATTTGACGAGATTCTGTTTTGTGGAGCTTCACTATATATATATATATTTTTTTCTATTGTACTTTACCCATGCGCTGTAATACGATAGACTCCGCTGTTTTTACCTTACCTTGATGATCATCCATGGCTGCCTGGCACACTTTACAGCGCACTATTTCCTTGTTTATTGCAGGAGTCATGGGCGGTCGTCAAATTTGGTATCAGAGCTTTGGTTAATCGATTTTAGCCAACGCTCGCTGACGCAACTACGTATGAGAGACGTAATTGTATTTTGATGGATGATTACTATATATAATATAGCGGCTTAGAAGGATTTGAACCTCTTATGCAGTTGTTTCTCAAGGTGCGCTAATCATTTTTTTTTATAGATATTAAGAATGAGTCGAAGAGGGAGACCAGGTGCTAGGGAAGGCCGTGCTGCTGAGGGGCTGCTGATTATGCTGCTATGTTCGAGGCTATGATGACTTCGATCATGAGGAGGATGCCAGCTCCGGGGCCATCACTAGATGTTGGAGTTCAAGTTCAAGCTCCAAAACCGATGGATTTTTCTAAGTTGTGTAAAGACTATACTACTCTTGGAGGAAAGGTTTTCTTGGGAACAGAGTCAACCATTGAAGTCCAGAGGTGGATAGATGCTTGTAGAAGAATCTTTGGTGACTTGGGAATTGAGGATGTAACCAAAAGGAAGCTCGCATCAAGGCAGCTTCAGGGAAGAGCTTCTGATTGGTGGAACTCTATCACCATTGATACTCCGGAGGAAGAAATTACTTGGGTGCAATTCCAAGCCAGATTTGAAGCTAAGTTCATTTCTACAGCTCAGAAATCTATTCTGTTCGAGAAGTTTGTGGAGCTCAAGCAAGGTGGAAGACCAGTTCTTGAGTATGTTTCTGAGTTTGAAGCCTTGTCCAAGTATGCCCGGTCATATTGAATCTCCATATCAGAAGAACGAGAAGTTTGTGACAGGCTTTGACATTTATCTAGGGAGGCAGTTGGTGGATCATCTGGACGATCCATTTGAGAAGCTTGTAGAGAAAGCTCTCAGGCACGAGAATCTGTTTCCTAAAGAAGGATCTGTTGTCGCTGTGACCAAGGAGGAGTTTAAACCACAGCAAGGTGGAAACAAGAAGAGGAAGCAGCAGCAGCAGAAGGGTAAGGATGGCCAGAAGAAGCTGAAGGGCGAAGTGACCTGCTACAACTGTCAGAAGAAGGGCCATTTCTCCAAAGATTGTAAGAATCCAAAGGTGCCGGTGAAGTGCCACAACTGTGACAAGCTGGGGCATATTAAGAAATAAATGACAGTTATTAACTAACAGTTTATATTCAATAATAAATTTAATAACTGTTTAAATATCAGTTTATATGCAAATAAATAAATTTTAACAGTCAAATTTTTATGCAATAATAAAATTAATTCACAGTTAATTTAAATAAATGCGATTTCACAGAGATAATGAATAAAACATGCCAAACAGTCATAAATAAATTTCTACTCATATCTAAAATCAATTTGACAAACATAAGAAATTTTAGAAGTTGTGAGTGGGTTAAAACACTCACCTTTTGGATTTAAATTGAATTTAAATCCAATTTAAACCCAAAAATTTGACAGTCTCCAAATCCGTCCAAACTAGGTTCATCAAGTCCGGAAACACAATACGAACCTAGTGGAGAAAACCGTTTGTGAAACGGATCACATACGCAAAAGTTATTCGATTTAAATCGTTCGAAATAAATTTTAATTAAAAGAAAAAAACTCACCTAAAAACATTGCCACGTCAGCCTCATATTTTTCCCTCCCACGCGTTCTTCATTGCAGTACTCGCCGAAACCTACTACACGCACGAAGTCACCAATCTCGTACACGTCGCTGGCCATTGCGGCGCCACCACGAAGCGTCGGCCTTCCAGAATCGCGCCACTCCCAACGGCGGCCCCACCCTATGTCGAGGCGAACCCCTGCTGTCCCCAGAACGCCGGCCGCCGCATGGGTTTCAAACCTTAGTCACAGTTTCTCGCCAATCTAATCGTTTATTCTTGACATAACCCACATAGATGAACTCCCCTGGTCAATCTCTACCAAACTCAGAAACCATTTCCCGATCCGACAACTTTGATTTCGACGATGATGAACGGTCAAAACTTCTCTAATTTTTACCGATCAAACGATAAACTGAATCGAAAAACGAATTACACCATTGAATTTCTCTCGTCAAGAGCATCAACATATAATTTTTTGGAATTTTTCTGATGACTTTGAATTTTTGACTTTTGATTTGATTTTGAAATTGGATCTAGGGTTCGCAGCCATTGGAAAGAAGGAGTTGAGGAAAATGAACGCACAAACAAATGAGAATATACGGAGGCTAGGTTTTATAACTGGGTTTATATAGATAGGTTAGAAATAGAGTGGATGGATCCGATAAACAACGTGCTGAATGATAATTGGCCCAAAAAGCCCGTTCTGACCCCGGAACGAAATTGGTTAAACCCATATATCCAAATAGGTGTTTTGAAATATTCTGAACGCGATGGAAAAATTTTCACGTCCAAGTTCGATCGTATGAAGAAGTTATGCTGAAATCAATATTTTCAAATTGATTTCAATTAAATCGATTTCAAGGCGTTTCGCGTTCGTACGATCAAACGACAAGTTCGATTGCTACGAAACTTGAAACCCTACAATAATTCACCGTTACGGATCCAATGAAACTGGTTTCGTCGAAATCCGAGTCCGTGACCAAAAAGGCTATTTATATATTAATTAAATAAATTAAAAATTCATTAATTAAATCACCTTTTCAATTTCACCTCCAAAATTTTCAAATCTTATCAATTTTGTTTCTTAAACAATCTCAGTGATTTAAACCAATTTAGATGTCAATTTAAAGAAGGTAAATTTATAAATTTCAGTATAAATCCTTAATTTCATTAAATTCCCAAATTATAAATAATACCCTAAAATTTCGTTTAGTTAAATAAATTAATTAGTATTCCATTCATTCCTGTCAAACAGATGGATTTACCATTGGATTTAAGATTATCACATAGATATTTCCCGTTTTCAACTAAATTTCCAATTAATGTAAAATTTTATATTTAATTTTAAATTAATTGCAATAAATACATAAAGCTTGTTTCCCATTTAAACATTTAACTCATTTGATTGCAATTAACCTTTTTATAGTAAATTAAATTCCGACATTAATGAAACTTTATTTCCATTCTTTTTATTCACAAATCATCATATTATGAAGAACATTTACGTTATTCCCCATTTATTACCTTAATTTATTTATCGTAGCATTTAATTTATATTTATTGCAATGATTTCCGATTTAATTGAAGGAACTAAGTATATAACTCATAATAGTTGTGGTAAAACTCTTAATCCCACATTTATAAGTATATCCTTATCCGTTTTATCTATTAATTAAATAAATTCCATTTTTAAGTCCGATTAAATTTATTACTAAATATCCATTTACCTTTCCCATCAAATTTGAATTCCATTCAATTAATATAACCAATCAAATTTCCATCCACACTTTATTTTAAACCTAAAATTTGCACTTCATTATCTTGTATTAATATTATCCAATTTCTACTTATTATTATTACTTCACATTCTATAACTTACTTTGTATATTTTTTCTTATTAATTTCTTAATTATCAAAACTTAAACTTTATTCCCCAAAACCACAAATTATTACTTAACATAAATCTATTCTTTTATTACTTTACGTTCACACTTCCGTTACTCTCAAATTAATCACCAGTTACGTTATCATCAAACAAACATTAATTAATATTTTAAATGCTTTCATTTATTTCTCTTATATGGTTATTATTTATCCACTTGTGCTAACCTTTATTACCTAAATTTTCCGTTATTATAAGCCTTTAATATTTCCATTTAAATTAAATAAAAATTTCAATTCAATCAACCCTTTTCAACAAGCAACTTATAGTAACAGCTTACAAGTATGAATGGAATTATCATTTATTATAATATTTTCTTAATTTACATTAACATATAAATAAATCTCCTTTAAATGAATTTTATATCCTGGTATAATACTTACTCTATTTCATTTATTGAAATTTATTCATATTGCTAGTAAATAGGTCTTAAGTGACCATTTATATAATTTAATTTAGCGTTCATTTCAATATTTGCTTATAAAGTTTTTTTTTATTTGTACTAAATTTTATTACAAAACTCATTAATTTAACCAAATTAAATCCCCGAAAATTACGGGTCGTTACACTCTCCCCCACTTAAAACTTTTCGTCCCCGAAAAGGAAAAGAAGGGAAAAGAAGAAATAAGAAAACAATATATCTTTCTTAATTAAATTTATTAACAAATAAGTTTACAAAATAAAATAATTTAACATAAAATATACCAATTTATACCCATTTAAATCCTTTATACATAAATTGTTAAAGTTTGTAAACATTTTCAAATTTTCTAAGTCCAAAATTTACGGAAAATTTTGGCAGTGTCTCCTTTGTACGGAGAGGCTCGGAAGAAAATATAATATAAATATAAAAATGTACACAAATATTTTCCAAAATAATATATATCCCTACACGAGAAAATATGTAAAATAGCGCTATAAACCGTAATCCGAAAGCGTACCTATTTGTCGGGCAATTTACACTAAATTTATGGAACCAAAAGCAATAACAATTGATTCCATAACATGCATTTTACTTATAAAATCTAAAGGGTTAACAATTTATATAAAGTGAAATATTTAAGTGGTTTCAATCACTAACAACAAATCAATACAATACCCATCAATTTCAACAAACAACATACACAACAAATACAAAACAACCATTCAACCAAACAAACAAATAGTTGTTCAGGTTCAAAAACTTTAAATTGTACGGAATGAAGAATAAACCATCAAGTGCATCATTTACTCAATAGTCTTAGATTAAACACAATGGATTATTCATCCATCCCAACAAAATTAAAGTTTCCTTACCCAACAACCACAAACCATGACAAACAAAAATTTCAGCAATAGATTTAATCTATTCTTATTTATTCCATTCATACATTTGTTGTTTGATTCTTTTTACTCAGATAACGGTTTATTCTTTTTATTTTCATTTAATTCTTTCAATTTTGTTTAGAAATAACTGCAACCCTTTCTTAAGTTTACAATTTCTCTTTATTATATTATATCCATTTATTTTCACTTACTACTTACTATTATTCATTTCCATTAACTCAGGTCATGCCATTAACTACTATAATTACTCATTCATTTATTATTGCATGACCTCATTTATTTACACTTTAATTATTTAAGTTTATAATCATCTATTTGTCATACTCACCTTTAATTTTATTTACTTGGTAAAATTTCGATTATAACTTAAGTTTATAACATTAAATTCTTATTTAATAGAAAATTCATTGGATACTTCATTACCTACTTTTACTTGTACAATTTCCATTACATTCCTTATTAAACATTTCAACTTTTTATATTTGGTAAGTGATATATGTTAAAGAAAATGCAAATGAACTTATACAAGTTTTATCTCATCCTTTAATTAAATTTAATGTTCAACAATATTACTCTTTGTTTCATATGTTACAAATTTCAAATTTCCTTTAATTTCCATTTATAACTTAGCATTAAATCTCTTACCTAAATTAGAGGTTTCAATTTATTAATTACTTACCTCTTATTTCACTAATAATTGAAACAATTAATCAATGGAAATTTAAGAATTTAATACCGGGTTAAATTTCCAATTTATTTTAAAACAAAAGATAAATATATTCTTAAAACTTATATATCTATAATTATATCTACAAAAATTCAAAATTTATATTTTTCAATCAAAATGAATCTGCAGCAAAACTACTACAGTGGCCTTCCCCCTTCGAACTCGAAAATGAGAGTCGATGATACGGCCGCCATCACCAAAATTATTTTCTAGCAACAGAGAGGAAAGTACAAAACTTATTTTCTCCAAAATCTTCTTTAAAACAATTCTTCCGAATTATATTCAAATATTTATATCAGAAAATACTTATAAACAATATTATTATATTCCAAAATTTATTCGAAAGAAATTTCAAAACCCTGGATCTTTAGTTCTAAATTTCCAAATTTCATTGATTTTATTTTCAATCCTATTTCTATTATTATTTATACACTTAAATACCTACAACCAATCTATTGCAGCCAAATATAGATATCATTTGAAAAAAAATTATTTTATATAGAAAATATAATAGGCAAAATTATTTCATTCACCTATATGAAAAACAAATATTATGTCGGTCTGTCCTATTAAGTGTTTAGAAATCCCTATTGATGTCATTGCATCCCATGCATCAACCAGAATTTATAAATACAAAATGGAACAGATTTACACAATATTAAAACCTTTTTATAATACTAACAAATACGCTCTCTCATATATATGCACTCAACGACCCCAATAGGGTATTACTACCCTATTAGTAAAGAGTCAAACCCCACAAAGCTAAGGTTTATCGCTAAACCAAAGCACTGATACCAGATGTAACATCCAGCCTTCTCACACGATTTAAATCGACACACGTGCCAATTCAAACCATACGCAAGGGCGGATTGTTATGGGGTAAATAAGAAAAACAAGAAGAAAAAAACAAAACAGAATCTCACAGCGGAAGGATAAGATATAATAATCAAATATACAGTTCATGAAACTGTTTTACAAAAACATTTGATTATATTTACATAATACATATCAGAGTTACACATACCAATAACAATGCAGCGGAATAGTATGAGTGTAGTGCAATAGAATAAATAATAATAATATGAATCTTCATCTTCGTCCTCCAAAGCTAAATCTTCAAATCCTGAAACGCTCGGACTGACCCGAGCGAATTGAAAAACAAAACACTCGAGTCAGAACTAAAAGATCTTATGTAAGTTAAATTAACAGAAATAAATATGAGTGCAGTAACTCAAGAGATGCTCGGGATTTACATCTCTTAAGGATTCGTTAAACTATTTACTATGTAGTATATTGCGCTGTTATAATAGTGTCTAATTGTGACGCCCCACCTCTATACCCACGCTAGCCAAGAACACTACGGTGTAGTGCTGTCAACTAGCGCGGAGAATAAGGCTGTTGAGGAGCGACCATCCATGTAATTTCTTATCACACGGTGGCTATAAAATAATCTTCGGAAACAAATATAGAAGTAAGCATAACATGCGAATCAATCACAGATATCCATATCACAAAGGCGGAAAGAGATATGAATATATATCACATAAAAGTGTACATCGGAGTAGTGGTCTAAAAAGATCCACGATAATACAAAAGAATAGCAACGCGTGCTATACAAAAGAATACAACTATGAGTCTATATCTCAAGTGTAAACAACAAAAGCTGCTAATCTAAACAAGTAGCCAAAAGTCTGAGTAGTGAATCACTGGGGGAGGAGTCAAGCAGTAGCACCTGTAACATCTCGGTCTGACCCGAGTATTATTTATAAGAAAATAATAAACGGATCAGTCTAGCTATAAATATCAGATGACATGATATAAAATAAAAGATATGGCATAAACATAAAATATCCATACTGACATACTACTATAAGTATGCAAATAGTGATCAACAGGAGATCAACCGATAAGAGATAAATCAATATCACAAGAATCTTCTCAAAGATCCAAAGAGGGCATCATACCCTAAACTTGTACTCATGACAAGTCAAAGAGATAAATTCCAGAAATCAACACAAGAAATCCAGAAATCATAAAAAGGGAAACAGGCCTATCACATGACGGTCCGAAGACCATGGGGAGCTACCCCATATGTGTGAGTCGAAATCACACTGATTGAGGTCTAGACTAACCAAAAAACAAAAAGGTATGTGTGAATGAAATCACACAAGTGGTGTCTAGTCTAACCTCGCAAACAAGAGACATCGCACAATTGCTAGTCTAAATCATAAGAATGATCGTCATGATCAATGAGAAGTGTCAATTACACTAACCTAGTAAATATAGAAGTTTAGCTTCATGTCCAATAACCACTTGCTTAACTTAAATATTTACGAACAAACTGTAAATCTTCACTAATAAAATTGTCACAAGAGGTTCAATCGAACAAGTCCAAGAATTAACCGACGAAGTGAACGCAAGCGTTTCATACCACTTGTTTTACTAAGTCGTTTAATTAGATTTCTCATCCGAGTGAGGTAAAGGTTTGTATATACTAATAGATTGGAAAACGGTTTAAGAAAAGAGCTTTGTTATTAAAAATAGAGTTGAAATTGTTTGTTAAAAGAGTTTTGATATTTACTACTAGTATTGAAACCTTTATATTATAAAGTGACAAAACACAGAAGCAATTGTAGAAACAATCAGTCACAATAATCGCATACGGAGATGTGAATAAAATCCAAGGAAATCAGCTCAATGTTTTTCAGATAAGATCCCCTACGGAGGGGGGGTCCGGGGGGGTGGCAACCCCCCAAGGTGGGGGTGCGGGGGCAACGCCACCGCTTACGGGGTTCGACCTAGTGAAGACAAAATGAGGTCTAACAACCTAAGGGGAATAGGGTCGAGTGACCTAATGGTTGCGACCTAGGGGTCTAGGAGTCAAGCGACCTAACTGGAGCAACCCTGTGGTCATGCGACCTAACTGAAATGGCCAAGCGACCTAACAATAGCACAGGTCAAGCGACCTAACGTATTAAGGCCGAGCGACCTAATTAAACTCGCGACTTAATGGTGTGAAAGGCGTGCGACCTAACATGTTACGACCTAAGGGTCGAGCGACTTAGTGGAACAAGGTCATGCGACCTAACGTGTTACGACTTAAGGGTCGAGCGACTTAGTGGAACAAGGTCATGCGACCTAACGTGTTACGACTTAAGGGTCGAGCGACTTAGTGGAACAAGGTCATGCGACCTAACGTGTTACGACTTAAGGGTCGAGCGACTTAGTGGAACAAGGTCATGCGACCTAAAAGTGAAACGACCTAAGGTCGAAAACAAGGTCACGCGACCTAACAGGAAACAAGGTCAAGCGACCTAAGGGGTTACGCGACCTAACGTAACACGGGTCAAACGACCTAAGGCATCACAGGACGAACGACCTAACTGCTTAAGGGACAGGCGACCTAAAGAGGTTCGCGACCTAATAGGGTTTGCGACCTAAAGGTGCACGACCTAAGGTCTTTCGACCTAGGGGTATATAGGTAACACGACCTAAAGATGTCGCGACCTAAAAATAGAAAGCATGGCCGAACGACCTATCGAAGTAGAAAGGCATGCGACCTAACAGTCAAAAGGCCAACGACCTACGACCTAAAAGCCATACGATCTACGACCTAAAAGCCATACGACCTACGACCTAAAAGCCATACGACCTACGACCTAAAAGCCATACGACCTAACGTGAAACGACCTAACTCCGAAGTGAAGATTCAAGGCAGTGCGACTTAGCGCGATAACACGCGAACGACCTAAGGGTTAGGTCGCGAGCGACCTAACTCCGAACACCAAAAATGGCCAGAACGACCTAAGTGCAGAAAATTCACCAAAACGCTAAAAATTGGAGTTTTTCGCCAATCCAATCCAAACCAAATGCTACTATGCATGCAAAAGTGATAGGGAATCATTCCCAACAGTCCAATATGGTTATAGACTAGAATCGTGAGATAAAAATCTCACCTTTGCTCCAAAACCCAATGAAAATGAAGAACAAAGCTTGAAGGCAAATGGAGAAGCAACCACAAGCTTGAATCCGATGTCTTCTTCTTGAATTTGGAGTTGAATGTTGGAGTTGCAATAAAACAACGACTTTGGAGTTTTAATTTCTCATTCCATTCACCATTTTTGTTGAAGCTTTAGTGTTAGGAAATGAAATGAAGCAATGAAGAAGAAGGGGGGGTGGAACTTGGGCCTAATGGGCTAAAAGTCCAAACCAAAGGCTCGAGTGAAAAAGTGGTGAAATTCCACTAACCCCAAACATATCAATGTTTATACTTAGAAGATTGCAAACGACGTTTCAAACTCAATGGAAGTGGTCTCGAGTCCTAATTTGACCGTTTGCAAAAAAGTAGCTTCGGACCAAAATCCGATTAACGATAAAATATTTAAATAAAATATTTAAATATAAAAATCGATAAATATGCGGGTTGTTAGACTAATTGTAAAATAAACTTACTTTTAAATAGCGTTAAGGAGTGACCCAATATTCCCCTTAACACAATAATAGTCCCAGTAGTCCATCCAATATCATAGTCCCTACCGATCAGGAAGCCACCAGAGGATACCACACGGGCTACGAGAGAAATCCAAACTCGTACAAGGCGCGATAGGGTAGGTGACACGGCACAACTAGGCAATGCCAGGGTAGATATACCAATTACGCTTCCGGGTCGGTGGTAAAGCGTAGCCGCAGCTACCACCCACCTCGAGCCACACCCCCAAATCAAAAGTGGCCACCGAATCAATCCAAAGTCAGAGTATAGTATCGAAGTGATGTGTCCGATCAAAGGTGCTACCTTATTAACCCGTCAATCGCTCCTGTTTTAGCCACCTTATGCCAACTCACGGGAGTTGGGTCCACGTATTTACCTTACAGGAAACGCCGCCACCAATCTACTTCATTCTGGAGTCTTCACCGCGTACACGGTTGTTAAATTGGTTTTCGGAGTTGGCAGAGAGTATGACAATTTTCGGTCCGGTCTCTTTAGCAACCAAATGTTATTATAAAACCGCGGTCATTTAAAATAATTATACTTTCAAAACCAGAATAAAATTATCCATTTCCAAACCCATAAATATGATATCATTTCTTTTTTTAAAGCCCAAATAAATACGATATCATTTTATTTCAAATATATTTCTTTTCCAAAATCATGCCGCTTTAAATTTATAATACCTCAAAACCAAATATTTGAATTTTAACTTTCAACATAATACTTCGAAATCCATAGTTTTAAAACCAAAACTTTCAAAACTTAAATGGTTTGGATATTCAATAGTATATAAAATAAAACAGTTGAATTTTGAAATTTCTTTAAAAGTAAATAATTTCCACACCTTCACAATTTTTATTCACTTTAATTCAGTCTAAACCCATAACTTTTAGATTCACTTTCAGTTCGAATAAAACACTTCGATTTCAACATTTTCAAACTTTGAGAATTTAATGAATTTCAAAACTAAGGTTGGGAATTTCAAATCAACAATTCATTTTCCTATTATTTAGTTTGAAAGATTTATATGATAAATCCATAACCATTAAAATAACTAAATTTATTAACACTAAAATTTCCTTCCATTTATTTATACTAGAATTATTCATTAAATCCATTTATAAATTTCATACCTTTAAAATTTCCAATTTTAATAAGTTAACATCAACTTATGGAGTTAAATTTTCAAATAAACTCAATTCCCATTTAACCTCAAATTTATCTTTCAATCTTAATTTATTTGAATCATTTATAACTCTATATGTATATACAAGAACTTAAACTCATACTAAATCGTATAATATAAATTATCAAATGCCATTTTTCAACTTCTTCATTTTATTTAGCAGATTTATACATAGCTTAAATTCAACAATTTAACTTTGTATGTATATATAAAATATATTTATATCATATCCAAATTTAATATTTATTAAGCCGTTTCATATCCAAACCATAAAATTCATTTCAAAATAATCTTATATATATACCGCGGTGCCTGTATATAATTTTCTATCCTATGGTCAAGTGATACGGATATTTATCATTTCAATCCGCAAATAAAAAAATGCGGTCGTATATCATTTCATACCGCAATCCCGAATGAAATGAAAATGCATGATAACTTGCAGTTTATATAAGATAGGACACATCATCCATTCATCCCAATATCAATATCAACCAATTTATTTCAATCATCATTAATTTATTTCAATCATCGTCAATTTAAACAAACATCAATATATATCATATGCAATATAACAAGAAATAAATGACAGTTATTAACTAACAGTTTATATACAATAACAAATTTAATAACTGTTTAAATATCAGTTTATCTGCAAATAAATAAATTTTAACTGTCAAACTTTTATGCAATAATAAAATTAATTCACTGTTAATTTAAATAAATGCGATTTAACAGAGATAATGAATAAAACATGCCAAACAGTCATAAATAAATTTCTACTCATATCTAAAATCAATTTAACAAACATAAGAAATTTTAGAAGTTGTGAGTGGGTTAAAACACTCACATTTTGGATTTAAATTGAATTTAAATCCAATTTAAACCCAAAAATTTGACAGTCTCCAAATCCATCCAAACTAGCGTCATCAAGTCCGGAATCCCAATATGAACCTAGTGGAGAAAACCGCGTGTGAAACGGATCACATACGCAAAAGTTATTTGATTTAAATCGTTCGAAATAAATTTTAATTAAAAGAAAAAAAACTCACCTAAAAACATTGCCACGTCAGCCTCATATTTTTCCCTCCCACGCGTTCTTTATTGCATTACTCGCTGAAACCTACTGCACGCATGAAGTCGCCAATCTCGTACACGTCGCTGGCCATCGCGGCGCCACCACGAAGCGTCGACCTTCCAGAATCACGCCACCCCCAACGACGGCCCCACCCTATGTTGAGGCGAACCCCTACTGTCCCTAGAACGCCGGCCGCCACATAGGTTTCAAACCCTAGTCACAATTTCTCTCCAATATAACCGTTGATTCTCGACATAATCCACATAGATGAACTCCTCTGGTCAATCTCTACCAAACCCAGAAACCGTTTCCCGATCCGACGACTTTGATTTCGACAATGATGAATGGTCGAAACTTCTCTGATTTTTACCGGTCAAACGATAAACTGAATCGAAAAACGAATTACACCATTGAATTTCTCTTGTCAAGAGAATCAACATATAATTTTTTGGAATTTTTCTGATGACTTTGAATTTTTGACTTTTGATTTGATTTTGAAATTGGATCTAGGGTTTGCAGCCATTGGAAAGAAGGAGTTGAGGAAAATGAACGCACAAACAAATGAGAATAGATGGATGCCAGGGTTTATAACTGGGTTTATATACGTGGGTTAGAAATAGAGTGGATGTATCCGATAAACAACCTGCTGAACGATAATTGGCCCAAAAAGCCCGTTC
Source organism: Allium cepa (assembly GCA_030765085.1). Taxonomy (NCBI): domain Eukaryota; kingdom Viridiplantae; phylum Streptophyta; class Magnoliopsida; order Asparagales; family Amaryllidaceae; genus Allium; species Allium cepa. The sequence continues at coordinate 213,794,606 of CM060930.1, read as the reverse complement.
TGACGCCGGAACGAAATTGGTTAAACCCATATATCCAAATAGGTGTTTTAAAATATTCTGAACGCAATGGAAAAAGTTTCATGACCAAATTCGATCGTATAAAGAAGTTATGTTGAAATCAATATTTTCAAATTGATTTCAAATTAATTTCAATTAAATCGATTTCAAGGTGTTTCGCGTTCGTACGATCAAACGACAAGTCCGATTGCTACGAAACTTGAAACCCTACAATAATTCACCGTTACGGATCCGATGAAACTAGTTTCGTCGAAATCCGAGTCCGTGACCAAAAAGGCTATTTATATATTAATTAAATAAATTAAAAATTCATTAATTAAATCACCTTTTCAATTTCACCTCCAAAATTTTCAAATCTTATCAATTTTGTTTTCTTAAACAATCTCAGTGATTTAAACCAATTTAGATGTCAATTTAAAGAAGGTAAATTTATAAATTTCAATATAAATTCTTAATTTCATTAAATTGCCAAATTATAAAAAATACCCTAAAATTTCGTTTAGTTAAATAAATTAATTAGTATTCCATTCATTCCTGTCAAACAGATGGATTTACCATTGGATTTAAGATTATCACATAAATATTTCCCGTTTTCAACTAAATTTCCAATTAATGTAAAATTTTATATTTAATTTTAAATTAGTTGCAATAAATCCAAATAAATACATAAAGCTTGTTTCCCGTTTAAACACTTAACTCATTTGATTGCAATTAACATTTTTATAGTAAATTAAATTCCGATATTAATGAAACTTTATTTCCATTCTTTTTATTCACAAATCATCATATTATGAAGAACATTTACGTTATTCCCCATTTATTACCTTAATTTATTTATCGTAACATTTAATTTATATTTATTGCAATGATTTCCGATTTAATTGAAGGAACTAAGTATATTACTCATAATAGTTGTGGTAAAACTCTTAATCCCACATTTATAAGTATATCCTTATCCGTTATATCTATTAATTAAATAAATTCCATTTTTAAGTCCGTTTAAATTTATTACTAAATATCCATTTACCTTTCCCATCAAAGTTGAATTCCATTCAATTAATATAACCAATCAAATTTCCATCCACACTTTATTTTAAACCTAAAATTTGCACTTCATTATCATGTATTAATGTCATCCAATTTCTACTTATTATTATTACTTACTTTACATTCTATAACTTATTTTGTATACTTTTTCTAATTAATTTCTTAATTACCAAAACTTAAACTTTATTCCTCAAAACCACAAATTATTACTTATCATAAATCTACTCTTTCATTACTTTACGTTCACACTTCCGTTACTATCAAATTAATCACCAGTTACGTTATCATCAAACAAACATTAATTAATATTTTAAATGCTTACATTTATTTCTCTTATATGGTTATTATTTATCCACTTGTGCTAACCTTTATTACCTAAATTTTCCGTTATTATAAGCCTTTAATATTTCCATTTAAATTAAATAAAAATTTCAATTCAATCAACCCTTTTCAACACGCAACTTATAGTAACAGCTTACAAGTACGAATGGAATTATTATTTATTATAATATTTTCTTAATTTACATTAACATATAAATAAATCTCCTTTAAATGAATTTTATATCCAGGTATAATACTTACTCTATTTCATTTATTGAAATTTATTCATATTGCTAGTAAATAGGTCTTAAGTGACCATTTATATAATTTAATTTAGCGTTCATTTCAATATTTGCTTATAAAGTTTTTTTTATTTCTACTAAATTTTATTACAAAACTCATTAATTTAACCAAATTAAATCCCCGAAATTTACGGGTCGTTACAGGGTCACACACTCCAAACAAATTCCTAAATCCTCGTTTTCATAAATCAATTATAACACCCATGTCACAACACTATTCAAAATAACATGCACAATTGCTATTCAAATCGAGTGGGATATCATATCCAATAATTTAGTCATGAGTTGCCTTGTGTTGCGTAAGTTTAAATCAATATTGAAGAACAACCATTTTTGAGTTAAATAGCATTTCTACTAATACTTATGTGTTTGTGTCAACTAAATTCTATCGTGTTAGAAATTAGCCAGTCAAATTTAAATTAAATTACCGCAAGCGCACAGTGTACAATTTTAGTACGTAGAGAGTACGGATCGATCTGCATGGAATTATTAGATTTTAAATTTCTACTTAATCAAATTAAATCAAAGTCGAGCGACTGTTTAACTACAAAGAAAATGTAAAAAATACAACTACAAATGTGAATGAAACCTATGAGAATAAAATGAAAATTTATGGGATAATTTCACTCTCTAGATCACATAGTTCAACAAAATATGAAATTACGATCTCTTTAATTGTGTCATTAGTGAGTTTAATTGATGTGTTTATCATAAGCATGGCATATTTGTGCTATTAATTAGCCAACATAAGCCATCAAACTATGATACACCCCTTAAACCCATACTAATTCTCATAAAAAATGACAACAGGTTAAAAATGATATATATTTTAAGCATGACCTATTAACTATTAATTAGAAATATAGACCATCAAATTTTGATTTCAACATTTACTTCATTACCATAATCATATGTAGATGAAGAGGTAATTGGCGTTTAGTGATTGTTTAAGCATAACCTATTTTGTGTCAACAATATAGGCTATCAAATTCAAAGCAAAAACAACAAGTTAAACCACCTCAAGCATTGTCATTAAGCACAAAAAGAAAGCGATAATTATCAAAATGTGAAGCTACATGATTAGAGAGCTTCATTACTCCTAAATTGAAGCGGTTTAGCCTCTCGTTTTTGTAATCACATCAACAATTGTAGCATGCAACATGAACTAAAAAGAAAAGGAAAAAAGAGCAAAGTAAAAGAAGAGCTAACTAAAAAGAAATAAAACTATTCTACTTGCATGAATAAATGAAACTGCACTACTAGCATGAAAGGAAATGAACATGTAATTAAAAGGAAACAATAATTAACATTGCATAAAAATGGAAAATTACATAAGATAAAAATGGCTAAGTAGCCATGAAAAGAGAAAGAGGGCTTTCTTTTATTTTTAATCTAAGCTAAAACTAAATAAGAAGAGGAGAGGTTACATGAAGCATAAGGGGCATTTATACATGTATGTAACCCTAATCCACTTTTTTGGAGAATACCCAAAATACCCTATTAGGAAGTGTTGAGGCCAAGTAATCATTAGCATCAAATAATAAACATTTGAGTGTGCATGAAGCTTTAAACTCTATTAGGTTATGCATTAACCTCTAATTTGTGTATTAAGATAGGTGGGTAGATGGGGTCCTCTATCATCAAGAGATTGAATTATTTCCATCTTCATTCATTTTTATTCATTTGTGCATGCATATTTTCATGAAGCCCTCTTTTATTTAAAGCCAATTTCCTACAAAATAATGTAAAAATTTCCAAGCAAATTTTCCATAAATTAACATATGAACAAAAATGATCATTTTGCCCCTATATGAAGATGAATATATGATGATTTGAGAATAATATGAATTTTGGTTTAAACATGTTAAAATACTCGATATAATTATTTATTTAATTTAATTAGATTAAATATCGCGGTAAAAATATGCACATTTACGTGCACATCAAATACCCCCATACTTATTTTTTTATTCATCCTCGAATAAAGGAAAAAAACTAAAATAAATCCATTATTGTAGGGAGCACGTTTGCATTGAGCGTATGCAACAAGCCGTTAACCTTCTGGGTGTCCCCATGTAACATCCCGCCTTTTTGTACGTTTTAAATCGACGATAAACCACACATGTCAAACTCAAACCATACAAAGAGCGGATTGTTATTGGGGTGAATAATAAAAGCAGAGAAAGAAATAAAACAAAACAGAATCTCACATTGGAATGACAAAATATAATAATCAAATAACAGTTCATGAAGCTGTTTTACAAAACATTTGATTATACTTATACAACACGGATCAGAGTTACACATACCACGGAATAATAAGTAATGCAGTGGAATACATGATGTAGTGAAATATGATAAATAATAATAATAATACAATCTTCGTCTTCGTCCTCCAGCAATAAGGTCTCCAAATCCCGAAATGCTCAAGCTGACCCGAGCGAATTGAAAAGACAAAACACTCGAGTCAAAACTAAAAGATCTTTTGTAAGTTAAATCAACGGTAAAATATGAGTGGAACGGTGTCAGAGATGTTTAAGGGGTTTGACATCTCCTATCCAGTGTCTGACGTGAGTGCAGTAACTTGGATTCACATCTCCTAAGGATCCATTAAACTGTTTACTATGTAGTAATATACACTATTATAATAATGTCTAATAGTAAAATAAACTTACTTTTAAATAGCGTTAAGGCGTTACCCATATAGCCCTTAACACGTAATAGTCCTAGTAGTCCATCCAGTATCATAGTCCCTCCTGCTCGGGAAGCCACAAAAGGATACTCCACGGGCTACGGGAGAAAACGAAACTCGTACAAGGCGCGCTAGGGTAGGTGATACGGCACACAAGGCAATGCCAGGGTAGATATACCACTTATGCACATGGGTTGGTGGTAATGCGTAACAGCTACTACCACCCACCTCGAGCCACACCCCCATATTAAAAATCAAAAGTGGCCACCAAATAAACGCAAAGTCAGAATATAATATCGAAGGAGTGTGTCTGATAAGAGGGGATACCTCCTTGGCCCGAGATCGCTCCTGTTTTAGCCACCTTATGCCTACCCACGGGAGTCGGGTCCACGTATATACCTCAAAGGAACGCCGCCACCATCCTACTTCATTGTGGAATCTCCACCGCGTATACAGTTGTTAAAGTTGTTTTTGGAGTTGGCAGAGAATATGGCAACTTCCGATCCCGGTCTCTTTAACTACCAAATGATATTATAACACCGCGGTCATTTCAAAATAATTATACTTCAAAACCAGAATATAATATCCGTTTCAAAACCATCTAAATATGATATCAATTTCGTTTTAAAAACCAAATCAATATGATATCATTGTTATAAAAACCCAAATCAATATAATATCATTTTATTTCAAATATATCCTTTTTCCAAAATCATAGCACTTTCAAAGTTATAACGCTTCGAAATCAAAACACTTGAGATATAACACTTTCAAATCATAATACTTTAAAACTCGTAACTTTGAAACATAACTTCCACCACTTAAATGGTTTAAAATTATGAAATACTTTATATAATACAATAGCTTCTTCAATTTCACAAATAAATTCCAAAACAATCGAATTTCTACATTTTATATTTAACCAAATCCCAAATCATGAATTTCAATTCAATTCAGTTTTCAATAAACTATTCCAAATTTTATCAATATCAAAACAGATTTGATCCATAAAATAAGCCATTTCAAATTCAACATATTTCAATCTTCAAGTATGCAATAATTTCGAAACTAAGTTTGGTAATTACGTTTCAACAATTCAATTTTATATTATTTAGTTTCGAAATATTTTACTTAATAAATACATTATCATTTAAATTAAACTCAAATTTCAAATAACTAAATATTTCCTTCAATTTATTTATACTTGAAATATTCATTTAATTCACCTTAAACCAAAATCAAGTTATAAAATCATACCTTCTAAAATTTCAAATTTAATAAATTTCACGCCAAACTTATTTGAGTTTAATTCTTAAATAAATTAAATTTCAAATAAAACTAAAATTTATCTTCCAACCTTAATTTATTTAAGTCATTATAAACTCTACATTAAAATATAATTTAAATATTTAACCATATTATCTTCAATAAAAATCAAACTTATTGTTAAGCTTATTCTATACTAAAAACATTATACATAACTTAAAATCAAGGGTAAAATAACATTTCTATAATATCTAAAATCAATATTTATCTAAAACCATATATTTCTTTACAAAACCATAGAAATCATTTGAATATATTTTCATATATAGATCACGGTGTCTGTATATAATTTTCTATCCTATGGTCAAGTGATACGGATATTTACCATTTCAATCTGTAATTTAAATTATAAATATGGTTATATATCATTTCAAACCGCAATCCCGAATGAAATAAAATCCATAACAACTTGCAGTTTATAACAATATAAAATACAACATCCATTCATCCAACATCAATCATCAACCATTTATCACAATCATCATCTAATTCAATCAATAATATTAATATAGAACAGATAATAAATAACAGCTATACACTAGCAGTTTATATTCAATAATAAATTAAATAACTATTTTATCCAAATAAATTCAAATAAACTGAGGTGATGATTCAATATATGCCAAACAGTCATAATCAATTTCTAATCACATCATAAATCAATTTAACAAACATAAGAAATTTTAGAAGTTGTAAGTGGGTAAAAACACTCACCTTTGACGTTAAATTGAATTTAAATCCAATTTAAACCCAAAATTCAAACAGTCTTAGAATCTATCCAAACTAGCGTCAAAATGTCCAAAATTCAATACGAACCTAGCGGAGAAAACCGTGCGTGCATTGGACCTAATATGTGAAAGTTATTAAGATTAGAACGATTGAGATTCAAATTATTGAAACAAATAAAAATAAACAATACTTGCCACGTCACCTATTTCCTCTCTCAAGAAAAGAACGCACCTTTCAGCGCACCTAACCATAGCCGCCATCGAGATCGACGTTGTCGAACACAGCCGCGCCCGCTTCCGATCACGCCGTAGCGATGCCGACCATCCCCCAACGCCTCTACATGCTCTCCGACCTTCAGACGATCACTGCGCTCGCGAAAAACAGTAGTCGCCACCGGTGTTTGCAACCCTAGTCGAATCAAATCGACCAATCCGGCTGTTGAAACGACGAATGACCACCACCGATGAGTTGCGTATGATATCTCCACTGTTCTGTACCCTTTAATCGACGATCGGTCGTAGTTGATCGTGACTCGATGAACGGCCGTAGTTTGGTCTTCAATTTTTGGACAGACAGAGCTTTAGCTAAAAAACGAATTACAGATCTGAGATGCACTCGTCGAGAGCTTCAGATCGATATGTAATTCGACACAGTTTATAGAATTTGAATTTTTTATTTGTAATTTGATTTGTATTTGCAATTTGGGATTTAGGGTTTTGTCTGCCATTGAAAGAGAAGAAGCAAATAGAATTGTATGTACAGAAATGTGGAATAAGAAATAGGCTAGGGTTTATAATGAGATATATATAGGCAAAGCTGAAATAGAATCGGGATGGATTTGGATTGAAAATTGAACGACAAATGGCCCGAAAAGCCCGTTCTGACTCTGGAACGAAAATGAGTCAACCCATGTATCAAAATAGATGTTTCTAAATATTTTAAACGCGATGAAACAGATTTCAAGTCCAAATTCCATCTTATGAAGAAGTTATGCTAAAATCAACTTATTTTAAATCGATTCAAGTGATTTCAATTAAATTGATTTCTAGGCGTTTCGAGCCCGTACGATCAAACGACAAGTCCAATGGTTACGAAACTTGAAATCCTAAAATAATTCATTGTTACAGATTCGATGAAACCGGTTTCGTCGAAATCGAGTCAGTGGCCAAAATGGTTATATTTCGGTTAATTAAATAAATAAATATTAAATTAATTAGATCACATTTCTAATTCAAATTTAATTATTTGCAAATTTTATCAATTTGGATTACTTGGTAATTTAGAATCCTTTAAACAAATTTCTACATCAATTTATCGTTGAATATTTCCCAATTTATAGTATTTAATTTCAAGTTCAATTTTCCAGTAACTATAAATTTAAATTCCCAGTAAATTCATTTATTTGGTTTTAAATCCTGTTATTCACTAAATTCTCATCTCATAGTTACAATTAACATTGGCTTGTATTTATTACATTAGTACTTCCCATTTCATCTTTATTCAATCAATGTAGTATTTAATTTCATTTACTTACAATAAAGCCATTTATTAGATTGAATTCCAATTAAATTTAATTAATTCCAAATAAACTGATTTGATTCTATTCTAATCTTTTTATTAAGTCTACTATTACTCTATAACCCTAGTTAATATTTGCTTATCTTTCATTGCATTAATATATTTAAATTCTTATACTCAAATATAATATTTGCAACTAGATTAATAGGCCAATTAAATAGTAACCTACAACCTTTACTATTACTTCAAATCACACTTATGAATTCATTATTATTTACAAATCAAAAGTTACAATTACGTACTAACACTAATTTACTTCAATTCCTATTAATCATATATTATCTCGTTAATGATTCAACTTTCACACTTGTCATCTTATATTCATTTTTATAACCAAGTGCAACAATTTTCACTATTCCATTATTATTGGGATTTCACTTCAATTGTCAATAATTGGTTTTAATTACCATTGCTACATTTCATTTTTAACATTCACTTCATTATAAATTATAAAGTTTTTATTTCTTTCTAAATTTAATTACAAAAATCTTATTAAATTAACCATTTAATTATCGAAATTTACGGGTCATTACACTCTCCCCCACTCAAAACTTTTCGTCCCCGAAAAGGAAAAAGAAGGCAAGAATGAATTATGTAAACAGTACATCTTATTTAAAAATACTAACTTTATAAACAATTAAATTTACTAATTAATTAATTTGAATAAAATGTACCAATTTATAACCATTAAATATTTTTTACACTCAAATTAATAATGTTTGGAAAAAAAATTCAAAATTTTTCTAAGTCCAAAATTTACGGAAAATTTTGGCAAAGTCTCCTTTGTACGGAGAGGCTCGGGAGAAAATATAATATCAAATATAAAAATATATATAACAATATCTAAAAATAATATCTCCCAAACGCTTATTCTATGAAACCAAAAGCAGTAGCAATTGCTTCCATATCCTGTATTTTACTTATATAATCCAAAAGGAGTTAATAATTATATAAAATGAAATATTTAAAGTTGTCTCAATCAATAACAAACAAATCAATACAACATAGCGACCATTATACAATCATCATATAAAATCAACACAAATCAATTATCCATTCTTATCAAACAAAACAAATAGTCGTTCGGGTTTAGAACTTTAAATTGTACAAAATGAAAAATAAACTACTAGGCACACCATTTACTCAACAGTCCTAGATAAAACTAAATAGATTATTCATACCTCCAAACAAATCTAAAGTATCCTTGCCCAAACAACCATAAACCAAACAAACAACAATTCCAAACAATAGGTCAAGTTCATTCTTATTAATTTCATTTTATAACATTCGTCGTTTGATTTCCTTTTCATTTATACAATGATTTATCTTTTTAATTTACATTTATTTCCTGCAATTTTCATTTCCATCCATTTGATTTAGTGTTTATTTCACTTATTTTCACTTATACTTTCATAAATTCCTTTTATTTATTTATTCATATCATATAAATTTTCATTTTTATTGCACTACATTCATTCATTTCTCAATTTCATTTATTTCCATTCATTTATGCATAGTGTCCATGTTAAATTCAGTTACTTGGCATATCAATTTCATTAACTTAAGTTATAATCTTTTACTTACACTGATCCCTTTTCTATCACATTTAATTACAATAACCTTCCAAATTTCAACTTAAGTATATAAAAATCAAAACATTAATTCTTATTAATAAAAGCAATTTATTGAACACTTTCATAAAATAAATTTACTCGTACCATTTCCATTACATTTTCTTATTAAATATTACAACCTTTAATATTTGGTAAGTTATATATATGCTTTAAGAATGTAATTGAAAGTTATACTAGTTTATCTTATTTCTTTTAATTAATCTAATGTTCAATAATCATATCCTTTGCTTTTTATAGATTACAAATTCCAACTTCTTGTTATTTCATTTATAACCTAGCATTTAATCCCTTATTTTAATTAAAGGTTCTAATTAATAATTAGTTACATTCCATTTCACTACAATAATAGAAACTATTAATTAACGAAAACTTAAGTACTAAATACCGGGTTAAATTTCAAATCATTTTAAAATAATAGATAGATGTATACACTTACAATCATATATCCAATTATATTTAAAACAATTTGACATTTATAATTGTTTATCAAAATAAATCTGTATTAAAACTACTATAGTGGCCTTCCCACTTTGAAACTCGAAAATGAATGTCGATGATGCGTGCACTCATCACCGAAATTATTTCCCAGCGACATAGAGGGGAGTACAGAACTTATTTCTTTCCAAAATTTCTTTATAAATTACTTTCGACTTATATTGAAATATTTATATTAGTAAATACTTCTAATAATATTATTATTATTATATTCCAAAATCATTCGAAAGAAATTTACAAAAACCCCGGGACTTAGGTTCTAAATTTCCAATTTTCATTTATTTTATTTTAAATATCATTTCCAACCAATATTTATAAATTTCACTACCTAATAACCAATATATTACAACCAATTATAACCTTTATAAAATTTATTACTTTATATACAGAAAACATAATAGGCAAAATTATTTCATTTACCTATGTTTCAAAACAAATATTGTGTCGGTCTGTCCTATTAAGTGTTTAGAAATCCCTACCTATTAAGTGTTTAGAAATCCCTATTGATGTCATAGCATCCTATGCACCAACCAGAATTTATAAATACAAAACGGAACAAATTAACACAATATCAAAACCTTTTATAACACTAACAAATGCGCTCTCTCATATATATACACTTAGTAACTCATCATAGGGTACTACTACCCTATTAATACAGAGTCAGACCCCACAAAGCTAAGGTTTATCGCTAAACCAAAGCTTTGATGCCAAATGTAACATCCCGCCTTTTTGTACGTTTTTAATCAATGATAAACCACACACGTCAGACTCAAACCATACAAAGAGCATATTTTTATTGGGGTGAATAAGAAAAGCAGAGAAAGAAATAAAACAAAACAGAATCTCACAGTTGAATGACAAAATATAATAATCAAATAACAGTTCATGAAGCGGTTTTACAAAATATTTGATTATACTTATACAACACAGATCGGAGTTACACATACCAGAGAATAATAAATAATCCAGCGGAATACATGATGTAGTGAAATATGATAAATAATAATAATACAATCTTCGTCTTCGTCCCCCAGCAATAAGGTCTTCAAATTCTGAAATGCTCAGGCTGACCCGAGCGAATTGAAAAGATAAAACACTCGATTCAGAACTAAAAGATCTTATGTAAGTTAAATCAACGGTAAAATATGAGTGGAACGGCATCAGAGATGTTTACGGGGTTTGACATCTCCTATCCAGTGTCTAACGTGAGTGCAGTAACTTAAGAGATGCTCGGGATTCACGTCTCCTAAGGATCCATTAAACTATTTCTATGTAGTAATATACGCTATTATAATAATGTCTAACGGTAAAATAAACTTATTTTTAAATAGCGTTAAGGGGTGACCCATATAGCTCTTAACACGTAATAGTCCCAGTAGTCCATCCAATATCATAGTCTCTCCTGATCGGGAAGACACCAGAGGATACTCCATGGGCTACGGGAGAAAACAAAACTCGTACAAGACGCGCCAGGGCAGGTGACATGACACACAAGGCAATGCCAGGTTAGATATACCAATTACGCATACGGGCTGGTGGTAACGCGTGGCAGCTACTACCGCCCACCTCGAGCCACACACCCAAATCAAAAATCAAAAATCAAAAGTGGCCACCAAATAAACCTCAAAGTCAGAATATTATATCGAAGGAGTGTGTCCGATGGCCCGAGATCGCTCCTGTTTTAGCCACCTTATGCCAACTCACGAGAGTCGGGTCAACGTATATACCTCAAAGGAACGCCGCCACCATCCTACTTCATTCTAGAATCTCCACCACGTACATAGTTGTTTAAGTGGTTTTCGGAGTTGGCAGAGAGTACGACAACTTCTAATATCAGTCTCTTTAACGACCAAACGTTATTATAACAACGCAATCACTTCAAAATAATTATATTTCAAAACTAGAATATCATATCCGTTTCAAAACCATATGTTAACCTCGCTTTGTCAACGAGTTAAGGCTTGGGCCGGCTCATCAGATAAAGTTCTCAGCGACTCAGTGGATCTACGACTCAAGGTACTTCAAGACTCAACAAATTGCCAACTCAACGACTTAAGGAGGTGAACGGTTTACTGCTTAAGAATAGAACGACATAATGAGTTAACAGACTAAGCCACTCACAACTCAGAGAAATCTGCGACTTAAGGCCTCTGCAACTTAAGATATGTCATGTCTTAGGGGAGGTACACGAGTTAAGGAGTCTACGAGCTAAAGAGCCTGCGAGTTAAAGGCTTACGAGTTAAGGAGTTAACGACCTAACAGGATTAAGACCTAAGCGACTTAGGGAATGTCACGACTTAAGAAAGTCCACGACTTAAAGACGTTACGACCTAAGACTTAGAGAGCAAGTTCAACACCATGGCGTAATAAGATGACTCGTTGACGACTTACTACCTAGTTTAAGTCGTACACGACCTAAAACCATAGAGCCAAGATTTTAATGCTGCCTCACTTTAAGCCGTGACCTCTTAACTCGCAAACGAGTTAGGACTTGTATCCAGATGAACGAGGAAAAGCTCAGAATCACTTGACTTACTCCACTGCCTGCTGACTCTTGAACCTTGAGTCGAGTGCGACTTACGACTCTCCATGAGTCGTACACGACTCATGACTTGCGAAAACCTCTGCCTAGAATTCTCTATAAATAGAGGGCTAACTCCAACATGAAAAGGACTTTTTGGGATCATTCTCTTCGTGACGTCAAGGCTCTACTATCTTCAAGACAACCTAAACTCCATCACTTCAAACTCACGCAAGATTTTTAGACCAAACTTCGCACAAAGATTCGACATATCCAATTATGGATTCAAAGAACTCTGTCATGACGAAGTCTTCTCTAGCTACTTGTCTTTTTGAATTGAGTTGGATTGTAATTGAAAGAGATTGTAATAAGTTGTAATTTAGTCAGCAATAAAAAGGATTGAAGTGGACGTAGGCTCGATCATAAGCCGAACCACTATAAAAATGCTGTTGTTTAATGTTTTCTCTACAGTTTTCTGCTTAAACTCTATTCCCGAATCATCGGGTGGTGCTTTCACAACTACACTTTACACACTGGGGTGTTAGCGTTCAAATTTTAGCGTTAACATTTTTGGTGCTTTCACTGAGAGTTGAACTCAGGCGAATTATCATCATTGCTCCACGAAAGTTTGTTGAAGTAATCTCTCTGAAGACTAGAAGTTTATCTGAAATCATAGCTCCGGGGAGAAGGAGTAGATCTGTTAGATCTGGAAATGTTCAAGAGGGAACCTCCGCTTCCCCAGTACCTAATCAAGCCACTCCACCTGTTGGGGTTACAAAAGCGGAGTTGGATGCTGTAATCTTAGGGCTGAACCAGCAGATAAATGCCCAAAGTGCACAATTGGAGGCTCAGAATGCCCAAAATGCCCTAATTTTGAATAAGTTGAACGATTTGCTTGGGGCAAACTGTCAACCAACGGGTAATGAAAGGAACTTTGCTGGCAACGTTCATAATGCTGAAGAAAGGAACGTCCCTGAGAGGGCTGCCAGCCCCTTTGAGCAGACACTTCCTGAGGTTGGTGGATCTAAAGCTCGAAATGATGAGGGGTATCTTTCTGAAATGGTTCGACAAATCATGAAAGAGAGCATGCAAAGGAATGAAGACGAGAAAGAATGAGGTTTCGCTCCAAGTAAAACCCCGTTTACCGAAAGGATCTTCAAGGCTGAGTTTCCAAGGAAGTTCGCCCCTCCAACCATTCCAGCTTATAAGGGGACAAGCGATCCGAACGAATTCTTGTATAAGTATGATTGGCACATGACAGGTGCCAGAGCTTCTGATGAAATAAAGTGCCGATATTTTCCTGTATATCTGGAAGGTGTAGCTCTGCTTTGGTTCACCAAGTTACCAATCCGGTCTATAGATCAGTTCTCTGACTTAACCCGGAAATTCAAGGAGAAGTTCAGGCTATATGCTTCAAAAGCCAAAGATATCATGTCGTTGTCGAGTTTAGAACAGAATCCAGGGGAAACTATCAGATCTTTCTTGAATCGCTTTAATATAGCGCTAGCCGAGGTAGACAATGCAGAACCACGGATGATCTTGACTTATCTGATGAGGGCCATTGACAAGTCGAGTGAATTTGAAAAAATGGCTAAACATGAAGGAACCAAATTCCCTTGAAAAATTCTACAAGAAAGCAGATGAGTTCATACGCCTGGAAAGCCGTCCTGTACCGGTAAAGGCAGTATTGGAAAAAGTTGAAGATAACACTGCTGCTCCACGCAAGAATGAATCTGTAGGACAGAAAAGGGAAAATAACGATGGGAAGAAACAGAAAAATCTGAAGAAGCCTCGTTCCTTCAAGCCATCGGAATATACTCCTTTATCAGATACGCCGGAGCGTATTTACCTTGCCACTAAAGATTCTGTTGATTATCCTAAACCTCCCGTTCTGAGAACCGGGAAAAAAGCTGTACAAAGCGGGAAGTTTTGCCGCTTCCATAATCAACCCGGTCATGATACCAATGAATGCCGCCAATTGAAAATTTTGATTGAAAGTTGATAAGGGAAAACAAGCTGCAGCAATTTGTGGAAAAGAATAGCAGCAAACCTGCTTCGTCCAGTCAGGGGCAACAAGCTCCTACTCATCAGCCTAGGACAAGTGAGAAGGCTGCAGGGCATGGATCCGGAAGGCCTGTTATCAATGTCATTACGGGGGGACCTCACCCAGCAGGCAGGAGCTGGGGTGAGATGGAAAGGTATACCCGGGCTTTGAAATATGTACCGACCGAAAAAGATGTCTTTGTTATGGAAGACGCTACGCCCCTGAAACAACAAAGAACTTTCAATGATGATATTGTGTTCAGAGCCAGGGATTCCATAGGTGTTGAAGCTCCTACCTTGGATCCCTTAGTCATCTCGGCTGGTATCGGGCCAGCTATTGTCAGAAGAGTTCTCATTGATTGTGGCGCATCCTGTAATATCCTCTTCAAGAAAACATTCGACCAAATGAAGATCCCTATGGCTGATGTGCAAGCCTCGTCACAGAAAATCGCTGGCTTCACTGGGGAGCCAAAACAGCCGATAGGAACCATTGATTTGCTTGTAGAACTTGGAGAGGGAGAAAGAAAAGTAGTCCGCAAGCAAACTTTTGTGATTGTCGATGAATTTTTTGCTTATAATGCTTTCCTTGGCTGTCCAACTCTTGCAGCGTTCAAAGCTGTTCTGGCCCCATGGTGCCTCACCATTAAATTCCCCACAGACAATGGAGTAGGAGTTATAAAAGGGGATCAAAATGCTGGGCGGGAGTGTTATCTGACAGAGCTGCGAGAAGCAAGGAAAAGAGAAATGGGAAAGGATGCGGCAACCCCAGCCCACATCAAAGAACCAGCCTTGTAGCAATTACAGGGCGGACCCTGCACTGGCGAGCACGGCGAAGCACGAAAAGAGATGGATCCTAGAAAAGCCAGTGCAGGGGAGAATAGAGTGGTACCAGTGGAAACGACAGTACCAGTACCTGTTGACCCGAAGGACCCAAATAAGGTGTTGAATGTGGGTTCACAACTTAATGTGTCAATTCAGAATATCTTAATATCTTTTTTAAAAGCAAATTTGGATGTTTTTGCTTGGACTCATGCCGATATGTGCGGAATATCCCCAGAAGTTGCAGTACACGCTCTGAATATTGATCCAAATTTTACACCTGTGAAACAAAAAAGGAGAACTCAAGGTCTAGAAAGGTCAGCAGCATTAAAAGAAGAAGTTGATCGGCTCATGGAGAATAACTTTATCAAAGAATATACCTATCCGAATTGGGTTTCAAATCCCTTGCTGGTTAAGAAAGCCAACGGAAAATGGAGAGTGTGCATCGATTTTTCAGATCTAAACAAGGCCTGCCCCAAAGACTGCTTCCCATTACCCAGGATCGATCAACTGGTAGATAGAACAGCGGGACATGAATTGTTATCTTTATGGATGCCTACTACGGATACAACCAGAGCATGATGCATGAGCCAGATCAGGAGGACACGAGCTTTATCACCGATGTTGGTCTTTACTGCTACAAAGTTATGCCCTTCGGGCTGAAGAATGCGGGGGCAACCTACCAAAGACTTGTTAATGCTATGTTCAAACCACAGTTGGGCAAAACTATGGAAGTCTACGTCGACGACATGTTAGTAAAGTCTAAGAAAGCAGTGGATCACATAGAAGACTTAGCAGACATGTTCGCAGTCCTCCGAAAATACGGAACGAAGCTTAACCCTTTAAAATGTTCATTTGGAGTGGAGTCCGGAAAGTTCTTAGGTTTCATCATGAGCGCTAGGGGCATTGAAGCTAGTCCAGCTCAAATTACCGCCTTAAAAGAAGTCAAAGCTCCTAGAACGAAGAAGGAATTGCAAAGTCTCAACGGAAAAGTCGCCGCCTTGAGTCGGTTCATTTCCAAAGCTACTGATAAATGCATCCCATTCTTTGATGCTCTAAAGAAAGGAAAGAAAAACTTTGATTGGACTCCCGAATGCCAAAAAGCCTTTGATGAATTGATTCGCCATATGGAAACGCCTCCAATACTTTCTAGGCCCGGCGATGGTGAGGATCTTCTTATATACTTGGCAGTATCATCTCATGCTTTAAGTGCAGCGCTGATACGAGAAGACAAGAGGGTTCAACATCCGGTTTACTATATCAGCAAAAGACTCACTGGGGCAGAGATGAATTACTCCAAGTTGGAAAAACTCGCCTATTGCCTACTGATTGCATCGAGGAAGTTGAGGCAATATTTCCAAGCTCATCCTATCAGAGTCCTCACTGATCAACCCTTAAAGCAAGTCCTGTTTCGCCCTGAGACTTCGGGTCGTCTTCTAAAGTGGAACATTGAACTCAGTCAATATGACATCACTTATCATCCCCGAAAAGCAATCAACGGACAAGCTTTAGCGGATTTCATCGCAGAATTCACAGATAACGGT
The DNA here is from genome assembly GCA_030765085.1 of Allium cepa. Classification (NCBI taxonomy): domain Eukaryota; kingdom Viridiplantae; phylum Streptophyta; class Magnoliopsida; order Asparagales; family Amaryllidaceae; genus Allium; species Allium cepa. The sequence continues at coordinate 213,777,534 of CM060930.1, read as the reverse complement.
AACAGTGAGGAGGAAACGATCGATGATTCCCCAATCCAATGGAAGTTATATGTTGATGGCGCAAGAAATGACTACTGTTCTGGAGCCGGAGTTGTACTTGAGACCCCTGAAGGTCGGTCATTATGCTATGCACTGAGATTGGAATTTCCTTTAACGAACAATGAAGCAGAATACGAAGCTCTTATCGCTGGCTTGAGAATTGCTAAAGAACTAAACATCCGAGCATTACAGATCTTCAGTGATTCTCAGCTTATTGTATGCCAAGTCAAGAAGGAATTCCAAGCGAAAGGGGGAAATCTTCCTGCCTACTTGTTAAAGGCTTGGGAACTCCTGTGTGACTTCGATCATTACACGATAAGCCATATTCCTTGAGAAGAAAACACGAAAGCAGATTCTCTCGCAAAGTACTCTAGCACAGGCGAAGCTCAATTTCTGGGGTTGACTCCAGTGGAAGTCCTGTCGGCTCCAAGCATTGATGAAATGGATATTGATTGGATCATGAGCGTGTCTCAAGAGCAAGAATCATGGATGACTCCAATAACAGAATACCTGCTCAATGGCTCTTTACCGGAAAATTCAAAAGAACGACAGAAGCTACTGAGGAAAGCCTCTGGCTATATAGTCCAGGATGGCCAATTATACAGACGGGGATTCTCAATGCCGTTACTTCGATGTGTATCCAGGGAAGAATCCAAAACAATCCTAGCTAAGGTGCATGGGGGAGAATGTGGTGATCATTTAGGTGGTCAAACTTTAGCAAAGAAGATTCTCCGATACGGATATTTTTGGCCAGAAATTAATCGAGATGCAGCAGACTATTCCCGAAAATGTGACAGATGCCAAAGATTCGCCAAAATTCCTAGAGCACCTTCTACTGAACTCACACAGATGGTCAGTCCATGGCCGTTTGCAATATGGGGGATAGACCTTGTAGGACCTTTACCAACTGCCAAATCTGGAATCAAATATGCCATTGTTGCTGTAGATTATTTTACTAAATGGGCAGAAGCTGAACCACTGGCTACTATCACCTCTAAAAGGATGATAAGTTTTGTGACTAAAAGTATCATTTGCAGGTATCGTGTGCCTCAAAAGATAATTACAGACAATGGTACTCAGTTCGAAAGTGAAGAATTCCAAGATTTTTGCAAACGATTCAAAATCCGAAAAAGCTTCTCAGCAGTAGCTCATCCGCAGGCAAACAGGCAGGTGGAAGCAGTAAATAAAATTATCAAGTCAACCATCAAGAAGCAACTTGAAAGAGCAAAAGGTGGTTGGGTCGATAAGCTACCACTAGCACTATGGGCATACAGAACTACCCACAAAACTGCGACTGGGCATACTCCGTTTTCATTGGCATACGGGTCAGAAGCAATGATTCCGGTAGAAACAGAGGTCCCTTCACATAGAAGAATTCATTTCAATCAAGCAGAGAATGAAAAACTACAGCTTGAGGCACTAGATCTCCTTGATGAAAAAAGTGAAGAGGTTGAGCTCAGAATCGCAGCTCATCAGCAAAGGATAGCCAGGCATTTCAATTCCAAAGTTCGCCAACGCAGCTTTGAGATTGGAGATCTAGTCCTGAAGAGAATCATGACGGCGACAGGTGTGTTTGGGCCAAATTGGGAAGGACCATATGTCATAGGTCAGAAGCTTCTAGACGGCACATTCAAACTCGCTACTGTCGAAGGAGATCAAATTCCAAGGGCTTGGAACAGCAATCACTTGCGTCCATACTTTACTTGATAGCTTTGTTGAAATATTGTAAAAAGAATTATGAATGTATGATTCTTGTAATTGAAAGCAATTATAAAACCGATGCAAGTGAATAATGAAAGACTATAAAGTGGATGTAGGCCCAAATTCTTGGCCGAACCACTATAAATCTTGTGTTTCTTATTATTATTACATGTTTGCTTTATTGTCGATATGAAAAGTACATTAAATGTATTGTTGAAATGTCGATTTAAATTTTTGCAGGCAACGAAAATAAAACTTGCACATTACAAAACCAAGTGATTCTTGTTATCATTCAACAAACAAATTCCAAGTCACAAAAACCCCGAAATTAAATCCTAGATAAGAAGTGCTTCAATTGAACGGCCAATGATTTCGCCGAAAACGGGCTCTAGCTAATAAATTGAGAAGTTTGAACAAACAAACATCCAATTAAGAAGCTTATGCCCGTTCTCGCGAACTGGCCTAGCAATGAAGTACACTTCTTTGGATTAAACAAACTACTTGTAAGAGAAGGGAGTACGGGCTTGAAAAGAAAAATAGAGGATCGCTGAAAAGGCATAAGCAAGTGGACAAGGAACAACTAAAGCCCTCTTCGGAGGCACAAGTCCTCTTCGGAGGCACAACTCTTGGGAGGATAAAGACCTCTAACGAGGCATATGCCGCAAAAAAGAAAGTTCTCTACTCAACAAAAAAGATTAGAGGAGTCATGACCCTCCAACCATGAGAGAGTAACTTCCAGGCAATCTTCAGAGGCACATTTCACCAGGAGTTGAAGTGCGACAGCCGCTCTTCGGAGTTTCACTTCACCAGAGTTGAAATGCAAAACAAAATAAAAGCCCTCTTCGGAGGCCCATTTCACCAGGAGTTGAAGTGCGACAGCCGCCCTTCGGAGTCTCACTTCACCAGAGTTGAAATGCAAAACAAAATAAAAGCCCTCTTCAGCCGCTCTTCGGAGTTTCACTTCACCAGAGTTGAAATGCAAAATAAAATAAAAGCCCTCTTCGGAGGCCCATTTCACCAGGAGTTGAAGTGCGACAGCCGCTCTTCGGAGTTTCACTTCACCAGAGTTGAAATGCAAAAAAAAAAAGAGCCTCTCCCAAGGGGCAGAAACAAAAAGACCTCTTCCCAGAGGCACAATAAGACAGAAAGACCTCTTCCCAGAGGCAGAAATGAAAAGACCTCCTCCCGGGTGCACAATCAAGCAGAAAGACCTCTTCGGAGGCACACGTTTCACCAAGATTGAAATAAAACTTCCAGGTGTTGAAACGTGAAAAAGTCTTCCTCAGAGGTGCAACTTTTCAAAGAAACAAAAATCAAGAAGCCCTTTACCGTGGCAAGTAAAAAAAAAATCCTCATCAAAGGCACGCTTTAACTTTCAAAGGAAGAATGAATTACTTATTCTAGAAAATTCTCTTCCTCAAAAAGAAGTTGAAGTACCTTTCAAATACCCGCTCTACCACATAGAAGATTTCATTCAGTAAAATGTGTATATGCACAAAATAAAAAGTGATATCTTCGAAGAATGAAGCGTAAAAACTTATTTGTGCTCTGTTTTTTAACGGGATAATATTCCTCGAAATGTGGAATAATTATTCTTTAAAAAATAAAAGTACAAGTTCCTCATAAAATAAAATATTACAATGAGCTTATGGTATAGGGGCAACATGGTATAACTACATCGGTAAAATTGCGCTCGAACAATATATACCACAAGCTCACTGCAATATCATATAAATAAACTTGTATAAAAATGAATAATAAATGCATTCTCAAATTCAAACAGGAGTTTGCACAAATAAAGAATCATTTTATTTAATTCTGTTACAATTTCTTACAGATGCAAGTTTCGAAATAGAGAATGCGAGGGCCGGTACCCGCACAATTTCCGGTCAGTACATGCAAAAAAGGCAAAAAGCGATATGAAAGCCACAGAACCAGAGCCATCATTTCTTCTTCCGTCCACCTTTTGAGCCCGCACCCGGCCGAATAACCAACTTCTTAGGCCGGCTTGTAATAGTAGGGGATGAAGGAGAAAGGGGCTCAGTCGGGCTTTCTTCTGTTTCTTCTTCGCCAGTTAAGGATCCCTTCTTCTTCCTCTTCTTGGAAACTCCCTGCTTTCCTCTCTTCTTGGAGGAGGACCCACTCCCTGGAGAAAGAAGTTTAGATAACGGTTCAGCGTCGGAGCCAGTCACCTCTGGAGTCTTCTCACTCCCTTCAGTTTCTTCTCCTTTGTGTTCTTGTGAAGCAATGGGATCGTCCAAGTCTTGAAGAGCTTCTATTTTCTCCTCTTGTGATCCCGGTTGCGAGACGGAAGGAGGAGTCACCTGAATAGATGGAGGAGGAATAATTGGAGGTGGGGAAGCTTGAACAATGCCCGACGTTTTCTCTACAGAAGGAAAAAAGTTCAAGTTAGTAAAAAGCGGAGATAAAGGTTCGCTGAGATTCAAGAAGTAGTCAAAAAGCTCATCAAGTTCGTAAGAAACAGATGAGCAGTTTACTTGGGCAAGATTGTCAGTAGGGTTACCTGCAGAGTTCGGTTTCCTGACGTCAACTTCGTAAGCCTGCGCCTCGGCAATCTCGTCGCCTTCATCTCCACCTTGTATGCTTGTAATCTCGGTGGTAACTTTAGTAGGAGATGGGGAATGAGAACTAGAACCGATAATGTCAATTTCGGCTGAAGGAGAAGGTTGAATTGGAGCAGTTGAGATGATTTTTCCTGAATATTCTCCTGCCGCTGTTTCGGCCCTTAATTTTGCAAGCTGTTCTCTCCCCCTGGCGAGAGCGGCACGAGCATCATCATCAAGATAATGCTCCTCAAGAGCTGACTCAGCATAGCCAGCGCCGTTACCACCAAGCATATCGAGTGCAGCCTCCCAAACTTCCGCCAGAGTAATTTCATACTTGGGGCCAAGAAAGGCAAGGCTACCGCGCCCCAAGATGCTATGCAGGTAGAAATCAAAAAATGTTGAGCTGATGTTGGTCCTCGTTGCCTCGTGAGATTCTTCAGCTGCAATTTTGCCGGCAACGGCCTCATCACGCTCCATTTCAGCTTTAGAAAGTTGAAGCTTAAGCATTTGAATCTCCGCCTCTTGGGAGCTGTTTTTCTTCCGAAGCTCTTTAATATCAGCAACATAGCCCTCACTAATTCTTTTCTGCACTTCAAGCCTGTCTTCGGCATCCTTTTGGCTGGCATGAGCATCTCTCACTTGTTTTAGGAGCACTTCTTCTTTTTGAGAATAGGAAGTAGAGGAAGAAGCAAGCTCTTGTTTCAGTTCTTCAACTTTTGCTTCAAGCTCTTCATTGTAAGAAGCAATGCTCCTCATCTCAGTGTCATGTTGCTCAAGAACCTTTTGCCATTCGGCTTTATCATTTTCCATAGTGAGCATGGCCTCTATGTTTGCACGATTAACCCTTTGGAGCTCGTCAACAAGTTTTTGCCAGTTCGACATCCTCTCAATATCAAGCTTGACGGCATCGAGGTTTCGTAACATAGCAGACTTGTCAATGGGGACCAAGTCAAGGTCAAACCTTACTCCCTTCAGACACCACAGTGGAAACCGACTTTGCAAAGTGGCCAGACCCGGTCCAACTTGGAAATTGGGCCTGTTAATTATTATTTGGATGTCTGTCTTCCCGAGAGCGGGAGAGCCGGAAGGAATGTCAAGCGAGGCAGGGGCAGTAACCTTTTCAGGAGTTGTAGAGGTGTGCTTCTCACCATATCGGGCTCGCTTGCTCGAATCTTCAACCATATGACTTTTTCCTCTGTCATCATGGGATTTTCTTTTATGGGAATCGTCGCCTCTCTGCGAAGAATCGTGGCGCTCCTCCCTCTCTCTTCTTTCATAACGCTCCTCTTGAGCCCTCTTCTCTTGAGCCTTTCGAGCGGCTCTTTCTTTATCAGATTCTCTGTAAGAGGGGAGGTAACGCCTGTAATCATATTGGCTACGCCTCCCGTAGCGCTGGAAATCATCATAGTAGGATCCGCTGCGCCCCATTGGAGGATCTGAAATAAAAAAGAGCTAAATTTTAGAATTCTTTAAAGTACAAAAAGTCAGGAGCATAAAAGTACTGAAAAATTCTAAGTGTGTGTGATGTGCAAACTACGCGCATCAAACTACGAACCACTCTTTAATTGAGGAGTGGTTGTGGGTGTAATAGTTAGCGTCAACTCTTGAGTTGACGGAGTCTGTTGCGGGATAGAAGTCGCTTCAACTACTGAAGAAGAAACCCCGGTAGTGATAGGATCATCTTTAAAGATCTCTTGCGAGGTGGCAAAGAGGTCGCTCAGCCCTTCGAAAGTATCGTCCCTGCTCTGCTTGACAAGGCTAGTTTTCTCGGCTTCTTCGCCAGATTTCTGTGAACGTCGGGGAGATCCCTGAGGCTCTTCTTCCTCAATAACCAGGGCAAGTTCGACAGATGGCCCCGCAACATCAACAGAAGTGGAGCACTTCACTAGCGAAGCCTCGGGAGCAGGTCCTTTTGGTATGGATGTGTCTGTAGTAATCGGGGCATCTGATGCTTTAGGTGGGGAGTCTGGAACCTCGCAGGGGTGAGTAGAACGAGAAGTATGCAAAAGTCCGTACTGATGCAAAAACTCATCTTTCAACAGAAATTGAATGTCTCTCTCCTCAACTGGCACGGCCTTGAGCCTTTCGAAAGTTGGCTTATGACTGGGATCCCTAGAAGGAGGGGGAGCGCTGAAAATAAAAAAGAGAAGCGGAGTTAACACTTAACAATTCAGTCTCACAAAAGTCGGATAACAAGCATAGTAATAATGGTTAATCTTACTTCCTTCCCTCCATACAGCGTAAAACCCCGGGGGACAGCGGACATAGAAAAATTGAGTCAAAAACCCATGAGCGCTGTCAGGAAGACCGATGATAAATTTACGATTTCGAGCACTTCTCACGACAGTAATAGAGGGGTGATCTTTAGTCCTAGTGAAAGAGCATAGGAAGCAAATCTCGTCAAAGCTTGGGAATCGATCAAGCGTCCTCCTAAACAGTACACACAACCCCATTAAAATGGCATAACCATTGGGGTGTAATTGGGATGGAGCGATGGCCAATTGACGAAGAAGTTGTTGGAAAAAGTCATTGAAAGGAGGAACGCCCCCACTCAGGCACATTTGTCGATTGACCGTTACAAAGCCAGGGGGTGCTATGTCAGCAGTGTTACTTCTCTCGGGAAGAATGGCATCTGATTCAGCAATGCCAAACTGAACGCACAATTGGCGAAAAACTCTGTACGATAAAGTAGAAGAGGCTCTTTCGGGAGGATTGACCAGTGGAGCCGGAATAACAGTTGCCTCTCCAGTCTGAACCGTTGTATCTTCTTCCTGAGAAGTCATTCTACACAAGCAACTGGATATTCAAATGTGAAGGTGCACGTTTCCTAAAAGTGTGAAGTGTCGTGCAAAACTAATAAAAATAGCAAGTAAATGTAACTGGAATTAAACAAGTCGATGATTGATCGGCTACAAAATTTCAGAACTTGTTAATGTAAAGTTCAAGCATAATATTAATGCAGGCTGGTCAGTTTCAATTGACTATTTCAGTGTTGCTTTAATATTTTACTTGAAATTGATGAAAGCACTTCATTCACACAATTTATTTGAGTTAATTGTCTGTTATTAACTAATCTGTCATTTGATGTGGGCAGTCGATGGCAGTATATTCGTCCCATTATTCTGTAATTGTTGAATTAGACAGGTTATTAGCATTAAAGTTAATGAGATCTGTAAATAAGTGCAACAAGTTCAGAAATTTATCTCGGCAGTTCGAGTTGAGAGTACAATTCAACAATGTCATGTTCATTCAAGATGAAAGGTATTCAAGTCCTTAGATCACAGGAACGACTTAAGCTAGCACGGGGATTATTTAGGTCGTCCAGATCAAGTCAAACGATTTAACATAAGTTGAACTTCTTAAGTCGCATTATTCAAGGCCACACAGTAAAAAATTATCCAAGTCTTAACTCAGTCGCGACCTAAAACCTCTGCCGTAGAAAGTTAGGTCATAAGCAAGCTAGGTCGCAAGTAAGATGAGTCGCGTGTTTTATGATCAAGCCGATAAACCTAAGGTCGGCCGAAGCTCCTCAACCAATTATTTCTTAACTCCCTTTGCTCCTCTCCACTCAGCAAACGACCTAACGAACAAACCCGTTAACCCAAAAACATACTATCACCTCTACCATAAAATCCACCTTCCCACCACCAAATCACCCAAAATCGACTCAAACCACCTCAGATTTGTCATGGATCCAGTATGCTGCTACAATAATGTTGCAACCGAAGGCGGACGAGAATCGGTTGTGACATGATTCATGGCGAAGCGTGATGTACAAAGCTGGATTATGGACGGCAAGTGGGGAATTCGCGATTTGACGATGAACATGGTTAAATTTTTGATGGAATTTACTTACGCAATATAATGGTGGAGATGATTGATGATTGAATGATGAGAATCTTCTTCGAGAAACTCAGAAACTTGTTAATGGCGGAAGTATGCAGCTGAAGAGATAAAGTAATGAGAAGAAACGACCTAAGTGTTGAATATGCGTTTATATGATTTTTGTTTGATGATAATAAACATATATACATTCGTTTAAATGTATTTGTTAATATACTATTTATTTTCACAGAATAAATAAATATTTGCTGAATAAAAATAAATAACACAATTTTTGAATTCAAAAGAATATTTTATTCACACAAATATTTATTACAATTTTTAAATAGTACAAATTCAAACTCTCACTATTCACTATACAATTTTGATACAATTTCTAATTACAACACTATTTTACATATTCACCTCACTACATATCACTCACACTCGTATTTTTATCTTCAACTGCATTCCAATTTGAATCCAGCATCTGAGAAATCTGCAAAAATATTTACTAACGCAGTAAAATTGAAAAAGAAATATTTTTGCGATATAAAATGAAATATGATTTTTAAAAATGATATTGCCTCAGTTATTTGGGTTGTTCGTCATCATATTTTTGTATCTGTGCATATCAGTATTTTATCAGGAACAAAAGTGGCTGCAGTACACTGTGTGCACTGCCTCGCCTACTCGTGTGTGCAAAACAAAATGCACAGCTAACAAATCAAGTACAAGGTCAAACCCAGACAGGTTCAACTCAAGTAAACAACAGTGGCAGATAAAGCAACATCAAGTTGAAACAGACTCAAGTTCAATAATTATGACCAAAGAGAAGCTTAAGTCAATGCACAGTGCTAACATATGCATCTAAGTGACACAGTGAACAAGCAATATGCAAATGCATACACAAGAGGCAACATGAATGGAAACTGCACCAATGCAAGTCAAAACTGCGAGTATGGTGATGCAGTCAACAAGGCAATAGTACAAGTGAAACAAGCAATGAAGTCAAGACACTAAGCACTGAAAGAAAGATAGTCAAAGACAGAAGCACACTAATATGCAACAGTATGGCTATATGCATGCATATGGAATACAAGGCAACAAGTACACATGAATGCTATGATCAGCCTCAAATCAATGGACATGCAGTACATCAACTACAAAGTGCAAACGAGAATCAAGTGAAGTATTTCTGTCAAAAGTACAGCAACTCAAGGAGCAATACAATGAACAAATTCATACGAGCTCAGACTACAAGTTCAAGTGAAAGTGCAGACAAATGACCAAGCACAGCCTCAACATCACAGGACCAGACCACACACACATACACACACACATGTATGTATATACATGAACTAGATTGAAGCACACTGGAATACAACTGCAAATATCAAGACCAGAAAAACAAGACCACAAGTACTCAACAACAGCCAGCACCAACAGTGATGCAAGGTACAGCATGCCAGAGCTACAAATAAGCAAAGGCACAACTCAAATTCAAATAGCAACTGCAAATATCCAATATGCAACATGGCCGTGGATGGTACAACAACAAAGACCAAGGCTACAAAAGTGAATATCCCGGTGCCAACATATCCAACTAGAAGTGCAACTACAAGATACAGCAAGCACAACAACATCAATGTCAACAGTTAAAATGGCCAGAGACAAAAGCTCACAGAGGCCAGAGAATTGAAGAAAACTATTGCAGTGAAGCAAGTTCAAATATAATGAAACAGCATGTACAGGACAGTGAAACAGCCAAGCAAATCGAACCAAGTCAAAGTGAAATCGACGTATCAATGTTGAACAAGTCAAGCCGTAATCAACATCAAAGCCGTGGGATGCAAGCGTCAAATTATACGAGATTGACAAAGTCAAACAAATCCCAAGCATCAAAATATAGAGTTCGAATACGAAAATTAAAAAGTAACAAATATACGATTATGAACTAGTCAGAGGAAATCATCAACATCCATACAATATCGAACGGCCAAATCAACAATTTTGAAAATATCAGACGTACGCAAATTAAGGAAATCAAACGCGTATAAAACCCTAATCATCATCGGCAAAATTATCATCGAGTTCAAGCATTCAAGCAGAGAATTAAAAGAGCAAAAAATCACTTACAGAAGCCATCTCGAACTCGAACAAATTCGAAGCAACCGAAGTGAGCAACAGCGATTCGATCGAACAAGGCTTCAGGCAATTAACCACTGATTCGATCAACTTAGAATCGGAGCTTCGAAATAGCCCTAAATCTCAGAGCCAAGCAAAGAGAACAAAGCCCTAAAAGAGGAACGGCCGCCATTACAACGAAGGGAATAGAAAAGAAAGGAGACGGGTTGAATAATAAAAGGGGCCGGCCTATTTACTTTTATTGTTTTATTATTAAGGGTTTTAAATTTTTAGATAGGGTTATTTTACTTTAAATTGTTTTTAGTTTGTATTTCTTTTTAAACCGTTTTAATTTTCTAGTCGTGTGACTAGGGTGCAAACTACGGTTTGTAGTTTGGGAATTTGCAACTCGGTAGTTGAGTTGTGGTCAAGGTTTTGAGCGTAGAGTTAGAATAGTCAATAGCGGGTATAGCGAGTTTACGTGTGTAAGCGAGGGACTTTCTAATTTCTAGTAGAAACCTTGGGGCAGCACGTAGGCAGGGTTTTGCCGAAGCTGGGTAAATTCTGTGTTGTTCTGTTCTGCATTTTATTATTCTGTTATTTATTTCTGTGCTGGTAATATTCTGTGATCCGTGTTAATATTAGTTTATAAGCTTCCGCAATTAATTTTTATAATTAACACTATCACCCTATTCACCCCCCCTCTAGGGTGAAATCGATCCTACAAGTGGTATCAGAGCGAGGTTTAGAAGCCAATTTATTTTGAAAAAATTCGATTTTTCAAAAATCAGTTTTGTTTTAAAAAAAAAAAAAAAAATTCAATTTTTCAAAAGTCAGTTTTTTTTTTTAAATTTGATTTTTCAAAAACCAGTTTTTGTTTAAAAATTTGAATTTTTAAAATGGCTTCTTTTAATAACGCTTTTGCAGAGGGGCAGTCGATAGTTAGACCACCAATGTTCAATGGTGAATATGCTTATTGGAAAAATAGGATGGAAATTTTTCTGAAAACCATTGACGCATGGAATATTGTTGAGACAGGTTATAGAATACCAACTATAACTGTAGATAATCAGGAAATAGAGAAACCAAAGGATCAATGGACAGAACTAGAAAATAGATTACAAAATACTAATGCTAGAGCTATGAATTCTATTATCTGTTCATTAGATCAATTTGAATTTAATCGTGTCTCACATTGTCTAACCGCGCAGGAAATATGGCACACGCTCGAAGTGACTCACGAAGGAACATCTCAAGTTAAAGAATCTCGCCTTGCAATGCTAAGCAGCGAATACGAGAACTTCAAAATGGCGAAGGAAGAAAATGTCAAAGAGATGTACGGACGACTCTCCAATATCGTATACAAATCAAAAGCTCTCGGAAAAACATACACCGAATTGGAAATAGTCCGGAAAATCCTCAGAGTCCTTCCACGAAGCTTTGAAGCAAAAGTAACTGCCATACAAGAATCGAAAGATTTAAAACAACTCAAAGTTGAAGAACTCATCGGAAATCTCACCACATATGAACTAGAAATGAAATTCAAAGAAGAGCGTGAAGAAGGAGACACTCGAAAGAAATCAATAGCTCTCAAAGGAACAACTAAAAGTGACGACGATGACGATGGTGCAGAAGAACTAGAGTTGTTAATAAAGAAATTCAAAAAGTGGAATCGCAAACACGGAAATCCAGCTCGAAATCAGGAAATGAAAAGCAGAATAAGCAAAGCATTTGACCACTCAGAAGAACAGAAGTTCATTTGTTATAATTGCAACAAACCCGGTCATATCAAGCCCGATTGTCCACAAATTAAACTCAGCCATGTAAAGAAACAGAAAAAGAAAAGTTTTGCAGCCACTTGGGATGAAATAGACGAGAATAATCAAAGCACTGGCAGTGAAAGCGAAAAAGCAGAATTGTGTCTTCGAGGTGATACAACTGACAGTGACGATGACGAGCCAAGTGAGGTATCAAAACTTACCCATTCTGAGTTGCTTATATATTTTCATGAAATAAACGGCTGTTATGAACGACTTAGGGAAAAATATGCTAAACTTGAATCACAAAAAGATACTTTGATAGAATGTAATGAACAACTTGACCAATTAGTTAAAACCTATCAGAGTAGGATCCCTAAGTGTGATAAGTGTCCAACATTCGAAGAGGAAATTAGAAAATCAGAAATCAATATAAAATCACTTGAAAATGAAATTCTGATTTTAAAAGAAAATGAAAATACTAGGAGAGAAAATTCTATCAAAAAGTGCACTCAATTGTTGAACGAAAATAATTCTCTCAAAACACAAGTCCAACATTTGTCAACGACTTTGGATAAATTTTCAAAAAGTGAAAAATCGTTGAATATGCTATTAGGAAAGCAAACTGTTAATACGGTTAGACAGGGACTTGGATATAATAATTCGAAAACTGTTGAAAGCAACATTAATCAAGTTAATTCTATGTGCACAATTTGTAGAAAATATGGACACAATCACAATAATTGTTGGTATAGACCCAAACATGTGAAAACTATACCGATTTGGGTTCCAAAAGGCACAAATATAAAAACTCTCAAAGTTAAACAAATCTGGGTGCCGAAGGGAACAATTATAAATAGTTTTGGGTCTCCACAAAATTATTTTTCTAAATATTCTGCCACTAACAATCATGGACCTATGAAAACAAATAGGTCACATAAATATTTTCCCGTGTAGGTGTGGTGGGAGGCTAAGGAACAACAACGGTGTTATCTGGATTTTGGCTGTTCCAGAAACACAACGGGCGACAAAGCAAAGTTCCTTAGCCTAGTATAAAGGTGACAGAATCACAATGGGCAACGTCGGAAAATATCGTAAAGGTAAATCAGGTAAATTTATTTTTGAACGATATATTATTTGTGAAAATCTGCACCATTTTCTGAATAAAATCAGCCAATTATGCAATGATAATATGATGATGATTTAATGATGATTTTGATTCTGACTTTATTCAAAATAGTTAGCCAATTATATTCTTATGCCAAAAACACTATAAAATTCTCTAGAATAACTTGATATATAGGTTTGGGATAAAAATAGTGTTTTGATTGGATAATACTTTTTGTTATAATATTTTTGGCTAAATCTAAATTCATGGTTTGACACGGCCTAAATTTAAAATCCTAATGAATTCTGTTTAAAATTATAAAAAGGATTTTAAGAAATTTTTGAAATTGTAAAAAGGATTTTAAGGAATTTTTTTTGAAATTCAAGAAATTGCTTGGAATAAAAATGAAGTTTGATGGATTGTAAAATTGACACTTTGATATATGTTTGATTGTTGACACAGTCTTCATTTCAAATCCAAGAAAATTTCATTCAAAATTTGTTGATAATAATCATGAGATAATTTGTTGAAATTTTTTGATGCACAATTCATGGTTTGGTCTATCAAATTCAACGAGTGAATATTGAGTGAAATTGAAATTCAGATGCAGATTACACTGGTAATATAGTTGTAGAAAAATTACTAGTGGAATGTGATTATTACTTGACACATTCATTTGCTGCATCGTTTTTCAAAGAAAATGTCTGCATATTTTTCATTTGAAATATTTTTTTTAATAGCAGAAAATTTTCTTTTAAAACCCCCTGGAGAAAATCATTTTTGACCATATTTTCAGATTAGTCATTTTGAAAAATTGGTTTCATAATTATTTTTGAATTTGATTTTAAATGACTATATTGACTAATCTGACTCCCTAATGTTTATCGAAAAGAAAAACAGTAATTGAAAAAGTGATGAGTGTTGATATTTATCATATATTATAACTCGAGAAAGTATAATTAGAAAATTTCTTTAGAAATTTAAACAAGAGTTATAAAACTTTTTGTTGGTAAAAATTCCATGACCATCTCTATATCTATCATATTTCTAACAACCATCACTCATCAAAATTCTATATAGTTTGTCGATATGTGGTACTTTAAACAGGAATCGTTCGTTTTTCATTTTCACATTTTTTTTAAAAAAAAAACAAAAATAAATAAATAAATAAATACCAAAGTATTCACTCTCATTTAAAAGTCCTCACGGTTATGCATGGGTGAATTACTTGGAATTTGTTATGTGCTTCCATGCTCATTTAAAAGTCCTCACGGTTATGCATGTATGGAACGCATATCAAAAGTTGATTTTTTTTCTTTCTTTTAAAATAAACAAGTTGATTCTAATCCCATTTAAAAGTCCTCACGGTTATGCGTGGTTAGAAGATACTTGAATTCATTTTTTTTAAAAATAAAATTGGAATACTACTAATCTCATTTAAAAGTCCTAACGGTTATGCATGATTAGTAGATATTCAAATTCCTGATATAAAAATACCACAAATAGACACAATTTTATGGTTTTATTTGATGAAATCATTCATACCATTCTAAAGTGGAATATGCGTCAATTAAAGGATTTATGATTTTTGTTTGATTTTTTTATTGAAATTTAATTTTTATATTCAATTGAGTTTTAATGTTGAATTAATATCGATCACTATATCTCTACTTTTCTATTACTATTATTCTTTTGCTGATAACAAAAGGGGGAGAGAAAGGTTAAGATTTTGTCAAATAAAAATCAAGAAAATGTCAAATAATTTTCCATTTGCATATAGGCTCATTCACACATTTTATTTGTATGCATATATGTAGGGGGAGTCATATATGTAGGGGGAGCATCATGTAGAGAGGAAGCATTCAAATAGAGGGAGTAAATTGAATCATCAAATACATTTAAAGTATTCAAAATCTTAAATATATGTTTGTTATCATCAAAAGGGGGAGATTGTTGAATATGCGTTTATATGATTTTTGTTTGATGATAATAAACATATATACATTCGTTTAAATGTATTTGTTAATATACTATTTATTTTCACAGAATAAATAAATATTTGCTGAATAAAAATAAATAACACAATTTTTGAATTCAAAAGAATATTTTATTCACACAAATATTTATTACAATTTTTAAATAGTACAAATTCAAACTCTCACTATTCACTATACAATTTTGATACAATTTCTAATTACAACACTATTTTACATATTCACCTCACTACATATCACTCACACTCGTATTTTTATCTTCAACTGCATTCCAATTTGAATCCAGCATCTGAGAAATCTGCAAAAATATTTACTAACGCAGTAAAATTGAAAAAGAAATATTTTTGCGATATAAAATGAAATATGATTTTTAAAAATGATATTGCCTCAGTTATTTGGGTTGTTCGTCATCATATTTTTGTATCTGTGCATATCAGTATTTTATCAGGAACAAAAGTGGCTGCAGTACACTGTGTGCACTGCCTCGCCTACTCGTGTGTGCAAAACAAAATGCACAGCTAACAAATCAAGTACAAGGTCAAACCCAGACAGGTTCAACTCAAGTAAACAACAGTGGCAGATAAAGCAACATCAAGTTGAAACAGACTCAAGTTCAATAATTATGACCAAAGAGAAGCTTAAGTCAATGCACAGTGCTAACATATGCATCTAAGTGACACAGTGAACAAGCAATATGCAAATGCATACACAAGAGGCAACATGAATGGAAACTGCACCAATGCAAGTCAAAACTGCGAGTATGGTGATGCAGTCAACAAGGCAATAGTACAAGTGAAACAAGCAATGAAGTCAAGACACTAAGCACTGAAAGAAAGATAGTCAAAGACAGAAGCACACTAATATGCAACAGTATGGCTATATGCATGCATATGGAATACAAGGCAACAAGTACACATGAATGCTATGATCAGCCTCAAATCAATGGACATGCAGTACATCAACTACAAAGTGCAAACGAGAATCAAGTGAAGTATTTCTGTCAAAAGTACAGCAACTCAAGGAGCAATACAATGAACAAATTCATACGAGCTCAGACTACAAGTTCAAGTGAAAGTGCAGACAAATGACCAAGCACAGCCTCAACATCACAGGACCAGACCACACACACATACACACACACATGTATGTATATACATGAACTAGATTGAAGCACACTGGAATACAACTGCAAATATCAAGACCAGAAAAACAAGACCACAAGTACTCAACAACAGCCAGCACCAACAGTGATGCAAGGTACAGCATGCCAGAGCTACAAATAAGCAAAGGCACAACTCAAATTCAAATAGCAACTGCAAATATCCAATATGCAACATGGCCGTGGATGGTACAACAACAAAGACCAAGGCTACAAAAGTGAATATCCCGGTGCCAACATATCCAACTAGAAGTGCAACTACAAGATACAGCAAGCACAACAACATCAATGTCAACAGTTAAAATGGCCAGAGACAAAAGCTCACAGAGGCCAGAGAATTGAAGAAAACTATTGCAGTGAAGCAAGTTCAAATATAATGAAACAGCATGTACAGGACAGTGAAACAGCCAAGCAAATCGAACCAAGTCAAAGTGAAATCGACGTATCAATGTTGAACAAGTCAAGCCGTAATCAACATCAAAGCCGTGGGATGCAAGCGTCAAATTATACGAGATTGACAAAGTCAAACAAATCCCAAGCATCAAAATATAGAGTTCGAATACGAAAATTAAAAAGTAACAAATATACGATTATGAACTAGTCAGAGGAAATCATCAACATCCATACAATATCGAACGGCCAAATCAACAATTTTGAAAATATCAGACGTACGCAAATTAAGGAAATCGAACGCGTATAAAACCCTAATCATCATCGGCAAAATTATCATCGAGTTCAAGCATTCAAGCAGAGAATTAAAAGAGCAAAAAATCACTTACAGAAGCCATCTCGAACTCGAACAAATTCGAAGCAACCGAAGTGAGCAACAGCGATTCGATCGAACAAGGCTTCAGGCAATTAACCACTGATTCGATCAACTTAGAATCGGAGCTTCGAAATAGCCCTAAATCTCAGAGCCAAGCAAAGAGAACAAAGCCCTAAAAGAGGAACGGCCGCCATTACAACGAAGGGAATAGAAAAGAAAGGAGACGGGTTGAATAATAAAAGGGGCCGGCCTATTTACTTTTATTGTTTTATTATTAAGGGTTTTAAATTTTTAGATAGGGTTATTTTACTTTAAATTGTTTTTAGTTTGTATTTCTTTTTAAACCGTTTTAATTTTCTAGTCGTGTGACTAGGGTGCAAACTACGGTTTGTAGTTTGGGAATTTGCAACTCGGTAGTTGAGTTGTGGTCAAGGTTTTGAGCGTAGAGTTAGAATAGTCAATAGCGGGTATAGCGAGTTTACGTGTGTAAGCGAGGGACTTTCTAATTTCTAGTAGAAACCTTGGGGCAGCACGTAGGCAGGGTTTTGCCGAAGCTGGGTAAATTCTGTGTTGTTCTGTTCTGCATTTTATTATTCTGTTATTTATTTCTGTGCTGGTAATATTCTGTGATCCGTGTTAATATTAGTTTATAAGCTTCCGCAATTAATTTTTATAATTAACACTATCACCCTATTCACCCCCCCTCTAGGGTGAAATCGATCCTACACTAAGCCATTTATACCTCGGGGTAGTGGAAGATGAGTCGGCACGTGCGAGTCAAGATGAGTCGAAGTACACGACCTACGACTTAGGCGCGTACTTCGAGGGGCAAATGATAACCTCGCTTTGTCAACGAGTTAAGGCTTGGGCCGGCTCATCAGATAAAGTTCTCAGCGACTCAGTGGATCTACGACTCAAGGTACTTCAAGACTCAACAAATTGCCGACTCAACGACTTAAGGAGGTGAACGGTTTATGGCTTAAGAATAGAACGACTTAATGAGTTAACAGACCAAGCGACTCACAACTCAGAGAAATCTGCGACTTAAGGCCTCTGCAACTTAAGATATGTCATGTCTCAGGGGAGGTACACGAGTTAAGGAGTCTACGAGCTAAAGAGCCTGCGAGTTAAAGGCTTACGAGTTAAGGAGTTAACGACCTAACAGGATTAAGACCTAAGCGACTTAGGGAATGTCACGACTTAAGAAAGTCCACGACTTAAAGACGTTACGACCTAAGACTTAGAGAGCAAGTTCAACACTATGCCGTAATAAGATGACTCGTTGACGACTTACGACCTAGTTTAAGTCGTGCACGACCTAAAACCATAGAGCCAAGATTTTAATGCTGCCTCACTTTAAGCCGTGACCTCTTAACTTGCAAACGTATCCAGATGAACGAGGAAAAGCTCAGAATCACTTGACTTACTCCACTGCCTGCTGACTCTTGAACCTTGAGTCGAGTGCGACTTGCGACTCTCCATGAGTCGTACACGACTCATGACTTGCGAAAACCTCTGCCTAGAATTCTCTATAAATAGAGGGCTAACTCCAACATGAAAAGGACTTTTTGGGATCATTCTCTTCGTGACGTCAAGGCTCTACTATCTTCAACACAATCTAAACTCCATCACTTCAAACTCACGCAAGATTTTTAGACCAAACTTCGCACAAAGATTCGACATATCCAATCATGGATTCAAAGAACTCTGTCACGACGAAGTCTTCTCTAGCTACTTGTCTTTTTGAATTGAGTTGGATTGTAATTGAAAGAGATTGTAATAAGTTGTAATTCAGTCAGCAATAAAAAGGATTGAAGTGGACGTAGGCTCGATCATAAGCCGAACCACTATAAAACTGCTGTTGTTTACTGTTTTCTCTACAGTTTTATGCTTATACTCTGTTCCTGAATCATCGGGTGGTGCTTTCACAACTACACTTTACACACTGGAGTGTTAGCGTTCAAATTTTAGCGTTAACACCATATAAATACGATATTACTTCTGTTTCAAAAACCAAGTGTGACAGCCCACAAATCCGTGCCCCTTGAGTCAACACTATTCTACATCAATTAACTCAAACGGAACAAAAATACGAACCATTATGGATTAAAGAAGAAGAGATAGAAGAAGAAGGAACTAAACAATATCAGAATCTCACCGTCGCAGCGGAATAAACTATAATAGTAAATATAGATCTTTACACAAAATGAATCTATATCTGTTTTATACATCATATCCTCAGAGTATCTCATACAACAATATTTATAAATCAGACATTTCCGTACAATCATAGCAGCGGATATATATAGGTACTGATAATACGTCTCGGACTCCAGCTCCTCTCAGCTCCACAGCATCCTGTCCTGAACATATAATACTCGGTCTGACTCGAGCATTACAGTTGAAATAACACCCGAGTCAGTCTGGAATACCAGCTGATAATAATGCCTCCAAATTGATTATTAAAGTTTCAAAAATCCTTTTTGAAAACAAAAGCATCTCGTAAGACCACGCCACAAATAAACAAGTCGGGTTTTTACCTTACGATAGCTAAAACACATCTTATAGAAATCCTCTGATATTATAATAGGGTCTATATACAAATACTTATAAAATAGCCTAAATTGTTACATCTATTAAATTCCAACTACTAGCCACAGAGTGGGTAATACAAACAAAACTCGTACAAGGCTCCTAGGGAGAATGGATTTCCAACATTGACTAGGCACTGGGGTACCACCTGTCATAGTACGGGGCCTAGATCCACCCACGAACAAGCAACGTTCAAACTGCCGTTGTCCCTTATCCAACCCACGAAACCACATCGCTACCGTTGGATCTGTAGATCCCTTAACGATCTACTACTTTCACTTAGAAAGTTTTCTAAATCAAAACATGGATTGAGAGATTTTTGGAGGGGAAACGAAATGATTATCGGCCATTAAAGAATAATGAACGGCGGCCTGAGAAATGATACTATGTGTTAACCCCGCCTCGGCCGTGGGTCACCGATCCAAAATGATAGACGACCTAACATTCTGCCGACTTAGCGAGGGGGTGCCGACCTAATATCTTAGCACGGAAGACCGACCTAATTGCGTAAGGTTTAAGATAGATACCGACCTAAAAGGCTTGGGAAGGAGACCGACTTAAGGCTCAAAGGAAGTTCCGACTCAATAGCCTTAGCTTGTTGCCGACCTAGCCATTCACATCATCTGCCGACCCAACTGCTAAGAGTGTGCCGACCTAACGCTTTGAAGTAATGCCGACTCAATGACTCGACCAAGTTATCGACCTAAGGGGCCTTAGAAGATGCCGACTTAAAGTTCAAGGAGATTCTGACCTAGGACTTACAAGGGTCTACCGACCTAACACAATCACCGATCTAAACGACTCAAGTTGTTTGCCGACATAACTGTTAAGAACAAGTTGTCCACACCCAAGTCATGGCCGACCTATGGTTTACGGTAAGTCGTAACCGACCTATGGCTTGTGATAAGTCGTAACCGACCTAGAGATATGAAGGAAGAAGTAGTGCAACAGTTGAACGTGCGGCACGTTACCTCGGCGACGACTTAAGACAGATGATATGAATTCAGACAAGCTTGCTTCTATTAAGCCGGGGACTTGGCTCGGTAAATCGGCCACGACTTATACTAAGTCGGCCACGACTTAGAACTTGGCAGTAATTCCAGCCCAGAATCCCTATAAATACGTGACTACCTCCAACACTTAAGGGACTTTTGGCACATTCTCTTCACACACCGTTACCTTGCTGCATTGAGAACTTCATCAACACTTAGAGCTTCCAAGATTAGAGGAATACATCAAAGAAATTCACGAAGAAACCGCACATCTTCAACATGAATCTAAGAACTTTAATCGACATTGAAACTTAAGACTTGTTCCAAATCACTTGTAACTTGAAGTGTATCGAACTTGAGAAGAATTGTATCAGTTTGTAACGGGATTATTAATAAAAGTACTTAGAGTGGACGTAGGCTATACCCTTAAGCCGAACCACTATAAAATCGTTATTGTTTACTGCTTTTCTGCTATTACTTGCTTGTAATTCTTTCCCGATCTATCGGGTGGTGCTTTCACAACTACACTTTACACACCGGGGTGTTAGCGTTCACATTTTAGCGTTAACATTTTTGGTGCTTTCACTGAGAATTGAACTCAGGGCAACTGTCATCATTGCTTCGCAAGGATTTGTGGAAAGAATCTCTTTAAAAACCAGAAGTCTATCTGAGATTATGGCTCCTGGAAGGAAAAGTAGATCTGTCAGATCTGGAAACATTCAAGAGGGAACCTCCGCTTCCCCTGTACCTAATCAACCCACTCCGTCTGTTGGAGTTACGAAAGCAGAGTTGGATGCTGTGATTCTAGGGCTAAACCAGCAGATAAACGCCCAAAATGCACAATTAGAGGTTCAAAGTGCCCAGAATGCTCCGATTCTGAATATGTTGAACGACTTACTTGGGGCAAACAATCAACCGGCTGGTAATGAAAGGAACTATGCTGGCAACGTTCATGATGTTAATGAAAGGAATGCTCCTGAAAGGGCTACTAGCCCCTTTGAGCAGGCAGTACCTGAGGCCGGTGGATCTAGAATTCGGCATGATGAGGAATATCTTTCTGGAATGGTCCGGCAGATCATGAAAGAAAGTATGCAAAGGGTTGAAGATGAGAAGGAATGGGGTTTCGCCCCAAGTAAAACTCCGTTTACTTAAAAAATCTTGAAGGCGGAATTTCCAAGGAAGTTTGTCCCTCCGACTATTCCAGCTTACAAAGGGACAAGTGATCCGAATGAGTTCTTGTATAAATATGATTGGCACATGACAGGTGTCAGGGCCTCTGACGAAATAAAGTGTCGATATTTCCCCGTATACCTGGAAGGTGTGGCTCTACTATGGTTCACCAAGTTGCCAGTCCAATCTATCGATCAGTTTTCAGACTTGACCAGAAAATTCAAGGAGCAGTTTAGACTATATGCTTCGAAGGCCAAGGACATTATGTCACTATCGAGTTTAAAGCAGAATCCTGGTGAGTCTATTAGATCCTTCTTGAACCGCTTTAATATAGCGCTGGCCGAGGTGGACAATGCTGAACCACGAATGATATTGACTTATCTGATGAGAGCTATTGATAAGTCAAGCGAATTTGGGAAATGGTTGAACATGAAAGAGCCAACCTCCCTCGAAAAGTTCTACAAAAAAGCAGATGAATTCATTCGCTTGGAAAGCCGTCCTTTACCAGTAAAGACAGTGTTGGAGAAAGCAGAAGACAACACTGTCGCTCCACGCAAGAATGAATCGGTGGGGCAAAAAAGGGAGAATAATAATGGGAAGAAACAGGGTAATCTGAAGAAGCCCCGATCCTTCAAGCCATCAGAATATACTCCATTATCACATACACCGGAGCACATCTACCTGGCCACTAAAGATTCCGTCGATTTCCCTAAACCTATCCCTTTGAGAACTGGGAAAAAAGCCATACAGAGTGGGAAATTCTGCCGCTTCCACAATCAACCCGGTCATGAAACTGATGAATGCCGCCAGTTGAAAAATCTGATTGAAGAGTTGCTAAGGGAAAACAAACTGCAGCAATTCGTGAAGAAAAATAGCAACAATCCTGCATCGTCAAGTCAGGGGCAACAGGTTCCTGTTCATCAGCCTAGGACAGGTGAGAAAGCTACGGGACATGAATCTGGAAGGCCCATTATCAATGTCATTACAGGAGGGCCTCACCCAGCTGGCAAGAGCTGGGGTGAGATGGAGAGATATTCCAGGGCTTTGAAATATGCTCCAGCCGAAGAAGACGTCTTTGTTTTAGAAGACACTACGCCCCTGAAACAACAGAAAACTTTCAGCGATGATATTGTTTTCAGAGCCAGAGATTCCACAGGTATAGAAGCTCCTACCCTAGATCCCTTGGTCATCTCGGCTGGTATTGGACCGGCCATAGTCAGAAGAGTCCTCGTTGACTGCGGAGCATCATGTAATATCCTCTTCAAGAAGACATTTGACCAGATGAAAATCCCTATGATTGATGTACAAGCCTCATCACAAAAGATCGCTGGCTTCACTGGGGAGCCAAAACAACCAATTGGGACCATCGATCTGCTTGTAGAACTTGGGGAAGCAGAAAGGAAAGTGGTCCGCAAGCAAACATTTGTGATTGTCGATGAGTTTTCTGCTTATAATGCTTTTCTTGGCCGTCCAACACTCGCAGCATTCAAAGCTATCCTAGCCCCGTGGTGCCTCACTATTAAATTCCCTACTGACAATGGAGTAGGAGTTATAAAAGGGGATCAAAATGCTGCGCGAGAGTGCTATTTGACAGAGCTGCGAGAGTCAAGAAAAAGAGAAATGGGGAAGGATACGGCAACCCCAGTCCGCATCAAAGAACCAGCCTTGTAGCAATTACGGGGCGGACCCTGCACTGGCGAGCACAGCGGGGCACGGAAAGAAATGGATCCTAGAAAAGCCAGTGCAGGGGAGAATAGAGTGGTACCGGTGGAAACGACAGTCCCGGTACCTGTTGACCCGAAGGACCCAAATAAGGTGTTAAATGTGGGTTCACAGCTTAATGTGTCAATTCAGAATATCTTGATATCTTTCCTGAAAGAAAATCTGGATGTCTTTGCTTGGACTCATGCCGATATGTGTGGAATATCTCCAGAAGTTGCAGTACACGCTCTGAATATTGACCCAAGGTTTACGCCAGTTAAACAGAAAAGAAGAACCCAAGGTCCAGAAAGGTCAGCAGCATTAAAAGAAGAAGTTGATCGACTCATGGAAAATAACTTCATCAAAGAATCTACATATCCGAATTGGGTTTCAAATCCTGTGCTGGTCAAGAAAGCCAATGGAAAATGGAGAGTGTGCATTGATTTTTCTGATCTAAACAAGGCTTGCCCCAAAGATTGCTTCCCATTACCCAGGATCGATCAACTGGTAGACGGAACTGCGGGACATGAATTGTTATCTTTCATGGATGCCTACTCCGGTTATAACCAAATCATGATGCACGAGCCGGATCAGGAGGATACAAGCTTTATCACAGATGTTGGACTTTATTGCTACAGAGTTATGCCCTTCGGATTGAAAAATGCAGGGGCAACCTACCAAAGACTTGTTAATGCTATGTTCAAACCGCAATTGGGCAAAACTATGGAAGTCTACGTCGACGACATGTTAGTGAAGTCCAGGAAAGCAGCGGATCACATTGAACACTTAGCAGAAATGTTCGCAGTCCTCCGGAAATACAGAATGAAACTTAACCCTCTGAAATGTACATTTGGGGTCGAGTCCGGAAAGTTCTTAGGTTTCATCGTCAGTGCTAGGGGCATTGAGGCTAGTCTAGCTCAAATCACTGCCTTGAAAGAAGTTAAAGCTCCTAGAACGAAGAAGGAATTGCAGAGTCTCAACGGAAAGGTTGCCGCCCTGAGTCGGTTCATTTCCAAAGCCACTGATAAATGCATCCCATTCTTTGACGCCCTGAAGAAAGGAAAGAAGAATTTTGAATGGACTTCCGAATGCCAAAAAGCCTTCGATGAGTTGATCCGTCATATGGAAACGCCTCCAATACTTTCTAGGCCAGGCAATGGTGAGGATCTTCTTATATACTTGGCAGTATCATCTCATGCTCTAAGTGCAGCGCTGATACGGGAAGACAAAAGGATTCAACATCCGGTTTACTATATCAGCAAAAGACTCACTGGGGAAGAGCTGAATTACTCCAAGTTGGAAAAACTCGCCTATTGCCTACTAGTTGCATCAAGGAAACTGAGGCAATATTTCCAAGCTCATCCTATCAGGGTACTTACTGATCAACCTCTAAAGCAAGTCCTGTTTCGCCCTGAAACTTCGGGTCGCCTTCTAAAATGGAACATTGAACTCAGTCAATATGACATCACTTATCACCCCCGAAAAGCAATCAACGGACAAGCTTTAGCTGATTTCATTGCAGAATTCACAGAGAAAGATAATGGTGAGGAAGAAACGATCAATGATTCCCCAATCCAGTGGAAGATGTATGTTGATGGCGCAAGAAATGACTACTGTTCTGGAGCCGGAGTGGTACTTGAAACTCCTGAAGGTCGATCATTATGTTATGCACTAAGATTGGAATTTCCTTCAACAAACAATGAAGCAGAATATGAAGCTCTTATTGCAGGTCTGAAAATCGCTAAAGAGCTAAACATTCGAGCATTACAAATCTTCAGTGATTCTCAGCTTATTGTATGCCAAGTCAAGAAGGAATTTCAAGCAAAAGGTGGAAACCTGCCTTCCTACTTGTCAAAGGCTTGGGAACTCCTATGTGAACTCGATCACTATTCAATAAGCCACATTCCTCGGGAAGAGAATATGAAGGCAGATTCCCTCGCAAAGTATTCAAGTTCTGGTGAAGCTCAACTATTGGGATTGGTCCCTGTAGAAGTCCTTTCAGCACCAAGTATAGACGAGATGGATATAGACTGGATTATGAATGTATCTCAAGAACAAGAGTCATGGATGACTCCAATACTGGACTACCTACTCAGAGGTTCTCTGCCAGAAAATTCGATAGAAAGACGAAAGCTACTAAGGAAAGCCTCTCGCTATGTAATTCAGGATGACCGATTGTACAGACGGGGATTCTCAATGCCATTGCTTCGATGTGTATCCCGGGAAGAGTCCAAAACAATCCTAGCTGAGGTGCATGGAGGAGAATGTGGTGATCATTCAGGTGGTCAAACATTAGCAAAGAAAATTCTCCGATACGGATATTTTTGGCCAGAAATTAATCGAGATGCTGCAGATTACTCCCGAAAATGTGACAAATGCCAAAGATTTGCCAAAATTCCAAGAGCACCCTCTACCGAACTCACACAGATGGTCAGTCCATGGCCGTTTGCAATTTGGGGAATGGATCTCATTGGGCCGCTACCAACTGCTAAATCAGGGATTAAATATGCTATTGTTGCAGTTGATTACTTTACTAAATGGGCAGAAGCTGAACCATTGGCTACTATCACTTCTAAGAAAATGATAAGCTTTGTGACCAAGAATATCATTTGCAGATACGGTGTGCCTCAGAAAATAATCACAGACAATGGTACTCAGTTTGAAAGCGAGGAATTCCAGGATTTTTGCAAACGATTCAAAATCCAGAAAAGCTTTTCGGCAGTAGCTCATCCGCAGGCAAACGGGCAAGTGGAAGCAGTGAACAAGATCATCAAATCAACCATCAAAAAGCAACTCGAAAGAGCGAAAGGTGGTTGGGTCGATAAACTACCACTTGCACTATGGGCATACAGAACTACTCACAAAACTGCAACTGGGCATACTCCTTTTTCGTTAGCATACGGATCGGAAGCAATGATCCCGGTTGAAACAGAGGTCCCTTCACACCGAAGGATCCATTTCAATCAAGCAGAAAATGAGAAGCTACAACTTGAAGCGCTGGATCTCCTTGATGAAAAAAGAGATGAAGCTAACCTCAGAGTTGCAGCTCATCAGCAAAGGATAGCCAGACATTTCAATTCCAAAGTTCGTCAACGCAGCTTTGAAATTGGAGATCTAGTCCTGAAAAGAATTATGACCGCGACAGGTGTGTTTGGGCCAAATTGGGAAGGACCATATGTAATAGGTCAGAAGCTTCTTGACGGCACATTCAAGCTCATCACTGTTGATGGAGATCAAATTCCAAGGGCATGGAACAGCAACCATTTGCGTCCATACTTTACTTGAAAATTTTGTTGAAACATTGTAAAAAGAATTATGAATGTATGATTCTTGTAATTGAAAGCAATTGTGAAACTGATGCAAGTAAATAATGAAAGAATATAAAGTGGATGTAGGCCCAATTTCATGGCCGAACCACTATAAATCTTGTGTTCCTTATTATTATTATATGTTTGCTTTGTTTTCGATATAAAAATACATAAAATGTATTGCTGAAATGTCGATTTAAATTTTTGCAGACATTGGAAATAAAACTTGCGCATAATAAGACCGAGTGATTCTCACCATCATTCGACAAAAAATTTCAAGTCATAAAGGCCCCGAATTCAAATCCTAGATAGGAAATACTTCAATTGAACGGCTTATGATTTCGATAGAAACGAGCCCTTGTTAATAAATTGAGATTGTTTGAACGAACAAACATCCAATTAGGAAGCTAGTGCCCGTTCTCACGAACTTGCCTGACAATGAAGTACACTTCCTTGGATTAAACAAGCCACTTGCGAGAAAAGGGGAACAGAAACTTGAAAAGAAAAAAAAAAAAAAAAAAAAAGAGGATCGCTGAAAAGGCATAAGCAAGTGAACAGAGGAACAACCAAAGCTACCATCAGCAGCACAAGTCCTCTTCGGAGGCGCAACTCTTCGGAGGATAAAAGACCTCTAATGGGTCATACGCCACAAAAAAGAAAGTTCTCTACTCAACAAAAAAAGATTGGAGGAGTCATGACCCTCCAACCATGAGAGAGTAACTTCCAGGCGATGAAAACCCTCTCTGAGGCACATTTCACCAGGAGTTGAAGTGTTATGACCGCTCTTCAGGATTTCACTTCACCAGAGTTGAAATGCAAAAAAAAAAAAAGCCCTCTTCGGAGGCCCATTTCACCAGGAGTTGAAGTGTTATGACCGCTCTTCGGGATTTCACTTCACCAGAGTTGAAATGTAAACAAAATAAAAGCCCTCTTCGGAGGCACATTTCGCCAGGAGTTGAAGTGTAACAACCGCTCTTCGGAATTTCACTTCACCAAAGTTGAAATACAAAAACAAAATAAAGACCTTCCTGAAAGCCCACGTTTCACCGAGATTGAAATAAAACTTCCAAGTGTTGAAACGTGAAAAGGCTTTCTTCGAAGGCACAACTCTTTGGAGGTACACGTTTCACCGAGATTGAAATAAAACTTCCAAGTGTTGAAACGTGAAAAATCCCTCCTTAGAGGTACAACCCCCTCCCGGGGACACAATTCAAAGGAAAGACCTCTTCGAAGGCACAATCAAGAAGAAAGACCTCTTCGGAAGCCCACGTTTCACCAAGATTGAAATAAAACTACCAAGTGTTCAAACGTGAAAAGGCTTTCTTCAAAGGCACAACTCTTTGGAGGTACACGTTTCACCGAGATTGAAATAAAACTTCCAAGTGTTGAAACGTGAAAAATCCCTCCTCAGAGGTACAACTTTGTATAAAAAAAATCCTCATCAAAAGCGTACTTTAACTGTCAAAGGAAGAGTAATTTACCTACTATGGAAAATGATCGTCAAAAAAAAAAAAAAAAAAGAGAAAAAGAAAAGAAGTTAAAGTACCCTTCAGAGGTCCGCTTTACCACATAGAGGAATTCACTTGGTAAAATATGCACATAAGCAAAAGAAAAAAGTGATTTCTTCGAGCGACAAAGCGTAGAAACTTATACGAAGGGAGTTGTACTCTACAAAAAATTTCTTTAAAGAATAAAATAATTATTCTTTAGCAAATAAGAGTGCAAGTCCCCTCGAAGTATAAAATATTGCAGCAAGCTTAAGGTATGGGGGCAACATGGTATAATAGTATAGCTGCATCAGTAAAGTAATACTCAAACAACATACCATAAGCCCGCTGCAATATCATATAAATAAACTTGTGCAAAAATGAATAATAAATGCATACTCAAATTCAAACAGAAGTATGTACAAATAAAGAATCATTTTATTCAATTGCAGATATTGCAGATACAGGTTTCAAAATAAGAAGCAGGGGCCGGTGCCTGCACAACATCCGACCATTACACAAAAAAGGAATCAAAAAGCTCAACTCTTCATTTCTTCTTGCCGCCTTTAGACCCTTTACCCGGCCGAGTGGTTAGCTTTTCGGGTCTTCCAGGTTGGTCTGAAGGCATGAGGGAAGAAGGGGAGGGAGGTACAACTGGCGCAATTTCCGGTTCCTCTTCAGTGGTGATAATTTTCTTCCCCCTCATCTTCGATGTCCCAAGCTTCTTTCTTCTCTGCGAAGAAGACTCACTCCCCGGAGTAACGAGAGCGGACAAAACTACGTCGTCAGAAGGAGTCCGCTCCGGAGAGATCTCGCCTCCTTCGAGTCCCTCATCTTTTTGCTCCTGCGAGGCAACAGGGTCATCCAAACCATAAAGAGCCTCAATTTTCTCCTCTTGTGACCAAGGTTGTGAAGCAGAAGGAGGAGTCACCTGAAGAGATGGAGGAGGAATAACCAGAGAAGGCGAAGTCTGCACGGCACTTGTTGTTTCAACTGCAGAAGAAGAAAAATTGAAAATGTTAGTATCTTCCCGAAAGAAGGGAGATATGGGTTCATCGAGATTCAGGAGGTAATCGAGAAGCTCATCAAATTTTTGAGGAATAAGCAGGCAATCCACCTGAATCGGACCAATGTCGAAATTACCTGAAGATATTGGCTTTGTCAGTTCAATCTCATAATTCTGAGCCCCAATGTCCTCCAAAGCCTCTTCATCAGTAGGGGGTGATTACCCCAGTTCTTATAGGAGGCGGCAAATGAGCACTAGGGCCTGTAATGTCCACCTCGGGAGAAACTAGAGGACGTTCGGAGATGGTAGGCGGTACTTCTTTTTCAGAACGCTCTTCTTCCGCCATCCCGGCCCGCGCTCTGGCAAGCTGCTCCTTACCCTTGGCAAGAGCGGCACGGGCTTCGTCATCAAGATAATGCTCTTCAAGGGCTGACTCAGCATATCCAGCACCTTTACCACCGAGCATATCAAGTGCTGTCTCCCAAACTTCAGCCAGTGTGATTTCATACTTGGGGCCTAGAAAGGCAAGGCTTCCACGCCCCAAGACGCTGTGCAAGTAGAAGTCGAATAATGTTGAGCTGATGCTGTTTTTAGTCGCCTCATGAGATTCTTCAGCTGCGATTCTGCCGGCGACAGCCTCATCACGCTCCCTTTCAGTTTTGGCAAACTGAAGCTTAAGCATTTGTATCTCCGCCTCCTGGGAGTTGTTTTTCTTTCGGAGCTCAGCAATATCAGTAGCATAGCCTTCACTGATTCTTTTTTGTACTTCTAGCCTGTCTTCGGCATCCCTTTGGCTAGCGTGAGCGTCTCTCACTTGTTTCAGGAGCACTTCTTCTTTTTGAGAATAGGAAGTAGAGGAAGCAGCAAGCTCATGTTTCAATTCCTCGACTTTTGCTTCAAGCTCCTCATTGTAAGAAGCAATGTTCCTCATCTCGGTGTCGTGTTGCTCAACGACCTTTTGCCATTCGGCCTTATCGTTTTCCATGGTAAGCATGGCCTCTATGTTGGCACGGTTAACTCTTTGAAGCTCATCGACAAGCTTCTGCCAGTTTGACATCCTCTCGATATCGAGCTTGACGGCATCAAGATTGCGCAACATAGCAGACTTGTCGATGGGGACCAAGTCTAGGTCGAACCTCACCCCCTTAAGGCACCATTGAGGAAATCGGCTCTGCAGAGTGGCAGGACCCGGTCCAACTTGAAATTTGGGCCTGCTAATTATCGTTTGAATATCTGATTTCCCAAGAGCGGGAGAGTTAGAAGGAATGTCGAGCGAGGCAGGAATAGTAATTTTCTCAGGAGTAGTAGAGGCCTGCTTTTCACTGTGACGGGCTCGTTTGCTTAAGTCTTCACTCATGTGACCTTTTCCTCGATCGTCATGAGATTTTCTCTTGTGGGAGTCATCGCCTTTTTGCCAAGAATCATGGCGCTCTTCTCTCTCCCTTCTATGTTCTTCTTCAATCCTCCTTTCATGAGCCTTTCGGGCAGCCCTCTCTTCATCCGACTATCTATAAGAAGGAAGGTAACGCCTGTAATCATACTGGCTACGCCTCCCGTAGCGCTGGAAATCGTCATAGTACGAGCCGCTGCGCCCCATAGGAGAATCTGGAATTAAAATAATAAGCTTTAGAAATCTTTAAAGTACAAGAAGATAAGTGCATAGAAGTGATGAGAAATTCTAAGTGTGTGTGTTGTGCAAACTACGCGCATTCATCTACGAACCACTCTTTATTTGGGGAGTGGTTGTGGGTGTAATAGTTAACGTCAACTCTTGAGTCGACGACGACTGTTGCAAAATAGAAGTAGCTTCAACTACTGAAGAAGAAATCCCGGCGGTAGTAGGGTCATCTTTGAAGATCTCTTGTGAAGTAGCGAAGAGGTCGCTCAATCCTTCGAAGGTATCGTCCCTGCTTTGCTTGAAAGGACTGGATTTCTTAGCCTTTTCACCAGATTCTTGTGAATGGTGAGAGGATCCCTGAGGCTCTTCTTCCTCGATAACCGGGGCAAGTTTACCAGATGGCCCCGCAACATCAACAGAAGTGGAGCACTTCACCAGCGAAGATTCAGGAGTCTTTATCGGAGAATCGGGGACTTCCGTTGGAACTTCATGAGCATGCATAGAGCGAGAAGTGTGTAGAAGCCCATGTTGATGTAAAAATTCATCCCTCAACAGAAATTTTATGCTCCTCTCTTCTGTGGCCACGGCACTCAACCTCTCAAAAACTTGCTTGTGAATTGGGTCTCTAGAAGGGAGAGGAAGTGCTGAAAGGAACAAAGAATGAAATTAGCAACTGAAAGTTCGATCTCGAAAAAGTTTCAAAACGGAAAAAATAGAAACACTAATCTTACTTCCTACTCTCCAGATGGCATAAAACCCTGAGGGACAGCGGGCAAAGAAAAACTGGTTCAAAAATCCATGAACGCTTTCAGTAAGATCGGAAATGAGCTTGCGGTTTCTGGCACTTCTCACAATAATGAGGGAAGGATGATCTTTACTCTTTGCAAACGAGCACAGATAACGAATTTCTTCAAAGCTCGGTAGGCGATCAAGGGTTCTTCTAAACAAAACACATAACCCCGTCAAGATGGCATAGCCATTGGGATGATGTTGAAACGGAGAGATTGTCAACCGAAGGAGAAGAGTTCGAAGGAAGTCGTTAAAAGGAGGAATCGCCCCCACTTAAGCACATTTGGCGATTGACTGCAACAAAGCCATAGGGAGGATTGTCAGCAGTATCACTTGGCCCAGGGAGAAGAACATCACTTTCAGCAAAGCCAAATTGAGTGCGCAGCTGGACAAACGCTCTCGAAGTTAGAATAGTTGAGGTTCGCTCCGGAGGATTCTCTATGGGAACAGCTATCGGAAAAGTTTCTTCCTCTTGAGTTACCACTTCTTCTTCTCGGTGGGAAGTCATTCTACATAAACAACTGGGTATTCAAACATGAAGGTGCACGTTTCCTAAAGTGTGTGAAGTGTTGTGTAAAATCAATCAAGCAATGAACAAATATAACTGGAATAAAAACTAGCAAGCATTTGTTAGTTATGAAATCCAGGGACTATTGTTTTAAGCCTAAATATACAAGTATGATGTTGATGTAGACAAATCAGTCCAGATTGTTGATACTTTGCATTAATGTTTAACTTTAATTGATTGATTCACAAACATTTCATGCAATATATTTAAGTTGCTTGTCTTGTTTCGACTAATCTGTCATCTGACGTGGGCAATCAATGGCAGTATTTTCGCCTTGGTTTTCTTTGTTTGTTATTTTCAGCAGGTTAGCAGCTTATAAGTTAATGCGGCCTGTGAAATAATACAATGAGATTCAAGCAAGTTTAAAGTTGGGGCAGTTCAAAATTCAAACAATATAGTTCGGTAGCTCAAGACAAATGCTCAAAGTGGGTCTATGCTCCTAAATGATAACACGTCTAAAGCTCAAGTATTAAGTCGTCTAAAGCTCAAGTATTAAGTCGGCTACGGTTCAAAAGTTTTTCGCGAGATAAGGCTAGGTCGGTAGCGGGTCAGAGTCTAAGCATTTTAATTTGGCAACTCAGTCCTCTAGGTCGCAAGGGAGAGATAAGAATGTAAGCTCCGGTCCGAAAGACAGGAACTTTTCCAAGTATTAACTCGGTCACGATTCAGGCCTTAAAGTTTAAATCGGCAAGTGTTCTTCAAGCACTATCTCAGCCACGACTTAAGGTTGCTAAGAGCCAGGTCGGCTAAAGGATAAGCCGCCCAAAATCACTGACTCGCTCCCGAACCAACATCACACTCCATCTACCCATTAACCCGATAACCATTCCATCAACAACAGCCTTCATTCATGCTATCGAATCACCCAATACAACAGTTCGAAGTTGTCACAAATCCAATACCCTGCCATCAGAGATCATCGAGCCTAAGGTGATAAATCACCTTCGTTGTATCAGCGATCATCTGAAGCCGGATTGAGTAACCTAGGCTCCATCAGCTATAAACGTGATGAGATTCGTGATGGTGCGTCATATAGGGAGGCGATTCGAGTTTAGGCAACAGAATTCACGAATCAATGGTAATCTATGGTCAAA
Source organism: Allium cepa (assembly GCA_030765085.1). Classification (NCBI taxonomy): domain Eukaryota; kingdom Viridiplantae; phylum Streptophyta; class Magnoliopsida; order Asparagales; family Amaryllidaceae; genus Allium; species Allium cepa. The sequence goes on along the minus strand of CM060930.1, from coordinate 213,744,169 downwards.
AAAAAGAATGAAATCGCTTACGCAATGAATAGCAGATGTTTTCAGTAGTTGATTGGAATTAAATCGTCTTTTTTGAGCCCGGAAGATTTTTAATGGCGGAATCGAAGAAATAGGTAATGAGAAGGAAGAAGAAAATGGACGATTTATATCTCACTATGGTAGGGACTGAAGGGACATAGGCCGACCAACTGTTAGGTCGCGTACGACCTACCGATCTAAAAAGGAACGGGTTAAAGGATATCGAAGCATACGACCTAACTATTAGGCGTATGTTTCGAGGGGCAAATGTTAACCCCGCCTCGGCCGTGGGTCACCGATCCAAAATGATAGACGACCTAACATTCTGCCGACTTAGCGAGGGGGTGCCGACCTAATATCTTAGCACGGAAGACCGACCTAATTGCGTAAGGTTTAAGATAGATACCGACCTAAAAGGCTTGGGAAGGAGACCGACTTAAGGCTCAAAGGAAGTTCCGACTCAATAGCCTTAGCTTGTTGCCGACCTAGCCATTCACATCATCTGCCGACCCAACTGCTAAGAGTGTGCCGACCTAACGCTTTGAAGTAATGCCGACTCAATGACTCGACCAAGTTATCGACCTAAGGGGCCTTAGAAGATGCCGACTTAAAGTTCAAGGAGATTCTGACCTAGGACTTACAAGGGTCTACCGACCTAACACAATCACCGATCTAAACGACTCAAGTTGTTTGCCGACATAACTGTTAAGAACAAGTTGTCCACACCCAAGTCATGGCCGACCTATGGTTTACGGTAAGTCGTAACCGACCTATGGCTTGTGATAAGTCGTAACCGACCTAGAGATATGAAGGAAGAAGTAGTGCAACAGTTGAACGTGCGGCACGTTACCTCGGCGACGACTTAAGACAGATGATATGAATTCAGACAAGCTTGCTTCTATTAAGCCGGGGACTTGGCTCGGTAAATCGGCCACGACTTATACTAAGTCGGCCACGACTTAGAACTTGGCAGTAATTCCAGCCCAGAATCCCTATAAATACGTGACTACCTCCAACACTTAAGGGACTTTTGGCACATTCTCTTCACACACCGTTACCTTGCTGCATTGAGAACTTCATCAACACTTAGAGCTTCCAAGATTAGAGGAATACATCAAAGAAATTCACGAAGAAACCGCACATCTTCAACATGAATCTAAGAACTTTAATCGACATTGAAACTTAAGACTTGTTCCAAATCACTTGTAACTTGAAGTGTATCGAACTTGAGAAGAATTGTATCAGTTTGTAACGGGATTATTAATAAAAGTACTTAGAGTGGACGTAGGCTATACCCTTAAGCCGAACCACTATAAAATCGTTATTGTTTACTGCTTTTCTGCTATTACTTGCTTGTAATTCTTTCCCGATCTATCGGGTGGTGCTTTCACAACTACACTTTACACACCGGGGTGTTAGCGTTCACATTTTAGCGTTAACATTTTTGGTGCTTTCACTGAGAATTGAACTCAGGGCAACTGTCATCATTGCTTCGCAAGGATTTGTGGAAAGAATCTCTTTAAAAACCAGAAGTCTATCTGAGATTATGGCTCCTGGAAGGAAAAGTAGATCTGTCAGATCTGGAAACATTCAAGAGGGAACCTCCGCTTCCCCTGTACCTAATCAACCCACTCCGTCTGTTGGAGTTACGAAAGCAGAGTTGGATGCTGTGATTCTAGGGCTAAACCAGCAGATAAACGCCCAAAATGCACAATTAGAGGTTCAAAGTGCCCAGAATGCTCCGATTCTGAATATGTTGAACGACTTACTTGGGGCAAACAATCAACCGGCTGGTAATGAAAGGAACTATGCTGGCAACGTTCATGATGTTAATGAAAGGAATGCTCCTGAAAGGGCTACTAGCCCCTTTGAGCAGGCAGTACCTGAGGCCGGTGGATCTAGAATTCGGCATGATGAGGAATATCTTTCTGGAATGGTCCGGCAGATCATGAAAGAAAGTATGCAAAGGGTTGAAGATGAGAAGGAATGGGGTTTCGCCCCAAGTAAAACTCCGTTTACTTAAAAAATCTTGAAGGCGGAATTTCCAAGGAAGTTTGTCCCTCCGACTATTCCAGCTTACAAAGGGACAAGTGATCCGAATGAGTTCTTGTATAAATATGATTGGCACATGACAGGTGTCAGGGCCTCTGACGAAATAAAGTGTCGATATTTCCCCGTATACCTGGAAGGTGTGGCTCTACTATGGTTCACCAAGTTGCCAGTCCGATCTATCGATCAGTTTTCAGACTTGACCAGAAAATTCAAGGAGCAGTTTAGACTATATGCTTCGAAGGCCAAGGACATTATGTCACTATCGAGTTTAAAGCAGAATCCTGGTGAGTCTATTAGATCCTTCTTGAACCGCTTTAATATAGCGCTGGCCGAGGTGGACAATGCTGAACCACGAATGATATTGACTTATCTGATGAGAGCTATTGATAAGTCAAGCGAATTTGGGAAATGGTTGAACATGAAAGAGCCAACCTCCCTCGAAAAGTTCTACAAAAAAGCAGATGAATTCATTCGCTTGGAAAGCCGTCCTTTACCAGTAAAGACAGTGTTGGAGAAAGCAGAAGACAACACTGTCGCTCCACGCAAGAATGAATCGGTGGGGCAAAAAAGGGAGAATGATAATGGGAAGAAACAGGGTAATCTGAAGAAGCCCCGATCCTTCAAGCCATCAGAATATACTCCATTATCACATACACCGGAGCACATCTACCTGGCCACTAAAGATTCCGTCGATTTCCCTAATCCTATCCCTTTGAGAACTGGGAAAAAAGCCATACAGAGTGGGAAATTCTGCCGCTTCCACAATCAACCCGGTCATGAAACTGATGAATGCCGCCAGTTGAAAAATCTGATTGAAGAGTTGCTAAGGGAAAACAAACTGCAGCAATTCGTGAAGAAAAATAGCAACAATCCTGCATCGTCAAGTCAGGGGCAACAGGTTCCTGTTCATCAGCCTAGGACAGGTGAGAAAGCTACGGGACATGAATCTGGAAGGCCCATTATCAATGTCATTACAGGAGGGCCTCACCCAGCTGGCAAGAGCTGGGGTGAGATGGAGAGATATTCCAGGGCTTTGAAATATGCTCCAGCCGAAGAAGACGTCTTTGTTTTAGAAGACACTACGCCCCTGAAACAACAGAAAACTTTCAGCGATGATATTGTTTTAAGAGCCAGAGATTCCACAGGTATAGAAGCTCCTACCCTAGATCCCTTGGTCATCTCGGCTGGTATTGGACCGGCCATAGTCAGAAGAGTCCTCGTTGACTGCGGAGCATCATGTAATATCCTCTTCAAGAAGACATTTGACCAGATGAAAATCCCTATGATTGATGTACAAGCCTCATCACAAAAGATCGCTGGCTTCACTGGGGAGCCAAAACAACCAATTGGGACCATCGATCTGCTTGTAGAACTTGGGGAAGCAGAAAGGAAAGTGGTCCGCAAGCAAACATTTGTGATTGTCGATGAGTTTTCTGCTTATAATGCTTTTCTTGGCCGTCCAACACTCGCAGCATTCAAAGCTATCCTAGCCCCGTGGTGCCTCACTATTAAATTCCCTACTGACAATGGAGTAGGAGTTATAAAAGGGGATCAAAATGCTGCGCGAGAGTGCTATTTGACAGAGCTGCGAGAGTCAAGAAAAAGAGAAATGGGGAAGGATACGGCAACCCCAGTCCGCATCAAAGAACCAGCCTTGTAGCAATTACGGGGCGGACCCTGCACTGGCGAGCACAGCGGGGCACGGAAAGAAATGGATCCTAGAAAAGCCAGTGCAGGGGAGAATAGAGTGGTACCGGTGGAAACGACAGTCCCGGTACCTGTTGACCCGAAGGACCCAAATAAGGTGTTAAATGTGGGTTCACAGCTTAATGTGTCAATTCAGAATATCTTGATATCTTTCCTGAAAGAAAATCTGGATGTCTTTGCTTGGACTCATGCCGATATGTGTGGAATATCTCCAGAAGTTGCAGTACACGCTCTGAATATTGACCCAAGGTTTACGCCAGTTAAACAGAAAAGAAGAACCCAAGGTCCAGAAAGGTCAGCAGCATTAAAAGAAGAAGTTGATCGACTCATGGAAAATAACTTCATCAAAGAATCTACATATCCGAATTGGGTTTCAAATCCTGTGCTGGTCAAGAAAGCCAATGGAAAATGGAGAGTGTGCATTGATTTTTCTGATCTAAACAAGGCTTGCCCCAAAGATTGCTTCCCATTACCCAGGATCGATCAACTGGTAGACGGAACTGCGGGACATGAATTGTTATCTTTCATGGATGCCTACTCCGGTTATAACCAAATCATGATGCACGAGCCGGATCAGGAGGATACAAGCTTTATCACAGATGTTGGACTTTATTGCTACAGAGTTATGCCCTTCGGATTGAAAAATGCAGGGGCAACCTACCAAAGACTTGTTAATGCTATGTTCAAACCGCAATTGGGCAAAACTATGGAAGTCTACGTCGACGACATGTTAGTGAAGTCCAGGAAAGCAGCGGATCACATTGAACACTTAGCAGAAATGTTCGCAGTCCTCCGGAAATACAGAATGAAACTTAACCCTCTGAAATGTACATTTGGGGTCGAGTCCGGAAAGTTCTTAGGTTTCATCGTCAGTGCTAGGGGCATTGAGGCTAGTCCAGCTCAAATCACTGCCTTGAAAGAAGTTAAAGCTCCTAGAACGAAGAAGGAATTGCAGAGTCTCAACGGAAAGGTTGCCGCCCTGAGTCGGTTCATTTCCAAAGCCACTGATAAATGCATCCCATTCTTTGACGCCCTGAAGAAAGGAAAGAAGAATTTTGAATGGACTTCCGAATGCCAAAAAGCCTTCGATGAGTTGATCCGTCATATGGAAACGCCTCCAATACTTTCTAGGCCAGGCAATGGTGAGGATCTTCTTATATACTTGGCAGTATCATCTCATGCTCTAAGTGCAGCGCTGATACGGGAAGACAAAAGGATTCAACATCCGGTTTACTATATCAGCAAAAGACTCACTGGGGCAGAGCTGAATTACTCCAAGTTGGAAAAACTCGCCTATTGCCTACTAGTTGCATCAAGGAAACTGAGGCAATATTTCCAAGCTCATCCTATCAGGGTACTTACTGATCAACCTCTAAAGCAAGTCCTGTTTCGCCCTGAAACTTCGGGTCGCCTTCTAAAATGGAACATTGAACTCAGTCAATATGACATCACTTATCACCCCCGAAAAGCAATCAACGGACAAGCTTTAGCTGATTTCATTGCAGAATTCACAGAGAAAGATAATGGTGAGGAAGAAACGATCAATGATTCCCCAATCCAGTGGAAGATGTATGTTGATGGCGCAAGAAATGACTACTGTTCTGGAGCCGGAGTGGTACTTGAAACTCCTGAAGGTCGATCATTATGTTATGCACTAAGATTGGAATTTCCTTCAACAAACAATGAAGCAGAATATGAAGCTCTTATTGCAGGTCTGAATATCGCTAAAGAGCTAAACATTCGAGCATTACAAATCTTCAGTGATTCTCAGCTTATTGTATGCCAAGTCAAGAAGGAATTTCAAGCAAAAGGTGGAAACCTGCCTTCTTACTTGTCAAAGGCTTGGGAACTCCTATGTGAACTCGATCACTATTCAATAAGCCACATTCCTCGGGAAGAGAATATGAAGGCAGATTCCCTCGCAAAGTATTCAAGTTCTGGTGAAGCTCAACTATTGGGATTGGTCCCTGTAGAAGTCCTTTCAGCACCAAGTATAGACGAGATGGATATAGACTGGATTATGAATGTATCTCAAGAACAAGAGTCATGGATGACTCCAATACTGGACTACCTACTCAGAGGTTCTCTGCCAGAAAATTCGATAGAAAGACGAAAGCTACTAAGGAAAGCCTCTCGCTATGTAATTCAGGATGGCCGATTGTACAGACGGGGATTCTCAATGCCATTGCTTCGATGTGTATCCCGGAAGAGTCCAAAACAATCCTAGCTGAGGTGCATGGAGGAGAATGTGGTGATCATTCAGGTGGTCAAACATTAGCAAAGAAAATTCTCCGATACGGATATTTTTGGCCAGAAATTAATCGAGATGCTGCAGATTACTCCCGAAAATGTGACAAATGCCAAAGATTTGCCAAAATTCCAAGAGCACCCTCTACCGAACTCACACAGATGGTCAGTCCATGGCCGTTTGCAATTTGGGGAATGGATCTCATTGGGCCGCTACCAACTGCTAAATCAGGGATTAAATATGCTATTGTTGCAGTTGATTACTTTACTAAATGGGCAGAAGCTGAACCATTGGCTACTATCACTTCTAAGAAAATGATAAGCTTTGTGACCAAGAATATCATTTGCAGATACGGTGTGCCTCAGAAAATAATCACAGACAATGGTACTCAGTTTGAAAGCGAGGAATTCCAGGATTTTTGCAAACGATTCAAAATCCAGAAAAGCTTTTCGGGAGTAGCTCATCCGCAGGCAAACGGGCAAGTGGAAGCAGTGAACAAGATCATCAAATCAACCATCAAAAAGCAACTCGAAAGAGCGAAAGGTGGTTGGGTCGATAAACTACCACTTGCACTATGGGCATACAGAACTACTCACAAAACTGCAACTGGGCATACTCCTTTTTCGTTAGCATACGGATCGGAAGCAATGATCCCGGTTGAAACAGAGGTCCCTTCACACCGAAGGATCCATTTCAATCAAGCAGAAAATGAGAAGCTACAACTTGAAGCGCTGGATCTCCTTGATGAAAAAAGAGATGAAGCTAACCTCAGAGTTGCAGCTCATCAGCAAAGGATAGCCAGACATTTCAATTCCAAAGTTCGTCAACGCAGCTTTGAAATTGGAGATCTAGTCCTGAAAAGAATTATGACCGCGACAGGTGTGTTTGGGCCAAATTGGGAAGGACCATATGTAATAGGTCAGAAGCTTCTTGACGGCACATTCAAGCTCATCACTGTTGATGGAGATCAAATTCCAAGGGCATGGAACAGCAACCATTTGCGTCCATACTTTACTTGAAAATTTTGTTGAAACATTGTAAAAAGAATTATGAATGTATGATTCTTGTAATTGAAAGCAATTGTGAAACTGATGCAAGTAAATAATGAAAGAATATAAAGTGGATGTAGGCCCAATTTCATGGCCGAACCACTATAAATCTTGTGTTCCTTATTATTATTATATGTTTGCTTTGTTTTCGATATAAAAATACATAAAATGTATTGCTGAAATGTCGATTTAAATTTTTGCAGACAATGGAAATAAAACTTGCGCATAATAAGACCGAGTGATTCTCACCATCATTCGACAAACAAATTTCAAGTCATAAAGGCCCCGAATTCAAATCCTAGATAGGAAATACTTCAATTGAACGGCTTATGATTTCGATAGAAACGAGCCCTTGCTAATAAATTGAGATTGTTTGAACGAACAAACATCCAATTAGGAAGCTAGTGCCCGTTCTCACGAACTTGCCTGACAATGAAGTACACTTCCTTGGATTAAACAAGCCACTTGCGAGAAAAGGGGAATGAAAACTTGAAAAGAAAAAAAAAAAAAAAAGAGGATCGCTGAAAAGGCATAAGCAAGTGAACAGAGGAACAACCAAAGCTACCATCAGCAGCACAAGTCCTCTTCGGAGGCGCAACTCTTCGGAGGATAAAAGACCTCTAATGGGTCATACGCCACAAAAAAGAAAGTTCTCTACTCAACAAAAAAAGATTGGAGGAGTCATGACCCTCCAACCATGAGAGAGTAACTTCCAGGCGATGAAAACCCTCTCTGAGGCACATTTCAGCAGGAGTTGAAGTGTTATGACCGCTCTTCTGGATTTCACTTCACCAGAGTTGAAATGCAAAAAAAAAAAAAAAGCCCTCTTCGGAGGCCCATTTCACCAGGAGTTGAAGTGTTATGACCGCTCTTCGGGATTTCACTTCACCAGAGTTGAAATGTAAACAAAATAAAAGCCCTCTTCGGAGGCACATTTCGCCAGGAGTTGAAGTGTAACAACCGCTCTTCGGAATTTCACTTCACCAAAGTTGAAATGCAAAAACAAAATAAAGACCTTCCTGAAAGCCCACGTTTCACCGAGATTGAAATAAAACTTCCAAGTGTTGAAACGTGAAAAGGCTTTCTTCGAAGGCACAACTCTTTGGAGGTACACGTTTCACCGAGATTGAAATAAAACTTCCAAGTGTTGAAACGTGAAAAATCCCTCCTTAGAGGTACAACCCCCTCCCGGGGACACAATTCAAAGGAAAGACCTCTTCGAAGGCACAATCAAGAAGAAAGACCTCTTCGGAAGCCCACGTTTCACCAAGATTGAAATAAAACTTCCAAGTGTTCAAACGTGAAAAGGCTTTCTTCAAAGGCACAACTCTTTGGAGGTACACGTTTCACCGAGATTGAAATAAAACTTCCAAGTGTTGAAACGTGAAAAATCCCTTCTCAGAGGTACAACTTTGTATAAAAAAAAATCCTCATCAAAAGCGTACTTTAACTGTCAAAGGAAGAGTAATTTACCTACTATGGAAAATGATCGTCAAAAAAAAAAAAAAAAAAAAAAAGAGAAAAAGAAAAGAAGTTAAAGTACCCTTCAGAGGTCCGCTTTACCACATAGAGGAATTCACTTGGTAAAATATGCACATAAGCAAAAGAAAAAAGTGATTTCTTCGAGCGACAAAGCGTAGAAACTTATACGAAGGGAGTTGTACTCTACAAAAATTTTCTTTAAAGAATAAAATAATTATTCTTTAGCAAATAAGAGTGCAAGTCCCCTCGAAGTATAAAATATTGCAGCAAGCTTAAGGTATGGGGGCAACATGGTATAATAGTATAGCTGCATCAGTAAAGTAATACTCAAACAACATACCATAAGCCCGCTGCAATATCATATAAATAAACTTGTGCAAAAATGAATAATAAATGCATACTCAAATTCAAACAGAAGTATGTACAAATAAAGAATCATTTTATTCAATTGCAGATATTGCAGATACAGGTTTCAAAATAAGAAGCAGGGGTCGGTGCCTGCACAACATCCGACCATTACACAAAAAAGGAATCAAAAAGCTCAACTCTTCATTTCTTCTTGCCGCCTTTAGACCCTTTACCCGGCCGAGTGGTTAGCTTTTCGGGTCTTCCAGGTTGGTCTGAAGGCATGAGGGAAGAAGGGGAGGGAGGTACAACTGGCGCAATTTCCGGTTCCTCTTCAGTGGTGATAATTTTCTTCCCCCTCCTCTTCGATGTCCCAAGCTTCTTTCTTCTCTGCGAAGAAGACTCACTCCCCGGAGTAACGAGAGCGGACAAAACTACGTCGTCAGAAGGAGTCCGCTCCGGAGAGATCTCGCCTCCTTCGAGTCCCTCATCTTTTTGCTCCTGCGAGGCAACAGGGTCATCCAAACCATAAAGAGCCTCAATTTTCTCCTCTTGTGACCAAGGTTGTGAAGCAGAAGGAGGAGTCACCTGAAGAGATGGAGGAGGAATAACCAGAGAAGGCGAAGTCTGCACGGCACTTGTTGTTTCAACTGCAGAAGAAGAAAAATTGAAAATGTTAGTATCTTCCCGAAAGAAGGGAGATATGGGTTCATCGAGATTCAGGAGGTAATCGAGAAGCTCATCAAATTTTTGAGGAATAAGCAGGCAATCCACCTGAATCGGACCAATGTCGAAATTACCTGAAGATATTGGCTTTGTCAGTTCAATCTCATAATTCTGAGCCCCAATGTCCTCCAAAGCCTCTTCATCAGTAGGGGGTGATTACCCCAGTTCTTATAGGAGGCGGCAAATGAGCACTAGGGCCTGTAATGTCCACCTCGGGAGAAACTAGAGGACGTTCGGAGATGGTAGGCGGTACTTCTTTTTCAGAACGCTCTTCTTCCGCCATCCCGGCCCGCGCTCTGGCAAGCTGCTCCTTACCCTTGGCAAGAGCGGCACGGGCTTCGTCATCAAGATAATGCTCTTCAAGGGCTGACTCAGCATATCCAGCACCTTTACCACCGAGCATATCAAGTGCTGTCTCCCAAACTTCAGCCAGTGTGATTTCATACTTGGGGCCTAGAAAGGCAAGGCTTCCACGCCCCAAGACGCTGTGCAAGTAGAAGTCGAATAATGTTGAGCTGATGCTGTTTTTAGTCGCCTCATGAGATTCTTCAGCTGCGATTCTGCCGGCGACAGCCTCATCACGCTCCCTTTCAGTTTTGGCAAGCTGAAGCTTAAGCATTTGTATCTCCGCCTCCTGGGAGTTGTTTTTCTTTCGGAGCTCAGCAATATCAGTAGCATAGCCTTCACTGATTCTTTTTTGTACTTCTAGCCTGTCTTCGGCATCCCTTTGGCTAGCGTGAGCGTCTCTCACTTGTTTCAGGAGCACTTCTTCTTTTTGAGAATAGGAAGTAGAGGAAGCAGCAAGCTCATGTTTCAATTCCTCGACTTTTGCTTCAAGCTCCTCATTGTAAGAAGCAATGTTCCTCATCTCGGTGTCGTGTTGCTCAACGACCTTTTGCCATTCGGCCTTATCGTTTTCCATGGTAAGCATGGCCTCTATGTTGGCACGGTTAACTCTTTGAAGCTCATCGACAAGCTTCTGCCAGTTTGACATCCTCTCGATATCGAGCTTGACGGCATCAAGATTGCGCAACATAGCAGACTTGTCGATGGGGACCAAGTCTAGGTAGAACCTCACCCCCTTAAGGCACCATTGAGGAAATCGGCTCTGCAGAGTGGCAGGACCCGGTCCAACTTGAAATTTGGGCCTGCTAATTATCGTTTGAATATCTGATTTCCCAAGAGCGGGAGAGTCAGAAGGAATGTCGAGCGAGGCAGGAATAGTAATTTTCTCAGGAGTAGTAGAGGCCTGCTTTTCACTGTGACGGGCTCGTTTGCTTAAGTCTTCACTCATGTGACCTTTTCCTCGATCGTCATGAGATTTTCTCTTGTGGGAGTCATCGCCTTTTTGCCAAGAATCATGGCGCTCTTCTCTCTCCCTTCTATGTTCTTCTTCAATCCTCCTTTCATGAGCCTTTCGGGCAGCCCTCTCTTCATCCGACTCTCTATAAGAAGGAAGGTAACGCCTGTAATCATACTGGCTACGCCTCCCGTAGCGCTGGAAATCGTCATAGTACGAGCCGCTGCGCCCCATAGGAGAATCTGGAATTAAAATAATAAGCTTTAGAAATCTTTAAAGTACAAGAAGATAAGTGCATAGAAGTGATGAGAAATTCTAAGTGTGTGTGTTGTGCAAACTACGCGCATTCATCTACGAACCACTCTTTATTTGGGGAGTGGTTGTGGGTGTAATAGTTAACGTCAACTCTTGAGTCGACGACGACTGTTGCAAAATAGAAGTAGCTTCAACTACTGAAGAAGAAATCCCGGCGGTAGTAGGGTCATCTTTGAAGATCTCTTGTGAAGTAGCGAAGAGGTCGCTCAATCCTTCGAAGGTATCGTCCCTGCTTTGCTTGAAAGGACTGGATTTCTTAGCCTTTTCACCAGATTCTTGTGAATGGTGAGAGGATCCCTGAGGCTCTTCTTCCTCGATAACCGGGGCAAGTTTACCAGATGGCCCCGCAACATCAACAGAAGTGGAGCACTTCACCAGCGAAGATTCAGGAGTCTTTATCGGAGAATCGGGGACTTCCGTTGGAACTTCATGAGCATGCATAGAGCGAGAAGTGTGTAGAAGCCCATGTTGATGTAAAAATTCATCCCTCAACAGAAATTTTATGCTCCTCTCTTTTGTGGCCACGGCACTCTAGAAGGGAAGGATGATCTTTACTCTTTGCAAACGAGCACAGATAACGAATTTCTTCAAAGCTCGGTAGGCGATCAAGGGTTCTTCTAAACAAAACACATAACCCCGTCAAGATGGCATAGCCATTGGGATGATGTTGAAACGGAGAGATTGTCAACCGAAGGAGAAGAGTTCGAAGGAAGTCGTTAAAAGGAGGAATCGCCCCCACTTAAGCACATTTGGCGATTGACTGCAACAAAGCCATAGGGAGGATTGTCAGCAGTATCACTTGGCCCAGGGAGAAGAACATCACTTTCAGCAAAGCCAAATTGAGTGCGCAGCTGGACAAACGCTCTCGAAGTTAGAATAGTTGAGGTTCGCTCCGGAGGATTCTCTATGGGAACAGCTATCGGAAAAGTTTCTTCCTCTTGAGTTACCACTTCTTCTTCTCGGTGGGAAGTCATTCTACATAAACAACTGGGTATTCAAACATGAAGGTGCACGTTTCCTAAAGTGTGTGAAGTGTTGTGTAAAATCAATCAAGCAATGAACAAATATAACTGGAATAAAAACTAGCAAGCATTTGTTAGTTATGAAATCCAGGGACTATTGTTTTAAGCCTAAATATACAAGTATGATGTTGATGTAGACAAATCAGTCCAGATTGTTGATACTTTGCATTAATGTTTAACTTTAATTGATTGATTCACAAACATTTCATGCAATATATTTAAGTTGCTTGTCTTGTTTCGACTAATCTGTCATCTGACGTGGGCAATCAATGGCAGTATTTTCGCCTTGGTTTTCTTTGTTTGTTATTTTCAGCAGGTTAGCAGCTTATAAGTTAATGCGGCCTGTGAAATAATACAATGAGATTCAAGCAAGTTTAAAGTTGGGGCAGTTCAAAATTCAAACAATATAGTTCGGTAGCTCAAGACAAATGCTCAAAGTGGGTCTATGCTCCTAAATGATAACACGTCTAAAGCTCAAGTATTAAGTCGTCTAAAGCTCAAGTATTAAGTCGGCTACGGTTCAAAAGTTTTTCGCGAGATAAGGCTAGGTCGGTAGCGGGTCAGAGTCTAAGCATTTTAATTTGGCAACTCAGTCCTCTAGGTCGCAAGGGAGAGATAAGAATGTAAGCTCCGGTCCGAAAGACAGGAACTTTTCCAAGTATTAACTCGGTCACGATTCAGGCCTTAAAGTTTAAATCGGCAAGTGTTCTTCAAGCACTATCTCAGCCACGACTTAAGGTTGCTAAGAGCCAGGTCGGCTAAAGGATAAGCCGCCCAAAATCACTGACTCGCTCCCGAACCAACATCACACTCCATCTACCCATTAACCCGATAACCATTCCATCAACAACAGCCTTCATTCATGCTATCGAATCACCCAATACAACAGTTCGAAGTTGTCACAAATCCAATACCCTGCCATCAGAGATCATCGAGCCTAAGGTGATAAATCACCTTCGTTGTATCAGCGATCATCTGAAGCCGGATTGAGTAACCTAGGCTCCATCAGCTATAAACGTGATGAGATTCGTGATGGTGCGTCATATAGGGAGGCGATTCGAGTTTAGGCAACAGAATTCACGAATCAATGGTAATCTATGGTCAAAAAAAAGAATGAAATCGCTTACGCAATGAATAGCAGATGTTTTCAGTAGTTGATTGGAATTAAATCGTCTTTTTTGAGCCCGGAAGATTTTTAATGGCGGAATCGAAGAAATAGGTAATGAGAAGGAAGAAGAAAATGGACGATTTATATCTCACTATGGTAGGGACTGAAGGGACATAGGCCGACCAACTGTTAGGTCGCGTACGACCTACCGATCTAAAAAGGAACGGGTTAAAGGATATCGAAGCATACGACCTAACTATTAGGCGTATGTTTCGAGGGGCAAATGTTAACCCCGCCTCGGCCGTGGGTCACCGATCCAAAATGATAGACGACCTAACATTCTGCCGACTTAGCGAGGGGGTGCCGACCTAATATCTTAGCACGGAAGACCGACCTAATTGCGTAAGGTTTAAGATAGATACCGACCTAAAAGGCTTGGGAAGGAGACCGACTTAAGGCTCAACGGAAGTTCCGACTCAATAGCCTTAGCTTGTTGCCGACCTAGCCATTCACATCATCTGCCGACCCAACTGCTAAGAGTGTGCCGACCTAACGCTTTGAAGTAATGCCGACTCAATGACTCGACCAAGTTATCGACCTAAGGGGCCTTAGAAGATGCCGACTTAAAGTTCAAGGAGATTCTGACCTAGGACTTACAAGGGTCTACCGACCTAACACAATCACCGATCTAAACGACTCAAGTTGTTTGCCGACATAACTGTTAAGAACAAGTTGTCCACACCCAAGTCATGGCCGACCTATGGTTTACGGTAAGTCGTAACCGACCTATGGCTTGTGATAAGTCGTAACCGACCTAGAGATATGAAGGAAGAAGTAGTGCAACAGTTGAACGTGCGGCACGTTACCTCGGCGACGACTTAAGACAGATGATATGAATTCAGACAAGCTTGCTTCTATTAAGCCGGGGACTTGGCTCGGTAAATCGGCCACGACTTATACTAAGTCGGCCACGACTTAGAACTTGGCAGTAATTCCAGCCCAGAATCCCTATAAATACGTGACTACCTCCAACACTTAAGGGACTTTTGGCACATTCTCTTCACACACCGTTACCTTGCTGCATTGAGAACTTCATCAACACTTAGAGCTTCCAAGATTAGAGGAATACATCAAAGAAATTCACGAAGAAACCGCACATCTTCAACATGAATCTAAGAACTTTAATCGACATTGAAACTTAAGACTTGTTCCAAATCACTTGTAACTTGAAGTGTATCGAACTTGAGAAGAATTGTATCAGTTTGTAACGGGATTATTAATAAAAGTACTTAGAGTGGACGTAGGCTATACCCTTAAGCCGAACCACTATAAAATCGTTGTTGTTTACTGCTTTTCTGCTATTACTTGCTTGTAATTCTTTCCCGATCTATCGGGTGGTGCTTTCACAACTACACTTTACACACCGGGGTGTTAGCGTTCACATTTTAGCGTTAACACTATGGTTTTGAACGATATAATGTATATTTAATATAAATTAATATTATTTTAGTAATATAATTCTCAACTTAACATCATATGCAAACAAACTCCAAACTACGCGTTCCGACAGGCGTTTCTAGGGTTTACCTGCATTCTGGACACAATGGAACAAGTTCCGGAAACTAACTTGATAGTATGTGCGATTTACGGAATTAAACGATCAATTTAAAATTAAATCGGTTAAATCGATTACTACGCGTTTCGAGCTGCCACGGTCAAACGACAACTCCGATTTCTACGAAAATTGAAATCCGATAATAACTAACTATTACGGATCCAATGGTACTTGTTTCGTCGAATTCCGAGACTGTGCCCCGGAAGGCTATTTTAACTCGTATATTAAATCGAGCGATTCTCAAAATCGTCGAAATCATCTAAAATTTCATTTTTAAAACTTCATTAAATTAATTATAACTCGTATAAAATTTATATTCACATTAGAAATCATTCTAATTTATGCTGAATCAAAATCTGATTATTTGCAATATGAAATTATTAAATTCCATTATTAAATTAATATAAAATTCCAAATTCAATTTATCAACTTCTGATTTCCATCCAATGGTCCAATATTATTATTTAAATCAAAATAAACTTAAATAAATTTTTAGAAACCATTTTTATATATATTTACACTCAGATTTACCAATTTACACTCAGATTTACCAATTACCCCAATTCTAATATTAAGCTATTATTATTCAAATTCCAATTAAATTCCCGTATTTGAAATTTAACTAATTTATTAACTTAACCAAAGTCTTTTCTTTCAAAAATTCAAATTATAATCCATATTCAACATTTAAAATGAATTAAATGTTCAAATTTAGCGACCCAAAATTCCGGGTCGTTACACCAAATCAATATGATATCATTTTTATAAAAACCCACATTAATATAATATCATTTTATTTCAAATATATCCTTTTTACAAAATCATTACACTTTCAAAATTATAACGCTTCGAAATCAAAACACTTGAAATATAACACTTTCAAATCATAATACTTTGAAACTCATAACTTTGAAACGTAACTTCCACCACTTAATGTTATGGTTATCACAGGCCAATGAGAAGCTCATGTATGGAATGGTACAACATCTTTAAGGCAACTAGGTGGAAGAATGAGAGAAGTAGAATGCTGTTGAGAATTTTGAAGAAGGTACTGTGTTTTGTTTGGTTGGAGAGGAACATGTATTGGTCCTTTCTATTACTAGTAACATATAATTTTTGCTTATGCTTTCATCAATCATGTGGTGGACAGTATGTTGTAATCCATTGTATTGAAATTTTTGGTTAATAATAATAATGGTAGGGGACCATTCAACCACGCTAGCTTTGCTAAAAAAAAAAAAAACTTCCACCGCTAAATGGTTTAAAAATTTGAAATACTTTATCTAATACAATAGCTTCTTCAATTTCACAAATCAATTCCAAAACAACCCGAATTTCTACATTTTATATTTGACCAAATCATAAATTTCAATTCGATTTAGTTTCCAAATAAACTATTCCAAATTTTATCGATTTCAAAATAGATTTATCCACAAAATAAGCCATTTCAAATTCAACATATTTCAAACTTTAAGTATCCAATAATTTCAAAACTAAGTTTGGTAATTACGATTCAAAAATTCAATTTTCTATTATTTAGTTTCAAAATATTTTACTTAATAAATCCATTATCATTTAAATAAAACTCATATTTCAAATAACCAAATATTTGCTTCAATTTATTTATACTTGAAATATTCATTTAATTCACCTTAAACCAAAATCAAGTTATAAAATCATACCTTCTAAAATTTCAAAATTAATAAATTTCACATCAAACTTATTTGAGTTTAATTCTCAAATAAATTCAATTTCAAATAAATCTCAAATTTATCTTCCAATCTTCATTTATTTAAGTCATTATAAACTCTATATTGAAATATAATTTAAATACTTGACCATATTATCTTCAATAAAAATCAAAATTATTGTTAAGATTATTCTATAATAAAACAAATTATACATAACTTAAAATCAAGGATAAAATAACCTTTATATAATATCTAAAATCAGTATTTATCTAAAACTATATATTTCTTTACAAAACCACAGAAATCATTTCAAAATATTTTTATATATAGACCACGGTGTTTGAATATAATTTTCTCTTCTATGGTCAAGTGATACGGATATTTGTCATTTCAATCTTTAATTTAAATTATAAATACAGTTATATATCATTTCAAACCGCAATCTCAAATGAAAATAAAATCCATAACAACTTGCAGTTTATAACAATGTAAAATACAACATCCATTCATCCAATATCAATCATCAACCATTTATCACAATCATCATCCAGTTCAATCAATAACATCAATATAGAACAGATAATAAATAACAGGTATTTACTGGCAGTTTATATTTAATAAAAAATTAAATAACTATTTTATCCAAATAAATTCAAATAAACTGAGATGATGATTCAAAATATGTCAAACAGTCATAAATAAATTTCTAAGCACATCATAAATTAACTTAACAAACATAAGAAATTTTAGAAGTTGTGAGTGGGTTGAAACACTCACCTTTGAATTTAAATCCAATTTAAATTCAAAATTCAGACAGTCTCAGAATCCGTCCAAACCAGCGTGTAACAACCCTGTATTTTGTGATTTTTTTAATTATATATTTTAATTATTTTAGTTGAATTTTTAATTAAAAACTTATTTTATTTATTCTGAATGATTAATTTTGTTATTTTAAATATAAACTTTAATTTTGATATGAATTATCATTCCAAAGCATGACTAAAAAGAATATTTTCCAAAAGGTGAATTTGGTCAAAATAGTCAAACTTTGACTTTTAATTCAAAATTTTAAAGTTTTATAATTTGAATTTTGTCATTTATTATGAAAATAAATTAAATTTAAGAATACTGCTTTTGGTTTCGTTGAAATCTGATTTATAATATGAAAGTTATGCCTTTTTAACTATTAAGTGTAATTTGCTGTATTTAACAAAATTGTTATTTTAAATTATATAAATAATATTTTAATTGGTCATGTAATGTTCTAAATTATGTTTATATGGGTAAAATAACATGCTATGTATATATTTTGGTTTTAAAACATTTTTTAAAAGTGTAATTGACATTTTCAAATGTCAGTAGTATTCTGTTTGTAAATTTTAATTCCTAGTTTCAAATAATTTAAGTAATTCTTTATTTATCTTTATATTTTTCTTAAGAATTTATTTTAATCTCATTCCCACTTTATTTTGTTCCTCATCTATTTTATTTAATTGACTTTTGATTTGTTTTAAAGTGAAATAGAAATTTCATAAGGCTAGTGATATTTATTTGTAATTTTCATGTCATGTTTCCAATTTTTAAACATTTTCTTTAGTTCTTTTTCTATTTTCTCTAAATTAAATTATTTATTTCACTTTGAATATGTTTAAAGATTATTTTATTTCAAAAAATTTCTTTAGAATATTTTTAAAATAAAGTTGATAATTTTCCAAAGTCAATGGTGATTTATTTGTAATTTCTGGACACTGTTTTGAATTTTAAGCAATTTCTTATATTCTTTTTCTAATTTATTTAAAATAATTATTTATTTTATTTTATAATACTTTATTTCAGTTGTTAAAGCTTATTTTTGAGTTTATTTTTTTTATTGGAATTAAAAAAAATAGGAAATGTGAAGAGTTTTAAAAGCTTATTTAACTTAAGTCCTTTCACCTCCTTGAGTCCTTTCACTTGCCATAACCTCCTCCTTTACTCTTTAGCCATGCTTTTTGTTTGAGTAACCGTGTATTTTCAGCAGCATTCATGAAAAAAAATTCTCATTTCATTATTTTTCATGGCTTGCAAAAGTTTGGTAATGGCTACATCATTTTTTTCTTCCTTTCTTCTTATTTTCTATCAATTTTTGCCTTGTTTTCTCATGTAATTGGATCGGCCTCTCTCTCTCATCCACGGCCACCACTCTCCACACCTCTCCCCTGCCATCAACACCACCTATATTCCCAACCATGACCAAGGTTTTTTTTAAAACTATTTACTATACAACTTTTCTTTTTTAAAAAAATCCAAATTATCTTATTCTTATTTTACAATTATCTTTGGAGCTATTTAGCAATTTTTCTATTATCTTATAAAGTAATTTCCATTTTTCAACTACTTTATAACTAATTTCTATTTTACAGCTATTTAAAATTATTTAAAATTTCTGTAACCATTTGACTATTTTCCAACTATTTTACAATCACTTGACTATTTTGCAAGCACTTTACAAACTAGTAATTATTTTCCAACTACTTATCTATTTTTAAATTTTTCAAGCTATTTTTTAAATAAACTAGTCGGAGTTCAAACTGTTATTGGTTAAATACCCAATCGAGATAAGAATAGAGGTGATAATCCAAATGGATTAAAGCAATTATGAGTAAGTGAATGAAAATCAAAGTGAATGTGAATAGAAATGGAATTGATTTGGCTAATAACCAATAAAGATAAATACGTAGGGTGTACGTATATTATTCTATTCGTATAGTCATTTGATCCAGATTCGAGCATAGAATTTCGAGATAGTTATATCGATCCGAGTTGGGATTTTCCCACTCGATTTTCGACGGCGAACCTGGATATGGATTGTTGATTGATTCTGGATATTCTCTATCATAGTTATGACTATGCAAGAAGAATGACGGTTTCTGATCAAGAAACCAGATTTGTGTCTGCATTAAGAAGTCGGGTGGATGATACTAGTTCGGAAGTGAAATTGTGTGATCGAGTGAGCGATCAGATTTGTATGGCATACGAATGATATGTTTACATCGTACGGATTTGAATGAAATCATTATTGAACAGAGTAATCAAATTGAATATTTGATTTTGGATAAATAAAGTTATATATCTTTGTTATATAAGATAAAACTTCCCTTATTCAATCTATTGCCAGAAGAAAAGGATTTTTGAAGGTGTTTTGAAGTATAAAAGAAGTTTTATACAAGTTTGAAAGGATCCAAAGTTTTTAAAATTATATACATCTGAATATATATAAAGGATCTTATGAGGATTTTGGAAAGAGGTTTTGGGAACCTTTGGTTTTGGAAAGGCTTTTAATTTTTGGGGTAAAATCAGTATTAAATTTGGAAAGCCTAGTTTGAGAATTATCTATTTTGGAATAATCGATTTTGTGTAAAGGGGCTTTGTATGAGATCATACTAGGTGTATGATTTGAATATACTATATGTGTATAGTACAAAATGTTTTGATGATGGCTCTGGGGAAAAAGACGCTCCCTTGAAATGAGCTTCTCAAGAGTGCCACGGGGTGGTGCTGCCTTGAGCCCCAAGGGGGGTTTCTAAAGTTGATCCTGTGAGGAGTCCGGACAAAACTAGCTCCTAGGAATTATGAGTAGATTATACCATAGCGAAAGTTGTGTGTGTCGCTGAGAGCCAACAGTCTGCGTTTGATTTTATATCGGCAGAGTGCGACCTATGTAGGAGTGGAGAGGTTTCATTTCGACAGCGAAAATCAGAGGCCGTAAAGAGCCTGCAGTTACATGGACTTTTGCTGCGATGGCAACGTAACCCTGGAATGTAACTGCGATCTTTGTTGGTTCTGGCGTAATCGAGAGGCCGTAGAGAGCCTGCAGCTACATGGACTTTTGCTGCGATGGCAACGTAACCCTGGAATGTAACTGCGACCATGGATGGGGGTGATGATTTCCAGATCATTCTCCCCAAAGATATTCCTCAATTTTCAAAAAAAAAATGTTTTCTATATTTTCAATAAAATTATTTTTCAAGTATTTTCATTGGGTGTTGAATACGGGTTTGCTATGTACTTGTAGATTTTCAGTCCTACGCCTGATCAACCTATGACCGAATTTCTGTGAGAACAAAGATGGACTGGTTGAAACATCGAGTTATAAAAGTATCTTCATAAAAACTACTTTCGTGATACTATACAGATTTTAAAGAGTTTTAAAAATAATCAAAGAATAATTTACCTGATTTTAGAATATTTAATGAATTCTGGCTTCGTTCCTTTTCGAGGATGAAAAGATTCAAAGGGGGAAGGAATGTAATAACCTGAATTTTCTGGGCACCTGTAATTGATAATAATTGAGTTAATTATAGAAATACTTAATTATAGATTGATTTTAAATATAATAACTATTTAAATTGAGTTATTATATATATTTAATTTTAAATAGACTAATTATTTTCAATTTAATAAGAATTGTTTAAATGTATGACTTTAAAGTTAGAATTTGATATTTCCAAATTCAATAATATGTTTGTTCAAATTAATATATATATATATATAGTTGGATTGATTTGCAAGTTTGATTTAAAGGAAATAATAATTTGTGCATGTGATTTTTTTTATTTTTTTAGTTTATGATTGATTTTATATCATTGTTTAAAAAAAAGGGTTTTATAAATATAGGTAATTATAAGAGAAGTTCAAATACTAAACATTTAAGACATTTATAAATATATAACTAAATTAAAAAAATTAATATAAATATATTTAAATGCCATATTAGTTAATGAAATTACAAATGTAAGGGTATATGTACATGTATAATTACAAATGTAAGCTAAAAGATGTGTTTTGTGACAAGTGTCAACTTTTATTTTAACTTTCTTTTATTTTTAAGAAAATCTAATTTAAACTTATATTAATTTCTACCTTTCATCTTCATTTCTTTTCCCATCTTCACTTTCTTAATCAAGAAAAAAAGAGAAAAATTTGTAAATTACTTCAAACCAAAAACTAAAATTCATTTCCAATTTGCAAACTCAAGAATCAACAGCCTGTCATCATTTCAAGAGTTCAGGTAAGGAAATTAAAAGCCTGCATGCATTTTTGAATCTGAGCATCTTCGAAAATCAAATGCATGTATTCTTAAACCAAGAATCAAGAGCAGTTTCCAGTATTGAAGTATTCTCTGTTTTCTGGAAAATATAGGTGGGTAACTCTAAAACTTCTGTTATATTTTGAAGTTGCATGTAGTGATCTTTGAGATCTAAAGTGAATTATGTTGTGCATGTGTTTTAAATTGATTGTAAGTATATATGTCTATCAACAAGTATATACATTGCTGGAACAGTGAACAAGTTTAGATCCAAACAAATTAAACTTGGTTCAGGTAGTAAAATGTTGAAGAAAAATTTGATGAATATTAACATTAATGTTGCTTGATGATTCTAAGATAAATGAATGCATGTTGAATTAAGCATATTGAATTACCTGATTAAATTTAAGGAGTTTACTGTATTTATTAAAAACAGTTCAAATCCTTCAAATATCTCAATATCTTGATTTTTAACACAAACTGGATTGTGATTTGTAGATGGAAGTTGTTTGCAGTCACATGATTTATCATCTTAAAATATAGGATTTTAAAATGAATGGGTTACTCATAATTTTCAAATTACGGTGAAAAATCAAGTTTGGACAAAATTTTATAATTTCAAATTCCAGTTTTGAATGTATAATCGAATTTCAATTGGAAAGTTAGGATTTTTAAAGTTTGTATCATAATTTTTAATTGAGTATTTAAGATGAATTTGGGGTTTGTTTGGAATTTGGATTTTTGTAATTTGTCGATTTCCCACGTTGCAATTGGGTTTGAAACTTGGATCGAAGCATACTTATGAATCAAGGATTCGGGGAAAAATACGATTGATTTTTTCTATTGAGTGAATCATTCGATTTTGAAGAAACTAGGGTTTAAGCTAGCTTATTTTCGGTTTTACTGTCGAGTTGATCGCGTCTTGAATATCGAACTGGAGGCGATCGCGGCGTGGGGATAAGGAAGCTCGAGTCGTGGCGGTGTTGTGATGGGGTTGGCAAGGGTCAACGGCGAGGAGTTCGTCGGCCATGGTGGTTTTTAGTCGCGTGGTTTTTTGTAGTTCGAGCTCGAAGTTCGAAAATTTGATGCATGAACGTATTCTCGAATCTGGGTTTACAGTTGTGTTCGTGGGTGGCTGGGTGATTGTCGACGATAGGCACGACGCTCAACGTCGGCCGGAAGCTCGTGGGTAGGTGCACCGTGCATATTCTTGTGCACTAGATATTCTGAGTTGGGGAAGAAAGACATTCTCGGGGAAGCGATCACGTTATGCTCGGGTTGAACTTGAAGAGGAAGGAGCGCTGGGTTACTTCGGTTAGACACGGGTAGATCCAGTGTTTTGCTCGGGGTAATTGGGTGGGTTACTCGATGATCATGTTGTTGTACTTTTGTAAAGTACTGTGTAGATTTTAGGTTGAATGAAACTTGATTTTGATAAAAACCAAACATTTTATTATAAACAATTTTTATAAAAGAAACCAAATGCAAATATAAAACTTGTTGTTTAAAAGTAATTGATAGTCAAACTTTAAAAGTTGTTGTTATTTTAAAATAATGGTAACTAAGAATGATTACCTTGTATTGAAGGAGAATAATAAATAATTAAGATTTAATAATTAAAAATTAAAGAATAATTAATCTATAATTAAATATTAATTAATTAGTTATAGGGTAATTAAGGGATGAATTTCGCAGTTATATTTAATGAGATGGATGTGATTAATTTATTTGTCGATTAGTTAAAGATAATCTTTAATGTGGGATTAAGTATAATTTCTTAAATATAATTAATGAGGTGTAATTACTTAGTGAAGTAATGAATGAATAATTACTGGATGTAATTAAATTAAAGAAAATTACTTATTGGGAAGTAATTAAAGGATAATTTCTTAGGGAAAGTAATTAAGGGATAATTACTTTATGTAATTAAAAGATTAATTAATGTAATTAAAAGATTAATTAATGTAATTAATCAAGGCGTTGATTTAATGGATATAAGTAATTAAGGGAAGTTAATTACTAATGTGATTAATCAGGATGGATTAATGAATTAAATTGTTTGAAAGAAATTAATTTGTATGATTAATTAAAGGTTAATTACTTTATGTAATTGAAGATAATTAATCAAGGATGATTAATTAAATGAACAATTAAAGAATCATTAATTAATTAATTTATAATTAATTAATGATAAATAAGTAGGATTAAGGGTGATTGAAATAATTAATTTAAATTGATTAAATTAATTAGAAATGGTATGACTAATTTATCTTGCTTGTGTATGATTGAAAATATTGCATGCCTTGGATTGGTTGATATCTCGGATATGTGATTTATGTCGCTATGTGTTATGATATGTTGGGTTTAAACCAAGATAAAGTAGTTATCTATCGATGATGAATTAATGTGTATAGGCGACACCCTGTATTTGAAGTTTGAATTGTGTTTCATTTGAATAATTTGCGATGAGACGGTATTGAATTTGAAGAGACTGGAGTCGGGTATTAGTAAATACCCGAAACCACTTCGATTCTTTATGGATTGATATATGAAATCAATAGGCTGGTTTAGAATGAATTAAGTAAATTGGACCATTTAATCTAAGTTTTTAACACATAGAAATTTATGTGTAAAATAGGTGATGTCTATAACAACTTGTGAAGTTGTGAGTTGATATAAGATACCCGGGTTCATATAAGTTGTATGCTTTGTGTTCTATGTTAGTTGGGTTTACTCACACTGGTTTCCAGCCTGACCCGGGTGTTACTTTGATGTAATGCTCTGGTCAGACCGAGTATTATAGATTTTTAGATAAGGACGTTCTGGAGCTCAGAAGGCGAGTTGGATGGCAAGGACGTATGGAGTGTTTCCTTCCGTGTATATTATTGTTATTTATCTAGGACATGTTGTTTAAAACTGTCCAGTGTTGTGAAATTGTTGTAACTCTGATGTATAAATGTATAAGTGAATTGATACAGTTCTTCTTTGTAAAACTATTATTTATTTGATATTATATTTTATCCGGTGCAAATGTGAGATTCTGAGTTCGTGTTTTCTGTTTCTTCTTCTTCCTCTTTCTTCTTTTCACTAACTATCTGGAATTTTCAGGATCGAAATTTCCGGGTTGTTACACCGAGCCCTTCAAGAAGACCAAACCCCTCAAATATGCAACCTAAGCCTTAAAAACCCTGCTTCTTTGACCACTACTTGCTTATCCACTTCAACCACCACCCTGACCACCACCAATGCCACCACTACCACCTCTAACCTGACCACCACACACCCCTCCAGCTACTGACCCGACCCATGCTCTTCTGGCCGAGCCCACACTTACCATGGCCGAACCATTTTGATGACCAAAACTCCACAACATTGCCTAAAATCCCTTTACATTCTCTTGTTATAAACTCCACCATGTTTATGCCTTAAACCCGAGCCATGCATGACCAAACCTAAGCCATGTACTGTCCAAAACCTGACCACATGCGCCCCTAGGTTGTGCATGGCATAGGAGAAAGCAAGGCAAAAGACTGTGTATTCATTTCTCTTTTCATTCCAATGTTATATCAATTTCAATATGGTATTGTATTTATAAATTGTTTTGATTTTGTTTGGGTTGTAACACAAGATCTTTAGCATTGGATTCACTCTCCACTCAAGTCCTTAGTCTTGTCATCATGCTTTTGATTCCATTGTGTCATTGATTTTGTAATCTCCAGCATTTAGAGGTGAGTAATTCTCACTAGACGATTTGTACTTATATAACTAGTAAACTGACACCATTTGAATCTGTAAAATTATATCATCTTGTTATAACTCCTTATATTATGATCAGATGATGATCACACCTGTTATATCATCTGTTACTGTTATATCATGCTATTCTGTTATTTATATCAGTTTATCACACTGCAAGTCCCTGTAGATTAGAATCACTATGGGTTGAAATCATACATACCCGAACGGACTTTAGAATAGGGAAAAATCATTATGGGCTGAAATGATAGGTCTGAAAGGTTTTATTTATTTTATTTTACTTGTAACTGCGGGTTTGAAATGATAGAACCCGGATTTTCTTTGTAAACTGCAGATTGAAATGATATATATATGTATCACTTGACCTAGGTAGAAAACTATACACAGGCCCGTCGTTATTTTATAAAATATTTGAATATTTTTAAATATTCTTAAAAGTGAAAATTTATGAAAATTTGATTAATTTTGCATTTTATTGTTTTAAAAAAATAAATTTTGGTTTTTCTATAAGTTAAAAATGTTGAATAATTAAATGAATAAATTGAATTTTTGAAATATAACTTAAATCTAGAATTTGGACTTTGGCTTTTAAAATGACATTTGAGTTATATAAATAAAATTTTAAGTATTTTAAAATTATAAATTTATGGAATTTGATTTGAATAAATTTTGAAATGTTTTAAAATAAAGAAATTATGATTTTTCTATAATTTAAAAATGTCATTAATGAATGGTTAAATTGGATTATTGAAATATAACTTAAGTTTGGAAATTTGGAATTTTGGTTAAAAATGATATTTAAGTTATATAAATAAAATGGAAATTTATTCTTGTTTGGAAAATGGTAAATATGATAATTTGATTTAAATTTGAATTTAAATGATTTAAAAAAGTATTATTGATTTTTCTATGAATTAAAATGGTTAAGTAAATGAATGCTTAAAAGTGAAATTTTAAAATACAACTTGATTTGGAAATGTGGAATTTGGTTTTGTTTAGAGGTTAAAGTTAATTAAATAAATTGGAAATTTAGTTTAATTTGTGAAATGGAAATTTGAAAATGTAAGTGTTAATTAGGTGTCAAACGTGAAATTGGGAAAATTGTACAATTGAATTTGTTAAGTGAAATTTTTGAAAATTTGGATTTTTCTATAAAGGTTTGCTTTATAAAAATCATAAATTAAAAGAGTATTTTAATGAACATCTTTGAATGTTAAAATATAATTTTTATAATGTTTAAATGGTTTAAACTGAAATGTTTTCAAATATAACTTACTGCGGCTTTTTCTGAATGCTGTGAAAGGTTGAAATTTTCAATGTTTATGGTTTTAACTTTGTAAATGAACTCAGAATGGTTTAAAACTTTGGAAATTGAATACTTGATTTGAAAGTATACGAACTTCAATTTTAAATGGTTTAAATGAATTATTTTGATTGAAATATAAACTATTTAAAGGTGATTTGGAATGATAATAAATGAATGATATCTTTGAATTTAAAAGGTATTTAAAGTTGTGTAACGACCCGTATTTTTACGGATCGAAAGATCGTAAAACTGTTGTTGTCTTTAAGTCGTTAGTGCTTAAGTCGTATGGTGTGTAGAGGCTTAGGTTGAAGGGTAGCCTAGGTCGTTCGGAGTTGAGTCGTGACCGACTTAGCGTCTTAGGTCAGGTGGCCGAGTTATAATAGCTAACGAGTTAACTAGTGGTCGAGTTAGGATGTGGGATGACTCATGGACTTGGATGAGTTAACATGTTAAGTATTAGGTCGCAGGCGACCTATAGATATGAGCGACTTAAGGTCTGGGTTGAGTTAGGTCGTTGGCGAGTTAGGGAGTTAGGTCGTTAAACGACCTAAGATAGCCGTGTGGTTGTTGGGGGATTAGTAATAAGTCGCATGAACGACTTAATGCTAAGTCGCGCGAGCGACTTAGTGTTAGCCGCGGGTGTTGATAAGTCGCGAACGACTTACTTGTTAGGTGTTAAGTCGCGTGAGTCTAGGTCTGCACATACTAAGTCGTTAGCGACTTAGTGATAGGTCGTAACTCGTGTTGCTCGATAGGTCGGTAGGTTATTAGGTTGCTAGGTTGTCTCTAGCGTTAAGTCGACAATAGTTAGGTCGTCTAACGACCTAAGGAAGGATTGTATAGATTGCTAGGTCGCGTGCCTATATTTTAGGTCGCATGAAGGTCTGGGAACTTAGGTCGTTGACTCGGTAATGGGTTAGGTCGGCTATGCCGAGTTAAGGTTAGGTCGTTCTAACGGCTTTGGGTTGGGTCGGCATCTCCGATGAGTCGTGGAGTTTGTTTAGACCGTTAGGTCGTGGGGTAGATAGGTCGGTAACGACCTAAGTTAGGCCAGGGAAAGATTTTAGGTCGGCAACGACCTAAGGCCGAGCACGAGTTATAAGGCCTGGACGACCTAAGGGGTGATCAGCCTATAAATAGAGGGCTTTGGCTCACTTTTTGGCACCAGTTTTTAAAGCGACGAAGTGCTGCCATTTTGAGAGCTCGACTACAACATTTCTTCATCTTCTTTTCTCCACTCTAATCTAGTTCTAACATCCATCCAAGATCGAAGATCAAGATCGAAGATCCAAGAATCAAAGTTGAAGATCTTCATCCAACGAAGCTAGATTCCATCGTTTCAAGTAAGATTTCGACGAATCAAGCTTGAATCCTTGCTGTCCAGATCTGAAGTGATTTGTTTTTGAAGTGTTTGGGTGATTTGGTGAGTGGTAGTTATCTCTCACGCGGACCCAAAGGAGTATATTGGATTGGTGGTTTGTTGGAGTGTTGTAGATAGTGATTTCATACATTTTCCTTAGATCCAAGTGTAGATCCATTACTTATGAAGATGTTTACTTATGCAAGTTCATTCATCTAGTTGTAGAGACAAAACCCATGATTTATATTTGTTAGATCTATGCTAAAGACCCATGATTCATGTATGTTAGATCTATGCTCATTTATTTACGAAATTGCCATTGTAATTATAATTGCCGATTTAGATCATGTTTGATTACTTGATTTTCTATGTAGATCTTGTTGAATGATTGATTACTTGGATTAATGTTTGATTTGATTGATTAGTTGATCTATTACTTGACTTGGACAAGTAAGGTCGATGGTGATTCAAAAGCTAAGTGGAAAGGCTCTTGAATGGTGAAAGCTGCCTGTAACATATGAAGCGGATGTGGAAGCTCATATGGATGGATTCGATGATGTGGAACCTTGCCATAATGCGAGAAGGCAAAGCATGATATTGAGATGGGACTTTGCTATGATGTGATGGGGCAAGGCATATGTTGAGATGGGACGGGTCATGATGACGTTCCAAGCACGGGTCATGACGACGTGCAAAGTTATAACTCGGTGATGCGGTCCGAGTTGGGATGGATAATGGTTAGCTTGAGAGGCACTTGAGCTAGTATGGAAAGAGTCGTCAAGGAGGATGACTAGGAGGCTAAGATCTCATCGTTGTTGAAGGTTCTAGCATACTCAAAGCAAGGGTACGTTGGAACGGGTCACGATGACATTCCAAGCACAGGTCACGATGACGTGCTAGTACTCTGGGCTGATGCGTTCGGCTTAGGCACGGGTCATGATGACGTGCGGAGTTATGTCTAAAACCGGGGTCACCATTAGCCCTTGACAGGTGGTCATTCAACTAATGGTGAAATCAAGGCAAGGATAACAGTGATAGCCAGAGTCATGGATGTTTGGTTGTATTATCATTCGGTCTCAAGAGCGGTGTTTTCTGGGTGCTTATCTGATCTTGGTTTAGGCCTTGGGGGTTTGTATTTGGAAAACATCGTCCTTGGCTCGAGTGATTATTGCTTTACCTTAATTATCTGCTATGTTATGCTTGCTTCTTCTTAGTATGTGTCTGGGGGCTATCACTGTAGAAAGAGGTGGAGTGGGATGGTTTGGTTCCTATTCCTTTTATCCCTTATGCTCTTTTGGTATGTTTGATAGTTGATTTACTGCTCACTAAGACTTTGTCTGACTCAAGGTTTTATGTCTCCTCTTATTACCTTGGGCTGTTCATCCATGTTGGGATGGGCAGACTTGGTAGCAGGTGACAGGTGCTGTTCTTGGAGATCTACGCTGATGATGACGAAGACGAGCAGGAGGCTTTTGCATATTATTTCCTATTATATGTACTGGGTGTTCCGCTGCTGTATTTGTTTGAGTGTTATGTAGTGAGGCTTTGATGTATGGATGATTCATATGTTTGTATAAAGCTATTATGATTAGATGATGATATTCTGTTCTATGGGAGCTTCACTGTATTATATTTCTCTATTGTATTTTATCCATGCGCTATGAGTTTTACGATAGAGTCTGCGATGTTTATGTTACCCTTGACGGTCACTCATGGCTGCCTGGCACACTTTCAGCGCACTATTCCCTTGTTTCCGTGCGGGAGTCATGGACGGTCGTCACATTTGGTATCAGAGCTTTGGTTAATCGATTTTTAGCCAACGCTCGCTGACGTAACTGCGTATGAGAGACGTAATTGTATTTTGATGGATGATTACTATAAATAATATAGTAGTTTAGAAGGATTTGAACTCCTTATGCAGTTGTTTCTCAAGGTGTTCTAAGTCATTCCTTTTTGTAGATATTGAGGATGAGTCGAAGGGGGAGACCAGCTGCTAGGGAAGGCCGTGCTGCTAGGGAAGCTGTTGATTATGCTCCTATGTTTGAGGCCATGATGACTTCGATCATGAGAAGGATACCAGCCTCGGGGCCATCAGTAGATGTTGGAGTTCAAGTTCAAGCTCCAAGACCAGTGGATTTTGCTAAGCTTTGCAAGGACTATACTTCTCTTGGAGGAAAAGCTTTCTTGGGGACGGAATCGACCATTGAAGTGCAGAGATGGATTGATGCTTGTCAAAGGATTTTTGGTGATTTGGGAATTGAGGATGCAACCAAGAGGAAGCTTGCATCAAGACAGCTTCAGGGAAGAGCTGCTGATTGGTGGAATTCCATCACCATCGATACTCCAGAGGAAGGGATCACTTGGGAGCAATTCCAAGTCAGATTTGAAGCCAAGTTCATCTCTACGGCTCAGAAATCTGTTTTGTTTAAGAGGTTTGTGGAGCTCAAGCAAGGTGGGAGACCAGTTCTTGAGTATATTTCTGAGTTTGAAGCTTTGTCCAAGTATGCCAGATCGTATATTGATTCTCCCTACCAGAAGAACGAGAAGTTTGTGACCGGTTTGGACGCTTATCTTGGAAGGCAGTTAGTGGATCATTTGGACGATCCGTTTGAGAAGCTTGTGGAAAAAGCTCTTAGGCATGAGAGTTTGTTTCCCAGGGAAGGTTCTGTTGTTGCTGTAACCAAGGAAGGGTCTAAGCCACAGCAGGGTGGAAATAAGAAGAGGAAGCAGCAGCAACAGAAAGGAAAGGATGGCCAGAAGAAGTTGAAAGGCGAAGTGACTTGCTACAACTGCCGACAGAAGGGTCATCTCTCCCGGGATTTCAAGAATCCAAAGGTGCAGTTGAAGTGCCACAACTGTGATAAGCTGGGACATATCAAGAAGGACTGTCCAGAACCGAGGAAAAATATGCAGGTTGTGCAAGCTTATGCTTTGGGAGCTGTGCCGTCGTCTTCAAAAGCTCCTATTGCTGAAGAGAAGGGGAAGAGTGTGGTGGTTCAAGGTACTCTTTCTATTTGTGGTGTTCCAGTTAGAGTGTTGTTTGATACTCGAGCGTCGCATTCTTTTGTTTGTGATGATTTGGTAGGCCGGTTAGGTTTGAAACCGGATATTGTTGATAGGCCATTGGTTGTGACTAATCCAGTTGGGGGTTCGTCATGTTTGTGTATGATATGCTGTGGCCTAGTTGTGTCGAGTCATGATTGCTCGTTTATTTGTGATTGCTTTGTTCTGAACTTTACGGGGTTTGGAATTATTTTGGGTATGGACTGGCTTAGGAAGTATGCGGCAAGGATTGATTGTGAGAGGCTGGAGGTGACAATCGGAAATGTGGAAGGGCGAAAGGTTGTGATACGATGTAAGCATGGGGAAGGCGTCTTCATGAGCTTCATGTATTCGCTGGTTGTTCCACGGGATGGACTGTCGTCGGTGCCTATTGTGAATGGATTTGAGGACGTCTTTGACGAGGTCAAAGGGTTACCGCCGCATAGGGAGATCGAGTTTCGTATCGATCTAGTTGAGGGAGCCAGACCTGTCGTGATGCCTCTTAGGCGGATGGCGCCTAGGGAGCAGCAAGAGTTGAGGGTGCAAGTTGATGACCTTTTACGGAAGGGATTCATTCGGCGTAGTGTGTCCGAATGGGGTGCACCAGTTGTGTTTGCAACCAAAGCGGATGGATCGTTGAGGTTGTGTGTGGATTATCGTGAGTTGAATAAGGTGACTAAGAAGAACAAGTATCCATTGCCGAGAATAGATGACTTGTTTGATCAGCTCCACGAGGCTAAGGTGTTTTCTCAGATGGATTTGGCAACGGGATTTCACCAGTTGAGAGTGGCGAAGGATAGTGTGCCGAAAACTGCTTTCAGGACACCATCCGGGTTTTATGAGTGGCTGGTAATGCCGTTTGGATTGACTAACGCACCGGCATATTTTGTGGATCTTATGAATAGAGTATTCAGAGATCAGTTGAACAAGTTCGTACTTGTGTTCGTAGATGATATTCTAATTTATTCCAGAACTGAAGAAGAGCACAAGACGCACTTGCGTTTGGTTTTGGAAATCTTGCGGAAACATCAGCTGAAGGCTAAGTTTTCGAAGTGTCACTTCTGGAAGAATGAAGTGAGATTCTTAGGCCATGTTATTTCTGGAAATGGAATAGCGGTTGATCCCGCTAAGGTGGCGGCGATCCAGGATTGGGTTAGACCTAAGAATGCATCTGATGTGAGAAGTTTTCTTGGATTAGCAGGATATTATCGACGGTTTATCAAAGACTTTTCCAAGATAGCTGCACCATTAACAGGATTAACGAAGAAGAACCAAGTGTTCAGATGGGATGACAAGTGTGAGCAAGCTTTCGTAATCCTAAAAGAACGACTGACAAGTGCTCCTGTTTTGACTATTCCAAGTGGGAATGATGAGATGGTGGTTTACACCGATGCATGTGGTACTGGACTGGGAGTAGTGCTAATGCAGAAGGGTAAAGTTGTTGCGTATGCAAGTCGACAACTGAAGCCGCATGAAAGGAATTATCCGACTCATGATTTGGAGTTAGCGGCAATTGTGTTTGCTTTGAAGATGTGGAGACATTACCTGTTGGGAGTTAGATTTGAGTTGTTTACAGATCATAAGTCGTTGAAGTATCTGTTCTCCCAAAAGGATTTGAATCTTCGGCAGCAACGATGGCTAGAGTTTTTAGCATCATATGATTTTGGTATAGCTTATACTCCAGGAAAAGGTAACGCAGTAGCTGATGCGTTGAGTCGAAGACATGCGGGATTGGGAGCCATGTTTTCGGAACGGAAGAGTCTCGAGTATTTGGCTGGATTTGATTTCAGGCCCAGATGTGAATTGGAACCTGAGATGTTGGCAAACTTATCGATAAGGCCTACTCTGGTGGAGAGAATTGGCGAGAGCCAAAAGCGAGACGATAAGCTTGTCAAGATTATCCGAGATTTGGAATCTGGATTGGACCCAGAAAAGGATAAAGGATTCGAAGTCGATCGAGAGGGTTGGCTTCGGAAGCAAGGACGACTAGTTGTTCCCGATGTAGATGGATTGAGAGATGAAGTTCTTAGGGAAAGTCATCACTCGAAGTTGACAATTCATCCAGGAGGAAATAAAATGTATCGGGACATGAAGAGAACCTATTACTAGGAAGGTATGAAGAAGGATGTTGGAAATTTTATTTCTAAGTGTATGAACTTCCAGTTGGTGAAAGCTGAGCAGAAGAAGCCCAGTGGATTACTTCAGCCATTAGAGGTTCCTACATGGAAGTGGGAGCAAGTGTCGATGGATTTTATCGATGGCCTACCTAGAACCAGGGCAGGGAATGAAGGGATTTGGGTCATCGTAGACCGTTTTACTAAGAGTGCAAGGTTCATTCCTGTTCGATCAACTAGGACTGCATCGAAGTTGGCTGAGTTGTATGTTAAGTGGATTGTTCGATTCCATGGTGTTCCGAAGAGAATAGTGAGCGATCGAGACCCATTGTTCACTAGTGGATTTTGGAAGAGCTTCCAGGAAGTTTTGGGAACTAAGTTGTGTTTGAGTACAGCTTACCACCCCCAAACAGATGGTCAGACTGAGAGAGTCAACCGAGTTTTGGAAGATCTTCTCAGAGCTTGTGTTTTGGATTTCGGAGGATCATGGGAGGATCATCTTCATTTGGTGGAATTTGCGTATAACAACAGTTATCAGTCGAGTATTGGTATGGCACCATTTGAGGCATTGTATGGAAGACCGTGTAACTCTCCGACATGTTGGTTGGAAACTGGAGAAAAACTGATACTTGGGCCAGAGATGATTCGACAGACTTCGGATTGTATAGGGATCATTCGGCAACAATGAAGGCAGCCCAAGATCGTCAGAAAAGTTATGCCGATGATCGTCGTAAGAATTTGGAATTCGACGTAGGTGATATGGTTTTTGTGAAGATTTCTCCTCTGAAGAATGTTATTCGATTTGGAAAGAAAGGAAAGTTAACTCCGAGATTTGTTGGACCATTCCCGATTATCGAGCGAATTGGAAAGCTCGCTTATAGATTGGAGTTACCGGAAAAGATGGCGGGTGTGCACAATGTGTTTCATGTATCTTATCTACGGAAGTATATGCATGACTCAAATACGGTGGTTTCTGCTGATAGCTGTGAAGATTTGGAGGTTGATCCAGTTGTTAGAAGACCTCGTAAGCCGCTTCGTGTTGTTGAAACCGACACGAAACAGCTTAGGAGGAAGACGATTACGTTGCTCAAGATACAATGGAGTGACGATGTTAACGACTGTACGTGGTAGGAGGAAGAGAGGATGAAGGCAGCTCATCCTGAACTCTTCAAGGTATGGCCCTAAAGTATCGTGACATCTCATGAATTTGCATCTTGATCTAATCTTAGAATTCTGCATGCTAAGTTAGAAATTGGATGCATGGTTTGTTGATTGCTATGGATGGTAGGCATGCGGAATAGTTTTGATTGTTGTTGTTTGTTTGGAATTTCGGGGGCGAAATTCCTAAGGGGGAGAGAATGTAACGACCCGTATTTTTACGGATCGAAAGATCGTAAAACTGTTGTTGTCTTTAAGTCGTTAGTGCTTAAGTCGTATGGTGTGTAGAGGCTTAGGTTGAAGGGTAGCCTAGGTCGTTCGGAGTTGAGTCGTGACCGACTTAGCGTCTTAGGTCAGGTGGCCGAGTTATAATAGCTAACGAGTTAACTAGTGGTCGAGTTAGGATGTGGGATGACTCATGGACTTGGATGAGTTAACATGTTAAGTATTAGGTCGCAGGCGACCCATAGATATGAGCGACTTAAGGTCTGGGTTGAGTTAGGTCGTTGGCGAGTTAGGGAGTTAGGTCGTTAAACGACCTAAGATAGCCGTGTGGTTGTTGGGGGTTTAGTGATAAGTCGCATGAACGACTTAATGCTAAGTCGCGCGAGCGACTTAGTGTTAGCCGCGGGTGTTGATAAGTCGCGAACGACTTACTTGTTAGGTGTTA
This sequence comes from Allium cepa, assembly GCA_030765085.1. NCBI lineage: Eukaryota > Viridiplantae > Streptophyta > Magnoliopsida > Asparagales > Amaryllidaceae > Allium > Allium cepa. The sequence goes on along the minus strand of CM060930.1, from coordinate 213,709,017 downwards.
AGTCGCGTGAGTCTAGGTCTGCACATACTAAGTCGTTAGCGACTTAGTGATAGGTCGTAACTCGTGTTGCTCGATAGGTCAGTAGGTTATTAGGTTGCTAGGTTGTCTCTAGCGTTAAGTCGACAATAGTTAGGTCGTCTAACGACCTAAGGAAGGATTGTATAGATTGTTAGGTCGCGTGCCTATATTTTAGGTCGCATGAAGGTCTGGGAACTTAGGTCGTTGACTCGGTAATGGGTTAGGTCGGCTATGCCGAGTTAAGGTTAGGTCGTTCTAACGGCTTTGGGTTGGGTCGGCATCTCCGATGAGTCGTGGAGTTTGTTTAGACCGTTAGGTCGTGGGGTAGATAGGTCGGTAACGACCTAAGTTAGGCCAGGGAAAGATTTTAGGTCGGCAACGACCTAAGGCCGAGCACGAGTTATAAGGCCTGGACGACCTAAGGGGTGATCAGCCTATAAATAGAGGGCTTTGGCTCACTTTTTGGCACCAGTTTTTGAAGCGACGAAGTGCTGCCATTTTGAGAGCTCGACTACAACATTTCTTCATCTTCTTTTCTCCACTCTAATCTAGTTCTAACATCCATCCAAGATCGAAGATCAAGATCGAAGATCCAAGAATCAAAGTTGAAGATCTTCATCCAACGAAGCTAGATTCCATCGTTTCAAGCAAGATTTCGACGAATCAAGCTTGAATCCTTGCTGTCCAGATCTGAAGTGATTTGTTTTTGAAGTGTTTGGGAGATTTGGTAAGTGGTAGTTATCTCTCACGCGGACCCAAAGGAGTATATTGGATTGGTGGTTTGTTGGAGTGTTGTAGATAGTGATTTCATACATTTTCCTTAGATCCAAGTGTAGATCCATTACTTATGAAGATGTTTACTTATGCAAGTTCATTCATCTAGTTGTAGAGACAAAACCCATGATTTATATTTGTTAGATCTATGCTAAAGACCCGTGATTCATGTATGTTAGATCTATGCTCATTTATTTACGAAATTGCCATTGTAATTATAATTGCCTATTTAGATCATGTTTGATTACTTGATTTTCTATGTAGATCTTGTTGAATGATTGATTACTTGGATTAATGTTTGATTTGATTGATTAGTTGATCTATTACTTGACTTGGACAAGTAAGGTCGATGGTGATTCAAAAGCTAAGTGGAAAGGCTCTTGGATGGTGAAAGCTGCCTGTAACATATGAAGCGGATGTGGAAGCTCATATGGATGGAATCGATGATGTGGAACCTTGCCATAATGCGAGAAGGCAAAGCATGATATTGAGATGGGACTTTGCTATGATGTGATGGGGCAAGGCATATGTTCAGATGGGACGGGTCATGATGACGTTCCAAGCACGGGTCATGACGACGTGCAAAGTTATAACTCGGTGATGCGGTCCGAGTTGGGATGGATAATGGTTAGCTTGAGAGGCACTTGAGCTAGTATGGAAAGAGTCGTCAAGGAGGATGACTAGGAGGCTAAGATCTCATCGTTGTTGAAGGTTCTAGCATACTCAAAGCAAGGGTACGTTGAAACGGGTCACGATGACGTTCCAAGCACGGGTCACGATGACGTGCTAGTACTCTGGGCTGATGCGTTCGGCTTAGGCACGGGTCATGATGACGTGCGGAGTTATGTCTAAAACCGGGGTCACCATTAGCCCTTGACAGGTGGTCATTCAACTAATGGTGAAATCAAGGCAAGGATAACAGTGATAGCCAGAGTCATGCATGTTTGGTTGTATTATCATTCGGTCTCAAGAGCGGTGTTTTCTGGGTGCTTATCTGATCTTGGTTTAGGCCTTGGGGGTTTGTATTTGGAAAACATCGTCCTTGGCTCGAGTGATTATTGCTTTACCTTAATTATCTGCTATGTTATGCTTGCTTCTTCTTAGTATGTGTCTGGGGGCTATCACTGTAGAAAGAGGTGGAGTGGGATGGTTTGGTTCCTATTCCTTTTATCCCTTATGCTCTTTTGGTATGTTTGATAGTTGATTTACTGCTCACTAAGACTTTGTCTGACTCAAGGTTTTATGTCTCCTCTTATTACCTTGGGCTGTTCATCCATGTTGGGATGGGCAGACTAGGTAGCAGGTGACAGGTGCTGTTCTTGGAGATCTACGCTGATGATGACGAAGACGAGCAGGAGGCTTTTGCATATTATTTCCTATTATATGTACTGGGTGTTCCGCTGCTGTATTTGTTTGAGTGTTATGTAGTGAGGCTTTGATGTATGGATGATTCATATGTTTGTATAAAGCTATTATGATTAGATGATGATATTCTGTTCTATGGGAGCTTCACTGTATTATATTTCTCTATTGTATTTTATCCATGCGCTGTGAGTTTTACGATAGAGTCTGCGATGTTTATGTTACCCTTGACGGTCACTCATGGCTGCCTGGCACACTTTCAGCGCACTATTCCCTTGTTTCCGTGCGGGAGTCATGGGCGGTCGTCACAAGTTGAATATTTGGATTGGAATTCAAAGAATGATTTGAAAATAAAGTTTTAAAGATATGTTATTTTGGTATTAGAATGATTTAAAAATAAAGTTTGAAAGATATGATATTTTGATATTAAAATGATCTAAAAATAAGGTTTGTAAGATATGATATTTTGATATTAGAATGATTTGAAAATAAAGTTTGAAAGATATGATATTTTGATATTAGAATGATTTGAAAATGAAGTTTTGAAAGATATGATATTATAATATTAAAATGATTTGAAAATTAAGTTTGAAAGATATGATATTTTGGTATTAAAATGATTCAGAAATGAAGTTTTAAAAGGATATGGTATTTCAATATATTAAAATGATTCGAAAGAATGTTTTGAAAGGATATGATAATTTAATATATTAAAATGGTTGGAAATGGCTTGATATTCATTTTGATAAATATTTGAATTTGAAAGATATGGTATGTTGATATATTGAAATGGTTTGGAAATGATTTAATCTTTATTTTGATAAAGATTTGGATTGAAATGATATTTTATTTCGAAGTATAAAATATTATTTTAAAGTTATAACCACGGGTTATAATAACGATTGGTTGGCAAAGATACCGAGATCGGATATGGGCATACTCTCTGTCGATACCGGAAACCACTTTTACTAACCATGTATGCGGTGGATATTCCAGAATGAAGTAGGATGGTGGCGACGTTCTTGAGGTATATTACGTGGACCCAACTCCCGTGATTTGGCATAAGGTGGCTAAAACAGAAGCGATCTCGGGCTAAAAGGGGTAGCTCCTCTGGTCGGACACATTTCTTCGATACCATTCTATTGCTTTGTGATTGTTTGGGCGCCCCTTTGATTTTGGGAATGTGTTCCAAGGTGGGCGTATGTGGCTGCTGCGTTACCACCAGCACGTGTGCATAATTGGTATATCTACCCTGGCGTTGCCTTGTGTGCCGTGTCACCTACCATATCAAGCCTTTACTATGAGTTTCTATTTGTGTCATACCTATGCAGTATCTTCTCGTAGTCTCCCGATCAGGATATATGCAGTTACTGTATAGACTATTGGCATTATTTGTGTTAAGGGGAACATTGGGTCGCTCCTTAACGCTATTTAAAAGTAAGTTTATTTTAATATTAGACATTATTATAATGGCGCAATATTACTACATAGTAAATAGTTTGACGGATCCTTAGAGGACGGGCGGTCCCAAGCATCCTTTAAGTTACTTGTACTTTTACTACAGTTCACTTGAGTTGGTTTACATTGTATAAGTATGTATGTTCTGACTCGAGTGTTTGTATTTTTATTTACGCTCGTGTTAGCCTGAGTATTCACAGATTTGGATTTCCACTTCCTGTGGATTGGAATCGTTGGAGATTATCTGCTTGTCTAGTTTTATCTTTTCAGTCTGTTGGTCATTTTCAGCTCCTGTATTAGTAGACTTCTATGTATTGAGACTTCTTTTGTACTTTATTTCTTCTATTCTATTGTATCTTATGTAACTCTGATATATTTACATAGTAGCTTCATGAACTAGTATTTCTTTTACTTCTGCTGCACTATTATTACTCTGTGTCTGTGATATGTGATTTTTATTTACTGTATATTTTGATATTTTCCAAATTTTATTTACAATGCGGTATTTTGAGCAATTCAAGTCCGACATGTGTGGATGCGAATGGTTGAAAATACCTGGTTGTTACATTCGGTATCAGAGCTTTGGCTTTGAGGCAAAACTTAGAATGTTTGGTAAATTTAGTTACAGAATCACTTTCATCCAAACTTGAAACTCTTCCTCTTTGATTCAAATTTCCGTTGAATTTTGGAACATTCCCTACAGTTCCAAAATCCATTTGGGTCCCTCACTATTCATCTTCTTTTGATTCTGGAGTATCCCATAACTCCGCTTCGAATGATCATTTTAGTGAGTCGGCGGTCTCGCTAATTTCAAATTGAATTGTAAAAGGGGGAGATTCGTTTACAATTAGCATCGATTCACCAGAGATTTATATCTATCTTTGGTTTAAATGCTAATATCTTTTGTTATTCCAAACTCTATCTCTGGAGATCGAATGTAGATTTACCCCAGAAAAATCCACATTGATCTTATTCTTTAAGTCACGGCTGACCCGGTTAAGGTTGCCCGCAATTTACTTAAGCTTACCCATCTCCCTACTCTGTTAATTAATCATCTTGTCTTTTGTTTCCAATCTATTCTTCCAAACATTTTGAATTGTACTTGTATATCTATGTTTTGTTTTATATATTGTGTTGGTTGAGTTGTTGATGTTGATTTGGGTTTCCGATCGATTCGTCTAATCAACGCTATCTATAGGTTTTCTAAAACACTTTGATAAGAACAAACTGACACAATATTAGTTTAAAATTTGGTTGGTGAAATAAATTTTGATATATAAGTAAATTTATGGAACTTAATAAATTGATTTAAATTGATTATTTGAAATGATAATACTTGATTTATCATTTACTGTTCTATAAATGAATTTATAACTAGTTGTTTACAAATTGATTTAGGAATTGAAATGAATTTAAAATAAGAAATTTGAGAATTTAATTTCCGATGGTTTCAAACCTCATGTTTAAGTTTTAAAGTATATTATTTAAAGTATTTCCTAATAGAAATTTGTTTCCAAGGAATTTTAAAGTTTAAAATTAGTGCTCTTCTCTTTGTCGTTGGAAAATAACTTCGGTGATGACCGTGGCATCATCGACATTCATTTTCGAGTTTCGAAGTGAAGAGACCGCTCTATAGTCTTGCTACAGTTTTGTTTTGGGAAATCAAATTGATTTGAATTTCTAAAATATGACTTGATTTATAATATATATAGATGTGTGATTTAAATTTGATTTGATAAATTATGTACATACATTTATTTATCTCTAAATGGTTTGAAGAAATCAGAAATTTAATTCTTAAATTTTATTTTAAAGAATAATTTCAGTTATAAAAAAATCAAAATTTGGATGAATATTCAAGCATGAAATGATTTAATTGTATAATACCATTGCATTCCAATATAACTTACCATAACGTTTAGAAGTTAACAATGTAATTGGATAATATACAATATAAAAGTTTTTATAAATAAAATTTGAGTGGTTATAATAAATATTATACACTTAAATTTTGTTATAAAAATATTAATAAGAGGTAAATGAAATAAAAGAGTAAATTGAATAATTTACAATATAAGATGATGTTAAAGGAACTAAGAATAGATTAAAGCAGTTATAATAAGTGTAAACATATTTAACATAGTGATAAAATATATTCAGAGGAATAAATTTAACTTTAATTAGGAATAAAGAAGAATTAAATTTATTAAGTACATTATGAGTATAATGAATGATTATTTTTTTTCAAACCCATGGTTTTAAAAATTGTTAATTTAAGATGATTAGAGGATAAGATAATAAAATTTGAGATAGTTAAAATTATACTTGTGTCAAATTAATTATCTATTTAAGTTGAAATTTCCATGGTTTCAAACTTATTATCTTATTTAGTTTCCAAACTATCTTTTGGTTGTCCTTATTTTCGGTATCTTATTTTGTGTTTTCAAACTATCTTTTGGTTGTCCTTGTTATCCTTATCTTGCTACAGACTGGTATAGGCATTTTTTTCTATAACCTTTCTGTTAGAAATCTTCCTATAATCTTAGATAATCTTTGTTACTCGTTTTAGAATCTGAACACTGTTTTCCATCCATAAACGGTCGGTCAAGTGAAAAGGGTGATTCAGACTCCAGAGGATCTTTTTCGTGCTTGTGTTCCTGATTCTGGAGAATCTTGGGAAGATCGTCTACACCTTGTTAAACTTACCTATAACAACAGTTATCAGGTATAGTCTCAATCTTCTTGTTGCCTTGTCTTAATCTTATTTCATTTCTATCTTTTCTGTGCTTTCCCGTACCTCGTTCCTTTTCGAGGACGAAAAGTTTTGAGTGGAGGAGAGTGTAACAACCCTGTATTTTGTGATTATTTTTAATTGTATATTTTAATTATTTTAATTGAATTTTGAATTAAAGACTTGTTTTATTTATTTTGAATGATCATTTTTGTTATTTTAAATATAAACTTTAATTTTGATATGAATTATCATTCCAAAGCATGACTAAAAAGAATATTTTCCAAAAAGTGAATTTTGGTCAAAATAGTCAAACATTGACTTTTAATTTGAAATTTTAAAAGTTTAAAATTTTTAATTTTGTATTTTATTATGAAAATAAATTAAATTTTAAGAATACTTCTTTTCGTTTCGTTGAAATCTGATTTATAATGTGAAAGTTATGCCTTTTAACTATTGAGTGTAATTTGCTGTATTTAACAAAATTGTTATTATAAATTATATAAATAATATTTTAATTGGTCATGTAATGTTTTAAATTATGTTTATATGGGTAAAATAACATGCTATGTATAAATTTTGGTTTTAAAACATTTTTTAAAAGTGTAATTGACATTTTCAAATGTCAGTTGTATTCTGTTTGTAAATTTTAATTCCTAGTTTCAAATAATTTAAGTAATTCTTTATTTATCTTTATATTTTTCTTAAGAATTTATTTTATTCTCATTCCCACTTTATTTTTTTCCTCGTCTATTTTATTTAATTGACCTTTGATTTTTTTTAAAGTGAAATAGAAATTTCATAAGGCTAGTGATATTTATTTGTAATTTTCATGTCATGTTTCCAATTTTTAAACATTTTCTTTAGTTCTTTTTCTAATTTCTCTAAATTAAATTATTTATTTCACTTTGAATATGTTTAAAATATTATTTTATTTCATAAAATTTATTTAGAATATTTTTAAAATGAAGTTGATAATTTTCTAAAGTCAATGGTGATTTATTTGTAATTTCTAGACACTATTTTAAATTTTAAGCAAATTCTTATATTCTTTTTCTAATTTATTTAAAAATAATTATTTATTTTATTTTATAATACTGTGTTTCAGTTGTTAAAGCTTATTTCTGAGTTTATTTTTGTTTTATTGGAATTAAAGAAAATAGGAAATGTGAAGAGTTTTAAAAGCTTATTTAACTTAAGTCCTTTCACCTCCTTGAGTCCTTTCACTTGCCATAACCTCCTCCTTTACTCTTTAGCCATGCTTTTTGTTTGAGTAGCCGTGTATTTTCAGCATCATTCACGAAAAAAAAATTCTCATTTCATTATTTTTCACGGCTTGCAAAAGTTTGGTAATGGCTACATCATTTTTTCCTTCCTTTCTTCTTATTTTCTATCAATTTTGGCCTTGTTTTCTCATGTAATTGGATCGGCCTCTCTCTCTCATCCACGGTCACCACTCTCCACACCTTTCCCCTGCCATCAACACCACCTATACTTCCAGCCATGACCAAGGCCGATCCATTCAAGATGACCAAACCCCTCAAATATGCAACCTAAGCCTTAAAAACTCTGCTTGTATAACCACTACTTGCTCATCCACTTCAACCACCACCCTAACCGCCACCATAGCCTCCACCACCACCTCTGACCTGACCACCACACACCCCTCTAGCCACTGACCTGACCAATGCTCCTCTGGCCGAGCCCACACTTACCATGGCCGAACCATTTTGATGACCAAAACTCTACAACATTGCCTAAAATCCCTTTACATTCTCATGTTATAAACTCCACCATGTTTATGCCTTAAACCCGAGCCATGCATGACCAAACCTGAGCTATGTACTGACCAAAACCTGACCATATGCACCCCTAGGCCGTGCATAGGATAGGAGAAATCAAGGCAAAAGACTGTGTATTCATATCTCTTTTCATTCCAATGTTATATCAATTTCAATATGGTATTGTATTTATAAATTGTTTTGATTTTGTCTGTGTTGTAACACAAGCTCTTTAGTACTGGATTCGCTCTCCACTCAAGTCCGTAGTCTTGTCATCATGCTTTTGATTCCATTGTGTCATTGATTTTGTTATCTCCAGCATTTAGAGGTGAGTAATTCTCACCAGACGATTTATACTTATATAACTAGTAAACTGACACCATTTGAATCTGTAAAATTATATCATCATGTTAAAACTCCTTATATTATGATCATATGATGATCACACCTGTTATTACACCTATTCTATCATCTGTTACTGTTATATCGTGCCATTCTGTTATTTATATCAGTTTATCACACTACAAGTTCCCTGTAGATTAGAATCTCTATGGGTTGAAATGATACATACCCGAACGGACTTTAGAATAGGGAAAAATCGTTATGGGCTGAAATGATAGGCCTGAATGGTTTTTATTTATTTTATTTTACTTGGAACTGCGGGTTTGAAATGATAGTACCGGATTTTCTTTGTAAACTGCGGATTGAAATGATATATATCTGTATCACTTGACCTTGGTAGAAAACTATATACAGGCCCGTGGTTATTTTATAAAGTATTTGAATATTTTTAAATATTCTAAAAAGTGAAAATTTATGAAAATTTGATTTAAATTGTATTTTCTTGTTTTAAGTAAAGAAATTTTGATTTTTCTATAAGTTAAAAATGTTGAATAATTAAATGATTAAATTGAATTTTTGAAATATAACTTAAATCTGGAATTTGGACTTAGGCTTCTAAAATGACATTTAAGTTATATAAATAAAATTTTAAGTATTTCAAAAATATAAATTTATGAAATTTGATTTAAGTAGATTTTGAAATGTTTTAAAATGAAGAAATTATGATTTTTCTGTGAGTTAAAAATGTAATTAATGAATGGTTAAATTGGATTATTGAAATATAACTTAAGTTTGGAAATTTGGAATTTTGGTTAAAAATGATATTTAAGTTATATAAATAAAATGGAAATTTATTCTTATTTGGAAAATGGTAAATATGATAATTTAATTTAAATTTGAATTTAAATGATTTAATAAAGAATTTTTTATTTTTCTATGAATTAAAATGGTTAAGTAAATGAATGCTTAAAAGTGAAATTTTAAAATACAACTTGATTTGGAAATGTGGAATTTCGTTTTGTTTAGAGATTTAAGTTAATTAAATAAATTGGAAATTTATTTTAATTTGTGAAATGGAAATTTAAAAATGTAAGTGTTAATTAGGTGTCGAATGTAAAAATGCGAAAATAATTGAATTTGTTAAGTGAAATTTTTGAAAATTTGGATTTTTCTATAAAGGTTTGCTTTAAAAAAATCGTAAATTAAAAGAGTATTTTAATGAACATCTTTGAATGTTAAAATATGATTTTTATAATGTTTAAATGGTTTAAATTGAAATGTTTTCAAATATAACTTACAGCAGCTTTTTCTGAATGCTGTGAAAGGTTGAAATTTTCAATTTTTATGGTTTTAACTTAGTAAATTAACTCAGAATGGTTTAAAACTTTGGAAATTGAATACTTGATTTGAAAGTATACAAACTTAAATTTTAAGTGGTTCAAATGAATTATTTTGAATTGAAATATAAACTATTTAAAGGTGATTTCGAATGATAATAAATGAATGGTATCTTTGAACTTAAAAAGTATTTAAAGTTGAATATTTGGATTTGAATTCAAAGAATGATTTGAAAATAAAGTTTGAACGATATGATATTTTGATATTAGAATGATTTGAAAATAAATTTCGAAAGATATGATATTTTGATAATAAATTATTTGAAAATAAGGTTTTAAAGATATGATATTTTGATATTAGAATGATTTGAAAATAAAGTTTGAAAGATATGATATTTTGATATTAGAATGATTTGAAAATGAAGTTTTGAAAGATATGGTATTTTAATATTAAAATGATTTGAAAATAAAGTTTGAAAGATATGATATTTTGGTATTAAAATGATTCGAAAATGATGTTTGAAAGGATATGATATTTTAATATATTAAAATGATTCGAAAGGAAGTTTTGAAAGGATATGATAATTTAATATATTAAAATGGTAGGAAATGACTTGATATTCATTTTGATAAATATTTGAATTTGAAAGATATGATATGATGATATATTGAAATGGTTTGGAAATGATTTAATCTTTATTTTGATAAAGATTTGGATTGAAATGATATTTTATTTTGATGTATAAAATATTATTTTAAAGTTATAACCTCGGGTTATAATAACGATTGGTTGGCAAAGAGACCGGGATCGGATATGGGCATACTCTCTGTCGATACCAAAAACCACTTTGACTAACCGTGTACACGGTGGATATTCCAGAATGAAGTAGGATGGTGGCGACGTTCTTGAGGTATATTACGTGGACCCAACTCCCGTGAGTTGGCATAAGGTGGCTAAAACAGGAGCGATCTCGGGCTAAAAGGGGTAGCCCCTCTGGTCGGACACATTTCTTCGATATCATTCTATTGCTTTTGTCATTGTTTGGGCGCCCCTCCGATTTTGGGAATGTGTTTCGAGGTGGGCATGTGTGGCTGCTGCGTTACCACCAGCCTGTGTGCGTAATCGGTATGTCTACCCTAGCATTGCCTTGTGTGCCGTGTCACCTAGAATATCGAGCCTTTACTACGAGTTTCTATTTGTGTCGTACCTATGCAGTATCTTCTCGTAGTCTCCGGATCAGGAGATATGCAGGTACTGTATAGACTGTTGGCATTATTTGTGTTAAGGGGAATATTGGGTCACTCCTTAATGCTATTTAAAAGTAAGTTTATTTTACTATTAGACATTATTATAATAGCACAATATTACTACATAGTAAATAGTTTGACGGATCCTTAGAGGATGGGCGGTCCCAAGCATCCTTTAAGTTACTTGTACTTTTACTACAGTTCACTTGAGTTGGTTTAAATTGTATAAGTATGTATGTCCTGACTCGAGTGTTTGTATTTTTATTTACGCTCGAGTCAGCCTGAGTATTGACAGATTTGGATTTCCACTTCCTGGGATTGGAATCGTTGAAGATTATCTGCTTGTCTAGTTTTATGTTTTCAGTCTGTTGGTCCTTTTCAGCTCTTGTATTAGTAGACTTCTATGTATTGAGGCTTCTTTTGTACTTTATTTCTTTTATTGTATCTTATGTAACTCTGATATATTTACATAGTAGCTTCATGAACTACTATTTATTTTACTTCCGCTGCACTATTGCTACTCTGTGTCTGTGATCTGTGATTTTTATTTACTGTATATTCTGAGATTTTTCCAAATTTTATTCAGAACGTGGTATTTTGAGAAATTTAAGTCCGACATGTGTGGATGCGAATGGTTGAAAATACCTGGTTGTTACACAGCGACGAAATGTCCGGAATTCCAATACGAACCTAGCGGAGAAAACTTCTCGTGAATTAGACCTAATATGTGGAAGTTATTAAGATTAGAATGATTTAGATTAAAATTACTAAAACAAATAAAAATAAAAAAATACTTGCCACGTCACCTATTTCCTCTCTCCAAGAACGAACGCACCTTTCAGCACATCTAACCCTAGCCGCCATCGAGATCGACGTCGCCGAACACAGCCACGCCCGCCTCCGGTCATGCCGCAGCGACGCCGACCATCCCCCAACGACTCTGCATGCTCTCCGATCACCGCGCTCACGAAACACGGCAGCCGCCGCTGGCGATTGCAACCCTATTCAAATTAAATCGACTGATTCGGCCGTTGAAACGACGAATGACCACTACCTATGAGTTGCGTACGATGATCTCCACCGTCCTGTACCCTTCAATCGATGATCGATCGCAGTTGATCGCGACTCGATGAATGGTTGTAGCTTGGTCTTCAATTTCAGGACTGACAGGGCTTTAGCTAAAAAAACGAATTACAGATCTGAGATGCCCTCGTCGAGAGCTTGAAATTGATATATAATTCGATATAGTTCGTAGAGTTTGAATTTTTGATTTGTAATTTGATTTGGATTTGCAATTTGAGATTTAGGGTTTTGTCTACCATTGAAAGAGGAGAAGCAAATAGAATTGTATGTACAGAAATGAGGAATGAGAAATAAGCTAGGGTTTATAACGATATATATATATATAGGCAAAGCTAAAATAGAATAGAACAGACTGATTTGGATTGATTTGGATTTAAAGTTGAACGACAAATGGCCTGAAAATCCTGTTCTGACTCCGGAATGAAAATGAGTCAACCCATATATCAAAAAAGATGTTTTTAATTATTTTAAAAGCAATGGAACAGATTTCAAGCCTAAATTCCACCTTATGAAGAAGTTATGCTAAAATCAAGTTATTTCAAATTGATTTCAATTGATTTCAACTAAATTGATTTCTAGGCGTTTCGAGCCCGTACAATCAAAAGACAAGTCCAATCATTATGAAACTTGAAATCCTACAATTATTCACTGTTACAGATCCGATGAAACTGGTTTCGTCGAAATTCGAGTCAGTGGCCAAAATGGCTATATTTTAGTTAAATAAATAAATAAATATTAAATTAATCACATTTCCAATTCAAATTTAATTATTTGCAAATTTTATCAATTTGGATTACTTGGTAATTTAGAATCCTTTAAACAAATTTCTACATCAATTTATCGTTGAATATTTCCCAATTTACAGTATTTAATTTCACATTCAATTTATCCAGTATTTATAAATTTAAATTCCCAGTAAATTCATTTATTTGGTTTTAAATCCTGTTATTCACTATATTGTCATCTCATAGTTACAATTAACATTGGTTTGTATTTATTACATTAATACTTCCCATTTCATCTTTATTCAATCAACGTAGTATTTAATTTCATTTACTTACAATAAAGCCATTTATTAGATTGAATTCCAATTAAATTTAATTAATTCCAAATAAGCTGATTTGATTCTATTCTAATCTTTTTATTAATTCTATTATTACTTTATAACCTTAGTTAGTATTTGCTTGTCTTTCATTACATTAATATATTTAAATTCTTATACACAAATATAACATTTACAACTAGATTAATAGGCCAATTAAATAGTAACCTACAACTGTTACTATTACTTCAAATCACACTTATGAATTCCTTATTATTTGCAAATCAAATGTTACAATTACTTAAGTAACACTAATTTACTTCAATTCCTATTAATCAAATATTATCTCATTAATGATTCAACATTCACACTTGTCTTCTTATATTCAATTTTACAACCAAGTGCAACAATTTTCACTATCCCATTATTGGGATTTCACTCCAATTGTCAATAATTAGTTTTAATTACCATTGCTACATTTCATTTTTAACATTTACTTCATTATAAATTATAAAGTTTTTATTTCTTTCTAAATTTAATTACAAAAATCTTATTAAATTAACCAATTTAATTATGGAAATTTATGGGTCGTTACACCCCAGTAGGACGAGTGTTTTCTCATGAGGGTTTTGGAAGGATACTACCCACAAAATCCAAAGGCAAAGTGAAAATAATTGCAAAATGCAAGATATATTTACAAAATAGATGAATGCAAGTTTTTGAAAATGTTTACAAATGAAGGATTTACTTTTAAATCGACACAAATAAGTTAGATATAAGTTTTGGTCGTTGTCATGAAAATTTAAGTCATTTACTCGTCAAAACATCCAACAAAAATCAAGTTATCATAACAAATACACTATAATTTAACTCGTTGTTTCGATTGATAGCATAGTGTAACTATTAAACGGATCGTTAGTTGATTATCAAAGTTTTTTGAAGTGGTATTTTCATTTATTTTCAATAACAAGTCAAATCAAACAAGCTAAAATAGTGCTTGGATTTCATTTGCTTACTCTCCCTATTTTTTTTTAAATTTTATTGATATTCACAATATTTACATATGCCTAACTCGGTTAAACTAAGGCCAGATATATTACCCATGCACTGCCTTGTGGAATAATGTAAGGGGAACACAGAGCGTGGTGAGTGAACATACAAGTGTGAACACTTATTGACTATAGGCGTTATTGATAAAAGATTTTTTTTATATACACACACCTAACTCAGATAAACTACGGCCAGGTATACCGATCGTGCATTGCCTTTCGAGCTTACGTGACAAGGGTACAGAGCATGACGAGTGAACACACGAGTGTAAACACATGACTCTAGGTGTTAATAAAAATTATATGCATATATACAAATATATATATATATATATATATATATATATTGTTTTTAAAAAAAAAGAGTTTTGCAAAATCATTTTAGCACCATTTAACTTAGAAGACGAAAAAATGTTGTATCCTTTACTTTAAATTCACCACTTTTTTAAATAAATATTTTCAATTAGGATATACTTCATAATTATCACTATGTACTACCTATATACTAGTTAAATCATCATTATTCGTAATTAAACTTTATTTTTATTACTGTTGACACAAATAAATTTTCAAAAATATCAATTTAATAACCAAAATCTTATACTTATCCTATAATGTTTCTTTAAAAATATATCAAAATGCTTAAAATAATTTGAGATTTTTGTTTTCTTAAGTTTTTGAGTTTTTTCTTTGGCTTTGGAAAGAGAATGCAGAAATAAACCATGAAAAATTGAAAATAAAAATGATGAGACTCCCCCCACACTTGATTTTGACTGTGTCCTAAAAGTTAACCCAAGTGAAAGGAGAAAAATAAAACAAAAATAAAAAGATGACCTGTATTTACAAGAAAACGAAAAGATTATTATTTACAAATGTTCAAAAAGTATATCGTCAAAAAGTAAATGAAACGGTCTTCCTAAGACCAATTCATTTGTCTCGTCAAGTATGAGAGGCACAGCTTAAGCTTGAAAAACCAAATCGCAAATGATTGCAAAGTTGAATATTGATTTGGAAAAACAAATGTGATTTTATTGAAAATCATATAAGTTTTTATTTTCAATGATTTTTGGGATGGATATAACGATTGATTGAAGTTCACGTTTACTTTCACCAAATTGAGGTTCAAACACATCATTGACAAAGTTTTCAAAATTATCGATTTTAAAATCAAAATGATGTTTTAAATCTTCCCCTTTAGAATTCGACAACCCATTTTCAAAAAGTCCGAAGAAATCGTGTTCATTAAATTCGCCTTACTTTGTTGGATTATTAACAACTTCATTGCGTATCTCAAGTTCAAAATCCAACGTTATTGTATTTAAAGTTTTGAAATTGACAAAAGGAAGGTCTAATTTTAAATTTGGTTCCACACCCTAAAAAGAATTGAAAATCAACTCAATTGCCGTATTTTTAAAAACTTCATTAAGATTGTTGTTTTCAATTTCAAAAGTAGTTATTTGAAAATCGTCAAATTGGGTAAAAGATGGATTATCACTCGAATCTTCACACGTTGGGATTTGGTTTTGTTGTTCATGTAATTTTTTTATATGTTTCAATCAAGAAATTTGTGTGATCATCATAAATTTCGTTCATTTATTCAACAAAATCCAATTTATAATTATTAACTTGAGGATTTTCGATTTGGACTTGTTGAAGACAAAAATTGTAAATTTCAATAGACAGTGGATTATTATTTGATTCTTCATAAGTTAGGATTTGATTTTGTTTCTCATGAAATTTTTTATAAGTTTCAGGCAACAAATCCTCGTAATCTTTTTCCATTTGCTCAACTAAATAAAATTCATGATTATTAATTTGAGAATTTTCAATTTGAATTCGTTGAGACAAAAAATTTCACTCGCATTGTAGGCGAGATTATTCCCATTGCCAAAATTATTTCAAAAGTTGTTCACATTTAAATTTTGATTTCGAAATTCACTTTGGAGTTTGAAATTTAATTGGCATGGGTTACTCGAAATTGTTTGAATTTTGAAGTGAATTCAAATCTTAATTATTTTGAAAACTTTGACATGAGTTATTACACAAATTGTTCATCCTTTGATTTAGTGTGATGAGTTCAAGTAAAGATGACTTGCTATTTTCAAGAGTTACGGGTTGTTCATCATTTTGAAAATTTTGTTGTTCGAAATTCGAATTATTTACACAATAGTTATTGTTAAAATATCCATAAGAATTTAGAGTGAAATTATATGCATTATATTGATTTTCACAATTATCATAAAATTCATGTAAGTTGGAAAGGAATATTTTTGGTTTTTTTTTTGAATTCTTTTTGGACTTTTATAAAGGAAAAGTGTAACGATCCAGAATTTTGGCAATATTATTTTAATAAGTATTTAATCTAATTTAAATAAAATACAAGCTTTTCATTTTATAAAAAAATAAGATTGGACATTTACCATTTATATATGTATTGTGAAGGAAATTTTGATTTGAAATTTAAAATAAAATCTTTCATAAATATTTAAAATAAAATTTATCTTATTCAATTAAATTAAACGCTCTACATTCTTTACATTTGATATAATATATGCAAATGAATGTAATGTAAATAATAATGTTTGTAATGGAATAAATCTTATCAATACAAAATATAAGTATAAAATATAATTATAAAACATGTGAATATAAATTAAATGTTTGGATTGTTAGACTTAAGTAGAAACAAAAATAAATACATAAGTAAAACATAAGTAAACATATAAGATAATTTTAGAACTATAACCTATGTAATACATGCATAAGCAATGCAAGAGAAAAAATTAGCTACCTGCAAAATATCTACGTACAGAAAAAAAAAATTAGAAGAAAACATATAGGGAACATATGCATTTAATGCTAGCACAACATTTGGTAATTTCGAATTGCAAAGAAATCATTTCAGCCTCCATACAAAAAAAAAATCTAATCTGATCAAAAGAAATAAAAGCTTATACCAGTTATAGCCTCCCCTGTTCAAAACGGTTTCTATATATATACATCATCTTATTCTTGTTCGTTCATAACTTAGCAAGCCTGAAAAGAAAATAAACATCATCATTTTTTTTCCAAACTTAAACAATACATTCAACAACAAAAGCAAGGGAGGATTTACTGGAAATTCAAACTGTAGCTTTTCAACATAATAATTGTTCTCTATTCAAAATATTTTAGGTGAGTAAACATACTGTTTTTCAAATTTAAATTTGTGTATTTGATTTATGAATGGTATGTGCTTTGATGTATAGTTTAAACAAGTAGTTCTGTATATTGTCTGTGCACTAGAAATTTTTATATGGCTTGTTTGTAACGAACGCGATTCTTCGACGCTCAAAAATCGACATTAATACGTCCACTGTATCAACTGCCGAGAAATCGAAGGACGGAAAACCGAATCGTTAGGGTTAAATAAGAAGAGGTAGAAGAAGAAAGAAAGAAGAAGCAACTGAAACAATAACAGAATCTCACAATCGCAGCGGAACAACATATAATAGATAAATGAATATCTTTAAAACAAAGAACTATATCAGTTATTACATTACATCACATTACATTACATTATCATAGTTTACAACAACAAACAGCGGAAAAGAAATACTATATACTAATTGATACACCACGCCATCCAGCTTACCTCCAAATCTCTACAGCAACTCCTGTATTCCAGAATGACCTAATAACCTGCTTTAGGCTGCCCGTGTAGAAAATGATGGGCACCCAGAGTTTAGGTAGGAAACAATAAACTCCAGGTCAGTCATAGGACTGGTGTGAGAACTTAAAACAGTTATTCTTTAGTAACAAACAAAGAAATATTTCAAAATAGATCCGCGATACTTTTAGAAAATGTAACTACCATAAGGCATCCTGCCACACACACAATGCAAACGCGGAATTGGAGGAGATTTCTCCTTATGATAGCCAAACAGGCTTGATACGCAAATTTCTTTGATATTATTACTATAAGTGCAAAGTGTAGGAAAACATTTCGAAAGTATAATATTAATCTTAGCCAGCATAGGTATCATTATATTATGCCTGCTATAGCTACCTCCTAAGGAGGTAGGTAATACAATTTGCAATCGTAAAGGGTTCGTATTGTTTCTTTGGATTTCCAACAAATGGTCAGGCCAAGGAAATTCCCATTGCCACATGGGTACGCCTCTGGAAAGACGCCCCAAGAACCTAACCGGATCTCTGCCAACACAAGGCCGGGTTACCCCTAGCTGGGTAACTACGGACACGAGTATGCCATCCCCCGGTCGTAACCAACCTAAATCCTGGGATTCACCAACAACCACAAAATAATAAGTTTGCAGCAACAACATAGGTCAAGTATCTGGGCTCCATACCATGATACCACCTCTATCCAGAAGGAAATGACATACGCTAAGGGGGCGCTATCCCCTAATAACCTTGCTGCATCTTTCCTGTTTTGACCATTACCGGGGTGTGAGGTCCGACGAAGTCTCGTCCACAAAGCTACGCTTTTCATAAAAGCCACGCTTTGATCAACAAATGATCAGCAACACTCAGCATGCCACGTTACCAAATTGGGAATATATCACTAGTAACCATCAAGTACATAACCACTGAGCTCGTACGTCTCAGAGTAGGGTGTTAAGCTAAGAGAATAAATTCTCCGCCATCAACAGAAAGGTATTTGATAGAAACCAGCTTTACATCTCAAATTGTAATGTCAGACACACATCCATACAAGTCCATTCCGGGATCGAACGGAACCGAAGGCACTTCCAAAGAAGCCCTTGCAATTCGGATATTCACTAATCACGTCCGGAATTCCCATCACAAAGGGTGATAAAATCTCTATATCGGAGATCAGCCGATGCAGAGACATTCGACGGTAATCCTTCCATTTTCGAAAATATCCGGTCTTCAACACCGGTCTTCAAATACTATCCATTACGACATATCACTATTCAGAATGGGATTTATGACCCAAAGGTCCTCTCCCGGCTAAACCGAATAACGAGCGCTTATTTTAAAAAAATAAGTGTAGCATCAAATTCAAGCAAATCACAACAAATACCCATTTAAAGGTAAATATTGATAGTCGGTTATTTAACTATCAAGGCCAACAACCAAATCTCCAGCACCATAACAATCACTAGGCCCTTTTTATTAATCTTCCATAAATTAAATAACTTGCCAGATATTCACATCAATTTATCTTTAAAAAGATATATTCTCTAAACCATTTCAATTTCTACATTGGAAAACATTTCCAAATACTTATCTAATAATATGAAATTCACAAATCTATTTATTCTCAATACTTAGAAAATATTTAATATAATTGAAACACGATTAAGTATATATTTTATTCTTTTAAGGAAAACGTTTTCTTTAAACATATTTATTTGGGTCAAAACGAATGTTGCGTAAAACATCGTTACGACAACCTAAAATCAATAGTATAGGGATTCGAAAATACGATAGATATATAAATCCCAATACTATACAAAAAAACATTTCCTTTCGAAAATCATTTACTATAACAACAGTGTTATAGTCCATCTTTTCCTCATTTCTCGAAAACGTCTAATTCAACAATGAATGTTGAAATCTATGGTTTTGATCCTTAACACATTTTAAAACAACTTCAAATCATTTTAATTCCATTTAAAAGATCACTTCCTAAAACATTTCTTTAATATATTATTCACTATCCAAAATCGTGAATATAAATCGTTTGTCAATTTCAACACTTCTACATATTTTATTTTAAAGGATTATCCACTGTCCAAAATCGTGGGTATATCTCCTTTAATAAGCTATAATAATTAACTTATCAAAATAAGTCGATTTCGGATTTATAAATCAATGTTTATGAATTACATTTATATTTTATAACTACTTCAACTTATAAAATCATTTTATTAACAAATTCTATTTATGTCTCATTTACACGCCAAATCCAAATTATAAGCAAATTACTTATAATTCTCTATTTACAAATTCATTCATTTTATAACTTCACAATTTATAAATCTATAAATTTCATTCACTTATGAAACCCATTTATACTTCATTTTAACCCTTATAAAACTCGTTTTATAATTCCAATATTTTAATTAATAAATATCAATTTTATAAATCTTTTATATAAAGCTTTTATAATAAATTCTAAAATCTCAATGTAAACTATTTTATAAAATCATTAACTCCACATTTCAAAAATCACTTTTAACTATATTTATCAAAAAAATCATAATTTTTATAACATAAAAATTATAACGTTTACTTATTTAAAAAGAATCAATTTCAAAATTCAATAAAATGTATACTTTCATAAAATCATTTGAAAATCCTTTTAAATTCAAAATCGTTATTTTAATATTTTTAAAACTCCAAAAATAAGCCCAATGCTGCAACAGCACCAATAAATCGACCATGGCATCCAAAACATCATATATCAATATGATAACAGAATATATCGCAAATATTTGTCAATAAATCAATACCGTTGAGGAATCCAGTTGGATCCCTCCAACCTGTTTCACTGCATCCGTAGATGTTAGCACAATACCAATCCCATTTCAAGACGGAATAACGCGATATATCAGTTCATATAAAATATTATCCACTATTATGCGGCGCAATAGGGTCTCGTCCGCTATATAATGCGGGAAAATCAACTCCAAGTACATATATAATACCAATTCCACTTCACAGTGGAATATCGTGGTATATGTGTTTAATAAATAGCATCCGCTTAATATACGGCGTATAGGGTCTATTTCAATACAACATATAGCAACTATCATTCGGTCACAAAATCAAGCAATTTTAAATTTAACTATTTAAAATTTAAATCGATACAAATTCGATTGAGTGAGAAGTTCTCACCTTAGTATTCAATAATAGTTGCAGTGCTTTATTTTGAATAAAATTAAACGTGCGTTTAACTTTACCCAAAATTTTCACTAGCTCCAATCAACCCCAATCCAGCTCCATCGCGTAGTGTTCGTCCATACGAACCTGACGCAATTCGTTTCGTCCAAAATGGACCTCGTATGACAAAGATACAGCATTTTAAAGATTGTACGATTTATAAATCTATTAATTTACAATTTCTTTTTATTTTTAAACCTCAAACTTATCTGGGCCGTCCATCCCCTGCCCAAAGATCCAAGCCGCACTCGTTAACCCTTCTTCCCCCATCAGTAAATAATGCGATCGAAGAACCCATTGCCGCCACCACACTTTGAATTTTCGCGACCACCACACCGAGCTACACAACGATCAGTTAGCGCCATTCGAACGCCCCACGCGAAAGCTTCCCACGGCCAGAGCCACGTGCGACTCGGTCATGCCTCCTTCTCGATAAATACGCATGAAACGAAGGTCTTCACGAACAGATTGCCGACGATCTACCACGCTTCAAACGATCATAGCCGTTGGATTTGCTCGTCGAGCCGAGCTCTACAAGTTTCCAGTTGAGAGTTTCTGGAATTGATTGGTGGATTTGAAGAAATCAGAGGAAGAAGAAGATGCAATTTTGGCCATTAATAGGGAAACGGGCGGCTAGGTTAGAAATTAGGGTTTTGTTGCAAAAGTTAATAATAGAGGTGCTTTTATAGAAAATATCGAAACCCTATTCATCCTGAAATTTTCCGAACTCCAATCGAAGCGTGCCGCGTGGCGTTTATAATGTTTTACCCCTATTCCGAACGTAATGGAATATATATCGAAGGCCAATTCGAAAGTATTTGGAAGATAGGTTTTCAAATCGACTATTTAAATTTAAAAATTCACTCAAATCGATTTCTACGCGTTTTAGCTTGCGCAGGACAAACCGTAAGTCTGATTGACACAAAATTTGAAACCGAACAATAACATAACATTACGGATCCAATGAAACTAGTTTCGTTGAAATCTGAGACTGTTTGAAAAATGGCTATTTTATTTGTAAATTAAATATTAAAATATTCAATTTTTCACTAATTAACTTTTTAATTCAATTTTAAAAGTTCTATAACATCATTCTAACTCCAATATGATTTATGTAACTTTATAAATCAATTTTAATCACATTAAACCCAATTTCCAATTATTTCTGTAATTTCAAATATTAAATTATCGATTTAATTATCCAATTAAATCTAGATATTCGAAATAAAAATTTATTCGACATACAAATTTTTACTTGTTAATATTTAAAAAATCAATTAAATATATGAATTTCAAATGACAGAAATTCTAGGTCGTTACATTGTTCTTCTATATTTTTGGTTACAGAAAAAGAAAAGTAGGAAAATTTTTAATACTTCTTCTTACAAAACATTTTAAACTTAGGATTTTAAACTAAATAAGTTTGTTTAAACTTAAATCATAGCCTAGGATTTGTTTGAAGCTTGATAGTGGAGTATGGACTCTGTAAACTCAGTTTTACAGTAAAAAGAACGTTTTAAATTGTTGATTCGATTATATAACTTGAATAAACGTTCAAAGATAGGATTTTTAAAACAAAAATGATGATTTTTAGATAAGTATACAATTCATAAATGAACCAAAAATGCTTTTTTATCAATTTCCAATGATTAAACAAATCTTAGACGTTGAAATTTGTTTTGAAGCTAGCTTGATGATTTACGAAGACAGGAAAAATGTTGAAAAAAAATCTTTTGCAAGAATTGTAGGGTCAAGGCGAATTTGGCATTTTTAGTTTGAGTTTTGCAATGGCCTGTAAACGTGATGATTTCGTCACCACGGATTGATCGAGTTGCACGAGCTTCAATGGTATGGTAGAGGAGGGTATCGGCGAGGTGAGGCCGGGGTTGTGTCGTCTCTGATGATCGGCATGAGTGGGACGAGGCATTTTCATTTGGTGTATTCGAGTTGCAGTTTCGAACTAAAGAGTAGTTTTTGATTTCGAGTTTTTCGCGACAAATCGAATTTTGCTTTCGTGAGTGGTGTTGTTTCGTGACTTGCTGGAGGTGCCGTCGTTCACTGGAGCGCCGTCGAAGTGCCGTGCACGTGCACGACGGCGTATGGATGTCAGAAAGTTGTGTTGTGGTCAACGCGAGTTGATACTCGAGTAAGATGGGGGAATGCTTCGGGTTATACCCTGGTGTGTGAGTGTGTTTGTGTATAACAGCAGTTTTAGCATAACTAAAAAAAGAGTAGAAGAAGAAGAAAAGTAGGAGGAGAAGAAGGACATAGGGACTCGGGAAAAGGGTGAGATGAACTCGAGTTTTACTCGAGTGAACAGGGGGTTTAGCTTAATAAACTTTTAAGTTATTTTGTTAAACAAAGTTTAGTATTAATAAAGTTAATAATGTTGGCAAGTTTTAAGTTAAGATTTGATCTAAAAGTTATTAAGAGAGATTCGCAAATGTAAGACAAATAATTAATTTATATTGTAAGTTAATTAAGAATGTAAATTAATTTATAGTTGTAACTAACTAAGTAATTTAAGAGTAAATAAATTTATAATTAAAGATTGATATTAATAATTATGTGTTTAATTAATTTGAAATTAAGAATTTTTATTAACTACTTAAAGTTAATAAATAAATAAATAGTAGTTAACTGATTAAGTAATTAATTTAGGATTAATGATTAATTAATTGGTAATTAATGATTAATTAAGTAATTAGTGATTAATAAATGGGTAATTAAGTTTTATTAATTAATAATTAAGGTTATTAATTAATAATTAAGACATAACTAATTAAGTGAGCAAAATGTAGATTAATAAATAAAGTAATAATTAAGTAATAATTAATAAATTTAATGGGTTGATTAATTAGTGATTAATTGAACATGATAAAATGGTTTATTCTTACGAATTAATTAAGTTGAGTTAATTAAGCTAATTTTGATATGAATTGATAATTCCTGTTTGATTGATAGTGATATCTATTTGGTGATATTCTATAATACTCGGTGATATGCATTGATATATCTATAATAACTGTGTATGATTTATCTGTGATAACTGTTATGTGAATTCAAAGTGTTGAATTAAATTTTTTAAAACTATTAAACAACTTGGCCTTTAAAATGGCGTTTGAATTTCAATGAGACCGGGATCGTGTGTCAGTTATGATTATCCAAAAACCACATCGATCCAAATTAAACGATAGGTCGTGACATCTCAAGTGAAGATCGAGATGGTGTTTCAGAGTGCAAGGGTTATCGTCGTTAACTCTAAGGGTGATTCCAAAACGAGTGTAACGAGATAATGCCTTCGGTTTCGTTCAAACCCGAAACAAACTTGTATGGATTGAATGCTTTCAGCACATCGTTAGGCGGACGATTAGCATTCAAAGTGATATGTTCTATAAAGGTAATCGCAGCCTCAAGCCTCATCAACCGGGAATGGCTAAAATAGGGGAGATGAAGCAAGGTTAGGTGGGTAGCACCCAAGCAGGACGAGATATACCCCTGTCTAGATGTCCCTTTATTTCGGCTGTGTGGCCAGTTATTGGCCACAACTGCGGGGTTATCTTGTTCGGAACTATTCAGTAAAGAATGGTTTCGGCCATGTGTTGTAGGGGGTTGGGAGTAATCCTCGGTACGGTGATCTGGGCCCCGTACTATGACGGGCGGTACCCCAGTAGCCCTACCATTGATGGAAACACATTTTCCCTACGAGAACCTATGGTTTTGATTTGTATCACCCACTTTTGTGGCTAGTCGCTAGAATTTAATAGATGTAACAATTTCGGCTATTTTATATTTACTTGAAAACCCTAGACACTATTATAATATCACTGGATTGCCTATAAAATGTTTTGGTTAGCGTAAGGTAAAAACTTACCCGTGTTTATGTGTGGGAAGTCTTACGTGATACCTTTATTTTCAAATGGTTTTCTAAGTTAAACAACTTTAACCCGTTTACTCACACCAGACCCATGTCTTCTTCTTTTTAAAGACTCTTGGGTACTCAAATTTTTATGAGTAGCCAAGTGATAGGTTTTGGGATTGTTGAGTTCTGGAGGAGCTTGGATCAGAAGTCCAGATGTATATATCTATCTATCCAGTTCCGCTATGTTAGTTGATGTATGTTGTATGTTAGGATGTATGTATTGACAGATATGTATATGACTATCTTGTTGTATGATGTTGTGTAACTCTGATATATTTAAAGCTATGTAATAATTATGTGATGTGTTATATTTTGTTCTGTTCCGCTGTAAGATTCTGATGTTGTTATTCTTTCTATCTATCTTTTCTATTTATATCCCTTTCTTTTCTTATTGATGATACGTCTTTCTGTGGTTAGAAAGGCAGGTCATCACAGTTGTATCAGAGCATAAGTTGAGATAATACCTAGGCTCTGGAGTAATATCTATCTTGAGAGTGCGTATTTATATTTTCATATAATTATATACTTATCTAAATTTGTTGAGTTTCCTGTCCAGGTGGCCAACATGAGTTATGGAAGGAGAGGCAGAGGTACGGCAGTACCTCGATTGACAATGGACAAAGTCAAACTGCTAGTGAGGATGTAGATCCAGTACTGCCTCAGGTTAGTTTTGCCGCTTTATGCAAAAACTTCATCAATCTTAGAGGCAAACCATTTAAAGGGTCAAAATCGATAATTGAAGTCCAAGCTTGGCTATGCTCTTGTGAGCGCATCTTTAAGAGTATGAAGTTATCTGATGAACGGAAAAGGGAAATGGCATCGTGGCAATTGCAAGAAGGTGCAGCAGCCTGGTAGGACGCAGCAGTAGCAATTATCTCTGAGGATGGCATTTCTTAAGAAAGATTTAAAGAGCTGCTTGAGGAGAAATTTATGCCAACAGTAGGGAAAACTCGTCTGTACCAGGATTTTCAGAATTTGAAGCAGGGAAGCATGTCTATTTCTGAGTATGAGACCAAATTCAATGAACTTACTTGCTATGGACCAGGACTTATAGATACTCCCCTCAAAAAGAACGAAAAGTTTATGCAAGGATTAAGGCTAGAATTTCATGAAAAGATGACGGCGCATTTGAAAGGATCTTTTGTTGATTTAATTGATATGGCACCGAGATATGAGGATTTGAAGAATAAGAAATCAATGGCACCCGTAGCAGCATCGGCAGGGAATTTTGCTAATCCGAATAAGAGGAAGTTCAATCCCAATTGGAGGAAGCAGAACAAGAAGAAGACTGGAAGTAACAACGGACCTCGCAAATGCTATATATGTCAACAAGAAGGTCACTTGGCGAATAAGTGTCCCAGGAAAGGATTTCAACAGCAGCAGCAGCAACTGCGTTACAGTGGACCGGGTTCGGCTTTGGTTCAAAGATCTCTATGCTTCAATTGCCACCAACCAGGTCATATGATCAAGGATTGCCCGTTCCTTCATAAAGCTCAACAGAATAAGGTATTTGCTTTGGAAGGTGCACCATCTACTTCATCTAAAGGCAAGAGAGTATTGGAAGGTACATTACTTTTAAATGGCAAGTATATTAAAGTTTTGTTTGATTCGGGTGCTTCTTTGAGTTTTATTTCTCTAGAATCTGTAGAGAAGTTCTTTCTTACCCCTAGTACT
This sequence comes from Allium cepa, assembly GCA_030765085.1. NCBI lineage: Eukaryota > Viridiplantae > Streptophyta > Magnoliopsida > Asparagales > Amaryllidaceae > Allium > Allium cepa. The sequence continues at coordinate 213,682,284 of CM060930.1, read as the reverse complement.
ATGGACTGTCCCATCTTTGTATCTAATCCTATAGGAGGGGTAACCAAATTAGACACGATCTGTAAGTATTCGAAGATTTCCTACCTGTCCCATAGTTTTTCTTGTGACCTTTATGTGTTAAATTTTAAGTGGTTTGACCTTATATTGGGGATGGACTGGCTTGATAAGTATAGAGCAGTCCTGAATTGTGATGAGAGAACGGTTTCTTTGGAAACCGATCTGGGTAGAATTGCTAGAGTGACGTGTGATAATTCTGAAATTCACTTGAGTAGTCTTCTTTTGCATGGAGTTAAGACTTCTCAAGAGAAGGTTGAAGATATCGATGTGGTCCAAGATTTTCCTGACGTATTCGAGGAAGTCAAATGTCTGCCTCCACATCGAAAGATAGAGTTTCGCATTGATTTGATTCCAGGAGCAGTACCGGTGATTCATCCTAGTAGGAGGATGGCCCTTAAGGAGAGGGAGGAGTTAGTTAAGCAGATTCAGGATCTTTTGGAGAAAGGTTGATTAGGTCCAGTTTTTCTTGTTGGGGTTCGGTTGCGGTGTCTGTCACCAAATCGGATGGATCGCTAAGATTCTGTATGCATTATAGAGAATTGAACAAAGTGACCGTTCGAAATAAATATCGTCTTCCTTGTATCGATGATCTCTTTAACCAGTTGAATGGAGCTTCTGTCTTTTCTCAACTGGATTTAGCTTCAGGTTTCCATCGGTTAAGGGTAGCTGAGGACAGTATTCCCTTGACTGCATTTAGGGGACCAAATTGTTTCTATGAGTGGTTGGTTATGCCTTTCGGGTTAACCAACGCTCCTGCCTACTTTGTTGACCTGATGAACCGAGTTTTTGGGGATGTATTGAATAAGTTCATTCTGGTATTCATTAATGATATCCTGGTCTACTCTAAGTCCGAAGAAGAGCACAAGCAGCATTTGAGAATTGTGTTGGAGACTCTAAGGAGGCATGTTTTGAAGGCGAAATTCTCTAAGTGCCATTTCTGGAAATCAAAAGTCAAATTTTTAGGGAACATTGTTTCTGGTGAAGGTATCCCTGTAGATCCAGCGAAGGTTGAGACTATTCTGGAGTGGAAGCAACTGCAGGCACCGACTGAAGTTCGAAGTTTTCTGGGATTGGCTGGTTACTACATAAATTTTATCAAAGATTATTCCAAGATTTCTTTGCATCTGACTAAGCTGACAAGGAAAGGAGCTAAGTTCAAGTCGACACCCCAGTGTGAAGAAGCATTCTGGGAGTTGAAGACGAGGCTAACCAGTGCACCAGTGCTAGCTATCTCGGATGGGAAGAGAAAATTTGAGGTTTATACAGATGCTTGTATAGTTGGTCTGGGAGCAGTTCTGATGCAGAATGGAAGGGTAATTTCGTATGCAACTCGGCAATTAAAGCCACATGAAACGAACTACGCTACGCATGATCTGGAGTTGTTAGCCATTGTTTTTTCTTTAAAGATCTGGAGAAAATATCTCTTGGGAGAGAAATTCGAGTTATTCACGGAGCACAAGTGTAACGACCCAGAATTTTTAGAAGTTAAAATTTGAATATTTAATTAATTTTAAATATTAATAAGTGAATTTATAATTCAAATAAATTTTTATTTCAATTATTGGATTTAATTGGATAATTAAATCGATAATTTAATATGTTAAATTATGGAAATAATTGAAAATATAGTTAAATATGATTGAAAATGATTTGTAAAATTTTATTTTATCATATTGAAGTTAGAATGATATTTTAGAACTTTTAAAATCGAATTAAAAGTTAATTTGTGAAAATTGAATATTTTAATATTAAATTCGACTAGTGAAAATAGTCAATTTTTGAACAGTCTCAGAATTGAACGAAACCAGTTCCATTGGATCCGTAATAGTTAGTTATTACCGGATTTCAAATTTCGTGTCAATCGGAGCTATCCTTTGATCGTGGCAGCTCGAAACGCATCGATTTATTTTTAATTTAAATTTGACGAGTCAAAATAGCCATTTTTCAAAAAGTCTCGGATTTCGACGAAACCAGTTTCATCGGATCCGTAATGTGATATTATTGTAAGGTTTCAAATTTCAAGTCAATTGGATTTACCGTTTGTCCGGTACAAATTAAAACGCCTAGAAATCGACTTAAATCGGTTTAATTTAAATTGAACGTTTTTAGCCATAACTCGCACATACTTCCGAATTAGCTTTCGAAACCTGTTCCATTGTGTCCGGAACGCGGGGCAAACCTTAGAAACGCTGGTTACGGCGCCTAAATCGGAGTTCGGAATTTCCGGGATGAATAGTGTCGTTCGTTCTCTTATAAATAGCACCACTCTCTTCATAAATTTAGAAAAAATACTAAAACCCTAATTTATTAAACCCTAGCCGCCTCTAACATAACCTAAGGCCAGAATTGTCCCAAAATCATCCCTCAATCTCTCTCAATCCAGCAAGAATTAGCCAAAGTTGTTAACTACAACGTTGAAGAGCATGAAGAGAGCTTTAAATCCATACGGTGATGATGGATTTTGGTGCAACGGAGGGGGAGATAGACGAGGCCGATCGTGCCAGCTCACGCACGTGTTTCTAGGTGCTAGGGGAGGCCGAGCTTAGGGGGATTGAGGCCGAGCATAGCTTAGGTCATAAGCTTCGAGATGAAGGTAGTTTGATGAAGTATTGTTGAGAATTGGAGGAGAATAATTCAACCCTAGTTCATGAGCTATGGGTTCTAGGTTGCGTACATCAACCTGGAGATGAAAACGTGATGTAGAAGATGGAGGGGGGCCGTTGGATGTGAAGATGCACGGCTGTGATGAAGTTAGGTTATAAGTTTTATAAGTTATGTTATAAATCTATGTATATAAACACGTGTAACTTATAAAATTCATAACTTTTTCATACGAGGTCGAAAAAATGCAAACTCAGTTGCGTTGGAATCGTATGGACGAGCACTACGCGATGGAGTTGGTTTGGAGTCGTTTGGAGTTAGTGAGAATTTTGGGTAAAATTAAACGTCCGTTCGAAATAAATCGCTAAAACGGAATATAAAACCAAGGTGAGAACTTCTCACTCAATCGAATCAGTTTCGATTTTATTTTAAATAGTTAGATTTAAAATATTTGAATGCATGTTTGAATGTTGATTGATATATATTGATTGTTAAAATAGACATTATACGCCGTTAGTAAGCGGATGTTATTTATTAAAAACATATACCGCGAATATTTCATAAACAGTGAAATTGGTATTATATATATAATAGCAATATATATATATTGGCATATGTATATATTGGAGTTATTGATTTCCCGCATTTTTTGTTTAGCGGATGAGACCCTATTACGCCGTTATTAAGCGAATAATATTTAATAAGAACATGTACCGCGATAATTTCGTACTGGAGCGAAATTGGTATTGTGCTAATGTTTTTGGATGCAGGAAAACAGGTTGGAGGGATCCAACTGGATTCCTCAACAGTTTTTATTTGATTTCAGATATTTTGATATTTGATGGATTTTCATATTGATATATGATATCGTTGTAGTCGTGATTGACTATTTGGTGTGTAGCATCATTGGACCCAGATTTTGGGATTTTAAAATGATTTTTTAAGTGATTTTTGAGAATATATAATATTTTGGAATTGATCCATTTTAAATAAATAAACGTTATAATTTTTAAAGTTATAAAGATTATGATTTTTGAGAAAAATAGTTAAAAACTGATTTTTGAGAATATGATGCTAATGATTTTATAAAATAGTTTAATCGAGATATTTTAGAATTATTGTGAAAAGTTTAAATATAGGATTTATAAAATTTAATTATTTTATGAATCAAAATGGTGAAATTATAAAGGAATTTGAAGATGTTTTAAAGATTAATAAAAGTTGATTTATATTAAGAGATTTATAAATGGACATTTATAAATTGAAATATAGACATTATAAAACGAGTTTTTACAAGTGTTTGAATGAAGTGAAAATGAATTTCATTGATGAATGAAATTGATAGAATTATAAACGGTGAAGTGATAAATGAAATTTTATAAGCAGTAGGTTTATAAAATAGTAAAGTTATTAAAAGAATATATTTGGATGAATGATTGAATCTTATAAGTTATAAGATTTATAATTATGAAGTTAAAAGAACGATTTTTGTAAAATAATCGTTTTATAAGTATTTAACTTATAATATGAACTTTTGTTTATAATTGAGTTATAAACTGGAATAGGTTAATAAAAGAATTTATAAAAAGGAAGTTTTTATAAATAAATAGAATGGAATTTATAAACATTGTTTTATAAATTCGAAAATGACTTATTTTGATAAGTAAATTGCTGAAACCTATTAATGGAATTATATTCACGTTTTTGAACTGTGAATAATCCTTTGAAATAAAAAGAATAAAAGGATGAAATTTGTTAACAAAGAATATTCACGTTTTTGAATAGTGAATAATATGTTAAAGAAAATGTTTGCATGAGATGTTTAAATTGAATTAAAACGATCTAACGATGTTTTAAAATGCATTGAGATTCGAAACCATAGATTTCAACATTCATTGTTGAAATAGACGTTTTCGAGAAATAGAAGGAGATGATGGACTATAACACTATTGTTATAGTAAATGATTTCCGAAAGGAAACGTTTTGTATAGTATTGGGATTTATATATCTATTTAATTTCGAATCCCTATACTAGTGATTTTGGGTTGTCGTAACGATGTTTTACGTAACATTCGTTTTGGCCCAAATAAATATGTTTAAGTGAATGATTTCCTTAAAGAATGAAATATATACTTATTTCGATTTAAGTATATTGAATATTTTCTAAGTGTTGAAAATAAATAAAATTTGTGAATTACTTATTAAATAAGTATGGAATTGTTTTCCAATATGAAGTGATATTTAGAATTCATCTTTTTGAAGATAAATTGAAAATGGATAATTGAAAGCGTATATCAATAGATATTGTGAAATGTAAATTCGCTAAGGAATTTATAAAAGAAAGTGAAATTGGTTTAAAAATAAATATTGATTTATTTTTGAAGTATTGAAATTTAATATCTAGTGAAGATATTTTGGAAAATAAATAATTTGGAAAATTATTTGGAAACTGGTGATGTGTGCATATCCAGTGATAGTTCAATAACCGACTATCAATATTTCCCTTTAAATGGGTAATTGATGTGATTTGTTTGAATGAGAATGCTACACTTATTTTTGAATAAGCGCTCACTATTCGGGTTAACCGGGAAAGGACCATGGGGTCGTATAACCCATTCCGAATATGTGATACGTCGTTGTGAATTGCATTGAAGATCGGTGTTGAAGACCCGGTATTTGCAAGAGCGATAGGATGACCTGTCGATTTACTCTGCACCGAGTTGCTCCGGTATAGAGTTCTCCATATGTGATGGTGAATCCGATCAGGATTGTGAATATCCGGATTGCAAGGACTTCTTTGTAAGTGCCTTCGGTTTTGTTCGAGCCCGGAACAAACTTGTATGGATTGTGTGTCTGACATTACAAGTTGAGATATAAAGCCGATTTCTTTCAAATATATTTCTGTTGGTGGCGAAGAATTTATTCTTTTAGCTTGACACCCTTCTCTGAGACGTACGAGCTCAGAGGTTATATAGTTGAAGTTATCAGCGATATATTCCCAATTTGGTAATGTGATATGCTGAGTGATGCTGAAATGATCATTGTGTTGATTATTGTGATAGGATCGTTTATTTGATCGTCTATCTTGGTGATCATTGTGTTGATCATTTGTTGACCCAAAGCATGGCTTTTGTATAAAGTATGTTTTTGTGGACGTGACTTCGTCGAACCTCACACCCCGGAAATGGTCAAAACAGGAAAGATGCAGCAAGGTTATGAGGGGTAGCACCCTTTAGGGTATGTACATTTCCTTCTGGATAGAGGTGGTATCATGGTATGGAGCCCAGATATTTAACCTATGTGGTTACTACGAATTTATTACTTTGTGGTTGTTGGTTTTCGGGATCCCGTGAGAAAGGTCGTTTACGATCGGGGAATGGCGTGCTCGTGTCAGTAGTTACCCAGTTAGGGGTAACCCGGCCTTGTGTTGGCAGAGTTCCGGTTTGGTTCTCGGGGATGTCTTTCCAGAGGCATTCTCATGTGGCAATGGGAAGTTCCTTGGCCTGACCATTTGTTGGAAATCCAATTCCCAATACGAAACTTGTACGGTATTAGTTGTAGAACCTATCATTCACTTATGGTGGTCACCACTGTTTGGATGGTAGCTATAGTAGGCATAGTTCGAAATGTCTATGTTGGCTAAGATTTATATCTTTACTTTCGAAATGAATTTTTTCTACACTATGCACTAGTAATAATATCAAATGTTATTTTAATTGCGTATCAAGCATCTTTGACTATCATAAGGAGAAATCTCCTCCGATTCTGCGTTTGCATGTGTGTGTGTGCGGGAGGCCTTATGGTAGTCTCATTTTTTAAAAGCATTGTGAATTGAAATAAAAATATCTCTCTATTTTGATTTTAAAGATAAATAAACTGTTTTGAGTTCTCACACCAGTCACATGACTGACTTGGAGTTTATTGTTTTCCTTCCTAAACTCTGGGTGCCCACCAATTTTCACACGGGCAGTCAAGAGTTAAGGTTTATCAGGATATTCTGGATATTTTGGAATTGCTGGAGGCAAGCTGGATGGCATGGCGTATTACTACTATATAGTATTTCTTTTTCCGTTGCACTGTTGTTGTTTGATGTTGTACACTCTGAGGATATGATGTAATGTAATGTGAAGTAATGTAATAACTGATATGGTTCTTTGTTTAAAGATTATTCATCTATTATTATATGTTGTTCCGCTGCGAATTGTGAGATTCTGATGTTGTTCTTGTTTCTGTCCCGTCCTATTTTTCTTTTTCCTCTATCTTCTTTTTCTTCTATTTTAAAATTCTGTTCTATTTTCTCTTTTCTATTCTATTTTCTAATTTTCTGTTCTCTTTTCCCTATCTAAATTTTCTATCTTTTTCTTTTTCTTTTCTTTCTTTCTTCTTTCTTAAACCCATAACTATTCGGTTTTTCGGCAACGAAAATCCGCGTTTGTTACATTTGGTATCAGAGCTTATGGTTAAGCGACAACCATGGTTCTGTTGGGTATAATTCATTAGAGATAGAGTCAGTAGTACTCTAGAATGAATTTGAGAGTAATAATAGCTATGAGAGCGTATTTGTTAGTGAATAAAAATTGTTTTGTATTGTGTTGACTTATCGGTTGATTGTTTATAGATTCCAGTCGATGTAGTCTAGCTAACTATCGTAGATAGGAGTTTCTAAACTCTTAAACAAGATAAATCGACATAATATTTGTTTTAAATTGGGTAAATGAAATAATTTTACCTTGAGTATATTTTATATATAAAGAAATAAATTTTCAGAATTATTAAAGTGTATATAAGTTGATTGTTTAGATGTTTGAATAATCTAAATTGAAGAATAATTGTATAAGTAAAAGAATTATAAGAATGGAATTATAATTAAAGTGATTTACAATTGTGAAATAAACTTATATATATATGAGAAGTGAAACTAATGAATATATTTATGAATATGAGTTGTAAATGAAAATGAATTTAAAGTTAAATGGAAATTTACTTTAGAAATGGGAATATAACTTAAGTGATATTGAATGAAGTTGATATTAGTATCAAAGTAAATTAATAAAATTAAGTGATAAATGTGAACTTGAGTTATATAAATGAAATTCAACTTTGAAATTGAATTGAATTAATGGATTGAATATTAATCAATTAAATGTGAATTAAGTTGAAATGAAATAATGAATATAAGTGTTAATTCGTTAAAATCTAATGTTATTAGAAAGTTGAATAATTGAATGAAAATCAATTAAATTAAACCAATTATAAGTAAAGGAATTTGGTTGTAATTAATATACATTGATTGTTATATGATTGTTAGTTGATTGTATATAAGTTCATTAAGTGTTAATGAAATTGGAAGCTATGAAATTGAATTCAAATTAGAAGTAAATAAATTTGAATAGAAGTGAATTTGATTTGGTAGTGAACCAACTTGAATATGAATTAGTAAGTGATAACTAATTGAATTGAGAATGAATGTTGATAAAAATCCACTGTATATGAATCAAATATGATTAAATTGATAACCCAATTCATTGAATATTAATAAGAATATGAATGAATATATATTGATTATGAATTTGTTGAATGCTAGTTGGTTGATGTTTGAATATATTTGCATTTGCTATGTGACATATATAGTTGTTATGGAGATATATGTTGTATATTGAGATTATTTTCATATATGCATGTTCTCATGTTGTTTGTTGAGTGATTAGTAGGTGCGGATCGCGTTTGCTTCGCATTTGGAGCTCGCTTTTGCGCTATATTAGCCGTATATGCTTGCTAATAAAATATAAGGTACATATCTCGGATTACATATCGTACTTTTACACTTTTTTCCCTTCGGGATGCCTCATTGCTTGATGAGATGTATATTTGTGATATATATACTGTCATTTTTTTTTCGGATCGAGCCGCGTAAAGGAGACTATGGCGAATTTTTCCGGAAATTTAAGGCGTTAGAAAAAATTTGAGAAAATTGGAAAATTTTGAAAACTTTAACCTTTGATTTTGGAATTGAAAGTTAAACAATAGTAATTGTTTTTGAAAAGATAACTAAGTATGATTTGAAAACTTAGTAAAGTATTGTAAGAAGTTTAACTATGAATTTTGGAAAGTTAATAAATTCTGTAATTTTTCTTACTTGTAATTTCGAGGACGAAATTCTTTTAAGTGGGGAAGATTGTAACGACCCAGAATTTTTAGAAGTTAAAATTTGAATATTTAATTAATTTTAAATATTAATAAGTGGATTTATAATTCAAATAAATTTTTATTTGAATTATTGGATTTAATTGGATAATTAAATCGATAATTTAATATGTTAAATTATGGAAATAATTGAAAATATAGTTAAATATGATTGAAAATGATTTGTAAAATTTTATTTTATCATATTGAAGTTAGAATGATATTTTAGAACTTTTAAAATCGAATTAAAAGTTAATTTGTGAAAATTGAATATTTTAATATTAAATTCGACTAGTGAAAATAGTCAATTTTTGAACAGTCTCAGAATTGAACGAAACCAGTTCCATTGGATCCGTAATAGTTAGTTATTACCGGATTTCAAATTTCGTGTCAATCGGAGCTATCGTTTGATCGTGGCAGCTCGAAACGCATCGATTTATTTTTAATTTAAATTTGACGAGTCAAAATAGCCATTTTTCAAAAAGTCTCGGATTTGGACGAAACCAGTTTCATCGGATCCGTAATGTGATATTATTGTAAGGTTTCAAATTTCAAGTCAATTGGATTTACCGTTTGTCCGGTACAAATTAAAACGCCTAGAAATCGACTTAAATCGGTTTAATTTAAATTGAATGTTTTTAGCCATAACTCGCACATACTTTCGAATTAGCTTTCGAAACCTGTTCCATTGTGTCCGGAACGCGGGGTAAACCTTAGAAACGCTGGTTACGGCGCCTAAATCGGAGTTCGGAATTTCCGGGATGAATAGTGTCGTTCGTTCTCTTATAAATAGCACCACTCTCTTCATAAATTTAGAAAAAATACTAAAACCCTAATTTATTAAACCCTAGCCGCCTCTAACATAACCTAAGGCCAGAATTGTCCCAAAATCATCCCTCAATCTCTCTCAATCCAGCAAGAATTAGCCAAAGTTGTTAACTACAACGTTGAAGAGCATGAAGAGAGCTTTAAATCCATACGGTGATGATGGATTTTGGTGCAACGGAGGGGGAGATAGACGAGGCCGATCGTGCCAGCTCACGCACGTGTTTCTAGGTGCTAGGGGAGGCCGAGCTTAGGGGGATTGAGGCCGAGCATAGCTTAGGTCATAAGCTTCGAGATGAAGGTAGTTTGATGAAGTATTGTTGAGAATTGGAGGAGAATAATTCAACCCTAGTTCATGAGCTATGGGTTCTAGGTTGCGTACATCAACCTGGAGATGAAAACGTGATGTAGAAGATGGAGGGGGGCCGTTGGATGTGAAGATGCACGGCTGTGATGAAGTTAGGTTATAAGTTTTATAAGTTATGTTATAAATCTATGTATATAAACACGTGTAACTTATAAAATTCATAACTTTTTCATACGAGGTCGAAAAAATGCAAACTCAGTTGCGTTGGAATCGTATGGACGAGCACTACGCGATGGAGTTGGTTTGGAGTCGTTTGGAGTTAGTGAGAATTTTGGGTAAAATTAAACGTCCGTTCGAAATAAATCGCTAAAACGGAATATAAAACCAAGGTGAGAACTTCTCACTCAATCGAATCAGTTTCGATTTTATTTTAAATAGTTAGATTTAAAATATTTGAATGCATGTTTGAATGTTGATTGATATATATTGATTGTTAAAATAGACATTATACGCCGTTAGTAAGCGGATGTTATTTATTAAAAACATATACCGCGAATATTTCATAAACAGTGAAATTGGTATTATATATATAATAGCAATATATATATATTGGCATATGAATATATTGGAGATATTGATTTCCCGCATTTTTTGTTTAGCGGATGAGACCCTATTACGCCGTTATTAAGCGGATAATATTTAATAAGAACATGTACCGCGATAATTTCGTACTGGAGCGAAATTGGTATTGTGCTAATGTTTTTGGATGCAGGAAAACAGGTTGGAGGGATCCAACTGGATTCCTCAACAGTTTTTATTTGATTTCAGATATTTTGATATTTGATGGATTTTCATATTGATATATGATATCGTTGTAGTCGTGATTGACTATTTGGTGTGTAGCATCATTGGACCCAGATTTTGGGATTTTAAAATGATTTTTTAAGTGATTTTTGAGAATATATAATATTTTGGAATTGATCCATTTTAAATAAATAAACGTTATAATTTTTAAAGTTATAAAGATTATGATTTTTGAGAAAAATAGTTAAAAACTGATTTTTGAGAATATGATGCTAATGATTTTATAAAATAGTTTAATCGAGATATTTTAGAATTATTGTGAAAAGTTTAAATATAGGATTTATAAAATTTAATTATTTTATGAATCAAAATGGTGAAATTATAAAGGAATTTGAAGATGTTTTAAAGATTAATAAAAGTTGATTTATATTAAGAGATTTATAAATGGACATTTATAAATTGAAATATAGACATTATAAAACGAGTTTTTACAAGTGTTTGAATGAAGTGAAAATGAATTTCATTGATGAATGAAATTGATAGAATTATAAACGGTGAAGTGATAAATGAAATTTTATAAGCAGTAGGTTTATAAAATAGTAAAGTTATTAAAAGAATATATTTGGATGAATGATTGAATCTTATAAGTTATAAGATTTATAATTATGAAGTTAAAAGAACGATTTTTGTAAAATAATCGTTTTATAAGTATTTAACTTATAATATGAACTTTTGTTTATAATTGAGTTATAAACTGGAATAGGTTAATAAAAGAATTTATAAAAAGGAAGTTTTTATAAATAAATAGAATGGAATTTATAAACATTGTTTTATAAATTCGCAAATGACTTATTTTGATAAGTAAATTGCTGAAACCTATTAATGGAATTATATTCACGTTTTTGAACTGTGAATAATCCTTTGAAATAAAAAGAATAAAAGGATGAAATTTGTTAACAAAGAATATTCACGTTTTTGAATAGTGAATAATATGTTAAAGAAAATGTTTGCATGAGATGTTTAAATTGAATTAAAACGATCTAACGATGTTTTAAAATGCATTGAGATTCGAAACCATAGATTTCAACATTCATTGTTGAAATAGACGTTTTCGAGAAATAGAAGGAGATGATGGACTATAACACTATTGTTATAGTAAATGATTTCCGAAAGGAAACGTTTTGTATAGTATTGGGATTTATATATCTATTTAATTTCGAATCCCTATACTAGTGATTTTGGGTTGTCGTAACGATGTTTTACGTAACATTCGTTTTGGCCCAAATAAATATGTTTAAGTGAATGATTTCCTTAAAGAATGAAATATATACTTATTTCGATTTAAGTATATTGAATATTTTCTAAGTGTTGAAAATAAATAAAATTTGTGAATTACTTATTAAATAAGTATGGAATTGTTTTCCAATATGAAGTGATATTTAGAATTCATCTTTTTGAAGATAAATTGAAAATGGATAATTGAAAGCGTATATCAATAGATATTGTGAAATGTAAATTCGCTAAGGAATTTATAAAAGAAAGTGAAATTGGTTTAAAAATAAATATTGATTTATTTTTGAAGTATTGAAATTTAATATCTAGTGAAGATATTTTGGAAAATAAATAATTTGGAAAATTATTTGGAAACTGGTGATGTGTGCATATCCAGTGATAGTTCAATAACCGACTATCAATATTTCCCTTTAAATGGGTAATTGATGTGATTTGTTTGAATGAGAATGCTACACTTATTTTTGAATAAGCGCTCACTATTCGGGTTAACCGGGAAAGGACCATGGGGTCGTATAACCCATTCCGAATATGTGATACGTCGTTGTGAATTGCATTGAAGATCGGTGTTGAAGACCCGGTATTTGCAAGAGCGATAGGATGACCTGTCGATTTACTCTGCACCGAGTTGCTCCGGTATAGAGTTCTCCATATGTGATGGTGAATCCGATCAGGATTGTGAATATCCGGATTGCAAGGACTTCTTTGTAAGTGCCTTCGGTTTTGTTCGAGCCCGGAACAAACTTGTATGGATTGTGTGTCTGACATTACAAGTTGAGATATAAAGCCGATTTCTTTCAAATATATTTCTGTTGGTGGCGAAGAATTTATTCTTTTAGCTTGACACCCTTCTCTGAGACGTACGAGCTCAGAGGTTATATAGTTGAAGTTATCAGCGATATATTCCCAATTTGGTAATGTGATATGCTGAGTGATGCTGAAATGATCATTGTGTTGATTATTGTGATAGGATCGTTTATTTGATCGTCTATCTTGGTGATCATTGTGTTGATCATTTGTTGACCCAAAGCATGGCTTTTGTATAAAGTATGTTTTTGTGGACGTGACTTCGTCGAACCTCACACCCCGGAAATGGTCAAAACAGGAAAGATGCAGCAAGGTTATGAGGGGTAGCACCCTTTAGGGTATGTACATTTCCTTCTGGATAGAGGTGGTATCATGGTATGGAGCCCAGATATTTAACCTATGTGGTTACTACGAATTTATTACTTTGTGGTTGTTGGTTTTCGGGATCCCGTGAGAAAGGTCGTTTACGATCGGGGAATGGCGTGCTCGTGTCAGTAGTTACCCAGTTAGGGGTAACCCGGCCTTGTGTTGGCAGAGTTCCGGTTTGGTTCTCGGGGATGTCTTTCCAGAGGCATTCTCATGTGGCAATGGGAAGTTCCTTGGCCTGACCATTTGTTGGAAATCCAATTCCCAATACGAAACTTGTACGGTATTAGTTGTAGAACCTATCATTCACTTATGGTGGTCACCACTGTTTGGATGGTAGCTATAGTAGGCATAGTTCGAAATGTCTATGTTGGCTAAGATTTATATCTTTACTTTCGAAATGAATTTTTTCTACACTATGCACTAGTAATAATATCAAATGTTATTTTAATTGCGTATCAAGCATCTTTGACTATCATAAGGAGAAATCTCCTCCGATTCTGCGTTTGCATGTGTGTGTGTGCGGGAGGCCTTATGGTAGTCTCATTTTTTAAAAGCATTGCGAATTGAAATAAAAATATCTCTCTATTTTGATTTTAAAGATAAATAAACTGTTTTGAGTTCTCACACCAGTCACATGACTGACTTGGAGTTTATTGTTTTCCTTCCTAAACTCTGGGTGCCCACCAATTTTCACACGGGCAGTCAAGAGTTAAGGTTTATCAGGATATTCTGGATATTCTGGAATTGCTGGAGGCAAGCTGGATGGCATGGCGTATTACTACTATATAGTATTTCTTTTTCCGCTGCACTGTTGTTGTTGTTTGATGTTGTACACTCTGAGGATATGATGTAATGTAATGTGAAGTAATGTAATAACTGATATGGTTCTTTGTTTAAAGATTATTCATCTATTATTATATGTTGTTCCGCTGCGAATTGTGAGATTCTGATGTTGTTCTTGTTTCTGTCCCGTCCTATTTTTCTTTTTCCTCTATCTTCTTTTTCTTCTATTTTAAAATTCTGTTCTATTTTCTCTTTTCTATTCTATTTTCTAATTTTCTGTTCTCTTTTCCCTATCTAAATTTTCTATCTTTTTCTTTTCTTTCTTTCTTCTTTCTTAAACCCATAACTATTCGGTTTTTCGGCAACGAAAATCCGCGTTTGTTACATTTGGTATCAGAGCTTATGGTTAAGCGACAACCATGGTTCTGTTGGGTATAATTCATTAGAGATAGAGTCAGTAGTACTCTAGAATGAATTTGAGAGTAATAATAGCTATGAGAGCGTATTTGTTAGTGAATAAAAATTGTTTTGTATTGTGTTGACTTATCGGTTGATTGTTTATAGATTCCAGTCGATGTAGTCTAGCTAACTATCGTAGATAGGAGTTTCTAAACTCTTAAACAAGATAAATCGACATAATATTTGTTTTAAATTGGGTAAATGAAATAATTTTACCTTGATTATATTTTATATATAAAGAAATAAATTTTCATAATTATTAAAGTGTATATAAGTTGATTGTTTAGATGTTTGAATAATCTAAATTGAAGAATAATTGTATAAGTAAAAGAATTATAAGAATGGAATTATAATTAAAGTGATTTACAATTGTGAAATAAACTTATATATATATGAGAAGTGAAACTAATGAATATATTTATGAATATGAGTTGTAAATGAAAATGAATTTAAAGTTAAATGGAAATTTACTTTAGAAATGGGAATATAACTTAAGTGATATTGAATGAAGTTGATATTAGTATCAAAGTAAATTAATAAAATTAAGTGATAAATGTGAACTTGAGTTATATAAATGAAATTCAACTTTGAAATTGAATTGAATTAATGGATTGAATATTAATCAATTAAATGTGAATTAAGTTGAAATGAAATAATGAATATAAGTGTTAATTCATTAAAATCTAATGTTATTAGAAAGTTGAATAATTGAATGAAAATCAATTAAATTAAACCAATTATAAGTAAAGGAATTTGGTTGTAATTAATATACATTGATTGTTATATGATTGTTAGTTGATTGTATATAAGTTCATTAAGTGTTAATGAAATTGGAAGCTATGAAATTGAATTCAAATTAGAAGTAAATAAATTTGAATAGAAGTGAATTTGATTTGGTAGTGAACCAACTTGAATATGAATTAGTAAGTGATAACTAATTGAATTGAGAATGAATGTTGATAAAAATCCACTGTATATGAATCAAATATGATTAAATTGATAACCCAATTCATTGAATATTAATAAGAATATGAATAAATATATATTGATTATGAATTTTTTGAATGCTAGTTGGTTGATGTTTGAATATGTTGCATTTGCTATGTGACATATATAGTTGTTATGGAGATATATGTTGTATATTGAGATTATTTTCATATATGCATGTTCTCATGTTGTTTGTTGAGTGATTAGTAGGTGCGGATCGCGTTTGCTTCGCATTTGGAGCTCGCTTTTGCGCTATATTAGCCGTATATGCTTGCTAATAAAATATAAGGTACATATCTCGGATTACATATCGTACTTTTACACTTTTTTCCCTTCGGGATGCCTCATTACTTGATGAGATGTATATTTGTGATATATATACCGTCATTTTTTTTTCGGATCGAGCCGCGCAAAGGAGACTATGGCGAATTTTTCCGGAAATTTAAGGCGTTAGAAAAAATTTGAGAAAATTGGAAAATTTTGAAAACTTTAACCTTTGATTTTGGAATTGAAAGTTAAACAATAGTAATTGTTTTTGAAAAGATAACTAAGTATGATTTGAAAACTTAGTAAAGTATTGTAAGAAGTTTAACTATGAATTTTGGAAAGTTAATAAATTCTGTAATTTTTCTTACTTGTAATTTCGAGGACGAAATTCTTTTAAGTGGGGAAGATTGTAACGACCCAGAATTTTTAGAAGTTAAAATTTGAATATTTAATTAATTTTAAATATTAATAAGTGAATTTATAATTCAAATAAATTTTTATTTGAATTATTGGATTTAATTGGATAATTAAATCGATAATTTAATATGTTAAATTATGGAAATAATTGAAAATATAGTTAAATATGATTGAAAATGATTTGTAAAATTTTATTTTATCATATTGAAGTTAGAATGATATTTTAGAACTTTTAAAATCGAATTAAAAGTTAATTTGTGAAAATTGAATATTTTAATATTAAATTCGACTAGTGAAAATAGTCAATTTTTGAACAGTCTCAGAATTGAACGAAACCAGTTCCATTGGATCCGTAATAGTTAGTTATTACCGGATTTCAAATTTCGTGTCAATCGGAGCTATCGTTTGATCGTGGCAGCTCGAAACGCATCGATTTATTTTTAATTTAAATTTGACGAGTCAAAATAGCCATTTTTCAAAAAGTCTCGGATTTCGACGAAACTAGTTTCATCGGATCCGTAATGTGATATTATTGTAAGGTTTCAAATTTCAAGTCAATTGGATTTACCGTTTGTCCGGTACAAATTAAAACGCCTAGAAATCGACTTAAATCGGTTTAATTTAAATTGAACGTTTTTAGCCATAACTCGCACATACTTCCGAATTAGCTTTCAAAACCTGTTACATTGTGTCCGGAACGCGGGGTAAACCTTAGAAACGCTGGTTACGGCGCCTAAATCGGAGTTCGGAATTTCCGGGATGAATAGTGTCGTTCGTTCTCTTATAAATAGCACCACTCTCTTCATAAATTTAGAAAAAATACTAAAACCCTAATTTATTAAACCCTAGCCGCCTCTAACATAACCTAAGGCCAGAATTGTCCCAAAATCATCCCTCAATCTCTCTCAATCCAGCAAGAATTAGCCAAAGTTGTTAACTACAACGTTGAAGAGCATGAAGAGAGCTTTAAATCCATACGGTGATGATGGATTTTGGTGCAACGGAGGGGGAGATAGACGAGGCCGATCGTGCCAGCTCACGCACGTGTTTCTAGGTGCTAGGGGAGGCCGAGCTTAGGGGGATTGAGGCCGAGCATAGCTTAGGTCATAAGCTTCGAGATGAAGGTAGTTTGATGAAGTATTGTTGAGAATTGGAGGAGAATAATTCAACCCTAGTTCATGAGCTATGGGTTCTAGGTTGCGTACATCAACCTGGAGATGAAAACGTGATGTAGAAGATGGAGGGGGGCCGTTGGATGTGAAGATGCACGGCTGTGATGAAGTTAGGTTATAAGTTTTATAAGTTATGTTATAAATCTATGTATATAAACACGTGTAACTTATAAAATTCATAACTTTTTCATACGAGGTCGAAAAAATGCAAACTCAGTTGCGTTGGAATCGTATGGACGAGCACTACGCGATGGAGTTGGTTTGGAGTCGTTTGGAGTTAGTGAGAATTTTGGGTAAAATTAAACGTCCGTTTAATTTTATTCGAAATAAATCGCTAAAACGGAATATAAAACCAAGGTGAGAACTTCTCACTCAATCGAATCAGTTTCGATTTTATTTTAAATAGTTAGATTTAAAATATTTGAATGCATGTTTGAATGTTGATTGATATATATTGATTGTTAAAATAGACATTATACGCCGTTAGTAAGCGGATGTTATTTATTAAAAACATATACCGCGAATATTTCATAAACAGTGAAATTGGTATTATATATATAATAGCAATATATATATATTGGCATATGTATATATTGGAGTTATTGATTTCCCGCATTTTTTGTTTAGCGGATGAGACCCTATTACGCCGTTATTAAGCGGATAATATTTAATAAGAACATGTACCGCGATAATTTCGTACTGGAGCGAAATTGGTATTGTGCTAATGTTTTTGGATGCAGGAAAACAGGTTGGAGGGATCCAACTGGATTCCTCAACAGTTTTTATTTGATTTCAGATATTTTGATATTTGATGGATTTTCATATTGATATATGATATCGTTGTAGTCGTGATTGACTATTTGGTGTGTAGCATCATTGGACCCAGATTTTGGGATTTTAAAATGATTTTTTAAGTGATTTTTGAGAATATATAATATTTTGGAATTGATCCATTTTAAATAAATAAACGTTATAATTTTTAAAGTTATAAAAATTATGATTTTTGAGAAAAATAGTTAAAAACTGATTTTTGAGAATATGATGCTAATGATTTTATAAAATAGTTTAATCGAGATATTTTAGAATTATTGTGAAAAGTTTAAATATAGGATTTATAAAATTTAATTATTTTATGAATCAAAATGGTGAAATTATAAAGGAATTTGAAGATGTTTTAAAGATTAATAAAAGTTGATTTATATTAAGAGATTTATAAATGGACATTTATAAATTGAAATATAGACATTATAAAACGAGTTTTTACAAGTGTTTGAATGAAGTGAAAATGAATTTCATTGATGAATGAAATTGATAGAATTATAAACGGTGAAGTGATAAATGAAATTTTATAAGCAGTAGGTTTATAAAATAGTAAAGTTATTAAAAGAATATATTTGGATGAATGATTGAATCTTATAAGTTATAAGATTTATAATTATGAAGTTAAAAGAACGATTTTTGTAAAATAATCGTTTTATAAGTATTTAACTTATAATATGAACTTTTGTTTATAATTGAGTTATAAACTGGAATAGGTTAATAAAAGAATTTATAAAAAGGAAGTTTTTATAAATAAATAGAATGGAATTTATAAACATTGTTTTATAAATTCGCAAATGACTTATTTTGATAAGTAAATTGCTGAAACCTATTAATGGAATTATATTCACGTTTTTGAACTGTGAATAATCCTTTGAAATAAAAAGAATAAAAGGATGAAATTTGTTAACAAAGAATATTCACGTTTTTGAATAGTGAATAATATGTTAAAGAAAATGTTTGCATGAGATGTTTAAATTGAATTAAAACGATCTAACGATGTTTTAAAATGCATTGAGATTCGAAACCATAGATTTCAACATTCATTGTTGAAATAGACGTTTTCGAGAAATAGAAGGAGATGATGGACTATAACACTATTGTTATAGTAAATGATTTCCGAAAGGAAACGTTTTGTATAGTATTGGGATTTATATATCTATTTAATTTCGAATCCCTATACTAGTGATTTTGGGTTGTCGTAACGATGTTTTACGTAACATTCGTTTTGGCCCAAATAAATATGTTTAAGTGAATGATTTCCTTAAAGAATGAAATATATACTTATTTCGATTTAAGTATATTGAATATTTTCTAAGTGTTGAAAATAAATAAAATTTGTGAATTACTTATTAAATAAGTATGGAATTGTTTTCCAATATGAAGTGATATTTAGAATTCATCTTTTTGAAGATAAATTGAAAATGGATAATTGAAAGCGTATATCAATAGATATTGTGAAATGTAAATTCGCTAAGGAATTTATAAAAGAAAGTGAAATTGGTTTAAAAATAAATATTGATTTATTTTTGAAGTATTGAAATTTAATATTTAGTGAAGATATTTTGGAAAATAAATAATTTGGAAAATTATTTGGAAACTGGTGATGTGTGCATATCCAGTGATAGTTCAATAACCGACTATCAATATTTCCCTTTAAATGGGTAATTGATGTGATTTGTTTGAATGAGAATGCTACACTTATTTTTGAATAAGCGCTCACTATTCGGGTTAACCGGGAAAGGACCATGGGGTCGTATAACCCATTCCGAATATGTGATACGTCGTTGTGAATTGCATTGAAGATCGGTGTTGAAGACCCGGTATTTGCAAGAGCGATAGGATGACCTGTCGATTTACTCTGCACCGAGTTGCTCCGGTATAGAGTTCTCCATATGTGATGGTGAATCCGATCAGGATTGTGAATATCCGGATTGCAAGGACTTCTTTGTAAGTGCCTTCGGTTTTGTTCGAGCCCGGAACAAACTTGTATGGATTGTGTGTCTGACATTACAAGTTGAGATATAAAGCCGATTTCTTTCAAATATATTTCTGTTGGTGGCGAAGAATTTATTCTTTTAGCTTGACACCCTTCTCTGAGACGTACGAGCTCAGAGGTTATATAGTTGAAGTTATCAGCGATATATTCCCAATTTGGTAATGTGATATGCTGAGTGATGCTGAAATGATCATTGTGTTGATTATTGTGATAGGATCGTTTATTTGATCGTCTATCTTGGTGATCATTGTGTTGATCATTTGTTGACCCAAAGCATGGCTTTTGTATAAAGTATGTTTTTGTGGACGTGACTTCGTCGAACCTCACACCCCGGAAATGGTCAAAACAGGAAAGATGCAGCAAGGTTATGAGGGGTAGCACCCTTTAGGGTATGTACATTTCCTTCTGGATAGAGGTGGTATCATGGTATGGAGCCCAGATATTTAACCTATGTGGTTACTACGAATTTATTACTTTGTGGTTGTTGGTTTTCGGGATCCCGTGAGAAAGGTCGTTTACGATCGGGGAATGGCGTGCTCGTGTCAGTAGTTACCCAGTTAGGGGTAACCCGGCCTTGTGTTGGCAGAGTTCCGGTTTGGTTCTCGGGGATGTCTTTCCAGAGGCATTCTCATGTGGCAATGGGAAGTTCCTTGGCCTGACCATTTGTTGGAAATCCAATTCCCAATACGAAACTTGTACGGTATTAGTTGTAGAACCTATCATTCACTTATGGTGGTCACCACTGTTTGGATGGTAGCTATAGTAGGCATAGTTCGAAATGTCTATGTTGGCTAAGATTTATATCTTTACTTTCGAAATGAATTTTTTCTACACTATGCACTAGTAATAATATCAAATGTTATTTTAATTGCGTATCAAGCATCTTTGACTATCATAAGGAGAAATCTCCTCCGATTCTGCGTTTGCATGTGTGTGTGTGCGGGAGGCCTTATGGTAGTCTCATTTTTTAAAAGCATTGTGAATTGAAATAAAAATATCTCTCTATTTTGATTTTAAAGATAAATAAACTGTTTTGAGTTCTCACACCAGTCACATGACTGACTTGGAGTTTATTGTTTTCCTTCCTAAACTCTGGGTGCCCACCAATTTTCACACGGGCAGTCAAGAGTTAAGGTTTATCAGGATATTCTGGATATTTTGGATTTGCTGGAGGCAAGCTGGATGGCATGGCGTATTACTACTATATAGTATTTCTTTTTCCGTTGCACTGTTGTTGTTTGATGTTGTACACTCTGAGGATATGATGTAATGTAATGTGAAGTAATGTAATAACTGATATGGTTCTTTGTTTAAAGATTATTCATCTATTATTATATGTTGTTCCGCTGCGAATTGTGAGATTCTGATGTTGTTCTTGTTTCTGTCCCGTCCTATTTTTCTTTTTCCTCTATCTTCTTTTTCTTCTATTTTAAAATTCTGTTCTATTTTCTCTTTTCTATTCTATTTTCTAATTTTCTGTTCTCTTTTCCCTATCTAAATTTTCTATCTTTTTCTTTTCTTTCTTTCTTCTTTCTTAAACCCATAACTATTCGGTTTTTCGGCAACGAAAATCCGCGTTTGTTACATTTGGTATCAGAGCTTATGGTTAAGCGACAACCATGGTTCTGTTGGGTATAATTCATTAGAGATAGAGTCAGTAGTACTCTAGAATGAATTTGAGAGTAATAATAGCTATGAGAGCGTATTTGTTAGTGAATAAAAATTGTTTTGTATTGTGTTGACTTATCGGTTGATTGTTTATAGATTTCAGTCGATGTAATCTAGCTAACTATCGTAGATAGGAGTTTCTAAACTCTTAAACAAGATAAATCGACATAATATTTGTTTTAAATTGGGTAAATGAAATAATTTTACCTTGAGTATATTTTATATATAAAGAAATAAATTTTCAGAATTATTAAAGTGTATATAAGTTGATTGTTTAGATGTTTGAATAATCTAAATTGAAGAATAATTGTATAAGTAAAAGAATTATAAGAATGGAATTATAATTAAAGTGATTTACAATTGTGAAATAAACTTATATATATATGAGAAGTGAAACTAATGAATATATTTATGAATATGAGTTGTAAATGAAAATGAATTTAAAGTTAAATGGAAATTTACTTTAGAAATGGGAATATAACTTAAGTGATATTGAATGAAGTTGATATTAGTATCAAAGTAAATTAATAAAATTAAGTGATAAATGTGAACTTGAGTTATATAAATGAAATTCAACTTTGAAATTGAATTGAATTAATGGATTGAATATTAATCAATTAAATGTGAATTAAGTTGAAATGAAATAATGAATATAAGTGTTAATTCATTAAAATCTAATGTTATTAGAAAGTTGAATAATTGAATGAAAATCAATTAAATTAAACCAATTATAAGTAAAGGAATTTGGTTGTAATTAATATACATTGATTGTTATATGATTGTTAGTTGATTGTATATAAGTTCATTAAGTGTTAATGAAATTGGAAGCTATGAAATTGAATTCAAATTAGAAGTAAATAAATTTGAATAGAAGTGAATTTGATTTGGTAGTGAACCAACTTGAATATGAATTAGTAAGTGATAACTAATTGAATTGAGAATGAATGTTGATAAAAATCCACTGTATATGAATCAAATATGATTAAATTGATAACCCAATTCATTGAATATTAATAAGAATATGAATGAATATATATTGATTATGAATTTGTTGAATGCTAGTTGGTTGATGTTTGAATATATTTGCATTTGCTATGTGACATATATAGTTGTTATGGAGATATATGTTGTATATTGAGATTATTTTCATATATGCATGTTCTCATGTTGTTTGTTGAGTGATTAGTAGGTGCGGATCGCGTTTGCTTCGCATTTGGAGCTCGCTTTTGCGCTATATTAGCCGTATATGCTTGCTAATAAAATATAAGGTACATATCTCGGATTACATATCGTACTTTTACACTTTTTTCCCTTCGGGATGCCTCATTACTTGATGAGATGTATATTTGTGATATATATACTGTCATTTTTTTTTCGGATCGAGCCGCGCAAAGGAGACTATGGCGAATTTTTCCGGAAATTTAAGGCGTTAGAAAAAATTTGAGAAAATTGGAAAATTTTGAAAACTTTAACCTTTGATTTTGGAATTGAAAGTTAAACAATAGTAATTGTTTTTGAAAAGATAACTAAGTATGATTTGAAAACTTAGTAAAGTATTGTAAGAAGTTTAACTATGAATTTTGGAAAGTTAATAAATTCTGTAATTTTTCTTACTTGTAATTTCGAGGACGAAATTCTTTTAAGTGGGGAAGATTGTAACGACCCAGAATTTTTAGAAGTTAAAATTTGAATATTTAATTAATTTTAAATATTAATAAGTGGATTTATAATTCAAATAAATTTTTATTTGAATTATTGGATTTAATTGGATAATTAAATCGATAATTTAATATGTTAAATTATGGAAATAATTGAAAATATAGTTAAATATGATTGAAAATGATTTGTAAAATTTTATTTTATCATATTGAAGTTAGAATGATATTTTAGAACTTTTAAAATCGAATTAAAAGTTAATTTGTGAAAATTGAATATTTTAATATTAAATTCGACTAGTGAAAATAGTCAATTTTTGAACAGTCTCAGAATTGAACGAAACCAGTTCCATTGGATCGGTAATAGTTAGTTATTACCGGATTTCAAATTTCGTGTCAATCGGAGCTATCGTTTGATCGTGGCAGCTCGAAACGCATCGATTTATTTTTAATTTAAATTTGACGAGTCAAAATAGCCATTTTTCAAAAAGTCTCGGATTTCGACGAAACAAGTTTCATCGGATCCGTAATGTGATATTATTGTAAGGTTTCAAATTTCAAGTCAATTGGATTTACCGTTTGTCCGGTACAAATTAAAACGCCTAGAAATCGACTTAAATCGGTTTAATTTAAATTGAACGTTTTTAGCCATAACTCGCACATACTTCCGAATTAGCTTTCGAAACCTGTTCCATTGTGTCCGGAACGCGGGGTAAACCTTAGAAACGCTGGTTACGGCGCCTAAATCGGAGTTCGGAATTTCCGGGATGAATAGTGTCGTTCGTTCTCTTATAAATAGCACCACTCTCTTCATAAATTTAGAAAAAATACTAAAACCCTAATTTATTAAACCCTAGCCGCCTCTAACATAACCTAAGGCCAGAATTGTCCCAAAATCATCCCTCAATCTCTCTCAATCCAGCAAGAATTAGCCAAAGTTGTTAACTACAACGTTGAAGAGCATGAAGAGAGCTTTAAATCCATACGGTGATGATGGATTTTGGTGCAACGGAGGGGGAGATAGACGAGGCCGATCGTGCCAGCTCACGCACGTGTTTCTAGGTGCTAGGGGAGGCCGAGCTTAGGGGGATTGAGGTCGAGCATAGCTTAGGTCATAAGCTTCGAGATGAAGGTAGTTTGATGAAGTATTGTTGAGAATTGGAGGAGAATAATTCAACCCTAGTTCATGAGCTATGGGTTCTAGGTTGCGTACATCAACCTGGAGATGAAAACGTGATGTAGAAGATGGAGGGGGGCCGTTGGATGTGAAGATGCACGGCTGTGATGAAGTTAGGTTATAAGTTTTATAAGTTATGTTATAAATCTATGTATATA
This sequence comes from Allium cepa, assembly GCA_030765085.1. Classification (NCBI taxonomy): domain Eukaryota; kingdom Viridiplantae; phylum Streptophyta; class Magnoliopsida; order Asparagales; family Amaryllidaceae; genus Allium; species Allium cepa. The sequence goes on along the minus strand of CM060930.1, from coordinate 213,657,480 downwards.
AACACGTGTAACTTATAAAATTCATAACTTTTTCATACGAGGTCGAAAAAATGCAAACTCAGTTGCGTTGGAATCGTATGGACGAGCACTACGCGATGGAGTTGGTTTGGAGTCGTTTGGAGTTAGTGAGAATTTTGGGTAAAATTAAACGTCCGTTTAATTTTATTCGAAATAAATCGCTAAAACGGAATATAAAACCAAGGTGAGAACTTCTCACTCAATCGAATCAGTTTCGATTTTATTTTAAATAGTTAGATTTAAAATATTTGAATGCATGTTTGAATGTTGATTGATATATATTGATTGTTAAAATAGACATTATACGCCGTTAGTAAGCGGATGTTATTTATTAAAAACATATACCGCGAATATTTCATAAACAGTGAAATTGGTATTATATATATAATAGCAATATATATATATTGGCATATGTATATATTGGAGTTATTGATTTCCCGCATTTTTTGTTTAGCGGATGAGACCCTATTACGCCGTTATTAAGCGGATAATATTTAATAAGAACATGTACCGCGATAATTTCGTACTGGAGCGAAATTGGTATTGTGCTAATGTTTTTGGATGCAGGAAAACAGGTTGGAGGGATCCAACTGGATTCCTCAACAGTTTTTATTTGATTTCAGATATTTTGATATTTGATGGATTTTCATATTGATATATGATATCGTTGTAGTCGTGATTGACTATTTGGTGTGTAGCATCATTGGACCCAGATTTTGGGATTTTAAAATGATTTTTTAAGTGATTTTTGAGAATATATAATATTTTGGAATTGATCCATTTTAAATAAATAAACGTTATAATTTTTAAAGTTATAAAGATTATGATTTTTGAGAAAAATAGTTAAAAACTGATTTTTGAGAATATGATGCTAATGATTTTATAAAATAGTTTAATCGAGATATTTTAGAATTATTGTGAAAAGTTTAAATATAGGATTTATAAAATTTAATTATTTTATGAATCAAAATGGTGAAATTATAAAGGAATTTGAAGATGTTTTAAAGATTAATAAAAGTTGATTTATATTAAGAGATTTATAAATGGACATTTATAAATTGAAATATAGACATTATAAAACAAGTTTTTACAAGTGTTTGAATGAAGTGAAAATGAATTTCATTGATGAATGAAATTGATAGAATTATAAACGGTGAAGTGATAAATGAAATTTTATAAGCAGTAGGTTTATAAAATAGTAAGTTATTAAAAGAATATATTTGGATGAATGATTGAATCTTATAAGTTATAAGATTTATAATTATGAAGTTAAAAGAACGATTTTTGTAAAATAATCGTTTTATAAGTATTTAACTTATAATATGAACTTTTGTTTATAATTGAGTTATAAACTGGAATAGGTTAATAAAAGAATTTATAAAAAGGAAGTTTTTATAAATAAATAGAATGGAATTTATAAACATTGTTTTATAAATTCGCAAATGACTTATTTTGATAAGTAAATTGCTGAAACCTATTAATGGAATTATATTCACGTTTTTGAACTGTGAATAATCCTTTGAAATAAAAAGAATAAAAGGATGAAATTTGTTAACAAAGAATATTCACGTTTTTGAATAGTGAATAATATGTTAAAGAAAATGTTTGCATGAGATGTTTAAATTGAATTAAAACGATCTAACGATGTTTTAAAATGCATTGAGATTCGAAACCATAGATTTCAACATTCATTGTTGAAATAGACGTTTTCGAGAAATAGAAGGAGATGATGGACTATAACACTATTGTTATAGTAAATGATTTCCGAAAGGAAACGTTTTGTATAGTATTGGGATTTATATATCTATTTAATTTCGAATCCCTATACTAGTGATTTTGGGTTGTCGTAACGATGTTTTACGTAACATTCGTTTTGGCCCAAATAAATATGTTTAAGTGAATGATTTCCTTAAAGAATGAAATATATACTTATTTCGATTTAAGTATATTGAATATTTTCTAAGTGTTGAAAATAAATAAAATTTGTGAATTACTTATTAAATAAGTATGGAATTGTTTTCCAATATGAAGTGATATTTAGAATTCATCTTTTTGAAGATAAATTGAAAATGGATAATTGAAAGCGTATATCAATAGATATTGTGAAATGTAAATTCGCTAAGGAATTTATAAAAGAAAGTGAAATTGGTTTAAAAATAAATATTGATTTATTTTTGAAGTATTGAAATTTAATATCTAGTGAAGATATTTTGGAAAATAAATAATTTGGAAAATTATTTGGAAACTGGTGATGTGTGCATATCCAGTGATAGTTCAATAACCGACTATCAATATTTCCCTTTAAATGGGTAATTGATGTGATTTGTTTGAATGAGAATGCTACACTTATTTTTGAATAAGCGCTCACTATTCGGGTTAACCGGGAAAGGACCATGGGGTCGTATAACCCATTCCGAATATGTGATACGTCGTTGTGAATTGCATTGAAGATCGGTGTTGAAGACCCGGTATTTGCGAGAGCGATAGGATGACCTGTCGATTTACTCTGCACCGAGTTGCTCCGGTATAGAGTTCTCCATATGTGATGGTGAATCCGATCAGGATTGTGAATATCCGGATTGCAAGGACTTCTTTGTAAGTGCCTTCGGTTTTGTTCGAGCCCGGAACAAACTTGTATGGATTGTGTGTCTGACATTACAAGTTGAGATATAAAGCCGATTTCTTTCAAATATATTTCTGTTGGTGGCGAAGAATTTATTCTTTTAGCTTGACACCCTTCTCTGAGACGTACGAGCTCAGAGGTTATATAGTTGAAGTTATCAGCGATATATTCCCAATTTGGTAATGTGATATGCTGAGTGATGCTGAAATGATCATTGTGTTGATTATTGTGATAGGATCGTTTATTTGATCGTCTATCTTGGTGATCATTGTGTTGATCATTTGTTGACCCAAAGCATGGCTTTTGTATAAAGTATGTTTTTGTGGACGTGACTTCGTCGAACCTCACACCCCGGAAATGGTCAAAACAGGAAAGATGCAGCAAGGTTATGAGGGGTAGCACCCTTTAGGGTATGTACATTTCCTTCTAGATAGAGGTGGTATCATGGTATGGAGCCCAGATATTTAACCTATGTGGTTACTACGAATTTATTACTTTGTGGTTGTTGGTTTTCGGGATCCCGTGAGAAAGGTCGTTTACGATCGGGGAATGGCGTGCTCGTGTCAGTAGTTACCCAGTTAGGGGTAACCCGGCCTTGTGTTGGCAGAGTTCCGGTTTGGTTCTCGGGGATGTCTTTCCAGAGGCATTCTCATGTGGCAATGGGAAGTTCCTTGGCCTGACCATTTGTTGGAAATCCAATTCCCAATACGAAACTTGTACGGTATTAGTTGTAGAACCTATCATTCACTTATGGTGGTCACCACTGTTTGGATGGTAGCTATAGTAGGCATAGTTCGAAATGTCTAAGTTGGCTAAGATTTATATCTTTACTTTCGAAATGAATTTTTTCTACACTATGCACTAGTAATAATATCAAATGTTATTTTAATTGCGTATCAAGCATCTTTGACTATCATAAGGAGAAATCTCCTCCGATTCTGCGTTTGCATGTGTGTGTGTGCGGGAGGCCTTATGGTAGTCTCATTTTTTAAAAGCATTGCGAATTGAAATAAAAATATCTCTCTATTTTGATTTTAAAGATAAATAAACTGTTTTGAGTTCTCACACCAGTCACATGACTGACTTGGAGTTTATTGTTTTCCTACCTAAACTCTGGGTGCCCACCAATTTTCACACGGGCAGTCAAGAGTTAAGGTTTATCAGGATATTCTGGATATTCTGGAATTGCTGGAGGCAAGCTGGATGGCATGGCGTATTACTACTATATAGTATTTCTTTTTCCGCTGCACTGTTGTTGTTGTTTGATGTTGTACACTCTGAGGATATGATGTAATGTAATGTGAAGTAATGTAATAACTGATATGGTTCTTTGTTTAAAGATTATTCATCTATTATTATATGTTGTTCCGCTGCGAATTGTGAGATTCTGATGTTGTTCTTGTTTCTGTCCCGTCCTATTTTTCTTTTTCCTCTATCTTCTTTTTCTTCTATTTTAAAATTCTGTTCTATTTTCTCTTTTCTATTCTATTTTCTAATTTTCTGTTCTCTTTTCCCTATCTAAATTTTCTATCTTTTTCTTTTCTTTCTTTCTTCTTTCTTAAACCCATAACTATTCGGTTTTTCGGCAACGAAAATCCGCGTTTGTTACATTTGGTATCAGAGCTTATGGTTAAGCGACAACCATGGTTCTGTTGGGTATAATTCATTAGAGATAGAGTCAGTAGTACTCTAGAATGAATTTGAGAGTAATAATAGCTATGAGAGCGTATTTGTTAGTGAATAAAAATTGTTTTGTATTGTGTTGACTTATCGGTTGATTGTTTATAGATTCCAGTCGATGTAGTCTAGCTAACTATCGTAGATAGGAGTTTCTAAACTCTTAAACAAGATAAATCGACATAATATTTGTTTTAAATTGGGTAAATGAAATAATTTTACCTTGAGTATATTTTATATATAAAGAAATAAATTTTCAGAATTATTAAAGTGTATATACGTTGATTGTTTAGATGTTTGAATAATCTAAATTGAAGAATAATTGTATAAGTAAAAGAATTATAAGAATGGAATTATAATTAAAGTGATTTACAATTGTGAAATAAACTTATATATATATGAGAAGTGAAACTAATGAATATATTTATGAATATGAGTTGTAAATGAAAATGAATTTAAAGTTAAATGGAAATTTACTTTAGAAATGGGAATATAACTTAAGTGATATTGAATGAAGTTGATATTAGTATCAAAGTAAATTAATAAAATTAAGTGATAAATGTTAACTTGAGTTATATAAATGAAATTCAACTTTGAAATTGAATTGAATTAATGGATTGAATATTAATCAATTAAATGTGAATTAAGTTGAAATGAAATAATGAATATAAGTGTTAATTCATTAAAATCTAATGTTATTAGAAAGTTGAATAATTGAATGAAAATCAATTAAATTAAACCAATTATAAGTAAAGGAATTTGGTTGTAATTAATATACATTGATTGTTATATGATTGTTAGTTGATTGTATATAAGTTCATTAAGTGTTAATGAAATTGGAAGCTATGAAATTGAATTCAAATTAGAAGTAAATAAATTTGAATAGAAGTGAATTTGATATGGTAGTGAACCAACTTGAATATGAATTAGTAAGTGATAACTAATTGAATTGAGAATGAATGTTGATAAAAATCCACTGTATATGAATCAAATATGATTAAATTGATAACCCAATTCATTGAATATTAATAAGAATATGAATGAATATATATTGATTATGAATTTGTTGAATGCTAGTTGGTTGATGTTTGAATATGTTGCATTTGCTATGTGACATATATAGTTGTTATGGAGATATATGTTGTATATTGAGATTATTTTCATATATGCATGTTCTCATGTTGTTTGTTGAGTGATTAGTAGGTGCGGATCGCGTTTGCTTCGCATTTGGAGCTCGCTTTTGCGCTATATTAGCCGTATATGCTTGCTAATAAAATATAAGGTACATATCTCGGATTACATATCGTACTTTTACACTTTTTTCCCTTCGGGATGCCTCATTACTTGATGAGATGTATATTTGTGATATATATACTGTCATTTTTTTTTCGGATCGAGCCGCGCAAAGGAGACTATGGCGAATTTTTCCGGAAATTTAAGGCGTTAGAAAAAATTTGAGAAAATTGGAAAATTTTGAAAACTTTAACCTTTGATTTTGGAATTGAAAGTTAAACAATAGTAATTGTTTTTGAAAAGATAACTAAGTATGATTTGAAAACTTAGTAAAGTATTGTAAGAAGTTTAACTATGAATTTTGGAAAGTTAATAAATTCTGTAATTTTTCTTACTTGTAATTTCGAGGACGAAATTCTTTTAAGTGGGGAAGATTGTAACGACCCAGAATTTTTAGAAGTTAAAATTTGAATATTTAATTAATTTTAAATATTAATAAGTGGATTTATAATTCAAATAAATTTTTATTTGAATTATTGGATTTAATTGGATAATTAAATCGATAATTTAATATGTTAAATTATGGAAATAATTGAAAATATAGTTAAATATGATTGAAAATGATTTGTAAAATTTTATTTTATCATATTGAAGTTAGAATGATATTTTAGAACTTTTAAAATCGAATTAAAAGTTAATTTGTGAAAATTGAATATTTTAATATTAAATTCGACTAGTGAAAATAGTCAATTTTTGAACAGTCTCAGAATTGAACGAAACCAGTTCCATTGGATCGGTAATAGTTAGTTATTACCGGATTTCAAATTTCGTGTCAATCGGAGCTATCGTTTGATCGTGGCAGCTCGAAACGCATCGATTTATTTTTAATTTAAATTTGACGAGTCAAAATAGCCATTTTTCAAAAAGTCTCGGATTTGGACGAAACCAGTTTCATCGGATCCGTAATGTGATATTATTGTAAGGTTTCAAATTTCAAGTCAATTGGATTTACCGTTTGTCCGGTACAAATTAAAACGCCTAGAAATCGACTTAAATCGGTTTAATTTAAATTGAATGTTTTTAGCCATAACTCGCACATACTTTCGAATTAGCTTTCGAAACCTGTTCCATTGTGTCCAGAACGCGGGGTAAACCTTAGAAACGCTGGTTACGGCGCCTAAATCGGAGTTCGGAATTTCCGGGATGAATAGTGTCGTTCGTTCTCTTATAAATAGCACCACTCTCTTCATAAATTTAGAAAAAATACTAAAACCCTAATTTATTAAACCCTAGCCGCCTCTAACATAACCTAAGGCCAGAATTGTCCCAAAATCATCCCTCAATCTCTCTCAATCCAGCAAGAATTAGCCAAAGTTGTTAACTACAACGTTGAAGAGCATGAAGAGAGCTTTAAATCCATACGGTGATGATGGATTTTGGTGCAACGGAGGGGGAGATAGACGAGGCCGATCGTGCCAGCTCACGCACGTGTTTCTAGGTGCTAGGGGAGGCCGAGCTTAGGGGGATTGAGGCCGAGCATAGCTTAGGTCATAAGCTTCGAGATGAAGGTAGTTTGATGAAGTATTGTTGAGAATTGGAGGAGAATAATTCAACCCTAGTTCATGAGCTATGGGTTCTAGGTTGCGTACATCAACCTGGAGATGAAAACGTGATGTAGAAGATGGAGGGGGGCCGTTGGATGTGAAGATGCACGGCTGTGATGAAGTTAGGTTATAAGTTTTATAAGTTATGTTATAAATCTATGTATATAAACACGTGTAACTTATAAAATTCATAACTTTTTCATACGAGGTCGAAAAAATGCAAACTCAGTTGCGTTGGAATCGTATGGACGAGCACTACGCGATGGAGTTGGTTTGGAGTCGTTTGGAGTTAGTGAGAATTTTGGGTAAAATTAAACGTCCGTTTAATTTTATTCGAAATAAATCGCTAAAACGGAATATAAAACCAAGGTGAGAACTTCTCACTCAATCGAATCAGTTTCGATTTTATTTTAAATAGTTAGATTTAAAATATTTGAATGCATGTTTGAATGTTGATTGATATATATTGATTGTTAAAATAGACATTATACGCCGTTAGTAAGCGGATGTTATTTATTAAAAACATATACCGCGAATATTTCATAAACAGTGAAATTGGTATTATATATATAATAGCAATATATATATATTGGCATATGTATATATTGGAGTTATTGATTTCCCGCATTTTTTGTTTAGCGGATGAGACCCTATTACGCCGTTATTAAGCGGATAATATTTAATAAGAACATGTACCGCGATAATTTCGTACTGGAGCGAAATTGGTATTGTGCTAATGTTTTTGGATGCAGGAAAACAGGTTGGAGGGATCCAACTGGATTCCTCAACAGTTTTTATTTGATTTCAGATATTTTGATATTTGATGGATTTTCATATTGATATATGATATCGTTGTAGTCGTGATTGACTATTTGGTGTGTAGCATCATTGGACCCAGATTTTGGGATTTTAAAATGATTTTTTAAGTGATTTTTGAGAATATATAATATTTTGGAATTGATCCATTTTAAATAAATAAACGTTATAATTTTTAAAGTTATAAAAATTATGATTTTTGAGAAAAATAGTTAAAAACTGATTTTTGAGAATATGATGCTAATGATTTTATAAAATAGTTTAATCGAGATATTTTAGAATTATTGTGAAAAGTTTAAATATAGGATTTATAAAATTTAATTATTTTATGAATCAAAATGGTGAAATTATAAAGGAATTTGAAGATGTTTTAAAGATTAATAAAAGTTGATTTATATTAAGAGATTTATAAATGGACATTTATAAATTGAAATATAGACATTATAAAACGAGTTTTTACAAGTGTTTGAATGAAGTGAAAATGAATTTCATTGATGAATGAAATTGATAGAATTATAAACGGTGAAGTGATAAATGAAATTTTATAAGCAGTAGGTTTATAAAATAGTAAAGTTATTAAAAGAATATATTTGGATGAATGATTGAATCTTATAAGTTATAAGATTTATAATTATGAAGTTAAAAGAACGATTTTTGTAAAATAATCGTTTTATAAGTATTTAACTTATAATATGAACTTTTGTTTATAATTGAGTTATAAACTGGAATAGGTTAATAAAAGAATTTATAAAAAGGAAGTTTTTATAAATAAATAGAATGGAATTTATAAACATTGTTTTATAAATTCGCAAATGACTTATTTTGATAAGTAAATTGCTGAAACCTATTAATGGAATTATATTCACGTTTTTGAACTGTGAATAATCCTTTGAAATAAAAAGAATAAAAGGATGAAATTTGTTAACAAAGAATATTCACGTTTTTGAATAGTGAATAATATGTTAAAGAAAATGTTTGAATGAGATGTTTAAATTGAATTAAAACGATCTAACGATGTTTTAAAATGCATTGAGATTCGAAACCATAGATTTCAACATTCATTGTTGAAATAGACGTTTTCGAGAAATAGAAGGAGATGATGGACTATAACACTATTGTTATAGTAAATGATTTCCGAAAGGAAACGTTTTGTATAGTATTGGGATTTATATATCTATTTAATTTCGAATCCCTATACTAGTGATTTTGGGTTGTCGTAACGATGTTTTACGTAACATTCGTTTTGGCCCAAATAAATATGTTTAAGTGAATGATTTCCTTAAAGAATGAAATATATACTTATTTCGATTTAAGTATATTGAATATTTTCTAAGTGTTGAAAATAAATAAAATTTGTGAATTACTTATTAAATAAGTATGGAATTGTTTTCCAATATGAAGTGATATTTAGAATTCATCTTTTTGAAGATAAATTGAAAATGGATAATTGAAAGCGTATATCAATAGATATTGTGAAATGTAAATTCGCTAAGGAATTTATAAAAGAAAGTGAAATTGGTTTAAAAATAAATATTGATTTATTTTTGAAGTATTGAAATTTAATATCTAGTGAAGATATTTTGGAAAATAAATAATTTGGAAAATTATTTGGAAACTGGTGATGTGTGCATATCCAGTGATAGTTCAATAACCGACTATCAATATTTCCCTTTAAATGGGTAATTGATGTGATTTGTTTGAATGAGAATGCTACACTTATTTTTGAATAAGCGCTCACTATTCGGGTTAACCGGGAAAGGACCATGGGGTCGTATAACCCATTCCGAATATGTGATACGTCGTTGTGAATTGCATTGAAGATCGGTGTTGAAGACCCGGTATTTGCGAGAGCGATAGGATGACCTGTCGATTTACTCTGCACCGAGTTGCTCCGGTATAGAGTTCTCCATATGTGATGGTGAATCCGATCAGGATTGTGAATATCCGGATTGCAAGGACTTCTTTGTAAGTGCCTTCGGTTTTGTTCGAGCCCGGAACAAACTTGTATGGATTGTGTGTCTGACATTACAAGTTGAGATATAAAGCCGATTTCTTTCAAATATATTTCTGTTGGTGGCGAAGAATTTATTCTTTTAGCTTGACACCCTTCTCTGAGACGTACGAGCTCAGAGGTTATATAGTTGAAGTTATCAGCGATATATTCCCAATTTGGTAATGTGATATGCTGAGTGATGCTGAAATGATCATTGTGTTGATTATTGTGATAGGATCGTTTATTTGATCGTCTATCTTGGTGATCATTGTGTTGATCATTTGTTGACCCAAAGCATGGCTTTTGTATAAAGTATGTTTTTGTGGACGTGACTTCGTCGAACCTCACACCCCGGAAATGGTTAAAACAGGAAAGATGCAGCAAGGTTATGAGGGGTAGCACCCTTTAGGGTATGTACATTTCCTTCTAGATAGAGGTGGTATCATGGTATGGAGCCCAGATATTTAACCTATGTGGTTACTACGAATTTATTACTTTGTGGTTGTTGGTTTTCGGGATCCCGTGAGAAAGGTCGTTTACGATCGGGGAATGGCGTGCTCGTGTCAGTAGTTACCCAGTTAGGGGTAACCCGGCCTTGTGTTGGCAGAGTTCCGGTTTGGTTCTCGGGGATGTCTTTCCAGAGGCATTCTCATGTGGCAATGGGAAGTTCCTTGGCCTGACCATTTGTTGGAAATCCAATTCCCAATACGAAACTTGTACGGTATTAGTTGTAGAACCTATCATTCACTTATGGTGGTCACCACTGTTTGGATGGTAGCTATAGTAGGCATAGTTCGAAATGTCTATGTTGGCTAAGATTTATATCTTTACTTTCGAAATGAATTTTTTCTACACTATGCACTAGTAATAATATCAAATGTTATTTTAATTGCGTATCAAGCATCTTTGACTATCATAAGGAGAAATCTCCTCCGATTCTGCGTTTGCATGTGTGTGTGTGCGGGAGGCCTTATGGTAGTCTCATTTTTTAAAAGCATTGCGAATTGAAATAAAAATATCTCTCTATTTTGATTTTAAAGATAAATAAACTGTTTTGAGTTCTCACACCAGTCACATGACTGACTTGGAGTTTATTGTTTTCCTTCCTAAACTCTGGGTGCCCACCAATTTTCACACGGGCAGTCAAGAGTTAAGGTTTATCAGGATATTCTGGATATTCTGGAATTGCTGGAGGCAAGCTGGATGGCATGGCGTATTACTACTATATAGTATTTCTTTTTCCGCTGCACTGTTGTTGTTGTTTGATGTTGTACACTCTGAGGATATGATGTAATGTAATGTGAAGTAATGTAATAACTGATATGGTTCTTTGTTTAAAGATTATTCATTTATTATTATATGTTGTTCCGCTGCGAATTGTGAGATTCTGATGTTGTTCTTGTTTCTGTCCCGTCCTATGTTTCTTTTTCCTCTATCTTCTTTTTCTTCTATTTTAAAATTCTGTTCTATTTTCTCTTTTCTATTCTATTTTCTAATTTTCTGTTCTCTTTTCCCTATCTAAATTTTCTATCTTTTTCTTTTTCTTTTCTTTCTTTCTTCTTTCTTAAACCCATAACTATTCGGTTTTTCGGCAACGAAAATCCGCGTTTGTTACAACAAGCCATTGAAATATCTTTTCTCTCAAAAAGATCTTAATCTGAGGCAGCAGCGATGGGTCGAGTTTTTAGCATCATATGATTTGGATATTCTGTATACCCCGGGAAAGGCGAATGTTGTAGTAGATGCTCTTAGCAGGAATGCAATTCTGTCTCTTTTGGAAGTTGTTCCATCTCTTATTGAAAGGATTTCAAGCAAGCAAGAATATGATAAAATGTTGAAAAGAATCATTAAAGGAGTTAGGAAGGGTCAGTGTCCCAGTTTTGAAATTGATGGCCAAGGAACGTTGAGGATTAATGGGAGGGTTTGTGTCCCGAATGATAGGGATCTGAGACAGAAGGTGTTGTCAGAGAGTCATCACTCCAAATTGAATATCCACCTAGGAATCTCAAAGATGTATAAAGATATGAGAAGAGTTTTCTGGTGGTCGAATATGAAGAAAGATATTGCTAGGTTCGTGATTAGTTGTGCTATCTGCCAACAAGTTAAAGGTGATCAGCAGAAGTCAGTCGGATTATTGTAACCTTTGGAAATTCCGATGTGGAAGTGGGAGATGATTTCAATGGATTTCATCGACGGTTTGCCTAGAACCAAGAAAGAAAACGAAGGAATATGGGTCATTGTAGATCGTTTAACTAAGAGCGCTCATTTTATACCGGTTAAGGCAACTCGTACTGCAGCTTCTCTGACAGAGATTTTCTTGAGGGAGATAGTCAGATTACATGGTGTTCCTATTAGTATAGAAAGTGATCGTGATCCTATCTTCACCAGCAAATTCTGGGAGGCTCTACAACCAGCTATGGGAACGAGTTTGAGATTGAGTACAGCCTATCATCCTCAGATGGATGGGCAGACAGAGAGGCTTAATCTGTAACAACCCTGAATTTTGAACAATTTAAAAATGAAAATATTTAATTAATTTTAAATATTCGAATGATGATTGACTTGAATTTCAAATTTTCAGTATAAATTGGCGAGTAAATTTTAGAATTTAATCTATTGAATATTGAATTTGTATTAAAAATTCGAACTAATGACTTAGAAAAAATAATTTGGATACAAGAATTATTATTTGTCTAAATTAATAAATTGATGGTTAGTTTTAATAACATTTTTCTTAACTTAAATAAAATGGAATAAAATTTTATCAATACAAAATAGAAGTATAAAATCTAATTGTAAAACATGTTAATATTAATTTATGTTTGATAGTTGAACTTCAAAATGTTTCTATATTTACTAAAGAAAATATCTACAAAACAAATTAGATTTAAAAAGAAAAATAATAATAATAATAGTATAATAAAATAAAAAGAGTACGTTCCTTTACCTTCACCAGCTACAAACACGCCTAAATCTATGCCTTCCATCACACCAAAAACACGATCTCCTCTGCAAAATCACGTCTCTCCCCTATTCTTTTATACCCGAAACCCTCTTCTCTTCACTTCAGAAAAAAAAATCAAACGAAATAATGGCGGTCTCGTCTCCTCTTCATCATTCAAAAGTTAGGGTTTTCGCACGAGTTTCTTCTTCGTCCTTCGATTCGAGCTAGGGCATCGGCTTCAAATTTCGTCTTGGCTTCGGTGAAAGGTGAGAAATTTTATTTCTCACATCTAAATTCAACTTCATATTTATATGATTTGTGATTTTCACGGCTTTGAAATTTGTTGAATTTTTGTTGACTTCGGTCCTTTTGATTTGTTAAAATTAGTTTGCTGTGATGACGATTTCCTTGGTTCATTCGTTTGAATTTCTGGAAATTGAACTTGTGTTGGCTTCGGCCTCCTTTTGATTTTATTTTGACGATTTCTATTGTGACTTCGGCATACCTTAATTTGAACTGAAATTATCTTGGTTCAAAACTGATAATTGCTCCTGTTCATAATCTTAAACAAATGATTTATGATTTCAGTGATTGATTCAATTCGTTCTTTATGTCTACTGAATTGCTTGGGTGTTTCGCCACTGCTTGGTTTTCGAGGCTACCTCGGCTCCATTTGACTGCGGTCATAGAATTTTGAGTATTCCTCTTGAATTGTAAACTTGATTTTTGACTTGAGCTATTCGCGTCAGTTGACATTTTGTTGCATTTAGGCCCACTGCCTGGTCCTCATTTTATGTTGACACCGCCTCGTATTCTGTTAATTGCTACCACAGTTCGAATTTGTTGCATTGGAAATTATTGTGACTTCGGCTTGTACCTTAACTTACTTGTAGCCATTAACGTTTGACCTCGGCTTTGACTTTAATATGTGAAACTGCTTCTGACTTTTGTAGTTCCATATTTTTATGATTTTGTGCCTGCATATACAGGGTCTTATATCACTTGTTGGTCTTTGGTATAACTTGCTACTTCGGTTACTTTAAATAGGTGATTTTTCACTTGGTTCTGACATGAATGTGTTTGCATACTGTTGCGCACTTCATACTTGTTGTCCTTTGTAGTTGCACCTGTTATATTTGCAGTCCTACAGGAACCATGTTGTCTGGTCTCCACTTTACACTGGTAGTTCACTTGAGCATTTAGTTGTTTCACTACAACTTTGGTTGGCATATTTTATATGCACATACATTTGAGCATTTGGGATGCATTGAGCTCGTAGGGTCTTCATTCCTGTGCAGTTTGCATTTATATTGCCTCTGACCTTTTGGGCATGCAAACATTATTTCATATTGTCCCTTACTGTAACATGTTGCCACTCGTACACACTTTGATTGGAGTCGCATTGTTTATTCGAACTGCCGTATATATGTATAGTATCATATGTTTATATAGGCACTGCCTATGTATGATCACTGTGTTCACTTATCTGGTTTTGCACATGACATTTCTTTTCTCGATCTGTTGCACTGTGGTTTCATGCCTTATATTTACATACATCTTGCAGTCGTGTTGTACATGATTGTATTTCGAAACCTGGGTAGCTTGTCACCATGTTGCACTTGCTTGACCCAATATGGAAGTTGTATATTTGCAGTTGCCCTTGCATACTTGTGGTGGCTGTAATTTTATTTGTATCGCACATAGTCAATTCTCATGTGCTTTAATGCTGTTTCGATTTGTTGAAGTTTGCATTGAGTCAGATAAATGATTCATATGCATTGATGTTGACTTTTGCCACTTATGAAACCGCTGTTTCACTATGTTGTTCTGCACTTGTATTCATGCTGCAGTGACTTTTGTACCTGTTGCACTTGCTTGACCAGTTTCATTCATCCTTGTTTATTTTTGTTGCCTTCTGCATATACTCTGTGAATTTGAACTGCCTGGCCTACCTGCCTGTGCAGTTGCATTCTGGTCATGATAGCATTATGCATTCTCTGTTGCATACATGTTGGGTTCGTACAAAATGCCATTCCGGCTGTTGCAGTCCCATTTTTTGCATTGAGGTTCCACTTAGTGATGGTTCCTGTAAGGTCGTAGTTGCATGGGTTTTGGTATTGCAGCTGTGTTGAGTCACTGACTTGACCTCTGCAGCTTTGATTTCTGATAGTATTCTATGTTGAGATGACTTCACATGTTGTTGTGGCGAGGCAGCGCACGCTGCGTGCACTGCAGCCACGCAGTATCGACATTTTGAATCGATATTTGAACCTTCATTGATTTTGGTTCGTCGACCTTTTGAGTACATCATCACGATAGTGGCAAGGCAGTGCACGCAAGCGTGAACTGCAGCCACATGATATTGATTTTTATTGATATACTATTTCGTTTTGATTTATGATCTTTTGCATATTTCGTTACGGTAGTGGCAAGGCAGTGCACGTAAGCGTGAACTGCAGCCACGCAGAGTTAACATTTTAAAAATGTGGCGAGGCCGTATACGCGTGTGTGTACTGCAGCCCTACCAAATCTAATGTTTTAATTGATGTTTTCTTTTTGATGAAAATTGTTTTATGTTGACAATTCAATATATTTTGAACCGATTTTGATGATTTTGTTGTTAAATGCCGTTTAGGCAGATTTTGATTGTTTTCTAAATTATCTTCATCAATAATCCCTTCATCTATCTGCGTTGATAATTTGAAACTACTGATTTATTGTTTAACACTGATAAGTGTTATATTTACCGTTATCTGATTTCTTATTAAAGGATCGGATAGGTAAATTTATATTTAACTGTCGTCTAATTGTTGTTTGATTATTATTGCCTCTATGCATTAATAACTGAGTTTGAATTAGACTGACCTGTATATTATTTTCTTTTGAATGTAATACTCGGGTCAGACCGAGTATTTTACAGCTTGAAGATTTTTAGGCCGCGAAGTTAGAGAGAGTTGGGGAAATTGCTTCACTTTAGCCTTTTCGAAGAATTTTTGTACTTAAAAGAAATATTCCGCTGTATAAAATTTAATGCATTGTACAAACTCTGATATATGTATAAAAAATTCATTTATGTAAAATATTATGATTATTATGTGATTCTGTGGTTGATTCTGTTTAAACTCTATAAACTGAATAACAATCCGTCATTTTGAACGTCTCAAGTTGGTTTAATTACCGACTAGAGGCGGTCAGAACGGCGGGTCGTTATGATATGCACGTAAATGTGCATATTTTTACCACCATATTTATTCTATTTAAATTAAATAAATGATCATATTGGGTATTTTAACTTGTTTTAACCAAAATTCATATTAATTCCAAATTTTCATATATTCATCTTCATATAGGGGCAAAACGGTCATTTAATGTGCATATATTTCTTTGAGAAAAATTAATTGAAAGTTTGTATATATTTTTGTAGGAAATTTGATCTCAAATAGAAGTTGTTTCATGAAGATATGCATGCACAAAATTAATACAAAGGAATGAAGATGGAAATAATTCAAAGTGAAGAACATGGAGGACCCCACCTACCCACCTACCTTAATGTACAAATTAAAGGCTAATGCACATGCTTTTGGACTTAATGGTTTCATGTACACTTAATGGGGGATTAAGACATGTTAATGGTTACTTGGCCTCCACACTTCCTAAGGGGCATTTTGGGTATTCCCCAAAAATATGAATTAGGGCTTCATACATGTATAAATACCCATATGTTTCATGTAACATGATCTCTTCTCTTAGTCTCTCTTAGGCCTCCTTCTCTTTAGTTTAGTTTAGATCAAATAAAAGAAAGCTCTCTTTCTCTTTTAATGGCTACTTAGCCAATTTTTATTTCTTGTAATCTTTTTTATTTTATGCAATTTAATACATGCTCTTTCCTTTTCATGTTCATTTACTTTCATGTTGTAGTGTAGGTTTCTCTTATTTCATGCAAGTAGATTAGTTTTGTTTCTTTGCTTTGCTCTCTTTTTTTTTCTTTTTTTTCTTTCATGTTGCTTTCTACATTTGTTGATTTGATAACAAATATGAGAGCTTAATCCCTACAATTTAGGGGTAATGAAGCTCTTTAGTATGTAGATGCAACATTTTGATGTGTATACTCTCTTTTTGTGCTTTAATGAAAACACTTGAAGTGGTTTAATGATGTTGTTTAGCTTTGAATTTGATAGTCTATGTTGTTCATAACAAATAGGCTATGCTTAAACAAACATAACACAAATTGCCTCTTCATCTAAATATGATTATGGCAAAGAAGTGAATGTTGAAATTGAAATTTGATAGCCTATATTTCTAAACAATAGTTAATAGGCTATGCTTAAAATAGATTTTTATTTCAACTTGTTGTCATATTTCATGAGAGTTAAATGTGTATTAGTGGTTGTGTTATAGTTTGATGGTTTATATTGAGCTAATTAATAGCACAAATATACCATACTTATGATAAGCACATCAACTAATTCGCTAATGACAAGAAAAGAGAGATCATAACTTCATTTTGTTGATTTATGTGATCTAGAGAGTGGAAATTGCCTCTAAATTGTTTTAACACTCATATTTTTTTATCAATTTTCTTTTGCTTGTTTTTCTACTTTTCTAGTTTAACATTCTCTTCAAACTTTTGGTTAATTTGATTGAATAGAATTTTAAAATCATCAATTCCCTGCGGATCGACCCGTATTCGCCGCGTGCTACATTCGTACACCGTGCACTTGCGGTTAATTTTTAATTTAAATTCGTTCGACGGTTTTCTAAACCGATAGAATTTCCGTCGACGAACATGTTACAAAAGTGGTATCGGAGCTTTGGTTTATACAAAGCTCAGTTTATGATGTTTAATATGAATAGTTACTAGAATCATTTTAAAGAAAACGTTTTTCAAATTTAGAAGAAGTATGAAATTGTTTTCTTTGAAAAATAAAAGGTATTTTGAAAATTCAAATTTTTCGTAAATTCCCCTCTCTAAATTTAAGTTTGCGATAGTTTCTTTTCGGTAAAGTCTCCTTAGATTCGAGTTTCGATTATTTGAAAAAAATCCATTATCGAATTGCGGAGATTTATGAAAAATGAATATTTGAAATTTGTTTCAAATGGTTAAGTTGGAAAATTATATATATCTTGTAAAGATATTTTTGGGAAATTTGAACGATCAGTTCAACTTGAATATTTTCCAAAAAGATTGAGTTAAATTGAGTTTAACTTCGACACCAAAAACAATATAAGTTGAATTTTGAATTTTGGATAGTCGATTTGGATTGTATATCTAACCTTGTGAATTGATGACATAGCAATTGATCTCTATTAAATATATATCTATTGGTGGCGGAGAATTTATTCTTTTAGCTTAACACCCTTCTCTGAGACGTACGAGCTTAGAGGTTATATATCGGTAGACATCAATTATGTGTTGAGAATTGACGATGTAACGTGAAATCCAAATCAAATGTGAAGTCGATAATGAATTGGATTATGAATGTGAATTAGGTTTGAGATAACCTTAAATTTTCAAATCGATTTAGAGGAAAATTTTAAAACGAGATGGAAAATTTAGAAATCCTCTATTTGTTATGATGTGAATTGAGTTTTCGTAACTTATATATGTGAATGTAATAATTCGAAAACCATCAGTTTGGAAAGTCATTATTATGAAAGTCCTATGCAAGTTTACATAGGTATGATATGTACAAGATGTGAAATGAAGTACTATATGTATATGACATATATTTTCTAAACTGAGGATATGGAAATGTACCTTCCATTTATAATTTGTGAAGGTGATTGGAACTCGGCGTGAGTGTCCATTGGAAATCGTAGCTACGTAGAATTTCCATTAGTGGAATGTCCATTGGGACTGGAATCCCCCACGATGGATCATCGTGTTGGGATTATGTGAATTGATGCTGGCGTAATTCGTGGGGCGTGATGCCTACAGTTACAAGCGATTCCACTGGGATAGTGGCGCAACCGCCGCGTAAACTGCGATCTAGAGGCCGAAGCGTAATTTGAGGGGCGAGATGCCTACGGTCACGAGCGATTCTACTGGGATTGTAGCGTAACCGCCGTGTGAACCGCGATCTATGGCAACAACCATGGCGAAATTCAAGAGAGATGTGAAATCTACAGTTACAAGCGATTCTACTGGGATAGTAGCGTAACCGCCGGGTAAACTGTGATCCATGGGGGAACGTGCTTTCCATATCCATTTTTAAAAGAATTTTTAAAAAGTATTTTCACTGGGAGTTGAAACAAGTATATTTAGTACTTGGAGATTTTTAGTCTTGGGCCTGGCCAGCGTATGCCTAAAGTTTGTGAGAACGACGATGGACTTGTTAAACTTCGAGTTAGCAAGTATTTTCAAACTTTGAATAGAAAATCAATAGTCTGAAATTAGAATTACATAATTCCAACCTAATGAATTAAGGAAGAAGATTTTTAAAATATCTTGAAAGCACACAGCTTTGGAAAAGATGTAATATGCAAATGTCTAGCATGAAGAATTTCAAGTTTAAAAATCTGAGTTTGGTAAGTCGAAAATTTTGGTAAAAGACTTTTGCGTCTTGATTGTAGAAATCGATGAATAAAGCTAGTGAAATAAAATAAATGGAATGAATCCTATATTTATTTTTAATAATTTTCGAACTTGGTAAAATTGTGTAGGGTATAAATATCGGTGAGATTTTAACAATCATTTTTCCTAACTTATAATTTCGGGACAAAATTCTTTAAGGAGGGAAGATTGTAACAACCCTGAATTTTGAACAATTTAAAAATGAAAATATTTAATTAATTTTAAATATTTGAATGATGATTGACTTGAAATTCAAATTTTCAGTATAAATTGGCGAGTAAATTTTAGAATTTAATCTATTGAATATTGAATTTGTATTAAAAATTCGAACTAATGACTTAGAAAAAATAATTTGGATACAAGAATTATTATTTGTGTAAATTAATAAATTGATGGTTAGTTTTAATAACATTTTTCTTAACTTAAATAAAATGGAATAAAATTTTATCAATACAAAATACAAGTATAAAATCTAATTGTAAAACATTTTAATATTAATTTATGTTTGATAGTTGAACTTCAAAACGTTTCTATATTTACTAAAGAAAATATCTACAAAACAAATTGGATTTAAAAAGAAAAATAATAATAATAATAATAATAGTATAATAAAATAAAAAGAGTACGTTGCTTTACCTTCATCAGCTACAAACATGCCTAAATCTATGCCTTCCATCACGCCAAAAACACGATCTCCTCTGCAAAATCACGTCTCTCCCCTACTCTTTTATACCCGAAACCCTCTTCTCTTCACTTCAGAAAAAAAAATCAAACGAAATAATGGTGGTCTCGTCTCCTCTTCATCATTCAAAAGTTAGGGTTTTCGCACGAGTTTCTTCTTCGTCCTTCGATTCGAGCTAGGGCTTCGGCTTCAAATTTCGTCTTGGGTTCGGTGAAAGGTGAGAAATTTTATTTCTCACATCTAAATTCAACTTCATATTTATATGATTTGTGATTTTCACGGCTTTGAAATTTGTTGAATTTTTGTTGACTTCGGTCCTTTTGATTTGTTAAAATTAGTTTGCTGTGGTGACGATTTCCTTGGTTCATTCGTTCGAATTTCTGGAAATTGAACTTGTGTTGGCTTCGGCCTCCTTTTGATTTTGTTTTGACGATTTCTATTGTGACTTCGGCATACCTTAATTTGAACTGAAATTATCTTGGTTCAAAACTGATAATTGCTCCTGTTCATAATCTTAAACAAATGATTTATGATTTCAGTGATTGATTCAATTCGTTATTTATGTCTACTGAATTGCTTGGGTGTTTCGTCACTGCTTGGTTTTCGAGGCCACCTCGGCTCCATTTGACTGCGGTCATAGAATTTTGAGTATTCCTCTTGAATTGTAAACTTGATTTCTGACTTGAGCTATTCGAGTCAGTTGACATTTTGTTGCATTTAGGCCCACTGCCTGGTCCTCATTTTATGTTGACACCGCCTCGTATTCTGTTAATTGCTACCACAGTTCGAATTTGTTGCATTGGAAATTATTGTGACTTCGGCTTGTACCTTAACTTACTTGTAGCCATTAACGTTTGACCTCGGCTTTGACTTTAATATGTGAAACTGCTTCTGACTTTTGTAGTTCCATATTTTTATGATTTTGTGCCTGCATATATAGGGTCTTGTATCACTTATTGGTCTTTGGTATAACTTGCTACTTCGGTTACTTTAAATAGGTGATTTTTCACTTGGTTCTGACATGAATGTGTTTGCATACTGTTGCGCACTTCATACTTGTTGTCCTTTGTAGTTGCACCTGTTATATTTGCAGTCCTACAGGAACCATGTTGTCTGGTCTCCACTTTACACTGGTAGTTCACTTGAGCATTTAGTTGTTTCACTACAACTTTGGTTGGCATATTTTATATGCAGATACATTTGAGCATTTGGGATGCATTGAGCTCGTGGGGTCTTCATTCATGTGCAGTTTGCATTTATATTGCCTCTGACCTTTTGGGCATGCAAACATTATTTCATATTGTCCCTTACTGTAACATGTTGCCACTCGTACACACTTTGATTGGAGTCACATTGTTTATTCGAACTGCCGTATATATGTATAGTATCATATGTTTATATAGGCACTGCCTATGTATGATCACTGTGTTCACTTATCTGGTTTTGCACCTGACATTTCTTTTCTCGATCTGTTGCACTGTGGTTTCATGCCTTATATTTACATACATCTTGCAGTCGTGTTGTACATGATTGTATTTCGAAACCTGGGTAGCTTGTCACCATGTTGCACTTGCTTGACCCAATATGGAAGTTGTATATTTGCAGTTGCCCTTGCATACTTGTGGTGGCTGTAATTTTATTTGTATCGCACATAGTCAATTCTCATGTGCTTTAATGCTGTTTCGATTTGTTGTAGTTTGCATTGAGTCAGATAAATGATTCATATGCATTGATGTTGACTTTTGCCACTTATGAAACCGCTGTTTCACTATGTTGTTCTGCACTTGTATTCATGCTGCAGTGACTTTTGTACCTGTTGCACTTGCTTGACCAGTTTCATTCATCCTTGTTTATTTTTGTTGCCTTCTGCATATACTCTCTGATTTTGAACTGCCTTGCCTACCAGCCTGTGCAGTTGCATTCTGGTCATGATAGCATTATGCATTCTCTGTTGCATACATGTTGGGTTCGTACAAAATGCCATTCCGGCTGTTGCAGTCCCCTTTTTTGCATTGAGGTTCCACTTAGTGATGGTTCCTGTAAGGTCGTAGTTGCATGGGTTTTGGTATTGCAGCTGTGTTGAGTCACTGACTTGACCTCTGCAGCTTTGATTTCTGATAGTATTCTATGTTGAGATGATTTCACATGTTGTTGTGGCGAGGCAGCGCACGCGTGCGTGCACTGCAGCCACGCAGTATCGACATTTTGAATCGATAATTGAACCTTCATTGATTTTGGTTCGTTGACCTTTTGAGTACATCATCACGATAGTGGCAAGGCAGTGCACGCAAGCGTGAACTGCAGCCACACGATATTGATTTTTATTGATATACTATTTCGTTTTGATTTATGATCTTTTGCATATTTCGTTACGGTAGTGGCTAGGCAGTGCACGCAAGCGTGAACTGCAGCCACGCAGAGTTAACATTTTAAAAATGTGGCGAGGCCGTATACGCGTGTGTGTACTGCAGCCCTACCAAATCTAATGTTTTAATTGATGTTTTCTTTTTGATGAAAATTGTTTTATGTTGACAATTCAATATATTTTGAACCGATTTTGATGATTTTGTTGTTAAATGCCGTTTAGGCAGATTTTGATTGTTTTCCAAATTATCTTCATCAATAATCCCTTCATCTATCTGCGTTGATAATTTGAAACTACTGATTTATTGTTTAACACTGATAAGTGTTATATTTACCGTTATCCGATTTCTTGTTAAAGGATCGGATAGGTAAATTTATATTTAACTGTCGTCTAATTGTTGTTTGATTATTATTGCCTCTATGCATTAATAACTGAGTTTGAATTAGACTGACCTGTGTATTATTTTCTTTTGAATGTAATACTCGGGTCAGACCGAGTATTTTACAGCTTGAAGATTTTCAGGCCGCGAAGTTAGAGAGAGTTGGGGAAATTGCTTCACTTTAGCCTTTTCGAAGAATTTTTGTACTTAAAAGAAATATTCCGCTGTATAAAATTTAATGCATTGTACAAACTCTGATATATGTATAAAAAATTCATTTATGTAAAATATTATGATTATTCTGTGATTCTGTGGCTGATTCTGTTTAAACTTTATAAACTGAATAACAATCCGTCATTTTGAACGTCTCAAGTTGGTTTAATTACCGACTGGGGGCGGTCAGAATGGCGTGTCGTTACATAATCGAATTCTAGAGGATATGCTACGAGCTTGTGTTTTGGAATTTGGTGGATCGTGGGAAGACTATCTTCATCTAGTGGAATTCTCTTATAATAATAGTTACCAAATGAGTATTAAGATGGCTCCTTATGAAGCTTTATATGGAAGACCATGTAGATCCCCATCCTGTTGGATAGAATCGAAAGATCGTCTTGTGTTTGGACCCGATCTGATTCATGAAGCTTCTGCAAAAGTTGAGCTTATCAAGAAGAGAATGAAAGCTGCTCAGGATTGTTAGAAGAAGTATGCAGATAAAGGGCGAAGACCATTGGAATTTGAGATCGGAGATTTAGTTTTTGTCAAAGTTTCCCCGATCAAAGGTGCTATTAGATTCGGAAAGACGGGAAAACTTGCCCCAAGATATATTGGACCATTCCGGGTATTGCAAAGAATTGGTGTTGTAGCTTACAGAATTGAATTGCCAGAACGAATGACTGGAATTCATAATGTATTTCATGTATCCCATCTAAGGAAGTTTGTTCATGACCCATCATTGGTTGTAGAACCAGTAGTCCAAGAAGATTTGGAAGTCGAGCCAAATTTGACTATGGTCAGGAATCCAGTTCGGCTTGTAGATCAGGATGAGAGGAAACTCAGGAGCAAAGTAGTGAAGTTCATCAAAGTGCAATGGAGCAAGGATCCCAGAGATTGTACCTGGGAATCTCTTGATAGTTTTAGGAAAGCCTATCCGGATTTATGTCCAGATAACTAGTGATGTTTGCTAGGATAGACTGTTTGTTTGTTTGCTAATGTATGGATGATATGTATGTTTGGATTGTTAGTCTAAAAGCTTTTGAATTCACTTTTGTTTTAAATTTCGGGGACGAAATTCTTTCAAGGGAGGAGGAATGTAACGACCCGGAATTTTGGCAATATTATTTTAATAAGTATTTAATCTAATTTAAATAAAATACAAGCTTTTCATTTTATAAAAAAAAGATTTTTGGACATTTACCAGTTATATATGTATTGTGAAGGAAATTTTGATTTGAAATTTAAAATAGAATCTTTCATAAATATTTAAAATAAAATTGATCTTATTCAATTAAATTAAAGGTTCTACATTCTTGACATTTGATATAATATATGCAAATGAATGTAATGTTAATAATAATGTTTATAACAGAATAAATCTTATCAGTACAAAATGTAAGTATAAAATATAATTATAAAACATGTGAATATAAATTAAATGTTTGGATTGTTAAACTTAAATAATACATACGTAAAACATAAGTAAACGTATAAGATAATTTTAGAACTATAACCTATGTAATACATGTATAAGCAATGCTAGAGAACAAATTAGCTACCTGCAAAATATCTATGTACAGAAAAAAACAAAAAAAAAAATAATTAGATGTAAACATATAGGGAACATGTGCATTTAATGCTAGCACAACATTTGGCCATTTCGAATTGCAAAGAAATCATTTCAGCCTCCATACAAAAAAAAAATCTAATCTGATCAAAAGAAATAAAAGCTTGTACCAGTTATAGCCTCCCCTGTTCAAAACTGTTTCTATATATACACGTCATCTTATTCTTGTTCGGTCATAACTTAGCAAGCCTAAAAAGAAAATAAACATCATCATTTTTTTTTGCAAATTTAAACAATACATTCAACAACAAAAGCAAGGGAGGATTTACAGGAAATTCAAACTGCAGCTTTTCAACATAACAATTGTTCTCTATTCAAAATATTTTAGGTGAGTTAACATACTGTTTTTCAAATTTAAATTTGTGTATTTCATTTATGAATGGCATGTGCTTTGCTGTTTAAACAAGTAGTTCTGTACATTTTCTATGCACTGGAAAAGTTTATATGCACTTGCTCTTCTATATTTTTTGTTATAGAGAAAAGAAAAGTAGGAAAAATTTAATACTTCTTCATACAAAACATTTTAAACTTACGATTTTAAACTAAATAAGTTTGTTTAAACTTAAATCATAGCCTAGGATTTGTATAAAGCTTGATAGTGGAATATGGACTCTGTAAACTCAGTTTTACAGTAAAAAGAAAACCATATGTTAAATTTTAAATTGTTGATTCGATTATATAACTTGAATAAACGTTCAAAGATAGGATTTTTAAAACAATAATGATGATTTTTAGATAAGTATGCAAGGTGCGGTTCATAAATGAACCAAAAATGCTTCTTTATCAATATCCAATGATTAAACAAATCTTAGATGTTGAAATTTGTTTTGAAGCAAGCTTGATGATTTACGAAGACAGGAAAAATGTTAAAAAAAATTCTGTTGCAAGAATTATGGGGTCGAGATGAATTTAGGGTTTTTGGTTCGAGTTTTGCAATGGTCTATAAAAGTGATGATTTCGTCACCACGGATTGATCGAGTTGCACGATCTTCTAGGGGATGGTAGAGGGGGGTATCGGCGAGGTGAGGCTAGGGTTGCGTCGTCTCTAATGATCGGCATGAGTGGGACGAGGCATTTTCATTTGGTGTGTTCAAGTTGCAGTTTCGAACGAAAGAGTAATTTTGGATTTCTAGTTTTTCGCGACAAATCTAGTTTTGCTTTCGTGAGTGGTGTTGTTTTATGACTTGCTGGAGGTGTCATGGTTCACCTGAGTGCCGTCGAAGTGCTGTGCATGTGCACGCGGCGTATGGATGTTAGAAAGTTGTGTTGTGGTCGACGTGAGTTAATACTCGAGTAAGATGGGGCAATGCTTGGGGTTATACCCTGGTGTGTGAGTGTGTTTGTGTATAACAGCAGTTTTAGCATAACTAAAAAAAGAGTAGAAGAAGAAGAAAAGTAGGAGGAGAAGAAGGAGAGGGGGACTCGGGAAAAGGGTGAGCTCGAGTTTTACTTGAGTAAACAGGGGGTTTCCTCGGGTTTCATTTTCTAGGGTGTTGGCTTAATAAACTTTTAAGTTATTTTGTTAAACAAAGTTTAGTATTAATAAAGTTAATAATGTTGGCAAGTTTTAAGTTAAGATTTGATTTAAAAATTATTAAGAGAGATTTGCAAATGTAAGACAAATAATTAATTTATATTGTAAGTTAATTAAGAATGTAAATTAATTTATAATTGTAATTAACTAAGTAATTTAAGATTAAATAAATTTGTAATTAAAGATTGATATTAATAATTATGTGTTTAATCAATTTGAAATTAAGAATTTTAATTAACTACTTAAAGTTAATTAATAAATAAATAGTAGTTAACTAATTAAGTAATTAATTTAGAATTAATGATTAATTAATTGGTAATTAATGATTAATTAAGTAATTTGTGATTAATAAATGGGTAATTAAGTTTTATTAATTAATAATTAAGGCTATTAATTAATACTTAAGATATAATTAATTAAGTGAGCAAAATGTAGATTAATTAATAAAGTAGTAATTAAGTAATAATTAATAAATTTAATGGGTTGATTAATTAGTGATTAATTAAACAGGATAAAATGGTTTATTCTTAAGTAATTAATTAAGTTAAGTTAATTAAGCTAATTTTGATATGAATTGATAATTCCTGTTTGATTGATTGTGATATCTATTTGGTGTATTCTGTGATACTCAGTGATATGCATTGACATATCTATGATAATTGTGTATGATTTATCTGTGATAACTGTTATGTGAATTCAAAGTGTTGAATTAAATTGTTTAAAACTATTAAACAACTTGGCCTTTAAAATAGGTTTGGATTTCGATGAGACCAGGATCGGGTGTCAGTTATGATTATCCGAAAACCACATCGATCCAAATTAAATGATAGGTCGTGACATCTCAAGTGAAGATCGAGATGGTGTTTCAGAGTGCAAGGGTTATCGTCGTTAACTCTAAGGGTGATTCCAAAACGAGTGTAACGAGATAATGCCTTCGGTTTCGTTCGAACCCGGAACAAATTATATGGATTGAATGCTTTCAGCACATCGTTAGGCGGACGATGAGCATTCAAAGAGATATGTTCTATAAAGGTAATCGCAGCCTCAAGCATCATCAACCGGGAATGGCTAAAACGGGGGAGATGCAGCAAGGTTAGGTGGGTAGCACCCAAGCAAGACGAGATATACCCCTGTCTGGATGTCCCTTTATTTCGGCTGTGTGGCCAGTTGTTGGCCACAACTGCGGGGTTATCTTGTTTGGAACTGTTCAGTAAGGAATGGTTCCAGCCTTGTGTTGTAGGGGGTTGGGAGTAAACCTCGGTACGGTGATCTAGGCCCCGTACTGTGACGGGCGGTACCCCAATAGCCCTGTCATTGATGGAAGCCCATTTTCCCTACGAGACCTTATGGTCTTGATTTGTATTACCCACTTTTGTGGCTAGTAGCTGGAATTTAATAGATGTAACAATTTCGTCAATTTTCTATTTATTTGAAAACCCTAGACACTATTATAATATCACTGGATTTCCTATAAAATGTTTTGGTTGGCATAAGGTAAAAACTTACCCGTGTTTATGTGTGGGAAGTCTTACGTGATACCTTTATTTTCAAATGGTTTTCAAAGTTAAACAACTTTAACCCGTTTACTCACACCAGACCCATGTCTGACCCAGAGTTTATTTCTGTTTTTCATAAACTCTTTGGTACTCAAATTTTTATGAGTAGCCAAGTGATATGTTTTGAGATTATTGAGTTCTGGAGGAGCTTGGATCAGAAGTCCAGACGTATATATCTATCTATCTAGTTCCGCTGTGTTAGTTGATATATGTTGTATGTTAGGATGTATGTATTGACAGATATGTATATGACTATCTTGTTGTATGATGTTGTGTAACTCTGATATATTTAAAGCTATGTAATAATTATGTGATGTGTTATATTTTGTTCTGTTCCGCTGTAAGATTCTGATGTTGTTATTCTTTCTATCTATCTTTTCTATTTATATCCCTTTCTTTTCTTATTGATGATACGTCTTTCTGTGGTTAGAAAGGCGGGTCCTCACAAAAAGTATCCACGTCTTTTGATTTTGTATTTTGAAAAAAAAGTGTTTTTTAATATATGCATGAACTAATGCAACTAAATGAATGCAAGAGTTTAATTACAAATTATCTATCCTAACCAAAATTGTATAATCACACATTGTCTTAAATCAATAAGATAGTTCTCGGCCAGGTAATGGGCAGGATTTATTGATGCAACACAAATCACCGTAGCAATGCAACCGAAGGTTTAAGAGCCTACAGAGGAATAACCACTATAATATTTACGAATCACCGTAATATTTTTTATCCCGCCTTTTGGCAAGGCCGTGATACCCAAAGATTAATCGACAACCAAAGACAGCTCGTCCCAAGATCGGTTATACACTGCTTCGCTATGGATATCGAAGAATTTTTTCCGAGTCCGGATTAGGCCACAATTGACCAGATATGACAAGCTAAGCTATAAAAGCCAGCATTCCAAATTTCAAGTCAATTCGAGTTCGTATGCTCAAGTTATGATCGATGCAAGTTGAAGGAAAAATCCACATTTCTGTATCCATCGAGGAACCATGGTTCGAACCCATCCATGTCGCATCCATCGTTTCGCATCGGTCATCTTTGCATCCATCAGCAGGCGGTACATTTCGTATCGATCGACCCATGCCAACTTCCTATCCATCGGGGAATATTGATTCGTATCCAACACAGAGGACTAGCTCGTACCCATTCTGGAGGGCTTCCTTCGAATCCTTCAAGGTTCCTGCTTTTGTATCCATCATGCCCCTATTCGAACCCATCGAGACCTCTTTTGTTCATATCAACCTATCGGTATGAAAAAGGGTCGGTCTAGTGGATGCGAACAGAACTATGGATATGAACTTCACTACTTCAATCGATATGAGCAGCACTCCCTTTAGTGATCGATATGAAATAACACCTCAAACGTCGATGCAAAGAAACCCACTTCCATCAATACGAATTGGCAACGGCTATTGAATCAAACAAGGCAACGGTCATCGATACAAACAAGGCGAAGTTCATGGATGCGACACGGTCAACTCGGAGCAAAAGGCGGATCGATGCGAGGAGCGCGTGCCCGTCGCCGTGCTGTCACGTGCTCCATCGATTCGAAGAGCATCGATTCGAGACCATGGATTCGAACTGGACAGCATTCCGAAAATCATAATCTTGCATCGATTATATCTCGCAAACCACAGGTCCAAATGCTATGGAATTTTCACAGGAGCTTACGTACAAGCCAAAGAACATGCCTGCCAAGTTTCAGCTCGATTGGATGATTTTCTGATCGATACGAAATTGATTTGTATCGACCACAGATCGAGTCAAAACTTGGTGGGGTCGGTCGCATGGGCCCACTCACATGCCAGAAGAAGTCTCCCGGAGTTTGAGCGTGATATCAGCCTCCTACGCCTATAATAGCCCCCTGAAGCCTACAAAAAAGGGATCTTTTGGATATCCAACGTCCAGACTCTGCCGGATTCAATTCTACATCTTACCAGCACCGTTGTATTCAAACTTCTGAGCTATAAGCTACTGTAACCTGCTGTAATAGATTGAAATCATCAAGTGAATCAATAAAGTTAAAAAGCTTCAAAGTGGACGTAGGCCAGATCGCCGAACCACTATAAATTCTGTGTTGATTACTGCTTTCCTCTGAATTTTCTGAGTGATCTTCAAGCTTGTTATTTATCTGAAATCGGTGGTTGTGAATTATCAATTATCGGGTGTTTGTGACCAATTTTGGCGTAAACATTTTGGTGTTTTCACTGAGAAGGCTAATTCAGGAGTTATGTTAGTTAAATTTGAAAGTTTAGAAATTCAGATCCGAAGAGTCATGACAAGGCAATCTAGTAGAATGCAGAGACAAAGTCAACACGAAGGGAGTCAAGAGGCTTCCTTAGGGGCGAACCAAACTTCAATCTTCATCACCAGGGATGAGATGGAGACAATGATGAGAAGGTAAGAAGAGATGATCCAGAATTTGTTTCGACGGATTGGGCAACTTGGAGTGCAGAGTCAAGGAGCGGACGGAGTTCAGAATGGAATAGGACCATCCGGCATAGCACCAGGACTAGGGGGCACACACTTAGAGCATGATGATCTGATCCCGGGGAGAGAGACTGGGGCATTCAAGCAACCTGGAAGTGGTAGAGGGACGAACGCTCAACCAGGAGGGCAGATTCATGAAGGCTCACATGGACTCGGGGGACAGATCGAAGGTAATGGACGAGGACTACAGCTAGGAGACAATGACAGGTTGGCTGAGATGGTCAGACGAGCCATGAGGGGCAGTTTAGTAAATAGAGATCTTGAAGATGTGAACAAAAGTCCCTTTTCTCCTGCGATTAGGATGGCTAGAAACCCACCAGAATTCAAGTTACCATCGGTGGAGGCGTACGATGGGAGGACGGACCCTGCGGTCCATCTGACAAAGTATATGAGGCACATGGAAGTGTTGGGGGCATCACAGGAAGTCATGGCTCGGTGCTTTACATTGTATCTGACAGATATTACGGCACTATGGTTTAGGCAGCTGGGGAGCGGCTCCATAGGAACATGGGCTGATTTAACCAAGAAATTCATGAGGCAATTCAGAGTTCACATCGCAAGACCCAAGAATGCTATGAGTTTGGCAACTTTAAAGTAGAAAGCTGGGGAGTCTTTGAGGAATTTTCTGACACGATTCAATGCGGCAGCAGTATCGGTGGTTTGACCAGATCCGTCCATGGTAATGATAGCGACTGTATCCGGAATAGCTGATAGCACATAGTTCAAAAACTCGTTAACTAAAGATCCGCCTATGGAGCTAGGAGAATTCTATCATGAGGCCGAAAAGTTTTTACGGTTAGAGCATGCGAATGTCGAAAGAGAGAAAGGAGAGGGAATTGATGTTTATGCGGTTTAAGGCGGAAATCCTATTGAAAAAGGTGTAGAAACACGCAAAGGGAAGCGAAAGACCGAGGATAACAACAATAGATCAACACGGCCACGAAAAGAACCAAGATTCACCTCATATATGGAGCTGAACGAAACTTTGGAATGGATCTACCAGGACACCAGGGGACAGGTTCCTTATCGAATGCCGATGAGGAGAGATCCGACTAGCAACAAGAGAAGGTCAGACAAGTATTGCTCTTTCCATAAGTTGAATGGTCACAACACAAATGACTGCAGATACTTGAAAGACGAAATCGAGGGGCATATCCAAAATGGCTTACTATCGCAGTATGTGAGAAGGAGAGCCACAACGGTGGAACAAGAATGACCACCGCCTGCACCAACGGAAGATGGCTCAGGATCGAGACATCAGCTGATTATCAATTGATTGAAATAATGATGGACGAGTGACAAACTCCACACCGCTGTGATTAAGTTGTTTACACATGTACAGGACCACGAATGATCCTCGGGCATGCTCTGATACAACAATAAATCATATCGATGTGGGTGTTTGCACTCTGACGTCGATGTTGCTTTTGTTTTTTACTTCTTATATTTGGATTGGATTTTGTTGGACATTTCTGTTGAAAATCTCGGTTGAATGGTTATTTAGTTTTGATAATTCTGAAACGGCTAAGCTGCTTACACACGTACGGGGTCGCGAATGGTCCTTAAGCATGCTCTGAGATAGCGACAAACCGCCTTGACAAACGATCCGGAAACCCACTCGAACGTGAAATCTGGTATCGATAATACTAAGTCCCCCCCTCGGGCACACTTATTTGCCACGAACGGCATCCAACCTCGAACGGTCACATTTCGCCACGAACGGCACCCGATCGCGAACGATCACAATTTGCCTCGAACGTCATCCGACCTCGAACGGTCATATTTCCCCACGAACGGCACCCGATCGTGAACGATCATAATTTGCCTCGAACGGCATCCGACCCCGAACGGTCACAATTCGCCTCGTGCGGCATTCGATCGCAAATGATCACATTCTGCCTCGTGCGGCATCCAATCGCAAACGATCATACTCTGCCTCGTGCAGCACCCGACCGCGAACGGTCACAATTCTTCGAGAACGACGCCCGATCGCGAACGATCGCAAATCGTCTAGAACGACATCCAACTTCGAACAGCCGCCCTTTGTTTGAAGCGGCATCCGACCGCGAACGGTGCCATTACACCATTTGCCGCGAACGGCATTCGACCGCGAACAGTTACGTTTCACCTCAAATGGCATACGATCCCGAACGATCGTCATTCGAGGTCGTGTAAAACTATCAAGTTCTTTACAAGTCGTCGACAAGATATGAACATCCAGCTTATAGCATTACAAAACACACATTCCTGTCGCAAGGCATGTTTTGAAGGGCAAGTGTTATCCCGCCTTCTGGCAAGGCCATGGTACCAAAAGATTAATCGAAAACCAAAGACAGCTCGTTCCGAAGATCGGTTATACACTGCTTCGCTATGGATATCGGTGAATTTTTTCCAAGTCCGGATCGGGCCATAATTGACCAGACATGACAAGCTAAGCTATAAAAGCCAGCATTCCAAATTTCAAGTCAATTCGAGTTCGTATGCTCAAGTTATGATCGATGAAAGTTGAAGGAAAAATCCACATTTTCGTATCCATCGAGGAACCATTGTTCGAATCCATCCATGTCGCATCCATCGTTTCGCATCGGTCATCTTCGCATCGGTCATCTTCGCATCCATCAGCAGGCGGTACATTTCGTATCGATCGATCCATGCCTACTTCGTATCCATCGGGGAATATTGGTTCGTATCCAACACAGAGGACTAGCTCGTACCCATTCTGGAGGGCTTCCTTCGAACCCTTCAAAGTTCCTGCTTTCGTATTCATTATGCTCCTATTCGAACCCATCGAGACCTCTTTTGTTCGTATCCACCCATCGGTACGAACAAGGGTCGGTCTAGTGGATGCAAACAGAACTATCGATACAAACTTCACTACTTCAATCGATACGAGCAGTACTCCCTTTAGTGATCGATATGAAATAACACCCCAAACATCGATGCGAAGAAACCCACTTCCATCAATATGAATTGGCAATGGCTATCGAATCAAACAAGGCAACGGTCATCAATACAAACGAGGCAAAGTTCATAGATGCGACATGGTCAACTCGGAGCAAAAGGCGAATCGATGTGAGGAGTGTGCACCGCGTCGCCGCGCTGTCGCGTGCTCCATCGATTCGAGACCATGGATTCGAACTGGACAACATTCCGAAAATCATAATCTTGCATCGATCATATCTCACAAACCACAAGTCCAAATGCAAAGAAATTTTCACAGGAGCTTACGTACAAGCCAAAGAACATGCCTGCCAAGTTTCAGCTCGATTGGAAGATTTTCCGATCGATACGAAATTGATTCGTATCGATCACAGATCGATTCGAAACTTGGCGGGGTCGGTCGCGTGGGCCCACTCACTTGCCAGAAGAAGTCTCCCGGAGTTTGAGCGCGATATCAGCCTCCTACGCCTATAAATAGCCCCCTGAAGCCTACAGAAAAGGGATCTTTCGGCTATCCAACGTCCAGACTCTGTCGGATTCAATTCTACATCTTACTATCACCGTTGTATTCAAACTTCTGAGCTATAATCTACTGTAAACTGGATGTAGGCCAGATCGCCAAACCACTACAAATTCTGTGTTGATTACTGCTTTCCTCTGAATTTTCTGAGTAATCTTCATACTTATTATTTATCTGAAATCCGTGGTTGTGAATTATCAATTATCGGGTGTTTGTGACCAATTTTGGCGCAAACAATATTTATAAATGGTTATTACTTTATTGTAGCCTAGACAACAAGAAATTAAATTGTTCAACGAAGACAACTTGCCAATATACAATTAAGTGTTATTGATGTCTAACCATTATTATTAATCAAAATCTAAGATGAAATGTAAAACAGAAATTAAACGTGTAACAATGCAGCTACAATGAAGCTTTTTTTGTTTTTGTTTCTGATTTTTTTAAAACAAATGAAAGCAATCAATAATGAAAAGCTAATAAAACAATATATAAGGGTGCAAAAATTTTTATAAGCAAGCAATTTCCTTTGGCAGCAGTTCTTCTCTGTTTGAAATTCTGCTTTGGCAAACTGAAAATTTAAAATACAAGAACATATATATATATATATATATATATATATACATACATATATATATATATATATATATATATATACATACATACATACATACATACAACTGTTTTCTTTTTTTAGAAAAAGGTAAAAAAAACAAGTTCAAATTTTTTATTTTTTTTAAAGAGAAGAAGAGAATGGCAAATAGAATTTTTTTTTTTTGATGTTTTAACAATAAAATAAAACAAGAAGATGTTTTAATAAAGGAAAACAAAGGATTTTGAAATAAACGAAACAAAAATACTTAACTAAACAAATGAAAATAATTTTTTTTGTCACAAAACAAGAGAACAGATGAAATCAAAGAAGTAACCTATTTGTTTTTTGTCTTTTGTCTTTTTTACAAAAGAAAGAGAAACTCAACAAAGGCCCGGCCCAAATAAAATAAAATAAAAACGTTGCTGCTCAAAGATCAGGGAAATCACTGTAATGACCAAAACTCACAATGACTTTATAACCAAATTCGAAATTCCAAAGTCTCAATTCTCATTCCATAGCAATTTCACAAATTCGAAATCCAATTATTCGTGCCTTTGTTCCAACATCAGCTTATGGTCAAGTATGTTGAAGATCGAAGTTGTAGGGCAATTTGGCAGTGGCACTCAAAGTTGTTTGTGTTTGGTCGTGTTCGTGATTATGTTGCCGTCCTGTAGTTCGAGTCATCAATCGATTTCGATTCAGGTGTGAAGGAGATTAATTTGCTAGTTGTCGTGTGGAGGAATTGTGAAGTCGATTTAGGGTGGGGAGTCATGATTTTGGGTTTCAAAGTGTTCGAGTTTGGGGGTGCGTGGAGATTGTTTTGGTGGATGTCTGGTTTTGAGTCAGCGATTGCAGATGGTTGCAAGTTCATGTGATTTGTGTTGATAGTTGATGGCGACGAATGGGCTGAAGTCGCTGCCTAGCGGTGGAGTAGTGATGAGCAGTTTTGGCAGTATGGAGTGATGGTTTAGAAGAAAAGGGGATGGTCGGTTTTACTCTTTTTTTTGGT
This sequence comes from Allium cepa, assembly GCA_030765085.1. NCBI lineage: Eukaryota > Viridiplantae > Streptophyta > Magnoliopsida > Asparagales > Amaryllidaceae > Allium > Allium cepa. Next base: position 213,622,082 of record CM060930.1, on the reverse strand, counting down.
TTGATGTCTTGCTAGGTGGTGGAGAAAGTATATGTAGTGACTGTTGAAATATGGTAGACGTTGAAGTGGTTGTCGCTGAAGGGGAAGTCAGGGACAGTTGTACGTAGTTGATGTGGACGTAGTTGCAGCAGTTGTTTGGTTGTATGAAGGAGGTTGCGAAAGTTGCAAGGCAGTTGATCTCTGGTGTGGTTGGCAAGGTTTGCAGTGGAGATGAATGTGTATTTCACTGGAGATGCAAGAAGGATGGTAAGGCAGTTTTAGTTGATGGAACTGTGGTTGGAATGATGCAAGAAGGGTGTAGTTGATGGTTGTTCAGGTGGCATGGATGGTTTGTATTAGCTGTAGTAGCTACAAGATGAACTAGTTGTATGTATGGTGAGGAATATGATTGTGAAGGTGTAGTAGCTGCAAGGTGGAGATAGTTGGTGATGTTGCAGCAGTGTTTGACGGCGTTTGGGTTAGGAAGATGATGAGGGGGAAAGAAGTTGCAGTTCTTTGTTGTAAAGAGTTCAAGAGAAAGTGTTAAGGGACAGTGGTGTGTTTTGTTGATGAAGCTGGTTGTTTTGGATTGGTTTGTGGTCGTTTGGTGGTGAATGTGAAGGAAGGTTTTTGAAATGTGGGATGTTTGAAGGGTAATGCAGTAAGGGGAAGTGTGTACACTGAACTGATGTGCACTGACAGTAGTGGGATATGTGCAAGTAGAAATGTTGACAGAGGGGCAATGGTGGTGGTTGATTTGGAATGTAGTGGTGAGGTTATAGGAATGCAACAGTGGTTGGACTATGGTGGATGTGGTAGTGTTGATGGTATGGATGTGGTGGTGTTGGTGGTAAGGAATGTGAATGGCTCTAAGTGGGCTGTGAACAATATTGTTGGAGCAAAGTGATGAATGGATTAGCAATGTTAATAGGGGATGCGAGAAATGTATGTATGACTGTATGTTTGAGGTGATGAGTGTATTGTGGTTTGCAGAGGCAAAAGGAGAAGTCAGGGTGTGGACAGTGGATGAAGTGGTGCTTGCAGAGTGAAGGTCAGGGATGTGTTTGAGGCAGTATGAACAGTAAATGTAAAAATTGTTGAAAGAAATGCAAATTGTAAAGAAATTGTAAAGAAAATGAAATGCAAAATGAATAGGAAATAAAATGTTTTTGTTTTGAAATTTTGTATGCTTTTTTTAATAGAAATAGAAATGCAAATGCAAAATGAGAAGCAACAAACACACACTGAAAATGCAAACAAAAATTAGACAAAATACAATATTTTTTAAATGCAAACACACACAAAATAAAAAACACACAAAAATCAGACAAAAGTAATTTGAAGAATAAAAAACTAAAATCAAAATAAATTCCTTGGCAACCAGCGCTAAAAACTTGTTCGTGTCAGTCAAATTCTATCGCGTTAAAAATAGCCAATCAAATTAAAATTAAAATTACTGCAAGCGCACGACGTACAGTTCTAGTACGTAGTGAGTACGGGTCGATCGGTAGGAAATTATTAGATTTTAAATTTCTATTCAATCAAATTCAACCAAAGTCGAGAGAATGTTTTAACTACAGAGAAAATGTAAAAACTACAACTACAAAACTGAATGAAAACTATGAGAATAAAATGACAATTTAGAGATAATTTCACTCTCTAGATTACATAGTTCAAAAAATATGAAATTATGATCTCTTTAATTTTTTTATTAGTGGGTTTAATTGATGTGTTTATCACAAGTATGGCATATTTGTGCTATTAATTAGCCAACACAAGCCATCAAACTATAATACACTCTTTAAACCACTTACTAATTCTCATGAAAAATGACAACAAGTTAAAAATGAAATCTATTTTAAGCATGGCCTATTAACTATTAATTAAAAATATATACCATCAAATTTTATTTTCAAAATTCACTTCATTACCATAATCATATGTAGATAAAGAGATAATTTGTGTTTAGTGATTGTTTAAGCATAAGGCTTATTTGGTGTCAACGCTATAGGCTATCAAATTCAAAGCAAGAACAATAAGTTACACCACTTCAAGCATTGTAATTAAGCACAAAAAAAGAGCAAAAATTATCAAAATATTGAAGCTACATGTAGAGAGCTTCATTGCCCCTAAATTGAAGGGGTTTAGCCTCTCATTTTTGTTATCATATCAACAATTGTAGTATGCAACATGAAATAAAAGAGAAGGAAAAGGAGAGCAAAGTAAAAGAAGAGCTAACTAAAAAGAAATAAAACTATTTTATTTGCATGAATAAATGAAACCACACTACTAGCATGAAAGGAAATGAACATGTAATTAAAAGGAAACAATAATTAAAATTACATAAAAAAGGGAAAATTACATAAGATAAAAATGGATAATTATCGATGAAAAGAGAAAGAGAGCTTTCTTTTATTTTTTAATCTAAGCTAAAATTTACTAAGAAGAAGAGAGGTTACATGAAGCATAAGGGTATTTATACATGTATGAAACTAATCCACTTTTTTGAGGAATGCCCAAAATACCTTTTAGGAAGTGTGGAAGCCAAGTAATCATTAGTATCAAATAATCATCATTTAAGTGTGCATGAAGCTTTAACTCTATTAACATTTGCATTAGCCTCTAATTTGTACATTAAGAACGGTGGGTAGGTGGGGTCCTCCATTATCATGAGTTTGAATTATTTTCATCTTAGTTCCTTTGTATTCATTTGTGCATGCATATTTTCCATGAAACTCTCTTTCATTTGAAACCAAATTCCTACAAATAATGTAGAAATTCACAACTAAATTTTCATAAATTAATATATGCACAAAAATGACCGTTTTGCTCTTATATGAAGATGAATATACGAAGATTTTAGAATAATATGAATTTTGGTTTAAAAATATTAAAATACCCGATATTATCATTTATTTAATTTAATTAGATTCAATATGGTGATAAAAATATACACATTTTCGTACACATCATTATGAGAAGGCTTACAACATTTTCTTGTCTTTTGAATCCCATGAGGATTGCATGCCGGTAAATCACATTGGCGGATTTACCCTACATATAGACTAATTTGCTCCGGCACGCCATCTCGGTTTATTTTTCCATACACTTCCAGTCAGTTATGACGTACACTTCGCATGATCTCTTAGTTGTCGAACTCTTTAGATATCTGGAGGCATGATAAATCTTATTGGTGTTGTAGTCCACTACATCAACTGCATCATATCTCCATTGATAACGCTACTTCTCTTCGTTTATACTGCGTCTTCGACAATCTTCATTATCCGTGACGTCTTTATATGTCCTAGCAACAATCGTTTAGACATAGTGACGAGGGACAATGTCGCCACGATTTGGGTTGCGACTCATGAATCAGTCTTCTAGGATGGCTACTAGCAGTCTAGTAGTCAAATCCTATGCCGAACTTGAGAAATGTTAAATTTATTAATTATAAATCAATTGATCATCCTAAACGACATTCTTTTCGAAATGTCATTTTAAATTCATCATATACCATTTTATTTATCATATTCGTGCAATATAGTTTAACTAGGAGATAACAGCATTATTTATAACAATAACAATTTTAAACACAACATTGAATATCAGTAATCAAATTAAAATCAAGTAAATAACTCAAACTATGGGATTTAAACTAAACGAATGTGTATAATATTATCTAAGCAAGTATATAATCACACTGATCTATATTTTTTCTATCAAAGAGAATTTCGAATTATTTAACTTGGATTTATTCTTTTAATCCTAGTTTAATTTCAAATTAATATTGACTAAGTCAGATCTAAACTTTAAAATTATGAATTTCATCTCAAATTATTTCAACTCTATACATAGGAATTTTTGAAAGAATAATCTTGAATTTTATTTTCTTTCTCATCCTTTAAAGGTATTTTAAACTTTTTAGTTCAATTTTAAATCCAAAATTAAATTAATTACTCAACTTTAATCCTTAAAAATCCAAATTTTGTCTCAAATTAATTCAAATATGGTTTCAGAATTTTTCAAACCAGTATGCTTTAATTTTTTCTAGATTTGCATTTTAAAAATAGTTTTAATTTGAAAAATGATTTAATAAGCTTTTTGACCGCCTTATAAATCATAGGTAATGATGGTAAATTATTTTGTAAAAATGTTTACAAAATAAGTAATTTGAAAAAATATCGATTATGCAACCGAAAATTGTTTTATCGATGTACAGCTTTTTATCCATCAGAAGTTGTTCGGATTTTTTTACATACACTAATTTGGTTAGGAATTAAAGAAAATGAAATTAAAATGTCATTAATGGAAATAAACTTTATGGATGATGTCATGCATGAGATAAGGGAAGATATTTAGAAAATGAGCTTAAATGGAAAGTCTTAAAAGATAAGTAAATGATAAAGGATAAGTGATTTTGTAATTAAAGTCATAAGGTTTTTAAGGAATTATTGGTCTTTTCCCATCACATTCCTATATAAGGAGGGGTGCATCCTCAGGAAATAATCACAAACAATTCTCAAAGCTTGAGATTAAGTAGGAGGGTTGAAAATGGTGGAAGTGCTTAAGCACTAATTCACTTATTACTCTCCAACTTTTTTCAAAAATTAACCAAATCTTCTCAATTCTCTTCTTAACTTCGTCTTTAGGCCTAAGACATCTTAGGAGGCATGATTAGTAAGTAAAAAGTGGGAGGAGGTAAGAGAAAGAGAATGATTTAGAGGGGCTGTAAGCATGGAGGATGATGAGGTAGGTGTTGGCTTTGGTTTGAAAATGCTAAAAGTTGGACCTTTAGGATTATGTTGATGGAAGGAGTTGGTTTTTTGGTTCTTGTAGCATGATTGGTTTTGGAATGGTTCTAATTGTGTTGTCTCACTATCTTATAAGTATATATTATGCGTGTATATGTTGTGTTCGAATTATGAAGTTAATGGGACATTAATTAAATAAAGTTAAAAACTTTGGACCCCTCTTTCTTTTGAAAGCAAATGATAACTTTATATTATATAACATCACTTATATTACCCTCTTAAACATGTGGCATAGCCTTGAATTGATGTTTAAATGATTATTTAACTTGTGTGTTAAATTAAAGAAAGATTGAAAGTGTTTGAAACGAGATAGTCGTTATAAGTGCACTACGGAATCCCTTGTTTTCAGGAATTTTTATAAATAAATGGAAATATATTCTTAGGGATTTATTTACATGGTTTTTTAGTACCCTAATAGTAGTACTTGCTATAAAATTTCAAATCTTAAATCATTTTTTTAAATGATTAAAACTAGTCGCAAAGATTCTACTTTTCAATGTTGTTTTAATACGGGCTTTTAACAACATTTCTAAATGGTGTAGTAAGTCGCTTATTGTTTTAAATGTTTTAAATGTGAAGTTTTAGCTAGGTTTTCATGATTTAAATGGTTTTATTAATTCTTTTCTATATAAAATATTTTTATGAAAGTTTTTATCAAATGTATCTGTAGATGAAAAGAGAATAGAAGTTTAAACATACAGTTTTAATAATTATTTATGAATTTTTGAAAGTAAAGTGCTACAAAACGTAAAACAAGTTTTTAATCAAACTTATAAATTAGTTATTTTCATGTAATATTTTACATAGATATACAAGTGTTTCTAAAGTATTATTTTATATATATATATATATATATATCAATATATATCAATTTTGAAAAAGGTGGTTGACTAGACTTAACACTAAAATCCGACAATAAACTTGTTTGTTTGTGAGATTCAAGAATGAGGTGTCTAAGCAAGGCTTGGAGCAGGGCCCAAACTTAACTGGCTTCACTCTTGAGCAGGGAACTGTATAAGTTGAAATGTCAAAATGTGTTAATCTTTTTGTTTACTTACTTGTCTAAAAAGGTAACCAACTTCGCTTAAATGCTAAAAGCCGACGAAGTAGGCTTGTTTGTTTCTAAGAGTTAAAGATTGATGTCGAGTAGGAACAGGGAAAGAGAGCTCTATCCTACCGGTTTCCCTCTTGAACGAGGAGTAGTTAAGTCTGGAATGTCGAAAACGGTTTGACAACGTTGTTTATTACTTATTTATGGAAATAATTAATACTACACTTAAAACTAAAAGCCGACGAAGTAGGCTTATCTATTTCTAAGAGTTAAAGATTGATGTCGAGTAGGGACAGAGAAGTAGAGCTCTAATCTACTGGGCTTCCCTCTTGAATGAGGAATAGCTAACTCAGGAATGTCGAACGAGTTAAGTATTCGAACATTGATTCGTATAAGCAATTGTTTTGACTAGATAATTGATTAGTCGACTATCGAACTTAACCTATCATTAAACTTAAGTCTTTAAAAAAAATGTTTTAAAGATAATACAAGTATGAAATGTTTTTGGGTTTATTGTGACAATGTGTTAATAAAATTCTCCTTTAACTCTTTTTGATTATACTTATGAATGTAAATAGATCTTTAAAAGAATATTTTAAATACAAGCTTAAGCGAAATGGTTTTGGGTTTGTAGTGATAATGTTTAAATAACAACAGTTTTAAACCTTGTGAATGGATTTTTGAAAGTATTTAGATCTTTAAAATGGATATTTAAAAGAAATTATATGCAAGGAATCTTTATGAAAAATATAGAACAATAAAAGGTTTAAAGTAAGAAATCTTGTTGATGATTTGTGGATATACTTGTACTGTTAGAGATAAGTACATGAATACTTTTTGAAGTATTAAAAGAGTACAAATTAATAGTAGAAATTGATAAACAAAGTTTTATTGGATAAATTGAGTTTTACTAATAAAAAAGGTTTTAATTGATAAAATATTAATTAAACAAAAAGGGGATTAGAAGTCGCTTATTTACTTAATCATGCTTTGTGTGACTTGATCATGCTTTATATTTTTCCTCGTTTGTGGAAAATATTAAGTCATATACTTAGCACTAAAAACTGATGAAATAGGCTTGTCTATCTTTGGGAGTTAAGGTTGATATTCGTGTAGGGATAGAGCAATAGAGCTCTAACCTACCAGCTTCACTCTTGATCGAGGGACAGCGTGAGATGAAAATATCAAAAACGTGATAAGTATATAAGACATGGTTTCCATATGTGATCGCTCTCATTGTAATAGAATGACCAAATTCGTAAATTCAGTCTTGGAGAGACTGAGATCGGTACATGTTTTGCTTACCGAAAACCACTACAAGGCCGAGATACATGTTTTATCTCTTGGAACTGAATATGTTGAGATGAGGAAATCTATGTGGAGATTAGAGATCTTTTTAATAATACTTGAACACATGTACTTGTTCGTGATCTATTTAGGATGTGGGAATCCATGCATGATTCAGAGTTTTGTTGACATATGGGAATCCATATGTGGTTTCATGATCTGTTCGAGATGTGAGGATCCAATTTGGGATTCGTGTTCTGTTTGAGTGATGAAGACTCATGTCAAAGATGTTGAAGGTGACCTCAACCTCGAAAATGGCTATAGGCAGAGTAGGATGCACAATCTAGGGTTTCGTAGTCCCACGATAGAGTACTATAAACTCTATTATCTAGAGTATGCTTATCGATGTTGCATGTGGGAGTTGATGGTATTTGGTTCCACATGGTTCATGTTACTGTTCGGGCGTAGGCCTTTGTGTTTATCTTACGGTATATTTATCTAGAGATATACGACATTTGGAAGGTGGTTTATGATCCTTGTGCATGGAGTTTGGATTCAACTTCCCCGAAAAGATCTCCATGGAAAATTCACTATATGAACGTTTGTTATCGCCTTTTGTTGTACCCTTATTATGTTGGAATGAAATCAACGTAACCATTTCAATTATGATTAATATTTATTTTGAACCTTAGACATTATTATACTATCACTAATTTCTCTATAAACTGTTTGGTTATAGGATAAAAACCTATCTGTGTTTATGTACGGCAAGGTCTTATGAAATACTTTATTTTGAAAGATTTTTATAAACATTAAAAATCTATTTGATTTGTGTTTGTCATGCTGGTTTACTAGCCTGATTCAGGTGTTATTTTCTTATAATGCTCAGTTCTTCCCCGTGTATGTTTCTAGATTTAGCCGTAGATGCTTTGGAGTTTCTGGAGATGAGTTGGATGATTTCCTACCATAGTATTTATTTGCAATACAATGCTTTGTATGTATATATCAGCATTTGTGATGACTGGTTGTTATAACTATCTAGGCTGATTACTGTAACTCTAAAAAATATTGTATCCTAGGATGATAGTTTATATTGTCTTTTGGTATTATATATGATCATTTCGTTGTGAGATTCTAATATCTTGTTCCTTCTTCCTTGTTTTATTTCTTTTTCCTTTCATTTTACTCTAACAATTCATCCTTCTAGCACTTGGACGCTCGGACATGAATACCATTGATGTATTAGTGCCAATATTCGGGGGTCGAAAGGGCTGAGCATTGCAACAAAAGATATTGATTTTGATGACAACCACCATATAAATATAATGATTTTCCAAGTTGGATAGAATATTTTGAAGAATGTTACATATGTTTATACAAGAACAAGATAATCGTGTTTGAGGATTGATCAATAAAAAGACTAAAGCTCAAGATTTAGAGATGATCAAGATATTTGAAGATTTTATGAGTTCAAAGACAAAAACACGAAGATTTCAAGACTATAGGTCATTGGAAATAAATATTAGAACAATTGTCAAAGTCCTTGGATAGCAACCATTTGTTCCTTAAATACTCTCTTATCAAATTATTTACTTTATATATTTATTATATTAAAAGTATAATTTTACAAATATTTTATAAAAAAAATTCATATATTAAAGTATTTAAAAACTATGTTTAAAAGTTTTATAAATTATTAGAATTTTATAAACACTTTAAAGGAATTTTGTTTTTCAAAACTAATAAGGGTATGTTGACATACCCTATGTATGTCGATTTATAGACCGTTGAAGGGGTGCCTTTTGGATTTTGGATAGTTGTGATTTTTAATCTTATCTTTTTATGGATAGAGACATCCCTTCATACACTATATAAAGGGGACTGGAAACCGAATTTTATCAACTACTTTCTCTACTTTCTTCTTACTCCAAATTGTCATCATATATTTCACAAAATCCACTTTCTATACTCTTCGAATTCAGTCAAATTCAATCTCTACTTTACTACATTCACTCTCTACAATCTGCTTACTGATTTGAAAGTATTCTCTCATTAATTCATAGATCAAAGTGCTATGGAAAGGGCTATAGGATATTTTGTATCCAAAGTACAAATGTTTGTATTAGAATCAACGACTCTATACTATTAATTGTCTGAGTGGCTTGTTGCCCATTCAAATCAAGTAGGTGTTTTTGTTGCCCTTTTAAATTAAGTGGGTGTGCTTGAAGGCCAGTATCAAGTGGGTGATCTTGTTGCCCGATTAAATCACGAAAGTCTACCTTAAACTCCTTAATCAGGACGGTGTATCTTCTTACCTTGAAATCAAGTATGTATTCTAAATTGTTTGCTACCTGTTTAAAGAAGGTGGTTGGAAAAGAAATCTGTATATACACTGTACAAGACTAGACGTAGGATTGGTTAATCCAAACTAGTATGGAAACTCCCAGTGTCATCTCTCTTACTTTAACTTTACTTTTACTACACACATATATATATATGTATATATGTATGTATGTATGTGTATGTGTGATTGATAATCTGTGCTTAAATATAAATTTTGCAATGAGGAAGAAAAATTCCATATAAGTTATAAAACACTGTCCACCCCTCCTCTAGTGTTAAAGTAACCTTAAGATCCATTCACAATAGTAGTCCTACACTATTTCCCACAATATATAGATCTATCATAAGAAGTATATATGCGTATACAATACTGAACACAAATTTTAAAAAAACGAATGAATATTTTCTACACACAATATTACAATAATTCGCTGCTAAACATTTTAGCATTCAACTGTTAAGAAAATAGCTCTATTGAGATTCATATTTATGTTGAGTCTGACGACCCAAATTTCGATGCTCGAAAATCGACATCCATACTTCACCCGTATTCGAATGTCGTAGATTCAAACGTCGAAATCTGAATTGCCGGAGCTTATAACACATTAAGTACAACAACACAATAGAAGAAAATGAATAATATCATTGATATACAACATTGATACAACATCAGATACAAATGAATATCAATATTTAACAGAGATACACAACAACAGAAAGAAAATCTTTGACAAGGGAACACCAACTTTAACTTCAAAAGGGAGAAGGATAGAAATCCCAACAATTCCATCTCTAAAGCCAAAAGACTCTAAGTCGAAAGCTCGAACCACTATCGTCGTTGTAATGAAGCAAAGTAGGTAATGGTTGTAGTGAAACAAATGCTATTGCCAAATCCAAAGGCTCCAAAGATATCGAATCTACATCTACTATCTGACTATCTAAAAAATCTAACTTTAGACTGCTCGTATTGAAAATCGTGGGCACCCAGAGTTTAGAAAGGGAATAATAAACTCTAGGTCAGTCATGGGACTGGCATGAGCAAACAAAAACGGTTTTATCTTTAAAACAAACAACAAAAGATTTTAAAGTTGAAATCCGCAATGCTTTTTGGAAAATGAAACTACTGTAAGGCCTCCCGGCACACACACAATGCAATCGCACGCTTGGAGAAGATTTCTTCTTATGATAGTCAAACATGCTTGATGCGCGAAATCCTTTTTGATATTATTATTAGCGCATAGTGCAGAAAACCTTTTGAAAGTATAATATTAATCTTAGCCAGCATAGGTACCATTATATTATGCCTACTATAGCTACCATTTAAGAATGGTAGGTTATACAACTGCAATCGTAATTGGAGCGTATTGGTGATTAGATTTCCAACAAATGGTCAGGCAAAGGAACTTCCTGCGCCACATGGGTACGCCTCTGGAGGGACGCCCCGAGAACCTAACTGGATCTCTGCGAATACAAGGCCGGGTTACCTCTGTAACTAGGTGACTACTACACGAGTATGCCACTCCCCGGTCATTACCGACATTTATCCGAGCGCTCAATACCAACAATCACAAAATAATAAATTTGCAGCAACCACATAGGTTAAGTATCTGGGCTCCATACCATGATACCACCCTTTTCCAGAAGGAAATGGACATACCTTTAGGGGGCACTACCCTCAAATAACATTGCCGCATCTTTCCTGTTTCGACCATTTCGGGTTATGAGGTACAACGAGGTCACGTCCACAAAGCTACGCTTTACACAAAAGCCATGCTTCGATCAATACATGATCAGCGGCACTTCGTATACCACATTACCAAATTGGGATTGTATCACTAGTAACCATCAACTACATAACCTCTGAGCTAGTACGTCTCAAAGACGGGTGTTAAGCTAAGAGAATAAATTCTCCGCCACCAAACAGAAATGTATTTGATAGAAATCAGCTTTACATCTCAAAGTGTAACGTTAGACATACATCCATACAAGTCTGTTTCGGGTTCGAACAGAACCGAAGGCACTTCAGAAGAAGCCCTTGCAATCCGGGTAATCCCAAATCACGTTCGGACTCCCCATCACAAAGGGCGATCAAATCTCTATACAGGGGCCAATCGATGCAGAGACATTCGACACGTAATCCTTTCGCTTTTGAAAATACCCGGTCTATACCATCAGTCTTCAAATGTAATCCATATTGTCGTATCATTATTCGGAATGGGCTTTATGACACAAAGTCCTTCCCCGGCTAAACCGAATAATGAGCGCTCAATTTTAAAAATATATGGATATTGGGATCTTAGTTAAGTCATAACTTTTTACCCCACTTTTTAAGGTCACTTTCAATTTGAAATGAAGTTCACCATTTTTCACAAAGATTCATTCATAGCTCTCAAAACTATTTCAATTCCAATTTTTTTATACGGAAGATACATAAATTACATTCATCACAGCTTAAATCAAAATAATTCATATCACAAAGCATCACATATCAGGGTATCAAACATTTCAAAGCATTCCATACAATCCAAATATTAAATCAGTCATCTGATAAATTTAAATCAGATTAATTACGTATGAATAAATTACTAATCCTGGTTAATTAATATTAATTAATTACAAACCATTTTGATAAATTATCCTTTAATCATTAATTAATTAGTTAACCTTGAATAAATTTATTAATTATTAATTAATCAACCTTAATTAATAAATCAATTAACCTTAAATCATTAAATAATTAACCATTAATTATTTAATTATCCTTTAATTAAGTTTCCTCAATTACATTAATTAACTAACCCTAAATTAATTATCATTTAATTAATTACCCTTAATTAATTACATTAATTAAATAATCCTTAATTAATTACCATTTAATTAATTAATCCTTTAATTAATTACTTTAATTAATTGATCCTTTAATTACTCAATTACCCTTTAAGTAAGCAACTAACTTTTAATAAATCATCACCTTTAATTAATTAGTCACTTTAACTACATTCAGTAATCATCTATTAATCATTCACCTTAATTACTTCCAATAAGTAATATTCTTAATTTCTTACATTAACTAACTACCCTTTAATTAAATATTTGGTTAATTAACCCCTTTCATCCTTCTTAATTCAAACCACATCTTATTATATTTTTAAAACCTTATGAATTTAATTACTTAACTAATCTAATATGTAATTACTTTTAAAACAAATAATTTTCTAAAGATATTTTAAATTTTTGTAAACACTTGGAAATTTATTCCAAAAGTACCTAATTATAAAGATTATTTTTCAAAAAAACAAATTTAAAATATTTAACTTTAAAACTTAATAACATTTTTATTTTTCTTTCATTTTTAAATCTGGTTAACTTAGCTTCCACAAAACCCAAGCAAATTCATCAAATGCTCGAGCTAACTTCAACATTTTCCCGAGCAACATATCTTTCTAAACTACTTCGAGTCAATCCTTCGATTTCACGAGCTCAAACCCAAGCAAGTTCTCTCTCTCCCAAATCGATAACCATTCCAGATACTGGTGATACGCGTTCACGTGCACAACCGATCGAAGCTTCTCCGATCAACCACGACCACATTGCCACGTCGTCGACAACTTACCTGAGCCTCCCAAGCACCCAGATGCCTCAAACTCGACGTAGATCGACATCGAGCACTTCAACTCAAAACTAAAACCAACACGATCGAAAAAAACCATCATCGTCGACGACTCGTCCACGATCATCCACACCATCCGAACAGGAGCTTCGTCAAACTCCCCTACTTCGATCACCCCAGGTCCGGTTGACTGTGATCAACCCAAGACGTCACATAAACTCACAAATCATCATCGACCAATCAAGCTTGTAAAACCCTAAATCCTCATCGATGCGCCACTATTGTGGATTAAAAATCCACTGAATATTTTTTTGACAAACCCCATCACCTCAGCCACCTCCAGTTTTGAACTCGATGAACAACGCTAAGCCGATCGACGGTAATTGACAAAAAAGTCAAAGTCGTTCAACTTCCAATATCTCGATGATTACACCTTTAAAAATCATGAAATGTTTTTCTAAATTCATGTTTTTGAAATATGAATTTATTTATATGATCAAAGCTTGAAGATTTAAAAATCAATTCTTCGACTTGAATTCGTTTTTACTGACATTACTGATTTCCAGAAATCCTACTTATTTATTTTACTTAATAATACTTTTAAAAATAATGTTATATTGATACAAACATGTCTTCTCCAGAGATTTTAACTTGAATTCGATTTAAATGGGAAGATATGAATTTCTTCCCTGTGAGTTGAACTTGTAGTTATAAACAGAGGAATATATTAACAGATACATAGACATTTAAAGATTGCATTCACATCCATTCATTTTCATAGGCAAACCAAAATATATATACGGGTTTGAGAGTTTACTCACTTGAGAGATGGACAGAGGACTGGAAATGTTTTTAATTTGAAAACTAGAACATTTGTATTACTGGAATTTTGATCTTTTAGCTGAGAACTTGATACTTGAATTGATCTGGAATCTTGATACATTTGACCTGCTACCTGAATTGGTTGTTGAATTGAATCTTTTAACTTAATAGCTTGCTTTGGATTGAAAATGCTTTGAGTCGCAAACTGACCTTGTTTCAGATTTGAAAAGAAGCCTTTATTTGATTTCAGATTAATTTCCAGGTTTTGCTTTGAGGTTAAAACAGACTTTTTTTGATATGGTTTTTGAAATTGTTATGCTTCAATCTGTTTGGATTTGCTTGTTTGATTTTCATTGATTAGTTTGAAACAGACTTCGGATTTTTCAAAATATTGTTTGTATAATTTTCTTTAGTTTTGATTTTTAGAAGGTGAAGAGAAAGTTTGAACTGAGATAGTTAACCAAGTTTCTTCTTTTGAAAACATATTTTATATAATTCTAAATTTAAATAAAAATGTTATTTTGCCACTTTTTTATGTATAATAAAATCAAGCTAACACTTGTACAAAGTCATACTATTATTTTTTACACTTGTTAACATATTTAAATTTATGTTTTAAACCCTTGTTTAGAAATTATGTTTCAAAGCTTTGTTAAACGTTATTTATTTTATGTAAATTACCTACATTTGTTTATATTCTAAAAGAAATGATCCTTTTATAAATCTTATTAATTTTCAATAGGTATATATATATACATATATGTAAGTTTTATAGCTTTTATTTATTCTTGTTTATATGTATACATCATACATACATTTTCAACTATTAAGACTTATATAATTTTATAAAAGAAAAATGATTCAGAAATCAATTATACACCAAATATTTTTTCAAAAGAGATATATATACACATCAACTTTTATATTTATTCTTGTCTTATATTTGCATTCATACATTTTATTTTGTACTTATACAATTTTAAAAACAAATGATTTTAAATTAAATTATTCATTACTAATAAATAAATATATATCCATACATGTTAGTTCCTTGGAAATATAAAGTTAATAAACCCAATTTATTTATAAAATATCTACAACTGAAAATAAAATGTTTTCAAATTCAATATAATTTTAAAATAAATATTTTTAGATTTTTTCCAAATTTAACTTCTATTTAAAATCAATTCGTATAAACAAAAAATATTTCAGTTAATTTGGAAAGATTCAAATTAACTCACCATTATATTCACAATTTAATTCAAAATTTTATTTAAATTACCAATTTAAATTCGACTCAAAAACCGGGATTGTTATAGATTCCCTCTTAAGAAAATTTCGTCCTCGAAATTTGCTATACAGGGAGACAAACAAAGAATAGATAGAGAATGTTTTATCGGATAAAACTGAATATCTTTTCTACATTTGGCTTACCAAATCAGAATATCATCAATAATTACGAGAATGAACTCATTCCATATCTCACAAGATACTCGGGTCACCAGATCTACGAAATATGCAGGGCATTAGTTAGTCCGAAAGGATAACTAACTGTTCATAGAATATATTTGGACCCTAAAGAATAGACAAATAGATTCAATTTTCCACAATTATCAAACAGATATGGATTCCAAACTTAGGTCGAAATACCCCAAATTTACACCGACTTGACCCTCTTAGGACTTAAATCTTCACAAGAAATTACAACAAAATTTCAAATTTGGTTTTTACCTAAATCGTTCTATAGATACAATCCAATTTAACTTTATATTTGTTAATCAATTGATTCAATTTAGATTCCAAATTTATTAAAGTTAAAACAGAAAGCTGAGGGAAATAGATGATTAGAATACGAGATAGGAAACTTATCTACACGATTCGCGGGTAAATAATACAGATTCATCACAGATAAATAAATTACATTCATCACAGCTCAAATCAAAATAATTCATATCACAAAGCATCACATATTAGGGTTATCAAACACTTCAAAGCATTCCATACAATCCAAACATTAAATCAATCGTTTGATAAATTTAAATCAGATTAATTACTTATGAATAAATTACTAATCCTGGTTAATTAATATTAATTAATTACAAACAATTTATTAATTATCCTTTAATCATTAATTAATTAACCTTAAATAGATTCATTAATTATTAATTAATCAACCTTAATTAATAAATCAATTAACCTTAAATCATTAAATCATTAAATAATTAACCATT
This sequence comes from Allium cepa, assembly GCA_030765085.1. Taxonomy (NCBI): domain Eukaryota; kingdom Viridiplantae; phylum Streptophyta; class Magnoliopsida; order Asparagales; family Amaryllidaceae; genus Allium; species Allium cepa. Next base: position 213,605,948 of record CM060930.1, on the reverse strand, counting down.
AATTATTTAATTAACCTTTAATTAATTTTCCTTAAATACATTAATTAATTAACCCTAAATTAATTATCATTTAATTAACTACCCTTGTTAATTAATTAATCCTTAATTAATTAACATTTAATTAATTAGTCCTTTAATTAATTACTATTTAATTAATTAATCCTTTAATTAATTACTTTAATTAATCGATCCTTTAATTGCTCAATTACCCTTTAAGTAAGTAGCTAACTTTTAATAAATCATCATCTTTAATTAATTAATCACTTTAATTACATTCGTAATCATCCATTATTCATTCACCTTAATTACTTCCAATAAGTAATTATTCTTAATTTCTTACATGAATTAACTACCCTTTACTTAAATATATTGGGTAATTAACCCCTTTAATGACTTTTTAATTCAAACTATATCTTATTATATTTTTAAACCTTATGAATTTATTTACTTAATTAATCTAATATGTATTTACTTTTAAAACAAATAATTTTTTTAAGATATTTTAATTTTTTGTAAACACTTGGATATTTATTCCAAAAGTACTTCATTATAAAGATTATTTTTAAACAAAACAGATTTAAAATATTTAACTTAAAACTTAATATCATTTTTATTTTTCTTTCATTTTTAAATCTGGTTAACTTAGCTTCCACAAAACCCAAGCAAATTCGTCAAATACTCGAGCTAACTTCAACATTTTCCCGAGCAACATATTTTTCTAAACTGCTTCGAGTCAATCCTTTGATTTCACATGCTCGAACCCGAGCTAGTTCTCTCTCTCCCAAATCGATAACCATTCCAGATACTGGTGATAGTGTTCATGTTCACAGGCGATCGGAGCTTCTCCGATCAACCACGACCACATCACCATGTCGTCAGCAACTCACCTGAGCCTCCTAAGCACCTAGATCCCTCAAACTCGACGTAGATCAACATCGAGCACTTCGATTCGAAATTACAACCAACATGATCGAAAAAACCCATCATCGCCGACGATCTCGTCCACGATCATCCATGCCATCGCAACAGGAACTTCGTCAAACTCCCCTACTTCGATCCCCCTAGGTCGGGTTGATGTTTGCACAAAAAATGGGCAAACACCTCCAAGTCGTGTGATTTAGTTGATTTTATGTGATTCTTAATGATTTAGATGAGTTATGTAAATATGAAAAAAGGCAAGGGGCTGAAATGCAAAAGACACGCAGATTTATAGTGGTTCGGCCAGAACGTGCCTACGTCCACTTTATATGTTATTATCTTCTTTTTTTAGATTACAAGTACAATGCTTGGTGTACAAGTGTATGAAAGTAGTTTGAAAGTTCCTTCCGTGCTTGAGCTCTCAAACTTGTCTCCCATTGTTGTACCCCTGCCCCTCTATTTATAGAGTGAGGCTGGGGGCAGGGGTCCTGAATGTATATAGCTGCTGGTGGGCCCGGGCTGAAGCAATCTGGCCTGGTAGTTATCTGGTTCGGCGAGGCCTCATTCGGCAAGGAGCTTGGACCGGTGGTAGGAGTGGTCCGGTGGTAGGTGTGTATTCGGTAGTGAGGTGGTTCGGTAGGTGGGTAGGCGAAGCTTGGTTCGGTGCTTGTTTGGACAGGTTGTGGAGAAGAGGCTATGGTCCGGTGGCATGTTGAGGAAAGTGTGGTTCGGTGCTGAAGCGGAGATGGTTTGGTTCGGCAGTGGTCTCTGGACCGGTTGTTTAGTGGAGGACCGGATGAGGTTTGACCGGATGAGAATGCCGGATGAGCTTATGCCGAGTGGGAATGCCGGATTGACTTCCATGCTTGTATCGAGCCATGTGTTTGCTGAATGATGTGGTTGCGAACCCGGGTGAAACTGTCTTGGTCTCGAGATCTTCTGGGTGAGAATTCGCCCAACATTTGCCCCCCAAAGTGGGGCACGTGCTTGCATGTGTCGCGCTTTGTTTCCCTGTGGTAGAAAGGCTTGTTTTGTAATGCCATGGGCTGGATGTTTGTATTCTGTTGATGTCCTGCAAAGGAATTTACAGTTTTAGTGTGGTTTCAAATAACGATCGCTCGGGATCGAAATTTTTGAGATAGAGTGAATCGTGCCGTTCGAGGCGAGAGAGTGTGCCCCGAGGGGGTTTAGCGTTATCGATGCCAGGTTCACGTTAGAGTGGATCCCTGGGTCGTTCGTCAAGGTGGTTTATCGCCAGCTCAGAGCATGCCTAGGGATCGTTCGCGACCCCGTACATGTGTAAGTAGCTTAGCCATTTCATAACTATCAGAATCAAATATCCATTTAACCGATGAGCTTAAAAAAGGATGTCAAAGTGCAAATTCTCACGACGATAGCGTTAATAGCCATTCAGAGCGTGCCTATGGACCGTTCGTGGTCGCGTACACGTGTAAATGATTAACCCACGTTGGTGGGAGATTTACGACTCATTCATTGTTATCATATTCTCTACTTTATTAGTAGGTCCTAGAGTTCGGTACTTATCTGATTGAGCCGCTCCGCGTGCCCCCTGCTTCTGACTTTCGCTGGTGGAGACAACGTCATTCGGTGTTTGGTTGGTCCGGATGGATGTTTTCATTCGGCATATGGGTGGTCCGGTATGCCGAACCATCTGGTCCGATGGTGCTCCTCCAGTCTATATATAGGGGCTATACCCCCTTAGGTTTTCTTCACCGAATCAGAGAGAGCCGAATCAATTCATAGCCGAACCAACTCTTTGCCGGACCAAGCTTTTGCCGAATCAGGTATATCCCCTTTCGCCGAATGAACTTGATAACCGAATGCGCTAATGCCGAATACGTACGAAGGTCCTCGTTTACCGAATGGGCCTTAGGCCTTAGTGCCGAATGGATGTATACCGAATGACTCTTAGTGCCGAATGTCATGTATACCGAATGACTCTTAGTGCCGAATGAACCTATTATCTCCCTGCCGAATGAACTCACTTGCACTGCCGAATGAACTTGATATTTTAGCAGAATTCCGGACTTATGCATTCTTTTTTGCTTACATCTCTGTATTCTTTGTTCTAACAACCTGTCTTTTTACTTTTGTGTATGCAGATAAATGTCTCGCAAGGCGGAAACACGATCAGACAGACGGAAATCCAAGGATGGAGGCGAGCCTTCCTCCGTGCCCCCAGCCCAATCGGGGTCCGGGGAGCATGGAACTGCCTCGAGATCGCTAGTGGAGGGGTATGGACCCCAGGAGCTCCTGGTCTCCCCTCCCGACTGCTTCCCTAGTTCTCTAAAGGAGGAGCAGCTTGATGCTATATCCCGTTCTTTCGGGATAGATAGGGCGCTTATGTTGCTTCCGGGAGTCGGGGTGATGCCATACAACCCTCCCGAAGGGTATTTCGCCTACAGCCGGTACCATTGCATGTGCGGGGCCATTCCCCCTATCAACGCCTGGGTTGTTAGCTTCCTTACATATCTAAAGGTGGCGCCTTTCCAGCTTCAGCCCAACTCGTATGCCATCTTGGTGTGCTTATATTCTATCTTCCAGAAGAGGTACGGGCGCTCTCCATCAAACCGGGAAATCCGGTATCTATATAATCTGAGGGGCTATAGGAAGGGGTCCCCCTACATTAGCTTAGAGTCGGCCGTCTCCTTCAAGCCGGTCCTGGACCTGTACTCAAAGTACAGCATGTTCAAGAAGGAGTGGTTCTTTGTGAGGGACGATTCTGTCTCCATTCGTCGCTTCACTTCCGGATGTAAGTTAACTCTTTATTCGTAATTCCTGTCTTGATTGCAATTCCTTTCCTTATGCGCTTCTGTTTTTTGTCAGCGACAGGTGGTTTTGCGGTGGTGGAGAGCGATCACCTAGTCCATATGGCAGCAGAAGTTAAGGCTATCTCCGAGAGGGACAGGTCAGCCGCCTATCTGATCAGGAATGCTACCCTCCTGGAGTACAATTTGATCCTGCCGCACCAGTCCGTGGTTAAGCAGAGGGACACGGCCGAGGAGAAGGCTGCTAAAGTTACGAAGGGGGTCACGGTGAAGAGTGGCAAGAGAAAACCCTTCGCACAGCATCCCGTCGCGGGGGGCAAGAAGCTTAAAGAATCGGAGGGTCCCTCTCCTAGTACTTGCCCGATCATTCCGGAGGAGGAAGGTGTGGAAGAGGGCGAAGGAGGCGATGTGGGAGGAGAGTCAGAAGGCGGAGGAGATGGCGATGGAGATGGTGATGGTGATGCTGGTGCCTTAACCTCTGGGAAAGATTCTGAACTGGATGAGGCCCTCCGTCAGGCCTTCGGGGAATCGGAGGAAGAATCGGAAGTGGAAAAGGCAAAGGAGGCGGGCAAGGCTGTGGCTGGTGCCGATCCATCCCCTAAAGGCTCCTCAGCTAGGGTAACTTCGGCGGTGCAAGGTGAACTTTTGTCCTCTGTCGATTCCATTTTCGATAAGGACTTAGAAATATTTTATGGTTCACTTCCGTCCTGGAATGAGATTCAGGACTTATTGCAGTACCCCACTCCTCCGCAGGGTTTGTATAATAGACGTGCCTTCACACTTTTCTTTCTTTTTACTTAACATGTTTCCTGAATTGGGGACCATCGTACGTTCGTAACACTTGTTCTTCATTTCAGGGGCAGGCCAGGTGGTTACAACATCAGACGTTCGACACCGCCTCGAACAATTCAAGTTGATGAGAGCTTCTGCGAAGCCTCCCACTGGTCGTACTGGGGACGTGGTCAAATACCGTCCTCTTCTTGGGGTCATCGAAAAGGGCATTCAAAAAAAGAAGAGGAGTCGTTCTTTATTTGAGCCTTCCCCTGGTCCGCAGCTTCCTGTTCAGCCTCCTCGTGATGCCACGGAGGAGAGTACGGAGTTTATCCCCCCTCCACCTGCTTCCAAGAATCCTACAGTTATCCGCATAAGGCGTCCTGACGTGCCCCGTGACCCCTTTGCCGGTCATCCTGATTTAGATCCAAGCTCTCGGGATATTTCATTTGATGAGGCCACGGGTGAACACCTCCTTCCCCGCAACCCCATGGTACGAGTGTTAGACGAGGCTAAGTCTCTAGATCTTGATCTGCTTACCACTCGGGTAGTTACCATGGGAGACGAGGCCAAGGCTAATATCGATCGGGTGGCTGAAGAGACCAAGAAGTTAATGAAGTATCATGCTCAATTGGTCAAGGCCGGGGAGGAGATTGGGAGTGCCAATATTCGGTTGCGGCTGAAGGTGGCTGATCAGGCCGAACAGCTTGCCGGTCAAGCCGTTCAGATTTCTCGGCACGAGGAAGCCTCCAGGCGTCTGAAAGAGACCATGGAAAAGGCAAGTAGGGCGGAATTACGGAAGATGGAGGCCGCCTGTAAGGAGCGGATCGACATGGCCATTGCGACAGTGGATGAGGTTCGGAATGCGGATCTCGAGCAGGTAGAGGAGTTGTCTGGGAGGCTTGAGGCCGCGGAGATGGATCAAGTTAAGTTAAAGGAGGAGATGGAGGAGATGAGGAGGTCTCTCCAGGCTGACTGCTCGAGATACCGATCAGAGAGGGATACCGCTGTCGCCAAGTTGCAGGCTTCCGAGGCCAGGGTGAGGGAGTTCGAGGAGAATGAGGGAATGATGGACGAGATGCTGCAGGACATGTACTTCCGCACTTGGAAGGAGGGCAGCTTGTCTTGGATGGATGACTATCCCCGGGTCATGGCCAAGATATATCTCCGGGCTTTAGAGGAGGCCAGGGTCGATGCGGGTAAGGAAGGTGGAGTGGCTTTTAGTCTGGATGTGGTCACTGCTCAGTTCTCGAAAGAGGAGCAAGTGGCGGTGAAGGAGGGGATGCGGTTGCTCGCTGCGGAGGAAGCGGGTGTGCAACTGGAGGATGAGGATCAAGCGGCAGACGCTGGTGAGTTATTCTTCACTTTTCCTTTTCTTTCTGGGTTTCCATGACTTGATTGTTTATCGTTTGTTTAATGGATTCCTTTTCTGAATTGGACAGGTGGAACTTCCGATCAACATGCTGGGGGTACCGGCCCTGCGGCCAAATAGGCTTGGGAAGTTGGTGATGGAGTGTGGACGCAGCTGGTTACTCGTCCGGATTCGGCCGCTTTTTATTTCTTTTTTACTGTTGTTTACGTTAGTCCAAAACATTGATGTGACTGTAATAATATTATTTGCAGAGAATAACTTGGTGCGATTTCATAATATAAGTTGATTTTGTTATGTTTAAACGTTGTTGTCATTTTGATGTGCTGCGTGAGAAGTATAACCATGTATATGCCTGTGATTTTAGTTGTGTTTGATGTTAAGCCTTTGCTTGAAATATAATTTCATGTTTTGCAATGTTGGTGTGACATATGAACAAGCTATAGTTATGCATCTATGTACAAGAGAAGAGAGTACCGTCCTTCATGTTTTATTTGCAGGCGGTAGTTTTGAGCATCTTGTGTAACTGATCATGAATATATCTGAGTACCTTGCCACCCAGTACGCGGGCTTAGATTCTCATGAGTGAATGCTCCCTGTTCGGTTTCCTGTACTTTAGAGTTTGTTATGCAGGATAGGGGAAAAGTATTTAAATGAAATGGAAATATAGAAAAGGTAAAAATTCCAGTCACGGAAGGCCGTCGATGTGCTTAAGTTCGTGGCAAACGGGTTTTGTAGTCACTTTCTCTAGCTGTGGGTCTTGGAGACATTTGTCACCCATCTTACGCCTCCGCGGGGAGTTTTCTTTTTTACCACAGCCGCACTTAAGACACATCGGAGCCGAGATCGCGCACGGTAACTACCCGAACCATTATGGTCCGTAATCGTGGGTATTATTCGATTTACCGTGGCCGGCTAGCGTGGGTGTCGTTGGCCGTGAACTACCCCTGGCTGGCCACACCTTATGTTGGGGCTTAAAGTAGGTTCACAGTTGCCGGCGAGCCGAACGCCGTAATGAGCTGCCATCGGCTATAGTCGGCCTTTATGATGACTTATAATCGGCTCACTACAGTTGGCTTTGAGGGCAGGCACGAGCAATGAGTTAACCCGCAGCAGAGGGATGCTGGAGCAAAAGAGTCTCATTGGGGAGTGCATAGAATCGTAGCGTACCTGTTAGGCCTTGTCCAGATGAGGCCGTGGTGCGTCTTGAGTGGAGATGCCATAAGATTTTGTTCAACGGAAAAGGATAAAGCTTAACAAGCATCCAAGATATAAAGGAACGAGTTAAAAAGAGACAAGATTTTTTAAAGTGGTTCGGCATGAAAATGCCTACGTCCACTGATTCTCTTTGTTAATTCACTTCATATCGGCAGTACAAGTTAAGAAAAGTATCGACGGAGGTGTCGGATGTTCCATGCCCTCTGGAACACCTCTCCGTCCACTGTTGACAAAATATAAGCTCCGTTGTGGAGGTCTTTATGAATTACATATGGTCCGTCCCAGATGGGGTCCAGTGCCCCGGGGCGCGGAAATATTCGCCTGAGGACAAGATCTCCTTCTTGTAAGATGCGATGTTTGACTTTGGAGTTGTATAGTGCTGCCACCTTTTGTTTGTGAGCTGCTGCTTTGAGAGCTGCATCGTTTCTCCTTTCCTCAATCAGATCCAAAGACATGAGGAGGAGTTCTTCGTTTTCTTCTGGATTGTAGTGGATCCAACGATGGGAAGGAACAATAGTCTCAACAGGGAGCATTGCCTCCGATCCGTATGCCAAAGAGAAAGGAGTATGTCCCGTTGATGTTCTGAAAGATGTGCGGTAGGCCCAAAGTGCCGTAGGAAGTTCGTCCACCCAAGCGCCTTTTGACTTTTCGAGTTTCTTCTTGATTAGGGTTTTGAGAATTTTGTTGACAGCTTCGACTTGTCCGTTTGCCTGAGGATAAGCTACTGATGAGAAGCTTTTATGAATTCCATGCTCTTGGCACCAGTCGGCGAATTCTTCGCTGTCAAATTGGAGTCCGTTGTCTGATATGATCTTGAGTGGTACTCCGTACCTGCACAGAATATTTTTGATCAAGAAGTTGATAACTTTTGCAGAAGTTATTTTATTTAGGGGTTCCGCTTCCACCCATTTGGTGAAATAATCGACTGCCACTATAGCATATTTGGCCCCGCCCCTGCCCGTTGGCAGTTCGCCGATTAAATCAATTCCCCATACAGCAAAGGGCCAAGGGCTGGTCATTTGAGTAATCTCATTTGTGGGTAGTCGAGGAATCTTGGCAAATTTCTGACATCTGTCGCATCTCTTGACGAAGTCTAAGGCGTCTTTGTTTAGTGTGGGCCAGTAATATCCATATCGGAGTATCTTTTTCGCTAGAGTCTGCCCTCCAGTGTGATCTCCGCAACTTCCTTGATGGATGTTGTATAAAATTTCCTTGGCTTCCCTTCCAGCGACGCATCTAAATAAGGGGCTAGATAAGCCACGCCGATAGAGGATGCCTTCTTGTATTGTGTAGTGGGGAGCTTTCCTCAAAATTCTCCTTACTTCATCACGTTTGTCTGGTAGTGTGCCGTCCTGCAAATATTTCCGGATAGGAGTCATCCAAGTTGCTTCTTCAATTGTAGCTATCAGATTCACTTGTTCAAAACTTGGGGCTAGCTGCCTTGAGATGGCTAGTGCTCCGGAAATGGTGCTATTCTTCATACTAGCTTGCTTTGCTAGTTCATCGGCCTCTTGGTTATCTTCTCGAGGAATGTGTTTGATTAGATAATGGTCCAATTGGTCGAGCAGCAGTTTGGTTTTCTTTAGGTATGCTGTGAGTCGTTCTCCTCGTGTCTGGATTTCTCCTAGTACTTGGTTTACGATAAGTTGAGAATCACTATGAAGACATAAAGAATTGACTCCAATTTCTAAGGCAAGCTCCAATCCCGCTATTACTGCCTCGTACTCCGCATCGTTGTTAGTGGCCGCGAATTCCAACCTTAATGCATAGTACAGCTTTCTTCCCCTGGGGGTGATTATCACAATACCTGCCCTCGAGCCTTGTTCGTTCGATGCTCCATCTACAAAGAGGTTCCACTTGATGTTTTTTGCTATTTCAAACTGATCCTTGCCTTCGTTGGTAGTGAATTCGGCAATGAAATCGGCCAGGGCTTGCCCTTTGATAGCAGTGTGAGGATGGTAGGTGACGTCATACTGACTTAGTTCAATGCACCATTTGAGGAGTCGTCCAGAAGTGTCAGGACGATGGAGCACCTGTCTTAGTGGCTGATCGGTTAGAACTCTGATGGAGTGAGATTGGAAGTAGTGTCGTAGTTTTCGTGACGCGATCAATAAACAATATGCCAATTTCTCAAGTTTAGGATATCTGGCTTCTGCCCCTGTAAATCTCTTACTTATAAAGTACACCGGGCGTTGTGTGCGGTCTTCTTCTCTTACTAGGGCAGCGCTTAGAGCATGAGATGATACAGCGAGGTACATGTATAGCTCTTCGCCTTCGTTTGGAGTTGAGAGTACTGGTGGTTTCTGGAGGTGTTCGATCAGGTTAAGGAAGGCTTTTAAGCATTCATCGGTCCATTCGAACTTTCCTTTGTCTTTCTTGAGAGCTTCGAAGAAAGGGACGCACTTGTCAGTGGCTTTGGAAATGAATCTGCTTAGGGCGGCTACCTTTCCGTTTAAGCTTTGCATTTCTTTTCGGGTGGAAGGATCCTTATTTCTTTTAGAGCCCGGATTTGTTCAGGGTTTGCTTCAATTCCTCTGGAATGGACAATGAACCCTAAGAATTTTCCCGATGACACTCCGAAGGAGCACTTTAGAGGATTCAGCTTCATTCCATATCGGCGAAGTACCTGAAACATCTCGCTCAGGTGGCTTACATGATCGTCGGCTTTCCTGGATTTTACCAACATGTCATCCACATATACTTCCATAGTTCGTCCTATTAATTCCGCGAACATCTTGTTGACGAGGCACTGATAGGTGGCTCCGGCATTTTTGAGTCCAAAAGGCATGACTTTGTAACAATATAACCCCCGGTCAGTGATGAAGCTAGTGTGGTCTTGATCGGGAGCGTGCATGGGAATCTGGTTGTATCCGGAGTATGCATCCATAAAAGATAAAAGTTCGTGCCCGGCAGTGCTGTCCACAAGTTGATCGATTCGGGGGAGCGGGAAGCAGTCTTTCGGGCAAGCGTCATTTAAGTTGGAGAAATCAATGCATGTTCGCCACTTCCCATTAGCTTTCTTTACTAGTACCGGGTTAGCTATCCACTCGGGGTAGATGGCTTCTCGTATGAAGTCATTAGCAAGTAGGTTCTTTACTTCCTCGTCGAGGGCTGCTGATCGTTCTGCTCCCATGCTTCTCTTTTTCTGCTTTATCGGTGCCTTGGTGGGATCGATGTTCAGCATGTGGCATGCTATGTCTGGGGAGATTCCTGTCATATCGGCATGTGTCCACGCAAATACATCTAAGTTGTGGCGGAGAAAGTCAATGAGTTGATCCTTCAATTCTGTTTTTAGCTGAGATCCTATTTTTAATAGTCTGCTTGAATCATGTTTGTCTACAGATACGAATTCCATGGCCTCTGTGGGCTCAGCGGTAGCCTCCTCCTCCTTATCCCTGGGGTCTAGTTCATTGAAAGGATCGCTGGTGTATCGAAGAGGAGGGGCTTTCTTTAGTTGCTATGCTTCCAAGCTTTTCATGCAGAGAGTAGTCTCTGCATCTTTCCCTTTATTCTTTCTATGGTTATTGCGAAGTTCAGTTACATAGCAATCTCGAGAGGCGTCTTGATCTCCTTCAACTTCTCCTATTCCGTTATCTGTTGGGAATTTCATCTTTAGGCACCACGGGGCTAGGACAATTTGGAAGTCAGATAAGGCTGGTCTTCCCAAGAAGGCGTTGTAGGCCGAGTGGTTTTCTATTAGTACGAATGTTTGTTTTCGCACAACGGAGCGGGGATGATTTCCTATTTCGACGAAGAGGTCAAGTTGCCCGAGGGGCATTTTCGCATCTCCAGTGAAACCGTGCAGGGGTTTGTTGCAGGGAGACACATCCTTCATTGACAGTTTCATTTTGTCGAAAGCATGTTTGAACAGGATATTTACGGAGCTTCCTGTGTCTATTAGAATTCGGAAAACTTTAGCTGGACCGAACCAGGCAGAGATGACCATGGGATCCATATGCGGATACTGTCTTCCTTCTAAATCACGCCTACTGAATACGATGTCGTCACTCTCTTTCCGTTTCGGGTGGCGTTCTTCCATAATGTAGTGGACATAGCCCTCAGCATTTCTAAGTGACTTGCCGTATCTTTCCATCTCTGCCCAGCTTCTGTCGGCGATGTGTGGTCCTCCCGAGATGGTATGGACCACTATCTTCTCTTGGCTAGAGCCACTGGTGTTGCGATTCCCTCCGCCTACTTCTGGGAGGGGTTGCTTTGAGTTCTCATTGGCAGGAGCTGGAGTCCTGTTCTGACCTCTCACATAGCGTTCCAGCCTTCTTCTTCTGATGTGTTCTTCGATCAAGTCCCGGAGATGGTGGCATTCATTGGTGTCATGTCCGTGGGATTCGTGGAAGCGGCAGAACTTTCCAGACTTGAGGGCGTTATCAGATTCTTTCTTGTGCGGGGGGCGCTTGTATCCGAGTTCGCCCTGAGTGGCTAGATAGATGTTTTCGATGGTTTCATTCAAAGGAGTGTAGGAGTCAAATCTCGGTCCTGGTCGATATTGGCGTTTTTCAACATTCTTGCCCCCAGCATTGTCTCTAGATTCATTTCTTCGAATGTCCTTGGTTGCAGCGGGAATCTTGTCCGAAGTTGTCTTACCTTGTTGCCCTGACTGCCTCTCAGTGGCGGCGTCTTCAAGTCTCATATACTTTCCAGCTTCATGGAAGAAATCATGTAAAGTAGCTGGTTTTTCCTTAGTTAGTCTTCTTGCGAACTTGGTATCTGGATGTACACCGCTACAGAGGGCCATTAGGGTGAGTTTCTCATCGGCATCTTGGACTGCGGCCGCTGCGGCGTTGAACCGAGTTAGATATTGTTGCAGTGTCTCTCCGGATTTCTGTTTAACATTGGATAGAGAATAAGCATCCTTGGGTTGTTCTACATGGATGCGGAACTGGCTAATGAACCTTTCTTTCAACATCTCCCATGAGCTGATAGATCCTTGGGGTAGATGGCAGAACCAGGAGGTAGCTAGATCTGCTAGGAATAGCGGAAAGCATTTACACAGTACCCCTTCTGTTGCTCCGCTCATGAGCATATGCTGGGTGTATCTTTGTAAGTGTACGATGGGGTCGGAAGTCCCCTTGTAAGGTTCCATGGTTGGCATTTTCCATTCCCGGGGGGTGATGGCAGTTTCGATATTGCGGGTGAAGGGGCTGGTGACCCTAGGCCTATTCCTCGGTCCCTTTGCTCCCGTTGGACGCATTCTCTGAATAATCGTGCCATTCTTTCATCAGAATTTGGAGCGGATAAAAATGAACTTAGTTCTTCCCTGCGAGATCGATCTCGCCCAGATGACCTGTAGGGATGGTATAGTCTATCACTTCTGACGTTATCCAGTGGTTGCCTCTGGCTGCTCGGATGAATGCTAGGACCAGCTACAGTTGCCCCCTGCCTTGATCTTCCCCTGTGGGGTTCTGTTTCGGGCATTTCCATGGGGTCAACTTCGGGCTGGGTTCTAGCTCGGCTCCGTTCAGCGGGGTTTCTATGATTAGGTGGCATGACTGACTCAGCCACATCCGACCCTCGCCTGGCGCCTCCCCCACTGGGTTCAGTTCCAAGTGCTTCATCGAGTCGGAGTTCGGGCTGAGTCCGGACGCGGCCCCTATCATTGTTGTTCCTGTTGATGGCTTCCTCGAAGAGGGAAGACCTTTGCTGTCTCCGAGATCCTCCAGATTGAGATTCATCCCATGATTCAGTGTTGCGGTTGGATTCTTCGACATCCCTCAAGCGTGACATGAGTTGGTTCACCAAAGCTTCTTGTTGGGATGCGAAGCGGTTAGTCACTTCCACCACAACTCTGTCTAGGTCTGCTCTAGTGATTACTGCCGGTTGTTCCGCGGAAGGGGCTGTTGGAATTGCCTGATCTACATGTGGAACTGCTGCTGTAGTGGGATGGTTCTCTTGATCTGGATCTACTGGATTTGGAGCGCTGCTAAGTGCAGCGTTCTTTCCCTTGTTGGCATCTTTTCTTGGCCTGGAAGTCATGTTTCCTAGGCATGAAAGGTGTTATTGGGAAAGAAGGTTGAATGAGGGAAGCCGAAGCTTCGAGTTCGAAGTTCTCAGTGAAAGCACCAAAAATGTTTGCACAAAAAATGGGCAAACACCTCCAAGTCGAGTGATTTAGTTGATTTTATGTGATTCTTAATGATTTAGATGAGTTATGTAAATATGAAAAAAGGCAAGGGGCTGAAATGCAAAAGACACACAGATTTATAGTGGTTCGGCCAGAACGTGCCTACGTCCACTTTATATGTTATTATCTTCTTTTTTTAGATTACAAGTACAATGCTTGGTGTACAAGTGTATGAAAGTAGTTTGAAAGTTCCTTCCGTGCTTGAGCTCTCAAACTTGTCTCCCATTGTTGTACCCCTGCCCCTCTATTTATAGAGTGAGGCTGGGGGAAGGGGTCCTGAATGTATATAGCTGCTGGTGGGCCCGGGCTGAAGCAATTTGGCCTGGTAGTTATCTGGTTCGGCGAGGCCTCATTCGGCAAGGAGCTTGGACCGGTGGTAGGAGTGGTCCGGTGGTAGGTGTGTATTCGGTAGTGAGGTGGTTCGGTAGGTGGGTAGGCGAAGCTTAGTTCGGTGCTTGTTTGGACCGGTTGTGGAGAAGAGGCTATGGTCCGGTGGCATGTTGAGGAAAGTGTGGTTCGGTGCTGAAGCGGAGATGGTTTGGTTCGGCAGTGGTCTCTGGACCGGTTGTTTGGTGGAGGACCGGATGAGGTTTGACCGGATGAGAATGCCGGATGAGCTTATGCCGAGTGGGAATGCCGGATTGACTTCCATGCTTGTATCGAGCCATGTGTTTGCCGAATGATGTGGTTGCGAACCCGGGTGAAACTGTGATTCCTTGGTCTCGAGATCTTCTGGGTGAGAATTCGCCCAACAGTTGACACTGATCAACCCAAGACGTCGCACAAACTCACAAATCATCGTCGACCAATCAAGCTTGTAAAACCCTAAATCCTCATCGATGCGCCACTATGGTAGATTAAAAATCCACTAACTATTTCTTCGACAAACCCCATTACCTCAGCCACCTCCAGTTTTGAACTCGATGAACAACACTAAGCCGATCGACGGCAATTGACAAAAAAGTCAAAATCGTTCAACTTCCAATATCTCGATGATTACACCTTTAAAAATCACAAATGATTTTCTAAATTCATGTTCTGAAATACGAATTTATTTATATAATCAAAGCTTGAAGATTTAAAAATCAATTCTTCAATTTGAATTCGCTTTTACTGACATTACTGATTTCGAGAAATCCTACTTATTTATTTTACTTAATAATAATTTTAAAAATAATGTTATACTGATACAAACATGACTTCTCTAGAGATTTTAACTTGAATTCGATTTAAATGGGAAGATATGAATTGTAACGACCCGTATTTTTACGTATCGAAAATTGTAAAACCGTTGTTATTAGGTCGTTAGTGTTGTTAAGTCGTCCAGAGTTAAGTCGTCCAGAGTTAGGTCATAGAAGAGTGTTGAGCGACCTAAAGGTAAGGCAGAGCGACCCAAGGAAGTCGACGACTTAAGAGTTTAGGCGACCTAAGGAGTTAGGTCGTATGATAGCTTAGGTCGTATAATAGCATAGGTCGTATAGCAGATAGGTCGTGGAGCGACTTAGCGGCATAGATTGGAGCGACTTAAGAGATTGGAGCGACCTAAGGGAACTAACGACTTAAGGAAGTTGGCAAAAGAAGTTAACGACCTAGTAGTTAGCGGCCTAGAAACTAACGGCATAAGAGTAGCGACCTAGGAGGTTGAGCGAGTTAACGACCTAAGGAAGGTAGGTCGTTCGAGCGACTTAAGGATAATAGTTTAAGTCGTTATAGTATAGGTCGTTGAGACCCTGTGTTTAGTTAGGTCATGAGCGACCTATGTTAGGTTGCTGTGTGTAGTTAGGTCGTGAAACGACCTAAGGTGGTTAAGTTGTGTAGCGTTAAGTCGCTAAGTCGTCGTGTATGTTAGGTCGTGCCTGTGATGAGTCGCTGCATGTGTGTTAGGTCGTTGAGTCGTTAGGTCGTAGGTCGTTGGATTTTTAGGTCGTGGGATTTTGTTAAGTCGTGAGCGACTTAAGGGCGAGCGACTTAAGGGTTCGGCCTATAAATACACGGGTTAGCTTCATTTTTGGGATCCGCATTTTGAAGCAACGAAGTTCTGCCATTTTTAAGAGCTCGAGTGCTACGCTTCTTCACTTCTTTTCTACTCTTTAATCTTGTGCTTCCTTCCATCCAAATTGAAGATCAAGTCGAAGATCCAAGAGCCTAGTTTGAAGATCTCCATCCACCGAAGAGGGATTTCATCGTTTGAAGCGGAATTTTGGCGGATCGAGCTAGATCCTTCGCTGTCCAGATTTGCAGTGTTTTGCTTTTAAGGTGTTTAGGTAATTCGGTGAGTGGTGGTTATCTCTCACACGGACCCAAAGGAGTATATTGGATTGGTGGCTTGATTTAGTATTAAAAATAGTGATTTCATGCATTTTCGTAAACCTAAGTATAGATCCATGGTTCATGAAGATTTGACATCCATTATAATACATGTTAACCTATGCAAGTTCATCCATCAAGTTGTAGAGATATTATTCATGATTGTGCTTGTTAGATTTAGATTCTTTATTTACAAGATTGCCATTTTAGTTATAATTGCTTTTAGATCATGTTTGAATGCTTAATTACTTGGATTAATGATTGATTTGATTGATTTTTATAAATTATTTGATTAGTGGTTGGATTTGGACAAGTTGGTCGAAGATGATTCAAAAGCTAAGGGCAAGGCTCTTGAATAGGAAAACGCTGCTCATGGCATATATGGCGGATGATAAAGCTCATATGGACAGATTTGATGATGATATTGATGTGGGACTTTGCTATGATGAAATAAAGCAAGGCATGATGTGAAGTAGTCTTGGTACAATCCAGACGGGATCATTCCAAGCATGTTGATAACTCGAGGGATGGTTCGAGTTTGTGGATAATGGTTGGCTCGAGAGGCGTTTGAGCTAGTATGAGAATAGTCGTCGAGGAGGATGACTAGAAGGCTGAGATTTCATCGTTATTGAAGGTTCTAGTAGACTCAAAGCAAGAGTACGTTGGGCAGATTCGATAGTCCCAAAAGACTATAGTTGGTGGTCAAGTACTCTGGGCAGATCTGATAGTCCTAGGCACGGGCTGCGATGACGTGCGGAGTTTTGTCTAGAACCGAAGTTACCATTAGCCCTTGACGGACGGCTGAAAGAATGTGCCGGTTATTCAATTAACGATGGTATCGAAGCAATGATAACAGTGATAGCCAGAGTCATGGATGTTTGGATGTTTTGGTTGTATCGTCATTCGGTCTCAAGAGCGATGTTTTTTGGGTGCTTATCTGATCTTGGTTTATGCCTTGGGGGTTTGTACTTGGAAAACACCGACCTTGACTCGAGTGATAATTGCTTTACTTTAAATGTCTGATTTGCTATGTTTACATCTGCTTAGTGTGTGTGGGGGCTATCACTGTAGAAAGAGGTGGAGTGGGAGGGTTGGGTTCCTATTCCTTTTACCTTTATGCTCTTTTGGTATGTTGTTAGTTAATTTACCGCTCACTAAGACTGTTGTCTGACTCAAGGTTTAATGTTCAACTCTTATTACCTTGGGATGTTCATCCATTTTGGGATGGGCAGACTAGGTAGCAGGTGACAGGTGCTGTTCTTAGTGACCAACGATGCTGATGACGAAGACGAGCTGGAAGCTTGCATATTATTTTCTTACTATATGTACTGGATGTTCCGCTGCTTGTATATTCTCTGAGTGATATGTAGTGAGGCTTGATGTATTGACTATTCAGATTTTTGTATCAAACTACTATGAGGCTTATTGGACGAGATTCTGTTTTGTGGAGCTTCACTATATATATATATATATATATATATATATATATTTTCTACTGTACTTTACCCATGCGCTGTGAGTAATACGATAGACTCCGCTATTTTTACCTTACCTTGATGATCATCCATGGCTGCCTGACACACTTTACAGCACACTATTTCCTTGTTTAGTGCAGGAGTCATGGGCGGTCGTCACATTTGGTATCAGAGCTTTGGTTAATCGATTTTAGCCAACGCTTGCTGACGTAACTACGTATGAGGCACGTAATTGTATTTTGATGGATGATTACTATATATAATCTAGTGGCTTAGAAGGATTTGAACCTCTTATGCAGTTATTTCTCAAGGTGCGCTAATCATTTTTTTACAGATATTAAGAATGAGTCGAAGAGGGAGACCAGCTGCTAGGGAAGGCCGTGCTGCTGAGGGGGCTGCTGATTATGCTGTTATGTTCGAGGCTATGATGACTTCGATCATGAGAAGGATGCCAGCTCCGGGGCCATCAGTAGATGTTGGAGTTCAAGTTCAAGCTCCAAAACCGGTGGATTTTGCTAAGTTGTGTAAAGACTATACTACTCTTGGAGGAAAGGTTTTCTTGGGAACAGAGTCAACCATTGAAGTCCAGAGGTGGATAGATGCTTGTAGATGAATCTTTGGTGACTTGAGAATTGAGGATGTAACCAAAAGGAAGCTCGCATCAAGACAGCTTCAGGGAAGAGCTTTTGATTGGTGGAACTCTATCACCATTGATACTCCAGAGGAAGAAATTACTTGGGTGCAATTCCAAGCCAGATTTGAAGCTAAGTTCATTTCTACAGCTCAGAAATCTATTCTGTTCAAGAAGTTTGTGGACCTCAAGCAAGGTGGAAGACCAGTTCTTGAGTATGTTTCTGAGTTTGAAGCCTTGTCCAAGTATGCCCGGTCGTATATTGAATCTCCATATCAGAAGAATGAGAAGTTTGTGACAGGCTTGGACATTTATCTAGGGAGGCATTTGGTGGATCATCTGGACGATCCATTTGAGAAGCTTGTGGAGAAAGCTCTCAGGCATGAGAATCTGTTTCCTAAAGAAGGATCTGTTGTCGCTGTGACCAAGGAGGAGTTTAAACCACAACAAGGTGGAAACAAGAAGAGGAAGCAGCAGCAGAAGGGTAAGGATGGCCAGAAGAAGCCGAAGGGAGAAGTGACCTGCTACAATTGTCAGCAGAAGCGCCATTTCTCCAAATATTGTAAGAATCCAAAGGTGCCGGTGAAGTGCCACAACTGTGACAAGCTGGGGCATATTAAGAAGAATTGTCCAGAACCAAGGAAGGACAGGCAGATGGTGCAAGCTTATGCTTTGGGGGCTGTGCCATCATCATCAAAAGCCCCTACTACGGAAGAGAAAGGAAAGAGTGTGGTGGTACAAGGTACTCTTTCCATTTGTGGTGTTCCAGTTAGAGTGTTGTTCGATACTGGGGCGTCGCATTCTTTTGTTTGTAATGAACTTGTAGGACGATTGGGTTTGGAACCGGATATTGTTGATAGACCATTGGTTGTGACTAATCCAGTTGGGGGTTCATCTTGTTTGTGTATGATATGCCGTGGTCTGGTTGTATCGAGTCATGATTGCTCTTTTGTTTGTGATTGTTTTGTTCTGAACTTTAAGGGGTTTGGAATTATTTTGGGTATGGATTGGCTTAGGAAGTATGCGGCAAAGGTTGATTGTAAAAGGCCGGAGGTGACAGTCGAGAATGTGGAAAGGTGAAAGGTTGTGATACGATGTAAGCATGAGGAAGGTGTCTTCATGAGCTTCATGTATTCGCTGGTTCTTCCACGGGATGGACTGTCATCGGTGTCGATCTCAAATGGATTTGAGGATGTTTTTGATGAGGTCAAAGGGTTACCGCCGCATAGAGAGATCGAGTTTCACATCGATCTTGTTGAAGGAGCCAGGCCTGTTGTGATGCCTCTTAGGTGGATGGCGCCTGGGGAACAGCAAGAGTTGAAGGTGCAAGTTGATGATCATCTACAGAAAGGATTTATTCAGCGTAGTGTGTCCGAATGGGGTGCACCAGTTGTGTTTGCAACCAAAGCAGATGGATCGTTAAGGTTGTGTGTGGATTATCGTGAGCTGAATAAAGTGACTAAGAAGAACAAGTATCCATTGCCGAGAATAGATGACTTGTTTGATCAGCTTTACGAAGCCAAGGTGTTTTCTCAGATGGATTTGGCAACGGAATTTCACCCATTAAGAGTGGCAAAGGATAGTGCGCCGAGGACTGCTTTTAGGACACCGTTTGGTTTCTTTGAGTGGTTGGTAATGCCGTTTGGATTGACCAATGCACCAACATATTTTGTGGATCTTATGAATAGAGTGCTCAGGGATCAGTTGAACAAGTTCGTACTAGTGTTCGTGGATGATATTTTGATTTATTCCAGTAATGAAGAAGAGCACAAGAGCACTTGCGTATTATTTTGGAAACCTTGCGGAAACATCAGTTGAAGGCTAAGTTTTCGAAATGTCACTTCTGGAAGAGTGAAGTGAGGTTCTTAGGCCATATTATCTCTGGAAATGGAATAGCATTTGATCCCGCCAAGGTGGCAACAATCCAGGATTGGGTTAGACCTAAGAATGCATCTGATGTGAGAAGTTTTCTTGGATTAGCAGGATACCATCATCGGTTTATCAAAGACTTTTCAAAGGTAGCTGCACCATTAACAGGATTGACGAAAAAGAATCAAGTATTAAGATGGGATGCTAAGTGTGAGCAAGCTTTCGGAATCCTGAAAGAGCGACTAACGAGTGCTCCTGTTTTGACTATTCCAAGTGGAAATGATGAGATGGTGGTTTACACCGATGCATGTGGTACTGGACTTGGAGCAGTACTGATGCAGAAAGGTAAAGTTGTTGCGTATGCAAGTCGACAATTGAAGCCGCATGAAAGGAATTATCCGACTCATGATTTGGAGTTGGCGGCGATTGTATTTGCTCTGAAGATATGGAGACATTACCTATTGGGAGTTCGATTCGAGTTGTTTACAGATCATAAGTCGTTGAGGTATCTTTTCTCCCAGAAGGATTTGACTCTTCGGCAGCAACGATGGCTAGAGTTTTTGGCATCATATGATTTTGGTATAGCCTATACTCCGGGAAAGGGTAACGCAGTGGCAGATGCGTTAAGTCGAAAACAGGCAGGATTGGGAGCCATGTTTTCAGAATGGAAGAGTCTTGAGTATTTGGCTGGATTTGACTTCAGGCCCAGATATGAATTGGAACCCGAGACGTTGGCAAACTTATCGATAAGACCTACTCTTGTGGAAAGAATTGGTGAGAGCCAAAAGCGAGACGATAAGCTTGTCAAGATTATCCGTGATTTGGAATCGGGGTTGGACCCAGAGAAGGATAAAGGATTCGAGGTCGATCGAGAGGGTTGGCTTCGGAAGCAAGGACGACTAGTTTTTCCTGATATAGATGAATTGAGAGATGAAGTTCTGAGGAAAAGTCATCACTCGAAGCTGACAATTCATCCAGGTGGAAATAAGATGTACCGGGATATGAAGAGAACCTATTACTGGGAAGGTATGAAGAAGGATGTTGGAAATTTTATTTCCAAGTGTATGAACTGCCAGTTGGTAAAAGCCGAGCAGAAAAAGCCCAGCGGATTGCTTCAGCCATTAGAAGTTCCTACATGGAAGTGGGAGCAAATATCGATGGATTTTATCCATGGGTTACCTAGAATAAGAGCGGGAAATGAAGGGATTTGGGTCATCATAGATCGTTTGACTAAGAGTGCAAGATTTATTCCTGTTCGATCAACTAGGACTGCATCGAAGTTGGCTGAGCTGTATGTTAAGTGGGTAGTTCGATTCCATGGTATTCCGAAAAGTATAGTGAGCGATCGAGACCCATTCTTCACTAGTGGATTTTGGAAGGACTTCCAGGAAGTTTTAGGAACCGAGTTGTGTTTGAGTACAGCTTATCACCCCCAAAAAGATGGTCAAACCGAGAGAGTCAACCGAGTTTTGAAAGATCTCCTCAGAGCATGTGTTTTGGACTTCGGAGGATCATGGGAAAATCATCTTCATTTGGTGGAATTTTCGTATAACAACAGTTACCAGTCAAGCATTGGTATGGCGCCGTATGAAGCATTGTATGGAAGACCGTGTAACTCCCCGACATGTTGGTTGGAAACGGGAGAAAAGTTGATACTTGGGCCAGAAATGATTCAACAGACTTCAGATTGCATAGAGATCATTCGGCAACGAATGAAGGCAGCCCAAGACCGTCCGAAAAGTTATGCCGATAAGCATCATAAGGATTTGGAGTTCGACATAGGTGATATGATTTTTGTGAAGATTTCTCCACTGAAGAACGTCATTCGATTTGGGTGGAAAGGGAAATTGACTCTGAGATTTGTTGGGCCATTCTCGATCATCGAGCGAATTGGAAAGCTCGCCTATAAATTGGAGTTACCAGAAAAGATGTCGGTGAGCACGATGTTTTTCATGTATCATATCTACGGAAGTGTGTGCACGACTTGAATACAGTGGTTTCTGCTGATTGCTGTGAAGATTTTGATGTTAATCCAGTTGATAAGAGACCTCGTAAGCCGCTTCGTGTTGTGGAAACTGACACGAAACAGCTTAGGAGGAAAGTAGTTAGGTTGCTCAAGATACAATGGAGTGATGATGTTAACGACTGTACATGGGAGGTGGAAGAGAGGATAAAGGCAGCTTATCCTGAACTCTTCGAGGTATGACCATAAGGTGTCGTGTCATCTCATGACATTGTAACTTGTTCTAGTCTTAGAATTCTGCATGGTTGGCTAGTAATTGGATGCATGGTTTGTTGGTTGCTATGGATGGTAGACATGCAGAATAGTTTTTGGTTGTTCTTGTTTGTTTGGAATTTCGGGGGCGAAATTCCTAAGGGGGAGAGAATGTAACGACCCGTATTTTTACGTATCGAAAATCGTAAAACCGCTGTTATTAGGTCGTTAGTGTTGTTAAGTCGTACAGAGTTAAGTCATCTAGAGTTAGGTCGTAGAAGAGTGTTGAGCGACCTAAAGGTAAGGCAGAGCGACCCAAGGAAGTCGGCGACTTAATAGTTTAGGCGACCTAAGGAGTTAGGTCGTATGATAGCTTAGGTCGTAAGATAGCTTAGGTCGTATAGCAGATAGGTCGTGGAGAGACTTAGCGGCATAGATTGGAACGACTTAAGAGATTGGAGCGACCTAAGGGAACTAATGACTTAAGGAAGTTGGCAAAAGAAGTTAACGACCTAGTAGTTAGCGGCCTAGAAACTAACGGCATAGGAGTAGCGACCTAGGAGGTTGAGCGAGTTAACAACCTAAGGAAGATAGGTCGTTCGAGCGACTTAAGGATAATAGTTTAAGTCGTTATAGTATAGGTCGTTGAGACCCTATGTTTAGTTAGGTCGTGAGCGACCTATGTTAGGTTGTTGTGTGTAGTTAGGTCGTGAAACGACCTAAGGTGGTTAAGTTGTGTAGCGTTAAGTCGCTAAGTCGTCGTGTATGTTCGGTCGTGCCTGTGATGAGTCGCTGCATGTGTGTTAGGTCGTTGAGTCGTTAGGTCGTTGGATTTTTAGGTCGTGGGGTTTTGTTAAGTCGTGAGCGACTTAAGGGCGAGCGACTTAAGGGTTCGGCCTATAAATACACGGGTTAGCTTCATTTTTGGGATCCAGATTTTGAAGCGACGAAGTTCTGCCATTTTTGAGAGCTCGAGTGCTATGGTTCTTCACTTCTTTTCTACTCTTTAATCTTGTGCTTCCTTCCATCCAAATTGAAGATCAAGTCGAAGATCCAAGAGCATAGTTTGAAGATCTCCATCCACCGAAGAGGGATTTCATCGTTTGAAGCGGAATTTTGGCGGATCGAGCTAGATCCTTCGCTGTCCAGATTTGGAGTGTGTTGCTTTTAAGGTGTTTAGGTGATTAGGTGAGTGGTGGTTATCTCTCACACGGACCCAAAGGAGTATATTGGATTGGTGGCTTGATTTTGTGTTAAAAATAGCGATTTCATGCATTTTCGTAAACCTAAGTATAGATCCATGGTTCATGAAGATTTGACATCCATTATAATACATGTTAACCTATATAAGTTCATCCATCAAGTTGTAGAGATATTATTCATGATTATGCTTGTTAGATTTAGACCCTTTATTTACAAGATTGGCATTTTAGTTATAATTGCTTTTACATCATGTTTGAATGCTTAATTACTTGGATTAATGATTGATTTGATTGATTTTTATAAATTAGTTGATTAGTGGTTGGATTTGGACAAGTTGGTCGAAGATGATTCAAAAGCTAAGGGAAAGGCTCTTGAATAGGAAAACGCTGCTCATGGCATATATGGCGGATGATAAAGCTCATATGGACAGATTTGATGATGATATTAAGATGGGACTTTGCTATGATGAAATAAAGCAAGGCATGATTTGAAGTAGTCTTGGTACAATCCAGACGGGATCATTCCAAGCATGTTGATAACTCGAGGGATGGTTCGAGTTTGTGGATAATGGTTGGCTCGAGAGGCGTTTGAGCTAGTATGAGAATAGTCGTCGAGGAGGATGACTAGAAGGCTGAGATTTCATCGTTATTGAAGGTTCTAGCAGAATCAAAGCAAGAGTATGTTGGGCAGATTCGATAGTCCCAAAAGACTACAGTTGGTGGTCGAGTACTCTGGGCAGATTCGATAGTCCTAGGCACAGGCTGCGACGACGTGCGGAGTTTTGTCTAGAACCGGGGTTACCATTAGCCCTTGACGGACGGCTGAAAGAATGTGCCGGTCATTCAATTAACGATGGTATCGAAGTAATGATAACAGTGATAGCCAGAGTCATGGATGTTTGGATGTTTTGGTTGTATCGTCATTCGGTCTCAAGAGCGATGTTTTCTGGGTGCTTATCTGATCTTGGTTTAGGCCTTGGGGGTTTGTACTTGGAAAACACCGACCTTGACTCAAGTGATAATTGCTTTACTTTAAATGTCTGATTTGCTATGTTTACTTCTGCTTAGTGTGTGTGGGGGCTATCACTGTAGAAAGAGGTGGAGTGGGAGGGTTGGGTTCCTATTCCTTTTACCTTTATGCTCTTTTGGTATGTTGTTAGTTAATTTACCGCTCACTAAGACTGTTGTCTGAATCAAGGTTTTATGTTCAACTCTTATTACCTTGGGCTGTTCATCCATTTTGGGATGGACAGACTAGGTAGCAGGTGACAGGTGTTGTTCTTAGTGACCAACGATGCTGATGACGAAGACGAGCTGGAGGCTTACATATTATTTTCTTACTATATGTACTGGATGTTCCGCTGCTTGTATATTCTCTGAGTGATATGTAGTGAGGCTTGATGTATTGACTATTCAGATTTTTGTATCAAACTACTATGAGGCTTATTTGACGAGATTCTTTTTTGTGGAGCTTCACTATATATATATATATATATATATATATATATTTTCTATTGTACTTTACCCATGCGCTGTGAGTAATACGATAGACTCCGCTGTTTTTACCTTACCTTGATGATCATCCATGGCTGCCTGGCACACTTTACAGCGCACTATTTCCTTGTTTAGTGCAGGAGTCATGGGCGGTCGTCACATGAATTTCTTCCTAGTGAGTTGAACCTGTAGTTATAAACAGAGGAATATATAAACAGATACGCAGACATTCAATGACATGCATTCACATCCATTCGTTTTCATAGGCAAACCAAAATATGTATATGGGTTTGAGAGTTTTCTCACCTGAGAGATGGATATAGGACTGGAAATTTTTTTAATTTGAAAACAAGAATCTTTGTATTACTGGAATATTGATTTTTTAGCCGAGAACTTGATACTTGAATTGATCTGGAATCTTGATACATTTGACCTTCTACTTGAATTGGTTATTAAATTGAATCTTTGAACTTGATTGCTTGCATTGGATTGAAAATGCTTCGAGTTGCAAGCTGACCCTGTTTCAGATTTTAAAAGAAGCCTTTGTTTGATTTCAGATTGATTTCCAGGTTTTGCTTTGAGGTTAGAACAGATTTTGTTTGATCTGGTTTCTAAAATTGTTGTGCTTGAATCTGTTTGGATTCGCTTGTTTGATTTTCATTGATTAGTTTGAAATAGACTTCAATTTTTGAAAATATTGTTTGTATAATTTTATTTAGTTTTGAATTTTATAAGGTGAAGAGAAAGTTTGAACTGAGATAGTTAACCATGTTTCTTCTTTTTAAAACATATTTTATATAATTCTAAATTTGAAGAGAAATGTATCTTGCCACTTTTTTATGTATAATAAAATCAAGCTAACACTTGTACAGAGTCATATTATTATTTTTTACACTTGTTAACATATTTAAATTAATGTTTTAAACCCTTGTTTATAAATTATGTTTCAAACCCTTTTTAAACTTTATATGTAAATTACCTACATATGTTTATATTCTAAAAGAAATGATCCTTTTATAAATCTTATTATTTTCAACAGATATATACATATATATATATATACACACACGCATATATGTAAGTTTTAAAGCTTTTATTTATTCTTGTTTATATATATACACACACACATCATACATACATTTCCAATTATTAACACTTATACAACTTTATGAAAGAAAAATGATTCAAAAATCAATTACACACAAAAAGTTAATTTCAAAAGAGATATATATACATATAAAAGCTTTTATATTTATTCTTGTCTTATATTTGCGTTCATACATTTTATTTTGTACTAATACAATTTTAAAACAAATGATTTGAAATCAAATTATTCATTACTAATAAATAATTATATATATCCATATATGTTAGTTCCTTGGAAATATAAAGTTAATAAATCCAATTTATTTATAAAATATCTGCAATTGAAAATAAAATGTTTTCAAATTCAATATAATTTTAAAATAAATATTTTTAGATTTTTTTTCAAATTTAAATTCTATTTAAAATCAATTCATATAAACAAACAAATGTTTCATTTAATTTAGAACTATTCAAATTAACTCACCATTAAATTCACAGTTTAATTCAAAATATTATTTAACTTACCAATTTAAATTTGACTCAAAAACCGAGAATGTTACATTGATCTTAGTAACTAAAAACTCAAAGTGTGTCACCGTACACTAAAATAAACAATTGACTAAACTAAAAAGAATAAACTTGTTAAGTTATTGTACATATTCTCTAATAAATATATAAAATAATTTTTTTCTGATATTTTAAAAGTAGTTTAAAATATAAAGTTTCATTATTTTGACATTGGTAAAATTTGAGGAAAAAAAATCATATATGCACAATAACTTTTCCAGTTTGGAAATATTTAATAAAATGATGATGACTAACTATAGAATTATATCACACCACCTATAAAAAATATATCACACGACCCATATTATTCTAATATTTAAATATGCAAAAAAATACCATGTGAGAATGAATTTATATTTAAATTCATATGGAACTAAGAGTGGAAGTAAATTATGATATAGATATTTACTTATTCGAACTAATTTAGAATAAATTACGATACAAATATATAATATATTTATTTCTAAATTAAGTGAGAACCAATTATACATTTATTCTTGATTTGTAATCCTCAATGGTAGTTAAATGAATTAAATGGTATAAATTTGGAAATTCATTTACATTATTTAGTTGAATGTTGAAAGTAGAAAAAATATGAAAATATATGCCGTCAATGAAAGATAGCTTTAAATTATTAATAGTATCAATAATCAGCCAGACCTTAAATACAAACACATTGTTTTAAAAACCTATTTATATATATTATGTAATATTTATATATTTACGAAAACCAAGTGTAATTTTTTATATTTTCAACATTGACTGAAGTTAAAAGTAAGAGTTTTAGAAACTTAATGTATTTTAAAAAGCCAAAACTTACACTAATTATAAAACTGAATTCATAGATAATTTATGCTTTCATAAGATGAGAAATTCATTTTCGAAGAAGGGTGCAACTTAAGTTTATAGATGTAATAAATTCAATCCACTCCAAGATAATTAAAAGAAAGTAACAAATTATACAAAATTCATTTTAGTTTGTAGATATTAAATAGCTTGTAAACGATTAAATCATATATAAAACTTTTAAATAAACATTAAAATACTCATATTTATTGTTATATATAGATACAAAGTTGTATATTTAGGTAAATGAATATATATTTATTAGTACATGCAATAAAATAGAAATTATGATAAATACATTTACTATTTTATATTTTAATTCAAACCAACCAGAGAAATAATATATGTGAATTCTAATTTATTTCTCTTTATTTTGATTTCAATCTTTAATTAGATAATTAACTACATATTAATTCGCAAATTAATTCTCGTTGATGTTAACTAAATGAATTAATTATCACTATTGGAAATATTTACAATCATATAACAAAATATTAAAGAACAAAAAATATAAACATATAGTAAGAAAATCTATTTTTATAAGCTAAAATTTCAGGTTTGAAACTAAAAGTGTAAAAAAACTAGACATATCATTATTTTTTAAATCTAAAAGCATAGATGTGAATTAATAGATTCACAACATGACCTATAAACTTTTAGTCTAGTGTATCATTAAGTTTATAAATCATTTCTGGTATATGTGTTTCCAGTAGTAATTGTCTATAGAATTATAATCTTCTAATTTTGATGCTTCCAAGTTTCCAACAACTTGAACATAATTCTAGTTTGTAACAAATTACAAATAATATGAATATTAACAACTCAACATGATTTAATAATGGTAAACTTCGAGAATGTGTAATTATGTGGAACTAAAAGCTAATATAAAAGAAAAATTATGATTTTATGGGGTATTGTAGATGAAATAAGAATGTTGCAATGAGAAACATGTGATAAAGGGCTAATCATCCGCACTACTCAACACTATTCGAATCAGATAAATATAACCACAGCTTAAAGTGTCATGTTTTCTAATACATATAACATACCATAATATAACAAATACACATAACATAAACCATGGTTAGTCTAATTTTTGGAACAACCAAATAATTTTTACCTTTACTTCAACTATACATGCAAATATAATAACTGAAACAATACAAAATTAACATAGGTACTTATGGATACACATAAAAATATGAACTTAAGACATTACTTGTGAAATTATTACTTTTATAATTTATTAAAATTATAGAGAATTAATACGTAACTAATTAAATTTAATTATGATTAAAGTAGAATTACATATAGATAATTCTCTAATTATTTTTTGATTCAAACTAAAATAGTTAAAAGCAACTAAATTTTCTTTAACGTTGCGTGGTAACAATAATCAGTATGATCCTACATATTTAAAATATTATTCTTATAAATATTATAAATAACTACATCTCCATTGTTTAGTTATCTTTGAACATTTCTATTTGCATAAAAGTTCAAAACATTATAACTCAAACAAACTACATAAAAAATCACAAATAATTACTTCATCAATTCATAATATAACAAAGAATTAGGTGGAAATCATGAATTTGAGTTCTTTATGAACATTTTACAGTATATCAACCAACAGAGTAAATGAAATGTAAAGTGCAGACTAGTTTAGAAGGGTAATGCCCAAATTTACAAAAAAAGTGATTAAGACTACAATTTTTTTAAGGAAATTAGTTTGCAATATATGTATTTAAAATCAAACTTTAGATGTAATTTCAAAGTTGCAACGAAAATGTTGGTTGTACATTTATATTTTATTCTGGAATATTTTATAACAAACTATTTCATATATGATATTTTACTTTAGATATAATTTTTTCCTCCAAAGTTTTTTCTTATATCCTTGTGGCTTAGAATTGAAAAAAAAAGTCTAACTTTACCTCTATCTAGTTATAGAACAACTTTAGCTTTTAGTATACAAAAGCCAAAACAATAAATGATCATGTGCAAAACAAATGATAGAAACCAAATCCATAACCTTCAATAAAAAAAATCAAATGATGATATGAAATGCGAGTTTAAAAAAATAGATTTATCGAAAATAATGTTTTCATAACAACTGAAGATTCTAGAAAACTTATGCATCAGTGGATTCAATAAACTTATGCAAAATAAATGAAGAAAAATAAATTCATAAGCATACTAATTGAAATAAAATAAGAGGAAAATAGAATTTATACATAAAATATGAACTAGAAATCGGAGTCATAAATTTAGGCCAAAGAGAACAAATTAAAACTCAAATTAAAAAAGTAATAAAATAAAATAAAACTAACTTTTAATTCAAGCTCGTCCAGATATTTGTTGCAATGAAAAACTCAAACCTAAATACACTAGGTAGAAATATAACCACTGTAAAACATGAATAGAATCAAAAATAATTAAGGAAAATACAAAGGTAAAGAACTATTGATGGATTTAAATAAATTATAATCGATTAAAAAATTGATATTGATAGATAAACTTCTGAAAAGGGTGCTAATTGGTTTTATATTAAGAATAGAATATTGTTCATATAAAATTAGGGAAGGGGAAGAAACAAAGTAATGAGAATTAAATATTGTTCATCTAAAACTAAAGAAGGAAAAGAATTGAAATTGCGAGAATTGAATATTTTTATGTAAGAAACCATAGAAGGGGAAGAATCAAAATTGTGAGAGGAAGAAGGATAAAGTGAAGTTGTGAAATAACTAAAGAATGTTATAGAATAAATAAAATAGAAGCCATTGGAGAGAGAGAACAATTTTATTCATTCAGAGAATAGATATCTATTTACATTACATGGCCTACTTTATATAAGGGCTTCAGAGGTAAGGACTGAACTTATCCCACGATGTGGGACTAAACAAAACAATGTACAAGCATATTCACTTCATAATATACATATATTATAACACTCCCCCTTGAATATGCGTCTTCAAAATCTTGAATGCTCGGATAATTTGGAAATTTCCGTTTCGAAACATGTATGATGATTGCTCCCCCTCATTATTATCTCGCTTGCATTTATCGATTCAATCGATATAGATTTGCCTCATTAAAAACCTCTATTAGAAAAACCCAGTGGGAAAAAACCTTGAACGAGGAAAAGAGTGCAACTTGTGAAATCATAAATATCATACTAAAAATGATATTTCTTATAAGAGTTTGATACTTTAGGATCAAAATAATGCCTCATTAAAACCTTACTAAGAAAAACCCAATGGGAAAAATCTTAGTGAAGGAAAAAGAGTACAATGACATATTTTATTTTCTTATTTCTTTAAATAAAGCTTGATACTTCTGGATCAAACTAATGCCTCATTAAAACCTTACTAAGTAAAACCCTATGGGAAAAATCTTAGTGAAGGAAAAAGAGTACAATATAGTATGTCATATTTCAATAATTTACTACATCAGATAGAGTTTGATACTTCTGGATCAATTTAACACTTCAGTAAAAACCTTACAAAGGAAAACCTGATGGGAAAAACCTTAGTCAAGGATAAAAATATAATTTAACTTAAATAACATATTTGAGATGTTATTTCTTGAAAAGACGTTTGATTCTTCTAGATCAAGATAATGCCTCATTAAAACCTTAATAAGAAAAACCCAGTGGGAAAAATCTTAAATAAGGAAAAAGAGTACATTATAGCTTATTTCAAATGTTACAGGGAGTTGATACTTCTGGATCAAGATAATGCCTCGTTAAAACCTTACTAATAAAAACCCAGTGGGAAAAATCTTAGTTAAGGAAAAAGAGTGCATTATAAAATACTTATGGATGCTCTCCCTAATTTAAAATTTTCCTCTGAATTCATATTCGTCTTTCGATAACTCAAATTGGTTATAGATACTTCTGGATCTATAAATATGAATCTCATTAATAATACAATTTATTAATAGTTTCCTTCGATACAATCAAATTTTCTAAGATTGTTTCTTCCAAATATGGTTTGCATTTTATGCATTTGTATGCTACTTTTATGAAACACACTTCATGTGCTTTCATTATTTATTTATTTATTTATTTGCTTCAAATTAGTTTAGCGCATTGCAACTATACATCTTTCATGAATATTAAAAATTTTATTACAACATTACTAGAAAGCAGGAAGTAATCTACTCATCTTCATGTATCAAGATTTTCATTACAACAATACTTAGAAGAAATTTGTAATCTACACTTCATGTCTTTTTCATTCTTTATAACTACAAAAGTTATATATATTCTTCAGAAATTTGTATACTTTAATAAGTATTTGCATATCGCAACTATCACTTCAATGGATATTAAGAGTTTCATTACAACGATACTTAAAAATAGGAAGTAATCTACTCATCATGAATTATATCAAGATTTTCATTACAACAATACTTAAAAGTAGGTTGAAATTTACTCTCCTTGTTCTTTGCATTCTTTATAACAATGAAAGTTATTTATATTCTTCAGGAATTTGTATACTTTCATTATTTAATATAATTTTAAACCACATTTATACCTTCAGGGTATATTAAGCATTTCAAGTACTTTCGGTACTTTGCGGACTACATATCCATATTTCTCTACTATTAAAGGATTCATGATGGCCAGTCATGTTTTCCCCTAATTTAAGATTCTTAATCTATTTATAAATATAAGCGCTTTATTATTTATAAATTTATCATCGATGATTATTTCTTGTCAGTTCTAGACATGATGTATTGAGATCTCTTTAATTATCATGTTTTAGGTACCTATCCCACTTCTAGGGTTATTTAAGAATCATGTCATGGATCTCTTTCAGAGCATCCTTAAGTGTTTCTTCAAGAACACTCACCTCCTTTATTTGGCATCTTTATTACTTACTCCAAAAATATTTTGAACTGACTTTTGAACCATATTTCAAATGTGGTTTACAAATTTTGATCCTTCAGGGATTCAAATCTATATTGGAGAAAGTCTACTAGGGATATTACTGACAATTTATTCAAGTTACTTAATATTTTGCATCATTGTATATTTTAACAAATATTTAACATTGATGATCAAAATGAGCTTGTATCCCTTTATCCTCCCCCTCAATGTTGACAAACATTGTCACATTAAATAATAATCATCTTTGGATTCTCATTTTGATATTGCTACTAGCAAATACACCATACATATTAATAATAGGAGGATAATTCTTTTATTCATTGATAAGATGCATTCAATTGATATTGATTATTAGAGTTTGTTCTCATTCATTGATCTAAGCTATTGGAGGAATTTACTTATTGTGTAGATCATTTGAATACATACATGAGTTCAGGTCATTCAGCATTTATGTTGATTGAATTTTAAATCACTAAATAATATCTATGCATAATCACTAAATAATAGCTTATAACAAACTTCAGGTTGTTAGCTAAATATTTACATATATGGATGTATACGTGCGTCCACATATCACATGTATATTGTAAAATTTTCATATTCTTTCTCATTTGAATTAGTGATTTTTGGAACAAACTATTACAAGGATCAAAACTATTAATTTCTATTTATAAATCAATGTCAATGCACACCTGTCAAAACCGCATGATAATGTTCAAAACATTTGGTTTGAAACCATATCGAACTTCTGGTTCGAACAAAATATACACACAACTTCAAGTTGTTAAGTTTTATTCCTCAATTATATCAGTTTTGAACACTAATTATGATTACTTATCAAGGAGTAATTTTTAATTGCATATAGACATTTCTACACATCTCTATTGAGAGTTCTGTAAAAAAAAATTACAGCAAAAATAATAATAGTATCTTCTAGATACTTGGAATGTTACAGATACAGATTTCCTCTTAGCTCTCAAACTTTTAGGATCTAATCTAAGCTAAATTAGGATCCTTTATAATCAAATTTATGTACACTTATTTGGTTTAATAAAATTACCAAATATATGAATAAACCTCTTCTAGAGATATGTTATCATTTTCAAATTTATAAATCTCTTCTAGAGATATATTAGTATCACCACTTCTGGAGTGAACTTTCTCTTCTAGATATATATATATATATATATATATATATATATATAATTATAATTATATATAAACATCTCCTCTAGAGAGTTCAGTAAAATAGATACATTTACAACATAAATAAGAGTATCTTCTGGACCCTTGAAATGTTATAAAAATAAGAAATTATAATGGTTGCACATACCGATTTGTTCAAGACCGTATTTATATAGCTTTAGTGAAAATTATGATATGACATATAGATTATCTCTTCAGGAGCATATCTAAAGATATTTCTTCAAGAATAGTTATGCATATAATATTTGATTCATCGTAAGTTCTGAAAAGTAAAAGGTTACATATCACTATTTGTCTAATGGAGCTACGGGTCCATGACAATGGACGATTGAATTTTGGATAATTTATTATCACATTTGACAATATTTTATAGGCAATTCTTTTATAGTGCTATACGATGATATAATATCACTTCTGGGGATATTTCATAAACACCGCTTCTAGAGTGGTACATATCACTTCTAAAGATACTTTATATGCATTGTTTTTTTTGGATGTCATCAATAATCAATATCTTTTCCTACATAATTGACATAATTCTACAACATCTCTTCTAGGATGTTTGGATTTTGAAATATAAAAATCATAATACATCTCTTCAAGAGTATGTCATATAGATTATCTCTTCTGGAGAATATTAAAATGTACTTCTTCAAATATATAGTTTGGCAAACACACCCAAAGATTATCAAAACTTGGGTTTTACCAACTTTAAACTGATTTACTGAACTGAAATAAAATAAAATCCACATAGCAGACTTCAGGCTGCTATTATTGATCAATTCGACCATATCATTTATTACCGTACTTAGATTTTCATCATTAATGAAGTTTTCTTCATCGTCGAAGAAATGATCTAACTTCAGGTTAGCATCACTAGACAATCCTTTCACATAATTTTAGTTTAGAAGTAATTTTAATATAGAGGAATTGTATTTCCTAGTAGATTTAAAGACTTAAAAGTTCAAGTTCAACCACTCATGTCTAGTGTTTAAAAGTGTGACCATATTTTGGTGGTCATAACGCTCCTTCAGGGAGTTCCATAGGTAAAGATGTTCTTTTTCAGTTAAATCACTAGACAATCTGAATATGGTTAATTCAGAAAAAGAAAAACAGATATAATCATATAAATTCTAAATTATTTCTAAATGAAAATATGAACATCACGGAACTTTGTTTTACTCAATGCGTGAATGAAACCGGAAATCTCATAGCAAGAGCAAAAGTGCGTGTTTCCATTAAAGGGAAACGTGTTTTATACATCGACGAATGAAAAATGGAACAAGTCAAAAATATAAGTGCCATCGATTCGATATCCATTACTGGAGTCATTGGAAATTAATCTGCTTGCTTCTTCTGCAACTCAAACCTCTTTGTATTATTAAATCAGCAATAATACATATAATTATACACGCTACAAATATCAAAACCATTTCATGTAGATATTTGATAATCAGCATTAATTTGGTAGATTTTTTTTTTAATATAAAATCCTTCATTACAAAGAATATCAATTAAAAATAATGAAAGATCAATGAGATCTAAAATCAATCATTATACCATATTAGGGCTGTGGATCGAAAAGAAAAGCAACAGTATATAAAATATAAAATGTTATAGATCTATAAAATTAGATCTATAATAGAATTAGATCAGAAAAATTAGATCATATTGAGATGAACATAATAACATCTAAAAATAAAATCAATTTAATAATTCTACAAATGAGATCTGAAAAATGAAGTCTACAAAGTTAGATCTATACAAATAAATAATATTAGATTCACATAATTAGATCAACATTATAAGATATACAAAATGAGATCCAGGAAAAAGAAATGAGATCAAAACAAATGTTTACAAAACGAAATTTGATCTATGAAATAAAATTAGATCCCAAGAGAAAAGAAATAGATCTCAAATGCATAAAGAAAATCTTAAGAATAAAACATCGTGCTGATAACGTGTTATAGAATAAAGAAAATAGAAGCCATTGGAGAGAGAGAACAATTTTATTCATTCAGAGAATAGATATCTATTTACATTACATGGCCTACTTTATATAAGGGCTTCAGAGGTAAGGACTGAACTTATCCCACGATGTGGGACTAAACAAAACAATGTACAAGCATATTCACTTCATAATATACATATATTATAACAAAGAATAGTTTATTTTTTAATTATTGAAAGTGTGAAGAAGAGGAACATAATATTAGTTAATTATTTAAGAACAATGAATGCAAGGAGTAGGATAGACATGAATTTGAAACCAAAGTTATAATAAGTATTTGAGGAATGGTTATCATTTAAATAAATTTCTTCCTGAATGAGCGTATTTACTTTTGTGGGGTAAATGAATTTTTCCTTCCAAACTGATGAGAGAAGAGTATTTTGAGTGAAAGTGAATGAGAGAGAATAATATAAAGAGTTAGTTATTCTCTTTTTTATTTCTATATAATAGATTAATTGAATAGACAAATACTATTAATAATCTAGGGACTACCTGTATGTACAAAATTTAATTAAAAGAATTCATAAAGACCGACAAAAATATATACAACATATGTCAATATAAAGATTGACCCATTCAGTTACCCAACTTCATTTTTAACACTACCTTCACTTACCTAGCATCATTTTTAATCAAGGAATAGTACAAGTTTGAAATCGATGAGTAGTGGTAAGGGTATGAGATTTACTTTCTATATACGATCATTTTAATTTTTCCCGATCGCTGATTTATTGACTATCGATTCCGCTATTTCTTTGTGCATTGTCAATCTAAGATGATTTGTTGCTCATTTTGAGTGTTGATATCCTTTATTAGAAATGACTAAACCGAAAGGGCGAAGGAAGCCAAGTTATGTGGGGTTGCTTCCATTAGGGTATTATCACGTCTACTCTAGATTGATTTCGTTTATATATGCACTGAGATGTGAAATACGGTAAGGTTGGCATGGTCCGGCTTAGACGTGTCTGAAAGCCTTCGTAGTTCTTAAGTATATTTTCTAGAGGTATGCTTTTGGTAAGAGGGGTGCACCCTCCTGGTCATTGTTAGAAAAATCCCTTTTCTTGTTTTTATTCAACCCTTGAATTTATTTCTTTCATAATTGCATCGGGAAGTATCTTATGCACTCCACGATGTCTAATTATTTATACCTACTACTTGTGATTAGATGTTGTTCTTGTGAGGGGAAACTAGTTCTGCATTTGGCGTGCAGTCTCACATATTGTTGCTTATTTCCACCCTTTATTTAGAGTTTACTCATACCAAACTTATTGTCTGAACCGAGTTGTTTGCTTTCACTAAACTCTCGGGTACTCATTTATTTTTGAGTAGTTCTAGAGTAGCTGGTTACTTTGGGCTCTTTTGAAGATGATGGACGAGCAGGAGGCTCCTTGTCTATCTAGCTATCTATTTGCGCTCTTATTTTTTTATGTACGTGTATTTTGTATCAACAAGTATGAATGCAGTTTGTTATTACCGCCTAGACTGATGCTAGTGCTTTTGTTGTAACTCTTATAACTCCACATTAAGGAATAACCTTATGTGCTATCGTACTGTTATATTATAATTAATTGTTTCGTTGTGAGGTTTTCTATTTTGTTATTTTATTTTACCCCACAAGTTCGGATGCTTGGGCAACGACACATGAATACCGTAGATGTATTAAGTGTCATCCCTAGAGGTCCAAAAGGTGGGCCATCACAACTGGTATCGGAGCTTTGATTGAGCGAACACCTTAGCTTAATTGGGTATAACTCATTAGATATAGGGTAAGTGATGCCCTAGAATGAGTTAATCTTGAGAAAGCATATTTGTAATTTTTATAAGAATAATATATATCCTCTAAATTCTCATTTTAAATCCTTTGGTGTTGTTTTCCTTAAACTATTTTGATCTTATCCTTATATTCTAAAGATACCTATTATTTGTTCAGGCAATAAAGCATGAATACAAGAAGAGGATGAAGGATAGGATTTGGAACTAATATGGCTACCAACTGCAGGGCACCTAGAAATGTTACTATGTCATCTATAGGTCCGATAGAGAAAGTGGTAGTGCAAGTTCATCCCCTATGAACTTTGTGGCTTTGTGTAACAATTTTATCACTTTGGGCGGGAAACCTTTCCATGGAACTGAAGATAATTTTGGAGGCAGGCGTGGCTTCAATCTTGTAAAAGGATATTTGGAGATCTTCGGCTAGAAGATACGAAGAAATGGCTATTGGCATCATGACAACTTCAAAAGTCGACGATGGATTGGTAGGATTCAGTAATAGCTAATACTCTAGAGGAGGAGTTTTCTTCAGCCCGGTTTAAGGAAGTTTTTGAAGCACGGTTTATTCCAAAAGTCGGAAAGACTCGGTTTTCTAAGGGTGTCCTTGATTTAAAGCAAGGTGATTTGGCAGTGGCGTAGTATAAGCATAAGTTTAATGCATTGTCCTGCTTCGGACCGGGATTAATCGACATGTCTCTCAAAAAAAATGAAATGTTTATGAAAGGGATGTGGCTAGGGTTCCAGCATGAAATAACCAATCATCTTGCGGGTACATTCACCAACCTTATCACTACAGCTTTGAGGTTTGAAGCTTTCGATATTAAGGAAGGAGTCATGAAGGGAGTAATTCCAATAGTCGGTGCTAAGTCATTATCAGTGATACCGGTTGGAGGAAAGTCAAAATTCAAGCGTAAGTTTAAAGGGAAAAAATAGCGAGCAGGAAAGAAAGTCGAAAATAAGGCACCAGCATAAAAGAAGCAGCATGACTTGACCACTATTCTTTAGTTCAAATGCAACAATATGGACCACTTTGCAAACCATTACCCAATTACTACCCATTTCAACTGTGGCCAGCAAGGACACATGAAGAATGAGTGCACTTTTCCAAAGAAGGGGCCTCAAGGATAGACCTTTGTCGTAGAAGAGATACCATCTACTTCTTCAAGACAGAAGGGGTAGTAAGTGTTGCAAGGTACATTATTCAACTATGACATTCCAATAAGAGTATTATTTGATATGGTTGCTTCCCATAGTTTTATCTTGTATGACCTGATGAACAAGCTAAGCATTAAATATCTTATTCTAAACAATCCTCTTTATGTGGCAAACCCTATTGGGGGTTCAAAAAATCTTGACACTGTGTGTCCAAATGTGCTTATTTCTTATCGAAATTGCCACTTTCCTTTTTACTTTTTTGGTCTAGGGTTCATGTGTTTTGGAGTGTTGTTGGGACTGGATTGGTTATTTTTCACCTTTATTTAGACTTAAAAAGTTGAGATATGTATTTGGTTGTCTTTCCTTAAGCTTCCCCTTGATTTTTCCTAGCTCTTCTCATTCATTTTCTTCCTTTTAATGGTCGGGCTAACTTAGGTTTAGTTTGTGAGAACGTGAAATGAATAGGAGAGAGTGGATTTAAGGGTTTGTACTTGGAAATTAGACATTTTTCCTATTTTACCCCTTGCTTATTTACCTCCTCTTATTTAAGTGTAATCCTTTCCATTAGTTCGTCCATTAAGGCATGGCCTAAACTTAATTACCAAAACTCAATTTCCTTATCCCTTTATATTATTTTATTTAATTTATCTAATTAAATTTTCTAAATAATGTTATTCAAAATTAGGGTCATTACATAGAAGATGGATACAATAAGAGAAGGAAGGAGAGGATCTGGAACTGACATGGCTAACAATGGTAGGGCACCTAGAAATGCTACTATGCCAACTGTAGACCCGGTAGAGGAAATGGTAGCGCGAGTTCAACCCTCTATGAAATTTGATTAACTTTGCGGCTTTGTATAAGAATTTTACCACTCTGGGTAAGAAACTGTTCCATGGAACTGAAGATATTCTTAGAGTGCAGAAGTGGCTTTGATCTTGTGAAAGGATATATAGAGATCTTTTGTTGGAAGATGCGGAGAAACGACTATTGGCATCACGATAATTTCAAAAGTCGACGATGGATTGATGGGATTTAGTAACGGCTAACACTTCTAAGGAGAAGTTTTCTTGTGCCCAGTTCAAGGAAGTTTTTAAAGCACAGTTTGTTCGAGAAGCTGGAAGGACTCGATTGTTAAGGGGTTTCCATGATTTAAAGCAAAGTGATTTGACAGTGGTGCAATAAGAGCATAAGTTTAATGCATTACCTTGCTTCAGACTGGGATTCATAAACACACCACTCAAAAGAATGAAATGTTTGTGAATGGGATGCGACCAGAGTCCCAGCATGAAATGACCAATCATGTAGTGGCTAAATTCACCAACATTATCACTATGGCTTTGAGGTTTGAAGCTCTCGATATTAAGGAAGGAGAGTCCCAAAAGGGAGTAGTTTCAGCAGTTGGTGCCAAGCCATAGTTAATGATATCAGTTGGAGGAAAACCAAACTTCAAGCATTAATTTAAGGGCAAGATATAGTAGGCAGGAAAGCAACCCAGGAATTGGGCACCTATAAAGAAGAAGCAACGTGACTTGGTCAATATTATTTGTTTAAAATGCAACAAGATGGGCCACTTTGCAAACCATTGCCCAATTACTACTTGTTTCAACTTTGTCCAGCAAGGACGCATGAAGAACGAGTGCCTTTTCCAAAGAAAGGGTCCCAAAGATAGGATTTTGCCATAAAAAAGATGCCATTCACTTCTTCAAGACAGAAGGGGAAGCAATTGTTGCAAGGTACATTATTCATCTATGATATTGCAATAAGAGTGTTACTCGATACAGATGCTTCCCATAGTTTTATCTCATATGACATGATGAAAAAGTTAGACCGTAAATATGTTAAATGATCCCCTTTGTGTGGCAAACCCTATGGGGTTCTGACAAATCTTGACATTATGTGTCTAAATGTGCCTATTTCTTATCGAAATCATCTTTTACTTTCGACTTGTTTGCTCGAGGGTTCATGGGTTTTTAAATGTTGTTGGGAATGAATTGGTTATCTAAGTTTAAAGCTGTCTTGAATTGTGTTAAGAGAATGATCGAGGTAAAGGATGTAGTAGGAAGAAGCATCAAAATATTTTATGAACAGCATAACAAATTGATGGGCGATTTTCTTTATTCACTCGAAGTAGCTAAAACGGAGCTTAGGGATATACCGTTGTTTGGGATTTCACTGATATTATTGATGAAGTGCAAGGTTTACCTCCTCACCGCGAACTGGAGCTCCGTATTGATTTGATTCCAGAAAGACCTACTGTACTACCCCCCACAAAGATTGGCTCCGAAAGAGAAAAGGGATTTAGAAGGGTAGATATTTGACTCATTGCAAAAAGATTAGATAAGACGTAGTATCTCGAGTTGGCCAATCATCTTTGTTATAAAGGTGGACAGTTCTCTAAGGTTATGTAATGATAACTAGGATTTGAACAAGAGGACTATCAAGAACAAATATCATTTACCAAGGATCAATGAGATGTTTGATCGGCTCCATAGTGTTCAGATATTTTCTCAAATAGATCTTATCACCAGTTTCCACCAATTAAGGGTAGAAGAGGAGAATGTGCCCTTAATAGCTTTTATGACTCCAAATAATATGAGTGGTTAGTCATACCGATTAGGCTTACAAATGTACCCTCTTATTTTATGGAC
Source organism: Allium cepa (assembly GCA_030765085.1). Classification (NCBI taxonomy): domain Eukaryota; kingdom Viridiplantae; phylum Streptophyta; class Magnoliopsida; order Asparagales; family Amaryllidaceae; genus Allium; species Allium cepa. The sequence continues at coordinate 213,565,362 of CM060930.1, read as the reverse complement.
TTAATGAATCGAGTATTTCGAGATGTTCTTAATAATCTGTTCTTTTCTTTATCGATGACATTCTTGTCTATTCGAAAATGGAGGAGGAGCACAAATATCATCTTCGTGTCATATTCAATACCTTAAGAAGCCATGTGTTGAAGGCTAAGTTTTCTAAGTGCCATTTCTCAAAATTGAAAGTTAGATTTCAGGGGGCTTGTTGTTTCGAGAGAAGGCATATCAGTTGGCCCTGCTAAAGTTGTTGCAGTTCAAGACTGGAAGCCCAAAAGTGCGACAGAAGTTAGAAGTTTCTTGGGACTAGCTGGTTTTCACTGAAGTTTCATCTAAGACTTCTCGAAGATTGCTTCTCATCTGACAAAGTTAACAAAGAAATATATTAAGTTCATGTGGGCACCTAAGTGTGATCAAGCTTTGAATTAACTGAAGGAAAAGTTGACTAGCACTCCTGTATTAACTATTCCAAATGGGAGCAGAGGTTTAGTTATGTATACAGATGTTTATGCTACCAGTTTGGGAGCAGTTCTGATGTAGTATGGGAAAGTTATTGCATATAAGAGTCAATAGCTAAAGCCACATGAGAATAATTATGCTACACACGATTTGGAGCTTTTGGCTGTTGTCTTTGCACTAAAGATACGGAGGCATTATCTTTTAGGTGAAAAGTTTGAGTTATACATAGATCATAAATGCTTAAAATACCACTTTACCTAGAGGGATTAGAATTCGAGGCAGCAAAGATGGTTGGAATTTCTCGTTTATTATGATCTGGAGATTCTGTATACCCTTAGGAAAGCAAATGCCATTGCAGAAGCGTTGAGTAGTTTTATCATAAAAAATCACTCCAACTTGAATGAGTAATGCACTTTCAAAGAGGTCGAAAGGGGATTGGGACACCATTTCACTTCAATTAATTACCTTTCAAAAGAGTCGAAGGGATGCCTTTGAAAAATATTGAATGAGTAATGCGCTATCGAAGAGGTCGAAAGGGGATTGGGACACCATTTCACTTCAATTAATTACCTTTCGAAATGATTTGTCCTGCATGCATAGAGATGTTTCGAATGTGTAAAAGGAACCGTTCGATGGTAATAAATTATAAGCTTCCACTTGAGCGCCAAACCTTTTGAAACAGTTGGTTTTGCCATCATTCACCATCCGTGGAAGAACATTTGGATGTGCTACCCCTTTGAAAGCATAGGTTAGCCTTTCGAATCGGTTAAAACCATCCATAATTATAAAGGAAAGCTTACATGAGTTCAATAACAAGGATGGGGGTTCTGCGTCAATCAACAAGAATTCATTCGGAAGCTATATACTGCATTGAAGCCTTCTACTATATTCCAACTCATTCGAAGCCCGAAAAATACACCTTTTATAGTGTCAAAAGCCTACATATTTTCCTACTTGCAATACCACATCAACGACAAAGTGGAGGGCACATCTATACCTTTTGATGAAGTCGAAAGCACTCAAGATCCATTCAGAAGCAAAATAAGAAAGGCACCCAGAATTTAGCTACAACGAAGGTCTTCAAGACATCTTTTCGATCAAGTCGAAAGGACTGATTCGAAAGGGACTAACCCGCGCCTAAAAATAAAACCCTACGGTATTGTTCAGGGGATCTGATTTCATTGACTTGGTACTTATTCTTTCTTAAATTTGTAACCCTAATTCTAAATCAAGTTGAGGACTTTAGTTCTTTGTAATACTTAGGTTTCTGAAATTTAAGGAAATTATCATTAAAAAAGTATACGACATTTCTAAATATACTGAAACTTCTACGGCTTCATTATGTTTCTTGTAATAGTTTACTTGCATGTTAATCGAAAGATTACCCTTCAAAGGAAAAGAAACCTAGTGGATCAATTAAAATCCAAGCCAATAGGTTCCAACCTTAAGTCACTTTCATCTAGCTCGAAAGGGGGCTTCGATGGGATTCTAAGTCATCATAACTAGTTTGAAAGTGGTTCTAACCATAATAATCATTTTGAAAGGTCCATTTGAAAGAGTTTTAGACTACCTTTACTGGATGAAACTTTCGAAGGAGCTAGACTCACTCTTCTACTTTGGGATGTCGACAAGTTTTCTTGTTAACATTTTTGGGACTACCTGTGCTAAATCAAAAGATGCTTTTGAAAAAGCTAGACTCACTTTTCTACTTTGGGGTGTTGACAAGTTTTCTTGCTAACATTTTTAGGACTACCTTCACTAAATCGGAAGGTGCTAGAAGGAGGACCCGAACCCCTATCCTTGTTGAACTCCTAACTTTATTTTTCCTCCAACTATATTCTATTCCAAGCTTACCTACTTTAGACTTTACGCTACCATACTTAGTAAAATTGGAAATTCGGAGCAACGATCCTTGGAGCCACACTCAATTGGATTCTTCCATAGAACTATTGAAGATTCTAAACTATATGAAGAGCAAATGTTGAGATTAGAAGCTTTAAGGATCTCAAAGAAAAAGAGAGCTGAATCTTATGATCTAGACAAGTGTAACTTAAACCCCTTCCACATTGGCCCTACATCTATCTTTGCTTAGGGGGAACAAAAGTTAAGAGTGATAATTTGTTTGATCAAATGAAGAAGACAAATCAACTCTATAACAAAGGCACTATCTTTGAAGAAGGGATGATGGCCGATTACTGTTAGGAACTGGAGATAGTGGTTTTGATGACAACAACCTTTGTAACTTATTTTATTATAACTATATACTAACACTATCGTCTAGATATATATGAATATTATTATGCAGGATATATATAAGACAGGTACTGATTATTGAAGACTGTACATTATAAAGACAAAGAATGAAGAAATCAAGTTTGAAGACTCTGAGTATCAAGATCAAGATTTCAAGATAAGTGTCTAGTTTTGTTAAAACTTCATAATAACATGGAAATCTTCATTCAAATTTCATTTGGGATGGGACCCATTTCTACCTTCTTAGTGGCTTACAAACCCACGACAAGTAGCTTACAAACCTATGACAAGTGGCTTACAAACCCATGAACATCCTGGTTTTGCACAAGTTCTCGAGTCCTGATGTGATGAAATATTCTACAGGAAGAAGCTTGCAAAACTACTTCAAAATGATTTTTCAAAATGATTTTCAAAACTGCTTTTCAAAATGTTTTAGCCTTAAATATTATCTTTTCAAATGATTTTCAAAAAGATGTTTTAGCCTTAAAATATTCTTTGTATTTTAGATAAACTCTTGTTTTAAACTTCTTTTGTTTTTTAAAACTATCTTTTGATTTTTAAATATTCTTTAAAATATATATATACTTGAGATTTAAAATCAAAATTATATATACGTTCTAAAAATATATTTTTCCACTCTTCTTTATTTTAAAACATAGAAAAATTAGTTTATTTTACTCCCGAATCATTTTATCTTGTTTTTCTTTCAATACCATTTTCAAAACAAATTTTATATTATTTTTTAACTAAGGGATATCGACATCATGAGATACCCCTTGTCGACACGGTGGCTGTTAAATTCAAAAGTTTCAATTTTTAAAAGAAGCATCTATTGTTCAAATCTCTTCACCAATAGTTATGACCATTACTGGTCTACAAATAGCCTTCACGAACGAATTTTTTAACTAACTATTTTCTTATTTTTTTCACTCCTTCTTCTCCACAAATCCATATTCTAAAATTTTCATATTATTAAAATCGTGCTGAAATTCTACCAAATTCTCAAGTTAATCAAATTAGAATCTCATTCTTATTTGATTCTCTACCCTCTCTTGAAGATCAAAGTGCTATTCAGAGTTATAGGATCAATTTGTAATCAAAAGTTTATCGAGTCTCTCTATAAGGTGTGGTTGTGCTTGGAAATCAATTTGGTGATCTTGTGTCCCGTAAATCAAGAGAGTTTGCCCCGAACTCGAAGACGGGAGGGTACCTCAAAGCCTTTAGAAATTAAGGATTGGAATCTCGACATTGGTATAATAAAAATCTGCACGAGGTGTTTGCCTTGGTGTAGGACTAGATGTAGGGTAACTCCGAATCAGTATAAAATCCGATGTGTTCTTTCCTTTTACTGTTTTTTTTTTACTTTCTGCATCTGTGTTTGATTCTGTGATTGTTCTATGATTAAATTCTGCATTTGTTTATATCATAATTTTTATATTAGTCCATATATGTATTGGAATCCATTAAAGTCTATTCACCCCCTCTAGTGTTAAATTAGCCTTAAGATCCTTAATCCGCACTCCCTTTCAATTGGTATCAGAGCATAGGTTTTCATAGTTTTCATAATCTGAAACTTGAAAAGTTAAAAAAGGCATTTATAGGAAATTTTGTTAATACTAGTTTGGATTTATACATTTCATCAAAGTATCATAAGTCTGCATATAGGTTTTATGAAAAATCAAGTTATCTACCGAATTGGTTTGTTATGCAGGAACAGACATGTTACATGGCTTCTGAAGAATCAACAACCAATGGACAAACTATGCAAATTGAGAAAGATAAATGGATACTTGATAGTGGTTGTTCAAGGCATATGACTGAAAATCCCGAGATACTCAATGACATTATATATCAAGATGGTGGATTGGTCAACTTTGGAGATAACTCAAAAGGATATGTGATTGGCATCGGCAATGTTGGTAATTCTAAACATCCTCTTATTTTTGATATTTTGCTAAGTTAGGAATTTAAAACATAATTTTCTTAGTATAAGTCAACTACGTGATAAAGGTTTTAAAATTAAATTTGTAAAAGATAAGTGTCACATCGAAGATAATAAGTCAAATATTATCTTTGAAGGAATTAGGAAGAAAAACATTTACATCCTTAGTATGAAAGTTTCAAACGATAACTTATGTCTTTTGGCTAATACAGGTGACCCTTGGATATGGCATAAAAGATTTGGTCATTTAAATTTCAAACTGTTATCCAGGTTATCAAAACTTGACTTAGTCAGAGGTTTTCCCAAGTTAAACTTCAAAGTAGATAGTATATGTGATGCTTGCCAATTAAGAAAACTTAAGAAAAGTTCATTTAAATCAAAAGATATGATTTCTTCTTCTAAACCTCTAGAATTACTTCATTTAGATTTATTTGGTCCATCTCAAGTTCAATCACTTAATCAAAATAAATATGTTTTGGTAATTGTAGATGATTATTCAAGATATACGTGGACAATTTTTCTTAAACTTAAAAGTGACGCTTTTGAATTATTTAAAAAAATTCTAAAAGAATTCAAAATCAACTTTTCTTAAAAATAAAAACTATTCGTAGTGATCACGGTAGAGAATTTGAGAAAGAAAATTTTGAGAATTTCTATAATCAAAAAGGAATTACTCATAATTTCTCTTTTTCAAGAACTCCACAACAAAACGGAGTGGTAGAACGTAAGAATAGAACGATTCAAGAGTGTGTTAGAACAATGCTTTTTTGATAGTAACTTACCTAAAAACTTTTGGGCTGAAGCAGTCACTACAGCGTGTTATATATTAAATAGGATTTTAATTAGACCATTAACTAATAAAATACCATATGAATCACTTTACAATAAGAAACCCATAATGGCTTATTTTAAATTTTTTGGTAGTAAGTGTTTTATTCTTAATACAAAAGATAATTTAGATAAATTTGAACCAAAATCCGACAAAGGTATCTTCATCAGACATTCTAATAGAAGTAAAGCACTTAGAGTTGATAATTTAAGAACTAACACTATTGAAGAAATAATGCATGTAACTTTTGATGAAAATTTCAAAGATACTATACAGATAGAAGATGAAGAAGATTTTGTAACTTTAAATAATGAACCTAATGAAACTGATTATGAAATCATTCAACCTAATAAAAGATTAGGCAATTAAAAGATCATCCTCTAGAAAATATACTAGGAAATATTAAATCTATAGTTAAAATAAGAAATCAACTAAATAGTATGAGAATGTAGCTTTTATATCAACTATTGAACCTAAAAATCCAAATGAAGCATCATCTGATGATTCATGGATTCTCGCTATGCAAGAAAAATTGAATCAGTTCACCAGAAATGATGTTTGGGAACTTATTCCTAGACTTGAGGATAGAAGTATAATTGGAACAAGATGGGTCTATAAGAATAAAATGAATGAACTTGGTGAGGTCGTGAGAAATAAAGCTCGTTTAGTCACGCAAGGTTATTGTCAAGAAAAAGGAATTGATTATGACGAAACCTTTGCACCCGTAGCAAGACTAGAAGCTATCGGGATTCTACTTGCTTTCGCAAACTGCAATAATTTCAAGTTATATCAAATGGATGTTAAAAGTGCTTTAAAGAATATGTTTATTTTGAACAACCTCCACTTTTTGAAGATAATAAATTTCCAAATCATGCATATAAATTAAAGAAAGCTTTATATGGTCTGAAACAAGCTCCTAGAGCCTGGTATGAAAGACTAAGATCTTATTTACAACAATCTAGTTTTGAAATTGGCAAATTAGATACAACTCTTTTTATTAAAAGAAACAAAATGATATTCAATTAGTACAAATATATGTAGATGATATAATATTTGGATCAACTAATAACGTAATGAATAAAGAATTTTCAGATATAATGAATACAGAATTTGAAATGAGTTATATGGGAGAACTAAGTTTCTTCTTAGGACTTCAAATCAAATATTTAGATAAAGGAATTTTCATTAGTCAAGAAAAATATTCCAAGGATTTAATTAATAAATTCAGATTGACCACTTCTAGTGGGAAACCAACTCCAATGACAACTAATGTAGCTTTAAGTAAAGAAGATAAATCAAAAGATGTTGATCAAAAATTATATAGGAGAATGATTGTTTCGCTGCTTTATATAACAGTAGGTCGTCCTGAAATCATGCATAGTGTTTGTCTCTGTGCAAGATACCAATCTCAACCTAAAGAAACTCACTTAAAATAATTTTAAGATATGTAAAACTTACTTTAGATTATGGTTTATTTTACCCTAAAAATGATGTATTTGATTTAATTTCATATTGTGATGCTAATTACGCTGGCTGTAAATCAAACCAAAAAAGTACACGTGGAGCTTGCCCCTTTCTAGGACATTCTTTGGTTTCCTGGTTTAGTAAGAAGCAAAATACTGTATCATTATCAATAACTGAAGCAGAATATATATATCTACTACTTTGTCTTGTTCTCAAGTTATATATATGCAACAAACTTTAAAAGATTTTGGATTAACTATAACTAAATCACCAATTTATTATGATAATACTAGTGCAATAAACCTTTCTAAGGATCCAATTCATCATGCTAGAACAAAACATATTGATATTAGACATCATTTTCTTAGAGATGATATAAGTAAAGATGTCATAACTCTTGTATATATTAATACTGAAAACAAATTACTGATATACTAACCATTAAATGAACAAAACTTTATTAAATTTAGAAGAGAATTGGAATTATGTTCATTAAATGAAATATAAATTATAAATAATACAATTATAGTTAATAATTAATACAAATAAAAAAAATTCTCAAAAATTGAACTGGGCATGTTGACATGACCCATTACCCTATGTCGACATACAGGCCGAGATTTTCAAATCTAAATTTTCCTCCAAAATTAGTTATTAAGTTATATACTTATATATTTCGACTTTTACTCCTTTTCTCTGTTCTATTCTCTGTAATAAACTTCTAAAACAGTAAATTAATGGCTTACTCTTCTAAAATGAACCTTCTTCATCCACTTTTCCTTATTCTGTTCCTTTTCAACGTTCCACACACGTACGAGTCATCAAATTACAAGAAAAGATGAAAGATTTGCTTAAAATGATGATGGAAATTCAAGTATATTAATTAATGATCTTCTAAAAACAATCTTTGGTGTATAAAATCTTGAATTCCATTTAACTTAGGATGCTATATTTCACTCATACATAGTTATTATTCTTTTGTCATATGTTTGTTTATCTCATTTTCTATTAAGTTCAAGGTTTATAGGTTTTTTTGTCGATGACAAAGGGGGAGAAGTTATATAAAATAATAGGCTTGGAGTAAGGGGAGTTGTTTGTGTAAGGAAAGTTATGGTATGATCGAAGTGGTAAGTATATTTTATAAGGCTGTCATCATCAAAAAAGGGGAGATTGTTAGGAACTGGGGATAGTGGTTTTAATAGCAACAACCTTTGTAACTTATTTTATTATAACATATGTACTAACACTATTATCTAGATATATATGAATTTTATTATGCAGGATATATATAAGGCATGTACTAATTATTGAAGACTGTATAGTATAAAGATCAAGAATGAAGAAATCAAGTTTGAACACTCATGAGTATCAAGATCAAGATTTCAAGATAAGTGTCTAGTTTTGTTAAAAATTCATAATAGCATGGAAATCTTCATTCCAAATTTCATTTGGGATGGAACCCATTTCGACCTTCTTAGTGGCTTACAAAACCACGACAAGTAGTTTACAAATCTACGACAAGTGGCATACAAGCCACGAACATCCTGGTTTTGTACAAGTTCTCGAGTTCTGATGTGATGAAATATTCTGCAGGAAGAAGCTTGCAAAACTATTTCAAAATGGTTTTTCAAAATGATTTTCAAAACTACTTTTCAAAAATGTTATAGCCTTAAAAATTATCTTTTCAAATGATTTTCAAAAGGATGTTTTAGCCTTAAAACATTATTTGTTTTTGTTTTTAAATAAACTCTTGTTTTAAACTTCGTTTGTTTATTAAAACCATCTACTAATTTTTAAATATTCTTTATAATATATATACACACACACACACACACACTTGAGACTCAAAATCGTATTTACATATTCATTCTAAAATATATTTTCTACTCTTCTTTATTTAAAACATAGGAAAAATTAGTTTACTTTACTCAGAATCATTTTATCTTGTTTTCCTTTCAATTCCATTTTCAAAATAAATTTTGCATTATTTTTTAACTAAGGGATGTCGACGTCATGGGATACACCATGTCGACATGGTGGCCGTTAAATTCAAAAGTTTCAATTTTCAAAAGAATTGTCTATTCGTTTAAATCTCTTCGCGAATGGTTATGACCGTTATTGGTCTATAAATAGCATTCACAAATGAATTTTTTAACTAACTATTTTCTTATTTTCTTCATTCCTTCTCCACAAATCCATATTCTAAAATTTTCATATTTTTAAGATCGTGCCAAAATTCTGCCAATTCACAAGTGAATCAAATTATAATCTCTTTCTTGTTTAATTCTCTGCCTTCTCTCGATGATCAAAGTGATATTCAGAATTATAGGATCAAATTGTAATCAAAAGTTTATCGAGTCTCTCTATAAGGTGTGGTTGTGCCTGGAAATCAACTGGGTGATTTTCTATCCCGTAAATCAAGAGAGTTTGCCCCAGACTCGAAGACAGAAGGGTACCTCAAAGCCTTTAGAAATTGAGGATTGTAATCTCGACATTGGTATAATAAAAATCTGTACGAGGTGTTTGCCTTGGTGTAGGACAGGATGTAGGGTAAATCTGAACCAGTATAAAATTGGCGGTGTTCTTTCCTTTTACTATTTTTTATTTACTTTATGCATTTGTGTTTGATTTCGTGATTAAGTTCTACATTTGTTTATATCATAATATTTAAATTACTCCATATATGTCTTAGGATCCATTAAACACTATTCACCCCCCTCTAGTCTTAAATTAGCCTTAAGATCCTTAATCCGCACTCCCTTTCAATTACTACACCTTTGCATAAAAATGGCATTAAGTAACAAGGGGGACATTACCTACATGTAAGTTTCAAAAGGCTTTGAAAAGGAAATTGGTCGTTGAGGGTGAATCTTTAGGATTGAGCAATAAAAATCTAGTAATTGTACCCAAAAGACAAGCTTCAAGTCGAGACACCCTAAGAAATGCAATCTGACTACATTGATTGAGAATGTTTATTTACCAACCAAGGAGGAACTCTGCTATTGGCCATCCCAGAAGAAAAATCCTAAATATGAAAGGAATCGAGGAGGATCCTACTGCCACTATCATATGATGAATGGGCGTGAGACAAATTAATGCAGCGCACTAGAAGGAATGGAGATCAACATTTTCAGAAAAGACAAAGTCAATAGATCTGTAAAGAGATCATAGGCATAGTCGAATTCAATAAAGCACCACTTTCTCAAAGAGAAATCTACATGGCCAGAAGTAGAATTCTCCTTAATCTTGGAAATTACCTTAAACAGTTGTAATCCTTTGTCCGCGCCGAGTTAGCCAGGTCAACGCGCCTCCTGGAGGGAGGTTAGAGTAAGCCTTTATTCGTGTCACGTTATGGAAGGTTAAAGCATCAAAAAGCCCTTGATCGCACCACACTATAGCCAGATCAAGGTGCCTCTAGGGGGGATCGGAGTAAGCTCTTGGTCCCGCCATGCTACGACCTGGCCAAGGCACCAAATAAGCCTTTAGTCTCGACATGCTATGGCCTGGCTGGAGCACCTCCTAGAGGGAGGACGGAGTAAGCCCTTGATCCCACCACACTATAGCCTAGCCAAGGCACCACACAAGCCTTCAGTCCCGCCCACAAGGCATGGCAGGAGTGCCTCCTAGAGGGAGGTTGGTTAAATTGTAACGACCCAGAATTTCTGTCAATTAAAATTTGTATATTTAATTGATTTAAATATTAATAAGTAAAATTTGTAGGTCGAATAAATTTTATTTCAAATATCTGAATTTAATTGCATAATTAAATCGATAATTTAATAATTGAAATTCCAGAAATAAGTGAAAATTGGGTTAAACGATTTGTAAAATTTTATTTACTCATATTGTAGTTATAACGATGCTATAGTACTTTTAAATTGAATTTAAAGATAATTTGTGAAAATTGAATATGTTAATATTTAAATTGACGAGTTAAAATAGTCATTTTTCAAACAGTTTCGGATTTCGACGAAACTAGTTTCATCGGAACCGTAATGTTATATTATTGTATGGTTTCAAATTTCGTGTCAATCAGATTTACGGTTTGTCCGAGGCAAGCCAAAACGCGTAGAAATTAGTTTAAGTCGATTTAATTTAAATTCGATCGTTTATTGCCGTAACTCGCACATATGATCGAATTGGCTTCCGAAACCTATTCCATTGTGTCTGAAACATGGGTTAAACCCTAGAAACGCTGGTCACCGCACGAGATTTGGAGTTTGGAAAATCGAGTGAATAGTGTTTTTTGGCAAGTTTTCTATAAAAGGACCCATCCTCATTCACAATTGCAAAACCTAGCCATCTTCTTTCAGCCGCCACTTAATTATTTCAATGGCCAGAAAACATCCACCCTCTTCCCCTTCGTTCTCCTCATCCATCAACTTTCATCCAAAACTCCCAACTACAAAAAGGTAGAGCACACGGAGATCTTCGATCTCAACGGTAGAGATCATTTTATACTAAGCGGATCGACGACAAAGTCTCCCGTTCGTATGACACTTGGGCTCGTTTTTCAAGGGATGCCGCTGCCGAGATGAACGAGGCTCTGGGCGTTGGTCGAGCTCGCGATGGGCTACAGGTTGGAGGTCACCGATCGTGCCAAAGGTTGATGTGGAGGGGTGCGGCTTGCAAAAAAACATGAACGACATTGGGTTTCTTTTGTGTAAGAAACTAGAGAGCGAGGAAGAAGTTGCGGTCGGCCTGGATTAAATAAAGCAAGGTCTAATGGCTCTGATTTAATGAGGTTGTAAAATAAAATAAAATATTTTAAATTGTTTTATATTTTAAATCGTACGATCTTTAAAAATTGATAACTTTTGCATACGAGTTCGAAAACTGACGAAACAAATTGTGTTGGCTTCGTTTTGTCGAGCACTACGCAATGGAGCTGGATTGGAGTCGATTGGAGCTAGCGAAAACTTCGGGCAAAATTAAATGCACGTTTAATTTTATTCGAAATAAAACGCGGAAACTGAATTGAAACCAAGGTGAGAACTTCTCACTCAATCGAATTGTTTCGATTTAAATTTTAAATAGTTATATTTAAAATTTCTTGATTGTTTGTTTGAATGATGATTGTTATCTATTGATTGTTAAATAGACATTATGCGTCGTTAGTAAGCGGAGGTTATTTATTAAAAACATATACCGTGAATATTTCACCGTATAGTGAAATTGGTATTATTCATATACTTGGAGTTGATTTCCCGCATTATATAGCGGATGAGACCCTATTGCGCTGTCTATTAAGCGGATAATATTTTATAAATCCCATATACCGCGATATTCCGCTTTGAACGGAATTGGTATTATGCTAATGTTTGTGGATGCAGGGAAATAGGTTGGAGGGATCCAACTGGATTCCTCACCAGTATTTATTTGATTACAGATATTTTGATGTTTGTTGATTATCATATGATGATATATGATGTTTGTTGTCGTGACTGACTATTGGGTGTTTTTGCATCATCGGATCCATTTTTAAAGTTTAAAAATAACGATTTTGATTTTAAAAGGATATTTAAAATGATTTTTCAAAGTATACATTTTATTAAATTTTTGAACTGATTCACTTTAAATAATTAAACGTTATAAATTTTTATGTTATAAAAACTAAGATTTTTGTGAAATATAACCAAAAGGTGATTTATAAAATGAATAGATGTTGTAAAATAAATAGATTTATAAAATAGTTTAAACTTAGATTTTTGAAATTATTATAAAGGATGTATATAAAAGATTTTTAATATTGATATTTATAATAATATATATATATATATATATAATATTGGAATTATAAAACGAGTCTATTAAGTGTTCAAATGAAGTATAAAATGGATTTCATAAAAAATTATTGATTTATAAATTGTGAATTTTAAAATAAATATATTTTCGTAAAATAAAAGATTATAAGTAATTAACTTATAAATTAGATTTTTGGTATAAAATTGAGTTATAAATTGAATTGGTAAATAAAAGTGATTTTCATAAGTTGAAGTTTTTATGAAATGAATATATATATATATGTGTGTGTGTGTGTGTGTGTGTGTGTGTGAATTTATAAGCGTTGTTTATAAATCCGCAATCAATTGAATTTGATAAATTGAATATAAAAGTTTATAAAAGGAAATATATTCGCGATTTTGGATAGCGAATAAATTCTTGAAATAAAACGTGTAGTAAATATTGAAATTGGGTTAGTGAAGTATATTCGCGATTTTGGACAGTGAATATATTATGAAATAAAATGGATATGTTTTGGGGAAGTGATGTTTTAAATAGAATTTAAGACGATTTAAAGATGTTTTAAAATGCATTAAGTATCGAACACATAGATTTCTACATTCATTGTTGAAATAGACGTTTTCGATAAATAAGGAAATGGTGGGCTATAACACTGTTGTTATAGTAAATGATTTCCGAAAGTAAATGTTATATATAGTATTGGGATCTATATATCTATCTTAATTTCGAATCCCTATACTAGTGATTTTGGGTCATCGTATCGATGTTTTACGCAACATTCGTTTTGAGTCAAATAAATGTGTTTAAGCGCACATTTTCTTTAAAGAACGAAATATATACTTAATTTCGATTTAAGTATATTGAATATTTTCCAAGTGTTGAAAATAAATAGATTTGTGAATTACTTATTATTAAATAAGTATGGAAATGTTTTCCAATATGAAGTGAATATTTTAAGATTTTATCATTTTAAGATAAATTGAAAATGAATATTAGAAATATATTTGGGAATCATATATTCATAGATATTTTGGAAGTGTAAATTCACTATGGAATTTGTAAAAGAAAGGGGAATTTGTTTAAAAATAAACGTTGATTATTTTTGAAGTGTGGGAATAAATTTACGGATTTGGAACGTAAATATAAAGTAAATCGGTAAGGATTTATTTAATTGGTTTAAAATGAACCATTTTGAAATGAAAGTATTTCCGCGTAAGGAAAATGATTGAAATTTGTTTTCAAAAGTTGAAAAGGTGAAAAGTGATTTGAAAATTTGTTTTCAAATGGTTAAAGTGTGGAAAATTATATATCTAGTAAAGATATTTTTGAAAAATAAATAATTTGGGAAATTATTTGGAATTTGGTGAGGTTGAACACGCCTATTGATAGTTAAATAACCGACTATCGATATTTACCTTTAAATAGGTATTTGTTGTGAATTGCTTGAATTTGAATGCTACACTTATTTTTAAATAAGCGCTCACTATTCGAGTTAGCCGGAAAAGGACCTTGGGGTCGTATAACCCATTCCAAATATGTGATACGTCGTTATGCATTGCATTTGATGACCGGTGTTGAAGATCGGATATTTGTGAAAATGGAAGGATTACCGTCGAATATTTCTGCATATGCTGATCTTCAATATAGAAATTTATTACCCTTTGTAATGGGAAGTCCGGTCGTGATTAGTGAATATCTGGATTGCAAGGACTTCTTTGGAAGTGCCTTCGGTTCCGTTCGATCCCGGAACGGACTTGTATGGATGTGTGTCTGACGTTACAATTTGAGATGTAAAGCTGGTTTCTATCAAATATATTCCCGTTCGTGGCGGAGAATTTATTCTCTTAGCTTAACACCCTTAGAGGTTATGTAGTTAATGGTTACTAGTGATACATTCCCAAATTGGTAATGTGGCATACAAAGTGCTGTTGAGCATTTGATGATCAAATCACAGCTTTTATATAAAGCATGGCTTTGTGGACGAGACTTCGTCGGACCTCACACCCCGAAAATGGTCAAAACGGGAAGGATGCGGCAAGGTTATTAGGGGGTAGCGCCCTTTTAGTGTATGTCATTCCTTCTGGATAGTGGTGGTATCATGGTATGGAGCCCAGATACTTAACCTATGTTGTTGCTGCAAATTTATTGCTTTGTGGTTATTGGAAATCGAGGATTCTCGGATATAGATCGGTTACGATCGGGGAATGACATATTCGTGTCAGTAGTTACCCAGTTAGGGGTAACCCGGCCTTGTGTTGGTAGAGATCCGATTAGGTTCTCGTGTCGTCTTTCCAGAGGCGTACCCATGTGGCAATGGGAAGTTCCTTGGCCTGACCATTTGTTGGAAATCCAAAGAAACAATACGAACCTTGTACGGTTTTAGTTGTATAATCTGCCATGGAATGTGGCGGTAACCTGCTATTTAACATGGTAGCTATAGTAGGCATACGATAATGGTCGTATGTTGGCTAAGATTTATATCTTTACTTTCGAAATGATTTTTCCTACACTATGCACTAGTAATAATATCAAATGCTTCTTTTTAATGCGTATCAAGCATCTTTGACTATCATACGGAGATATCTCCTTCGATTCTGCGTTTGCATTGTGTGTCTGTGCGGGAGGCCTTATGGAAGTCTCATTTTCTAAAAAGCATTGCAAATCTATTTAAAAATTATCTTGTTCTTTGTTTTAAAGATAAACTGTATTAGTTCTCACACCAGTCACATGACTGACTCGAAGTTTATTGTTTTCCTTCCTAAACTCTGGGTGCCCACCAATTTCCACACGGGTAGTCTAGAGTCAGGTTATCAGGATATTATGGAATTCAGGAGTTGCTGGAGGCAAGCTGGATGGCATGGCGTATTCACTAGTATATAGTATTTCTTTTCCGTTGTTTGTTGTTGTTTGTTGTTGTACACTCTGATGATGTAATGTAATATAATGTGATGTAATGTAATAACTGATTTAGTTCTTTGTTTAAAGATTATTCATTTATCTATGATATGTTGTTCCGCTGCGATTGTGAGATTCTGATATTGTTCTGTTGTTTCTTTCTGTTCTTCTTCTATCTTTTTCTCTCTTCTTCTATCTTCTACCTTTTCTTCTTCTTAAACAATAACGGTACGGTTTTCCGGCAATCGATTGCTTGGCAGTTGATACAGTGGATGTATTGATGTCGGTTTTCGAGCATCGAAAAATCACATTCGTCACATTTGGTATCAGAGCATATGGTTAAGCGACAACCATGGCTCTGTTGGGGATTACTCATTAGAGATAGAGTCAGTAATACTCCAGAATGAGTGTGAGTGTAATAATAGATATGTGCGCGTATTTGTTAGTGAAAATAAACTTGTTTTATATTGTGATGATTGGTTTGTTGAGTGGTATATAGATTCTGGTCGGTGTGGTCTGGACAACTCTACCGATAGGGATCTCTAAACACTTATTCAGAACAATTTGGCACGATATTGTTTTAAAATTTGGGTAAATGAAATAATTTTACCTTGATTATATTTTATATATAAAGGAATAATTTTTTAGGAATTATTAAAGTATATAATTGATTGTATGGTTGTTAAATAATCTAAATAAAACAACAATTGTAAAAGAATAAATTTTATAAGCGAATGAATTATAAGTATGAAATTATAATTAAAATGATTTACAATTGTGAAATAATCTTATATACAAGAAGTGAAATTATATAAGTAAAAGACTTATAAATGTGATATATAACCTGAAAACAAAATTCCAGAGAAGTGTTTTGAAAGGATTGATGTTTTGATAAATTGTTTTGGAGAAATTAAAGCTCTAAACTCTTTTCGGTCGTTGGAAAATAATTCCGATGATGATCGCGACATCATTGGTGTTCATTTTCGGGTTTCCAAAAGAGGAATTGCTGCCAACTTGTTTTAAATGGGAGTTGTTTGGAGAAATTGAGTTTGGGTTTTGAAATTCAAAGGATAATTGAATTGATTTCAAAAATGGTTTTGAAAGGTTGAAAAGACTCTAGAATCCTATTTAAAATGTTTATAGGAATGATAAATGAGTTGATAACTTATACAATTTGAATTTTGATATAATAAATTTAACTTAAAGGAAGGAGTTAAATTAAAGGAAGTATAAGTACATCAATAAGATTCAAGTGGTAATTGTTGAATATAAGTTGTATAACTTATAAAAGGAGAAAATGTAAGTGAAACCAATTATTAAAATGGTTAAACAATTTTGTTAAGCAAGATAAATCTGGATTTGATAATGATAATAAATTTGACTTTGGTAAAAGTAAATGGAATTTACTTTAGAATTGGAATCTGAATTGGATTTATATATGGAATATAACTTAAATAATGTTGAATAAAGTTGATTCTGGTATCAAAGTAAAATTAATAAATGAATTAATGGAATTAAGTCATTAAGAATTCGAACTTGAGTTATATAAATGAAATTCATCTTGAAATGTTAAAGGAATTATCAATTGAATAAATTAATGGATTGAATGTTAATCAATTGAATTTAAAATAAATTGATATAGGATAATGAATGTAAGTGTAAATTCATTAAAAGCTAATGTTATTGGAAGTTGAATAATTGAATGAGAATCAATTTAATATCAACCAATTGGAGTTAAAAAGTGTTGGACCAAATAGAATGTAAATTAAATAATTTGGTTATGTTGAATATACATTGGTTGTTATATGGATGTTAGTTGATTGCATATGAATTCATTAAGTGTTAATGAAATTGAATTAGGGAAATTGGAGGCTAATGTAATTGAATTCAAATTGGAAGAAAATGAATTTGAATAGAATTGAATTTGATTTGGAAGTGAACTAAAATGAATATAAATTAGTGAATGTATACTAATTGGAAATGAATAGATGAATATTTGTAAAGTCCAATGTTAACAAATCAAATGTGATTAAAATGAAAAGCCAATTCATTGAATATTAATGAGAAATGAAAGAATATTGATTTGGTTATGGATTTTTGGATGTTATTGGATGATAGTTGTTTTAATGGTTGCATTTGTTGTCTTGTTGCATTTGCGATGTTGACACATGTAGTTGTTATGCTGCTATATGTCGTATATTGATATTATTTTCATATATGCATGTTTCTCATGTTGTTGTTGAGGGTTTAGTAGGTGCGGATTGCGCTTGCTTCGCATTTGGAGCTCGCTTACGCGATATATTAGTCGTATACGCTCGCTAACAATAAATAAGGTACATATCTCGGATTAAATATCGTACTTTTACACTTTTTTCCCTGCGGGATGCCTCATCACTTGATGAGATGTATATTTGTGATATATATACTATCATTTTTTTTTGGATCGATCCGCGCAAAGGAGACGGTGGAGAAATTTTCCGAAAATTTAAGGCGTCAGAAATTTTTTGAGAAAATTGAATTTTTTTGAAAACTAAGTTTGGATTTGGGAACTTAGTAAAGTTATTATAAGAAGTTTAACTATGGATTTTGAGAAAGTTAAATGCTTAAGAGATTTGAAAAATCTAATTTGAATGGTCTGTTTTGGAAAGTTAATGGATTTGTAACTTTTTCTTACTTTGTAATTTCGAGGACGAAATTCTTTTAAGGGGGGAAGTTTGTAACGACCCAGAATTTCTGTCAATTAAAATTTGTATAATTTGTAAGTAAAATTTGTAAGTCGAATAAATTTTATTTCGAACATCTGAATTTAATTGCATAATTAAATCGATAATTTAATAATTGAAATTCTAGAAATAATTGAAAATTGGGTTAAATATGATTAGAAATGATTTATAAAATTTTATTTAATCATATTGTAGTTATAACGATGTTATACTACTTTTAAAATTGAATTTAAAGTTAATTTGTGAAAATTCAATATTTTAATATTTAAATTGATGAGTTAAAATAGCCATTTTTCAAACAGTCTCGGATTTCGACGAAACCAATTTCATCGGATCCGTAATGTGATATTATTGTGTGGTTTCAAATTTCGTGCCAATCGGATTTACGTTTTGTCCAGGGCAAGCCAAAACGCGTAGAAATTAGTTTAAGTCGATTTAATTTAAATTTTTTCGTTTATTGCTGTAACTCGCACATATGATCGAATTGGCTTCCGAAACCTATTCCGTTGTGTCCGGAACGCGGGTTAAACCCTAGAAACGCCGATCATCGCACGAGATTTGGAGTTTGGAAAATCGAGTGAATAGTGTTTTTTGGCAAGTTTTCTATAAAAGGACCCATCCTCATTCACAATTGCAAACCCTAGCCATCTTCTTTCAGCCGCCACTTAATTATTTCAATGCCCAGAAAACACGCACCTTCTTCCCCTCCGATCTCCTCATCCATCAACTTTCATCCAAAATTCCCAACTACAAAAAGGTAGTGCATGACGAGATCTTCGATCTCAACGGTGGAGATCATTTTATACTAAGTGAATCGACGGAAAAAGGCTCCCGTTCGTATGACACTTGGGCTCGTTTTTCAAGGGGATGCCGCTGCCGAGATGAACGAGGCTCTGGGCGTTGGTCGAGCTCGCGATAGGCTACAGGTTGGAGGTCGCTGATCGTGCCAAAGGTTGATGTGGAGGGGTGCGGCTTGCAAAAAAACGTGAACGACATTAGGTTTCTTTCGCGTAAGAAACTGGAGAGGGAGGAAGAAGTTGCGGTCAGCTTGGATTCAATGAAGCAAGATCTAGCGGCTCTGATTTAATGAGGTTGTAAAATAAAATAAAAAAATTTAAATTGTTTTATATTTTAAATCGTACGATCTATAAAAATTGATAACTTTTGCATACGAGTTCGAAAACTGACGAAACAAATTGCGTTGGCTTCGTTTTGTCGAGCACTACGCAATGGAGCTGGATTAGAGTCGATTGGAGCTAGTTAAAATTTCGGGTAAAATTAAACGCACGTTTAATTTTATTCGAAATAAAACGCGGAAACTGAAGTGAAACCAAGGTGAGAACTTCCACTTAATCGAATTGTTTCGATTTAAATTTTAAATAGTTATATTTAAATTTTTTTGATTATATGTTTGAATGATGATTGTTATCTATTGATTGTTAAATAGACATTATGCGCCGTTAGTAAGCGGAGGTTATTTATTAAAAACATATACTGCGAATATTTCACCGTATAGTGAAATTGATATTATTCATATACTTGGAGTTGATTTCCTGCATTATATAGCGGATGAGACCCTATTGCACCGTCTATTAAGCGGATAATATTTTATAAAACCAATATACCGCGATATTCCGCTTTGAACGGAATTGGTATTGTGCTAATGTTTGTGGATGCAGGGAAAAGGTTGGAGGGATCCAACTAGATTCCTCACCAGTATTTATTTGATTACAGATATTTCGATGTTTGTTGATTATCATATGATGATATGTGATGTTTGTTGTCGTGATTGACTATTGGGTGTTGTTGCATCATCGGATCCATTTTTAAAGTTTAAAAATGATATTGATTTTAAAAGGATTTTTAAAATGATTTTTCAAAGTACGTTTTATTAAAATTTTGAATTGATTCATTTTAAATAATTAAAACGTTATAAATTTTATGTTATAAAAACTAAGATTTTTGTGAAATATAACAAAAAGGTGATTTTTAAAATGAATAGATGTTGTAAAATAAATAGATTTATAAAATAGTTTAAATTTAGATTTTTGAATTATTATAAAGGATGTATATAAAAGATTTTTTACATTGATATTTATAATAAAAAATATATATATATAATATTGGAATTATAAAACAAGTTTATTAAGGGTTAAAATGAAGTATAAAATGGATTTCATAAAAAATTATAGATTTATAAATTGTGAAATTTTAAAATGAATAGATTTTCGTAAAATAAAAGATTATAAGTAATTAACTTATAAATTAGATTTTTGGTATAAAATTGAGTTATAAATTGAACTGTAAATAAAAGTGATTTTCATAAGTTGAAGTTTTTATGAAATGATATATATATATATATGTGTGTGTGCGTGTGTGAATCTATAAACGTGGTTTATAAATCCGCAATCAATTGAATTTGATAAATTGAATATAAAAGTTTATAAAAGGAAATATATTCGCGATTTTGGATAGCGAATAAATTCTTGAAATAAAACGTGTAGTAAATATTGAAATTGGGTTAGTGAACTATATTCACGATTTTGGACAGTGAATATATTATGAAATAAAATGGATATGTTTTGGGGAAGTGATGTTTTAAATAGAATTTAAGACGATTTAAAGATGTTTTAAAATGCATTAAGTATCGAACACATAGATTTCTACATTCATTGTTGAAATAGACGTTTTCGATAAATAAGGAAATGGTGGACTATAACACTGTTGTTATAGTAAATGATTTCCGAAAGGAAATGTTATATATAGTATTGGGATTTATATATCTATCTTAATTTCGAATCCCTATACTAGTGATTTTGGGTCATCGTAACGATGTCTTACGCAACATTCGTTTTGACTCAAATAAATGTGTTTGAGCCCACATTTTCTTTAAAGAACGAAATATATACTTAATTTCGATTTAAGTATATTGAATATTTTCCAAGTGTTGAAAATAAATAGATTTGTGAATTACTTATTATTAAATAAGTATGGAAATGTTTTCCAATATGAAGTGAATATTTTAAGATTTTATCTTTTTAAGATAAATTGAAAATGAATATTAGAAATCAATTTGGGAATCATATATTCATAGATATTTTGGAAGTGTAAATTCACTATGGAATTTATAAAAGGAAGGGGAATTTGTTTTAAAATAAACGTTGATTTATTTTTGAAGTGTGGGAATAAATTTGCGGATTCGGAACGTAAATATAAAGTAAATCAGTAAGGATTTATTTAATTGGTTTAAATGAACCATTTTGAAATGAAAGTATTTCCGCGTAAGGAAAATGATTGAATTTGTTTTCAAAAGTTGAAAAGGTGAAAAGTGATTTGAAAATTTGTTTTCAAATGGTTGAAGTGTGGAAAATTATATATCTAGTAAAGATATTTTTGGAAAATAAATAATTTGGGAAATTATTTGTAATTTGGTGATGTTGAACACGCCTATTGATAGTTAAATAACCGACTATCAATATTTACCTTTAAATAGGTATTTGTTGTGAATTGCTTGAATTTGAATGCTACACTTATTTTTAAATAAGCGCTCACTTTTCGGGTTAGCCGGGAAAGGACCTTGGGATCGTATAACCCATTCCGAATATGTGATACGTCATTATGCATTGCATTTGATGACCGGTGTTGAAGACCGGATATTTGTGAAAACGGAAGGATTACCGTCGAATATTTCTGCATCGGCTGATCTTCGATATAGAAATTTATTACCCTTTGTGATGGGAAGTCCGGTCGTGATTAGTGAATATCTGGATTGCAAGGACTTCTTTGGAAGTGCCTTCGGTTCCGTTCGATCACGGAACGGACTTGTATGGATGTGTGTCTGACGTTACAATTTGAGATGTAAAGCTGGTTTCTATCAAATATATTCCCGTTGGTGGCGGAGAATTTATTCTCTTAGCTTAACACCCTTAGAGGTTATGTAGTTGATGGTTACTAGTGATACATTCCCAAATAGGTAATGTGGCATACGAAGTGTTGTTGAGCATTTGATGATCAAAGCACAGCTTTTATATAAAGCGTGGCTTTGTGGACGAGCCTTCGTCGGACCTCACACCCCAAAAAAGGTCAAAACAGGAAGGATGCGGCAAGGTTATTAGGGGGTAGCGCCCCTTTAGTGTATGTCATTCCTTCTAGATAGAGGTGGTATCATGGTTTGGAGCCCAGATACTTAACCTATGCTGTTGCTGCAAATTTATTGCTTTGTGGTTTATGGAAATCGAAGATCCTCGGATATAGATCGGTTACGATCGGGGAATGACATATTCATGTCAGTAGTTACCCAGCCGGTCTTGTGTTGGCAGAGATCCGGTTAGGTTCTCGGGTCGTCTTTCCAGAGGCGTACCCATGTGGCAATGGGAAGTTCCTTAGCCTGACCATTTGTTGGAAATCCAAAGAAACAATACGAACCTTGTACGGTTTTAGTTGTATAACCTGCCATGGAATGTGGCGGTAACCTCCAATTGAACATGGTAGCTATAGTAGGCATACGATAATAGTCGTATGTTGGCTAAGATTTATATCTTTACTTTCGAAATGATTTTTCCTACACTTGCACTAGTAATAATATCAAATGTTTCTTTTTAATGCTTATCAAGCATCTTTGACTATCACAAGGAGAAATCTCCTCCGATTCTGCGTTTGCATTGTGTGTATGTGCGGGAGGCCTTATGGTAGTCTCATTTTCTAAAAAGCATTGCGAATCTATTTTAAAATTATCCTGTTCTTTGTTTTAAAGATAAACTGTTTTAGTTCTCACACCAGTCACATGACTGACTCGAAGTTTATTGTTTTCCTTCCTAAACTCTAGGTGCCCACCAATTTTCACACGGGCAGTCTAGAGTCAGGTTATCAGGATATTATGGAATTCAGGAGTTGCTGGAGGCAAGCTGGATGGCATGGCGTATTCACTAGTATATAGTATTTCTTTTCCATTGTTTGTTGTTGTTTGTTGTTGTACACTCTGATGATGTAATGTAATATAATGTGATGTAATGTAATAACTGATATAGTTCTTTGTTTAAAGATTATTCATTTATCTATGATATGTTGTTCCGCTGCGATTGTGAGATTCTGATATTGTTCTGTTGTTTCTTTCTGTTCTTCATCTATCTTTTTCTCTCTTCTTCTATCTTCTACCTTTTCTTCTTCTTAAACCATAACGGTACGTGGTGTGCACGTAAATATGCACATTTTTATCATCATATTTATTCTTTTTAAATTAAATAAATGATCATATTGGGTATTTTAACTTGTTTAAACCAAAATTCATATTATTTGAAATTGTCACATATTCATCTTCATCCAAGGGCAAAATGGTCATTTTTGTGCATATATTAATTTGAGAAAAATTAATTGAAAATTTGTATATATTTTTGTAGGAATTTGATCTCAAATAGAAGTGGTTTCATGAAGATATGCATGCACAAAATTAATACAAAGGAATGAAGATGGAAATAATTCAAAGTGAAGAACGTGGAGGACCCCACCTACCCACCTACCTTAATGTACAAATTAAAGGCTAATGCACATGGTTTTGGAGTTAATGGCTTCATGTACACTTAATGGGGGATTAAGACATGTTAATGATTACTTGGCCTCCACACTTCCTAAGAGGCATTTTGGGCATTCCCCAAAAGTATGAATTAGGGTTTCATACATGTATAAATACCCATATGTTTCGTGTACCCTCTCCCTCTTCTCTTAGTCTCTCTTAGGCCCCTTCTCTTTAGTTTAGTTTAGATCAAATAAAAGAAAGCTCTCTTTCTCTTTTCATGGCTACTTAGCCATTTTTATTTTATGTAATTTTCTTTTCTTTTTATGCAATGTTAATTAGTGTTTCCTTTTACATACATGTTCATTTCCTTTCATGCTAGTAGTGTAGATTTACTTTTATGCAAGTAGAATAGTTTTCTTTTCATTTGCTTTCATTTTTCTTTCTTTTTCCTTTCATGTTGCAAGCTACATTTGTTAAGAAAATGACAAATATGAGAGGCTAAACCCCTTCAACTTAGGGGGTAATGAAGCTCTCTAATTATGTAGCTTCAACTATATGTTAATTCATGCTCTCTTTTTTTTAAAGATTATTCATTTATCTATTATATGTTGTTCTGTTGCGATTGTGAGATTCTGATATTGATCTGTTGTTTCTTTCTGTTCTTCTTCTATCTTTTTCTTTCTTCTTCTATCTTCTACCTTTTCTTCTTCTTAAACCATAATGGTACGGTTTTCCGGCAATCGATTGCTCGGCAGTTGATACAGTGGACGTATTGATGTCGGTTTTCGAGCGTCGAAAAATCGCATTCGTCACATAAATCCTAGGGTGCTGCTTGTGGATAAGCTAACCAAGCGCACCAGACAACAATGGACTAAGACGTCCAAGACCAAGAAGCAATACATCAAACAATGACAACAAACAGAACCTAAAAGATGGCACATATCTAAGAAATCAAGACCCAAAGAATGGTGTAAGACAAAAAAACTCAAATAAGAATCTACAACCTTTAACTGAATTCCAAAAAGGGATTCTAGACCTCATAATTACCTGAATCTAGGTTTCGTGTCTCTTACCATTTATTTCTAGACTTCACTCATTAATCCTGAATCTGGGTTCAAGACCTCCATTATTGATTTCTAATATACCTTACTAATATTTGAATCTGGGTTTCGAATCCACTATTCTTTCTAGATAAGGATTTCTGGACTCAAATTATTTGTCCCCAGAAGAAAATTCCTAGTCTCCTATGACTTATCTCTAGATAATGATCTCTGGACTTTTATTGTGAAGCTATTATTCTTGGTCTTCTATCAGTTATTTTCAGAAGAGGATTTCTAAACTTCCATTATCAATGCAAGATTTGGATTTCTGGCTTTCCATTGTTAATTCCATAGTTAGATTTCTAGACTTGTATTAATATAACTAGATTCGGTCGATCTTCTCTTATCTTGACCAAAGTTGGATCTCAAGACTCCAATTTTTTCTACTATGGAATTTCTCTTCACTTATTATTTCCTCATAATGATCTATTAACTTTTATTGCTTAGATTTTTGGGAATTAGTAGGATTCCTCGTACTATTGCCAATAATATAAAGAACTACCAAATATATTCTTGCATAGATTTCAAATTAATGATAAGAAATGTTGTCTACTCTGTACTTTTCAAGAAAACAGGATTAATAACGAAGACTAAATGGGACGATAAATACCAAAACCACAATCAAAGTTATCAAGAAGAAAATTCAGAAACATCATTGTAAGAACAGGAAAAGGCTACAAATCAAGTGATATTTACATATACATAATTTATAAAATTATATACAAATATATAGTGTAATTGTATGTTTCATAGATCCTGCACAGCCTTATTTAGATTCTCGGCAATTAAAGGATCGACAATATGGTGAATCGCTGTACAATGAATTTCTTTAAGCTTCTTTACTTTTTCTTAATGATATTAGCATCATCAATGGATTCAATACGATTTGAAAGCGTTGTTGGCACCTTTAAGGGTATTGTTTTGCCGTTCTAAACCGGTAATGTGCTTTCGAAGAAGATGTTTTTCATGCTCAAGTTTTTTAATTCTAGCTGGATACTCATTAATGATGTGAATATCTCACTTTTTGCTGGTCATCAAAATATCTCATCATTTCAAATTTGACCTTCCTGCACCATTCACCTACTGCTTTCTCATCTAAACCTAGGGAGGGTTAGTCGTAGTGGGAATTTTTTGAATAGCAAGAGATGAAGACCTTGTCGATTTCACAGTAGACGAGGCGATTAGAGAAGTTGGTAAATTAATACTTTGGATGTCACCCTCCATGATAAATTCCAAGGATTTGCACTAGGCTTGACTATTTTTTAATATTACCTCCAAATTTCTTATCTTTTGAAGAAGCTGAGACATTTCTTGATCAAAGTCAGTCGAAGGGTTTAATTTAATTTGATGTTTTAATTGAGAAACTCTTGACGTCTGCTTTGAGACTAGTCATCTGATCGTTAAGGTCCCTAACAATCATCATCTAAAGCAAAAATTCCCTATGCCATTCTAACTCTTCAATATTTCTTTGAAGATGAGCAAACAAAGGATCTTTAAGGAGGTTCATCTTTTCATTATCTGCTACCAACCTATCTTTGATGCTGGTAAAATGAGATGATGAATCTAATATGAGCAGCGTGCTAGATAACTGTAACTCCTATTTAAACAAACTAAAAAAAAATTAATACTCAAATAACTCATTTCTTTTATTACAATAGTAGAGGTTACAACTCAAAATTATAAAAAAAAAGATACAATCGCATTATCGTAATCAAATACTTGTTTTCTTACCCTTAAAGTCAGGAAATGGCATTTTTGACTTTGTTTAAAGAATTACCTTAAAGATTGATTGTTGAATCAAATGGGGCATGAAATCCTTTTGAGGTAATGATTAGAGGATATTTTCTATAATCCCATTCTCCGTATAAAGACCCTGACTCAACCTTCGAAAATCGGCATTGAATACGTCACTCGTATTCAAATGCCGTAGATCCAAACGTCGAATCTGGTTCGTCAGAGCATATAACACATTAAGTACAACGACACAGCGAAAGAAATGAATAATATATCATTGATACACAATAGATACAACAGTGAATACAATATCCGATACAATATGATACAACAATATCAGAGACAATAACAACAGTGGAAAAGATAACAGTGGAAGAGATAACTCCAATATGAACTTCAATAAAGAGTAAATCCAAAATCTGCAATTCCAAACCAAAAGATCATCCCAAAAGCTACAAGGACTCCAATCCAATAAGCTCGAACCACCATCATCGATGACTTAGGCAAGGTCAGTCATCCAAAGATTGAAGAGAAACAAATGCTATCGCCAAAATCCAAAGGCTGGATGCTACCGAATCTATTCCTACTATTTGATCATCTAAAAAACCCAACTCTAGACTGCTCGTGTGGAAAATTATGGGCACCTAGAGTTTAGGAAAGGAACAATAAACTCCGGGTCAGTCATGGGACTTGTGAGAGCAAACAAAAACAGTTTATCTTTAAAACAAACAATAGAAGATTTTAAAACATTGAAAACCGCAATGCTTTTTGGAAAATGAAACTACCATAAGGCCTCCCGCCGCACACACCATGCAAACGCAGAATTGGGGGAGATTTCTCCTTATGATAGTCAAAAATGCTTGATACGCGAAAACCATTTGATATTACTATTAATGCATAGTGCAGAAAACCTTTCGAAAGTATAATATTAGTCTTAGCCAGCATAAAATCATTATTGTATGCCTACCAAAGCTACCATATAAACAGTGGTGACCACTATAAGTAAATGGCAGGTTATACAACTAAAACGGTACAAGGCGCGTATTGGAGAATGTATTTCCAACAAATGGTCAGGCCAAGGAACTTCCCATTGCCACATGGTTACGCCTCTGGAGGGACGCCCCGGGAACTTACCCATCTCTCTGCCAACACAAGACCGGTTTACTCCCTTCCCGAGAGTAATACCTAAGATATGCCATCCCCGGTCGTTTGCGACCTTTATCTGAGAATACTCAACCACAAAGTAACATCACACAGTAATAAATTTACAATGTCCACAAGAGTTAAGTATCTGGGCTCCATACCATGATACCACCCTTTTCCATAAGGAATGGACATACTCTAGGGGCGTGACCCCTGCAACCTTGCTCAATCTTTCTTGTTTCGACCATTTCCGGTGTGTGAGGTCCTGATGCAGCCTCGTCCACAAAGCTACGCTTTTTCATAAATCCATGCTTCGATCAACAAATGATCAGCAGCATTTCGTATGTCACATTACCAAATTGGGAATGTATCACTAGTAACCATCAACTATATAACCTTCGTGCTCGTACGTCTCAGAGAAGGGTGTTAAGCTAAGAGAATAAATCTCCGCCACCAAACAGAAATGTATTTGATAGAAACCAGCTTTACATCTCAAAGTGTAACGTCAGACACACATCCATACAAGTTTGTTTCGGGTTCGAACATAACCGAAGGCACTTCCAAAGAAGCCCTTGCAATCCGAGAATTCCCAGTCTCGATCGGACTCTCCATCACATATAGAGATCTCTATACCGGGCGCTAATCGATGCAGAGTCATTCGACGGGTTATCCTTTCATTATCGAAAATACCCGGTCTTCATCACCGATCTTCAAATGCTATCCATAACACCGTACCATTATTCGGAATGGTTATATGACACAAGGTCCTCCCCCGGCTAAACCGAATAATGAGCGCAATATTTAAAAACATATGGATATTGGGATATTAATGAAGTCACAATTTATTATCCAAAACCTTTCTTTAAATGGTTTAAACAAATTACCATTTACAAATCTTTAAACAAAGATACACCATTTAAAATCCTCTTCGATTTCAAAACAAAGTTTAACAATCTTTCACAAAGGTTCATTCATAGCTTTCGAAAATAGTTCACAATTTCATTTCAAACTTGAAATCTTTCGATACAAATTGGAAATCCTTTCATTATATGAAAGTTATTATTATTTGAAAACAAATAGCTTTCGTTTCGGAAAAATCCAATAATATTTGCACGAATTAAAGCCCTTGAGTTAAATTCAAATTCCCAAATCAATACCTTTAAAATGGTTTAACCTATATATAACTTGTATAACATCTTTAAACCATAGTTTTCAAACATAGAATTCAATTTAAAATTTTGAATTCAAATTCAAATTAAATTATTTAAATTTCAAAACTTAATCAAGTTATTCAAAATAACTTTTATTTTTGAAAATCCTTTTCAAAAGCTTTCAGTTCCATTTCCAAAACTATTTTGGATTGAAAAATTCAATCTTTAAAATCACTAAAAATCTGTGACTTAACCAATTTCCTCGTGCAATCCATATTTGTGTGTGTATGGTGTAGTCCAGGGGTTTTATACAATAGTGCAACATCATCAATCATCACAGATTCAATCATATCAATATTGATATGCGATATAATCGATAACGCTTATCTTTATTCACAGATAAAATAAATTTATCGTAGATAAATAAATTACATTCATCACGGATGAATAATTACATTTATCATAGCTCAAATCAAAACAAAACATCACACATCAAGGATATCAAACAAATCAACATTCAATAGAATCCAAACCTCCATAAGATCAATTAATCATCTAATTAATTTAAATCAGATTAATCACCAGTCCTAGTTAATTAACATTAATTAATTACAAATCATTTGATTAATTATCCTTAATTAAAAGTGATTATCCTAATCACTCATATAATTACATCATAATTTAATTACTTTGAGTAATTATCTATTTAATCACTTGATTAATTAACTTTAGTCATTAATTAATGTTATCCCGCCTTTTGGCAAGGTCGAGATACCAGGAAACTGACTGGAAAACAAGGGTTGTACATCCTAAGCATTGAATTGCTATTGGGTAACCACGGACATCGATGAATTTTTCCCAAGTCCGAATCGGGCTACAATTGATAAAACAAATCAAGCAGATCCGTGAATGCCAACGTTCCAATTTTCAAGACAATCCGAGTTCGTGTGCTCAAGTTATCACCAGTGAAAAGTGAAGGAGATAGCCCCTGCTTCGAATCCATCAGAGCAGGCCCCGTGTTAGAATCCATAGAACCAAGCCTTGGTTCGAACCCATCGAACATCCCCTACTTCGAATCCCTCAAGGCAAGATGCTTCGAATCCATGGGACTACTTCACTTTGTATCCTTCAGGATGAAGACCTTCGAATCCAATAGGGTAGAGTACTTCGAATCCATGTAGTTGGTTCACTTCGAATCCATCCTGTGACCACACTTCGACTCCATCCCATGACTTGCTTCGAAACCATTCGGTTGGGAAGCCTTCGCAACGATCAACTATGGTATACCCTGATCGATACGAAGGAACATTCATTCTATCGACTCGAAGGAACATATCTCCGAACCCACTACCTCGAATTCACTAAGTCAAGGCGGCTAAAACCATGGATTCGACCCAGTAAACTCGGAGAAAAAGATGAATCAACCCGAGAAGTGCGCGCACCACGTCATCATTCACATGCTCCAACCATAGATTCGACCCTATCGATTCGATCAGGATCGATTCGAACCTAACATGACAACCGGAAATGCAATCTTGAATCGATCATAACTCAGGATCTACAAGTCCAAATGCTATGAAATTTTCACAGGAGCTTACGTACACACTAAATAATATCAACACCAAATTTCACCTCGATTGGAAGCTTTCTTGATCGATTCGAACCCTAGTTCGAATCGATCCCAAAGTGGGCCCGGATTTCCAGAATCCGGGTGTGTGGGCCCCCTCACGTGCCAGAAGCTGTCTCCCCAGATTTCAGGCGAAATATAAGCCTCCTACACCTATAAATAGAGCCCCTGGTCATTCAGAAAGGGGATCGGAGAATTCTTGAAGATAAAGCACGCCCGGACGCTGCCAGAATCACTCCATATCGTCTTCACTGGCTGCTGATTTCGAATTTAAGTCTATTATCTGCTGTACTTCGCTCTAGAACATTTGTAATCTTCAAGTATTAAGCAATAAAGTGATAAAACTTCATAGTGGACGTAGGCAAACCGCCGAACCACTCTAAATTATTGTCTTCCGTGCAATTTACTTTTCTGACTTGGAGTTTTTGTCAGATAATCCTCATTTTCAATTTGATTTCTTCATTTATTATCTCTTCAAAAACTTTCGAAGGCTGTTACCCAATTTTGTTGAAAACACTTTGGTGCTTTCACCGAGAAAACCCAGATTTTCTCCTGCTCGTTGGATCTGTCATCGATACCGGATTGAATAAATCTAAGAGAGAGATCCAGACTTCAATTTTAGACTCCTTCCATACTATTCAGATTTACCAAAATCTAGGAAAGGATTCTACACCTCAAGATGGTTAGCACGAGAACCACTTCTACCGCCGTTGGTCAAGAAGGCCGGGATAGACAAAATGCCATGCAACTACCTCCACCCAATCAAGATGACATCGGGCATTCAGATCCATCAGGTACGGTCACTCGACAAGAGTTCCAGACATTACTCCAGGAACTAACCCAAAGTCGGCTACAGCTGATGATGTGCACATAAATGTGCATATTTTTACCAACATATTTAATCTATTTGAATTAAATAAATGTTCATATTGGGTATTTTAACTTGTTTAAATGATCATAACTTCATTTTGTGACAATTTGGAATAATTTGAATTTTTGATTTAAACAAGTTAAAATACCCGATATGATCATTTATTTAATTCAAATAGATTAAATATGTTGGTAAAAATATGCACATTTATGTGCACATCAGCTGACTGAACAATTAAGTGCCAATGTTGAGTTGACTAATCAACTAAACCACCAAAGGCATAGAAGATCCAGAAGGGACCAGGCCCCTCATTCTTCCACTGAAAGCTCTGCCTCGTCTGATTATAGTGGAAGATCTACTCGTCCCAGGCTAGACGGAAGTCATGCGCATGCTGCTGGTCACCAGCAAGCCTTAACTGTTGGGCAGATAAGAGTTGGCCCTTCTGCTAGTTTTCATACAGGACCCTCCTTCCAACGAGGCACTGTTCCACAACATACTACGGATAACCAAACCACCGCCACCGCAGTTGACATAGGAGTTGATACCAGAAATCACTCCAATCAGAACTACCACCAGCAGGAACATGCTCCAGAACCAAATGTCCCAGAAGACATCGAGCCAAGGAGGTGAGATACGGATCGTCGACAGCGCCCGATCCTACCTCGCACTGTGGAACCCGACCACACTTTGGCTCGCAACCCTTCGAATATAGCAACACCTGACCTCTTAGCTATGGTACGCCAAATGATTCGTGAAAGTCAGGGCTTAACGAATGAAGATTGGGGAATCTCTCGAAGTCATACTCCGTTCACTGATGACATATTATATGCTGAACCTCCTCAGCGATTCAGGATGCCGACTCTGCCCATGTATGAAGGAAGTTCCGACCCCAATCAGTATATTCTGAAATACGAATGGTGGATGACTGCTGCAAGAGCTGATGATGTAGTAAAATGCCGTAGTTTTCCCATTTCTTTAGGAGGAATTGCGACGATGTGGTTTACAAGATTACCACCATGATCTATCTCTTCGTTTGACCAATTGGCTACTAAATTTGTTGAGCAGTTTCGTATGCACATTGCCAAGCCTAAAGACGTAAATACTCTATCTAGTGTCACTCAAGCTCCAGGAGAGACACTCAGGCGATATTTGGAAAGATTCAATGCCGCTTGTGCGGAGATCACTAACCCCAATGATAATTCAATCTTGATGGCCTTGGCTAAGGGGATTGACCCCGACTCTGAATTTGGAAATTGGCTAGCTGGGAAGCCTCCCGCATCGTTGGATCGTTTCTACTCCAAAGCCGCTCAATTCTTAAGGCGTGAGGGTGCGAAACAATCTAGGAAGCAGGACGATGCGAGACCCAGCAATGAAGGAATTCAAAGCAATGTGCCAGTTAAACAGTCAGGGGAAAGCTCTGGAAAAGTACAATTGAATATTCAAAACAAGCAAACCCAGCCGAAGAACGACGATAATAGAAATAAGAAGCAAGATCAGAATCATGGCCCGCGGCGTAGGGCACAAATGTTTGAAAGCTATACACCACTGAATACGTCACTGGAGAACGTATATCTACAGACTTGTAATGCAATGCAGTATAAGAAGCCGACTCCGAAGCCGTCGTCGGAAAGACAGATTCAAACAGGAAAGTTCTGTAGATTCCATGAAAGTTACGGACACAATACTGTAACGCCCCACTCCGAGAACCACTCTAGTAAAGAGTATTACGGAGTAATACCGTCTACTAGAACGGAGAATAGAGTATAATGGAAGCGACCATGTGTAATCAAGCTATAACTAACTACTGAATACGTCGAATAGGTGGTTTTCTTTTCTCGAGTGGTTCGACATATCCAATAGATATTTATAACGAAATTACAATGGCTAAGGAAAATAGGTTCAGAACAAACATAATACTAAATGATAACATCATCATCACAGAACAGTCACATAACAGTCACAGAACATAGGTAAAATACATCGTCAATACAGATCCAAATATCAAAAGGTGGGTCCAAAGCCACCGCTCACACATGTGAGTCAAAAATATGTACATAAGAGTCTGAAATAACAGAGTAGCGGAATAGTGGACAAATAAAAGCACTATCTATCAGCATAGCAGATAATGTCCAAGTGGAAGCACAGAAGCTAAGTCCAGAGACCTAACCTGAAACAACTCGGTCTGACCCGAGCGAAAACACTCGGGTCAGGCTAGCTAAATAATCGGTAATAACTGAGATATATAATAATGCGGTACATAAAAAAAACAGTACTTCTCCAAAGAGAAGAGTAATATGGACTACATGAATATAATGACGATCCCTAATCATCAATAGACAGTAAAAATCTCCAAAGAGAATACAAACACCAAAGTGTTAAATAAATAAAATCGCCTCATATCATCGGTGTAGCCAAAGCTATATAAAGTTGCCCATAGGCAATAATCCCAAGGGTGACGAGAGTCAGTAATCAATGCCTAAGCAAAGATCGGTGCTCCAAAGAGCAATAGGGATATAATGAAAAATTAATGAAATCGAATACAGAAATGTAGTGTCCAGAGACATTGTGAATCCACAAAGTAATCGCACTTATATCGTATGGTTCCATAGAACCAATATCGAATGGCGATACTCGAATGGATATAAAAATCATCAGATAATACAAGTATTGCATGTGCACCGACCAGAGTCGTTATTGCCAAGTACTGTGGAGTTGTGATCGATCACTCGCAAAGATGTGGAACGCGCGAGACGGCGGGATCCTTCCCAGAAGGATAAAGGCCTAGAGGCACATGCCGTAAAACTGCTCCATAGAGCAGGTGTCCAGAGACGGTTGCCCAGAGCCGTGGTGACCCAGAGGTCCGGTACTGGCTGCCCAGAGGCTAATGTCTCACAAACTTCTTGGAGAGGAACTCGTAAAGTGTTAACAATGAGTCCCATACCCTACGTTCGCACTAAACGGTTTACTAACCAATAGCAAGCTCACACACCAAACAATAAAAAGTCCACCTCGTATCATCGGTAAACTAGACCCAAAGGTCAAAACGATCAATCGAATAGGTCGGGGACTAACCGGAAAGAAAATACACACGGTTCCATAGGCCAGAGATTTCCTAACCGTTTAAGCACTTTTCCACTTCGCTCGACGTGCTAAAAGTGAGTGTGAGATTTTTATTATAGAAAATAATGGTGCGAAACGGATTTTTAATTGGTTTGAAATCACTTTAAAACGGCTTTTGAAAACTCTCCTATTATGGAGTAATTAATTTAATATTTAAAAATAATATTATATAATAATTTCAAAAGCCATTTAGGAGTGAAAAATCCTTTTAAAATAGTTCATAAAAACCCGTGTACGAAATCCAGAGACAAATCTCAAAGAAATCGATAAAACCAGAAAATCACTGAAAATATTCTAAGTGTTGGAAAATAGTCCAAACTGACGCGGACCTAAATTCGGAAAATTATTCGGACCAGCTAAAACGAATCCGAATGGCATGAAAATTGGTAGGAACGTAGTCCGACATTCCTACTTCAGAACGCAAGAAGAATTACACGATTCCGACTTGAAACAAACTCGCAGCGACGCTCCAAAGTCGGACCGGGAAACAGTGAATACACTTTTTCAGGCAAAGATCCGGGTCCCTCTTCGACGGCAATTTTGAAGAGTCAAATGAACTCGGATACTAATCAAACTTTCTAGAGACGGAGTTCAGAACTCCAGCTTTCCAACGATTCCAAAAACGTTGGATTTCGACCAAGGATGTGACCGTGGCGATGTCACAAAGTTTCAGTTCCAAAACTGAAAACATGGAACTTCTTTCATATTTATTTTTTTTTGGCCCCCAGCCCGCATGGGCTGGGGGAAACAGCAAGCCCCAGCCCATACGGGCTGGGGAAAATATCAGTCCCCAGCCCGCATGGGCTGGGGAATAAAACTGTCCCCAGCCCATGCGGGCTGGGGAATTAATAGTCCCCAGCCCGCATGGGCTGGGGAATAAAACGGTCCCCAGCCCATGCGGGCTGGGGAATCTGGGGGCCTCCCCCAGCCCGTGTGGGCTGGGGATATGTGGCCCGCCCCAGCCCGTGTGGGCTGGGGATCTCGTGGCCCGCCCCAGCCCATGCGGCTGGGGACCTGTGGCCCACCCCAGCCCCAAGCGGGCTGGGGTCTGGAGACCCGCCCCAGCCCACGCGGGCTAGGGACCTACGGCCCGCCCCAGCCTCAAGCGGGCTGGGGTCTGTGGCCGGCCCCAGCCCGTGTGGAATGGGGACTTTGATCCAGCTACTGGCTAGCCCAACCGGGCTAGCCTGCTG
The DNA here is from genome assembly GCA_030765085.1 of Allium cepa. Lineage (NCBI taxonomy): Eukaryota > Viridiplantae > Streptophyta > Magnoliopsida > Asparagales > Amaryllidaceae > Allium > Allium cepa. Next base: position 213,529,610 of record CM060930.1, on the reverse strand, counting down.
CACCTGGGCAGCAGCCTGGGTGCAACCCAGGCCTGCCTGGTGCACTCGGAATTGGGTTTTTGTCCTGTTTTCAGGCTGAAGCATTTTCCAGCCAGCTTAATATGCAGTTTTTGATGGTTTTGGGGTATTTTTTTCAAGTTTTTGGCACCAAATTTCACCGATATCAATCTCAAACTACTATACAATGATTACTACACCATATAAAAGGAAACAAGGACCAAAGCTTAGCATTACCTTATGAAGCAATATCACAAACACCTTTTGTGCACACCCAAAATGAAAGCAAAGTTGATCAAAGATCTATGATACACATGTTACGTGATAAAACATGTGTTACCAAATGATTATTGAAGTCAAAAGAGGATTAAACACATATTAGAAGAAGTTTTTAGCAATATACCTCTCTAAAAAGCAACAAGAACCATTATAGCATCAACCCAAGTTAGCAAAAGAGGATTAGGAGGCTATAAGATCATAAAAACACATAAAACATGTGTTAACAAACTTATTTCATAAATTAGAGAGATATAAAAGATGGATTTGAGGTGGGTATTTGCATTACCTTTGCATAGAATGACTTGCATAAGCAAAAACTTGAAGGAGATAAAGATGGAGGCCATTTTTGTTAAGAAAGCTTTAGGAAATGATTAGGGTTGAATGAATGAGGTTAGGAGAGTTTGAGATAATATATAGAGGAGGTTTAGGGTGGGTTATTGGGTTAAGTTTAGTAACCCAATAAAAAGAGGGTTATTTATAATGTTTCCAAAAAAATTCTAAGTGTTCATGTATGTTTATAAACTCTTTTTTCTTACCCAAACCCGTTTTAAAATCTCTCCTAAAATATTTAACTTTCCAAAAATAACATTTTATCCTCATTTTAAAATCCCATATTTCCTATATAATTAAAATGGCCTTTTTCCAATAAATTTTGTTATTCCAAATCCTTTTTCGCTTCATTAAAATAAATAAAAATTCTAACTTTTATTTATTAATTAGTAATGCAAATCCCGGGTTGTTACAGACTCCCCTCTTAAGAAAATTGCACCCCCGCAATTCCTTAAGATACATGTCATCTATAATGTCAAATCCACAAAATAAGTAATAGAGATAAAATAGAGAATTCTTACCCGCAGAAGAAGAGCGCTCGATAGATTCTCTGGTCTCCCAAGTGCAGTCCTTAAGATTCGGTGACCATTGGATCTTCACGAGTGGAACCTCTTTGTTGCGAAGGCGTCTAACCTCCGAATCAAGCACACGGAGAGGTTGCTGCTCCAAAGATAAGTCAGGTAAGATCTCTAAATCAGGCACGACATGCGGCTCAATGATAGAATCAGGATCGCGAACACACTTGCGAAGCTGAGAAACATGGAACACGTTATGCATTCCGGAAAAATGAGCAGGTAGAGCCACACGATAAGCCATGGGGCCGATGCGTTCCGTAATAGGAAATGGTCCAACATAGCGAGGAGCCAACTTCCCTGTAGAGCTGAAACGCACAACCCCCTTCATGGGAGAAATCCGAATGAAGACAAAATCACCAATGGAGAACTCAAGAGGCTTCCTACGGTTGTCCGCGTAGGATTTCTGGCGGTCCTGTGCCTCTTTCATTCTCTGACGGATAAGAACAATCTTTTCCGAAGATTCCCGAACTGAATCTGGACCAAGAATAAGCTTCTTGCCAGATTCTAACCAACAAGCAAGAGAGCGACATGGCCTACCGTATAGAGCCTCGAAAGGTGCCATGTCGATACTAGAATGAAAGCTGTTGTTGTAGGAGAACTCTACAAGCGGTAAGTGATCCTCCCAACTACCTCCGAAATCCAGAATACAACAGCGCAAAAGATCCTCCAAAACACGATTCACCCTCTCAGTCTGACTGTCGGTCTGAGGATGATAAGCAGTCGAGAGATTCAGCTTTGAGCCCAAAGCTGACTGTAGGCACTTCCAGAAGTGACTAGTAAAGATAGTGTCTCGATCATAGACGATAGAGCTAGGAATGCCATGAAGTCGAACGACTTCCTTCACATATAGCTTGGCAAGCTGAGGAGCAGTCCGAGTCGATCTAATAGGAATGAAATGAGCAGATTTGGTCAAGCGATCAACAATAATCCAGATAGAAGTATGGCCTGACCTCAATCGAGGCAGACTGTCAATAAAATCCATGAATATCTGATCCCATTTCCATAATGGAATCTCTAGCGGCTGAAGAAGACCAGATGGACGCTGATGCTCGGCTTTGATCTGTTGACAAGTCATGCAACCGCTCACATAACTTGCCACATCTCTCTTCAAACCCTCCCAATAATATAGCCGGCACATATCGGCATACATCTTACTCGAACCGGGATGTATAGTGTACTTAGTGCGATGGCACTCGTCCAGAATGTCACGCCTAAGTGATAAATCAGATGGTACAACAATACGGTTCTTCCTACGAAGACACCAATGAAAATCAAGAGAATAATCGAGCAATGTCTCGTCACTGGATCCCGACTCGAGAAGATGAATAAGATGCAATAAGTCTGGATCCTGCCGCTGAGCATGGGCAATGCGATCCAATAAGATAGGACGAGCTTCCAAGCTGAATAATAAGACCGAAGAATCAGAGGATGAAGCTCGATCTCTAATATCACACAAAGATAGGGTCTCGAGAATATCCCACTCGGCAATCATCATAGAAACTACCGCCGAGTGCTTGCGACTGAGCGCATCTGCAACACGATTACCCTTGCCAGGGGTATACTAAATATCTAAATCATATGAGGCGAGAAACTCAAGCCATCGCTGCTGCCTCATGTTGAGATCCCTCTGACTGAATAGATACTTCAGCGACTTGTGATCGGTTTAAAGAATGAAGCGTTCGCCTAATAGAAAGTGACGCCACGTCTTCAAGGCTAAGACGATTGCTGCTAACTCAAGATCATGAGTAGGATTGCGAACCTCATTTGGACGCAGTTGCCTGGAAGCATAAGCAACTACCCGATCCTTCTGAATAAGCACAGCACCGAGCCCGCTACCACAAGCGTCAGTGTAAACAACAAGATCCTGGTTACTCTCAGGAACAACAAGAATAGGAGCATGAGTGAGAAGTTCCTTCAGTCGCTGAAAGGATGCTTCACACTTATCAGACCAAATAAAGCGAACACCCTTACGAGTCAACGTCGTAAGGGGAAGTGTAACTCGAGAGAAATCCTTGATAAACCGACGGTAATAACCCGCCAGACCAAGGAAGCTGCGAATATCATGAACGTTCTCGGGCTGCTTCCAATTCTGAATAGCTTCGATCTTGGCAGGATCGACAGAAACACCCTCAGATGATACAATATGGCCCAAGAACTTGACATTGCTCTCCCAAAAATGGCACTTGGAGAGCTTGGCCTTAAGCTGATGCTGACGAAGAATATCCAAGACGATCCGCAAATGATGAGCATGCTCTGCCTCGGATCTAGAGTAAATAAGAATATCGTCGATGGAAACCATAACGAATCTATCGATGTATTCCCAGAATACTCGATTCATAAGATCGACGAAGAAAGCCGGTGCGTTCGTCAAGCCGAATGGCATGACCAACCACTCAAAAGAACCATAACGAGTGCGGAAAACGGTAAGAGGAATGTTATCTTCCGCAACTCGGAGCTGATGAAATCCGGTGGCAAGGTCGAGCTGTGAAAAGACCTTTGCACCGCTCAACTGATCAAACATATCATCTATCCGTGGCAATGGATAACGATTTCTAATGGTCAACTCATTAAGCTTGCGACAATCAATGAAAAGCCTAAGAGAGCCATCAGGCTTCTTAACGAAGACCACAGCAGCACCCCATGGCGAAGAACTGGACCGAATACCTCAAGCTCTACTAACTGCTTCCTGAGTTCCTCATTCTCTTTAGTAGACATCCTCGTGGGAGGACGCCTAACTGGGTGGGAGCCTGGAATAAGATCGATGCGGAACTCAATGGCCCGCTTTGGCGGACGGCCAGATACTGGATCGAATATATCGGGGAAATCCCGAATAACAGGAATACGAGATATGTCCAAATCATCATCTCGTGAATCAAGAGAAAATAAAGTAACATCAGAAAGCCCAACATCTTGAAGAACAATAGCTAACGGAGCAGACCAGTCAGGATGACGAAGAAATAATATCCACTCCGAACAAATGATTTTGGCGTCGTACTGAGCGAGCCAATCCATACCAAGAATCATGTCAAAGCCCAAATATTTCATAACGTGCAGATTCGCATGGAAAGAAAATCCACAAAGATCAATATCCATATCCTCACAAAGCTAGCTAAGGGTCGTGGATCCACCAATGGGATTCACAATCCTTAGTGAAGAAACCAAACAAGTAACATCCAAGGATAAAGCATCTACTAGCTCTTTTGATACGAATGAGTGAGAGGTACCCATATCAAAGAGAACTCTACAAGATCTACCATGAAATAAAATAGAACCTTCGAGAACGGAAGGATGCATACCTCGAGGCTGAACTGAAGATGTAGGAGCCTTGGCAGCATTAAGTTTGCCAGATCTAGGAGGTGCAGTAGGACAAGTGGAGATCCTGTGTCCCTCCTTTTTGCAGAAGGTGCAATAGAGAGGTTTGGGACACTCTCGAATAAAGTGATCTGGAGAACCGCAGTTGAAGCATTTCTTCGGAGGACGTGTCCCACTAGGCTGAGCAGGAGTCTGGAACTGAGAACGATTCTGAGGCTGAGCCTGAAAAGTAGAATTGTCAGTCTTCTTCTTCTAGTTCCAAGGCTTGGCCTTCTGAAATGGACCCCGCTTCTGATTGGGGTTTTCGGAACCCTCACCATCCCCATCACTGTCTCTCTCACGGTCAACTGCTTCAAGGTGAAGCACTGTGTCAACAAGCTCATCAAAAGGGAGCTTAAGCTGGAGCATAAGCTGTTTCTTCAAATATTTCTTCACGCCTTCAACAAATTTGAGATTCTTCTTATAAGGAGTGCTAATGAACTCGAGGCCATACTTAGATAGGGCCTCGAAAGATGAAGAATAGTCAGCAACAGAGGTCTTCCCTTGCTTAAGGTCAATAAAGCGGCGTGCAAGCGCTATCTTCTCGGACTCGGGGACAAACTTGAGCAAGAAGCGCTCTCGGAACTGATCCCAAGTGAGAGTGGCCTCATCAGTCTCAGAAATAAGGAGCTCGTACCAATCCAAGGCATGGCCCTCAAGATGGCTAGAATCAACAAGAACTCTTTCATGGTCAGGAAGGGTCATGCGAGTGAAATTACGCTCGCAAACTCTGATCCAAGCCTGGACCTCAAGAACAGTCTCGGAGCCATTGAACGGCTTCCCTCCAAGATGAATAAAGTCGCTGCAGAGGCGCGCAAAAGCAGACTTGCGGGTGCATCAGAAACTGGTGCAGGAGACTGAGAGTGCGACTGAGAGTTACGAACCAGCTCCATGATCTGGTCCGTGGTCATGTATACGCCCTCAGGATGAGGATTGCTGGACTGTCCAGCATCAGCAGAACGGAAGTTCCTACCCCTCCCAACCATACTGAAAGATAAGGTAAGATTTAGTTAAGCACGATTCAAAGATAGATAATTCATTAAGGAATATTACGGAATATAATAGATTCCTACACATATTCCTAACTTATTTATCTAACGGTGGATATGTTTAATTTGGATCGTATTATAACGTATTGTACTATGTGTCTGTTCTATGTTTGTTATGCTTAATTCTGAACCTTCGCTCTGATACGAAGATGTAACGCCCCACTCCGAGACCCACTCTAGTAAAGAGTATTACGGAGTAATACCGTCTACTAGAACGGAGAATAGAGTATAATGGAAGCGACCATTGTAATCAAGCTATAGCTAACTACTGAATACGTCGAATAGGAGGTTTTCTTTTCTCGAGTGGTTCGACATATCCAATAGATATTTATAACGAAATTACAATGGCTAAGGAAAATAGGTTCAGAACAAACATAATACTAAATGATAACATCATCATCACAGAACAGTCACATAACAGTCACAGAACATAGGTACGATACATCGTCAATACAGATCCAAATATCAAAAGGTGGGTACAAAGCCACCGCTCACACATGTGAGTCAAAAGAGTCTGAAATAACAGAGTAGCGGAATAGTGGACAAATAAAAGCACTATCTATCAGCATAACAGATAATGTCCAAGCGGAAGCACAGAAGCTAAGTCCAGAGACCTAACCTAAAACAACTCGGCCTGACCCCAGCGAAAACACTCGGGTCAGGCTAGCTAAATAATCAGTAATAACTGAGATATATAATAATGCGGTACATAAACAAAATAGTACTTCTCCAAAGAGAAGAGTAATATGGACTACGTGAATATAATGACGATCCCTAATCATCAATAAACAGTAAAAATCTCCAAAGAGAATACAAACACCAAAATGTTAAATAAATAAAATCGCCTCATATCATCGGCGTAGCCAAAGCTATATAAAGTTGCCCATAGGCAATAATCCCAAGGGTGACCAGAGTCAGCAATCAATGCCCAAGCAAAGACCGATGCTCCAAAGAGCAACAGGGATATAATGAAAAATCAATGAAATCGAATACAGAAATGCAGTGTCCAGAGACACTGTGAATCCACAAGGTAATCGCACGTACATCGTATGGTTCCATAGAACCAATATCGAATGGCGATACTCGAATGGATATAAAAATCATCAGATAATACAAGTATTGCACGTGCACCGACCAGGGTCGTTATTGCCAAGTACTGTAGAGTTGTGATCGATCACTCGCACAGATGCGGAACGCGCGAGACGGCGGGATCCTTCCCAGAAGGATAAAGGCCCAGGGCACATGCCGTAAAACTGCTCCATAGAGCAGGTGTCCATAGACGGTTGCCCAGAGGCGTGGTGACCCAGAGGTCCATTACTGGCCGCCCAGAGGCTAATGTGTCACAAACTTCTTGGAGAGGAACCCGTAAAGTGTTAACAATGAGTCTCATACCCCACGTTTGCACTAAACGGTTTACTAACCAATAGCAAGCTCACACTCCAAACAATAAAAAGTCCACCTCATATCATCGGTAAACTAGACCCAAAGGTCAAAACGAATAATCGAATAGGTCGGGGACTAACCGGAAAGAAAATACACAAGGTTCCATAGGCCGGAGATTTTCTAACCATTTAAGCACCTTTCCACTTCGCTCGACGTGCTAAAAGTGAGTGTGAGATTTTTATTATAGAAAATAGTGGTGCGAAACGGATTTTTAATTGGTTTGAAATCACTTTAAAACGGCTTTTGAAAACTCTCCTATTATGGAGCAATTAATTTAATATTTAAAAATAATATTATATAATAATTTCGAAAGCCATTTAGGAGTGAAAAATCCTTTTAAAATAGTTCATAAAAACCCGTGTACGAAATCCAGAGACAAATCTCAAAGAAATCGATAAAACCAGAAAATCACTGAAAATATTCGAAGTGTTGGAAAATAGTCCAAACTGACGCGAACCCAAATTCGGAAAATTATTCGGACCAGCGAACCGAATCCGAATGGCATGAAAATTGGTAGAAACGTAGTCCGACATTTCTACTTCAGAACGCAAAAAAATTACTCGATTCCGACTTGAAACAAAGTCGCAGCGACGCTCCAAAGTCGGACCGGGAAACAGTGAATACACTGTTTCAGGCTGAGATCCGGGTCCCTCTTCGACAGCAATTTCGAAGAGTCAAATGAACTCGGATACTAATCAAACTTTCTAGAGATGGAGTTCGGAACTCCAGCTTTCCAACGAGTCCAAAAACGTTGGATTTCGACCACGGATGTGACGTGGCGATGTTACAAAGTTTCAGTTCCAAAACTGAAAACAGAGAACTGCTTTCATTTTATTTTATTTTTGGCCCTCAGCCCGCATGGGCTGGGGAAACAGCAAGCCCCAGCCCATACGGGCTAGAGAAAATATCAGTTCCCAGCCCACATGGGCTGGGGAATAAAAATGTCCCGAGCCCATGCGGGCTGGGGAATCTGGGGCCCTCTCCCAGCCCGTGTGTGCTGGGGATATGTGGCCCGCCCCAGCCCGTGTGGGCTGGGGATCTCGTGGCCCGCCCCAGCCCCTGCGGCTGGGGACCTGTGGCCCGCCCCAGCCCCAAGCGGGCTGGGGTCTGGAGACCCGCCCCAGCCCACGTGGGCTGGGGACCTGTGGCCCGCCCCAGCCCCAAGCGGGGTGGGGTCTGTGGCCGGCCCCAGCCCGTGTGGGCTGGGGACTTTGATCCAGCTACTGGCTAGCCCAACCGGGCTAGCCTGCTGCACCTGGGCAGCAGCCTGGGTGCAACCCAGGCCTGTCTGGTGCACTCAGAATTGGATTTGGCCTATTTTTAGGCTGAAGCATTTTCCAGCCAGCTTAATATGCAGTGGTTTTGGGATTTTTTTTCAAGTTTTTGGCCTCAAATTTCACCAATATCAACCTCAAACTATTATACAATGATTACTACACCATATAAAAGGAAACAAGGACCAAAGCTTAGCATTACCTTATGAAGCAATATCACAAACACCTTATGTGTACACCCAAAATGAAAGCAAAGTTGATCAAAGATCTATGATACACATGTTACATGATAAAACATGTGTTACTAAATGATTATTGAAGTCAAAAGAGGATTAAACACATATTATAAGAGGTTTTTAGCAATATACCTCTCTAAAAAGCAACAAGAACCATTATAGCATCAACCCAAGTTAGCAAAAGAGGATTAGAAGGCTATAAGATCATAAAAACACATAAAACATGTGTTAACAAACTTATTTCATAAATTACAGAGATATAAAAGATGGATTTGAGGTGGGTATTTGCATTACCTTTGCATAGAATGACTTGTATAAGCTAAAACTTGAAGGAGATGAAGATGGAGGTCATTTTTGTTAAGAAAGCTTTAGGAAATGATTAGGGTTTTGATTAGGGTTGAATGAATGAGGTTAGGAGAGTTTGAGATAATAGATAGAGGAGGTTTAGGGTGGGTTATTGGGTTAAGTTTAGTAACCCAATAAGAAGAGGGTTATTTACAATGTTTCCAAAAAAAATTTAAGTGTTCATGTATGTTTATAAACTCATTTTTCTTACCCAAACCCGTTTTAAAATCTCTCCTAAAATATTTAACTATCCAAAAATAACATTTTATCCTCATTTTAAAATCCCATATTTCCTATATAATTAAAATGGCCTTTTTCCAATAAATTTTGTTATTCCAAATCCTTTTTCACTTCATTAAAATAAATAAAAATTCTAACTTTTATTTATTAATTGGTAATGCAAATCCCGGGTTGTTACAAATACCAATGATTGCAGATATTTGCAAGATCTTATTGAAAAAATTGATCAGGGAAAGGAAGTTAGATCAATTCGTGCGGGCACCACAGGCAGGTGGTGTGAGCCCGTCAAACCAAAACCGTGCACAAAACCAAGAGAGACAGGAGGAGCCCGCTGGTACAGGCGGGAGGTTGGTTATAAATATAGTTAGTGGTGGTCCTCATCCAGCGGACCGAAGCTGGAGGGAAATGGAATAATACGCCAATTCGATCAGGCATGTGGATTTCGAGAGTTGTAGTACGCTTGACGAAGGGGCTCCGGCCAAACAACAGAGGACGATGGCAGATGACGTCGTATTTAGAAACCGAGACGCTGATAAGGTCGAAGCCCCAACTATAGACCCACTAGTCATATTTGCCCAGGTTGGTCCTGCTTGGATGAAGAGGATCTTGGTGGACAGTGGGAGTTCAGTAAATATATTGTTTAAGAGAGCATATGATCAAATGAAGATGGAAGCCAAAGATTTAAAGCCTTGTCAATGTAGAATCCATGGCTTCGATGGAAGTGCTAATATACCTACTGGAGTGATGGAGTTGCCAGTGGAGTTAGGAGTCGGAGAACGCCGAAGAGTCCGAATGTTACAATTTGTTGTCTTATATATCCTCTCTCCATACAATGCTTTTTTGGGCCGATCGGCCCTTGCCGAATTCAGGGCAGCAATTGCCCCATGGTGCTTAACTTTGAAATTCCCTACTGATCGTGGGATTGGGGTCATTCAAGGAGATCAGGCTGCTGGGAGAGCCTGCTATGTTGCCGAACTGCGAGAAGCGCAGCGAAAGGAGAAAGGAAAGGGCCTGGAGGAATCTCTCTGCGTCCGTTTCGCCGACGATTGACAATTAGTGCCTGGGCCTCGGCCCGGGCACCACGACCAATTCCAAAAGGATCTTGACCCCGAAGACACTGAAGATAATGATGAATCTAAAGAAAGTCAAGCTTCCCCAGCCGAGCTGACGATTGATGTTCCAGTTAATGATGATGATGATTCAAAAATGTTAAAAATTGGGTCACAGCTAAACCCACGAGCACAATAGGAATTGGTTGAATTTCTCCAAGCAAATCTAGACGTATTCGCTTGGACGCACTCTGATATGTGTGGAATCTCGCCGGACATCGCGAGCCACACCTTGAATATTGACCCACGGTATATCCCGGTCAAACAAAAAAGACGCGGTATGGATCTAGAGAGATCTTCCGCCCTCAAAGAAGAAGTTGATAAGCTAAAAGCGAATGGGATTATCCGGGATGCTTTGTACCCAGAGTGGGTATCCAATCCTGTACTTGTCTGAAAACCGAATGGAAAATGGAGAACGTGCATCGATTACTCTGACTTAAATAAGGCTTGTCTGAAAGACAGCTTTCCACTTCCCTGAATCGATCAACTTGTGGATTTAACGGCCGGACACGAATCATTATCTTTCAAGGATGCTTATTCTGGTTACAATCAGATACCTATGCATATGCCCGACCAAGAACATACGAGCTTCGTAACTGACCTGGGACTATACTGCTACAAGGTCATGCCTTTTGGGTTAAAGAATGCCGGAGCAACATGCCAACACTTAGTCAACCGAATGTTTGCCGACAAGATCGGAAAGACTATGAAAGTTTATGTAGATGACATGTTGGTAAAATCGCGATACTCCACTGATCACGTCAAAGACTTAGAGTCAATGTTTAATGTCCTCCGGATATACGGGATGAAGCTTAATCCACTAAAATGTCATTTTGGAGTCGCATCCGGAAAATTCCTTGGGTTCATCGTCAACGCCCGAGGAATAGAGGCCAACCCCGAAAAGATCTGGGCGATTAGGAATCTTCAAACTCCAAGGACCATAAAACAGGTTCAGAGTCTTAATGGGAAGGTTGCAGCACTGAGTAGGTTCATCTCGAAATCAACTGACAAATGCATACCCTTCTTCGATCTGATCCGAAAAGGGAAACGAAACTTCGAATGGACTACGGAATGTGAGGGCGCTTTTCAATCACTAATTCATCATCTTTACACACCGCCGATTCTTTCAAAACCTGTTGATCATGAATAGTTATACCTCTATCTGGCAGTATCTGAAAACGCAATCAGTGCTGCGTTAGTTCGGGAGGAAGACCGAGTGCAGAAACCGGTCTACTATGTTAGTAAACGATTAACCGGAGCCAAGAGAAATTATCCAAGGCTAGAAAATTGGCATATTGCCTAGTCATTGCCTCAAGGAAGCTCCGTCCATATTTTCAGGCCCATCCCATCACTGTGTACACCGATCAGCCGTTACGACAAGTCCTCACACGACCTGAGACGTCTGGCAGGTTAGTGAAATGGAACATTGAACTGAGTTAATTCGACATCACATATACTCCGAGAAGGGCCATACACGGTCAAGTCCTAGCAGATTTCATTGCCAAATTCACTGTTCCTAAAGACTTACCTGAAACTAGCAAATCCCCCGAATACATATGGAAGGTGTATACTGATGGTGCATCCAACGATCGGTGCTCGGGAGCAGGGGTAGTTCTTGAAACCCCCGAGGGCCGATCCATGTGCTACGCTTTAAAGTTTGATTTCCGTGCAACCAACAATGAAGCTGAATATGAGGCTTTGCTTACTGGGTTGAAGTTAGCCCGTGACCTAAGAATTATCGCTGTGGAAGTTTACTGTGATTCCCAGTTGGTAGTATGCCAAGTTCGGGGTGAATACCAGGCCAAAGATCGAAGACTAGCTGCTTATCTCGCCCGAGTCCGGGAGATGCTTGATCAGTTTGATTATTATACCATTTTCTACGTACCCCGAGAGCACAATCAGAAAGCCGATTCGTTGGCAAAGTTGGCGAGTACAGGCGAAGCTCAACACTTGTGACTCGTTTCTGTTGAAACTTTATCCTCTCCGAGCATTGATCGAGCAGAGAATGATTTCACATTTGAAGTACCAAGATTACATTGATCATGGTATATTACCTGAGCGTCGAAGTGAGAAAAGACAAATTCTTCGAAAAGCTTCACGATTTGTCATTCGGAATGGAGTTATGTATCGAAGGGGATATTCTATTCCTCTTCTCCGGTGTATCGCACACGACGAAGTCAAACGAGTATTACACGATGTGCACGAAGGAGAATGTGGCGATCACACTGGGGGGCAAGCACTTGCCAAGAAAATACTCCGATATGGATATTATTGGCCTACCGTTAATCGCGATGCTATGGACTATGCCAAAAAATTTGATAAATTCCAAAAACATGCTCGGATTCCTAGAGCCCCGCTTACTGAGATAACCCAAATGGTCAGTCCATGGCCATTTGCAATATAGGGGGTTGATATAATTGGTGCATTGCCTTTAGCTAAAGGTGTTGTGAAGTACGCCATTGTCGCAGTTGATTACTTCACCAAATGGGCTGAAGCTGAACCTCTTGCAACAATTACGACAAAGAAAGTAATCAACTTCGTGGTACGCAACATCATCTGCCGGTTTGGTATCTCGCATACTATTATCACCGATAATGGAGCCCAATTCGACGGTGTTGAATTCAAGAACTTCTGTCAACGATTTCACATCCATAATAAGTTCTCTGCAGTAGCACACCCTCAAGCAAATGGTTAAGTTGAAGCCGACGATAAGTTTATCAAGTCTATTTTGAAGAAACGACTGGAGAAAGCCAGGGGCAAGTGGGTTGATGAACTTCCTATGGCTCTATGGGCTTACCAAACAACTCATAAAACTACAACCGGACACACTCCAATTTCTCTATCTTATGGATCTGAAGCCGTTATTCCAGTCGAAGTGGAAGTTCACTCTCATCGTGTGACATATTATGATCTGAAAAAGAATGCCATATTACTTGCTGAATCTCTGGATCTACTCGATGAGAAGCGTGAAGAAGCTGATTTGAGGGCAGCCGCATATCGGGGTCGAGTCGCTCGAATATACAATGCCAAGGTCCGACCGCGAACCTTTGAACCCGGCGATCTCGTACTTAAGAGAATTTATCCGGTCCCTTCGCACATGAAGCCAAATTGGGAAGGGCCGTATGTGATTTCACAAAAGCTCAGAGATGGCACGTTCAAGTTGTCGACCATTGACGGTCTTACTTTACCGAGAGCTTGGAATAGCGAAAGTCTCCGTCGCTACTACACATGACAGGCTTTATTTATCTATTTTTAGTCAATTTCTTCCTTTGCATTTTATTTTTGCATTTCGAAGTTTGAATTTGTAATAAACGCAACTAATTTTTCCATGTTTCTTTCATTTCAGCAATAAAATGCCATCTCTTCGAGCCAAAGCTGTGATTCACTGAAAATGACGTATAATATCACGATGCACAGAGAGCTAAGTTCCATCACGCGGTGGGATTTATTCAAATAGGGAGTGACTGTGATACGACCGGTCACTCACTAAGTGAAACCCGAGCTCGGGGACAGAACACTACACCGGCATTTACAAGGATTGATACACGACAATCCTTCTACTAACTCCAAATTCCCAGAGTGCGAATTGGAGTATACACATCCAATAACTCGTTCCTAGAGTGCGAACGGACTCCAAATTCCCAAAGTGCGAATTGGAGTATAAACATCCAATAACTCGTTCCCAGAGTGGGAACGGACTCTAAATTCCCAGAGTGCAAATTGGAGTACAAACATCCAATAACTCGTTCCCAGAGTGCGAACGGACTCCAAATTCCCAGAGTGCGAATTGGTGTATAAACGTCCAACAACTCGTTCCCAGAGCGCGAACGGACTCCAACTTCCCAGAGTGCGAATTGGAGTATAAACATCAAATAACTCGTTCCCAGAGCGTGAACGGACTCCAAATTCCCAAAGTGCGAATTGGAGTATAAAACATCCAACAACTCGTTCCCAGAGCGCGAACGGACTCCAACTTCCTAGAATGCGAATTGGAGTATAAACATCAAATCCATCATTCCCGGAGTGTGAATGAATTATTAAAAAGCCCAAACAGGTGTGGCTGACCATCTATCGGCCAACTCCAACTTCTCAGAGCATGAAGTGGAGTATAAACATAAATTACAGGTTCCCAGAGTGCGAACTCAAACATGCATGCTATCTCCAAGTTCCCAAAGTATGGATTGGAGCACATATACCAGGTCAAAATTCCCAGAGTGCGGACTGAAATATTAATACTAACTCCAAGTTCCCAGAGCGTGAAGTGGAGTATAAACATCAATTCCAGGTTCCCGGAGCGTGAACCGTGTTACAGACATCGATAACTCTCAAATTCCCATAATGTGAATCAGATTATCGTTCTCAAATTGTCCTAAGTCCCCAAAATGCAGACACGTGCTTAAGATTTGTGATAAGTGTGATCAACCACCAAAATACGAATGTTGTTCCCCGAAACTTGGGGGCAAAAAAGCTTAAGTGTTAATCGCTAACTGAAGCAGTACAATGCCCGGAGTTCAACTCATTCATCAATCACGACACGTAATTATGTTTTTCAGACTTGGCAGATAAAAAACGAACTCTACTTAACGGTAAAAAAGGCCACAAGTACACCGGATTGAAAACCAAACACTGCAAACACTTAAGTAAAAGAAAAGAACAACTTCCCATTCCATCAACTAACAAAAAGAGGTTTGATTACATGGAAAATCAAAAAAAAATTCGATCAAGTGGAGGACGAATCCACACTTATACACGGCTCTAAAAGAACGAAAGAAGAAGTAAAAGAATCACTATTTACAACAACATGACAAGTCAAGAAGCTCAATCCTTCTTCTTGCGAGGCTTCTTCTTGGGAGTCGAGCCACTGGACCCACTATCCGGTTTCCTACGAGATTTCTTGCCCTTCTTAGGTTCATCCTCCGGATTTGGCATAATATCAACATCTTCCTCGGAGCTGGAGGGGACAGAGATCCTTTTGGAAGGGCAAACTGAAGGCATAGGAGCTGTGATAGGTGTCTGTTCTGCAACGCTTGGGACGGTCACCGTGCCGCCGGGAGAAATCACCATTAAAGAAGATAAGCTTGAGGGGGCGGTGCCGCTTCCAGAACCGCCGACCGTTGTCACCGTGGCCATCTCAGCACTTATCTCAGCAAAAATCTCTTCTTCTCGGGACAACTGAGCTGCGCTAGATACGCTGGTGGCCGTCATAATAGAACTGAAAACTGGAGCAACTCCACTCATTGCGAATGAAGGATCAGGAATAGGGTCAAGAGAATGACCAAGTAGCTCCTCAATCATTTGTGCATCAAACGACATCGAGCTCCCCTCTCCAATATCACCGGCCATGGCAGCAGTTGAAATCGTTTTGGTGATAATAACTCCATGCGTAGGATATAGGACCGGAGGAACTGGGGGCACGGGCGCGGCACTCTCAGTCACTGAACAAAGGAAAGCAAAAATAGTCAGTCCAATAAATTCTCTCAAAAATCGTTGCTTTAAAACATGAGGGAAATAATAGAAATACCTTCCTTACCTTGCCTCGGAGCTTGAACAGGTTCGGAGACAGCAGTCTTACCAGGAGATAACCCCGGTTGATCCGGATTGTAAGCAGGAATGACTTGTGGATCAACAGTGGCGATAACTTCGGACGAAGTCGGGATAGGAACTTCGATATTCTCACTATGATGCGCGACACCCGAACCCTCGCCGATCTCCGTTTGCTGGATGCCGAGTTTTTCTTTCTCGACGGAGATTATCACCTCATGAAGAATTCTCCTCTCTTCCTCGCTAAGCAGACGTGACTCGAGCTCAAACTCGTCTAATACTTCATCCGGACAAGACATCCTCTTGTTCTCCACTAATTTTTTCCAAGTACTGTAGAGAAGCGTAGAGTAATCTCCTAGCCAGGCGAGATTTTTGTGCTCTAACATGTTGGCATTATAGGTATCTAGGAGTTCGTCAAACTCAGCCTCCATCTTGAACCTTTCCGCCTGGACTTTCTCCTCCACTTACGTTTCCACCTCCTTAACCCTTGCGACTGTTGCATCGCGCTCAGCCCGAAGAGACACAGCTTGCTCACACGCTTCTTGTGCGGCCGTATTAGCATCGTCTTTTTCCTTGCTTATATCAGCAAACTTAGCCTTTAACTCCTCCGGTTCTTTAACTGCCGCATCCCGCTCGGCCTCAACATTTTTGTATCGATGGACTAAGTCTTCTACTGAAGTGCAATGTGCCTGTTGCATCTTTGCCATCTCAACTAATGTCTCATCAACATTTTTAAGCGACTCAACTTCGGCCCTGCGGGAGGACTCCGCCTCAGATTGGAGTATATCGACAATACGGTTCTTCTGGGCCAAGTCGGCTTCTAGTTTCTCAATAATTTTGGCCCGATCAAAGGCTACTTTTGAAGCTTTAACGACCGCCTTATACCATTCCTTGTACCGAGCATAGAAGTCGCGGGCATAACTAAGTGCTGTGGTCACGGTGTCTTCGGGAATTCTTTTAAGATTAGGAGGGAAAATACAAGCGTCGAAGCAAATTTCCGGGTAGTCCTTCTTCAATTGAGCAAGTCTGATAGCCCCTTCATCAGATGGTTCAATAGGGGCCTCCTCCGCAGCCGTGGTCGTAACAACCTTAGTTCTAGAATGATGTGACTCAAGCCTCGAAACCTGAGAAGACGGTTGCTGCCGCAGAGGCTCAGATACCTGAATATGGCTTCGGGGTGGCGGAGGAGAGCGAGAAGGGGAACGGTATCTCCGATCTCTGTTAGAGCGCTCTTGACTAGAGTAACTACGGGGATGGTCCCTTGCATAATATTCTTGGCCATGATAACTCCGTTCGCGATCGCAATCGGAGTCCCCACGTCGAGATTCATAGTAAGACGAAGGATGATGCACTCTTCGGAGTTTGTCTAATGTAGATTGAAGGCCAGACATAGCACCTGAAAGAGAGAAGCAACTCAGTTAAACAATAGGTGAAAGCAATACGATCTATGCGGAAGTCGTGTAGTATTATGAAAGTGTATGCAAATGTGCAAAACCCCCGACCAACCAGAAGTGTTGACTGCACTAACGGGTAAAGGCTCGCTTATTTCTAACGCTTCCCGGAGTTCATCCAACCCGAACTCGTGGTGGAGAGATACGTACTCCGGGATGGGAATGTCATCCAGTCCTATAAAAGCATTTCCTGATTGACAAGGAGCCGCGTCAGAGATAGTAATTCCGGGGATTAAACGAGATACGACTACAGACTTCCGTCTCTTAAATTTAGGGACAACAGCCTTTCCTTTCCGCTTCTCTTCTATTCAGGAAAGATCAGCCGCTAGCTCGGTATCTATGGGCGTCCTTTCATAGTCGCTCGCTTCTCTTATAACTATGCCGGGTTTTCTTTTCACCATTTTCTTCTTTGTCTTCGAAACGGGTTTCGCCAACCCCTCAATAACAATGCTCTGGGTCATCTCTATTAAACCCAGCATCCTTAAGTTATCGTCAGTTAACATCGAGTCGATGTGTCTTAATTCACTCGGGATCCCTTGTAAGCTCCGAATGATGCGTTTATAATATCCACCGTCAGGCCTCAAAATGATGGCTGTAAGAAGGACAAAGTATTAGTACAAGTGTTAAGAATAGCTATTCAAGAGAGACTTGCGACACTTACGACTAGACAGCCATCGCCTAGCAAACCCTTGGGGGCACCGAACAAAAAACCATTCGGCTTTGAAGTAGCTAAGTCTAGTCCAAGCCCCGGTCACGACTTGGCGGTTTCTGATCGCTTCCAGAAAAGTAAAAGATGGGCTATAACCCCTACTTTTGAAGTTAAATATGTGCCTAATCTAAGACGGCCGCGGCGGGCGATAGAAACAATCCATAAATATGATGAAGGCACTGTTCAGCAACGCATGTCCGTTAGGATGAAGCTGTGAGGGAGCAATTCTTAAAAATGATAACATCTCCCTGATATACTGGTTAAATGGAGGGAGAGTTCCAGCCGCACAGGCGTGGCGGTAGAAAGCAGTATACCCTTCGGGCAGATTGTGAGGTCTGTTGTCAACGCCCGGTAGCAAAACATCATCCGGGGATAAGTTATGTTTCAAGCAAATCCAGCCCAGTAAGGCTTCAGAAATACTGGACGGAACGGAGTCGCTAGGATCCTCGATAAATATGGCTTCCGGCACTTCGTCTCGAGCCGGACCAACTACTTCGGGAGGAATGTCAGGGATTTCAAGCACAGGAGGAGGCGAACTCTGTACCTCTTGTTGTTGAGAGCTCGAAGATTCCATAACTAACTAACTCATCAGAAAGCAATATTAAGCACATAGAAAACCCATTCATTCCCAGTGTAAAGTGTGTGCGGTGCAGTGTAGTGTTGTGCATTACTTAGAAAGATTCTACAGAGTTAGAGAAAATTTGCAAACAGCAAGACGCTGCGAACGACAAAACTCTGAAAATTGACACCGGAAATGACCGTCATCGCTGACCGTCACATCCTCGTCATCCAGATGCTACTGATCAATTCAAGAATAAATCCGTTATATTTTTGGTTAGGCCACAGTTCCATCGACGAGCTTCAAAAGGCAATTAAGTGTAGTCCTACAGTCAAGTTCAGTTATGCAAGGTAGAAGCTCGTCGGTATCAAGTATGCTGAAATTCATTAAGTTCGTCAAATTTCAGCTTGTCAGCTTGAAATCAGTCGTAGTTCAGATGTTAGAGCATGTCAGAAGAGTTACATCCTCAGAATTGAGGACGGTCGAATCGATCGCCTCGGATCGATACAGGTCGACTCGATGTGCTTCGAATCGATAAGAGTCGACTCGATCACTTCGTATCGACATGGGTCCCTGGAACGATATCCATAGCATCAAATGAAGGAGCGCTTCGAGTCCATCGAAAGAGCATTCATATCAACCAAGGAAAGAAACTTCGTATCGATCGAGCTCGATACCTTCGAATCGATCGTGAAGTCATTAGTTCGAATCGATCGATACGAACCACGTCACCTCACAAGCATCGATACGAAGCCCCATCCATCGATTCGACCAGCTTCGTCCAGATCTCACAACCTTCCAAAAATTGATTTCAGAAGATAAAAATTAAGTGTGATGGAGAAGATTTCCAATTCGCATCGTTCTACGCTAGGCCTAAACCCTTAGTTACCTGATTTGTTTTGATTTTGATCGAAGGATTGAAGGCTGGATCGATTCGAAAGAGTGTCTTTCTCTAGCCTGGAGGATCGATGGGAAGAGGAAGGCAGAGTAACAGTAAAAAGTAAAAAATGAAAGTGAGCTAAGCCTCGCGTATTTATATGGATCCAAGGGAGGAAAAGAGACGCTTCGCCTCCCGGTCGACTTGACCGATTGTTACCGGTCAAACACCGATCGATCGAACGAGCGCGTTCGAATCCACCATACTTCGAATCCATCAAGGTGGCGTTGCCACGAAGTTTCAGCGATACGAAGCGATTTAACGAAAGCTGGTTTGAAGTCGCAAAATCCTATCGATTCGATGTGCCAGTTTCACAACCATCGACTCGCAGCGGTTCGAAGTCTATCGATTCGAAAGACCATTTCGAATCCATCGGAAACCATCGATGAGAATGAACACATCGCTTCGATATGAAAAATTTACTTGTCAACCTTTTTCATCAATTCAGGAGAGGATCGATACAAGGGGATGACCATTGACAAACATCAAGACGATGTTTTAACTCGAATTACAAATCGATTCAGGAAAGGATCGATACAGAATTCGATAACAAACTGGACTGACAACGACTTGCAAACACGCAACGTTAACTAAAGTCAAGGTAACACATATAAGCACATATGTCTGACTAATATTTGATCTTTGACATCCACAGGGATCAAAGGCTCATCTCGTCATGATTTCGACGACAAACAGTCAATCACAATCACACAACGGTCAATTACAGCGATACAGAATACAACTTTCAACAAAACATGTCACAGTTGTCCAACGTGAGACTACAGCTTTTCAAAGCACGTCATGTTTACATAAGACGTACTTTGGGGGGCAAATGTTATCCCGCCTTTTGGCAAGGCCGAGATACTAGGAAACTGAATGGAAAACAAGGGTTGTACATCCTAAGCATTGAATAGCTATTGGGTAACCACGGACATTGATGAATTTTGCCCAAGTCCAGATCGGGCTACAATTGATAAAACAAATCAAGCAGATCCGTGAAAGTCAACGTTCCAATTTTCAAGACAATCCGAGTTCGTGTGCTCAAGTTATCACCAGTGAAAAGTGAAGGAGATAGCCCCTGCTTCGAATCCATCAGAGCAGACCCCGTGTTCGAATCCATAGAACCAAGCCATGGTTCGAACCCATCGAACGTCCCCTACTTCGAATCCCTCAAGGCAAGATACTTCGAATCCATGGGACTACTTCACTTCGTATCCTTCAGGATGAAGACCTTCAAATCCAATAGGGCAGAGTACTTCGAATCCATGCAGTTGGTTCACTTCGAATCCATCCTGTGACCTCACTTCGACTCCATCCCATGACTTGCTTCGAAACCATTCGGTTGGGAAGCCTTCACATCGATCAATTATGGTATACCCTGGTCGATACGAAGGAACATCCATTCTATCGACTCGAAGGAACATATCTCCGAACCCACTACCTCGAATTCACTAAGTCAAGGCTGCTAAAACCATGGATTCGATGTAGTAAACTCGGAGAAAAAATGGATTGACCCGAGAAGTGCACGCACCACGTCATCATTCACATGCGCCAACCATCGATTCGACCCTATCGATTCGATCAGGATCGATTCGAACCTAACATGACAACCGGAAATGCAATCTTGAATCGATCATAACTCAGGATCTACAAGTCCAAATGCTATGAAATTTTCACAGGAGCTTACCTACACGCTAAAGAATATCAACACCAAATTTCACCTCGATTGGAAGCTTTCTTGATCGATTCGAATCCTAGTTCGAATCGATCCCAAAGTGGGCCCGGATTTCCAGAATCTGGGCGTGTGGGCTCCCTCACGTGCCGGAAGCGGTCTCCCCGGATTTCAGGCGAAATATCAGCCTCCTACACCTATAAATAGAGCCCCTGGTCATTCATAAAGGGGATCGGAGAATTCTTGGAGATAAATCACGCCCGGACGCTGCCAGAATCACTCCATATCTTCTTCACTGCTGCTGATTTCGAATTTAAGTCTATTATCTGCTGTACTTCGCTCTAGAACACTTGTAATCTTCAAGTATTAAGCAATAAAGTGATAAAAATTCATAGTGGACGTAGGCAAATCGCCGAACCACTCTAAATTATTGTCTTCCGTGCAATTTACTTTTCTGTGACTTGGAGTTTTTGTTAGATAATCCTCATTTTCAATTTGATTTCTTCACTAATTATCTCTTCAAAAACTTCTGAAGGGTGTCACCCAATTTTGGTGCAAACAATTAATTACTTCTAATTAATAATTATTTTTAATTACTTTTATAAATTAACCAATCTCTAATTTAAGTAATCATGAATCTTAATTAATTATCTTTTAATTAATTATTTTAAATTAATCACCTTGATTTGTTTTCATTTAATTAATCGCATAAAATTAATTAATCACATTAATTAATAAATCTTTAAGTAATTAAATAATCAATCGATTTTAATCACATTGAGTAATTATCTTTCTAAATTCCATTCACCAATCATTTATCATTTAATTACTTTCATTAAGTGATAAATCAATCATCATTTAAAATTTAATTAAAAGATAATCCATTTATCTTAAATTAATAAACCTTGTAATTGATTTTCATTAATAAATTAATCAACTTAGATTAAAGTTAGTTAACCACTACAACATCTTTTATTAATTAACTTCTCAATATTATTTAGTTTACATTAAAATAAACCTTAATACTTGATAATACTTTTGTTTTTAACTTAAAAAAATCGATTTATTAAATTCCAGTACAAACCTGGGTTCAAAGCTTAAAATATTCGAGTAAAACCCGAGTCACTCACGTACCACTCTTTTCTTCGAGGAAACCCATCTTCGACATCGAGGCACGAATCGAGCTACTCCTTTCTTCCCCAAATCAGCATCATCTCCAGATATACGAACTACGCGCGTGCACATGCACACGAACCCCCACTACCTCCAGCCACCATTGTGATCCTCAGCAAATCGACAACGATGTCCTCACACCATCGAGCTACTCAGCAACCTCAATCGAATCACCAAAAAAATCGAGCTTTCGGCTGAAAACTAGAGACCCAGACCTCATCATAAAATTCCTCGCTACGACGCCTCTGACCGACGGCCACCCTGCCTTTGTGTCCCAAGCTTCGCCACTTACCCACGGCTCGATTCCACTTGGTCTAGTCCCACTCCATGCAACGATGACATCCCAACGACCTCGCGATTGCCATCGACCAAAACAATCCCTTAAACCCTAATCCACCTTATCTCGACGACCTGATGAACCTATAGCCATTTTTCCATTAACTATCAATGCTCGATCTACCCTCCAATCAAATCACGATGAACCCTGCTGGCGTCGATCATCAGATTTTGGTGAAAACGTGTTTCCTTTCATCACAGAAAGACCCCATATATACAAATCTAAAAATCCTAAATTTTATATTAAAATTCATCGTTTTTTATTACGATCCTAATCATATATTCAAAATTTAAAATTTAGAAATTTGATTCTCCGACTATAGAGCACAATTACTGTAACGGTCCTGACTCGACCTTCGAAAATCGGCATAGAATACGTCACTCGTATTCAAATGTCGAAATTCCAAACGTCGAATCTGGTTCGTCAGAGCTTATAACACATTAAGTACAACACAGCGAAAGAAAAAGAATATATCAATATACAACATTGATACAGTATCTGATGCAATAAGATAAAACAGATAATACAATAGATATCAATATACATCAGAGATATGATACAAGACAATAGCAGCGGAAAGAAAAAGATATCACCAATAGCGGAACAATATCTCCAATATGGTCTTTAAAAGAGAACTCCAGTATCGATAATCTCCATCTCTAAGGCACCAATCCAGAAATAGCTCGATCTCCCAATAACGATGCACTAAGCTAATATACACACAGTCATTCATATATATATATATATATATATATATATATATATATATATATACACATATACATATATATATATATATAAAAGCATACAAACACATTCACACAATCATTCAAACATAATTCATATCATACTTCAAAGACAAATCCATGCATTAAGTGACATAGCAGGGCTAAGGGGTTTGCTCACCTGGTAGATGAAGCGGAAACAAGAGCTTGATATTTGAAAACTGGAAGTTTGAACAGAGAAGCATTTTGTTTGTGTTTAGCTTGCCTGAAGCTTTGAATCTGGGACTTGTAAATAAAATCTTTGCTTAATCATTATTGTATTTGTTTATTCAGTTCATCAATGATGTAAAAACTAATATTTACTTACAGCTTGAAAAAAAAAATTATACTATAGAGAGCAGATCTGTAGTTAAAACCAGAACCTATTTGCCTTGAACTTGATTTCCTTCTTGCATCTGATTAATTTAATTGATTAATCCTTGCTCTAATATTGTTTAGCAACTTCATATTCAAATTTAAAAAAAAAGAAAAAGAAATCCACTTGCCTTAATTTATTTCAGAGAAAACTGCATTGTTTCCTGAAGCTGTGTTATTTTTTATAAATCTGCAGTTTTGGATTGGGTTATGTTAAAATTTGGTTTTAAAACTAAAAATTCATTAAACAATAAAGTTTGAAATTTACCTGAGAGATAGAATCATAAACTACAGCTTGAAGTTTTCAGAAGATCTTCAGATTTTTCTTCTTCTTTTGAATTGAAGAAGAGTTGGCAGTTTTTTTTCTTTCTGATTTTTTCTTTTTTTTCTTTGGTTGTTGAGATTTGTGATACCCAAATCTTTGTTACTGTTTCTTTTCAGAGATTGGGAGGCTAAATAAATCTGAACATGGGGAGCTGAAAAGTTTCTTTTTAATTTTTAAATCTTATTATTTTATTCAATTAATCATAATGAATGCCATTTGTAAAAAATCATCATGAGGCCTCAATGTATGTTAATTCCTACAATCCATCCCCTTTGTGTATGTTTATCATTTGTAAATTTCGAAGATAAAAGAATTTTTAAATAAATTTTATATCATATTTAATTTATAAATAAACATACCCCTTTTGTTTTTGTTTTTTGTTTTTTTCAAGACATTTCCTTTTTATATTAACATATATCACAATCTTTTATATATATTTCTCTTACGTTTTTGATTTATGTTTTGACCCCTTTATATTATTAATTAGTGAATCATATTTTAATGTTACGTTATACTCAACTATTTATTACAAGTGAAATTTTTATTTAAAAGAAAGTACGTATACTTATTTTGTTTTCAAGATATCCATTTTAGTATTTCCAAATCAATAACATTCATTGTCAATAAATTAATTAAATGTCAAAAATCAAATTTCCAATTCTACTTATTAAGGTTTAACGGTTACACACTTCAAAAATATTATTTTATAAATTTACAAACCAATGTTACATATATATGCTTTCTTATTTATTTCTAAAAGATAATACTTCCTATTAATTCTTGTTTTGATCTTACATATATACATTTTTCTTCAATTACTCATACTTATACAATTTACAAAGAAAATGAATGAAAATAATTAATAAAAAATCATACATATATTTTTCTTAGAACATAGAATTTTTTAAATCGAATTTTATTTCTAATATATTTTCAAATTAAATTTCAAAAGTTTAAAATATATTATTAATTTAAATTGATAAATTTTTGGGATGTTACCTTTTTATTTATAAGATATTAAATATAGAATTTCAAAGCCCCAATTAAATTTTATTTTTATACTTCAAATCCAAATAAATTCTCAATTATTTCATATTTAAATCCAAAATTTAATTTAATTTTCAATTAATTGACTCAAAAATCGGGATCATTACAGTTTTCCCCCTTAAGAAAATTTCATCCTCGAAATTTGCAAAGGAGACAACAAAGAACAGATGAAAGATAGAGAAATATCTTTCCAAATCAAACTGGTTATCAATTCTGCATTTGGCTTACCAAATCAGAATATCAACAATATGAGAACAAACTCATACAATATTACACAAGATATTTGGGTCAACCAGTCTACGAATAAGCAAGGGCATTGGTTAGTTCGATGGGATAACTAATTGTTCGTAGAATATGTCAGTCCCCAGAGAATAGATAGATGGATTTAACCTTATATAATTCTCAAACGTTAGATATGGATTCTAAACTCAGGTCGGAACACCCTAAAGTATATACCAACCTGTCCCTCTTTGGACTTCAGTCTTCACAAGGAATTACAATAGAATTATGAATTTAGTTTTAACCGATATCGTTTATTGATTCAATTCAAATTTAGCTTCATATTCTATTAACCTATTTAACTCAATTTAAAATTTCCAATTTATTTAATTTAAATTTTCAATTTCAAATTCATTAAAGTTTAGAAGGAAAAGCTGATAACGAGAATACGACATAGGAACTTATTTATACGATTCGCAAGCCACCACCGCACCGAAGCTCTTCTTGTAGCTGTTATGAAGCAATCAAAGAATTAGAAATCGAATCAAAAAGATTGAGAAGAAAATTGATTCCACAGTTACAGGGTATTGACAATTTATAGTGGTATTCCCCTGTCTGCTATCTCATCCTCTTCTCGCACTCATGCTCACTATCAGTGGATAGTAAGAGAATTTACTGAGGCATTCGAACGGATATCTTAAGTGATGCAGCTCAGACCAGGGTCGAAGAATTGCGAGTTAACGCCATGAGTCGTTCACGACTTAGTGGGGGTTTAAGTCGTTCGCGACTTAATAGATCCGAAGGCAAAGACATGAGTCGCATACGACCGAAGGAAGAAGGGTTAGGACAGTCACGACCTAACAGGCTAGAGGAAGAGGACTTACAACCTAACAAACCATTGAGTCGTTCGGAATCTGAATTTTTAGGTCGTCTACGACCTATAACTACAGGTGCTAATGAAGAAGCCTTAAGTCGTTCGCGACTTAACAGGGTGAAGGATAACAAGTTACGAGCTAAGGAAGAGGAGCTACGAATTGAGGAAGCCGCGTTAAGTTGTTTGCGAGCTAAAGACTCAAGTCGGCTACGACTTAAGAGCTTAAGTCGGCTACAACTTAACAACAGAGGAAGCAGTCACGACCTAACTAAGTCGTTGAGGAGATATGCGCAGGAAGATTGGAAGCTTGAGTCGGCATGCGCTTAAGTCGGTCATATGAGCAGGTGTTGGTTGTTAAGTCGCAAGTCTTTGAGTCGTTATATGTTAAGTCGGCCCGTATGTATGTGAAATGTTAGGTCGGCGACGACCTAGTGTATGCTCTTAAGTCAATATGCAGTTGAGTCGGTTGAGTCGTGTTGTATGATTGAGTCGTAAGTCGCGTCCCGTGTATGTTGATAAGTCGTGTGCGACCTGGGTTGTGTTGTACCATGTATTATAAGTCGTGAGTCGTAGCGTTTTAGGTCGCTATGGTTTAAGTCGAGTACTGTTTGAGAGGCAGGGTGTCTGTTAGGTCGGCAACGACCTAGGGATGAGTCGTAAGTCGTATACGACTTAAGGGGCTGTGTTGTGAAACTCTATAAATAGGGAGTGAGTTGTAACTTT
The DNA here is from genome assembly GCA_030765085.1 of Allium cepa. Classification (NCBI taxonomy): domain Eukaryota; kingdom Viridiplantae; phylum Streptophyta; class Magnoliopsida; order Asparagales; family Amaryllidaceae; genus Allium; species Allium cepa. Next base: position 213,502,676 of record CM060930.1, on the reverse strand, counting down.
TTGGGGGTTGATTTTTGAATAAAATTTCTTGTTGATTGTTGTGTGCTTTCTTCTAAAACTGGTAGTTGAGTGTAATCTCCTATCTCCTCTTTCGGTTAATCGAGTGCGCTCGATTCAACGATCGTAGAAGCCGATTCACGGTATCTAGTGCGCTAGATCAACGTACGAAGAATCGTAGATCTTTGAACTCGGTATAGTGCGCTATCAACGTGTTTGAGATAGCTAGAATTCGGTATCTTTGGATCAACGAATTTGGGCATTTTGGTATTCATCAATCCACCGATTGCTACTTTCACCGATTGAAGTTTATTTTGATTAATCCGCTGCGTCAGTTTTGGTATCAGAGCTAGGTTTAGCCAATCATAGCTAAGCCGAGACTTGGGGCCAATTTTTGAAGTTGAAGTTTTATTGAAGAATTTTGAAGTATTTGTTGAAGTTTTTGAGAAGTTTTCAATCATGCCACCAAGGAGAGCTAATCGTCATCAAAACGTTGAAGCTTTGTATAGAAGAGAAGAAGCCGAGCTTATGGAGCAACGTATTAATGAGAAATTTGATGAAGGCATTGGAAAGTTAGAGAAGTTGATGAATGATTTGAATCAAACTCAAAGGAGGAGATCACCACAATCGAACCATGGAGGAAACCGAGTTTCGCCATCGGTTACGGAGGCGAGGAGGGTATCACCGCATTCTTTTAGAGATAGAAGAGAAACATCAATTTCATCAAGGAGAGATCACCATGACTTTAGGCATGAAGAGAGGAGAACTCCACGTGAGTTTGAAGATGAACCATATAGGGATGAAGAGAGACATAGTGGAAGAGACATGCGTGATCGAAGGGATGTTGATGCTCGAGATTGATATAGACGTACATTTGATTTTGATGAAGAGGGTGATAGAGCTAGCATTCATTATCAAGATCGAGACCAAGTTCGAAATTCTTATCGAAATGTTGAAGATGATCGTCGCTGGGAATCGGGTATGAAGATGGAAATTCCAGAGTTTAAGGGTGGAATGGTAGCAGAAGAATTTCTTGATTGGTTGTCTAATGTTGAAGAGATCTTTGATTTCAAGGAGGTTCCGGAGAATCGTCGAGTGAAGTTGGTTGCTACTAGGTTGAGGGGGAGAGCTTTGGCATGGTGGCAGCAAACTAAACTTACAAGGGAGAGAATGGGAAAGTCAAAGATTGAATCATGGGAGAAGATGAAGAAGTTGATGCGAGCTACATTTTTACCTTACAACTATCAATCACTTATGTACCAGAGGTTGCAGAATCTGAGGCAAGGGACGAAGTCTGTTAGTGATTATGCTGATGAATTTTACCAACTCATTGCCAGGAATGACATTATGGAGACAGAAGAACAATGGACTGCTAGATTTGTTGGAGGGTTGAGGGTGCAGATCCAGGATATGGTTAATATGTTTGAACCAAGATCTGTGGCGGAAGCACATCAGAAAGCGTTGGCTTGGGAGAAGCAGGGAAGGCGTGGAGGTGGTGTGTTTACTAATTCCAACAATCAGGTGAAGGGTGTTAGTGGAAGTTCTAATGTTCCTAAACCTGGTACAAAACCAGTGGTGAAGGAGGCTGAGAAGGCGAAGGTTAGCAGTGGTTTCAAATGTTACAATTGTCAGGAGTTGGGTCACAAAAGCAATGAATGTCCGAAGCCGAAGAAGAGAGCAATGGTTGCTGAGATTGAGGATGATGGTGAGGAGGCAGAATGTTCAAATGCACCTTATGTTGAGGAGGAAGAAGAATTATCTGGAGATGAAGGTTGTAATTTGATGATGAGGAGATCTGGTCTTACACCAAAGCAAGAGGAAGATTCTAGTTGGTTGAGAAGCAATATTTTTCAGTCGACATGCACTATTCTAGGGAAAGTTTGCAAGTTCGTTAGTGATGCTGGAAGCTGTGACAATATTATTTCTACAGAAGCAGTAAGGAATTTGAACTTGAAAACTGAGAAGCATCCTAAACCGTACAAGTTAGCATGGTTAAGGAAGGGTGGTGAAGTGAAGGTGTGTCGAAGGGCTTGTGTTAATTTTTCTATTGGGAAGAAATACAAAGACGAAATTTGGTGTGATGTTGTAGACATGGATGTGTGTCATTTGTTGTTAGGTAGACCATGGCAGTTTGATAGAGCAGTACAGCATGATGGTCGTGCTAATAGTTACAGTTTCATGTTCGAAGGTACTAAGATTACTTTAGTTCCCAAGTAGCAGCAACAGAAGGAAAGCAAGCTAGAGGAGATCGAAGAACTGAAAACTTTGGTATCTTTGAAGGAGTTTGTCAAGGAGATTGAAGAGGAGCCTGAAGTGTTTTTGTTGATTGGGCGAGAGTGTAGTGAAGAGGTTGAAATTCCAGAAGAAGCGAAGCCAGTTTTGAAAGAATTTGAGGATGTATTTCCAGAAGAGTTGCCTAAGGAGTTACCGCCACTGAGAGACATTCAACATCAAATTGATCTTGTTCCGGGAGCAGTGTTACCACACCGACCACATTATCGAATGAGTCCGAAGGAACATGAGGAGTTGCGAAGGCAAGTGGAAGAGTTGTTAGAGCAGGGACGTGTTCAGGAAAGCTTGAGTCCTTGTGCAGTACCAGCATTGTTGGTGCCGAAGAAGGATGGAACCTAGAGAATGTGTACCGATAGTAGAGCTTTGAACAAGATTACTGTTCGCTACAGATTTCCTATGCCAAGGTTGGATGACTTACTAGATCAGTTGAGTGGGGCAACTATCTTTTCGAAGATTGACTTGAAGAGTGGTTATCATCAAATTCGGATTAGACCTGGAGACGAATGGAAGACAGCCTTCAAGACGAGAGAGGGGTTATATGAATGGTTGGTTATGCCATTTGGGTTATCAAATGCACCTAGTACATTCATGCGGGTGATGAATCAAATCTTTAGACCATTCATTGGGAAGTTCATGGTGGTTTATTTTGATGATATTCTGATATATAACAGGAGTATGAAGGAGCATGTTCAACATTTGAGAAAGGTGTTAATTATTCTTCGTGAGGAACAATTTTATGCAGCTACGAAGAAATGTGTATTCATGACTCAAAGTGAATTATTTTTGGGATATGTTGTATCTGAGAAGGGAATCCAGGTGGACCATAGTAAAGTTGAAGCTATTAGAAATTGGCCACAGCCGAGAACTATCACTGAAGTTAGAAGTTTTCATGGATTGGCATCATTCTACCGAAGGTTTATACCACACTTCAAAAGCGTGATGGCACCAGTTACTGATTGCATGAAAAGGAAGCAGTTTTCTTAGTCGGAGGAAGCGGGGGTTGCTTTCGAACGAATCAAAGAACTTTTGACGACAGCACCAATTCTTGTATTACCAGATTTTCAGTTGTTGTTTGAGCTACACACTGATGCATCAAAGGTTGGGATTGGAGGAGTGTTGAGTCAGAGTGGGAGGCCAGTTGTTTATTTCAGTGAGAAGTTATCAGGGGCAAAGATGAGATATAGTACATACGATGTTGAGTTTTATGCTGTTGTGCAAGCTGTTAAACGTTGGAGGCATTATCTATTTGAGAAAGAGTTTGTTCTTTACACTGATCATGAGGCGTTGAAGCATTTACAGGGGCAGGATAAGATTTCAGCGAGACATGCATCGTGGATTGCATATTTACAGCAATTTACCTTTGTTGTTAAGCACAAATCTGGGGTGACGAATCGTGTGGCTGATGCTTTGAGTAGAAGGAACCATTTGTTGACTACAATGAAAGTTGAGGTGACAGGGTTTGAATTATTACCAGAATTGTTTGAGGAGGATCCTTACTTTGCAAAGTTTGTTGAGAAAGTTAAGGATGGGAGTACTGATGAATTTATGTTGGTTGATGGATTCTTGTTTAAAGGAAATCGATTATGTATTCCAGAGAGCAGTTTGAGATTGAAGATTATCAAAGAGTTGCATGAGGAAGGACATGTGGGCCGTGATCGTACGTTGCATTTGATTTCTCAATCTTACTTTTGGCCGTCGATAAGGAAAGAGATTGAAAGGTTTGTGGAAAGATGTCATATATGTCAAGTTTCGAAGGGAACTTCGACCAATGCAGGATTGTATATGCCGTTACCTGTACCATCTAAACCATGGGTTGATATCAGCATAGATTTCTTTTTGGGTTTGCCGAGAACTCAAAGGGGAAATGATTCTATATTTGTTGTGGTGGATAGATTTTCGAAAATGGCACATTTTATTGCCTGCAAGAAGACAGCGGATGCAGTTCGAGTGGCACGATTATTCTTTAAGGAGGTGTATCGATTGCATGGGTTACCAGAATCTATTGTTTCTGATCGAGATACTAGATTTTTGAGCCATTTTTGGTTAAGTTTGTGGAAGATGGTGGGAACGAAGTTGAAATTTAGCAACGCTTATCATCCGCAAACAGATGGACAGATAGAAGTTGTTAACAGATCGTTGGGAAATTTGTTGCGATGTCTTGTGACGGACAATCTGAAGAGTTGGGACATGAAGTTATGCCAGGAAGAGTTTGCTCATAATCATGCAGTGAATCGTAGTACAGGATTCAGTCCATTTCAGATTGTGTATTCAAATTTACCAAGGGGGCCGTTGGATTTAGCAGTAGTACCACAACCGAAGGGGACGGTTAAACGAGCTGTAGACTTTGCTGATGCGTTGACGGAATGTCATAGAATCGTTCAGGAACGATTGGAAAAATCAAATGAGAAATATAAGAAATTTGCAGATTTGAAGCGACGAAATGTTGAATTTAACGAAGGAGATTTGGTGTATGTTGTGTTAACGAAGGATCGTTTTCCAGTAGGCGCTTATAACAAGTTAAAAGCTAGGAAAATTGGTCCAGTAGAAGTTGTGAAACGGATCAATGAAAATGCTTATAAGTTGAAGTTGCCGGAGGATGTGTACACTTCTGACATATTCAATGTTAAGCATCTTGTGCCATATTATGGAGATAAACAATCTGATGCAGAAGAACTTACAAATTCGAGGACGAATTTTTCTCAACCAGGGAAGGATGATGCAGCTCAGACCAGGGTCGAAGAATTGCGAGTTAACGCCATGAGTCGTTCACGACTTAGTGGGGGTTTAAGTCGTTCGCGACTTAACAGATCCGAAGGCAAAGACATGAGTCGCATACGACCGAAGGAAGAAGGGTTAGGACAGTCACGACCTAACAGGCTAGAGGAAGAGGACTTACAACCTAACAAACCATTGAGTCATTCGGAATCTGAATTTTTTGGTCGTCTACGACCTATAACTACAGGTGCTAATGAAGAAGCCTTAAGTCGTTCGTGACTTAACAGGGTGAAGGATAACAAGTTATGAGCTAAGGAAGAGGAGCTACGAATTGAGGAAGCCGCGTTAAGTTGTTTGCGAGCTAAAGACTCAAGTCGGCTACGACTTAAGAGCTTAAGTCGGCTACAACTTAACAGCAGAGGAAGTAGTCACGACCTAACTAAGTCGTTGAGGAGATATGCGCAGGAAGATTGGAAGCTTGAGTCGGCATGCGCTTAAGTCGGTCATATGAGCAGGTGTTGGTTGTTAAGTCGCAAGTCTTTGAGTCGTTATATGTTAAGTCGGCCCGTATGTATGTGAAATGTTAGGTCGGCGACGACCTAGTGTATGCTCTTAAGTCAATATGCAGTTGAGTCGGTTGAGTCGTGTTGTATGATTGAGTCGTAAGTCGCGTCCCGTGTATGTTGATAAGTCGTGTGCGACCTGGGTTGTGTTGTACCATGTATTATAAGTCGTGAGTCGTAGCGTTTTAGGTCACTATGGTTTAAGTCGAGTACTGTTTGAGAGGCAGGTTGTCTGTTAGGTCGGCAACGACCTAGGGATGAGTCGTAAGTCGTATACGACTTAAGGGGCTGTGTTGTGAAACTCTATAAATAGGGAGTGAGTTGTAACTTTTTGGGGGTTGATTTTTGAATAAAATTTCTTGTTGATTGCTGTGTGCTTTCTTCTAAAATTGGTAGTTGAGTGTAATCTCCTATCTCCTCTTTCGGTTAATCGAGTGCGCTCGATTCAACGATCGTAGAAGCCGATTCACGGTATCTAGTGCGCTAGGTCAACGTACGAAGAATCGTAGATCTTTGAACACGGTATAGTGCGCTATCAACGTGTTTGAGATACCTAGAATTCGGTATCTTCGGATCAACGAATTTGGGCATTTTGGTATTCATCAATCCACCGATTGCTACTTTCACCGATTGAAGTTTATTTTGATTAATCCGTTGCGTCATTAAGGAATATATTCATTCGGGGGTATACTTCACCCTATCTCTAATGAGCTACTTAATGTGTTATACTCCTGAGCTAAAGTTTCAACCCTCAGCTCTGATACCAATTGTAACGGTCTTGACTCGACCTTCGAAAATCCGCACCGAATACGACACTCGCATTCAAATGCCGTAGATCCAAACATCTAATCTGGTTCCCCGGAGCTTATAACACATTAAGTACAACACAGCGGAAGAAAAAGAATATATCAATATACAACATTGATATAGTATCTGATACAATAAGATACAACAGATGATACAATAGATATCAATATACATCAGATATATATACAAGCAATAGCAGCGGAAAGAAAAAAATATCACTAACAGCGGAACAATATCGCCAATATTGTCTTCAAAAGAGAACTCCAGTATTGATAATCTCCATCTCCAAGGCACCAATCCAGAAATAGCTCGATCTCCCAATAACGATGCACTAAGCTAAGCAAGGTCAGTCGTGAATGCTGAAGCGTAGCAAATGCGATCCACCAATCTAAAGAGTTTCGAAGGCTATCGAAACAATTCCTACTATTCGACTATCTGAAAAACCCAACTCTAGACTGCTCGTGTGGGAAAATTGTGGGCACCCAGAGTTTAGGAAAGGAACAATAAACTCCAGGACAGTCATGGGACTAGTATGAGCAAACAAAAATATTTTTTTATCTTTAAAAACAAACAAAAAAATTTAGATTGAAATCCGCAATAATTTTGGAAAATGAAACTACCATAAGGCCTCCCGGCACACACACAATGCAATCGTACACATGGGGGAGATTTCTCTTTATGATAGTCAAATATGCTTAATACGAGAAAACTCTTTGATATTATACTAGTGAATATTGGAAAACATTTCGAAAGTATAATATTAATCTTACCCAGCATAGGTACTATTATACTATGTCTACTATAGCTGCCATTTTAAATGGCAGGTTCTACAACTAAAACCGTACAAGGCTTGTATTGGATGATTGGATTTCCAACAGATGGTCAGGCTAAGGAACTTCCTATTGCCACATGGGAACGCCTCTGGAGGGACGCCACGAGAACTTACCCAGCTCTCTGCCAACACAAGGCCGGCTACCCCCTTCCAAGGGAGTAAAACGTAAGATATGCCATCCCCGGTCGCTTGCGACCTTTATCCGAGGATCCTCTACACAAACAACATCACACGGTAATAAATATACTACAGTGCCTACATGAGTAAGTATCTGGGCTCCATACCATGATACCACCCTTTTCTAGAAGGAATGGTCATACCCTAGGGGAGATACCCCTGAAACCTTGCCGCATCTTTCCTGTTTCGACCATTACCGGTTTGTGAGGCTCGATGAGGTCTCGTCCATAAATCTATGCTTTTTCGCAAAGCCATGCTTTGATCAACAAATGATCAACAGTACTTTGTATGCCACATTACCTGTAAAGATTCGAGATTTTTGACTCACGAAAATCGATATTAATACGTCCACTGTATCAATTGCTGAACAATTGAATGCCCAAAAACCGTACCCTTAGTGTTTAAGAAGAAGAAAACGATAGAAGAAGAAAGAAAGAAAGACAGAAACAATATCAGAATCTCACAATCGCAGCGGAACAACATATCACGGAAAAACTGTCAAAGCAAACAAACAAATATTCAGCACCATAACAATCACTAGGCCCTTTGTTTTAATCTTCCATAAATTAAATAACTTGCCAAATATTCACTTCAATTTATCTTTAAAAATATATATTCTCTAAACCATTTCAATTTCTACATTGGAAAACATTTCCAAATACTTATTTAACAATAAGTAATTCACAAATCTATTTATTTTCAATACATAGAAAATATTCAATATACTTAAAACACGATTAAGTATATATTTTATTCTTTTAAGGAAAACGTTCTCTTTAAACACATTTATTTGGGTCAAAACGAATGTTGCGTAAAACATCGTTACAATAACCCAAAATCAATAGCATAGGGATTCGAAAATACGATAGATATATAAATCTCAATACTATACAAAAACATTCCCTTTCGAAAATCATTTACTATAACAACAGTGTTATAGTCCATCTTTTCCTTATTTCTCGAAGACGTCTATTTCAACAATAAATGTTGAAACCTAGGGTTTCGATCCTTAACACATTTTAAAACAACTTCAAATCGTTTTAATTCTATTAAAAAAATCACTTCCTAAAACAATTCTTTAATATATTATTCACCATCCAAAATCGTGAATATAAATAGTTTACCAAATTCAACACTTCTACATATTTAATTTAAAGAATTATCCACTGTCCAAAATCGTGGATATATCTCCTTTAATAAGCTTTCATATTTACTTATCAAATTCAATTAGTTTTGGATTTATAAAACAACGTTTATAAATTCACATTTATTTATATATATATATATATATATATATATATATATATATATATTATAAAAAATTCAACTTATAAAATTCCTTAATTAACAAATTCTATTTATATCTCATTTAAATGCCAAAATCCAATTTATAAGTTAATTACTTATAAATCTTTTATTTTACAAAATCTATTCATTTTATAACTTCACAATTTATAAATCTATAAATTTCATTCACTTATGAAATCCATTTATACTTCATTTTAACACTTATAAAAACTCATTTTATAATTCCAATATTTTAATTTATAAATATCAATTTTACAAATCTTATATAAACCGTTTATAATAATTCAAAAATCCCAATTTAAACCATTTTACAAATTAATCAACTACTTATTTCAAAAATCACATTTATATATTTCACAAAAATCATAATTTTTACAACATAAAAATTATAACGTTTATTTATTTAAAATGAATCAATTCCAAAATTCAATAAATTGTATACTTTCAAAAAATCACTTGAAAATCCTTTTAAATTCGAAATCGTTACTTCAACATTTTTAAAACTCCAAAAATAGGCCCAATGCTGCAACAGCACCAATACATCAACCACGGCATCCAAACATCACATATCAATATGATAACAGAACATATCGCAAATATCTGTAAATAAATCAATACTGTTGAGGAATCCAGTTGGATCCCTCCAACCTGTTTCCCTGCATCTACAGATGTTAGCACAATACCAATCCCGTTTCAAGACGGAATATCGCGGTATATGGGATTATATAAAAATATTATCCACTATTATGCGGAGCAATAGGGTCTCATCCGCTATATAATGTGGGAAATCAACTCCAAATACATATATAATACCAATTCCACTTCAAGGTGGAATATCGCGGTATATGTGTTTCATATAATAACCTCCACTTAATATACGGCGTATAGGGTCTATTTCAATACAACAGATTGCAATTTATCATCCAAGCATACAATCAACACAATCAAGCAATTTTAAATCTAACTATTTAAATTTAAATCGAAACACAATTCGATTGAGTGAGAAGTTCTAACCTTAGCTTTCAATAACAGTTGCAGTGCTTTATTCCGAATAAAATTAAACACGCGTTTAATTTTACCCAAAATTCACACTAGCTCCAATCAATCCCAATCCAGCTCCATCACGTAGTATTCGACAATACGAATCCAACGCAAGTCGTTTCGTCAATTTTCGACCTCATACCAAAAAGTTATAGTGTTTTAAAGTTATACGAATTACTATATATTTCAATTTACAATTTCTTTTTAAATTTAACCTCAAATCGCATCTGGGCCATTGATTTCGTTAGCTTCGGATCTCGGCCGCGTACGCTCTTCTTCTCTAGGTAAATCACGCGTGTGTATAAATCCATTATCACGTTGGAAAATTTTGAGGCCGAGCCACCACGACGCGACTAAAAGTTGATCGGCAGCCATCACTTCGAGCGCCTCCACGCCGTGCACCACCGAGCCAAGTGCGGCTCCACCCAGCGCCACCGTCGATGAGAAATCACCGCTTATACATGCGCCGTTCGAACTCGATTTGCCGACAACCCATTGCGTATTTTTCGATCACAGCCGTTGAGATCGAAGATCTCACGTAACTCTACAACTTTCATTTATGAAGTTTGTCGAATTGATTGGTGGATTGGAAGAGAAAGAGGGATGAAATTCAAATGTTTTCGGCCATTAAACCTGAAAGTGGCGGCTGAAGGTAAATTAGGGTTAGGGTTTGATTTGTGTTGCAAATAGAAAATCATGTAGTCCTTATATAGAAAATTTGACGAAACATTATTCATCTCGAAATTTTTCAAACTCCAAACGGAGCGTGCCGGCTAACGTTCCTAGGGTTTAACCCGCTTTCCGTACACAATGGAATAGGCATCGAGAGCCAATTCGATCATATGTGTGAGTTACGGAAATAAACGATCGAATTTAAATTAAACTAGTTAAACTAATTTTTATGCGTTTTGGGTTGCCGCGGACAAACCATAAATCCGATTGACACGAAATTTGCAATCATACAAAAATATAACATTACGGATCCGATGAAACTAGTTTCGTCGAAATCCGAGACTATTTGAAAAATGACTATTTTTATTCGTCAATTAAATATTAAACTATTCAATTTCCACAAATTTTACTTTTAATTTTATTTTAAAAGTTCTATAACATCATTCTAACTCCAATATGATTTAATACAACTTTACGAATTAATTTTAATCACATTAAACCCAATTTCCAATTATTTCTGTAATTTCAAATATTAAATTATCGATTTAATTATCCAATTAAATCTTGATATTCGAAATAAAATTTATTCGACTAACAAATTTTACTTATTAATATTTAAAATCAATTAAATATACGAATTTCAAATGATAGGAATTCTGGGTCGTTACAAACTTCCCCCTTAAAAGAATTTCATCCTTGAAATTGCCAAATAAGAAAAAGTCTTGAAATCCATTAACCTTTCAAAACCATTTGTTCAAATTAAATTTCAAATTCATTTAAACATTTTAACTTTTTCAAAATCCATAGTTAAATTTCTTACAATAACTTTGCTAAGTTTTCAAATCATACTTAGTTGTCTTTTCAAAACCAACTATATCATTTAACTTTTCACTCCAAAATCGAAGTTATATTTTTCAAAAAATTTCAATTTTCTCAAAAATATTCTGACGCCATAAATTTTCAAAAAATTTCCCATTACCTCCTTGCGCGGCTCGATACGAAAAAAATGGCAATATATATATATATATATATATATATATATATATATCACAAATATACATCTCATCAAAGTAATGAGGCATCCTGCAGGGAAAAAAGTGTAAAAGTACGATATGTAATCCGAGATATGTACCTTATATGTTATTAGCAAGCATATACGGCTAAGGCTAATATAGCGTGAAAGCGAGCTCCAAAAGCGAAGCAAGCGCAATCCGCACCTACTAAACACTCAACAATAATGAGAAACATGCATATATGAAAGTAATATCAATATACAACATATACCAGTACAACAACTACATATGCCAATATAGAAAATGAAACAAAAGGCAACAAATCCAACCATTAAACAACTATCATCCAACAACAATTCCAATCATCAAATCAATATATATTCACTTCTCATTAATATTCAATGAATTTTTTTTTTTCATTTAATCACATTTGATTCATTAACATTGGACTTTACTAACATTCATTTTCAATTAGTTTATATTCACTAATTTACATTCAACAATTCATATTCACTTTGTCTAACTTCAATTTGGTTTAACACTTTCAATTCCAATTGGTTGATACTAAATTGACTTCCATTCAATTATTCAATTTTTTCTACAACTTCATTAGCTTCTAATGAATTAACACTTACATTCATTATTCTATATCAATTCTTTTACATTCGATTGATTAATATTCAATCCATTAGTTTAGTTCAATTGCTAATTCATTTAACAAATAAGGTTGAATTTCATTTATATAACTCAAGTTCATATCCATCACTTCACCTTACTAATTTACTTCGATACCAAAATCAACTTCATTCAACATTACTTAAGTTATATTCCATTTCAAACATCATTTGTTTAACTTAACTTAAATTTCTACTTATAAATCCAATTCAGATTCCAATTCTAAGGTAAATTCTATTTATTTTTACCAAAGTCAAATTTCATCACTTATTCAAATTCATATATCGTTTTACTTAACAAAAATTGTTTAACCATTTTATCATTTGGTTTCACTTACATTTTCACATTTAATAAGTTATACAACTTATATATATAAACTTCCAAATCATCAACTTATCCAAACTAGTTCAAATCTGATTTAATTTATTTAACTTCCTTCAGTTAAATTCTCAAATTTGTTTATCACAACAAAACTTCAATTTCCAATGTACTATGGTAGCAAATCCATCACACAGAAACTCAAAAATGATACTGATGATGCTGCAGTCATCACCCTTATTATTTCCCAGTAACAGTAGTAGATTCAGTGCTTAATATTTTTCAAAAAAAATTTCCTTTTATTTATAACTCACATTTATAAGTCTTTTTCTTATAGAATTTTACTATTCCATTTCACTTACATAATATTATTCCAAATTGATTTATCTTATTTAAAAACATCTTTAACTCTAAAAAACAACTTTCAAAATAGACGGGATTCAAAACTTTCAAATTCATAGTCTAAATTCATTTTTATTTACAACTCATTTTTATAAATATATTCATATAGTTTCATTTCTTATATATATATATAAGATTATTTCACAATTGCAAATCATATTAATTATAATTCCATACTTAATAATTCATTTGCTTATACAATTATTCTTTTAATTAACTTATATATATTCTTACATTTTCAACAACCAAACAATCAATTTATATACACTTTAATAATTTCTGAAAAATTATTTCCTTTATATGTAAAATATAATCAAGGTAAAATTGTTTCATTTACCCAATTTAAAATGATACTATGTCGGTTTATTTCATTTAAGAGTTTAGAAACCCCTATCGATATGGTTGTACTTCCCGCACCAAGCAGAATTCATAAACAGCTCAACGGATAAGCAAACACAATATAAAACATTTTTATATTCACTAACAAATACACGCTCGTATCTATGATTACCCTCACACTCATTCTAGAGTACTACTGACTCTATCTCTAATGAGTAATTCCCAATAGAGCCAAGGTTGTCGCTTAACCAAATGCTCTGATACCAAATGTAAAGATTCAAGATTTTCAACTCACGAAAATCGACATTAATACATCCATTGTATCAATTGTCGAACAATCGAATGCCGGAAAACCGTACCCTTAGGGTTTAAGAAGAAGAAAAACATAGAAGAAGAAAGAAAGAAAGACAGAAACAATATCGGAATCTCACAATCGCAGCGGAACAACATATAATAGATAAATGAATAATCTTTGAATCAAAAGAACTGTACCTGTTATTACATTATACATCACATTACATTACATTATCAGAGTTTACAATAACATACAACGGAAAAGAAATACTATATACTAGTTGATACGCCATGCCATCCAACTTGCCTCCAGATCTCTACAGCAACTCCTGAATTCTAGAATGACCTGATAACCTGACTCTAGCTGCCCGTGTAGAAAATGATGGGCACCTAGAGTTTAGGAAGGGAACAATAAATTCCAGGTAAGTCATGGAACTGGTGTGAGAACTTAATACAGTTTATCTTTAAAAACAAACAAAGAAATATTTTAAAATAGATCCGTAATGTTTTTAGAAAATGTAACTATCTTAAGGCCTCCTGCCACACACACAATGCAAACGCTGAATTGGAGGAGATTTCTCCTTATGATAGTCAAACATGCTTGATACGCAAATTTCTTTGATATTATTACTATAAGTGCAAAGTGCAGGAAAACATTTCGAAAGTACAATATTAATCTTAGCCAGCATAGGTACCATTATAGTATGCCTACTATAGCTACCATATTAGATGGCAGGTTCAACAACTAAAACCGTACAGAGATCGTATTGTTTCTTTCGATTTTCAACAAATGGTCAGGCCAAGGAACTTCTCATTGCTACATGGGTATGCCTCTGGAAGGATGCCCCGAGAACCTAACCGGATCTCTGCAAACACAAGGCCGGATTACCTCTAGCTAGGTAACTACCGACACGAGTATGCCATCCCCCTGTCGTAACCGACCTAAATCCCGTGATTCACCAACAACCACAAAGAAATAAATTTGTAGCAACCACATAGGTTAAGTATTTGGGCTCCATACCATAATACCACCTCTATCCAGAAGGAAATGTACATACCCTATGGGGGCGCTATCCCTAAATAACCTTGCTGCATTCTTCCTGTTTTGACCATTTCCGGGTGTGAGGTCCGACGAAGTTTCGTCCACAAAGCTAGGCTTTTCATAAAAGCCACGCTTTGATCAACAAATGATCAGCAGCACTCAGCATGCCACATTACCAAATTGGGAATATATCACTAGTAACCATCAACTGCATAACCTCTGAGCTTATACGTCTCAGAGAAGGGTGTTAAGCTAAGAGAATAAATTCTCCGCCACCAACAGAAATGTGTTTGATAGAAACCAGCTTTACATCTCAAATTGTAACGTCAGACACACATCCATACAAGTCTATTCTGGGTTCGAACAGAACCGAAGGCACTTCCAAAGAAGCCCTTGCAAATCCAAATATTCACTAATCACGTCCGGAATTCCCATCACAAAGGGTGATAAAATCTCTATATCGGAGATCAGCCGATGCAGAGACATTCGATGGTAATCCTTCCATTTTCGAAAATATCCGGTCTTTAACACCGGTCCTCAAATTCTATCCATTATGATGTATCACCATTCGGAATGGGATTCATGACCCAAAGGTCCTCTCCCAGCTAAACTGAATAACGAGCGCTTATTTTTAAAATAAGTGTAGCATTCAAATTCAAGCAAATCACAACAAATACCCATTTAAAGGTAAATATTGATAGTCGGTTATTTAACTATCAAAGAAAACAAAAAAATATTCAGCACCATAACAATCACTAGGCCCTTTTTTAATCTTCCATAAATTATATAACTTGCCAAATATTCACTTCAACTTATCTTTAAAAATATATTCTCTAAACCATTTCAATTTCTACATTGGAAAACATTTCCAAATACTTATTTAACAATAAGTAATCCACAAATCTATTTATTTTCAATACTTAGAAAATATTCAATATACTTAAAACACGATTAAGTATATATTTAATTCTTTTAAGGAAAACGTTCTCTTTAAGCACATTTATTTGGGTCAAACGAATGTTGCGTAAAATATCGTTACGACAACCCAAAATCAATAGCATAGGGATTCGAAAATACGATAGGTATATATATCCCAATACTATACAAGAACATTCCCTTTCGAAAATCATTTACTATAACAACAGTGTCATAGTCCATCTTTTCCTTATTTCTCGAAAACGTCTATTTCAATAATGAATGTTGAAACCTAGGGTTTCGATCCTTAACACATTTTAAAACAACTTCAAATCATTTTAATTCTATTTAAAAGATCACTTCCTAAAACAATTCTTTGATATATTATTCACCATCCAAAATCGTAAATATAAATCGTTTACCAAATTCAACATTTCTACATATTTAATTTAAAGAATTATCCACTGTCCAAAATCATGGATATATCTCCTTTAATAAGCTTTCATATTTACTTATCAAATTCAATTGGTTTTGGGATTTATAAAACAACGTTTATAAATTCACATTTATATATATATTTTATAAAAACTTCAACTTATAAAATCCCTTAATCAACAAATTCTATTTATATCTCATTTAAATGCCAAAATCCAATTTATAAGTTAATTACTTATAAATCTTTTATTTTACAAAATCTATTCATTTTATAACTTCACAATTTATAAATCTATAAATTTCATACACTTATGAAATCCATTTATACTTCATTTTAACACTTATAAAAACTCGTTTTATAATTCCAATATTTTAATTTATAAATATCAATTTTATAAATCTTTTATATAAACCGTTTATAATAATTCAAAAATCCCAATTTAAACCATTTTACAAATTAATCAACTACTTATTTCAAAAATCACATTTATATATTTCACAAAAATCATAATTTTTACAACATAAAAATTATAACGTTTATTTATTTAAAATGAATCAATTCCAAAATTCAATAAATTGTATACTTTCAAAAAATCACTTGAAAATCCTTTTAAATTCGAAATCGTTACTTCAACATTTTTAAAACTCCAAAAATAGGCCCAATGCTGCAACAGCACCAATACATCAACCACGGCATCCAAACATCACATATCAATATGATAACAGAACATATCGCAAATATCTGTAAATAAATCAATACTGTTGAGGAATCCAGTTGGATCCCTCCAACCTGTTTCCCTGCATCCACAGATGTTAGCACAATACCAATCCCGTTTCAAGACGGAATATCGCGGTATATGGGATTATATAAAAATATTATCTGCTATTATGCGGCGCAATAGGGTCTCATCCGCTATATAATGTGGGAAATTGTGATATCCCGGAAATTGGGCAATATAAATTTAATAATCTGTATTTAAAAATTTATTGGATTTAATAAATTTTGATAATAAAATTTGAATTGATCTAATAATCATCTTTTAATAAATATTTAAATTGGTAGATTTTATCGTTTTAACGATAATAAACTGTTTTCTGTTTATATATATATATATATATATATATATATATATATATATATATATATATATATGTATATATATATATAAATGTATATCTTGTAAGTGGATAAACTTTGATTTAAAACTTAGTTGTATTTTCTTTTAAAATTATTGCTTGAATTTATATATAAGAATTTAAATTAAAATTTACACATGATCTTAATTTATTAAATAATAAAAGTAATTTATGATATCTTTTATAAATCATTTTAAATATTGTTTAATTTGTTATTTTCAAATGATATTGAGAATACTTAGTTTTTATAAACATACATAAATTTTGTTAGAAATAGGATTTGTTATTTTAAAATTTAATAAGAGTTATATATGCACACATATATAACTTGATTTTTATTTTGAAGTTTAAAATTTAATTTGAATTTGACTTTGATGTTTTGAAATTTAAAAGAAATAAATGCTTAAAAATATTTGAATAAGCTTATATTCAGAATTTGTTTGTTTCATTTTCTTTTTAATAAATTAAAAATGTAAGAAACTCATTTATATACATAAGAATAATAAATTAAGGTTTTAAAAGTATTTATAAACAATTTAAATTAAAATTAAAATACTTAAATTACATGTGTATATCTCTAAAGCACCTTGTTGACATGTGTTAGTCTTAAAATAAACTAAAGTGACAAATGTTTAAATTTAAAACAAGTGTCCTAATTAAATCTTTTTCATTTTCTTTTAATTAAATCAAATACTTGCTTATGTAAATATTTCTTCTCATCTCATTTTCTTTTTACAATTTTTCTTCAAAACTTGAGAAATCTTCAGCTATGAAATCTGAAATCATATCCTTCAATTCAAAACAAGAAAGATCTGTAATTTCCCTCAAAACCAAATCTAAATCAAAATTCTGTTCAAGATCAAATTCCTGGAAAAAAAAATCTGTAATTTCCTCTTAAAAACCCAACTGAAACCCCCGTCTCCTCTAGACCAAAATCTGAAATGCAATTTATTGACCTAAGAAAATAAAATTGCAAATGCAACTTCATAAAACCTGCATGCAACAACAAAGTTAAATCAAAGCCTGCATTTTCCTTTCTCTGCTTTCTCTGGGAAACTTGCAAATGAATCTGGAAGCATACATGTAAATCTGGAAGCATTGCAGTAAATCAAAGTTTACGTTTACAAAAAAATAGAGAAGCAACTTGAGGTTTTACAGCATGCATCAGGGGAAGCTTTTCCTGAAATAAGTCTGCTCTGTCCCTATAATCAGTGAGTAACATTTTTATCTAAAATAATTTAAGTAACTTAGTTGCTTGAAATTTATTTACTGGTTTATTCATGATTATGTATACCCTATGTATGGTTACTGAAGATATGCTTGCTGTTGAATATTTGTTCTTGCCTGTTTTAACATTCCAAGTTCAAACTCTGAAGAAAAAAAATCATAACCTCATAATTCAAAACTGGATAAGGGTTTAGATTTCAAAGAAAAATATCTGGTTATGAAACTTAAGTATAAAGTTTAATTTTTATTTAGTAAGATAATAATAAAAGGAAAACCTGTAAGTGTCTCTGAAACACAACATATAACAGTACTAATTATATGGAAATGGTAATTTAACTTGCAGATTCATTGATTTATGTTCATAAATCAATTACATTATCAAAGGTATAAATTTTAAAACCAAATTTAGAATTTATAGTTTGAATTTATTTGGGCATTACTGGTTTTACCAAAAATGGGGTTTGGGGGTGGTTCTGTAAATTTGAGTGGTCGGGGTAGCCATTGATTTTCCTGGAGATTGAGTGATGATCAATGATGCAAGGAAAAATACTGGAATAAGGATTAATGAAGTGAGGCAGTGTTGATTTGGAATTAAGGGTTTTAGCCCTAGTTTTCTGTTGCTTGAAGAAATTTTTAGATGCGACTTCCATAAGTGACCGAGTGGTCTCGAATTCTGGGAAAAGGAAGTTGGGGTATGTAAGGAGTATTGGCCGGAGGCGCAGTCATTATGGTGACCGGAGGTGAGAGATTTTGGGTGATCTATGGTTCGACATTTCTCCTGTTTTGAGCTCGAATTCTTGTTTTTGATTTTTGGGTTCTGCAATTAGTTGGACGGTCGGAATCGAGTTAGGGGATGGATGGCGACTTGCGTGGATGGTCGCGAAAGAGTAGGAGTGGATGGCGTGACGGTGCAGGTGCACGTCGATCTAGGTGTATCGATGATTGTATTGGGAAAGAAGGGGTACTCGTGATGTATCGGGTTGAATCTTGTTTTGCTCGAAGTACATAGTTTGTTTTGCTCGAAGCTTTGAGGGTTTGGACTCGGGGAAGCTGTTGTAGTGGGTTCAGGGGAGTATGTAGTTGCATGTTTATGTTACCTGACAATGCTTTGAAGTTTAAAATTTTCAAAATGAAAATGTTACTCGAATTATTTAGTGAGTTACCCAAGTTATGTTAATAATTTGATCGAGCTAGAATAGGATTTGCTTGAATAATTAATTGTTGTTTGAATTAGAATTTGTTCAGGTTAGAAAACATGTTATGTTTTCAAATTTTAAAACTGAATTTAAATATTAAGCAAGGATTTAAAATGTGTTTTAAATCTAATTTTGAATTATGGATTCAAGTTTTAATTTGAATCATAGTTGGGAATGATTAAGTTTTAAATTCAAATTCATTTAAATAAAGTTTAAAAGGGTTTATTGTTTATAAATGATTTAAAGAAATTTGAATTTAAATTGGGAAATTAAAATATAAAGAAATGTTTAAACAAAGTTAAATTTGATTCAAATTTGGATTTGAATCTATGTTTCAAATTAAATTTAAGTTTTAGAAATATAAGTGTTTGAAACAAATTTGAATAATAATATAAAGTTTAAATGGTTTTTAATTTTAAAGGAAATTGTTTTAACTTTTGTAAAATTTCTTTTATTATAAAAGTATTATTTATCATTTAAAGGTTTTAGATTGATTTTTTAAAACTTGTTAAAAGTTAAATTATAATTTAATAATTTGTTTTCATTTAATTATCAGGGTAATTAAATGAATAATTAATTTATTTAATAAATTAATGAAATGAATAATTACTCAAAGTAATTAAGGGTTTAAGGTTAATTATTTTGAGAATAATTAACTTGTAATTTAAGAATAATTAATTAAATTTGATTTTAATTAATGATTTATAATTAATTAATCAAGTAATAATGGATTAATTAAGTTTTAATTAACACTTACTTATTTAAATAATTAAGGGTTAACTAATGAGTTATTATTGATTAATTAATTTGAAATTCATAATGATTTAAATTAAGTTAATTATTTTAGAAAATAATTAATGAAATGAATAGTTAATGAAGATCATTAACTAAGGATTATTTAATAATTAATTAATGTGATTAATTTTAATAATTAATTAATTTAAAGATAATCATTTGAGTAAATTGTTAAGTATAATTACTTATGGAGGTAATTAAGTAAATTAATTACCAATTGTAATTAATTGAGATTAATTTGATTAGATTAAGTCAATTAATTCAGTTTAATTAATTTAAAATAATCATTTGATGATTTGTGAAGTATGATTACTTAATGTAATTAAATAAAGAGAAATTACTTAAGGTAGTAATTAATGGGTAATTACTATAAGTAATTAATTAAAGATGATTTGATAATTGAAGTAATTTAAGTATAATTACTTTGTGAATTCATCAAGGGATTAATTTGAGAAAATTAATTATGGAGTAGTTAATTTGTTTGGTAAAGTAATTAAAGGTAGTTAATTACTAAATGGGGTTAATCAACGGTGATTAACAATTATGGGTTAAATTAAGATTAATTTCTTAATGTAATTAATTTAAATAAGGTAATTAATTAAAATGTAATTAAAGATCATTAATTAATATAATTAATGACGTAATTAAGATTGATTAGTTAAGATTAATTAATCAATAATAAGTGATTAAAGGAAATTAATTAATGTAGTTAATTAAGAATTAATGCAATTAATTATAATTGATTAATTTGTGAAGTAATTAAGGTTAATTACTGAATTTGGATAAGTATAATTAATTTGTGAAATTAATTAAAGGATAATTACTTAAATGTAATTAGGAATAATTAATCAAAGGTGATTAATTAGAGTGATTAATTGGAAGATGATTAATTAATTAATTTGTAATTAATTAAAGGTTATGTAAGCAAGATTTTTATTGATGAAGTAATTAATTTAATTCATTTTAAATTAATTATATTTCGTATGATAAATCATTGCTTATATGGTTGGATAATGTTGTTTGCCTTGATTGGTTTGAATCTCAAGTATGAGATAAATAATGTTGAGTGATATGGATGCATTGGTTGCATTGTGATGATGATTTGGATTATCTTTTGATAATGATGATATGGTTTACCTGATGTGATGATAATATTAAATAACTGTTGTGAATCTGTGATTTATCTATTGGATATAAAGATAATTGAATTGTTTAACCTTTAAAACAACTTGGCCTTAAAAGACACGCTTTGGATTTCGATGAGACCGGGATAGGGTTTCCATATTTGGATATCCGAAAACCACATCGATCCAAATTAACGTTAGGTCGTGAATATAAGTGGAGCAAGTGAAGACTCGAGGTGTAAGGGCTATACGTCAGTATAACTCTGTGGGTGATTCCGTAATGAGTTTGACGGAATAGTACTTATAGATTCGAGATGATGATTCAGAGTGCAAGGGTTATCGTCGTTAACTCTGAGGGTGATTCCAATACGAGTGTAACGAGATAATGCCTTCGGTTTCGTTCGAACCCGGAACGAACTTGTATGGATTGAATGCTTTCAGAACATCGTCGGGTGGACGATGAGCATTCTAAGAGATGTGTTCTATAAAGGTAATCGTAGCCTCAAGCCTCATCAACCGGGAATGGCTAAAACATGGGAGGTACAGCAAGGCTTCGTGGGTAGCTCCCACTGGAGAGCAAGATTTTCCAATGTCTAGAGGTCCCTTTTTATTCGGCTGTGTGGGCGGTTGGAACGTACGCCAACTGCGGGGTTGTCTTGTTCGGAACTATTCAGTAAGGAATGGGTCCGGCTTTGTGTTGCAGGGGGTCGGGAGTGATCCTCGGTACGTTGATCTAGGCCACGTACTGTGACGGGCGGTACCCTACTAGCCCAGCCATTGATGGAATCCAAAATCCAATAAGTGCCAACGGTTTTGATTGTATTACCCACTTTTGTGGCTAGTAGCTGGAATTGAATAGATGTAACAATTTCGGCCATTTCTTATTTACTTGAAAACCCTAGACACTATTATAATATCACTGGATTTCCTATCAAATGTTTTGGTTAGCATAAGATAAAAACTTTTTCATGTTTATGTGTGGGAAGTCTTACGTGATACCTTTCTTTTCAAAAGATTTTTGAAAGTTAAGCAACTTTAACCTGTTACTCACACCAGACCCATGTCTGACCCGGAGTTTATTTTTGTTTTTCATAAACTCTTGGGTACTCAAATTTTTACGAGTAGCCAAGGGATTCAGGTTAGCTTTGACGAATTGTGGAGGAGCAATGGAGCAGGAGGTTTCTGCGTTAGATATATAGTTCCGCTGTGTGATCTCTGTATTGGTATTTCTGTGTTGCATTGTATTGAGTTGTATAACTAGACAGATGATTATAACTGTAAAGTATGTGATGTAAATGCTGTGTAACTCTGATAGTAGTTTTAAACTATGTAATATTTTATATTATTAATATAATTTATTCGTTCTGCTGTTTAGATTCTGATGTGTTGTTTCTTCTTCTTCTCTTTCTTTCTATTCTCTATCCCTTTCTTTCTTATTAACGATGCGACTTCCTGGAGTCTGGAAGTTGGGTCGTTACAGAAATCAACTCCAAATACATATATAATACCAATTCCACTTCAAGGTGGAATATCGCGGTATATGTGTTTAATATAATAACCTCCGCTTAATATACGACGTATAGGGTCTATTTCAATACAACATATTGCAATTTATCATACAAGCATACAATCAACATAATCAAGCAATTTTAAATCTAACTATTTAAAATTTAAATCGAAGCACAATTCGATTGAGTGAGAAGTTCTCACCTTAGCTTTAAATAACAGTTGCAGTGCTTTATTCCGAATAAAATTAAACACGCGTTTAATTTTACCCAAAATTCACACTAGCTCCCATCAATCCCAATCCTGCTCCATCGCGTAGTATTCGACAATACGATTCCAACGCAAGTCGTTTCGTCAATTTTCAACCTCATATCAAAAAGTTATACGAATTACTATATATTTAAATTTAAAATTTCTTTTTAAATTTAACCTCAAATCGCATTTGGGCCATTGATTTCGTTAGCATCAGATCTCGGCCGCGTATGCTCTTCTTCTCCAGGTAAATCTTGCGCACGTATAAACCCATTATCATGTTCAAAAATTTTGAGGCCGAGCCACCACGACGCGACCGGAAGTTGATCGGTAGCCATCAATTCGAGTGCCTCCACGCCGTGCACCACCGAGCCAGGTGCGGCTCCACCAGCGCCGCCGTCGACGAGAAATCGCCACTTACATGCGCGCCGTTCGAGCTCGATTTGCTGACAACCCATTGCGTACCTTTCGATCACAGCCGTTGAGATCGAAGATCTCACGTAGCTCTTCAACTTTCATTTAGGAAGTTTGTCGAATTGGTGGATTTTATAGAGAAAGAGGGATGAAATTCGAATGTTTTCGGCCATTAAACCTGAAAGTGGCAGCTGAAGGTAAATTAGGGTTAGGTTTTGATTTGTATTGCAAATAGAAAATCATGAAGTCCTTATATAGAAAATTTGATGAAACACTATTCATCTCGAAATTTTCCAAACTCCAAACGAAACATGTCGGCTGACGTTCCTAGGGTTCAACCCGCATTTCGGACACAATGGAATAGGTATCGAGAGACAATTCGATCATATGTGTGAGTTATGGAAATAAACGATCGAATTTAAATTAAATTGGTTAAACTAATTTTTATGCGTTTTGCTTTGCCCCGGACAAACCGTAAATCCGATTGACATGAAATTTGAAATCTTACAAAAATATAACATTTTGGATTCGATGAAACTGGTTTCATCGAAATTCGAGACTGTTTGAAAAATGTCTATTTTTGTTCGTCAATTAAATATTAAAATATTCAATTTCCACAAATTTAACTTTTAATTCTATTTTAAAAGTTTATAACATCATTCTAACTCCAACATGATTTAATACAACTTTATAAATCAATTTTAATCACATTAAACCCAATTTTCGATTATTTCTGTAATTTCGAATATTAAATTATCGATTTAATTATCCAATTAAATCTAGATATTCGAAATAAAATTTATTCGACTTACAAATTTTACTTATTAATATTTAAAATAAATTAAATATACGAATTTCAAATGACAGGAATTCTGGGTCGTTACAAAAATTGGAAATGTATCACTAGTAACCATCAATTGCATAATCTTTGAGCTCGTACGTCTCAGAGAAGGGTATTAAGCTAAGAGAATAAATTCTCCGCCACCAAGCAGAAATGTATTTGATAGAAACCGGTTTTACATCTCAAAGTGTAATGTAAAACACACATCCATACAAGTCTGTTCTGGGTTCGAACAGAACCAAAGGCACTTCCAAAGAAGCCCTTGCAAATCCGGATAATCCTTAATCACGTACGGACTTCCCATCACATATGGAGTCTCTATACCGGGGACTAGTCGATGCAGAGACATTCGACGAGTTGTCCTTTAATTTTCGAAAATATCCGGTCTTCAAATGCTATTCATAACGTCGTATCATTATTCGGAATAGGTTGTATGGCACAAGGTCCTCTCCCAGCTAAACGAATAATGAGCGCAATATTCAAAAAACATATGCATGATGGGATTTCAGTTAAGTCACAACTTTAAAACCCAAACTTCCTTCTCAAAAGGTTTAAAACAAATTACCATTTCAAGTCTTTTTAAACAAAAAGATTCAATTCGCAATGTTCGCCTAGCTTTCACAAAGACTCATTCACATATTTCAAAACAATTTTTATTTCAAGTTGGATTAACTCATTTAATCTTTGAGGATTTAACTTATAGCTTTCAAACCCGTTCCCAAAGATTTATTCATAACTTGGAAGACCATTTTCATTTTAGACTTGAAATCCTTTTAATCACAAATTGGAAGTTCATTTCTTAGGTGAAAGCTTGTATTATTAGAAAAAAAATTGTTTTCGCTTCGGGAAAATCTGATTTCATTTATACAAGTTAAAATCTTTGGGTTAAATTCAAATTCCCAAAACAACACTTTTAAAATGTTTAAAACCCATATAAACTTGTATAACCTTTTTAAATCGTAAATAGAATTCAATTTCAAATTTTGAATTAAAATTATTTAAATTTCAAAACTTATCAAGTTATTCAAAAATAACTTTTATCCTTAAAACTAATTTTAAAAAGCTTTCAATTTTAATTCCAAAACTATTTTGGATTCAAAAATTCAATCTATAAAATCATTAAAAAT
Source organism: Allium cepa (assembly GCA_030765085.1). Classification (NCBI taxonomy): domain Eukaryota; kingdom Viridiplantae; phylum Streptophyta; class Magnoliopsida; order Asparagales; family Amaryllidaceae; genus Allium; species Allium cepa. The sequence goes on along the minus strand of CM060930.1, from coordinate 213,477,220 downwards.
ATGTAGCTTAACCGATTTCCTCATGCAATCCATATTTGTGTGTGTATTGTATAGTCTAAGGGTTTTACACACAACAGTGCAACATCATCAATCATTACGGATTCAAGCACATAAATATCGATAAGTGGTATAATCTATAACGCTTATCTTCATTTACAGATCACCGATGAATAATATAAGTTCATCGCAGATAAATAAATTACTTCACAGATAATTAAATTACATCACGGATCACAGCACAATTCAGGATAATTCATATCACAAAGCATCATATATCAGGGATATCAGACAATTAAATCATCCAATCCAAACATCCATATGTAATATCAATTAATTATCTGATTAATTTATATCAGAGTAGTCACCAATCTTGGTTAATTAATATTAATTACAAACCACTTAATTAATTATTCTTAATCAATTACAAAAATAAATTAACCCTTAATTAATAATCATCCCTTAATCACCTTCGTTAATTAATTAACCTTTAATTAATTTATAACATTAATTAATTACCCTTAATCAATTAAAATAAGTGATTACTCTTAATCAATTAATCATCGTTAATCATGAATTAACTAGCAATTAATTTACCCTAATTAATTACCTTAGAAATTAATCTACCTTTAATTATTAATTTATAAATTAACCTTTAATTAACTTCTTTAATAAATTAGCCTTTAATTAATTAATTATTCTCAAATTAATTACCTTAATTAATTAATCACATTAATTAATTATTCTTCAAATTAATTAACCTTTAAACACTTGATTAATCAATCTTTAATTATAAATTATCCATTCTTAATTAATTATCTTTAATTAATTAATCAAACTTAAATTATTAGTTAATCTTAATTACTTTAATTAAGTAATTATTTTTAAGTAATTAATTACCCTTTAATTATAAATTAAGAGTTTGATTAAATAATTAACCTTTTTGAAATAATTTTTCATATGAATTAACTTAAGACTTTTTAAGTTAATTAACAGATTAAAATTTATTTAAGATAAACCATTTATCTTAATCACATTAATAAATTTTATTACTTAATGGATCATATTTATTAAGTTATTTAAAATAAACTTTTGAAACAAAGGTTAGACATACATATTAAAACACTTTAACTAAATTAGTCTAAAATGATTTATCTTAAACCTTTGACTAATTCCCAAAACTTAATAAAACTATTGTTTAAAAGAATTAGTTAAGGAATTTATTTCCAAAACTTGTTTTGTTATTTTTTCTAACTTTCAAAACTTTGTTAAATAAATTTCCCATTTCTAAAACACTAGTGCCTAAGCTCCAAATTCCAATCTTCTTCTTCTTTCCTTTACTAAATTTGGTTTGTTTTAAATTAAAAAGAAAAGGAAAACTATTATAACCAGTTAACATCCGTGTTCCACACAACTTCGAGCCAACATTCGAAAAATTCGAGTACGAAGCCGAGCATACAAACCAAAATCACCGAGTCGCTCACATTTTCCCTCTACTTCGAGACATTCGCGAATCAACTCGAGTTCATACCCGAGCACAGCATCATCTTCCCTGGAATTTTGCAATAACCCACACTACCGTACACCATTTGCACGTGCACGATTGCCGCAATCACCTCCGGTCGACTGCGTTGCTTTCGACATGCCACTGATGACTCCCACGAGTTACTTCACTGCCCAGATCATCCAATTTGACGAGGAATCGAAATTTAGCATCTCTAATCGAACTGGAACCCAAATTTCATCAACGAAATCACCTCGCACCAATGATTCCCATCACTAGAATTCATGCGAACTCGACCAAAGCTTCGACACTCACCCACGACCCTCCTCCCCTTGGTCCGATCTCCTGAAGCATCTCGACGACGTCGCGGCAATCGTGTCTTTGTCATCATTCAAAACGAACCCTTAAACCCTACAAATTCATCGTGCCACCACCATGCCCCATTATAAATGCTTCAAATATTTTTCTGATGATCATCGACATGCAAGCCACCTTCACCATTAACCACGGTGTTCAACTCAATTCTATCGCCGGAATTCAATCATTTGTGTTTTCCGTTCAAACCCATTATCCCACTTAAATTTGAAACTAAAAATCAAAATTCTATTATTAGAATTCAACATTTTCGAGCACTAATCAGGTTGTATGATCAAAACCATGAATTAAATCATTTGATTTTCTACCATTAAAAGGTCAATAGTGTGAAATTTTAATTTCCAATAAACTATCTGTTAATTTTGCTTATTTACATTTTTATAAATAATGTTATACCTATATAAACATCATTCATTCAGCAATCCAAACCTAATATGTTTTGTGTTGGGATAATTTTAAATTTTCAAGTAGGGTTTAAGACCTAGGACAGAGGCATGTTTTTGGCATGTACACTAATATACACACAGTCATTAATATATATATATATATAAGCATATAAACACACTCACACACTCATTCAAACATAATTCATATCATACTTCAAAGACAAATCCAAGCATTAAGAGACATAGCAGGGCTAAGCGGTTTCCTCACCTGGTTGACGAAGCAGAAACAAGAACTTGATATTTGAAAACTGGAAGTTTGAACAGAGAAGCATTTTGTTTGTGTTTAGTTTGCCTGAAGCTTTGAATATGGGACTTGTAAATAAAATCTTTGCTTAATCACTATTGTATTTTTTTATTCAGTTCATCAATGATATAAAAACTTATATTTACTTACAGTTTGAAATTTTTTTATACTACAGAGAGCAGATCTGCAGTTTAAACCAGAACCTATTTGCCTTGAACTTGATTTCCTTTCTGCCATTGATTAATTTAATTGATTAATCCTTGCTTTAATATTGTTTAGCAACTTCATATTCAGATTTAAAAAAAAAATCCACTTGCCTTGATTTATTTCAGAGAAAACTGCACTATTTCCTGATGCTGTGTTCTCTTTTATAAATCTACAGTTTTGGATTGGATTGTGTTAAAATTTGATTTTAAAACTACAAATTCATTAAACTATAAATTTTGAAATTTACCTGAGAGATAGAATCATAAACTACAGCTTGAAGTTTTCAGAAGATCTTCAGATTTTTTTCTTCTTTTGAATTGAAGAAGAGTTGGAAGTTGTTTTTTTCTTTCTGATTTTCTCTTTTTTTTCCTTTGGGTGTTGAGATTTGTGATACCCAAATCTTTGTTACTGTTTCTTTTTAGAGATTGGAAGGCTAAATAAATTTGAACATGGGGACGTGAAAAGTTTCTTTGTAATTTTTAAATCTTATTATTTTATTCAATTAATCACAGTGAATTCCATTTGTAAAAAATCATCATGAGGCCTCAATGTATGTTAATTCCTACACTCCATCCCCTTTATGTATGTTTATCATTTGTAATTTCAAAGATAAAAGAATTTTTAGATAAATTTTATATCATATTTAATTTATAAATAAACATACTCCTTTTTGTTTTTGTTTTTTATTTTTTTCAAAACATTTCCTTTTTATATTAACATATATCACAATCTTTTATATATATTTCTCTTATGTTTTGACCCCTTTATATTATTAATTAGTGAATCATATTTTTATGTTATATATATACTCAACTATTTATTACAAGTGAATTTTTTTTAAAAGAAAGTACGTATACTTTTTGTTTTCAAGATATCCATTTTAGTATTTCCAAATCAATAACATTCGTTGTCAATAAATTAATTAAATGTCAAAAATCAAATTTCCAATTGTACTTATTATGGTTTAAAGGTTACACACTTTAAAAATCATATTTTATAAATTTACAAACCAATGTTACATATATATGCTTTCTTATTAATTTGCAAAAGATAAAACTTCTTATTAATTCTTGTTTTGATCTTACATATATACATTTTTCTTCAAGTACTTATACTTATACAATTTATAAAGAAAATGAATTGAAAATAATTAATAAAAAATCATTCATATATTTTTCTTAGAACATAGAATTTTTTTAAAATCAAAATTTATTTCCAATATATTTTCAAATTAAATTTCAAAAGTTTAAACTATATTATTAATTTAAACTGATAAATTTTTAGGATGTTACCTTTTTATTTATAAGATATTAAATATAGAATTTCAAAGCCCTAATTAAATTTTATTTTTATACTTCAAATTCAAATAAATTCTCAATTAATTCATAATTAAATCCAAAATTTAATTTAATTATCAATTAAATTAGACTCAAAAATCGGGATCGTTACAATTACTGTAATTCTTAAACTTCCAGTATCTCATTTGTTAATGAAACTTAATTACTTTTTTTAGGTAATGTTATAATCATATAAACATTTTTCATTCGGCCACCAAAGCATAAAGTGGTTGGGTTGGGATGATTTAAATTTTAAACAGGTTTTAAAACCTGGAAATGATGAACATAGGCAAGTTTTCTTGCCTGTTTCCAGACATATACACAGGTATTAACATGCATATATACAAAACCAACATTCACATCATAATCCATAGCATACCACAAAGATCATTACATTTATATCAGATAATATCAAGCTTTAAAAATTTATAAGAGTGATATGCTCACCTGGAGTTGCAGATTAGAAGATTGGAATTTGAAATTAGAATTTGCTATTTTGATATGCTTTAGTTTTGAATACTTTAAACTTTGTTTTGCTCCAAATCCCTCAGGTTTTGTTGTTGTTTGATTTCCAATATTAATTGCTTGCAGCTTTGATGAAGATTTAATCCCAAGTTGAATTTCCTTTCTTTTGATCTAGAAACTTGATCTTCTTTGCTTCAGGTTGTAGCTTCCAGATTGATTCTTTTATGTTTTTTATTTCTTCTCTTTTGATCTTAGATTTCAGTTGATATGCTTTGAATTTTTTCCAGTTTTTGGTTTATCTAGGTTTGATTTGTTTCTAGGCTGAAGTTTACTTCGATTTCATTTTTCACATTTATAATTTGAGATTATAGTTTGTTTCTAGGTTTGTATTTTTTTTTATCTTTCTTTTCCAGATTTTAAAATGAATTGGAGAAAATGTTGCCTGGTTACTTCTTTCATTCACATTATCCATGTTTTTCAAATCTTAAGAATATTTTGTTTTGCCACTTGTTAATTTTATCTCAATACTTGTCTTCATAAATTAACACTTATTTAATTTTCGTAATAAAATGCTTACACTTGTTTAAACAAAGAAATTTATGTTTAGCCCTTTCTTTTAATAAATTTATAAATTTTATTTCAAACCCTTATGTTAATAAATTTGCACTTTTGTATTTATTTTAACTCATTTTCCTATTTTTATACTTATATCAATAATAAAGAAAAAATGATTTTTAAAACTATCTATATTTCAATAAATAAACACACATGCTATAAAATATAGAATTTAACTTAATTAGCTTTTGAAAATTATTTACATCAAATTCAAATTAAAACTTTTCAAAATATATATACACATGCGTATATAATAATTCCAAGATAAATTTTTATTAGTTTTAAAACATAAAGTATTCAAATTCAAATTATTTATTTTAGAATCTCAAAATTCTTTAACATCCAATTTATTTATAAAAATTTACATTTTGAATTTTCCAAAATCAAATTTTTATTTACAATTTAACTTTTAATCTATATATATTCATAAATATATTTATTCAAAATTCTCAAAGTAATCCACACTCAAATAATTAATATATTATTCTAAATATTTATTTCTGAATTTCCAATTAGAAATTCTATTTAAAGTCATTTATATATATATATATATAAACAAACAAATATCCATTTAAATTTGGAAAATACCAAATTAAATTCACAATTTAATTTCAAAAATTAAATAAACTACCCATTTAAATTCGATTTAAAAACGGGAATGTTACACTCCGGCGGGAGGGCTATCGCGATCATATATTAATTTAATATGATATTTTCGAATTTCCTTAAGAAATCTTTCCTTTTCTTCACTAAGAAAATCGAAATGAAGACGGGGATGTTGCATATAAAGCCTCTGCTGATCTCTACGAAAGCAATATCTAACCAATTTTGAGGATTTCAAGAGTGAGGCCTTTTCTAAATAATCTCTTCTTAATTTGACATATTTGCTTAAATAATCTCTAGAACAAGGCCGCTTAATAGACATTTATTATGTAATAACATAATAACATATGATTAATTATAAAAGGAAACTAATATAGAAAATTCACAAATCAATATTACTGCATAATTACAAATATTCATCTTATTCATACAAAACTGATTTTTTGAAAAACTTGAAAATGAATTTATCCTTATAATATTTGAGTTTATTTGGAGGTAATTCACGAGGGATTGATTTGACTCGTGGTAGATTCTGGAAAACTCCCGGATGTGGATCAGATCCAAATTCATCTGAGTATCTCCTATGTAGACGTCTAAGTAGACACGTTAAAATCACCCAAGTATGAAAATCTACAGTTGGGTGTCTGCAATAAGCTTTATATAGGAAGTTTTCTATGATGTCCCTTTCTTCAATCAACATTCAAAAGAGTGTTATTAATTCTCGGTTCTCTTCCAAGAGCTTATCATATAGAAGGCGTGCCTTTTTCAGTCAGGGAGGCAGCTTCTTGGTCTTTAAATGATGCTAACACTTCGATTCTCTTATTAAGCTTATAATACTTATCAGCGAGTGCATTATCTTTTTTTAATTATTTATCTAACTCCTTGTATAAACTATTTATTTCTACTTGTTTTCTTTAAAGCTATGTTTTGTAAAGTAGAATGGATTTCTTCTTTATCTAAAATTGAAAGATATCAACTAATGTTATCTTGGAAGTGAAAGACATTTAGACAAAGAATCTCATACCTGAGAAACAGGAATTAAAGTTTGTGGGGTCTGATTTTTCCTCCTTTGTTCTTCAACATCAATATTGGCGGCTTCTTCATGGAGATCAGAAGGCCGCGGAAGTTCGATTTGGCTTGCTTCACGGCCACTAGGATCGGGGTTAACTTTTCTGAAGCCTCGGGAATATCATCGCCATCCCCTCCATGAGAACCAGCATGATCCCCTTCCCTGCCTTCTAAACCTTGACATCTATCTTATTGTTGGGGTTATTATCATCATTATCATCGTCGTTTCCGCCTTCCTCAACAACGACTTCATCATCATCATCTTCTTCGTCAGAGTGAGAATCTCCTTCGAAAGATAATATTTTTACGGCGTCAATTTCTTCTCTCTCGGGAACTTTGATCCCTTGCTCCATTTATTTCATTCTATCCATGAATCTTTTGACTAGAGCAGGATCGAATGAGGGGAAGCTTAAGTCTGGACACTTTTCGATATTGTCGGAATAAGCAAGCATTAGAGCGTTCTCTTAAGAATTCACGATGATGTCATTAAGAGAAGTGTTCAAAAATTACAACAACTTTTGTTTGGCCTCAAAAATGTTTTGTGGGCCATAGTTAAAAAAAAAATTCTCCAACTTCTTCTTGGAAAGAGTGCATTTCTTTTGCAGAGAAGATTGTTTAGCAACCATTCGGGCCTTCTCTTCCTCTCGCTCTTTTAGAGTCGTTTTTAAAGCTAAATTATCATCAGCTAAGAGTTATATTGCCTTCCTCTCCTCAAAGATAGTAGATTCCGCTTGAGCAAGGGAAGCGCTCAACCTTACTTGTTCCCTCACTCCGCTATCTTTAGCAGTAGAGAGGGAAGCAATCTGGTTATTTAGAAGTTAAGAGTTCTGCTTGAAGCTTAGACGTCTCAGTGGAAGACTTTGAAGTGCTTTCCTATATGGAGCACCAGCTTTTAGAAATCTGAAAGGAAAAGTACAACGTGAGTCAAAATTGAGTATAAAACGGTAATAAGAAGGTCAAGTGGTATGAAACAAACCAAAAGTTGTTGCATAATTAGAGATCGACAATGTCTTGTCGGGTCAGGTATAAGGAAGGCAGATGAATGGAAGTGAATGACAAAGAATTTAAAATTGACTGTACAGTTTCCTCTAAATCATGGGAATGCATCGATATGTTGGTATAGAAGGATTCAACTCCTAGGGAAGAGTTGAAGTGTCCAAATCCTTTTACATCTGCTCAGAGATGTAAGGAGATTCGGACATAATAATGCGGGACATGAAATCATCCTTGGAAGGAACTGTTCTGGGAGGGTCATTAGCAGCATCAAGAGTAGAACCTTCCGGAGCCTTGCTTACATCAATAGATCCACTCTCTTTTGAAGGAAGAAAAGATTGGTCATCAACAATCTTAGTTTTCTTGATAAAAGGACCTGCTGTAGTCATCTCGCTCAATTTTCTTTTGGCATTCATCCTTGACCTAGCGATGGCCTAGGTCAGAGCTGATACGCTGGATTCAGAACTTGGAAGGACTAGATCTCTTATGATCAATTTAATCGGAGGAGCAGTTGCTAAAATCCAAAAAGTATAAGTTAGTAAAATAATATAAGGAGTAACACGATGGTAAATTACAAATGCTACACTTAAGCTTACCAAGTTGATCCGGAAAAATTGGAGACAAAGGAGAGAAATTTTTAGGATCACCTAGCGAAAGGCAACGCTTGCTCTTAGAAGTGTGTTAGACAAGAGGAGATTGTCTAATAACTCTTTGACCTGCGGGAAGGAGGGAATCTTTTTTAAGATTACTTGGCGTCAATAAAGTAAGCTTATTCCCAATGCTACCCGAATCAGCAGTTAACAATTTCACGATTCTCTTTCCTTCATCGTAGAGATCTTTAGGTACAGAACCTATTAAGAAAACATAATTTAGCAGAAAAGAAGATAATTTAATGAAAATGAAAATAATGATCAACTTACAAGGAGAAGAGAAAACTCCACTGATATTAGGAAAACATCTAACGTAAAAGAATTGAGTCTCCCAATCCCTAAACTTGTTTACCCCTCGGAAATTATTTTTTATGTAGGTTAGCTCTAAAAATATAGCTATTCAAGTTGTTGAGCTTAACTAAATGCACTAGATAATTCAAAACTTCACCCCTGAACGAAGGGAAGCTTGACTCTAAGGCCATGAGCTTTAAAGAGACAAGATATGTATATGTATTTGGAGAAAAATGAATTGGAGCTATGCCAAGGTAACTCAAGAATATTGGCATAAAATCAGGGAATGGAATAAAACCACCATGCCAGATATGGATGGCAGTATAAGCAACCTTTAGGAGGACTTTGGATGGTGTCATTTTCACCAGGAGGAATGTCTTCAACTCTTACGATCCCGAAGTCATTGGGGATCGCAATAATTTCATCTTGAGTGGCTATAGGAGAGTGCCTCAAAATTGCTTCGACCTTCTTTGTGGAAGACTATGCTTCTGAAGCTACTTTCTTTTTAGGTTTCTTAGATGTCTTTTCAAGCCCATGTTCCTGCTAGGTGAAATAATTTCATTAAACTTATGGTTTATTCCATTACTAAAGCCTTTCGAATGCATCGAAAGCCTACTACAACGGATTAAATATCCACCATAATATATGGTTTCATACCTTCTAGAGGGATTAAAGTTAATGAAAATTATGAAATTGATTGAGCTTTCGACAATTTGAAAAGGAAGGATGGAATCCAGGCACTAGAGTACACCCTTCGACAACGTCAAAAGCCCAGGAAAGAGTTTTTATCATCGCTAAGTGCAACTATCTACACGTACCAATTTGGGTATATACTTTGTTGAAACACCATATTTCAACTAGGTTGAAAGGATTTTAAACAAAGAGACATTGACAATAATGAAAAAGCATCTAAGATGCTTTGATAATGTTTATACGGAGAAGTGATGATAGTTACACTCCAATCAACTATTTTGATTTTTGAATAAGCTAAAAGGATATAGTAGAACTGCAAAAGCATTAACACTAAGTTGGGATAATAGAAACAAATATGGTTATCTAAACTGTGAAGTTTCGATTAAGTCGAAAGGTTAGTTAAGGATTTCGACAATAAAAAAAGGTATATTTTTAATTCAGTGAGGAACATTAATTCTCAATCTAAAGTATCCTCTGAGATAAATTAAAATAAGGCATTGTTCATCATTTATATATGTTGAGTTATGAACCCTTTCGAAGAGAATTGGGCTTTCGAAGAGATACACCGTGTAGCCATTAGATTAAACCTCACAAGATGACTTCTTCGGAAGGTGTTAGAATACATTGAAACATAATGTAGCTTTCGAAGAAGTCTATCTCATGACAACAACGTCAATTCCTTTGAAGGATCCACTTAAAATTGATACTTGACTTCCTTTCGACTCCTTCGAAAGGGGTTAGAAAAGGAAGGGGGGTTAGTAACATTAACCTCTTTCGAAAGGGTTGGAAAATTAAATTCTAATATTATTTTATTGATATACATGACTCAGCCTTCTCTTCAAAATTACCAAGAGGGAATTCCTTCCAGATACATTGTTACCTAATGCTTCTCAGGTGCTGACAATAACACTGATTCGAGGTTGAATTTGCTTCCAACAACAACGAAAACTACAACCTAGCAAATTCAAGCTCGAACCATAATTAGCTCTATAGATTAATCAAAATCGAAAAAAAGAAAAATAAATAATTCTCTTGAACTAATTAGAATTAAGTGTAATAGGACTTGAACCTGAATTCGTGTACAAACAATGGCAAATAACACCAAATTTAACGAATTCAAGTTCAACCTAAAATTAATATCATAGACTAATCGAAATTAACATTAAAATGGATCTAAAGGTCAATTATATGAACGATGAACTAAATTCAATCTTTAAAAAATTAGAACGATAACGCAAATTAGAACCCTAAAAATTTAGAATTAAAATTAAATAAGAAAGTAGATGCATGCCTTAAATTTAAACTTGTGTCCGCTGAAATTCGAAATTTAGTAAGAAACTGAGATTTTTGATTTTTGCTGTGAGTTTCTTAATTGCAGGTAAACAAAAAAGGAGAGAGAAGGAAGTGTGATTTATAAGAGAAGCAAACGCAAAGAAAGTCGTTCGATCAAATTCAAATAAATGGCCAAGATTCGTTTGGGAATATCAGAAAGCGAGAAATTGGTATACTGAAATAAAGATGGGCATCGAAGCAGTTGACTTGAAAAGTCAAAGAGCATCCCTTCACTCGGGGGGCAAGTGTTATCATCAAAAATCACTCCAACTTGATCAAGACCTTGAAGAATACAGAAGAAAGATCCATAAAGAATGATAAAGATAGCAAGACCATTCGAAAGAGTTGAAGGGATTCCATTGCAAAATATTGAATGAGTAATGCACTTTCGAAGAGGTTGAAAGGGGATTAGGACACCCTTTCACTTCAATTAATTACCTTTTGAAACAGTTGTTTTCGCATGCATAAAGATGTTTCAAATGTGTTAAAGGCACCTTTCGAGGGCAATAAATTATAAGCTTCCGCTTGAGTGCCAAACCTTTCAAAACAGTAGGTTTCACCATCGTTTACCTTCTGCAGAAAAACATTCAAACAGAGCTACCTATTCAAAAGCATAGATTAGCCTTTCGAATCGGTTGAACCATCCAAAATTATAAAGGAAAGCTTACGTGAGTCTAATAACAAGGATGGGGGTTCCGCATCAATCAACAAGAATGCATTCGAAAGCCACCTACTGCATTGAAGCCTTATGCTATATTCCAACTCATTTGAAGCCCGAAAAACACACCTTTTGGCAGTGCTGAAAGCCCACATCTTTTCCTACTTGCAACATCACATCGACGACAAAGTGGAGGGCACATCTATACCTTTTGATGAATTCAAAATCACCCAAGTTCCATTCAGAAGAAAAATAAGAAAGGCACCTAGAATTTAGCTACAACGGAAGGTCTTCAAGGCATCTTTTCGACCAAGTCAAAAGGACTGATTTGAAAGGGTCCAACCGTGCCTATAAATAAGACCCTAGGGGTATTGTTTGGGGGATCCGATTTCATTGACTCGATATTTATTCTTTCTTAAATTTGTAAACCCTAATTCTGAAATCAATTTGGGGATCTTACTTCTTTGTAATACTTAGGTTTCTGGAATTCAAGAAAATTATTATTAAAAGAAGTATACGACATTTCTGAATATAATGAATGTTCTGTGGCTTCATTATGTTTCTTATCATAGTTTACTTGCATCAAAGTCAGTCGAAATATTACCTTTCGAAGGAAAAGAAACCTAGTGGATCAATTAAAATCCTTAGAGCCAATAGGTCCCACCTTAAGTCACTTCAACCACCTCAAAAGGGGGCTTCGAAGGGATTCTAAGTAGTCGTAACTAGTTCGAAAAGAGGTTTCGAAGGAATTCTAAACATATTAATCATTTTAAAAGGTCATTTTAAAAGAGTTTTGGACTACCTTTACTGGAGTTCGAAGGAGCTAGACTCACTTTTCTACTTTGGGGTGTTGACAAGTTTTCTAGTTAATATTTTTGGGACTACCCTTACTGGATCGGAAGGTGCTTTCGAAGGAGATAGACTTACTTTTCTACTTTGAGGTGTTGACAAGTTTTCTTGTTAACAAGTAGAAATGCAGCAATGGTTGCAAACTTAGAAGTTAAGCCAGTATAGATGGAGAGGACTGCATTTAGTTAGGAGGCGGTTCCTATTTTGGCTTGCCTAAAGAATAGTGTTCAAGAAGGTGTTGTTTCTAGCTTTGAGATTGATCCCCGAGGCATATTGAAAATGAATGGGTGCATATGTGTTCCAAATGTTAATGGAACTAGGCAATAAGTGTTAGCCAAATGCCACCATTCAAAATTTTCTTTCCATCCAGGAGTGCCTAAGATGTTCAAGGTATGAAGAGGGTATTTTGGTGGAAGGGAATGAAGCAAGATATTATGATCTTTATGAGTTAGCATGCTAACTGCCAGAAGATTGAAAGTGACCAATAAAAGACAGTTAGACTGCTTCAGCCACTTGAGATCCTAAAGTGGAACTGGGAACAGATTTCTATGGACTTCCTAGGTCAAGAAGATGAAAAGAAAGTATTTCGATTATAGTCGATCGGTTGACCAAGAGTTCTTATTTCATTCATATTAAGCTGTAACATCCCCACTTGGAGGCTCAAAACTAATGGCTATGGATGCTGCAGTCATCCATAGTTATTAATCCTCGGCGACCAAATAGGATAATGTTAGATATATTACTATAACAGAAACACATGAATATGGAAAAAAAATTAAAATCAACAAACATCTTTCTCATTCCATCTCAAAACATTTCAAATTCATTACATAATTCAAATACGAGAACCAGTTCAGAGAAAACTTAACCATTACAACATACGCCAGAAGAAATATATGAAGATGCCTCTTTGGATGATAGCGTATATAACTAGGCAATTAAACATCTTTGCCTTTATAACAAAACACAGCGGAATTAAAATATGAAAGAACTCTAAATAGCTGTCATGCATCTTGCACGTCTCCGGAAGCTTATTCGTCTAAAGAGGTACCTGAAAACCTCAACTCTCAAACTACTCAAAAATAATTGAGCACACAAGAGTTTAAGAGGAAAACATAAGCTTCGAGTCAGACATAAAGCTTAGTATGAATAATAATCTACCATCTCAAACCATTTAGATATCTAGTGAGACCACGCTGCTTAGCGAAACAAGTTTTCCCCTCATTAGTATCTTATTCAAAACTTTATAAAACCATATATTGTGCTCCTGCATCCACAATGGTTAAAAATAGTAATTTTAAAATATTATGATGATATGCAAACAAGTAAATCAATTCTGAATTATTCATACCCATTCATTTTTGACTATCTATCTCGGTTATAGTTTCTAGGGTCGCTATTAACATAATAGTTTTCATAGGCTGACTAAAAACCTGCTTAATACTTGTGGACTTCATGGCCAGTTTCATAGTTTTCATGGGATCACTAAGAACCTATTGGCCCCCGCCAATAACTTCATTATTTCATGGGTTCTCTCTGAACCTATTGCTATCTACATTACTTCCTTCTTATCATAGCTTTCATGGGTTGACTATGAACCTATTGACTTTTATCAATAACTTAATCCAGATATGGTTTTCATGGGTTCATTACAAACCTATTGGACCCCGCCAATAATTCTTTCTAATTATATTTTTCATTGGTTTACTATAAACCTATTGACTTCTAACAATAATTTTTTCTATACATAGTTTTCATGGATTTACTATGAACATGTCTATCTGACAACTTCTTTAAGTAGTATTTAGGCATCCTATATTTCGGTCTACCTAACCTATTAGATGAAATTCTACTCATTCAGGAGTTAACTCATTTTATATTTACTATTGGATCAATCTAGCTAGTTATCTGCCCATTTTCCCCAAAATACGGTTATGAGTGCATATTAAAGTGAATATGTATATGAGAAGAAGCAAACATAATAACATTATAATACAAACACATATGATTTAATATCCTTGAAATCAATTTCATATAAAACATGATTAATCCCTTTAACCTATTAGTTTATTAAGGAAAGCTTCTTCAAGACTCCAATTTAAAAGAATTTAAAAGCTCTTTTATAATGTCATGGGTTTTACCTTTAAAAATTGAGACTGGGTTCTTTGTTTTGAAAATTAAGGCTTTCAAAACCTTTAATTTTTACTTTCGAAACTATTGGAAAACGTCCTTTCGAGAGAATTCAAATCTTATTTTCAAAACTCTCGGCACCTGCCTTTCGAAAACTTTAAAATCTTTCCTTGAAACTTTCGACTGTATTAAAGTATCACCATGCAATTATAGAAGCATAACTTCAAAACCATTTAAAAGTACCCCTTTCGAAACCATTGAGTTTAATTTAAAACATATCTTGTTGGGTGTTAGTGAATACAAGCGAAAGCACCCCTTCCGAAACCGTATATAAAGAGTTTGGGGAAAACAGAAGGCTTCGACACCATCCTCTCGAAAGCTTTGATCACTTGAGTAAAACAAGTTGAAGGATAGCATCGAAACCCCTTTCGACACCATTGCCTTCAAAACCTTTAAAATAGTTGGCCACTAGGACCCTTTCAAAATCATTGGAAAACGGCTAAGTATTTTATAAAATAAGGTTTACCTTTCGAACTCATTGATGACCTCAATCCCTTCAAAAGGTATAAAGTCGACATGGAGATTTCGATTGGGTTCTATGTACCCTTTCGAAAGCTTTAATTTAAAAACAAGGCATCTCTTTCGTGAGTTACCTATTCGAAACCAAAAAGGCGGCATGTTGAAAGCTATGTTAAATCCTTTCGAAAGCATTCTTTAGAAGGCAAGCGACATTTCTTTGGTAAGCAAAATGAAGGCTCCGACCCATCGAAAGCAAGATTTCAACTCCATACTTGCCGCCTTTCCCCAATCCGCTACATACCAAAGCTTTGATACCATGTTTATTGATTCCAACATGGTCGAAGGCGAAAGCATGAGGTCGAAAGGGTAGCTATTGAAAGTGGTGAAACCAAAAACTTAAGCAAAAACTGTTTTATTTCCGTTTTAGGTAAACGCTTTCCAACTAACTTGCCCAAATGTAAAAACATGATTGGTTACCATAACTTTATCAAAATCTTTACAAAAAGACTATCGAAATTTACCAGAAATTAATTAAGAATAATTAACAAAATAGCCCTTCCCTTTAGCAAAACAATTAAGACATTTAAGTCTTCTTTCTAATATAATTTAATTTCCGTAGTAAACTACTTAGGAAATATCTCCAAATATTATAGAAATTCACTTTTAATATGTTATCTAACATATATAAATTTCGAACCCAAATCTTTCATAAAATAGCCGAATAATATTTAGACCCAATTGTTTTATTTTCCTTTGAAACTCATATTAAACTATCCGTAGCCCGAATAATTACCAAAATTTAAATCCACTTCCAAAATTATGTTTTACATAACATATCTAATCCTCATGACATTCGAAACCCATAATAAATGGCTTTAGCCTTAAAAACATGTAACACATTTATCAAACAATCTCGTTTGAATCAATCATATCATATTACCAAGCATATCATCATTAGAATCTTCATAAAGGTTTTCGATCTAAAACCCAAAAAAATTTGTTCATTGAAAACAAAAAGAAGATAGTATAGATTATTATTCACCTTTATTTGGAAAAGGACTCGAGATTTGAGGTCTAATATGTAAGAAATATGCAAAAGGACAGGTCTGGAGCCCATCTACTAAACCAATAAGTAGTGTGCCATATTGTATTGCTATATACTTTGCCCAACTACCCCAATAGCTGACGTATTGTGACTGAAAAATTAAAGGGTTGATCGGGATTACTATTTAAATTCAAACAACTAAGGGCATCTCCAGTCGTTGCATTCAACGCTGAATTTGCGAAAAAAACTGTCCAGTGGTAAAATTAAGGGGAAATATTAAGCTTAATGTTCAGGATTCGATTCAGAATCCTGAACTGGGCTTGGGCGCCCGTTTTATGGGCCCCAGTCCTGGGCTTGGGTGCCAATTAAACGGGCACCCAAGCCCACCCTCTCTCCGCTTTCCCCCCGTCTTCCAACGGCTATAACCGGCCCCTATATTTGAATTCCAACGGCTATAAACGGTCATATTTTGACCCCAACGGCTATAAACGGTAATATTTAAAATTATAACGGCTATAAACGGTCATATTGAAAATTACAACGGCTATAAACGGTCATATTTATGATTTCATTACATATATCGGAATATTATCAGATTGTAATACACACATCACTTCTTCTATTACAATTCTATTCTCAATTCCATAATATTGAAAGTATGTCTCATCCGTTTCAATCATATACCGAAGCGATGAATATGGATAGTTGGGATTATGATTCTCAACCCTTTCAAAATGTTCATCCCCAAACCGCCCCCCTCTATCGTTACATTCTTCTGCTCCATGGTCTGGCGATGAAGATAAGGATTTGTGTTATATTTACTGTCATTTTTCTAACGACTCGGTAAAGGGGAACGACCAAAGGGGAGAGGCGTTTTGGGCAAAAGTCATGATTGCGTACAATAAAATACATGTTGAAAAGACGAGGTCAATGTCTGCAATCACGTATCGTTTTGGGAAGATTAATCGACAAACACATTTCTACGAGTCGAAGATCCATAAAATAAGAACAGCAAATCCAAATGGAATGGGTGGCGAAGCTGAATTGGCAGCGCTTTGAAAAATATGATTTTTAATTTACGTTCATTTCTGATCACTTTGTTAATATATCATTTTGTGTTTCTGTTTTTGTAAAAGAGAATGGCGAACGATCAATTCTTGAAATTATTTCCAAGAGAAAATGGTATAAAGAAACCCCACTACTATTAGTTTGCAAACTGCTAGGACTTGCTTGTTAATCAACAAAAAAGGAGCTCAAACACCGCAAAAAGCTTAAGAGATATCCAGACGAAGTCGAAGGGGAAGAAAAAACAAGTAGATCTAATTACAATTCTAGCCCAGGCAATTCTTCTCATATGGACTCAAATGTATGCCTAGATGAAGAAGACGAAGAAGCAGTACCCGCATTTGATGAAGACGCTAGACTGATGAGGCAACGAGCAGCTAAGAAGAAAATTGCTGTTCAATCTCAAATCGATTCTCATTTATCCCTAATGCATGAAAAATATGCGAGAGAAAATACAGAACGTCAAAGAGGAAGTGCAGAAAAGCTTCTCGTGTTAAAAGAATTGACTGAGATTGAGAAGGGCCGGTTGGAGCTAGAGCGGCAATGCCAAGAGACCTTAGTAATGGAAAAGGATCTCACCAGAATGGACCCAATTACAATGCTACATTGTATGGAGTACGAACAACGCATTGTTAAGAGAAGATCTGGAACAAAACATATGTAGTTGACGTATTAATGTGATATTTTTAGTTATTGCAGTTTAAATATCCATGTACCTACAGTTCATATTTGCAATCATGTGTTATTTTCAGTTTTACAATATTCAATGGTATATCATTTTTTTCGATGCATTATGTAGATATCAATATAGATTTGCTTCATCAAACATAAATGATATTACAAACATGAAAATTGAAGCATTCTACACTTCGTTACAGAAATAAAAAAAGGCAAACATATGTAATTAAACAAAGATCCACCATCTCCAACTACTGATTTCCATGAGAATTCCAAATATGCTCCATTAAATCCCTTTGGAGTCTATTATGAATAGATGCATTACGATATACTTTACGATGGTCGTCATGAATTGCGTACTGTCCTTCATTTCGTAATGTGGTTGTGCGAAACAATTCGGGGGGTTGTCTTGCCCCTTCATACTCGAAATCGGGATAATCCATACCGCTTTCATCTTCAATGATCATGTTATGCAGAATTATACAACAGAACATAATTGTAGTCATGTTTGATCTCTTCCATAATCTACATGGATTGCTGACAATTGCAAACCTTGCTTGAAGGACCCCAAATGCCTTTTCTACGTCCTTCCTTTGTCCTTCCTGCATTGCAGCAAATTGTTTCTATTTTGCCGTCATTGGGTTTGCAAATGTCTTTACAATCATACTCCATTTGGGATAAATCCCATCTCCTAAATAGTATCCATGCTCATATGTGTTATGACCAAGAGTAAATGATACGGGAGTTGATTTACCTTGCGCCAAATCATTAAACAAATGAGATTGTTCGACAACGTTTAAGTCCTTAAGAGAACTTGGCATTTCAAAGAAAGCATGCCAAATCCACAAATCATGAGAGGCGACTGCTTCTAAGATGATAGTTGGCTTTTTTTTCTTTGCCGTTATATGCTCCATGAAAAGCTTTTGGACAGTTCTTCCACTCCCAATGCATACAATCTAGACTTCCAAGCATTCCATGCCAGCCTTTGCTTTCATATATTTCACGTGAGCGCGTTACATCTGCCTCGTTTAGAGAACGAAGATATTTCGTCCCACAAATGTCCACAACTGACTAACAGAAGTGATCTAGGTTTTCCATTGTCGTACTCTCTGCAATAC
This sequence comes from Allium cepa, assembly GCA_030765085.1. Lineage (NCBI taxonomy): Eukaryota > Viridiplantae > Streptophyta > Magnoliopsida > Asparagales > Amaryllidaceae > Allium > Allium cepa. Next base: position 213,458,338 of record CM060930.1, on the reverse strand, counting down.
GATATACGTCGTCAAGGGCATCGACGGGTGTACCGTATGCTAACATCCTCAAAGCTGCGGTCATCTTTTGATGCCCACTCAAACTTTATTTTTTGGTAGCGTCCTGCTTGTAAACAAAATAATTATTATTCTGCTGAATACTTTCGAGAATTCTTGTAAATAATGGACGACTCATTCTGAATCGTCGTCTAAACATCTCTGGACCGTAAGTTGGATCACGGGCAAAGTAATCTTGCATAAGTATTTTTTGAAATGCTTGCTGGTTACGGTTGATATATTTCTGACCCACAACGGAACCACCATGTTTTTCAGAAGTTGATCTGTATGCTTCACGGTATATCTCCATCAGTTCCTCCTTTTCTTGTTGATGCACTAATGCATACGCTTCTTCTTCAGAGTCACTGTCGCATAGCAACATAGCTTTTAGTAAATTTCCTGACATTGTTTGATATTTGAGGATAGTTGTTTGATACTTGAATGTTGTGTTAGACTAAATTGAGGTGAACAAGTATGAGATCCACATGGTTATATATATATATATATATATATATATATATATATATATGACAAATTCTTGAGTGGAGATAAGGGGGGTCAGTTTGCGGTCAAATCACGTACTGTAGCCACGTTCATTTGCCGGTCAAGAATCTCTGCTTTATTGAGTGGAGAGAAGGGGGTCAATGTGTGGTCAAATCACGTACTGTAGCCACATTCATTTGCCGGTCAACAATATCTACTATGTTGAGTGGAGAGAAGGTGGATCAATGTGCGGTCAAATCACGTACTGTAGCCACGTTCATTTGTCGGTCAAGAATATCTGCTTTGTTGAGTGGAGAGAAGGTGGATGAGTGTGCGGTCAAATCACATACTGCAGCCACGTTCATTTGCCGGTCTAGATTCTCTGCTGTTGAGTGGAGAGAAGGTATGTCAATATGCGGTCAAATCACGTACTATAGCCACGTTCATTTTTGAGTCAAGATTCTCTGCTTTGTTGAGTGGAGAGAAGGAACATCCATTATATAAATTCACAAATCATTATCTATTTAAATCTTTTAAAAACCTAACATTATTCAAACTACATTGTCCAACATGACATTTACGTCTCATGAATTAAAGTTGCTTATGCAGCACTGCATTCAAACCGATGAGATGTGCGATAATCAAGAGTCAATGGTAATTAATTTTTGGGACACTCTGGCTGAACTCTATAACAACGACGTGGGCTCTTAAGTCAGATGTACAGCTCAAGAGGTCAGGACTGTATACGGAGACTTTACTAAGGCATGCACGCGTTACACAAAGATTATTAATGAGGTAATATTGGAAAATGTGTTTGAGACTACACGTTCAACTTATGAAGGTTGATATAATTTAAAATATCACACTCCCTTCATTGCCCATGATGCGTACTTCATACGCCAAAATTGGCTAGAAATATTTGGATGGCCTTAAGATAACAGTATTGCTAGTTGGTTATGTAACGTTCATTAATGTATCGTGGGCTTTCTGAATTGTCTTTTCAAATGATAATGTCTGTTGTTGTCAAAGCTAATGCCTATGTGTAATGTTTATTTATATATGCTCTTGTGTATTGTTTGTTGTCAGATCAAAAAGTAGTGGTAGCACATGTGTAATGTTTGTTTATATATGCTCTTTCTGATTTACTTATTCATCACTCATAATCATCTTCTTCCTCACTCACAATAATAAATTCTTCATTGCAATTCCTTCTTGGCCTTCTTCTATCGATTTAGATGCAGGTTACATGCCTACGGAATGTCCACATACTGATGAGGATTGGCTTGTCGATTATCAAGAACAACACTATGAAGATGTCCACGGTCAGTTTCAAAACCTTGAGCAGCTGACACTTCAGGAAGTGGTTGAACCACCATACGAACAACATGTTGTTCATATGGAATATGAACAACCTGAGAACCAGGTTCAAGTAGTTCAACCTCCTACTGAGCAAGAAGTTGAATCACACCCAGTTTGTTGTCAGTGCAGGTATGAAGTTGAAGTTGTAGTACGTACGGATGGAGAAAATATTGTTGTCGAATCCAACTATGTCAATTCTGGCCGAATGGTTGCAATTACACGGAATGGTTGGATGATCCTTTATGTCCAAGGGGCATAACCTATGCAAATGAACTAGAACAGGAGATAAGACATCTTAGACTTTCTATACAGGAGTTGCAGTTTAATCGTCACGTCTAGTTTCTTCATATTTGTGGTCTATTATTACTGTGTCGTTTTTTATCAGTGTTCTATGTTCGTATATGTCACTAGTAGTTTTTTTATGTCACTAGTAGGTTTTTATAAGTTTTCTATCTACTGTCACTATTGGTTTTTTTATGTTTATATGTAACTAGTTGGTGCTTATAAGTATACACAAACATAAAGAATTCACATTATACACCAACATATATAATTCATAGTATACATAGACATATAGAATTCACATTATACACCAACATGTATAATTCACACTATACACAGACATATAGAATTCACAGTATACTCGAGCATTATAATCCAAAATCTAAGAAATTAACGTATATAAACATAAAGAATACACAGTATACTCAAACAATGACTGCGCAGCATCATCGACGTTCATTTTCGAGTCTCAAAGTGGGAAGACTTCTAAGAAGCTTTGCTTTTCTTCGAAATTATTTTGGGTAAATGGATTTTGGTTTAAACTCCAAAGGTATGATTTGATATATTAAAGATATAAGTGTATATGTTTATTTCAAACGATTTGAAAAGAACCGGGCATTTAAATTTCTAAGTTATGTTAATTAGTAATTTTCAAATTATTTGAATGAAATGTGAATAACCAAAATTTATAGGATTAGGATATCTAAGCTATTGTTTGGGAAAACTTTAAAGTTGAAAGGTAAAGAGGATTTAAACAAATTAAATTTGTGAACATTCTAATTAAATAAAATGAAATTCTATAAATTTGTATAATACCAAATTTGCATTCTAATAACATATAATATGACTTACCAAATATTAAGAAGTTGAAATGATGTTTTGGATATGTAATGAGATGTTGTACAAATAAACAGAACCTGAAAATAATTGAAGTATACAAGTAAGGAAAACTCAAAAGGAATTAAAATGTATATAAATGGAAAATTTGGTTGTGATAAAAATGTTATATACTTAAATATAGCATGAAATGATGAATGGATAAATGGAACAAGTAAGTGAACTTGTTGGGCGAATTTTCACCCAGAAGATCTCGAGACCGAGAAGCGTCAGTTTCACCCGGGTTCGCAACCTCCATTCCATCCTATTCCTAAGTCCATTCGGCATTCCAAGCACAAGCACATTCGGCAATACAAGCAAAGTTTCATTCGGCATAACGCACATCCGGTCCAAGCTCCTGCCGAATCAACCCCCAACTCCACCGGTCCGACACAATTTCCAAACCACAACCGGTCCAAACCACAACCGGACCAACCACAACCCCTTCAATACCGAACCAAGTGGTTATCTCATCACCGAACCATCCACAACCGGACCAAGCTCCAACCTCTCCAAGCATGGCCGAACCAAGGCTTCGCCGAACCAGAACGCTACCAGGCCAGATTGCTTCAGCCCGGGCCCACCAGCAGCTATATACATCCAAGACCCCTGCCCCCAGCCTCACTCTATAAATAGAGGGGCAGGGGTACAACAATGGCAGACAAGTTTGAGAGCTCAAGCATGGAAGGAACTTTCAAACTACTTTCATATACTTGTACACAAAGCATTGTACTTGTAATCTGAAAGAAAGAAGATAATAACATATAAAGTGGACGTAGGCACGTTCTGGCCGAACCACTATAAATCTGTGTGTCTTTTACATTTCAGCCCCTGCTTTTTTCATATTTACATAACTCATCTAAATTATTAAGAATCACATAAAATCAACTAAATCACACGACTTGGAGGTGTTTGCCCATTTTTTGCGCGAACATTTTTGGTGCTTTCACTGAGAACTTCGAACTCGAAGCTAAAGCTTCCCTCATTCAACCTTCTTTCCCAATAGCACCCTTCATTGCCTAGGAAACATGACTTCCAGGCCAAGAAAAGACGCCAACAAGGGAAAGAACGTTGCAACCAGCAGCGCTCCAAGTCCAGTGGATCCAGATCAAGAGAACCATCCCACTACAGCAGCAGTGCCGCATGTAGATCAGGCAATTCCAACAGCCCCTGCCGCGGAACAACCGGCAGTAATCACTAGAGTAGACCTAGACAGAGTTGTGGTGGAAGTGACTAACCGCTTCGCATCCCAACAAGAAGCTTTGGTGAACCAACTCATGTCACGCTTGAGGGATGTCGAAGAATCCAACCGCAACACAGAATCATGGGGTGAATCTCAATCTGGAGGATCTCGGAGACAGCAAAGGTCTTCCCTCTTCGAGGAAGCCATCAACAGGAACAACAATGATAGGGGCCGCGCCCGGACTCAGCCCGAACTCCGACTCGAGGAAGCGCTTGGAACCGAACCCAGTGGGGGAGGCGCCAGGCGAGGGTCGGATGTAGCTGAGCCAGTCATGCCACCTAATCATAGAAACCCCGCAGAACGGAGCCGAGCTAGAACCCAGCCCGAAGTTGACCCCATGGGAATGCTCGAAACAGAACCCCACAGGGGAAGATCAAGGCAGGGGGCAACTGTAGCTGGTCCTAGCATGCATCCGAGCAGCCAGAGGCAACCACTGGATAACGTCAGAAGTGATAGACTATACCATCCCTACAGGCCATCTGGACGAAATCGATCCCGCAGGGAAGAACCAAGTTCATTTCTATCCGCTCCAAATTCTGATGAAAGAATGGCACGATTATTCAGAGAATGCGTCCAACGGGAGCAAAGGGACCGAGGAATAGGCGCTAGGGTCACCAGCCCCTTCACCCGCAATATCGAAACTGCCATCACCCCCCGGGAATGGAAAATGCCAACCATGGAACCTTACAAGGGAACTTCCGACCCCATCGTACACTTACGGAGATACACCCAGCATATGCTCATGAGCAGAGCAACAGAAGGGGTGTTGTGTAAATGCTTTCCGCTATTCCTAGCAGATCTAGCTACCTCCTGGTTCTGCCATCTACCCCAAGGATCTATCAGCTCATGGGAGATGTTGAAAGAAAGGTTCATTAGCCAGTTCCGCATCCATGTAGAACAACCCAAGGATGCTTATTCTCTATCCAATGTCAAATAGAAATCCGGAGAGACACTGCAACAATATCTAACCCGGTTAAACGCCGCAGCGGCCGCAGTCCAAGATGCCGATGAGAAGCTCACCCTAATGGCCCTCTGTAGTGGTGTACACCCAGATACCAAGTTCGCTAGAAGACTAACTAAGGAAAAACCAGCTACTTTACCTGATTTCTTCCATGAAGCTGGAAAGTATATGAGACTTGAAGATGCCTCCACTGAGAGGCAGTCAGGGCAACAAGGTAAGACAACTTCGGACAAGGTTCCCGCTGCAGCTAAGGGCACTCGAAGAAATGAATCTAGAGACAATGCTGGGGGCAGGAAGGTTGAAAAACGCCAATATCGACCAGGACCAAGATTTGACTCCTACACTCCTTTGAATGAAACAATCGAAAACATCTTTCTAGCCACTCAGGGCGAACTCGGATACAAGCGCCCCCCGCACAAGAAAGAATCTGATAACGCACTCAAGTCTGGAAAGTTCTGCCGCTTCCACGAATCCCACGGACATGACACCAATGAATGCCACCATCTCCGGGACTTGATCGAAGAACACATCAGAAGAAGAAGGCTGGAACGCTATGTGAAAGGTCAGAACAGGACTCCAACTCCTGCCAATGAGAACTCAAAGCGACCCCTCCCAGAAGTAGGCGGAGGGAATCGCAACACCAGTGGCTCTAGTCAAGAGAAGATAGTGGTCCATACCATCTCAGGAGGACCACACATCGCCGACAGAAGCTGGGCAGAGATGGAAAGATACGGCAAGTCACTTAGAAATGCTGAAGGCTATGTTAACTCCATTATGGAAGAACGCCACCCGAAACGGAAAGAGAGTGACGACATCGTATTCAGTAGGCGTGATTTAGAAGGAAGACAGTATCCACATATGGATCCCATGGTCATCTCTGCCTGGTTTGGTCCAGCTAAAGTTTTCCGAATTCTAATAGACACAGGAAGCTCCGTAAATATCCTATTCAAGCATGCTTTCGACAAAATGAAGCTGTCAATGAAGGATGTGTCTCCCTGCAACAAACCCCTGCACGGTTTCACTGGAGATGCGAAAATGCCCCTCGGGCAACTTGACCTCTTCGTCGAAATAGGAAGTCATCTCCGCTCCGTTGTGCGAAAACAAACGTTCGTACTAATAGAAAACCACTCGGCCTACAACGCCTTCTTGGGAAGACCAGCCTTATCTGACTTCCAAATTGTCCTAGCCCCGTGGTGCCTAAAGATGAGATTCCCAACAGATAACGGAATAGGAGAAGTTGAAGGAGATCAAGACGCCGCTCGAGATTGCTATGTAACTGAACTTCGCAATAACCGTAGAAAGAATAAAGGGAAAGATGCAGAGACTACTCTCTGCATGAAAAGCTTGGAAACATAGCAACTAAAGAAAGCCCCTCCTCTTCGATACACCAGCGATCCTTTCAATGAACTAGACCCCAGGGATAAGGAGGAGGAGGCTACCGCTGAGCCTGCAGAGGCCATGGAATTCGTATCTGTAGACAAACATGATTCGAGTAGACTATTAAAAATAGGATCTCAGCTAAAAACAGAATTGAAGGATCAACTCATTGACTTTCTCCGCCACAACTTAGATGTATTTGCGTGGACACATGCCGATATGACAGGAATCTCCCCAGACATAGCATGCCACATGCTGAACATCGATCCCACCAAGGTACCGATAAAGCAGAAAAAGAGAAGCATGGGAGCAGAACGATCAGTAGCCCTCGATGAGGAAGTAAAGAACCTACTTGCTAATGACTTCATACGAGAAGCCATCTACCCAGAATGGATCGCTAACCCGGTACTAGTAAAGAAAGCTAATGGGAAGTGGCGAACATGCATTGATTTCTCCAACTTAAATGACGCTTGCCCGAAAGACTGCTTCCCGCTCCCCCGAATCGATCAACTTGTGGACAGCACTGTCGGGCACGAACTATTATCTTTTATGGATACATACTCCGGATACAACCAAATTCCCATGCACGCTCCCGATCAAGACCACACTAGCTTCATCACTGACCGGGGATTATATTGTTACAAAGTCATGCCTTTTGGACTCAAAAATGCCGGAGCTACCTATCAGCGCCTCGTCAACAAGATGTTCGCGGAATTAATAGGACGAACTATGGAAGTATATGTGGATGACATGTTGGTAAAGTCCAGGAGAGCCGACGATCATGTAAGCCACCTGGGCGAGATGTTTCAGGTACTTCGCCGATATGGAATGAAGCTGAATCCTCTAAAGTGCTCCTTCGTAGTGTCATCGGGAAAATTCTTAGGATTCATCGTCCATGCCAGAGGAATTGAAGCGAACCTTGAACAAATCCGGGCTCTAAAAGAAATAAGGATACCTTCCACTCGAAAAGAAATGCAGAGCCTAAACGGAAGGGTGGCCGCCCTAAGCAGATTCATTTCCAAAGCAACTGACAAGTGCGTCCCTTTCTTCGAAGCTCTCAAGAAAGACAAAGGAAAGTTCGAGTGGACCGATGAATGCTTAAAAGCCTTCCTTAACCTGATCGAACACCTTCAGAGACCACCAGTACTCTCAACTCCAAACGAAGGCGAAGAGCTATACCTATACCTCGCTGTATCATCTCATGCTCTAAGCGCTGCCTTGGTAAGAGAAGAGGACCGCACACAACGCCCGGTATACTTTATAAGTAAGAGATTTACGGGGGCAGAAGCCAGATATCCTAAACTTGAGAAATTGGCATATTGTTTATTGATCGCGTCATGAAAACTGCGACACTACTTCCAATCTCACTTCATCAGAGTTCTAACCGATCAACCACTAAGACAGGTGCTCCATCGTCCCGACACTTCTGGGCGACTCCTCAAATGGTGCATTGAACTAAGTCAGTATGACGTCACCTACCACCCTCGCACCGCTATCAAGGGGCAAGCCATGGCCGATTTCATTGCCGAATTCACTACCAACGAAGGCAAGGATCAATTTGAAATAGCAAAAAACATCAAGTGGAACCTCTTTGTAGATGGAGCATCGAACGAACAAGGCTCGGGGGCAGGTATTGTGATAATCACCCCCAGGGGAAGAAAGCTGTACTATGCATTAAGGTTGGAATTCGCGGCCACTAACAACGATGCGGAGTATGAGGCTGTAATAGCGGGATTGGAGCTTGCCTTAGAAATTGGAGTCAATTCTTTATGTCTTCATAGTGATTCTCAACTTATCGTAAACCAAGTACTAGGAGAGTTCCAGACACGAGGAGAACGACTCACAGCATATCTAAAGAAAACCAAACTGCTGCTCGATCAATTGGACCATTATCTAATCAAACACATTCCTCGAGAAGATAACCAAGAGGCCGATGAACTAGCAAAGCAAGCTAGTATGAAGAATAGCACAATTTCCGGAGCACTAGCCATCTCAAGGCAGCTAGCCCCAAGTTTCGAACAAGTGAATCTGATAACTGCAATCGAAGAAGGAACTTGGATGACTCCTATCCGGAAATATTTGCAGGACGGCACACTACCAGACAAACGTGATGAAGTCAGGAGAATTTTAAGGAAAGCTCCCCACTACACAATACAAGAAGGCATCCTCTATCGGCATGGCTTCTCTAGCCCCTTATTCAGATGCGTCGCTGGAAAGGAAGCCAAGGAAATCTTATTCAACGTCCATCAAGGAAGTTGCGGAGATCACACTGGAGGGCAGACTCTGGCGAAAAAGATACTCCGATATGGATATTACTGGCCCACACTGAACAAAGACGCCTTAGACTTCGTCAAGAGATGCGACAGATGTCAGAAATTTTCCAAGATTCCTCGACTACCCACAAATGAGATTACTCAAATGACCAGCCCTTGGCCCTTTGCTGTATGGGGAATTGATTTAATTGGCGAACTGCCAACGGGCAGAGGTGGAGCCAAATATGCTATAGTGGCAGTCGATTATTTCACCAAATGGGTGGAAGCGGAACCCCTAAATAAAATATCTTCAGCAAAAGTTATCAACTTCTTGATCAAAAATATTCTGTGCAGGTACGGAGTACCACTCAAGATCATATCGGACAACGGACTCCAATTTGACAGCGAAGAATTCGCCGACTGGTGCCAAGAGCATGGAATTCATAAAAGCTTCTCATCAGCAGCTTATCCTCAGGCAAACGGACAAGTCGAAGCTGTCAACAAAATTCTCAAAACCCTAATCAAGAAGAAACTTGAAAAGTCAAAAGGCGCTTGGGTGGACGAACTTCCTACGGCACTTTGGGCCTACCGCACATCTTTCAGAACATCAACGGGACATACTCCTTTCTCTTTGGCATACGGATCGGAGGCAATGCTCCCTGTTGAGACTATTGTTCCTTCCCACCGTAGGATCCACTACAATCCAGAAGAAAACGAAGAACTCCTCCTCATGTCTTTGGATCTGATTAAGGAAATGAGAAACGATGCAGCACTCAAAGCAGCAGCTCACAAACAAAAAGTGGCAGCACTATACAACTCCAAAGTCAAGCATCGCATCTTACAAGAAGGAGATCTTGTCCTCAGGCGAATATTTCCACGCCCCGGGGCACTGGACCCCATCTGGGACGGACCATATGTAATTCATAAAGATCTCCACAACGGAGCTTATATTTTGTCAACAGTGGACGGAGAGGTGTTCCAGAGGGCATGGAACATACGACACCTCCGTCGATACTTTTCTTAACTTGTACTGCCCATATGAAGTGAATTAACAAAGAGAATCAGTGGACGTAGGCATTTTCATGCCGAACCACTTTAAAAAATCTTGTCTCTTTTTAACTTGTTCCTTTATATCTTGGCTGCTTGTTAAGCTTCATCCTTTTCTGTTGAACAAAATCCTATGGCATCTCCACTCAAGACGCACGACGGCCTCATCTGGACAAGACCTAACAGGTACGCTACGATTCTATGCACTCGCCAATGAGACTCTTTTGCTCCAGCATCCCTCTGCTGTGGGTTAACTCATTGCTCGCGACTGCCCTCAAAGCCAACTGTAATGAGCCGATTATAAGTCATCATAAAGGCCGACTATAGCCGATGGCAGCTCATTACGGCGTTCGGCTCGCCGGCAACTGTGAACCTACTTTAAGCCCCAACATAAGGTGTGGCCAGCCAGGGGTAGTTCACGGCCAATGGCACCCACGCTAGCCGGCCACGGTAAATCGAATAATACCCACGCTTACGGACCATAATGGTTCGGGTAGTTACCGTGCGCGATCTCGGCTCCGATGTGTCTTAAGTGCGGCTGTGGTAAAAAAGAAAACTCCCCGCGGAGGCGTAAGATGGGTGACAAATGTCTCCAAGACCCACAGCTAGGGAAAGTGACAACAAAACCCGTTTGCCACGAACTTAAGCACATCGACGGCCTTCCGTGACTGGAAGTTTTACTTTTCCCATATTTCCATTTCATTTAAATACTTTTCTCCCATCCTGTATAACAAACTCTAAAGTACAGGAAACCAAATAGGGAGCATTCACTCATGAGAATCTAAGCCTGCGTACTGGGTGGCAAGGTACTCAGCTATGTCCATGATCAGTTACACAAGACGCTCAAAGCTACCACCTGCAACTAAAACATGAAGGGCGGTACTCTTTTCTCTTGTACATAAATATGTAACTATAGTTTATTCATACGTCACACTAACATTGCAAAACATGAAATTATATTTCAAGCAACAGCTTAACATCAAACACAACTAAAATCACAGGCATATGCATACTTCTCACGCACCACATCAAAATGACAACAACATTTAAACATAACAAAATCATCTTATGTCATAAAATCACATAAAGTTATTCTTTGCAAATAATATTATTACAGTCACATCAATGTTTTGGACTAACATAAACAGCGATAAAGGGAAATAAAAAGGTGGGCAAATCCGGACAAGTAACCAGCTGCGTCCACACTTCGCTCTCATCCTACCAACTCCCCTAAGCCTACTTGGCCGCAGGGTCGGAGCTCCCAGCGTGTTGATCGGAAGTTCCACCTGTCCAATCCAGAAGAGGAATTCATTAAACAAACGATAAACGATCAAGTTATGGAAACCCAAAAAGAAAAGGAAAAGAGAAGAATAACTCACCAGCGTCCGCCGCTTGATCCTCATCCTCCAGTTGCACACCCGCTTCCTCCGCCACAAGCAACCGCATCCCCTCCTTCACCGCCGCTTGCTCCTCTTTCGAGAACTGAGCAGTGACCACATCTAGACTAAAAGCCACTCCACCTTCCTTACCCGCATTGACCCTGGCCTCCTCTAAAGCCCGAAGATATATCTTGGCCATGACCCGGGGATAGTCATCCATCCAAGACAAGCTGCCCTCTTTCCAAGTGCAGAAGTACATGTCCTGCAGCATCTCGTCCATCATCCCCTCATTCTCCTCAAACTCCCTCACCCGGGCCTCGGAAACCTACAACTTGGCGACAGCGACATCCCTCTCTGATCGGTATCTCAAGCAGTCAGCCTGGAGAGACCTCCTCATCTCCTCCATCTCCTCCTTTAACTTGACTTGAGCCATCTCCGCGGCCTCAAGCCTCCCAGAAAACTCCTCCACCTGCTCGAGATCCGCATTCCGAACCTCATCCACTGTCGCAATGGCCATGTCGATCCACTCCTTACAGGCGGCCTCCATCTTCCGTAGTTCTGCCCTACTAGCCTTTTCCATGGTCTCTTTCAGCCGCCTGGAGGCTTCCTCGTGCTGAGAAATCTGAATGGCTTGACCGACAAGCTGTTCGGCCTGGTCGACAACCTTTAGCCGCAACCGAATATTAGCACTCCCAATCTCCTCCCCGGCCTTGACCAATTGAGCATGATGCTCCATTAACTTCTTGGTCCCTTCAGCCACCCGATCGATATTAGCTTTGACTTCGTCTCCCATGGTAACTACCCGAGTGGTAAGCAGATCAAGATCTAGGGACTTGGCCTCATCTAGCACTCGTACCATGGGGTTGCGGGGAAGAAGGTGCTCACCCGTGGCCTCATCAAATGAAATATCCCGAGAGCTTGGATCTAAATCAGGATGACCGGCAAAGGGGTCGTGAGGCACGTCAGGACGCCTTATACGGATAACAGTGGGATTCTTAGAAGGAGGTGGAGGGGGGATAAACTCCGTGCTCTCCTCCGTGGTATCACGAGGAGGCTGAACAGGAAGCTGCGGACCAGGGGAAGGCTCAAATAAGGAACGACTCATCTTCTTTTTCTGAATGCTCTCTTCAATGACCCCAAGAAGAGGACGGTATCTGACCACGTCCCCAGGACGACCAGTAAGAGGCTTCGGCTTATCAGAAGCTATCATCAACTTGAATTGTTCAAGGCGGTGTCGAACGTCTGACGTTTTAGCCGCCTGGCCAGCCCCTGGAATAAAAAACAAGTGTTATGAACATACGACGATCCATAATTCAAGAAACATGTTAAGTTAAAACGAAAGAAAAAGTGAGAATGCGCATCTATTATACAAACCCCACGGAGGAGTGGGATACTGCAATAAGTCCTGAATCTCATTCCAGGATGGAAGTGAACCATAAAATATTTCTAAGTCCCTATCGTAAATGGAATCGACAGAGGACAAAAGTTCACCTTACACCGCCGGAGTCACCCTGGCTGAGGAGCCCTTAGGGGATAGATCGGCACCAGCCCCGACCTTGCCAGTCTCCTTCGCCTTCTCCGCTTCCGATTCTCCCTCCGATTCCCCGAAGGCCTGGCAGAGAGCCTCATCCAGTTCAGGGTCTTTCCCAGAGGTTGAGGCACCAGCACCACTGCCACCCTGACCATCTCCATCTCCTCCGCCCTCCGACTCTCCTTCCATATCGCCTCCTTCGCCCTCTTCCACACCTTCCTCCTCCGGGATGATCGAGCAAGTACTAGAAGAGGGGCCCTCAGACTCCTTAAGCTTCTTGCCTCCAGCGACGGGATGTTGTGCAAAGGGCTTCCTCTTGCCACTCTTCACCGTGCCCCCCTCCTTAGCTTTAGCGGCCTTCTCCTCAGCCGTGTCCCTCTGCTTAACCACGGACTGGTGCGGCTGGATCAAGTTGTACTCCAGGAGGGTAGCGTTCCTGATCAGGAACGAAGCCGACCTGTCCCGTGCGGGAATGGCCTTTATTTCAGCAGCCATCCGCGCCAAAGAATCATCTTCCACGACTGCAATGCCACCTGTCGCTAGCAAGAAATAGAAGCGTGTCAGAAGAAGCGCTACAGTCAGAACGTGGAAAATATAAATGAAATTCATCTTACAGCCGGAAGTGAAAAGACGGAAAGAAACAGAATCGTCCTTGATAAAAAACCATTCTTTCTTGAACATGGTAAACTTTGAATATAAGTCCAAGACCAGTTTGAAGGGCACGGCCGCTTCTAGACTGATATACGGAGACCCCTTCTTGTAGCTTCTCAAGTTATACAAATATCGAATTTCCCGGTTAGAAGGAGGGTGCCCGTACCTCCTCTGGAAGATAACGAAAAGGCTCACCAGAATGGCATAAGAGTTCGGCTGGAGCTGGAATGGAGCCACCTTCAAATATGTGGTAAAGCTAACTATCCAGGCATTGATAGGAGGGATAGCACCACACATGCAATGATATCTGCTGTAAGCAAAGTAGCCTTCGGGGGGATTATACGGCATCACTCCATCTCCCGGCAACAGCATGCGAGCCCTGTCTATCCCGAAGGAACGGGATATAACATCAAGTTGCTCCTCCTTTAGGGAGCTAGGAAAGCAATCGGGAGGGGAGACCAGAAGTTCCTGGGGACCGTACCCATCCACTAACGACCTCGGGGCAGGCCCATGTGGCACCGGTCTTGGTTGGGCTGGGGGCACGGAGGAGGATGACTTTCCTCTACCTTTAGATTTCTTTTTATCCGATCGGGTTTCCGCTTTGCGAGACATTTATCTGCAGCACAAGAAAAACACGGTGTTAGAACAAGAAGTATAGAAACATAAACAAGCAAGTATCTAAAGCAAGCGTATAAAAGCCTAAGATTTCGCTCAAGACTCAAATTTCCGAGTCTCATTCGGTATATGCCTCATTCGGTAGTTCCATTCGGCATTGGAAGTTCATCCGGTATACGAGTCCATTCGGCTATGCAAGCACACATTTTCATTCGGCAGTAAAAAAGCCTTCGTGTTTATTCGACATCAGATTCATTCGGCAGTAAAGTTCATTCGGCAAAGATATATACCTTATTCGGTAAAAGCTTGATTCGGCAAAGAGTTGATTCGGCTAGAGATTGATTCGACTCTCGTTGGTTCGGTAAGGAATAACTAAGGGGGGGTAGCCCCTATATATAGACGAGCGCAGGAGCACCGGACCAACCGGTTCGGCATACCGGACCAAACGAAAACCGAATGAAGCTACCAAACCGACAAAGACCAGAAGCGGGGGCATGCAAAGCGCCTCACTCAGATAAGTACCGGACTCTAGGATCTACTGATAAAATAGAGATTATGATAACGATGAATAAGTAGTAAATCTCCCACTAACATGGGTTAATCATTTACACATGTACGCGACCACGAACGGTCCACAGACATGCTCTGAATGGCTATTGACCCGACCGTCGTGAGAATTTACACTTTGACATCCTTTTAAAATTCATCGGTTGGATGGATATTTAGCTCTGCTAATTCTGAAATGGCTAAGCTACTCACACATGTACGGGGTCGCGAACGATCCTTAGGCATGCTCTGAGCTGGCAATAAACCATCTTCACGAACGATCCAGGGACCCACTCGAACGGAAACCTGGCATCAATAATGCTAAGCCCCCTTGGGGCACACCTACTCGCCTCGAACGGCACCCGACCTCGAACGGTCGTCATTTGAAAACACATTAAAACCGTAAATTCCTTTGTAGGACATCAGCAGGATACGAACATCCAGCTCATGGCATTACAAAACAAGCTTCCTTATCGCGGGGAAACAAAGCGCGACACATGCAAGCACGTACCCCACTTTGGGGGGCAAATGTTGGGCGAATTTTCACCCAGAAGATCTCGAGACCGAGAAGCGTCAGTTTCACCCGGGTTCGCAACCTCCATTCCATCCGGTTCCTAAGTCCATTCGGCATTCCAAGCACAAGCACATTCGGCAATACAAGCAAAGTTTAATTCGGCATAACGCACATCCGGTCCAAGCTCCTGCCGAATCAACCCCCAACTCCACCGGTCCGACACAATTTCCAAACCACAACCGGTCCAAACCACAACCGGACCAACCACAACCCCTTCAATACCGAACCAAGTGGCTATCTCATCACCGAACCATCCACAACCGGACCAAGCTCCAACCTCTCCAAGCATGGCCGAACCAAGGCTTCGCCGAACCAGAACGCTACCAGGCCAGATTGCTTCAGCCCGGGCCCACCAGTAGCTATATACATCCAAAACCCCTGCCCCCAGCCTCACTCTATAAATAGAGGGGCAGGGGTACAACAATGGCAGACAAGTTTGAGAGCTCAAGCACGAAAGGAACTTTCAAACTACTTTCATATACTTGTACACAAAGCATTGTACTTGTAATCTGAAAGAAAGAAGATAATAACATATAAAGTGGACGTAGGCACGTTCTAGCCGAACCACTATAAATCTGTGTGTCTTTTACATTTCAGCCCCTGCTTTTTTCATATTTACATAACTCATCTAAATCATTAAGAATCACATAAAATCAACTAAATCACACGACTTGGAGGTGTTTGCACATTTTTTGCGCAAACAGAACTTAAGAAAGAAGATAAATGAATCGTATTATATCTTTGTAAATTTGTTATAGAAAATAAATATAAATTGCAAAGGGGTTGTAAAAATTTTCTGAATTTGTAACATTTAAGATAACTGTAAACTAAGAAAAGTCATTTATGAGAGGTTAGACTTTTATAGGATGATTGATAAACTAAAGTGCTGGTTAAGAAAATGTTCCACAAATGAATTCGTTATTAACTGAAATTATGAAAATGCAATAAAAGTAAACAAAGGAATTTCTTACAGCTAAAAATCAATTGGAAAATGAAAGTGAATTTAATTTAATTATATAGAATGTTTAAAATGAACTTGAGTAGGAAAATTCTATGATATGATGTTTAAGAAAAGATAATGTTGAAGAATATGCTATGTAAAGAAATGGATATATTAACTGAATAATGGATTGTGAATAATTAATTGTAAATAAAATGAAAGTCAATAAAATAATTTAATATAGATAAATTGTATAGAAATCTATTGAAAGGTGATACATAAGTTGTACGAGTATTATTTTATTCGCATAACGATTTGATCCAAATTCGAGCACAAAATTTCGAGATGATTTATATTGATCCAAGTTAGGATTCTTCACTCGATTTTCGACGGCGAACCCTAGATATGGATTTTTAATTTGATTTTGAAATTCTCTGTCATAGTATATGGCTATGCAAGGAGAGTGACGGTTTCCAATCAAGGAACCAAATTTGAGTCCGCACTAGAGAGTCGTGTGAACGATACTAGTTTGAAAGTGAAATTGTGTGGTCGAATAAGCGATTAGATTGATATTGCTCACGGATGATATATGTACGGCTTACGGACTTAAGTTAATATTGGAAATTTAAGATGCCAAATATAAAATGATTCTTTTAAAATTATATAACAGGATATATATATATATAAGAGATAAACCAAAATGAATGTAAAATTAATAATTTGGTTATGCTGGGTATGATTTGGTTGTTATATGATTGTTAGTTGATTGTATATAATTCATTAAGTGTAAATTGAAAGCTATAAGTCATTGAAATCAAATTGGAAGTTAAATGAATTTAAATAGAATTTAATTTGATTCATATTGGAAGTGAACTAATGTAAATATAAATTAGTGAATGTTAACTAATTGAATTGAGAATGAATGTTAGTAAAATCCAACGTTAATGAATCAACTGTGATTAAAATTGAAAACTAAGTGAATAGATATTAATGAGAAGTGAATTTATATTGATTGGTTATGGATTTGTTGGATGATAGTGGGATGATAATTGATTTGGTGGATGCATTTGTTGTTTTGTTGCATTTGCTATGTTGGCACATGTAGTTGTTATGTTGCTATATTGTGTATATTGATATTATTTTCATATATGCATGTTTCTCATGGTTTGTTGAGTGTTTAGTAGGTGCGGATTGCGCTTGCTTCGCATTTGGAGCTCGCTTTCAAGCTATATTTGCCGTATATGCTCGCTAATAATATATAAGGTACATATCTCGGATTACATACCGTACTTTTACACTTTTTCCCTACGGGATGCCTCATCACTTGATGAGATGTATATTTGTGATATATATACTGTCATTTTTTTCTGGATCGAGCCGTGCAGAGGAGACTCTACCGAAATTTTTTGTAAATCCGGGTGTTAAAAAATTTTCAAGTTTTAAAATTTTATAACTTGTTTGATAACTAACTTTTAAAGTTAGAAAGCCGTTCAGAGTAACTTAGTGGAAGTGTAGTAATGACTTTATAAATGGAATTTCATTGTTTTATAAGTTGGTTACTTTGAATAAAATATATCTAATTTTGAATTCTTTACTTAGTTTCTTTTTCCTTCTTTTTCCTTTTCGGGGACGAAAAGTTTTGAGTGGGGGAGAGTGTAACGACCCGTAAATTTTCGATAATTAAAATAGCTAATTTGATCAGATTAAGTGACTTAAGGTTAGAGAAAAAAAATTGTAATTTATGCATGGTAATAATAACTAGAATGAAATGCAATAAATTTTATCTAAGTTAATTATTTATGAATTGAATGGAATCCCAAATCAATTGAAATAATATGTAGTCAAAGGTAATTGAATGAATTTGTATTGTATAGGTAATTGTGACGCTTGTTTGTAAATAATAAACTTATAAGTAATTAAAAGTTAACGGTGATAATTATTTAAGTTACCTATTCATTTAGTTAGTCGAATTGAATTTGTGAACCAATTGCAATTGAAATGAAAGTTTATATATTAGTTGAGTGCATTATCTCTAACTGTAGTTAAATAATAATGTGGAATTCATTTGACATAATATAGTAAATCAACTGATAATGAAATTTTTATATAAGAATCCAATATTGAAATCCGTCAAATATTGAACAATTAAATTGTTTAAATTTTATATTTGGAATTTATTGAATAATTGAATAGGGGGAATTGAATAACTGTTTTAATGAAAATGGTTGTTCTATCATTTGAAATTGTTAAATTTTATAAGTTCGTTTTGAATGTTTCAAAAGATAGTGATTTAAGAATAATCAAATTTGTTTAAATTTAATATTACAAATGTTTGAATAATTAAATTCCGAATTTGATACAATTAATTTGATATTGAAATTTAATATATGAAAATAGAGTGAATAATTGAAATTTGATTTAATATGATTCAAATTGGTTTCCAAAGTGAATGTAAGTTATATTGGGATTATAATAGAGTTAATAAGAATTTAATATTTGGAATTTATTGAATAATAGAATAACGGGTTTAATATGATTAAAAATGATTTGTAAATTTTTTTTTTATCATATTAAAGTTAGAATGATGTTGTAGAACTTTTAAAATTGAATTTAAAGTAAATTTGTGAAAATTGAATATTTTAATATTTAATTAACGAGTTAAAATAGCCATTTTTCAAACAGTCTCGGATTTCGACGAAACTAGTTTCATCGGATCCATAACGTGATATTATTGTAAGATTTCAAATTTCGTGTCAATCAAATTTGCCGTTTGTCCGGGGCAAGCCAAAACGCCTAGAAAATCGTTTAATCGGTTTAATTTAAAATTGATCGTTTATTGACGTAACTCGCATAGATGATCGAATTAGCTTCCGAAACCTGTTCCATTATGTCCGGAACGTGGGGTAAACCTTAGAAACGTCGGTCATCGCACGAGATTTGGAGTTCGGAAATTCCGGGATGAATAGTGTTCGTTATTTTCTATAAAAGCACCTACCTAATTCTCATTTGCGAACCCGAAAGAAAAACCTAGGTTTTTCTATTCATAGCCGCACTAACAGGACCAAAGGCCAGAAATTCATTCCCTTCTCCTCCAAATTTCCCTCCAATTCGTCGACATTTATGCAAAGTCATCAACTACAAAGGTGAAGAGGGCATTGAGATCTTGAAGATCAACGGTGATGATCGAATTTGGTGAGACGAATCAACGGCAATTGGCTCAAGAAGGTCGGCCGTTCGCCCTCGTTTTGCGTGCCATAGGGGAGGCCGAGTTCCACCATGTTGTAGCCGAGATTAGCTTTGTCGAGGGGCTTTCGAATGGCGCTAGCTGATCCTCTCCAGGTGGCTCGGAGTGGGTGCGTCATTTAGGGTTTTGGAGGCAAGATGGGTTCGCGTACGCGTTCTAAAACTGGAGATGGAGGAAGCATGCGTGCGGCCTGATGGATAGGGGATGGAAATCAACGGCTATGATGTGAGATAGGGTTTTAAATTAAAAATAAAGTGCAAAAATTTATATTTAAATTCGTATTAACTTCTAAATATCATAACTTGTTGACGCGAGGTCCGTTATGGACGAAACGAAGTGCGTTGGGTTCGTATTGACGAGCACTACGCTATGGAGCTGGATTGGAAACATTTGGAGCTAGTGAAAATTTTAGGTAAAATTAAACGCTCGTTTAATTTTATTCGAAATAAAGCGTTGGAACTACATTGAAATCAAGGTGAGTGTTTTATAACGCTCACAACGTACTGAATATCTTTATGCTAGTTAAATTTAATATTATGAATGTTATTTGTCATTGTTTGATAAAAATTAATTGTCATATAGATTTTCATTTGAATTAACCGTTAAAATTTAAATTGACAGTCAAATCGAAATTGAAATTGAACTGCGATTTAATTACCTGACATTGATAACTATGAAATTGCCATGAATTGTATTGTCTATTGGATGATGTATTTCGATGGATGCTATTGGTTGATATCTAAATGTATGGATGTTTATTTGCTTATATATATCCTGTTATGCATACATATGAAACTGTGATTTGATTTAAGTGATATATATTCATCCCTGACATTTAATTGAAATAAATAATTAGTTGGCCATAGGATAGAAAATTATATACGGATACCGAATTGGCTAAATTAATAATTTTTAAAATCGTCGATATGAAATTTATTTAAATGTTTTGATTTAAAAGTTATAAATAGAAATCAATTTATAGAAATCGAATTTATCGAAAAATTGAGTTTGGAATGTTGAAATAAATTTTGGTTAAAAGAAATTGTTAAATAATTAAAGTGGAGACTTTGGAATTTAAAATCGGGATATGATTGAATTTCGAAAATTGATTTGATTTGTTTAAAAATTTAACCTTAATTCGAGCTTTGAATGTTACTAAGTAAAAGTGATATAAAAATGATATTTTGAAATCGAGCTTGGAATTGAATCATATTTGAAATTTGGATTTAAACTTGAATATTGATGGATAATTTTGTTAAGTGTTATAAATTGATATTTTTGAAAAATCAAGCCCCAAATCGATATAAATTGAAATTGAATTAATTGAAAGTGAATATAAAATTGAATAAATTTGAAGTCAAAGTTGACGCTGATTTGAATCGAAATCGAAATTGAATCGGTAGAAGGGAAATTGAAATTGTTTTGAATTGGGAAGTTATAAGCGAAATGGGTTTGTTTTGAAGCTATTTCATTTTGTTTTCCAAATTACTCAGTTATATAAACCATTTTTGAATACTTAAACTATTTTAATCTATTTTAAATCTACTAAACCCAATTTAAATTATTTTAAACTAATTTATCTATTTTAAATCCATTTTAAGACTTTAAGCATTTTTAACTACTTTAATTATTTAAACTACTTTTAAACTACTTAAACTATTTTCTAAAATTTCAAGCCGGTCAATAAGGGGAAATGTTTATGTTTAAATCTTGAATTTAAATACGAATTGGGTTAAATGAAGTTGCAACCTAAACTAAGATTCGAAATGA
Source organism: Allium cepa (assembly GCA_030765085.1). NCBI lineage: Eukaryota > Viridiplantae > Streptophyta > Magnoliopsida > Asparagales > Amaryllidaceae > Allium > Allium cepa. Next base: position 213,437,172 of record CM060930.1, on the reverse strand, counting down.
TTTTGAAATCAAAATGAGATATTGAGGCGAAAAATGATTTTTGAAACGGAATCTTACATTTTGAATAGATACGCTGATATTTGAAATGGACTTGATTTACGAAGCGAATATGATATTTTGATATCAATTATGAATCGATTTGAAATGTAAAAGAGCCATCGGTGTAATAATACGTAGTTATTAAAGAGACCGGGATCGGATATGGACATACTCTCTGTCGATACCGAAAACCACTTTAATAACTTGTATACGCGGAGTATTGATCCAGAATGAAGTGGATGGTTTGGTGAACGCGTTGATTGAAGAAAGAGAATGATATTTGATGACCCCTGACATGACTAAAACAGGAGCCGCGCCGGGCCATTGAGGTTCGCCATCTCTAGCGGACACACTTTTTCGATACCATATCTATTACATTTGTGATTCGATTTGGGTGCACCCCTTGATTTGGGAGTGTTGTTTCGCGGTGTTGGGGTAGATGCTGGCTATGCTCAACATCAGTCCGGATCACGCAACTACTAGTATCCTAGTTGGTATCGCCTCATCTACCTTGTCATGCTGATCATCCTACTCGCGACCACTACGTTATGTTTTGTGTTATACCTATGGGGTACCCTCTGATAACCACCAGTTTACAGTGGGGCTTACGGTGCTGTATAGACTATGGCATTATAAAAATGTGTTAAGGGAGATTATGGTAACGCCTTAATGCTATTTTGATACTTTATATTACTGATAGGCATTATCTACTTAGCGTACATTACTACATAGTAGATAGTTTAACGGATCCTTAAGAGATGGAAAATCCCGTAACATCTCTTGAGTTATTGCACGCACGTTGACACTGGATATGAGATGTCAAACCCCGTAAAAAACATCTCTGACGCCGTTACACTCATATTTATTTACGATTGACTTAACTTTCATAAGGATATTTTAGTCCTGACTCGAGTGTTTTGTCTTTTCATTACGCTCGGGTCAGTCTTGAGTTTTTCAGATTTTTGATGATCTGTTCTGGAGGATGAAGACGAAGATTTGGTATACTATTATAACCCTGGCATCATGTTATGTGCTGCATTATTTTAATTGTTCTGTTGTATATGTATAACTCTGATAAATGTTGTATAAATAATTGTCAAAGTATAGTAAACAACTTCATGAACTGTTTATTTGACTATTGTATTTTATCGTTCCGCTGCGAGATTCTGTGTTGTTTCTTTTCCTTTATTTCTCTTTCTTTCTTTTCTTATTTACCCCAATAACCATCTTCCCTTTTGAATGGTTTAGAATCGGCATGTGCATTTGATCATCGATTTTAACTGTCCAAAAAGGCGGGTCGTTATAATTGGTATCATAGCTTTGGTTTAGCGATAACCTTAGCTTTGTGGGGTTTGACTCTTTATAAATAGGGTAGTAATACCCTATGATGAGTCGCTGAGTGTATATATATGATAGAGCGTATTTGTTAGTGATATAAAATGTTTTATATTGTGTCGGTTGATTTGTTGAGTGGCTTATGGATTCTGGTCAATACGAGTAATTAACGTCATTGATAGGGATCTCTAAACACTTAAACTGAACAATTCGACATAGTATTGTTTTGAAATTGGGTAAATGAAATAATTTTTCCCTAATTATATTTTGTATATAAAGGATTTATTTCCAGAAATTATTGTGACTTATCTAGCTTACCTGGTTGTTAGGAATGAAAATATTGGTTATTATCATTAATTTGATATTGTAATTTAATAAATAAGGTGAATTACAAAATGAACAATGATAAAACACTTGTGGATCGTTTTAAGAAAAAAATCCTATAAGAATATTTTTAAGGTGACTTATGAATTAAAATAGATTTAAATTGGAAAATATTGAATTTAAGACCCGGAGATTTCAAAAATGGTTCTCAAAGTTTTGAAGAAATATATAGTAATATTAGTTGGAAATTGTTTATGGAAATATTTTGAAAGGATTTTTAAGAAGGAATGAATTCAGTACCCCTCTCTTATGTCGCTGGAAAATAATTTCGGTGATGACTGCGCAGCATCATCGACGTTCATTTTCGAGTCTCAAAGTGGGAAGACTTCTAAGAAGCTTTGCTTTTCTTCGAAATTATTTTGGGTAAATGGATTTTGGTTTAAACTCCAAATGTATGATTTGATATATTAAAGATATAAGTGTATATGTTTATTTCAAACGATTTGAAAAGAACCGGGCATTTTAATTTCTAAGTTATGTTAATTAGTGATTTTCAAATTATTTGAATGAAATGTGAATAACCAAAATTTATAAAATAAGAGGATTAGGATATCTAAGCTATTGTTTGGGAAAATTTTAAATTTGAAAGGTAAAGAGGATTTAAACAAATTAAATTTGTGAACATTCTAATTAAATAAAATGAAATTCTATAAATTTGTATAATACCAAATTTGCATTCTAATAACATATAATATGACTTACCAAATATTAAGAAGTTGAAATGATGTTTTGGATATGTAATGAGATGTTGTACAAATAAACAGGACCTGAAAATAATTGAAGTATACAAGTAAGGAAAACTCAAAAGGAATTAAAATGTATATAAATGGAAAATTTGGTTGTGATAAAAATGTTATATACTTAAATATAGCATGAAATAATGAATGGATAAATGGAACAAGTAAGTGAACTTAAGAAAGAAGATAAATGAATCGTATTATATCTTTGTAAATTGGTTATAGAAAATAAATATAAATTGCAAAGGGGTTGTAAAAATTTTCTGAATTTGTAACCTTTAAGATAAATGTAAACTAAGAAAAGTCATTTATGAGAGGTTAGACTTTTATAGGATGATTAATAAACTAAAGTGCCGGTTAATAAAATGTTCCACAAATGAATTCGTTATTGACTAAAATTATGAAAATGCAATAAAAGTAAACAAAGGAATTTCTTATAGCTAAGAATCAATTGGAAAATGAAATTGAACTAAATTAAATTATATAGAATGTTTAAAATGAACTTGAGTAGGAAAATTCTATGATATGATGTTTAAGAAAAGATAATGTTGAAGAATATGCTATGTAAAGAAATGGATATATTAACTGAATAATGGATTGTGAATAATTAATTGTAAATAAAATGAAAGTCAATAAAATAATTTAATATAGATAAATTGTATAGGAATCTATTGAAAGGTGATACATAAGTTGTACGAGTATTATTTTATTCGCTTAACGATTTGATCCAAATTCGAGCACATAATTTCGAGATGATTTATATCGATCTAAGTTAGGATTCTTCACTCGATTTTCGACGGCGAACCCTAGATATGGATTTTTAATTTGATTCTGAAATTCTCTATCATAGTATATGGCTGTGCAAGGAGAGTCACAGTTTCCAATCAAGGAACCAAATCTGAGTCCGTACTAGAGAGTCGTGTGAACGATACTAGTTTGAAAGTGAAATTGTGTGGTCGAATAAGCGATTAGATTGATATTGCTCACGGATGATATATGTATGGCTTACGGACTTAATTAAAGTTAATATTGGAAATTTAAGATGCCAAATATAAAATGATTCTTTTAAAATTATATAACAGGATATATATATAAAAGAGATAAACCAAATTGAATGTAAAATTAATAATTTGGTTATGTTGGGTATGATTTGGTTATTATATGATTGTTAGTTGATTGTATATAATTCATTAAGTGTAAATTGAAAGCTATAAGTCATTGAAATCAAATTGGAAGTTAAATGAATTTAAATAGAATTTAATTTGATTCAAATTGGAAGTGAACTAATGTAAATATAAATTAGTGAATGTTAACTAATTGAATTGAGAATGAATGTTAGTAAAATCCAACGTTAATGAATCAACTGTGATTAAAATTGAAAACCAAGTGAATAGATATTAATGAGAAGTGAATTTATATTGATTGGTTATGGATTTGTTGGATGATAGTTGGATGATAATTGATTTGGTGGATGCATTTGTTGTTTTGTTGCATTTTCCATGTTGGCACATGTAGTTGTTATGTAGCTATATTGTGTATATTGATATTATTTTCATGTATGCATGTTTCTCATGGTTTGTTGAGTGTTTAGTAGGTGCGAATTACGCTTGCTTCGCATTTGGAGCTCGCTTTCGCGCTATATTAGCCGTGTATGCTCGCTAATAATATATAAGGTACGTATCTCGGATTACATACCGTACTTTTACACTTTTCCCTGCGGGATGCCTCATCACTTGATGAGATGTATATTTGTGATATATATACTGTCATTTTTTTTTCGGATCGAGTCGCGCAAAGGAGACTCTGCCGAAATTTGTCGTAAATCCGGGTGTTAATAATTTTTCAAGTTTTAAAATTTTATAACTTGTTTGATAACTAATTTTTAAAGTTAGAAAGCCGTTCAGAGTAACTTAGGGGAAGTGTAGTAATGACTTTATAAATGGAATTTCATTGTTTTATAAGTTGGTAACTTTGAATAAAATATATCTAATGTTGAATTCTTTACTTAGTTTCTTTTCCCTTCTTTTTCCTTTTCGGGGACGAAAAGTTTTGAGTGGGGGAGAGTGTAACGACCCGTAAATTTTCAATAATTAAAATAGCTAATTTGATAAGATTAAGTGACTTAAGGTTAGAAAAAAAATTTGTAATTTATGCATGGTAATAATAACTAGAATGAAATGCAACAAATTTTATCTAAGTTAATTATTTATGAATTGAATGGAATCCCAAATCAATTGAAATAATTTGTAGTCAAAGGTAATTGAATGAATTTGTATTGTATAGGTAATTGTGACGCTTGTTTGTAACTAATAAACTTATAAGTAATTAAAAGTTAACGGTGATAATTATTTAAGTTACCTATTCATTTAGTTAGTCGAATTGAATTTGTGAACCAATTGCAATTGAAATGAAAGTTTATATATTAGTTGAGTGCATTATCTCTAACTGTAGTTAAATAATAATGTGGAATTCATTTGATATAATATAGTAAATCAACTGATAATAAAATTTTTATATAAGAATCCAATATTGAAATCCGTCAAATATTAAACAATTAAATTGTTTAAATTTAATATTTGAAATTTATTGAATAATTGAATAGCGGAAATTGAATAACTGTTTTAATGAAAATGGTTGGTCTATAATTTGAATTTGTTAAATTTTATAAGTTCGTTTTGAATATTTCAAAAGATGGTGATTTAAGAATAATCAAATTTGTTTAAATTTAATATTACAAATGTTTGAATAATTGAATTCCGAATTTGATATGATTAATTTGATATTGAAATTTAATATATGGAAATAGAGTGAATAATTGAAATTTGATTTAATATGATTCAAATTGGTTTCCAAAGTGAATGTAAGTTATATCGGGATTATAATAGAGTTAATAAGAATTTAATATTTGGAATTTATTGAATAATTGAATAATGGGTTTAATATGATTAAAAATGATTTGTAAAATTTTATTTTATCATATTAAAGTTAGAATGATGTTGTAGAACTTTTAAAATTGAATTTAAAGTAAATTTGTGAAAATTGAATATTTTAATATTTAATTGACGAGTTAAAATAGCCATTTTTCAAACAGTCTCGGATTTCGATGAAACTAGTTTCATCGGATCCGTAACATGATATTATTGTAAGATTTCAAATTTCGTGTCAATCGGATTTACCGTTTGTCCGGGCAAGCCAAAACGCCTAGAAAATCGTTTAATCGGTTAATTTAAAATAGATCGTTTATTGCCGTAACTCGCTCAGATGATCGAATTAGCTTACGAAACCTGTTCCATTTTGTCCGGAACGTGGGGTAAACCTTAGAAACGCCAGTCATCGCGCGAGATTTGCAGTTCGGAAATTTCGAAATGAATAGTGTTCGTTATTTTCTATTAAAGCACCTACCTAATTCTCATTTACAAACCAGAAAGAAAACCCTTGGGTTTTCTATTCGTAGTCGCCACTAACAGGACCAAAGGCCAGAAATTCGTCCCCTTCTCCTCCAATTTCCCTTCAATCCGTCGACATTTACGCAAAGTCATCAACTACAAAGGTGAAGAGGGCATTGAGATCTTGAAGATCAACGGTGATGATCGAATTTGGTGAGACGAATCAACGGCAATTGGCTCGAGAAGGCCGACCGTTCGCCCTCGTTTTGCACGCCATAGGGGAGGCCGAGTTCCACCATGTTGCAGCCGTGATTAGCTTTGTTGAGGGGCTTTCGAATGGCGCTAGCTGATCGTCTCCAGGTGGCTCGGAGTGGGTGCGTCATTTAGGGTTTTGGAGGCAAGATGGGTTCGCGTACGCGTTCTAAAACTTGAGATGGAGGAACCATGCGTGCGGCCTGATGGATGGGGGATGGAAATCAACGGCTATGATGTGAGATAGGGTTTTAAATTAAAAATAAAGTGTAAAAATTTATATTTAAATTCGTATTAACTTCTAAATATCATAACTTGTTGATGCGAGGTCCGTTTTAGGCGAAACGAAGTGCTTTGGGTTCGTATTGACGAGCACTACGTTATGGAGCTGGATTGGAATCTTTTGGAGCTAGTGAAAATTTTGGGTAAAATTAAACGCTCGTTTAATTTTATTCGAAATAAAACGCTGGAACTACATTGAAATCAAGGTGAGTGTTTTATAACGCTCACAACGTACTAAATATCTTTATGCTAGTTAAATTTAATATTATGAAGTGATATGAATTTTATTTGTCGTTGTTTGATAAAATTTAATTGTCATATAGATTGTCATTTGAATTAGCCGTTAAAATTTAAATTGAAAGTCAAATCGAAATTGAAATTGAACTGCGATTTAATTACTTGACATTGATAACTATGAAATTGCCATGAATTGTATTGTCTATTGGATGATGTATTTCGATGGATGCTATTGGTTGATTTCTAAATGTTTGGATGTTTATTTGCTTATATATATCATGTTATGCATACATATGAAACGGTGATTTGATTTAAGTGATATATATTCATCCCTGACATTTAATTGAAATAAATAATTACTTGGCCATAGGATAGAAAATTATATACGGACAATGAATTGGCTAAATTAATAATTTTTAAAATCATTGATTTGAAATTTATTTAAATGTTTTGATTTAAAAGTTATAAATAGAAATCAATTTATAGAAATCGAATTTATCAAAAAATTGAGTTTGGAATGTTGAAATAAATTTTGGTTAAAAGAAATTGTTAAATAATTAAAGTGGAGACTTTGGAATTTAAAATCGGGATATGATTGAATTTCGAAAATTGATTTGATTTGTTTAAAAATTTAACCATAATTCGAGCTTTGAATGTTACTAAGTAAAAGTGATATAAAAATTATATTTTGAAATCGAGCTTGGAATTGAATCATATTTGAAATCTGGATTTAAACTTGAATATTGATGGATAATTTTGTTAACTATTATAAATTGATATTTTTAAAAAATCAAGCTTCAAATCGATATAAATTGAAATTGAATTAATTGAAAGTGAATATAAAATTGAATAAATTTGAAGTCAAAGTTGATGTTGATTTGAACCGAAATCGAAATTGAATAAGTAGAAGGGAAATTGAAATTGTTTTGAATTGGGAAGTTATAAGCGAAATGGGTTTGTTTTGAAGCTGTTTCATTTTGTTTTCCAAATTACTCAGTTATATAAACCATTTTTGAATACTTAAACTATTTTAATCTATTTTAAATCTACTTAACCCAATTTAAATTATTTTAAACTAATTTATCTATTTTAAATCCATTTTAAGACTTTAAGTATTTTTAACTACTTTAATTATTTAAACTACTTTTAAACGACTTAAAACTATTTTTCTAAAATTTCAAGCTGGTCAATAAGGTGAAATGTTTATGTTTAAATCTTGAATTTAAATACGAATTGGGTTAAATGAAGTTGCAACCTAAACTGAAATTCGAAATGATTTTGAAATCAAAATGAGATATTGAGGCGAAAAATGATTTTTGAAACGGAATCTTACATTTTGAATAGATACGATGATATTTGAAATGGACTTGATTTACGAAGCGAATATGATATTTTGATATCAATTATGAATCGATTTGAAATGTAAAAGAGCCATCGGTGTAATAATACGTAGTTATTAAAGAGACCGGGATCGGATATGGACATACTCTCTGTCGATACCGAAAACCACTTTCATAACTTGTATACGCGGAGTATTGATCCAGAATGAAGTGGATGGTTTGGTGAACGCGTTGATTGAAGAAAGAGAATGATATTTGATGACCCCTGACATGACTAAAACAGGAGCCGCGCCGGGCCATTGAGGTTCGCCATCTCTAGCGGACACACTTTTTCGATACCATATCTATTACATTTGTGATTCGATTTGGGTGCACCCCTTGATTTGGGAGTGTTGTTTCGCGGTGTTGGGGTAGATGCTGGCTATGCTCAACATCAGTCCGGATCACGCAACTACTAGTATCCTAGTTGGTATCGCCTCATCTACCTTGTCATGCTGATCATCCTACTCGCGACCACTACGTTATGTTTTGTGTTATACCTATGGGGTACCCTCTGATAACCACCAGTTTACAGTGGGGCTTACGGTGCTGTATAGACTATGGCATTATAAAAATGTGTTAAGGGAGATTATGGTAACGCCTTAATGCTATTTTGATACTTTATATTACTGATAGGCATTATCTACTTAGCGTACATTACTACATAGTAGATAGTTTAACGGATCCTTAAGAGATGGAAAATCCCGTAACATCTCTTGAGTTATTGCACGCACGTTGACACTGGATATGAGATGTCAAACCCCGTAAACTTCTCTGACGCCGTTACACTCATATTTATTTACGATTGACTTAACTTTCATAAGGATATTTTAGTCCTCACTCGAGTGTTTTGTCTTTTCATTACGCTCGGGTCAGTCCTGAGTTTTTCAGATTTTTGAAGATCTGTTCTGGAGGATAAAGACGAAGATTTGGTATACTATTACTATTATTACCCTGGCATCATGCTATCTGCTGAATTATTTTAATTGTTCTGTTGTATATGTATAACTCTGATAAATGTTGTATAAATAATTGTCAAATTGTAGTAAACAGCTTCATGAACTGTTTATTTGACTATTATATTTTATCGTTCCGCTGCGAGATTCTGTGTTGTTTCTTTTCCTTTATTTCTCTTTCTTTCTTTTCTTATTTACCCCAATAACCATATGCCCTTTTGAATGGTTTGGAATCGACATGTGCATTTGATCGTCGGTTTTAACTATCCAAAAAGGCGGGTCGTTACATGTCACTGATGACTCCCACGACCCTCCTCCCCTTGGTCCGATCTCCTGAAGCATCTCGATGACGTCGCGGCAATCGTGTCTTTGTCATCATTCAAAACGAACCCTTAAACCCTACAAATTCATCGTGCCACCACCATGCCCCATTATAAATGCTTCAAATATTTTTTTGATGATCATCGACATGCAAGCCACCTTCACTATTAACCGCGGTGTTCAATTCAATTCTAATCGCCGGAATTTGATCATTTTTGTTTTCCGTTCAAACCCATTATCCCACTTCAATTTGAAACTAAAAAACAAATTTCTATTATTAAAATTCAACATTTCCGAGCACTAATCAGGTTGTATGATCAAAACCATGAATTAAATCATTTGATTTTCTACCATTAAAAGGTCATTAGTGTGAAATTTTAATTTCCAATAAACTATCTGTTAATTTTGCTTATTTACATTTTTATAAATAATGTTATACCTATATAAACATCATTTATTCAGCAATCCAAACCTAATATGTTTTGTGTTGGGATAATTTTAAATTTTCAAGTAGGGTTTAAGACCTAGGACAGAGGCATGTTTTTGGCATGTACACTAATATACACACAGTCATTAATATATATATAAAAGCATACAAACACACTCATTCAAACATAATTCATATCATACTTCAAAGACAAATTCAAGCATTAAGAGACATAGCAGGGCTAAGGGGTTTGCTCACCTGGTTGATGAAGCAGAAACAAGAACTTGATATTTGAAAACTGGAAGTTTGAACAGAGAAGCATTTTGTTTGTGTTTAGCTTGCCTGAAGCTTTGAATCTGGGACTTGTAAATAAAATCTTTGCTTAATCACTGTTGTATTTTTTTATTCAGTTCATCGATGATATAAAAACTTATATTTACTTACAGTTTGAAATTTTTTTATACTACAGAGAGCAGATCTGCAGTTAAAACCAGAACCTATTTGCCTTGAACTTGATTTCCTTTCTGCCACTGATTAATTTAATTGATTAATCCTTGCTCTAATATTGTTTAGCAACTTCATATTCAGATTTTAAAAAAAAGAAATCCACTTGCCTTGATTTATTTCAGAGAAAACTGCACTATTTCCTGATGCTGTGTTCTTTCTTATAAATCTACAGTTTTGGATTGGGTTGTGTTAAAATTTGATTTTAAAACTACAAATTCATTAAACTATAAATTTTGAAATTTACCTGAGAGATAGAATCATAAACTACAGCTTGAAGTTTTCAGAAGATCTTCAAATTTTTTTTCTTCTTTTTGAATTGAAGAAGAGTTGGAAGTTGTTTTTTCTTTCTGATTTTCTCTTTTTTTCCTTTGGGTGTTGAGGTTTGTGATACCCAAATCTTTGTTACTGTTTCTTTTTAGAGATTGGAAGGCTAAATAAATTTGAACATGGGGAGGTAAAAAGTTTCTTTGTAATTTTTAAATCTTATTATTTTATTTAATTAATCATAGTGAATGCCATTTGTAAAAAATCATCATGAGGCCTCAATGTATGTTAATTCCTACACTTCATCCCCTTTGTGTATGTTTATCATTTGTAATTTCAAAGATAAAAGAATTTTTAGATAAATTTTATATCATATTTAATTTATAAATAAACATACTCCTTTTTGTTTTTGTTTTTTATTTTTTTCAAAACATTTCCTTTTTATATTAACATATATCACAATCTTTTATATATATTTCTCTTATGTTTTGACCCCTTTATACTATTAATTAGTGAATCATATTTTTATGTTATATATATACTCAACTATTTATTACAAGTGAATTTTTTTTAAAAGAAAGTACGTATACTTATTTTGTTTTCAAGATATCCATTTTAGTATTTCCAAATCAATAACATTTGTTGTCAATAAATTAATTAAATGTCAAAAATCAAATTTCCAATTATACTCATTATGGTTTAAAGGTTACACTCTTTAAAAATCTTATTTTATAAATTTACAAACCAATGTTACATATATATGCTTTCTTATTAATTTCCAAAAGATAAAACTTCTTACTAATTCTTGTTTTGATCTTACATATATACATTTTTCTTCAATTACTCATACTTATACAATTTATAAAGAAAATGGATTGAAAATAATTAATAAAAAATCATACATATATTTTTCTTAGAACATAGAATTTTTTTAAAATCAAATTTTATTTCCAATATATTTTCAAATTAAATTTCAAAAGTTTAAAATATATTATTAATTTAAATTGATAAATTTTTGGGATGTTACCTTTTTATTTATAAGATATTAAATATAGAATTCCAAAGCCCCAATTAAATTTATTTTTATACTTCAAATCCAAATAAATTCTCAATTAATTCATAATTAATTCCAAAATTTAATTTAATTATCAATTAAATTGGACTCAAAAATCAGGATCGTTACAATTACTGTAATTCTTAAACTTCCAGTAGCTCATTTGTTAATGAAACTTAAGTGCCTTTTTTAGGTAATGTTATAATCATATAAACATTTTTCATTCGGCCATCAAAGAATAAAGTGGTTGGGTTGGGATGATTTAAATTTTAAACAGGTTTTAAAACCTGGAAATGATGAACATAGGTAAGTTTTCTTGCCTGTTTCCAGATATACACAGGTATTAACACGCATATATACAAAATCAACATTCACATCATAATCCATAGCATACTACAAAGATCATTACATTTAAATCAGATAATATCAAGCTTTAAAAATTTATAAGGGTTATTTGCTCACCTGGAGTTGCAGATCAGAAGACTGGAATTCGAAATTAGAATTTGCTATTTTGATATGCTTTAGTTTTGAATATTTTAAACTTTGTTTTGCTCCGAATCCCTCAGGTTTTGTTGTTGTTTGATTTCCAATATTAATTGCTTGCAGCTTTGATGAAGATTTAATCCCAAGTTGAATTTCCTTTCTTTTGATCTAGAAACTTGATCTTCTTTGCTTCAGGTTGTAGCTTCCAGATTGATGCTTTTATGTTTTTGATTTCTTCTCTTTTGATCTTAGATTTCAGTTGAGATGCTTTGAATTTTTTCCAGTTTTTGGTTTATCTGGGTTTGATTTGTTTCTAGGCTGAAGTTTACTTCGATTTCATTTTTCAGATTTATAATTTGAGGTTGTAGTTTATTTCTAGGTTTGTATTTTGTTTTGATCTTTCTTTTCCAGATTTGAAAATGAATTGAAGAAAATGTTGCCTGGTTACTTCTTTCATTCACATTATTCATTTTTTTCAAATCTTAAGAATATTTTGTTTTGCCACTTGTTAATTTTATCTCAATACTTGTCTTCATAAATTAACACTTGTTTAATTTTCATAATAAAATGCTTACACTTGTTTAAACAAAGAAATTTATGTTTAGCCCTTTCTTTTAATAAATTTATAAATTTTATTTCAAACCCTTATGTTAATAAATTTGCACTTTTGTATTTATTTTAACACATTTTCCTATTTTTATACTTATATCAATAATAAAGAAAAAATGATTTTAAAACTATCTATATTTCGATAAATAAACACACATGCTATAAAATATAGAATTTAACTTAATTAGCTTTTGAAAATTATTTACATCAAATTCAAATTAAAACTTTTCAAAATATATATACACATGCGTATATAATAATTCCAAGATAAATTTTTATTAGTTTTAAAACATAAAGTATTCAAATTCAAATTATTTATTTTAGAATCTCAAAATTCTTTAACATCCAATTTATTTATAAAAATTTACATTTTGAATTTTCCAAAATCAAATTTTTATTTACAATTTAACTTTTAATCTATATATATTCATAAATATATTTATTCAAAATTCTCAAAGTAATCCACACTCAAATAATTAATATATTATTCTAAATATTTATTTTTGAATTTCCAATTAGAAATTCTATTTAAAGTCATTTATATATATATTTATATAAATAAAAAAACAAATATCCATTTAAATTTGGAAAATACCAAATTAAATTCACAATTTAATTTCAAAAATTAAATAAACTACCCATTTAAATTCGATTTAAAAACGGGAATGTTACACTCCGGCAGGAGGGCTATCGCGATCACATATTAATTTAATATGATATTTTTGAATTTCCTTAAGAAATCTTTCCTTTTCTTCACCAAGAAAATCGAAATGAAGACGGGGATGTTGCACATAAAGCCTCTGCGGATCTCTATGAAAGCAATATCTAACCAATTTTGAGGATTTCAAGAGTGAGGCCTTTTCTAAATAATCTCTTCTTAATTTGACATATTTTCTTAAATAATCTCTAGAACAAGGCCGCTTAATAGATATTTATTATGTAATAACATATGATTAATTATAAAAGGAAACTAATATAGAAAATTCACAAATCAATATTACTGTATAATTACAAATATTCATCTTATTCATACAAAACTGATTTTTGAAAAACTTGAAAATGAATTTATCCTTAAAATATTTGAGTTTATTCGGAGGTAATTCACGAGGGATTGATTTGACTCGTGGTAGATTCTGGAAAGCTCCCGGATGTGGATCAGATCCAAATTCATCTGAGTATCTCCTATGTAGACGTCTAAGTAGACACGTTAAAATCACCCAAGTATGAAAATCTACAGTTGGGTGTCTTCAATAAGCTTTATATAGGAAGTTTTCTAGGATGTCCCTTTCTTCAATCGACATTCAAAAGAGTGTTATTAATTCCCGATTCTCTTCCAAGAGCTTATCATATAGAAGGCGTGCCTTTTTCAGTCAGGGAGGCAGCTTCTTGGTCTTTAAATGATGCTAACACTTCGATGCTCTTATTAAGCTTATAATACTTGTCAGAGAGTGCATTATCTTTTTTTAATTATTTATCTAACTCCTTGTATAAACTATTTATTTCTACTTGTTTTCTTTCAAGCTTTGTTTTGTAAAGTTGAATGGATTTCTTCTTTATCTAAAATTGAAAGATATCAGCTAATGTTATCTTGGAAGTGAAAGACATTTAGACAAAGAATCTCATACCTGAGAAACAGGAATTAAAGTTTGTGTGGTCTGATTTTTCCTCCTTTGTTCTTAAAAATCAATATTGGCGGCTTCTTCATGGAGATCAGAAGGCCCCGGAAGTTCGGTTTGGCTTGCTTCACGGCCACTAGGATCGGGGTTAACTTTTCCGAAGCCTTGGGAATATCATCGCCATCCCCTCCATGAGAATCAGCATGATCACCTTCCCTGCCTTCTAAACCTTGACATCTATCCTCATTGTTGGGTTATTATCATCATTATCATCGTCGTTTCCGCCTTCCTCAACAACGACTTCATCATCATTATCATCGTCGTTTCCGCCTTCCTCAACAACGACTTCATCATCATCATCTTCTTCGTCAGAGTGAGAATCTCCTTCGAAAGATAATATTTTTACGGCGTCAATTTCTTCTCTCTCGGGAACTTTGATCCCTTGCTCCATTTATTTCATTCTATCCATGAATCTTTTGACTAGAGCAGGATCGAATGAGGGGAAGCTTAAGTCTGGACACTTTTCGATATTGTTGGAATAAGCAAGCATTAGAGCGTTCTCGTAAGAATTCATGATGATGTCATTAAGAGAAGTGTTCAAAAATTGCAACAACTTTTGTTTGGCCTCAAAAATGTTTTGTGGGCCATAGTTAAAGAATTTTTTTCTTCTCTAACTTCTTCTTGGAAAGAGTGCATTTCTTTTGCAGAGAAGATTGTTTAGCAACCATTCGGGCCTTCTCTTCCTCTCACTCTTTTAGAGTCGTTTTTAAAGCTAAATTCTCATCAGCTAAGAGTTATCTTGCCTTCCTCTCCTCAAAGATAGTAGATTCCGCTTGAGCAAGGGAAGCGCTCAACCTTACTTGTTCCCTCACTCCGCTATCTTTAGCAGTAGAGAGGGAAGCAATCTGGTTATTTAGAAGTTGAGAGTTCTGCTTGAAGCTTAGACATCTCAGTGGAAGACTTTGAAGTGCTTTCCTATATGGAACACCAGCTTTTGGAAATCTGAAAGGAAAAGTACAACGTGAGTCAAAATTCAGTATAAAATGGTAATAAGAAGGTCAAGTGGTATGAAACATACCAGAAGTTGTTGCATAATTAGAGATCGACAATGTCATGTCGGGTCAGGTATAAGGAAGGCAGATGAATGGAAGTGAATAACAAAGAATTCAAAGTTGACTGTACAGTTTCCTCTAAATCATGGGAATGCATCGGATATGTTGGTATAGAAGGATTCAACTCCTAGGGAGGAGTTGAAGTGCCCAAATCCTTTTACATCTGCTCAGAGATGTAAGGAGATTCGGACACAATAATGCGGGACATGAAATCATCCTTGGAAGGAACTGTTCTGGGAGGGTCATTAGCAGCATCAAGAGTAGAACCTTCCGGAGCCTTGCTTACATCAATAGATCCACTCTCTTTTGAAGGAAGAAAAGACTGGTCATCAACAATCTTAATTTTCTTGATAAAAGGACCTGCTGTAGTCATCTCGCTCAATTTTATTTTGGCATTCATCCTTGACCTAGCGATGGCCTAGGTCAGAGCTGATACGCTGGATTCAGAACTTGAAAGGACTAGATCTCTTATGATCAATTTAATCGGAGGAGCAGTTGCTAAAATCCAAAAAGTATAAGTTAGTAAAATAATCTAAGGAGTAACACGATGGTAAATTACAAATGCTACACTTAAGCTTACCAGGTTGATCCAGAAAAATTGGAGACAAAGGAGAGAAATTTTTAGGATCACCTAGCGAAAGGCAACACTTGCTCTTAGAAGTGTGTTAGACAAGAGGAGATTGTCTAATAACTCTTTGACCTGCGGGAAGGAGGGAATCTTTTTTAAGATTGCTTGGCGTCAATAAAGTAAGCTTACTCCCAATGCTACCCGAATCGGCAGTTAACAATTTCACGATTCTCTTTCCTTCATCGTAGAGATCTTTAGGTACAGAACCTATTAAGAAAACATAATTTAGCAGAAAAGAAGATAATTTAATGAAAATTAAAATAATGATCAACTTACAAGGAGAAGAGAAAACTCCACTGATATTAGGAATACATCTAACGTAAAAGAATTGAGTCTCCCAATCCCTAAACTTGTTTACCCCTCGGAAATTATTTTTTATGTAGGTTAGCTCTAAAAATATAGCTATTCAAGTTGTTGAGCTTAACTAGATGCACAAGATAATTCAAAACTTCACCACTGAACGAAGGGAAGCTTGACTCTAAGGCCATGAGCTTTAAAGAGACAAGATATGTATATATATTTGGAGAAAAATGAATTGGAGCTATGCCAAGGTAACTCAAGAATATTGACAAAAAATCAGGGAATGGAATAAAACCACCATGCCAGATGTGGATGGCAGTATAAGCAACTTTAGGAGGACTTTGGATGGTGTCATTTTCACCGAGAGGAATGTCTTCAACTCTTATGATCTCGAAGTCATTGAGGATCGTAATAATTTCATCTTGAGTGGCTATAGGAGAGTGCCTCAAAATTGCTTCGACCTTCTTTGTGGAAGACTCTGCTTCTGAGGCTACTTTCTTCTTAGGTTTCTTAGATGTCCTTTTCAAACCCATGTTCCTGCTAGGTAAAATAATTTCATTAAACTTATGGTTTATTCCATTACTAAAGCCTTTCGAATGCATCAAAAGCCTACTACAACGGATTAAATATCCACCATAATATATGGTTTCATACCTTCTAGAGGGATTAAAGTTAATGAAAATTATGAAATTGATTGAGCTTTCGACAATTTGAAAAGGAAGGATGGAATCCAGGCACTCGAATACACCCTTCGACAACGTCAAAAGCCCAGGAAAGAGTTTTTATCATCGCTAAGTGCAACTATCTACACGTACCAATTTGGGTATATACTTTGTTGAAACACCATATTCCAACTAGGTTGAAAGGATTTTAAACAAAGAGACATTGACAATAATGAAAAAGCATCTAAGATGTTTTGATAATGTTTATACGGAGAAGTGATGATAGTTACACTCCAATCAACTATTTTGATTTTTGAATAAGCCAAAAGGATATAGTAGAACCGCAAAATCATTAACACTAAGTTGGGATAATAGAAACAAATATGGTTATCTAAACTGTGAAGTTTCGATTAAGTCGAAAGGTTAGTTAAGGATTTCGACAATAAAAAAAGGTATATTTTTAATTCAACGAGGAACATTAATTCTCAATCTAAAGTATCCTCCGAGATAAATTAAAATAAGGCATTGTTCATCATTTATATATGTTGAGTTATGAACCCTTTCGAAGAGAATTGGGCTTTCGAAGAGATACACTGTGTAGCCATTAGATTAAACCTCACAAGATGACTTCTTCGGAAGGTGTTAGAATACATTGAAACATAATGTAGCTTTCGAAGAAGTCTATCTCATGACAACAACGTCAATTCCTTCGAAGGATCCACTTAAAATTGATACTTGACTTCCTTTCGACTCCTTCGAAAGGGGTTAGAAAAGGAAGGGGAGTTAGTAACATTAACCTCTTTCGAAAGGGTTGGAAAATTAAATTCTAATATTATTTTATTGATATACATGGCTCAGCCTTCTCTTCAAAATTACCATGAGGGAATTCCTTCCAGATACATTGTTACCTAATGCTTCTCAGGTGTTGACAATAACACTGATTTGAGGTTGAATTTGCTTCCAACAACAACGAAAACTACAATCTAGCAAATTCAAGCTCGAACCATAATTAACTCTATAGATTAATCAAAATCGAAAAAAAGAAAAATAAATAATTCTCTTGAACTAATTAGAATTGAGTGTAATAGGACTTGAACCTGAATTCGTGTACAAACAATGGCAAATAACACCAAATTTAACGAATTCAAGTTCAACCTAAAATTGATATCATAGACTAATCGAAATTAACATTAAAATGGATCTAAAGGTCAATTATATGAACGATGAACTAAATTCAATCTTAAAAAAATTAGAACGATAACGCAAATTAGAACCCTAAAAATTTAGAATTAAAATTAAATAAGAATAGTAGATGCATGCCTTAAATTTAAACTTGTGTCCGCTGAAATTCGAAATTTAGTAAGAAACTGAGATTTCTGATTTTTGCTCTGAGTTTCTTAATCGCAGGTAAACAAAAAAGGAGAGAGAAGGAAGTGTGATTTATAAGAGAAGCAAACGCAAAGAATGTCGTTCGATCAAATTCAAATAAATGGCCAAGATTCATTTGGGAATATCAGAAAGCGAGAAATTGGTATACTGAAATAAAGATGGGTATCGAAGCAGTTGACTTGAAAAGTCAAAGAGCATCCCTTCACTCAGGGGGCAAGTGTTATCATTAAAAATCAGTCCAACTTGATCAAAACCTTGAAGAATGCAGAAGAAAGATCCATAAAGAATGATAAAGATAGCAAGACCATTCGAAAGAGTTGAAGGGATTCCATTGCAAAATATTGAATGAGTAATGCACTTTCGAAGAGGTTGAAAGGGGATTGGGACACCCTTTCACTTCAATTAATTACCTTTTGAAACAGTTGTTTTCGCATGCATAGAGATGTTTCAAATGTGTTAAAGGCACCTTTCGAGGGCAATAAATTATAAGCTTCCGCTTGAGTGCCAAACCTTTCAAAACAGTAGGTTTCACCATCATTTACCTTCTGCAGAAAAACATTCAAACAGAGCTACCCCTTCAAAAGCATAGATTAGCCTTTCGAATCGGTTGAAACCATCCAAAATTATAAAGGAAAGCTTACCTGAGTCTAATAACAAGGATGGGGGTTCCACATCAATCAAAAAGAATGAATTCGAAAGCCACCTACTGCATTGAAGCCTTCTCCTATATTCCAACTCATTTGAAGCCTGAAAAACACACCTTTTGGCAGTGTTGAAAGCCCACATATTTTCCTACTTGCAACAGCACATCGACGACAAAGTGGAGGGCACATCTATACCTTTTGATGAATTCAAAATCACTCAAGTTCCATTCAGAAGAAAAATAAGAAAGGCACCTAGAATTTAGCTACAACGGAAGGTCTTCAAGGCATCTTTTCGACCAAGTCAAAAGGACTGATTTGAAAGGGTCCAACCGTGCCTACAAATAAGACCCTATGGGGTATTATTTGGGGGATCCGATTTCATTGACTCGATATTTATTCTTTCTTAAATTTGTAAACCCTAATTCTGAAATCAATTTGGGGATTTTACTTCTTTGTAATACTTAGGTTTTTGGAATTCAAGAAAATTATTATTAAAAGAAGTATGCGACATTTCTGAATATAATGAATGTTCTGTGGCTTCATTATGTTTCTTATCATAGTTTACTTGCATCAAAGTCAATCGAAATATTACCCTTCGAAGGAAAAGATACCTAGTGGATCTATTAAAATCCTTAGAGCCAACAGATCCCACCTTAAGGCACTTCAACCACCTCAAAAGGGGGCTTTGAAGGGATTCTAAGTCATCGTAACTAGTTCGAAAAGAGGTTTCGAAGGAATTCTAAACATATTAATCATTTCAAAAGGTCATTTTGAAAGAGTTTCGGACTACCTTTACTGGATCGAAAGGTACTTTCGAAGGATCTAGACTCACTTTTCTACTTTGGGGTGTTGACAAGTTTTCTTGTTAATATTTTTGGGACTACCCCTACTGGATCGGTAGGTACTTTCGAAGGAGATAGACTTACTTTTCTACTTTGAGGTGTTGACAAGTTTTCTTGTTAACAAGTAGAAATGCAGAAATGGTTTCAAACATAGAAGTTAAGCCAGTATAGATGGAGAGGACTGCATTTAGTTAGGAGGCGGTTCCTATTTTGGCTCGCCTAAAGAATAGTGTTCAAGAAGGTGTTGTTTCTAGCTTTGAGATTGATCCCCGAGGCGTATTGAAAATGAACGGGTGCATATGTGTTCCAAATGTTAATGGAACTAGGCAATAAGTGTTAGCCAAATGCCACCATTCAAAATTTTCTTTCCATCCAGGAGTGCCTAAGATATTCAAGATATGAAGAGGGTATTTTGGTGGAAAGGAATGAAGCAAGATATTATGATCTTTATGAGTTAGCATGCTAACTGCCAGAAGATTGAAAGTGACCAATAAAAGACAGTTAGACTGCTTCAACCACTTGAGATCCTAAAGTGGAACTGGGAACAGATTTCTATGGACTTCCTAGGTCAAGAAGAGGAAAAGAAGGTATTTTGACTATAGTCGATCGGTTGACCAAGAGTGCTCATTTCATTTATATTATGCTATAACATCCCAACTTGGAGGCTCAAAACTAGTGGCTATGGATGCTGCAGTCATCCATAGTTATTAATCCTCGGCGACCAAATAGGATAATGTTAGATACATTAATATAACAGAAACACATGGATATGGAAAAAAATTAAAATCGACAAACATCTTTCTTATTCCATTTCAAAACATTTCAAATTCATTACATAATCCAAATACGAGAACCAGTTCAAAGAAAATATAATTATTACAACATACGCCAGAAGAAATATATGAAGATGCCTCTTTGGATGATAGCGTATATAACTAGGCAATTAAACATCTTTGCCTTTATAACAAAACACAACGGAATTAAAATATGAAAGAACTCTAAATAGCTATCATGCATCCTGCATGTCTCCGGAAGCTTATTCGTCTAAAGAGGTACCTGAAAACCTCAACTCTCAAACTACTCAAATATAATTGAGCACACAAAAGTTTAAAAGGAAAACATAAGCTTCGAGTCAGACATAAAGCTTAGTACGAATAATAATCTACCATCTCAAACCATTTAGATATCTAGTGAGACCACGCTGCTTAGCGGAACAAGTTTTCCCCTCACTAGTATCTTATTCAAAACTTTATAAAACCATATATTGTGCTCCTGCATCCATAATGGTTAAAAAATAGTAATTTCAAAATATTATGATGATATGCAAACAAGTAAATCAATTCTGAATTATTCATACCCGTTCATTTTTGACTATCTGTCTCGGTTATAGTTTCTAGGGTCGCTATTAACATAATAGTTTTCATGGGCTGACTAATAACATGTTTAGTACTTATGGACTTCCTGGCCAGTTTCATAGTTTTCATGGGATCACTAAGAACCTATTGGCCCCCGCCAATAACTTCATTATTTCATGGGTTCTCCCTGAACCTATTGCTATCTACATTACTTCCTTCTTATCATAGCTTTCATGGGTTGATTATGAACCTATTGACTTTTATCAATAACTTAATCTAGATATTGTTTTCATGGGTTCATTACAAACCTATTGGTCCCCGCCAATAATTCTTATGTTTTTCATTGGTTTACTATAAACCTTTTGACTTCTAACAATAATTTTTTCTATACATAGTTTTCATGGATTTACTATGAACATGTCTATCTGACAACTTCTTTAAGTAGTATTTAGGCATCCTATATTTCGGTCTACCTAACCTATTAGATGAAATTCTACTCATTCAGGAGTTAACTCATTTTATATTTACTACTGGATCAATCAAGCTAGTTATCTGCCCCTTTTCCCCAAAATACGGTTATGAGTTCATATTAAAGTGAATATGTATATGAGAAGAAGCAAACATGATAACATTATAATACAAACACCTGTGATTTAATATCCTTGAAATCAATTTCATATAAAACATGATTAATCCCTTTAACCTATTAGTTTATTAAGAAAAGCTTCTTCAAAACTCCAATTTAAAAGAATTTAAAAGCTCTTTTATAATGTCATGGGTTTTACCTTTAAAAATTGAGACTGGGTTCTTTGTTTTGAAAACTAAGGCTTTCAAAACCTTTAATTTTTACTTTCGAAACTATTGTAAAACGTCCTTTCAAGAGAATTCAAATCTTCTTTTCAAAACTCTCGGCACCTGCCTTTTGAAAACTTTAAAACCTTTCCTTCGAAACCTTTCGAATGTATTAAAGTATCACCATGCAATTATAGAAGCATAACTTCGAAACCATTTAAAAGTACCCCTTTCGAAACCATTGAGTTTAATTTAAAAAATATCTTGTTGGGTCTTAGTGAATACAAGCGAAAGCACCCCTTTTGAAACCGTATATAAAGAGTTTTGGGAAAACAGAAGGCTTCGACTACATCCTCTCGAAAGCTTTGATCACTTGAGTAAAACAAGTTGAAGGATAGCATCGAAACCCCTTTCGACACCATTGCCTTCAAAACCATTAAAATAGTTGGCCACTAGGACCCTTTCAAAAGCATTGGAAAACGGCTAAGTATTTTATAAAATAAGGGTTACCTTTTGAACTCGTTGATGACCTCAATCCCTTCAAAAGGTATAAAGTCGACATGGTGATTTCGATTAGGTTCTATGTACCCTTTCGAAAGCTTTAATTTGAAAACAAGGCATCTCTTTCGAGAGTTACCTATTCGAAACCAAAAAGGCGACATGTTGAAAGCTATGTTAAATCCTTTCGAAAGCATTCTTTAGAAGACATGGCAAGCGACATTTCTTTGGTAAGCAAAATGAAGGCTTCGACCCATCGAAAGCAAGATTTCAACTCCATACTTGCCGCCTTTCCCCAATCCGCTACATACCAAAGCTTTGATACCATGTGTATTGATTCCGACATGGTCGAAGGCGAAAGCGTGAGGTCGAAATGGTAGCTATTGGAAGTGGTGAAACCAAAAACTTAAGCAAAAACTGTTTTATTGCTGTTTTAGGTAAACGCTTTCCAACTAACTTGCCCAGATGTAAAAACATGATTGGTTGCCATAACTTTATCAAAATCTTTACAAAAAGACTATCGAAATTTACCAGAAATTAATTAAGAATAATTAGCAAAATAGCCCTTCCCTTTAACAAAACAATTAAGACATTTAAGTCTTCTTTCTAATATAATTTAATTTCCGTAGTAAACTACTTAGGAAATATCTCCAAATATTATAGAAATTCACTTTTAATATGTTATGTAACATATATAAATTTCGAACCCAAATCTTTCATAAAATAGCCGAATAATATTTAGACCCAATTGTTTATATTTTCCTTTGAAAACTCATATTAAACTATCCGTAACCCGGATAATTACCAAAATTTAAATCCACTTCCAAAATTATGTTTACATAACATATCTAATCCTCATGACATTCGAAACCCATAATAAATGGCTTTAGCCTTAAAAACATGTAACACATTTATCAAACAATCTCGTTTGAATCAATCATATCCAATTACCAAGCATATCATCATTAGAATCTTCATAAAGGTTTTCAATCTAAAACCCGAAAAAATTTGTTCATTGAAAACAAAAGGAAGATGGTATAGATTATTATTCACCTTGATTTGGAAAAGGACTTGAGATTTGAGGTCTAATATGTAAGAAATAAGCAAAAGGACTGGTCTGGAGCCCATCTACTAAACCAATAGGTAGTGTGCCATATTGTATTGCTATATACTTTGCCCAACTACCCCAATAGCTGACGTATTGTGACTAAAAAATTAAAGGATTGTTCGGGATTACTATTTAAATTCAAACAACTAAGGGCATCTGCAGTCGTTGCATTCAACGCTGAATTTGCCAAAAAAACTCTCCAGTGGTAAAATTAAGGGGAAATATTAGGCTTAATGTTCAGGATTCGATTCAGAATCCTGAACTGGGCTTGGGCGCCCGTTTTATGGGTGCCAGTCCAGGGCTTGGGCGCATTAAATGGGCGCCCAAGCCCCCCCTCTCTCCGCTTCCCCCCGTCTTCCAACGGCTATAACCGACCCCTATATTTGAATTCCAACAGCTAAAAACGGTCATATTTTGACCCCCAACAGCTATAAACCATCATATTTAAAATTACAACGCTATAAACAGTCATATTGAAAATTACAACGGCTATAAACGGTCATATTTATGATTTCATTACATATATCAGAATATTATTTAGATTGTAATACACACATCTCTTCTTCTATTACAATTCTATTCTCAATTCCATAATATTGAAAGTATGTCTCATCCGTTTCAATCATATACCGAAGCAATGAATATGGATAGCTGGGATTTTGATTCTCAACCCTTTCAAAATGTTCATCCCCAAACCACCCCCCTCTATCGTTACATTCTTCTGCTCCATGGTCTGGCGATGAAGACAAGGATTTGTGTTATATTTACTGTCATTTTTCTAACGACTCGGTAAAGAGGAACGACCAAAGGGGAGAGGCGTTTTGGAAAAAAGTCATGATTGCGTATAATAAAAAACATGTTGAAAAGACGAGGTCAATGTCTGCAATCACGGATCGTTTTAGGAAGATTAATCGACAAACACATTTCTACGAGTCGCAAATCCATAAAATAAGAACAGCAAATCCAAATGGAATGGGTGGCGAAGCTGAATTGGCAGAGCTTTGAAAAATATGATTTTTCATTTACATTCATTTCTGATCACTTTGTTAATCAAAGAAACCCCACTACTATTAGTTTGCAAACTGCTAGGACTTGCTTGTTAATCAACAAAAATGGAGCTCAAACACCGCAAAAAGCTTAAGATATGTCCAGACGAAGTCGAAGGGGAAGAAAAAAAACAAGTACATCTAATTACAATTCTAGCCCAGGCAATTCTTCTCATATGGACTCAAATGTATGCTAGATGAAGAAGATGAAGAAGCAGTACCCGCATTTGATAAAGACGCTAGACTGATGGGGCAACGAGCAGCTAAGAAGAAAATTGCTGTTCAATCTCAAATCGATTCTCATTTAGCCCTAATGCATGAAAAACATGCGAGAGAAAATACAGAACGTCAAAGAGGAAGTGCAGAAAAGCTTTCCGTGTCAAAAGAATTGACTGAGATTGAGAAGGGCTAGTTTGAGCTAGAGCGGCAATGCCAAGAGACCTTAGTAATGGAAAAGGATGTCACCAGAATGGACCCAATTACAATGCTATATTGGATGGAGTACAAACAACGCATTATTAAGAGTGGATCTGGAACAAAACATATGTAGTTGACGTATTAATGTGATATTTTTAGTTATTGCAGTTTAAATATCCAGGTACCTTCAGTTCATATTTGCAATCATGTGTTATTTTCAGTTTTACAATATTCAATGATATATCATTTTTTCGGATGCATTATGTAGATATTAATATAGATTTACTTCATCAAACATAAATGATATTACAAACATGAAAATTGAAGCATTCTACACTTCGTTACAAAAATAAAAAAAGGCAAACATATGTAATTAAACAAAGATCCACCATCTCCAACTACTGATTTCCATGAGAATTCCAAATATGCTTCATTAAATCCCTTTTGGAGTCTATTATGAATAGCTGCATTATGATATACTTTATGATGATCGTCATGAATTGCGTACTGTCCTTCATTTCGTAGCGTGGTTGTGCGAAACAATTCGGGGGGTTGTCTTGCCCCTTCATACTCGAAATCGGGATAATTCATACCGCTTTCATCTTCAATGATCATGTTATGCAGAATTATACAATAGAACATAATTGTAGTCATTTTTAATCTCTTCCATAATCTACATGGATTGCTGACAATTGCAAACCTTGCTTGAAGGACCCCAAATACCTTTTCTACGTCCTTCCTTTGTGCTTCCTACATTGCAGCAAATTGTTTCTGTTTTGCCGTCATTGGGTTTGCAAATGTCTTTACAATCATAATCCATTTGGGATAAATTCCATCTCCTAAATAGTATCCATGCTCATATGTGTTACGACCAAGAATAAATGATACGGGAGTTGACTTACCTTGCGCCAAATCATTAAACAAATGAGATTGGTCGACAACGTTTAAGTCCTTAAGAGAACCTGGCATTTCAAAGAAAGCATGCCAAATCCACAAATCATGAGAGGCAACTGCTTCTAAGATGATAGTTGGTTTTTTTCTTTGCTGTTATATGCTCCATGAAAAGCTTTTGGACAGTTCTTCCACTCCCAATGCATACAATCTAGACTTCCAAGCATTCCAGACCAGCCTTTGCTTTCATGTATTTCACGCAAGCGCGTTACATCTGCCTCGTTTAGAGAACGAAGATATTTCGTCCCATAAATGTCCACAACTGACTAACATAAGTGATCTAGGTTTTCCATTGTTGTACTCTCT
Organism: Allium cepa; assembly: GCA_030765085.1. Lineage (NCBI taxonomy): Eukaryota > Viridiplantae > Streptophyta > Magnoliopsida > Asparagales > Amaryllidaceae > Allium > Allium cepa. The sequence goes on along the minus strand of CM060930.1, from coordinate 213,410,854 downwards.
GCAATACGATATGCATCGTCAAGGGCATCGACGGGTGTACCGTATGCTAACATCCTCAAAGCAGCGATCATCTTTCGATGCCCACTCAAACCTTATTTTTTTGCAGCGCCCTGCTTATAAACAAAATAATAATTATTCTGCTGAATACTTTCGAGAATTCTTGTAAATAATGGAAGACTCATTCTAAATCGTCATCTAAACATCTCTGGACCGTAAGTTGGATCACGGGCAAAGTAATCTTGCATAAGTGTTTTTTGAAATGCTTGCTGGTTACGGTTGATATATTTCTGACCCACAACGAAACCACCATGTTTTTCATAAGTTGATCCGTATGCTTCACGGTATATCTCCATCAGTTCCTCCTCCTCTTGTTGATGCGCTAACGCATACGCTTCTTCTTTAGAGTCACTGTCGCATAGCAACATAGCTTTTAGTAAATTTCCTGACATTGTTTGATATTTGAGGATAGTTGTTTGATACTTGAATGTTTTGTCAGACTAAATTGAGGTGAACAAGTATGAGATCCACATGGTTATATATATATATATATGACTAATTCTTGAGTGGAGAGAAGGGGGGTCAGTTTGCGGTCAAATCACGTACTGTAGCCACATTCATTTGCCGGTCAAGAATCTCTGCTTTGTTGAGTGGAGAGAAGGGGGGTCAATGTGTGGTCAAATCACGTACTGTAGGCACGTTCATTTGCCAGTCAATAATATCTACTATGTTGAGTGGAGAGAAGGTGGATCAGTGTGCGGTCAAATCACGTACTGTAGCCACGTTCATTTGCCCGTCAAGAATATCTGCTTTATTGAGTGGAGAGAAGGTGGATGAGTATGCAGTCAAATCACGTACTGCGGCCACGTTCATTTGCCGGCCTAGATTCTATGTTGTTGAGTGGAGAGAAGAAATGCCAATATGCGGTCAAATCACGTACTATAGCCACGTTCATTTTTCGGTCAAGATTCTTAGCTTTGTTGAGTGGAGAGAAGGAACATCCATTATATAAATTCACAACTCGTTATCTATTTAAATCTTTTAAAAACCTAACATTATTCAAACTACATTGTCCAACATGACATTTACGTCTCATGAATTGAAGTTGCTTATGCAGCATTGCATTCAAACCGATGAGATGTGCGATAATCAAGAGTCAATGGTAATTAATTTTTGGGACACTCTGGCTGAACTCTATAACAACGACGTGGGCTCTTAAGTCAAACGTACGGCTCAAGAGGTCAGGACTGTATACGGAAACTTTACTAAGGCATGCACGCGTTACACAAAGATTATTAATGAGGTAATATTGAAAAATGTGTTTGAGACTACACGTTCGACTTATGAAGGTCGATATAATTTAAAATATCACACTCCCTTCATTGCCCATGATGCGTACTTCATACGCCAAAATTGGCTAGAAATATTTGGATGGCCTTAAGAAAACAATATTGCTAGTTGGTTATGTAACGTTCGTTAATGTATCGAGGGCTTTCTGAATTGTCTTTTCAAATGATAATGTCTGTTGTTGTTGTCAAAGCTAATGCCTATGTGTAATGTTTGTTTATATATGCTCTCGTGTATTGTTTGTTGTCAGATCAAAAATTAGTGGTAGCACAAGTGTAATGTTTGTTTATATATGCTCTTTCTGATTTACTTATTCATCATTCATAATCATCTTCTTCCTCACTCACAACAAAAAAATTCTTCATCGCAATGCCTTCTTGGCCTTCTTCTATCGATTTAAATGCAGGTTACGTGCCTACGGAATGTCCACATACTGATGAGGATTGGCTTGTCGATTATCAAGAACAACACTATGAAGATGTCCGCGGTCAGTTTCAAAACCTTGAGCAGCTGACACTTCAGGAAGTGGTTGAACCATCATACGAACAACATGTTGTTCATATGGAATATGAACAACCTGAGAACCAGGTTCAAGTAGTTCAACCTCCTACTGAGCAAGAAGTTGAATCGCACCCAGTTTGTTGTCAGTGCGGGCATGAAGTTGAAGTTGTAGTACGTACGGATGGGGAAAATATTGGTCGTCGAATCCAACTATGTCAATTCTGGCCGAATGGTTGCAATTACACGGAATGGTTGGATGATCCTTTATGCCCAAGGGGCATAACCTATGCAAACGAAATAGAACAGGAGATAAGACATCTTAGACTTTCTATACAGGAGTTGTAGTTTAATCGTTACGTCTAGTTTCTTCATATTTGTTGTCTATTATTACTTTGTCGTTTTTTATCAGTGTTCTATGTTCGTATATGTCACTAGTAGTTTTTTTATGTCACTAGTAGGTTTTTATAATTTTTCTATCTACTGTCACTATTGGTTTTTTTATGTTTATATGTAACTAGTTGGTGCTTATAAGTATACACAAACATAAAGAATTCACATTATACACCAACATATATAATTCATAGTATACACAGACATATAGAATTCACATTATACACCAACATGTATAATTCACGGTATACACAGACAATGACATAAAGAATACACAGTATACTCAAACAATGACATAAGTACATTAGCTATAGGAACTGCAACATATAATAAAACATCTACTACGCATAAACTAAAAGGTATACAACTAAAGGGATGCAACGTCGTCGTCGTCAACATCATCACCATCATCATCATCTCCGTCATCGTCATCATCATCATCCACATCACCATCATCATCCCTATCACCATCATCATCATCATCTCCATCATCATCATTGTCATCCCCATCACCATCATTCCCCTAGTCCTCATCATCCCCATCGTCCTCATCTAAACCACCAGCATCATACCCACTGGGACCAGCATCACATCCGCCTTGTGATCCGAAAGGCTCATATATAGCAAGTCTAGCTGATCAATCTACGCCTCTAGCATCTGTGTATGCTGCATGTACATATCATGCATGATGTGTGTATGTGCAAGAGTCATATCACGAAACACACCAAGTAAAACTCTGGCCTGGTCCAATCTAGCAACATACTACATAAAGATGATATTTGACATAGTAAGAAACTAAGCATAAAATAAAGGAAAAATGACAATAACAACAAACTTACCTTATACGAAGGATATAACCCGATTGAAGGCACACCGGGATAGTCGGGGTGAACTGGAAAGACTAAAGGCTGCTCAATCAAAGTATCTGTCACGTCATATGCTCTAAAAGTAGTATCAGGCTCCAACTGCCTGGGAGTCTGGGAGAACTGTGACGGAATCGGGTCAAATGAAACCTGCGGTACCTGAACTCTACCGGCTGCCAGATAAGGTCCTATATGATCAGAGTTGGCCCCACGAACATAATCTGGTACGATGAATCTGCGGGGTGCTACTCTAGTCCAATAAGCATCGTAATCCCCATCGATGAAGAAAGTACTACTATCCACCCATCCAGCCTGTCGTAGAGCATCTAAGTACTGATCGCCGATCACACTATGTCTACCAAACATGTCCTCGCAAGATAAAAGATCATATGGTATACGACGATCACCCGTAATCTGATAAGCACATCTCTCTCCCAAATACCACATAGGCATAAATGCAGGTGTATGCAAAGCAACCCTACGTCTAGATAGTGAAGACGCAACGTTCAAGGGATGGTCGTCCACCAGAAGACCTGCATCTGCTAGATGAGTCCAATGTGAGGTCCAAGCAGTCCGAATGACGTTACCTCGACTACGCATATCAAGCTTTGACCTAGCCTCCATCAAGTCATGCCATACACCCAAGGGGACATGATGTACATACTGCATAGTCTCCCATCGTCTCATCCTAGGGAAGTAATGCTCAGCAGCCTGACTAGCCGTGTCCTGGATGCGGGATGCATGTTTGTCGTGTACTCGTAGTACCATAACGGCAAAATATACCAAAAAACATACATCTGCCTGACAATGCCAAGCGCAAATGAATCAAGAGCGGTATATAGGGTGCCTAATATCGTTGTGCCTCAGTCAATGGTATGTAGCTGGTCTAATCTGACAAGAGATGCTAAATAGCCTAGTCTAACCATACCTTTTTTGTTCGAAAAAAAGATCGAACCAAACAGGTACAACAGAAATGCTCTAGTAACTGCATCCGTCATATCGGCTCTAGCTATATAACTGGTGATGTACTGCTGCAAGTAAGTCAACTTAACAGAACCACTAGTGACGCAGGTAACATCTATCAGTGGTAAAAAAAAGTAAACAGATGGGGCTACTCGTATAAATCATCAAATGAAAAAGGTCGAAGACCATGCCATTCAATCTCAATCCCAGTAAACATGTAGAAATCAACTGGGGTGATATCAAGCTCAAAATCTGAAAAATGAAACTTATGCGCTGTGGGCCACCACCTCTCAGCTAATGCCTGAATGAGAGGTCGATCAAAGGACTGAACAGGCCTAATTGACAAAAAAAGACTAAAGGGCTAGCCTGTAGCCTCTCAATAATAGGACCGGGAAGATAGTCATAAAACTGGATAATGCACTTAGCCCAACTACCCCGACAGTGAATGTAATGGTCCTATAGATAATTTATGAATTAATAATTTTTGATAGAGTAAGGGTTATTTAATATGAGTATGTAATATACATATTAAAATAACCAGCGATAATAATTTGCAATTTATACATGTATGGTCGTCAAAGCGGTTTCGGCTCTATGCCGATAACCATCTGGCAGCTCGTGTAGTACACGAAGATCGTCTGGTGAAACTCCAGTCGGTGGCGGAACGTGTAATGGTCCAACTTGCTCCGCTGGATGTCTGTGAACCGTTCTTCGGCAATTTTGGTTGGACGCGGCGGCATTTCGTTTCGATTTTCTAATTTAAAAAAAAAATTAAAATGAAAATGAGAGTAGAAAGTGAGGATGGGAGGGTAGGCGAGGGTGTTATGTAGGGGGTGGAGTTTAGGCGCCCATTTTATGGGCGCCTGTTGTTCAGGCGCCCATAAAATGGGCGTCTGATTATCAATCGCCCATTAAATGGGCCCCTGAGGCCAGTCGCCCAGACGTCCATTTAATGGGTGTCGGGCCACTGGGTGCCCACCCTAGATTAAGGGCTGAATATTTAACCCTTAACCCACTGGAGATGCCCTAAATAATACACTTTATAATATCACATATCTACCTAATAAACATTATTTCATGGTTAATATACGAAAAATGTGTCCATCATGTATTAATATATTATTTAGGTCCACGGGTGCGGCGCAGTGGAAAGAAGACTTAGGTTCTGATAAAAAGACTCAGGTTCGATTCTCACCATGTGCTTCCTTATCCTATGTAAATTTACCAGATGGTATGGGGGCTTGGATCAGCGGACGCTTTACTATACCCTCCTCGGGTGTTTACCGGCGGATCGGGTTCTTTTGAGTTTTAAAAAAAAAAGGTTATTTATTATTTAAAATTGTACATCGATCGCATCCAATGTTGTAAAGATACGATGAGTGTATCCCTCTAGCAAAATCCGTAGTTGAAAAATCGTCGTCTCTAGTGCTGGAGCAATATGTGATGGGTTTGCAAGCTCCTCTGTCTGATGTCAAAAAGTACATCTTACAATTATGGTTACACGTGGCGGCATTTCGATGGTTTTTTAAATAAAAAGTAAAAAAAATTAAGGAAATCATGAGGAAAAAGAGGTTGGACGTTCAGGCTCGGACGCCGATTAAATCAGTGTCCATAGCCTGAGCGCTGATTTGTTCAGCGTTCAATATCGGACGTTGATTAAATCAGCGTCCAAATCAGGACGCTAGGTGTAGGATATACCCCTCAACATTCACTAACATTAAGGGCAGATCTGGTAGAATGCTTAGAGGGTTGTGAATAGTAACCTCTAGACCACCTTATTTCGTGCGGACATGAACAAAATTCAAACTTGAATTGAGAAATATTCAATAAATATGCCCTAAATTTCAAAGTGCGGCTAATGCCGGGTCAAAATTTAAAATTGAGCTTTCTTCCAAAATCAACTTGACATTTTATAATTATGCGACTGATTCTGGAGCATAGTAACCACAGATTAGTATGGATCTCATATTAAATTTGGTTTACTACCAAAGCTAGTTATTGTGACTTCTGGGGTTGCATATTGGATTTGTATGCCGAGTGGCGAAAATCAGGGTTGATTCAAACTTCGGTCTCTTAAATTTTGGGGATTATTTTTATTCCAACTTTTTTATTTGAGCTAAATTGTCAAAAGTAGTTATTTCAGTTTTATATACGGTAAAGCTTAAAATTGTTAAGTTTTCGTTGGAAGGATCGGGCTTCGTAGGTGAACACTTGATATTTCCAACCCTACACATATCTGGATAAAAATTATGTCATTGTTTCGATTCAACGTCTGATCCTTCATTCACATCTTACACTGAACTGCCCTAAAAGCTGGTAATTTTCTTTCAAACTGTATCAACTAGTATGATCTTAGCAAAATCATTTGTATCATGATTATTTGAGTAATCAGTGTTATGAAATAAATAGATTCACTTTTCCATTACATGATTTAGTAGTAGTTCTTGTTTATTGCATATCTCTACATTATCATTAGAATGCTTAATGAAGTTGATTCCACTTGCGTATGAGAAGGTTGGACTTCTTTAAATGTGGCTATTTGACATGCTTTTAGAACCAAAGGCAAAGGAATGAGGACCAGTCACTGTCATTGGTTATTTTGATTTTGAGATCTCCGTCACCTTCATTACTTGCCATCTACAAACTCTATAATCATATTGATTATAAGACCTGATATCAGTGTTTCGTTTCCATTAAAAGAAATGATTTTACACCGTTATAAATTACTCCTTTTCACAATTCTAATATTAATACATTTTTCCTTCTCAGTTGGTAGGAGCACCATAACTCCTTCCACCCCGTTAACCGACAATGAAACTCTAGTCTCTGATTCTGGCTCTTTCTGTCTTGGTTTTTTCAGTCCAAACCCAAAAAATCGATACATCGGTTTATGGTATAACAAAATATCCGACAAAACAATATTATGGGTTGCAAATCGGGCAAACCCATTATCAAACTCACCCGGAGTCTTATCCATCACAGCAGACGGAACACTCACCATCGCCGACAAAGACTCGAGGGTAGTTTGGTCATCAAACACGACAACAAAGCTAAGCAATCCTGTAGCTCAACTTCTAGACAGTGGAAATCTTGTAGTCAAAGAACTTAATGATGATACCTCAAATTATGCATGGCAAGGCTTTGACTACCCAACCGATACTCTGCTCGCTGATATGAAGTTTGGGGTAGATTTTATTACAGGTGTGAACCGTACCATAACTGCATGGAGAAGTCCTAGTGACCCTACCCCAGGGGAGTATATATCATATATGGACACTAGGGGAGTCCCTGAAATGATTCTGGATGATGGTAGAAAGAGAATATTTAGGACAGGACCTTGGGATGGGAGCAAGTTAAGTGGCTTACCATACGTGGGGACATTTGATGGCATCAGTTTTACTTTTGCGAGTAATAAGTCAGAGGTGACCTATTCTTTTCATCTCAGTCCATCGATATTGTCGAAATTAGTCATTAGTCCAGCTGGGAATATACAAAGGTTACTTTGGATAAGTGATAGCGCTACATGGTATCCTTTCTGGGTTAATCCAAGCGACAAGTGCGATCATATAGGGACCTGTGGAAATTATGGCTTATGTGACATGACATGTAATTGTTTGACGGGATTTGTGCCCAAAAATTTAGTGAATTGGAATGTATTAAAAGATGGAAGTGATGGATGTATCAGAAAACATGAGTTGGATTGTGCAGGTGGAACCGATGGATTTGCGATTGTAAAAAATGTCAAGGTGCCACAAACTGAAAATTGTAGGGTTGATTTGAGTTTGAACCTTGATCAGTGCAAGCAATTGTGTTTGAGAAGTTGCAATTGTACTGCGTATGCTAGTGCCGATAGTAGGGATAATAGCGGATGTTGGATTTGGGTTGGGAGTTTGTTTGATATTCGGAGTTTCGAGAATTTCGGTCAGGATTTGTATGTACGTGTTGCTGCGATAGATGTGCCTAAAGGTATGTTGGTGGTGTTGATTCCATTTTGACCTCAAAATGGATTTTGAGTATTTTGTAGGATATGTTACTACCCATTTACATCATTTTTAAAACCGTTTATAAACATAGCCAACTTTTTGTAGCATGGTAAAATGATGCCACTTGTACCGGCATTATTTTGAATAGCGGAAGTGCGCTATGTTTTTAAAACTGTGCACTAACGCTAATTTAAATATCAGCATCATTGGTACAATTTTTTAAATAGAAAATGTTTAATTTGAAATAACACAGCAAAGATTTTAATCTCATCCATCTCGCTTGAGATATTGTCCGAAATTTTTTGCATGGACGAGGCGAAATGTCGAATCTTATTCATATCTCATTTGATATTTTTCTCAACTAACATATTAAAATCTCAATCGAAATCTGAACCAAGTTCCTAATTCAAGATCCCAACCCTAATTATATGTTCTCTTTTGTACATTTTTTTATTACCTTTTAAGTAGGTCCAAATAAAATTATCCTGCCAATTATTATTTAATTATTCTTCTAATCATTTTTTTGGATAAATCACAACAAATGATTTCGTTTTTTTCTTTCTAATTTGATTCTTCAGTTACTACCGAATAAATTAAGCTAGTACTCTCCTTCAAAAAAAAAAAAAAATTAATCTTCTCTTTTTAGTGCATCTGCTATCTCTATGTAATCGAGTATGTTATAATTTTTATTTTAGATAACAACCATTAAAATGTTAAATTCTAAACTCATTAGTTACTATGAGATTGTCAGGTAATGTACTTTAAGATTGATATATCGACCAGAGATGTACACCTAAGATGCACTTGCACCATTTGAGATATCATCTGATACGTTTTTTGTGAGATGAGATGTAATCAAAATATGGGATTTGAAACTTTAATAGTAAGTGGACTGTGTGTGTATGATATATTTTACATTATCATTCAACTTTAATAACTTGTAAAAAGTAGACCAAAAAAAATTCTTATTTTATAAGATTGTGTTTAAATTTACAGATAAAATAGATTACTTCGTTAGGACTAATCAATGTTGGCTGGGAATTAAAGTTTGACAATTGTGGATGTTTACAATGTAATTTCTATTTTATAGTTTGACAACTATGACATTATATTTGTAATTGTGAAAGTTCAAAATTATATTTCTTGTCACTTAAGCAAAAAATCTGTGCACATTGCTCAAATTTAACCGGTATCAATGTGCATTTAAAGCTGTATAATAAAATGGAGTTATTTTTCATTTTTAAATACTTGGTTTTTACAATATTAAACTACAATTGATGCAGATTAACATGAATATATTTGATCTCCATCAATTCATCAGTTGTGAACAAGTGTGAATGCTTGATTAGATATGAAGTGAATGTATAAATTTGTTCCAAAGTTGATTAACATCAGCTTTTATTATTACATCTTTGTGCTTATGAATTTCTAACCATGATATGAAAGTCATGATTCGTGAGACGTACTAAAAGTGACCAACTTGTCTCAATTTGCTAGGTGAAAGATCACAAGATGGAGAAGTAGTCACTATAGTGGCCAGTCTAGTGGCTGCAATTTTGCTGCTAGGTTGTGCAGGTTGTTGCATATGGCGAAGGAAGAAGAGAAAACGTAAGATAACACAAGAAATTGTGATGGCATATATGAAGCTTAAATTCTACAGTAACATTTTCTAAATTCATTTCCTTTATCCAGAATTTTTGGATGCAAATCATGAACAAAAAAGTGAAGCAGTTGATCTTCCAATATTCGATTTTGAGACAATTGCCACAGCAACGGACTCCTTCTCATCTGCTAATAAACTTGGAGAAGGTGGTTTCGGTCCTGTTTACAAGGTTAGCATGTTGTCTTAAGCATTGTGCATTGTTAGTGTATGTAAATCAAATCATATATCTATGAAATATTTGATTTTTTTACTCATCATTTAAACCGCTTCTGATTTTGGCAAAATTTTATACTAATTACAAATACAGTCCACTTTCTGCCAGCATGGCAAAAAAGGACTAACTGTGTTGATGCTATTTAAGATATCGACAAACACCGGTATTGGAACATATTTCGAGCTATTTCAAATAGTGCTATTGCAATTTTTTGGAAAAGAAATATTTATACTAGTGATATGTGAACTGGCGTGGTGCAAATAAAATAACCATCTTCTATAATGCTAACAAAAGGTGGATTATATTTGTAATATGCTTTAGAACATGGTTAAATTTTATAACTATTGAAAATAATGACCAAAGTGATAAGATATTCTTGTATATTAAAGTAGAAAGTTGTGCTCTATCAAAAATCAAAACCGAAAGTAAATAAACAGGGTAAACTTGGAGATGATCAAGAAATAGCAGTAAAGAGGCTCTCCAAAACTTCGGATCAAGGTATAGAAGAGTTCAAAAATGAGGTTATGCTTATTGCAAAGCTTCAACATAGAAACCTCGTTCGGCTTCTTGGTTGTTGCATTCAAGGAGAAGAAAGGATGTTGATATATGAATACATGCCCAACAATAGTTTGGATGCATTCTTATTCAGTAAGTTTTCATCTCTTTTGAGTGCATATTAACAAGTTTCTGTTGATCTTGAATTTCTTTTTCCCATTTTAAACATATTTGGCAACTATTTATAAGTATTAAAAAATCCTTATAAGTTACTTATCAATGTTGCATGTTTGAAAACAACTTATAATGAGAGAAAGTAAGTTAACTAAAAGTAACAAGTCATAAACAAGTACATACTTATGATATATTTTGTTTTCTCAACCACATTATATCAAAGTTTCAAATCACTTTTACTTTTTACTATTTACTTAGAACTACTCAAAAGTTACAATGAAAAATTACATTTGAGCAGTTGCCACAAAAAAAAGGTTCCAAACAAACTCATCATATAAATGTGAAACTTCGATATTTCATTCAGATGAAGAGAAAAAGTTATTGCTGGATTGGAATACTCGATACCAAATCATTATTGGCATTGCTCGAGGTCTTCTTTATCTTCACCAAGATTCCAGATTCAGAATCATCCATAGAGATCTTAAAGCTGGAAATATTCTTCTTGATACAGAAATGGAGCCTAAAATCTCTGATTTTGGCATGGCAAGAATCTTTAGTGGCGATGAAACAGATTACAATACCAAAAAAGTTGTCGGAACATAGTAAATCGCTACAAATATTGATTCTTGTTTATGTTACTAGCATTGCTTATATTCAGCTTAAGGAAAAATAATAATAATAGAACTAACAGTTACTACATTGATATGTGCAGTGGATACATGTCGCCTGAGTATGCAATGGATGGTACTTTTTCGGTGAAATCAGATGTATATAGTTTTGGTGTATTGGTTCTAGAAATTATAAGTGGAAAGAGAAACAAAGGAGTTTATGCAAAACCTCCACATATAAATCTTCTAGCTCAGGTGAATATTTTACTTTGTATTTTGTTTTTTTAAAGGTGAAACCCAATACACGATGCTTCCGTACGATAGCGGACTCTGCGGAGGTTGATAATGTGCGCAGTATTTTGCTCGTATTGCGAAAAGCCTGTTTTCCGACACGAACTTATCGTCCAGATCACTGTGCGGGTGACTTAACCGATGCGCTAAGGTTCCACCTCCGGATTTTGTTTTTTAACGTAGGATAAAATTGCATGTAAGTATGTTTAGAGTTTATACAAAGAATGTAGCAAGAAAATTATTTCCATGCAAACATTTTGTTTTGTTTTTAAGTAAGGCATTTAAATTTTATTGCTAAACAAATGAAATCAGTCCAAATACATAAATTTCCATGGGACCTCATTGTATTCTTAATTTCTGAATTACGTGTTCATTATTTTTTTTTTCATTTTTATTTCGTAATTGGAAATAACAAAGGGTGGTTGGGCAAATATTTTGTTCGTATTGATAGTGATTACTTGTTTTAATTTGATTGGTTGGTTGCTATTATTTTATCAATTTATTTGTTATTATTAATATTTTTAAAAGGAAAACCGATGAGTAAAAAAACTGCCCAGCCGCATGGTTGGTTGCTATTGGCTTCGGAATAGTACTTTTTATACAGTAATTCTAAAATGCCCGGCTTTTGTACCAGGGATTAAGCCCGAATGAATCTTCACTGCTGAATAATTCAGCTCCTCCTATATTCAGCCGTTGGATGCAAATTCGTTCCTTCCGCATGTATTATATTTCGGGCCCTGTAGCAGCATTCCTTTTTATTTTCTTATTGTTGTTTGTGTAGTTTAAATCTTCTGAAAAAAAAGGCCATAAATCTTTGTTTTGTTGGGTTTGTTTTTTATACTCTCTGATAAAGGCTAGAAAATCCTAATTGTACAATACTTCAAATTTATAAACCAAAAATTAGCAACAAACAGTTTCAAACTTATTTTCAAAAACATTAGGCACACCTTTATTTACAAACTTTTTTCACTTTCGGCCTCTCTCTCAAAAGCAAGTTTCATGAAAGTGCCTTGTAATTATTTTCAATGAAATATTGCAGTTTTTTCTGCAAATATTATAGTTAAAATTGTAAATATTTGCAGCTAAAAAGCGCAAATATTTATAGGAGAAAATGGAATTTTTCTGAAAACAATTCCATCGGTGTTTCGTGGAACACATTTTTGAAAAGAGGTGCAAGTGTATTTGAAGCTTATAGAAGGATGTTTGATAAAACTTTCGTTTTATTTGTTTATTTATTTACTTGATCTTATAAGACGGCAATAAAAGATGTTTTTCTTCTTCTTAGTTTGTATGATTAAGGCAACATTGTGAAGACTTTGTCAGTCACTTTGATAAATCACATTAACTATGTTCCGAACTATTTTTTATATCATATATAGGCATGGAGCTTATGGAAAGAAGGAAACATCATCCAATTGCTTGATGCTTCAGTTACAAACTCATACTTGAGCAATGAAGCAATAAAGTGTATGAAACTTGGTTTATTATGCGTACAAGAAAAACCAGAAGACAGGCCATTGATGTCCTCAGTAGTACAAATGTTCAACAGTGAGATCAGTTCTCTGCCTTCGCCTAAGCAACCTGGATTTGCAGTAAAAACAGATTTTGCAGAAGTACCCTCTTCATGGAGTAATCATGATTCTTATTCTTGTGATGAGGTGACTATAACTGTCGTTGAACCTAGGTAGCGGTTAATGATCTTATGTATTTTTGTTTGAAATTTCTACTTGTAGAAGCATGCATAGTCAAAGTCTTATTATTATTATTATGATTATTATTTTAAATAGAATTATCACAGTGACGTTGTCGTTTTCCCGTGTTATAAGTTGTTGAGGCTTTCGATTCAAATTATATGTTATTTTGAAGAGGGTTACATGTACTTCACTATGAAAAAGAAGGAAGATCGATAGGAGCATTGAGTAGGAAGGTATGGTAACCGCAAATAGGTTGCGGTATGTTAATGCAAGGATAAATTAATGACACATTTGCATGCATTGTTCACAAATGCAAAAGAAAAATAATCATGTGTGTTCATTATTTTTAAAATGGAAATGCATAAATTATTGGATCAGATGTGCATGAGATGACAAGAAAATAAATGCGGACGCACGTTATGTAATAATATATAAGCAAATGGATATATATATATATATATATATATATATATATATATATATATATATATATGTGTACGCCGTCTTGAGGAGTTCAGTTTATAGAGCTGATTTTTGGCTAACAACAACCATCAAGCCATTAAACGTTGAAAGAAGGACGTTCAAGGCATTGAAAGTGACATTGCCAAATCAGGTCACAACGACTATTGGATAAGCATCAAAGCATTCACTGTAACTTAGTGATGTCGTGTACTTTTTATTTGTACGCTGTTTTAGTCAATTATGAATATTATTATGTACTCAATGTTAGGGTTATCTCGCATGTTTATTGGAGGAACGACAATTCAAATTGGAAAAAAGTCTTACATTGCTAAATAACATGGACAAGTGATGTATAAATATGAGTTGGTAAGCACGTAACATTGAGGATTCTTTTTGTTACAATAAAGTGTGTGTCAACCCATATGCGTATGCCACATACTGGAGATGGAGAGTTTGGTCCGACCGTCGTTACACAACAGTGGTATCACTTGTTGAAACTTGCTTTCTAAAACTCAGGCATACACACAAATATGGAAGGAAAGCTTACTTTATTGAATTAAGAAAACTAGCTTTATAAACAGCCTTTTACAACTGAAAATAAAGAAAGCAACAACACACGATGCACTCTAACTCCTATTATCATGGTTGAACCGTTCAGAACAGTACTCCCCAAAGAATAGGGTTTATAGACCGTTAAATAGATGCAGAAACAGTAACTACAACACAAACAAACGAAGAGTACAACATAACCCAGTAAGCCTTAACATTTCCTCCTTTAAACTGAGTTGCCTGAAGCAATCAGTTTACTTTTGTTGGTAGCTTGCACACTCCAAGCCAGCTTCTCAACTTCTCAAAAGTTTCCAACTTCAATGCCTTTGTCATGATATCCGCCAACTGATTGCGTGAGCTGTAGTATTCTAATTTAAAGACACCATCACTGCATAGATCACGAATAAAGTGAAATCTAACATCGATGTGTTTACTTCTTCCATGCATTACTGGGTTCCTTGATAACTTTATAGCAGAACTATTATCGCAGAAAATTGTAGTAGACTCACTTTGCCTACACTTCAGTTTTTCAAGTACTCTTCTCATCCACACGCCTTGACAAGCACATGTAGCTGCTGAGATAAATTCAGCTTCAGTGGTGGAAAGTGTAACCACTGGCTGCTTCTTAGACATCCACCCCACTGCTCCATCACTCATCATATAGACATAGCCTGAGGTGCTTCTTCGATCGTCAACATCACCAGCAAAGTCACTGTCTGAAAAAAAAATCAATTCTTCTCCATTCTCTGCTCTTCTTGTGTAACTAATTCCTAGCTCAGCTGTCCCTTTTAGGTATCTCAGCACTCTTTTTGCAGCAGCCATATGCAGTTCGGTTGGCCTCTCCATGTACCTACTTATCAAACTGACTACAAACATGAGATCGGGTCTGGTAACTGTTAGGTACATCAAGCTGCCTACTAATTGCTTGTATTGAATTGGATCAACACATATGCCTTCTTCATCTTTCATCATCCGGAAGCCTGGTACAATTGGATTTTTGACTGAGTTTGAGTTTGCCATACCAAAACGTTCGAGTACTTCCAGAGCATATTTGCATTGGCTTAAGAAGATACCTTCTTCATTTTGGACAATCTCCACTCCTAAAAAGAACTTCATTTTTCCCAAGTCTGACGTGTCAAACTTAGACTTCATTGAGGCTTTGAATTCTTCCATCATTCTTGGACTACTCCCTGTGATAATTTGTAACATCCCGCCTTTTTGCATGATTTAAACAGACACACGTGCCAATTCAAACCATACGTAAGGGCGGATTGTTATGAGATAAATAAGAAAACAGAGAAAGAAACAGAATCTCACAGCGGAAGGATAAAATATAATAATCAAATATACAGTTCATAAATCTGTTTACAAAAAACTTTGATTTATTTATACAATACATATCAGAGTACACATACCATATAACAATGCAGCGGAACAATATGAGTGTAGTGAAACCATATTATCTATAGTAATAATAATAAAATCTTCGTCTTCTTCCTCCGGAAATAAAATCTTCAATCCTGAAACGCTCGGACTGACCCGAGCGAATTGAAAAGACAAAATACTCGAGTCAGAACTAAAAGATCTTATGTAAGTTAAATTAACAGAAATAAATATGAGTACAGCAACTCAAGAGATGCTCGAGATTTTCACCTTCTAAGGATCTGTTAAACTATTTACTATGTAGTATATTGCGCTACTATAATAGTGTCTAATTGTAAAATAAACTTACTTTTAAATAGCGTTAAGGCTTTACATTTTCCACCTTAACACATTTATATATTCCCATAGTCTATACAGTACCGTAATCTCCCCCGTACTGGGCGTCGTCAGAGGGCACTCCATAGGTATGGTACAAAACAAAATCGTATAAGGCGCGCTAGGGTAGGTGACACGGCACAACTAGGCAATGCCAGGGTAGATATACCAATTACGCTTCCGGGCCGATGGAAACGCGCAGCGCGCAGCTGCCGCCCACCTCGAACAAACTCCCCACATCAAAGAAATCAAAAGTGAAGGTGGCCACCGAAAAACCCAAAGTCAGAGTACAGTATCGAAGGGAAGTGTCCGATCAGAGGTGCTACCTCATTAACCCGTCAATCGCTCCTATTTTAGCCACCTTATGCCAACTCACGGGAGTTGGGTCCACGTATTTACCTTACAGGAAACGCCGCCACCAACCTACTTCATTATGGAATCTCCACCGCGTACACGGTTAGTCAAAGTGGTTTTCGGTATCGACAGAGAGTATGTCCATATCCGATCCTGGTCTCTTTGCCAACCAATCGTTATTATAACACCGCGGTTATTTAAAATAATTATACTTTAAAACCAGAATAAAATATCCATTTCAAAACCATATAAATATGATATCATTTCCTTTTAAAACCCGAATTAATACGATATCATTTTATTCCAATATATATACTTTCCAAAATCATAGGGTTTTCAAAGTAAATATTTAGAGGTCAAAACTCTTGAATATAAAATTTCAAATTATACTACCTTGAAAATCATAACTTTGAAACAAGTTTCCATCTCTTAAATGGTCAAATATTAGATTACTTTTATAAAACAAAATAGCTTCTTTACATTTCACAAATCAATTCCAAATATCGATTTAAACTTCCAAATACCATTTTAATTCTTATGTTTCAAAGCTTTAAATATTTCACCATTTCAAAAACAACTCATTTGACAAACCCATATATATCAAATTCAATTACTTATTATTTAGACTTGAAAAGTTTACTTAATGAATTCGATATAATCTAAGTAAAACATTTATCTTCACATAACTGGATATTCTTTCAATTTATTATATATTCATTTAAATCAACCTGATATTCATTTAAATCACTCTACACAAAATCAAGTTGTAAATCATATCCTTTAAAAATTCTAACTTTTTATTAAATTCCAATTTAACTTAATATTCATCTTCAACCTTATTCTCTTTTAAGTCATTAAAACTCTAGAACTTAAATTTCAAATAAATGCTTGATCTCAAAAAATCAAACTTTATTTTATACTCCAAATCCATTTTATACAAAGTTTAAAACCCGGAATTTACTATATATAAATAACCTTTATTAATAACCAAATCAAAACCCATAAACCATATATATAGCTTTACAAACTATAGAAAACATTTCAAAAATAATTTTATATATATACCGCGGTGCCTGTATAAAATTTTCTGCCATATGATCAAGTGATACGGATGTTTATCATTTCAATCCGCAATTTAAAAATAAAAATACGGTTGTATATCATTTCAAACCGCAATCCCGAATGAATGAAATGCATAGCAACTTGCAATTAATAAAATTAATCATCCATTCATCCATCAAGTCATACATCCATTTATCAAAGTCATCATCTAATTTCAAAAAATCATCAATACATAACAGGTGATAAATAATGGTATCAATTATCAGTTTATACTCAAAATAAATTTAATAAATGTTAATTGGCAGTTTATATGCAAAAATAAACGTAAATTTAACTCGCGGTTAATATGAAATAAAAATTTAACGTAACTATGACTGGCAGTTAATATGCAATTAAATAAATTCTAACTGTCAAATTTATGCAATAAATAAAATTAATTAATAGTTATATTAAATGAATGCGATTTATCAGAGATAATGAATAAAACATGCCAAACAGTCATAAATAAATTTCTACTCATATCTAAAATTAATTTAACAAACATAAGAAATTTTTGAAGTTGTGAGTGGGTTAAAACACTCACCTTTTGAATTTAAATCGAATTTAAATTCGATTTAAACCAAAATTCGACGGTCTTCAAATCTGTCCAAACCAGCCTCATCAGATCCGAAATTTTATTATGATCCTAACAATAAAAGTTGCGTGTAAAACGGATGTTGTATGTGGAAGTTATGATAATTTGAACGAGTTGAAATCTTAAATATAAAACAAGTAAAATAAACCAAGCATCAACTCACAAAGGCCCACGTCATCACTTCCAACAGCACCTGTACACGAGAACCTGGTCAACGCACTACCCTAACGCACGCAAGCAGCCGCCTCTCTCAACATCTACGTCACCACGCGCTGCCCCCAGATGATCGCCGGCTATCGCAGCCAACAAAATCTCGCCGCCGACCTTCATGAGGTCGTGAACCCCACACCTCAACGCCCCACGCGGCTTACTGCTGCCGAGACTCTCCCAGCGGCCGGCAATAACAAACCCTAATCGAATTGTACAGGCCGATCCAACCGTCGTCTTTCCAAACAAACTTCACCGATGAGCTCCCAATAGTCCTCTCCACACAACCATACCCTTGATTGCACGATCGGCCATAGATCATCACACGTCAACGAACGGCCGAGGTTAAATCGACAAATTCTGATCAACCAATAAACTGAATCAAAAAACGAACACCACCAGGAGATTACGCTTTTCGAGAACTATGACATATATTTTTTTTGAATTTTTCTCGAGACTTGAATTTTTACTTGATTTTTGAAGAGAATTGGATCTGAAATTTGCATCCACTGAGGAAGAGAAAGAGTCGAAGAAATGAACGTACAGCCAAATGACAATAGATGGAGGCTAGGGTTTATCACAGCCTATTTATAGACAAACTGCAAAAGAATAGGTGGGCACGAATTACGAACGTGTTAAACGGTAGTTGGTCCAAAAGCCCGTTCTGACCCCGAAACGAAATTTGTTAAACGCATATATCCAAATAGGTATTTTAAAATATTCTGAACGCGACGGAAAAAGTTTCACGTCCAAATTCGATCGTATGAAGAAGTTATGCTGAAAACAATATTTCCAAATTGATTTCAAATTGATTTTAATTAAATCGATTTCAAGGCGTTTCGCGTTCGTACGATCAAACGACAAGTCCGATTGATACGAAACTTGAAACCCTACAATAATTCACTGATACGGATCCGACGAAACTGATTTCGTCGAAATCCGAGTCCGTGGCCAAAATGGCTACTTTTATATTAATTAAATAAAAAAAATTAAATCAATCAAATCGAATTTTATATTTCAATTATAGAGTTGACAATTTATCGCCTTAATACTTCTCCATCATTTGCAATTTTTTAAACAATATTTAAATGTCCTTTTATAGAAGATAAATTTACCAATTTCAAAGTCCTATCTTAAATTTCATTATATTCAAAATTATAAATTTTAGTTCCCAAAATTTCTATAAATTAAATAATCAATGTTTATCCCATCTATAATTTTTTTTAAGTAGATGGATTCGATGTTGGGTTCCAACCTATATTTTATAAAGTCCTTGAATTTTAGTTTAATCTCTATAAACGTAATATTTAAATGTTAATTTCATTTCTTTTGCAATACTTTGAATTAAACTAAAAATATCACTTTCTATACTTTAAATCTATACTCCCATTGATTTATTAAATTTGCACTTATTATGCATACTTTTTAACAACTCATTCATAACTTTGAATCTATTCCCCGAATTTCACATTTCTATTATTACATAAATTTGAATTGATTACTATTTATTTTTATTGCTTCACTGATAAATTTAATATTTGCATTGGTTTTGCTTATACTAAATAAATTTCCCCATATTAATAAGGTTTCAAAACAATCAACAACATTTCCTTAGCCCAACCCCTTTTCCAATTATTTTCCTTCAAATAATTCATGTCTCTATAAACTTACGTTTACACTTTATAGCTATTTTAATATACCATTTCCAACACTCTTAACCCTTATCTTTAAGTTCACCCACTTGTAATATTAAATTATATTTATTACAATTCAATGTTGGCATCTATTACTATTAATTTATTCAATGTTTACTGCCCCTTATTTCAATTTCTTCCATTTACAGTTGCGACTTTACTATTCACAGTTACTTTTGTATACTCCTTTACTATTTAAACCAAATATAACAAATTCCAATTAAATCCAATTATTACCTTTAAAATAAATCGTAACATTAGAATATCTCTATTAAATTTGAATGTTTCATTTAAGTTTATAAAGGATCCACTTGCATTAACATAAATTTTTAAATTTATTCCCATTTACGGTTAATAAATGTTATATTGCATTAACCAAATTTAATATCTTCCTTTAATTTCACATCTTCAAAGTATATCTAGGTAAAATCTTTCCACTACTTAATTTATTGAATCTTATGCAATCTTACTATGAACAAGTTTTAAATTACCATTAACTGTACATTAAATTACTATTCAAAGTATTTATTCATAATTCAATTCGATATATACGTTTGTTTCCTTCTATTTGATAAATAACCCAGTATACCTTTACATACGGTCATTTCATTCCATTCATTTATGGGTATTGCATTGAAATCAAATTTATTAGCTAATATCACAATATTACCATTTATCACAATTGGCTTACAAACTTTTATTCAATATCCTAAATAAATAACATACTATTAAATACTTACTCTTGTTTTCTCATATTCCATTAAAAATCAAATCACAACTTTTTACATTATTTTATTGAATTGGAATTTCATTTTTATATTGTTAACCTTTAATTACACTTATTTATTTAACCAAATTAAATCTATGAAATTTTATGGGTCGTTACACTCTCCCCCACTCAAAACTTTTCGTCCCCGAAAAGGAAAAAGAAAGGAGAAGAAAGAATTAAGAAACAATACATCTTATTCAAATATTTAACTTATACACAATAATTTACTAAATTTATTACCTTAAATAAAATATACCCGTTCAATAATCATTATATCTTTTTATACTTATATAAATAAAGTTTGGAAAACATTTTCAGAATAATTCCAAGTTCAAAAATTACAGAAAATTTTGGCAGAGTCTCCTTTGTACGGAGAGGCTCGGGAGAAATATATATCAAAATATAACAATTTATATTCATATATTATCCAAAATATAATATCCCATCACGGAAAAATATATAAATAGCGTTATAAATCGTAATCCGAAAAGTACCTATTTGTCGGGCAAATTACCGCTTATTATATGGAACCAAAAGCAGTAGCAATTGCTTCCATAACCTGCATTTCACTCATATAATCCAAATGGTTAACAATTATATAAAGTGAAATTAAGCGGTTTCAAACACTAACAACCAATCAGTACAACAACCATCAAAACAGCATACACAACAAATCCAAAACAACCATTCAACAAACAAACAAATAGTTGTTCGGATTCAAAACTTGAAATTGTACGGAATGGAAATAACTATCAAGTGCATCATTTACTCAACAGTCTTAGATGGAACAAAATAGATTATTTATTCATCCAACAATTTAAAATTTCCTTACCCAACCAACCATAAATCAAATAATAGAATTCAAACCAACAAACCAGATTAACTTATTATAAATTTATTTCATACTTTAGCTGTTTAATTTCCTTTCTTTCATTACGTCATTTATTTTCATTATATTTCTTTCTATTTTGTTTAGAAATTAACTTCAACCCTTTTTCTTAAGTTTACAATTTCCCTTTATTATATTACACTCATTTATTTTCACTTACTAATTACTATTATTCATTCATTTATTATTGCATGACCTCTTTTATTTATACTTTAATTACTTAAGTTTATAATCATCTATTTGTCATACTTACCTTTATTATATTTTACTTGGTAAAATTTCAATTATAACTTAAGTTTATAACATTAAATTCTCATTTAACAGCAATTTCATTGGATACTTTTACTACTTGTATAATATTCTATTACAATCTCTTATTAAACATTTCAACTTTTAATATTTGGTAAGTTATATATATATATATATATATATATGTTATTTAAGGATGTAATTGAAAGTTATGCAAATTTTTCACAATTCTTTTAATTAATTAATGGTTCAATAATTATATCTTTGTTTTATAAGTTACATATTTCAAATTACCTTCAATTCCTTTTATTCTATTGTTTTTAATTATAGTAACATTTTAATTACACTTAAATTTATAACCTTATAACATCAATTCTTATAAATAAAGAATTTCATTAATTCATTTACTAAGGTTTACAATCATTTATATACATTACTTATCTCCCTATTATTTAATTTTTACTTTAATTAAAGGTTCCAATTATTAATTACTAACCTTTCATTTCACTACAATAATTGAAACAATTTATTAGCAGAAATTTAAGAATTTAGATACCGGGTTAAATTTCAAATTATTTTAAAATAACAGATAAATATATTCTTACAACTTATATCTCAATTTATATTTAAAACAATTCAAAATATATATAAATATTTTTTAAAAAAGAGAATCGGTAGTAAAACTACTACAGTGGCCTTTCCCCCTCGAAACTCGAAAATGAATGTCGATGATGCGTGCACTCATCACCGAAATTATTTTCCAGCGACAGAGAGGAAAGTACAAAACTTAATTTCTCCAAAATCTCCTTTAAACAAATCTTCCGAATTATATTGAAATATTTATATAAGAAAATACTTATAAACAATATTATTATATTCCAAAATTTATTAGAAAAAAATTTCAAAACCCCGGATCTTAAGTCCTAAATTTTCAAATTTCATTGATTTTATTTTTCAATCTTATTTCTATTATTAATTATACACTTTATTACCTAACAACCAATCTATTACAGCCAAATATAGATATTATTTTGAAAATTTATTTTATATAAAATATAATAGGAAAAATTATTTCATTCACCTATATTAAAAACAAATATTATGTCGGTCTGTCCTATTAAGTGTTTAGAAATCCCTATTGATGTCATAGCGTCCCATGCACCAACCAGAATTTATAAATACGAAACGGAACAGATTAACACAATATAAAAACCTTTTTATAACACTAACAAATACGCTCTCTCATATATATACACTCAGCGACTCCCATAGGGTATTACTACCCTATTAGTAAAGAGTCAAACCCCACAAAGCTAAGGTTTATCGCTAAACCAAAGCTCTGATACCAACTGTAACATCCCGCCTTTTTGCACGATTTAAACAGACACACGTTCCAATTCAAACCATACGTAAGAGCGGATTTTTATGGGATAAATAAGAAAACAGAGAAAGAAACAGAATCTCACAGCGGAAGGATAAAATATAATAATCAAATATACAGTTCATAAATCTGTTTACAAAAAACTTTGATTTATTTATACAATACATATCAGAGTAAACATACCATATAACAATGCAGCGGAACAATATGTGTGTAGTGAAACCATATTATCTATAGTAATAATAATAAAATCTTCGTCTTCTTCCTCCGGAAATAAAATCTTTAATCTTGAAACGCTCGGACTGACCCGAGCAAATTGAAAAGACAAAACACTCGAGTCAGAACTAAAAGATCTTATGTAAGTTAAATTAACAGAAATAAATATGAGTACAGTAACTCAAGAGATGCTCGGGATTTACATCTCCTAAGGATCCGTTAAACTATTTACTATGTAGTATATTGCTCTACTATAATAGTGTCTAATTGTAAAATAAACATACTTTTAAATAGCGTTAAGGCTTCACATTTTCCACCTTAACACATATATATATTCCCATAGTCTATACAGTACCGTAATCTCCCCCGTACTGGGCGTCGTCAGAGGGCACTCCATAGGTATGGTACAAAACAAAATCGTATAAGGCGCGCTAGGGTAGGTGACACGGCACAACTAGGCAATGCCAGGGTAGATATACCAATTACGCTTCCGGGCCGATGGAAACGCGCAGCGCGCAGCTGCCGCCCACCTCGAACAAACTCCCCACATCAAAGAAATCAAAAGTGAAGGTGGCCACCGAAAAACCCAAAGTCAGAGTATAGTATCGAAGGGAAGTGTCCGATCAGAGGTGCTACCTCATTAACCCGTCAATCGCTCCTGTTTTAGCCACCTTATGCCAACTCACGGGAGTTGGGTCCACGTATTTACCTTACAGGAAACGCCGCCACCAACCTACTTCATTCTGGAATCTCCATCGCGTACACGGTTAGTCAAAGTGGTTTTCGGTATCGACAGAGAGTATGTTCATATCCGATCCCGGTCTCTTTGCCAACCAATCGTTATTATAACACCGCTGTTATTTAAAATAATTATACTTTAAAAGCAGAATAAAATATCCATTTCAAAACCATATAAATATGATATCATTTCCTTTTAAAACCCGAATTAATACGATATCATTTTATTCCAATATATATACTTTCCAAAATCATAGGCTTTTCAAAGTAAATATTTAGAGGTCAAAACTCTTGAACATAAAATTTCAAATTATACTACCTTGAAAATCATAACTTTGAAACAAGTTTCCATCTCTTAAATGGTCAAATATTAGATTACTTTTATAAAACAAAATAGCTTCTTTACATTTCACAAATCAATTCCAAATATCAATTTAAACTTCCAAATACCATTTTAATTCTTATGTTTCAAAGCTTTAAATATTTCACCATTTCAAAAACAACTCATTTGACAAACCCATATATATCAAATTCAATTACTTATTATTTAGACTTGAAATGTTTACTTAATGAATTCAATATAATCTAAGTAAAACCTTTATCTTCACATAACTGGATATTCTTTCAATTTATTATATATTCATTTAAATCAACCTGATATTCATTTAAATCACTCTACACAAAATCAAGTTGTAAATCATATCCTTTAAAAATTCTAACTTTTTATTAAATTCCAATTTAACATAATATTCATCTTCAACCTTATTCTCTTTTAAGTCATTAAAACTCTAGAATTTAAATTTCAAATAAATGCTTGATCTCAAAAAATCAAACTTTATTTTATACTTCAAATCCATTTTATACAAAGTTTAAAACCCGGAATTTACTATATATAAATAACCTTTATTAATAACCAAATCAAAACCCATAAACCATATATATAGCTTTACAAACCATAGAAAACATTTCAAAAATAATTTTATACATATACCGCGGTGCCTGTATAAAATTTTCTACCTTATGGTCAAGTGATACGGATGTTTATCATTTCAATCCGCAATTTAAAAATAAAAATGCGGTTGTATATCATTTCAAACCGCAATCACGAATGAATGAAATGCATAGCAACTTGCAATTAATAAAATTAATCATCCATTCATCCATCAAGTCATACATCCATTTATCACAGTCATCATCTAATTTCAAACAATCATTAATACATAACAGGTGATAAATAATGGTATCAATTATCAGTTTATACTCAAAATAAATTTAATAACTGTTAATTGGCAGTTTATATGCAAAAATAAACGTAAATTTAACTCGCGGTTAATATGAAATAAAAATTTAACATAACTATGACTGGCAGTTAATATGCAATTAAATAAATTCTAACTGTCAAATTTATGCAATAAATAAAATTAATTAACAGTTATATTAAATGAATGCGATTTATCAGAGATAATGAATAAAACATGCGAAACAGTCATAAATAAATTTCTACTCATATCTAAAATTAATTTAACAAACACAAGAAATTTTTGAAGTTGTGAGTGGGTTAAAACACTCACCTTTTGAATTTAAATCGAATTTAAATTCGATTTAAACCCAAAAATTCGACGGTCTCCAAATCTGTCCAAACCTGCCTCATCAGATCCGAAATTTTTATTACGATCCTAATAAAAAAAATGGCGTATAAAATGGATGTTGTATGTGGAAGTTATGATAATTTAAATGAGTTGAAATCTTAAATATAAAACAAGTAAAATAAACCAAGCATCAACTCACAAAGGCCCACGTCATCACTTCCAACAGCACATGTACACGAGAACCTGGTCAATGCACTACCCTAACGCACGCAAGCAGCCGCCTCTCTCAACATCTACGTCACCACGTGCTGCCCCCAGATGATAGCCGGCTATCGCAGCCAACAAAATCTCGCCGCCGACCTTCATGAGGCCGTGAACCCCACACCTCAACGCCCCACGCGGCTTACTGCTGCCGAGACTCTCCCAGCCGCCGGCAATAACAAACCCTAATTGAATTGTACAGGCCGATCCAACCGTCGTCTTTCCAAACAAACTTCACCGATGAGCTCCCAACAGTCCTCTCCCCACAACCATACCCTTGATTCCACGATCGGCCATAGATCATCACACGTCAACGAATGGCCGAGGTTAAATCGACAAATTCTGATCAACCAATAAACTGAATCAAAAAACGAACACCACCAGGAGATTACGCTTTTCGAGAACTATGACATATATTTTTTTTGAATTTTTCTGGAGACTTGAATTTTTACTTGATTTTTGAAGAGAATTGGATCTGAAATTTGCATCCACTGAGGAAGAGAAAGAGTCGAAGAAATGAACCTACAGCCAAATGACAATAGATGGAGGCTAGGGTTTATCACAGCCTATTTATAGACAAACTGCAAAAGAATAGGTGGGCACGAATTACGAACGTGCTAAACGGTAGTTGGTCCAAAAGCCCGTTCTAACCCCGGAACGAAATTTGTTAAACCCTATATCCAAATAGGTATTTTAAAATATTCCGAAAGCGATGGAAAAAGTTTCACGTCCAAATTCGATCGTATGAAGAAGTTATGCTGAAAACAATATTTCCAAATTGATTTCAAATTGATTTTAATTAAATCGATTTCAAGGCGTTTCGCGTTCGTACGATCAAACAACAAGTCCGATTGATACGAAACTTGAAACCCTACAATAATTCACTGATACGGATCCGATGAAACTGATCTCGTCGAAATCCGAGTCTGTGGCCAAAATGGCTACTTTTATATTAATTAAATAAAAAAATTAAATCAATCAAATCGAATTTTATATTTCAATTATAGAGTTGACAATTTATCGCCTTAATACTTCTCCATCATTTGCAATTTTTTAAACAATATTTAAATGTCCTTTTATAGAAGATAAATTTACCAATTTCAAAGTCCTATCTTAAATTTCATTATATTCAAAATTATAAATTTTAGTTCCCAAAATTTCTATAAATAAATAATCAATGTTTATCCCATCTATAAATTTTTTTAAGTAGATGGATTCCATGTTGGGTTCCAACCTATATTTTATAAAGTCCTTGAATTTTAGTTTAATCTCTATAAACGTAATATTTAAATGTTAATTTCATTTCTTTTGCAATACTTTGAATTAAACTAAAAATATCACTTTCTATACTTTAAATCTATACTCCCATTGATTTATTAAATTTGCACTTATTATGCATACTTTTTAACAACTCATTCATAACTTTGAATCTATTCCCCGAATTTCACATTTCTATTATTACATAAATTTGAATTGATTACTATTTATTTTTATTGCTTCACTGATAAATTTAATATTTGCATTGGTTTTGCTTATACTAAATAAATTTCCCCATATTAATAAGGTTTCAAAACAATCAACAACATTTCCTTAGCCCAACCCCTTTTCCAATTATTTTCCTTCAAATAATTCATGTCTCTATAAATACTTACGTTTACACTTTATAGCTATTTTAATATACCCTTTCCAACACTCTTAACCCTTATCTTTAAGTTCACCCACTTGTAATATTAAATTATATTTATTACAATTCAATGTTGGCATCTATTACTATTAATTTATTCAATGTTTTACTGCCCCTTATTTCAGTTTCTTCCATTTACAGTTGCGACTTTACTATTCACAGTTACTTTTGTATACTCCTTTACTATTTAAACCAAATATAACAAATTCCAATTAAATCCAATTATTACCTTTAAAATAAATCGTAACATTAGAATATCTCTATTAAATTTGAATGTTTCATTTAAGTTTATAAAGGATCCACTTGCATTAACATAAATTTTTAAATTTATTCCCATTTACGGTTAATAAATGTTATATTGCATTAACCAAATTTAATATCTTCCTTTAATTTCACATCTTCAAAGTATATCTAGGTAAAATCTTTCCACTACTTAATTTATTGAATCTTATGCAATCTTACTATGAACAAGTTTTAAATTACCATTAACTGTACATTAAATTACTATTCAAAGTATTTATTCATAATTCAATTCGATATATACGTTTGTTTCCTTCTATTTGATAAATAACCCAGTATACCTTTACATACGGTCATTTCATTCCATTCATTTATGGGTATTGCATTGAAATCAAATTTATTAGCTAATATCACAATATTACCATTTATCACAATTGGCTTACAAACTTTTATTCAATATCCTAAATAAATAACATACTATTAAATACTTACTCTTGTTTTCTCATATTCCATTAAAAATCAAATCACAACTTTTTACATTATTTTATTGAATTGGAATTTCATTTTTATATTGTTAACCTTTAATTACACTTATTTATTTAACCAAATTAAATCTATGAAATTTTACGGGTCGTTACATAATTAGATCATCTACATAAACACTTACAATTAAAATCTCACCATCTTCTTGAGCCTTCACAAATAGTGTTTGTTCATTTGGACATCGCTCAAATCCTTCATCGACAAAATATGCTTCAATTCTACTATACCAGCCCCGAGGGGCCTGTTTCAGCCCGTACAGTGCTTTACGAAGTTTGTAGACCTTATTCTCCTCCCCTTGCTTCTTGTAACCTTGTGATTTCTCTACATACACATCCTCCTTTAATTCTCCATGTAGAAAAGCACTTTTGACATCAGGTTGGTACACACCACTTTCTTTGAGCAGCTAATGCCAAAATCATTCTAATTGTGTCCCATCTAGCAACGGAGGCAAACACCTCCATATAATCGATACCATGTTTTTGTGCATACCCTTTTTCTATAAGTCGTGCCTTATATTTATCTACTTAACCTCGTTCATTCAATTTTGTTTTGAAAATCCATTTTACTCTAATTGTCCTTGCTCCTTCAGGTAAATCAGTAAGCTCCCAAGTACCCTTTTTTTCTATTGCTTGCATCTCATTCTTCATTGCTTCTCTTCATTTTAGGTTCGCTGAAGCTTCCTCATATGTAACTGGATCATGTGCTGCTTTATAGAGAACCATATTTTGCATTAATACATCATCATGCAAGCCATCCCCAGTTTCATAATCTTGCATCCAATAAGGCTTCCTTCTAACTCTTTCTGGTTGTTCTCGTGGAGTTGAAACTGCATCATGATGTGACTCAACTGAAGATGGATCACTTATTGCTCTAGCATTGGTTTGAACTGCTTCAATATCTTCTTCATTTCCCTCTAAAATTTCATTTTCAATCACTTCATCATCATCTTTCCATTCCATAACATCACTTGTCATTGTTTCGGTGCTTACTCCCCAATCCCACCTTTCGTTCTCCTCAAACACCACATCTCGGCTCACCACTATCTTCTTGGTAATTGGATTAAAAAGCCTATAGGCCTTCGTCCCTTCACTTACACCAAGCAGCACACACTTTGAGCTTTTGTTATCCAACTTGCTCCTCCTGACATCTGGCACATGTACATGGCCTATGCATCCAAAAACACGAAAGTAATCAATTGTTGGCTTTACATTGCTTCAGGCTTCTTCTGGCGTAACCTCCTTGAGCACTGATGTTGGACTTCAATTTAGGATGTGAATGCACCAATTCACCGCTTCCGGCCAAAACTCTTTAGGAACTTTTTTCTCAAACAACATACTTCTCACAAGGTTCATGATTGTACGATTTTTTCTTTCAGCAACTCCATTTTGTTGGAGGGTGTATGAGGCTGTAAGCTATCTTTTAATCCCATTCACACTACAATATTCGTTAAATTATGTATAGGTAAACTCGCCACCTCTGTCGGTACGTAAACAACATATTAGTGAGCCACATTCTTTCTCAACGAGATTCTTGAATTTTTTAAACGTGTTAAGTGCCTCTGATTTTTCTGAAAGAAAATAAACCCAAGTCTTTCTACTAAAATCATCAATAAATGTGATCAAGTACCTTTTTTTGCTGTTTGATTCTGGTTTTATTGGTCCACAAATATCAGCATGAACTAGTTCTAATTTCTTCGAGGCTCTCCATAGACTCTTCTTCGGCATTGATTCTCGATGTTATTTTCCAGCTAAGCAATCAGCACATACAATTGCTGAAGTTTTGAGTGGTGGCAGGCCCTTCACCATCCTCTTGTAATGCAATATTCTAAGCCCTTTGAAGCTCAAATGTACAAAGCGACGGTGCCAGAGTTGAGTTTCAGCATCAGTTGTACTTTGGAAACATTTAGTTTCTTTGGAATTAATAGAAGCTAATATAACAAACATACAATTTGCTGTCATGGAAGATTGTAAAAGTAAGCCTCGAATTGGATGAAACAACTTACATGTACCATTTCGAATGAGTATAGTCAATCCCTTCTCCTGCAGTTGACCTATGCTTAATAAATTATTTTTCAGTTCTGGAATGAAAAATACTTCACTTACTACTTGATTCACCCCTCCAATGGTCAGTTTGATATTTCCTTTTCCCATTGCAGCCATCTTTGTGTTATTACCACGCTTTATAGACTGCCTAAAGCCTTCATTGAGATTAGTGAACCATGCCTTATTACCACACATGTGGTTGTTGCATTCCGAATCTAAGAACCATACATATTCTCTTTGAGCATCATGAGATTTGACATAAGACATAAGCAACATCTCCTCCTCTTCTTCAAGCTCTGCATAATTCAAATTTTCTCCCGACTAGGGCATTCATATTGAAAACGCCCTAGCTTGTGACAGTTGTAACACTCTACAATAGCTCGGTTCAATGGTTTTCTACCACGGCCTCTTGCTCTACCTCTGAAAGCTCCACCACGAGCTCTTCCCCTAAATCCTCTTCTGAATCCACCTCTATCATCCTCCCTTGCTTCCGATCTTTCTCCAGCGACTTTAAGTGCATGTTCTTCCTCCTGGTGTCCTTTCATTCTTTGTTCATGTACTAGGAGTCTGCTCTGCAATTCATCAATGGTCAAAGTAGCAACATTGTTTGATTCTTCAACGGAACATACCACATAATCAAATCGTGAAGTCATGGACCTCAAGATCTTCTCCATGATCACAGTCTGCTCCATCTTTTCTCCATGAGCCTTCATTTTGTTTGCAATGGTGAGAGTTCTGGCAAAGTATTCGTTGACCGTCTCTTCTTCCTTCATTCTGAGTACCTCAAACTCCCTACGAAGAGCTTGCAACTGAGCCCTTTTCACTCTAGTGGAACCTTGATACTTGAGCTTCATGGAATCCCATATGCTTTTGGCTGTTTCTTTATTAAGGATGGTCTCCATAATTGTTTGATCGATGGCTTGGAAAAGGTGATTTTTAACCTTTAAATCTTTGAGCTTTCCATCTTCTATTGCCTTCCTTTGTGCCTCGGACTGCTCCACTCCTGCTGCAGCCCCTGGTATTCCAACCTCAACCAAATTCCAATACTCTTTCGATCGGAGAAAGGTCTCCATCAACATGGCCCAATAGTCATAGTGACCATCAAACCTTGGAATTGCAGGTTGAACAAAGGAACCTCCTTCTGTTGCCATACCTCTGTTTCTCTCCGATTGTTTTTCACACAAATGAGCTCTGATACCACTTGTTGAAACTTGCTTTCTAAAACTAAAGCATACACACAAATCTGGAAGGAAAGCTTACTTTATTGAATTAAGAAAACTAGCTTTATAAACAGCCTTTTACAACTGAAAATAAAGAAAGCAACAACACACGATACACACTAACTCCTATTATCATGATTGAACCGTTCAGAACATTACTCCCTAAAGAATATGGTTTATTGACTGTTAAATAGATGTAGAAATAGTAACTACAACACAAACAAACGAAGAGTACAACATTGCCCAGTAAGCCTTAACACTCAAACGCGTGTGATTTTCAGTTTGTGTAGTCCTTGTAACTATCTACAAAGTTTGTCAATAAATTTAGCTTTCGCTCCATTTGTTTTTACAATTTATGTTCAGGAGCATTATGGCACGCGCCTCATCCATGATGAAGGCACCAGAATTATTTTTGTACAAGTTGTATTTGTTTAATACGTTTAAAAGAAAAATGTTTTCACAAATATTTAGTCATATATCAATGTTGAATCATACGTAGTTAATTTTTATTTTTATTTCTAAGTTAAAATATCTATTTTTCTGTTAGTTTAAAATTTTATTTATACAAAAAATAAATTTGTAAAGTGGTTTATTTGTTAGATCATATTTTAAAGTAATATGAAGACTTGGTAAATATTTATAAATGAAAATTTGAATCTTTAAAGAAAGCTTAATTGTTACATCCTATTTTTGAGTTATAGTAAATCTTGATAATATTGGTAGAGAGACATTTTTGGTATTTCACGCTGACATCAAAAGAGTGTGACATCCAATGTATTACAACCTTTAATAAAGAAATACATATAAGGGTAATTTTGGAAGTTCACGGTCGAATCAAAAGTTTGCGCTTCCAAACCAACTATTAACAAAAATGTTGATTGGAACATGAGCATTTGATCAAAATACCACATATATACATGCACTGTATTATTTATTAATCTAACCTTGGAAAAAACCTTATTATCCACCACATAGGTGCAATCTTTGGTGTAAAGCAATTGAATTACATCTATTCTAAAGAGTTAAATCTCAATGTTTAAGGCATTTCGAACATTTCCTGTAGCGAGAAGCAAACTTTAATGTTAGAGCCAACACGCCGAACTGTGTTGGCATAGTCTGAATTGACATGATCTGGGTTGCGTGGCCCAATTGATTTGTGAACATGTTTTTCTGTTGCACCTTCAATCAGGTAATATATGGTGCGGATCTATATTATTGCTGCAGTGACACAGTGCTCGAGCTTTGATAATCGGACAGCCCACAACAGTAGTGTAAGCTAAGCTGAAACCTTGCACATTATTATAAAGGTGCTTAGGATAACTGAATATGCTGCTGGTTTGATGTGCAGGTGGAAGATTGTTAAGCTGGCCATGTTCTGTAATGGTTGCTCTTGGTCGACTGTAACAACATAAGCAGAACTGAATTTATAATACTATCTCATCAAGCAGTTCATTACTTTTAACATCAAGCACCGAGCAGTGAGAAGCCATTCAAGTATGTTAACTCCTCTATTTCATGACTTAACGACCTAAGGGTATAAGCGACCCAAGGAATTAAAGTGTGAACAAGCTAGCAGGGGCGAAGTTAACACGACCTAACGACCTAAAGATGTCCCGACCTAACGACCTAAGGAATAAAGCGACTCAGCGACCTCACGGGTTAGAAGGTGCAGCGACCTAACAACCTGAAGTGTGAGCGAGTTAACATGGATGCTCGACCTAACGAAGTTAGCGACCTGAAGACCCCTAGCGACCTAGCAACCAACACAAGGCAATAGTGTATTGCAACAGAGGGATGCAGCGACCTGGCGACCTAATGAACTAGACGACCTAGCGACCTAACGGGTTAAGACAGTGTGAGGCTGCATGCATACTGCTTCTTCATTAGGTCGCTCACGACCTAAATATACCGATGTAACTCCATAAGCCGTAACTTCTTATGCCGCTTCCCTCCTAGGTCACTACGACCAATCAGTTTGTTCAGGAGATCAAGTCCAACCCTGTTAGACTGTAACCCATGTTCCCTAGGTCGCCCACAACCTACTAATCCGCTCAGAGAAGACCAAGTGCAATCAAGATAAGCTGTAGCTCACATCTCTTAGGTCGCTGGCGACCTACGACCTACCCCTAGGTCGCCCATGACCTACGACTTACTCCAGAAATCTCCTATAAATACCATGCCTACACCACCGAGGAGGGGGCCTTTTGGCTCATTTCTGAAACGCCTATACTCTGCTGATTTCTCGACTCACCCGACACTTCAAACACGAAAGACACTTCAACAAACTTCAAGAAGAAATCTAACATATTCGACATGGATTCAAAGAGTTCTTCTACATCGGAGTTCTAGCTGTTTGTCTTAGTAGTGTTGTAATCGAAGATTGTTGTAAAGTTGTAATTGATTCAGCAATAAAGAAGATTAAAGTGGACGTAGGCTTGACTTGAAGCCGAACCACTATAAAACTGTTGTCTCTTTACTGTTTTTTCTGTAATTCCTGCTTGTTTATAATTCCCGTATTGACGGGTGGTGCTTTCACTTTTTCTCTACTTACACCGGGGTGTTAGCATTCAATTTTAGCGTTAACATTTTTTGTGCTTTCACTGAGAATTGAACTCAGGCTACTTTCGTCATTGCTTCGCAAAAGTTTGTTGAAAAAATCTCTTTCAAAACCAGAAGTCTATCAGAGATAATGGCTCCTGGAAGAAAGTGCAGATCTACTAGGCCCGGTGATGTCCATGAAAATACTGCCACTTCTCCTTCGTCAAGTCAAGAAGCACCAAGTGCTGGAATTACACGAGCGGAGTTAGATGCTGCAGTATCTAGGTTATACCAGCAGATGGAAGCCCAGAATGCTTTAATGCTTGATAGGTTGAATGCTTTGCTCGGAGCTAACCGTCAACCAGTGAATAATGAAGAAAACCTTGCTGATGATGTTCATAATCCTGAAGAAAGGAATATTCCTCAAAGAGCAGCTAGCCCCGCCAAAGAATTACCTCCCCAATCTGGAGGATCCAGACCGCAACCGACTCTCCGCGAACGTTTGTCCAGGCAAACTTCCGAGAAAATGGCTGAAGTCTGTCTTGCAGAGCCTTTAAACGATGAGGAATACCTTTCGGGCATGGTTCGACAGATTATGAAAGAAAGTATGCAGAGGGAAGAAGATGAAAAGGAATGGGGATTTGCTCCGAGCAAAACTCCTTTCACTGAAAGGATTCTAAACGCGGAATTCACAAGGAAGTTTGTTCCCCCTACCATCCCGTCTTATAAGGGAACAAGCGACCCTAATCAATTCTTGTACAAGTATGACTGGCACATGACAGGTGCCAGAGCATCAGATGAGATCAAATGCCGGTACTTTCCGGTATACTTGGAAGGAGTGGCTCGACTCTGGTTCACAAAGATACCGGTCGGATCCATAGACCAGTTCTCCTATTTAACTTGGAAGTTTAAAGAACAATTCAGGTTGTATGCTTCAAAGGCAAAGGATATTATGTCACTGTCCAGCCTAGAACAGAATCCCAGGGAATCTATTAGATCATTTCTGAACTGTTTCAACATAGCCTTGGCTGAAGTGGACAATGCAGAGCCACGAATGGTCTTGACTTACTTAATGAGGGCTATCGACAAATCGAATGAGTTTGGAAAATGGTTGAAGATGAAGGAACCAAACTCGCTTGAGAAATTCTACAAGAAAGCTGATGAGTTCATGCGCTTGGAGAGCCTTCATGCACCGTCAAAAGTGGCATTGACAGAGGTTAAGAATAATACTGCTGCTCCTACCAAAAAGGAATCTGGAAGTCAGAAGAGAGAGAATAATGGTGGGAAGAGGTAGAAGGATGTGAAGAAAGCTCGCTTCTTAAAACCTTCAGATTTCACTCCTTTGACTGACACCCCGGAGAATATCTTTTTTGCTACCAAAGATGCGGTGGAATATCCTAAACCACCTGAGTTGAGAGTTGGGAAAAAGGCTGTTCAAAGTGGGAGATTTTGTCGGTTTCATAATCAACCCGGTCATGATACTAACGAATGTCGCCATTTGAAAAGTTTGATTAAAGAACTGCTGAGAGAGAACAAGCTGCAGCAATATGTTAAGAGGAACAGGAACGACCCAACTTCTTCAACTCAGGGGCAACAAGTCCCTGTCCATCAATCCAGCTCGAGTAAGAGGGTGGCAGCGCATGAATCGGAGAGGCCCGTTACTAATGTGATTACGGGAGGTCCTCACCCAGTAGGCAGAAGCTGGGGTGGGATGGAAAGGTATGCCCGTGCCTTGAAGTATGCACCAACAGCAGAGAGTGTTTTCGTTTCGGAAGATGTTGCACCTTCGAAGTAGCAGACAACTTTTAATGATGATATTGTGTTCAGAGCCAGGGACTCTATGGGCATTGAAGCTCCTACCAAGGATCCCTTGGTCATCTCTGAAGGCATTGGGCCGGCTATTGTAAGAAGAGTGCTTGTTGATTGCGGCGCTTCTTGCAATATTCTCTTCAAAAAGACATTCGATCAAATGAAAATTCCGATGGCTGATGTTCAAGCTTCATCGCAGAAGATTGTTGGGTTTACTGGGGAACCGAAGCAGTCAATTGGAACTATTGACTTGTTCGTAGAGCTTGGAGAGGGGCAGAAAAAGGTGGTTCGAAAACAGACTTTTGTAATTGTTGATGAATCTTCTGCCTACAACGCCTTCCTAAGCCGACCAACTCTTGCGGCATTTAAGGCAATTCTCGCCCTGTGGTGCCTTACTATGAAATTCCCCACGGATAATGGAGTTGGTGTTATTGAGGGGGATCATAATGTAGGGCGAGAATGTTATCTTATAGAGTTGCGTGAAGCAAGGAAGAGAGAGATGGGAAAAGATACGGCAGCCCCAGTCCGCATCAAAGAACCAACCTTGTAGCAATTACAGGGTGGACCCTGCACTGGCGAGCATAGTGGGGCACGAAGAGAAATGGATCCTAGAAAAGCCAGTGCAGGGGAGAATAGAGTGGTGCCAGTGGAAGTAACGGTGCAAGTACCTGTTGACCCGAAAGATCCGAACAAAGTGGTGAATGTGGGTTTGCAACTTTGTGTGACAGTTCAAAATTCCTTGATATCATTCTTGAAGGCAAATCTGGACGTATTCGCTTGGACTCATGCTGATATGTGTGGAATATCCCCAGAAGTTGCAGTACATACTCTGAATATTGATCCGAAGTTTACATCGGTAAAGAAGAAAAGAAGGACCCAGGGTCCTGAAAGATCAGCAGCATTGAAAGAAGAGGTAGATCGGCTCATGGAGAATGGTTTCATCAGGGAGTCTACTTATCCGAATTGGGCTTCAAATCCAGTACTGGTTAAGAAAGCTAATGGAAAGTGAAGAGTATGCATCGACTTTTCAGATTTAAACAAAGCCTGCCACAAAGACTGCTTCCCGTTACCCAGGATAGATCAGTTGGTGGATGGAACAACGGGGCATGAATTGTTATCTTTTATGGATGCTTACTCCGGATATAACTAGATCATGATGCATGAGCCAGATCAGGAGGACACAAGCTTCATCACCGATGTTGGTCTCTACTGCTATAGAGTCATGCCCTTCGGACTTAAGAATGCAGGGGCAACTTACCAAAGACTTGTTAATGCTATATTCAAACCGCAGTTTGGCAGGACTATGGAAGTTTATGTTGACGATATGCTGGTGAAATCAAAGAAGGCAGTACACCATATGGATCACTTGGCAGAAATGTTTGCAGTCCTCGGAAAGTACGGAATGAAGCTTAATCCTTTGAAATGTTCATTTGGGGTGGAGTCCGGAAAGTTCTTGGGTTTCATGGTGAGTGCTAGGGGCATTGAAGCTAATCCTGCTCAGATTGCTGCCTTAAGAGAAGTCAAAGCTCCTAGAACGAAGAAGGAATTGCAAAGTCTTAATGGAAAAGTCGCTGCCTTGAGTGGGTTCATTTCCAAAGCCACTGATAAATGCATTCCGTTCTTTGATGCTCTGAAGAAAGGAAGGAAAAACTTTGACTTGACTCCTGAATGCCAGAAAGCTTTTGATGCGTTGATTCGTCATATGGAAACGCCTCCAATACTTTCTAAGCCCGACAATGGTGAAGATCTTTTCGTATATTTGGCAATCTCATCTCATGCTCTCAGTGTAGCATTGGTACGGGAAGACGCAAAAATTCAGCGCCCGGTTTATTATATCAGCAAAAGATTCACTGGGGCAGAGATGAATTATTCAAAGTTGGAAAAGCTCGCCTATTGTCTACTGATTGCATCAAGAAAATTGAGGCCATATTTCCAAGCTCATCCTATCAAAGTCCTCACTGATCAACCTCTGAAGCAAGTCCTTTTTCGCCGTGAGACTTCGGGTCGTCTTCTGAAGTGGAATATTGAACTCAGCCAATACGACATCACTTATCATCCTCGGAGAGCAATCAATGGACAAGCTTTAGCAGATTTCATCGCAGAATGTACGAATAAAGGTGATAGTGAGGAAGAAGTGACTGATAATACCCCAATTCGATGGAAATTATACGTTGATGGCGCAAGAAATGACTATTGTTCTGGAGCCGGGGTTGTGCTTGAAACCCCTAAAGGGCGATCGTTATGCTACGCATTGAGATTGGAATTTCCTTCAACAAATAATGAAGCAGAATATGAAGCTCTTATTGCCGGCTTGAAGATTGCTAAAGAACTGAATGTCAAACTGTTGCAGATCTTCAGTGATTCACAGCTTATTGTATGCCAAAAAAAGAAAGAGTTTCAAACTAAAGGAGGAAATCTGCCTGCTTACTTGTCAAGAGCCTGGGAACTTCTCGATGATTTCGATCATTATACGATAAGTCATATACTCCGGGAAGAGAACATGAGGGCAGATTCTCTCTCAAAGTACGCAAGCACAGGCGAAGCTCAATTACTGGGATTGGTTCCTGTGGAAGTCTTGTCAGCCCCAAGTATCGATGAAATGGAGATTGATTGGATCATGACTGTTTCTCAAAAGCAGGAGTCGTGGATGACTCCAATCAAAGAATATCTGCTTAACGGCTCCCTTCCAGAAAATTCAAAGGAGCGTCAGAAGCTGTTAAGAAAAGCCTCTAGATATATAATTCAAGATGGCCGATTGTACAGACGGGGATTCTCAATACCATTACTCCGATGTGTGACCAAGGAAGAGGCTAAGGCAATTCTAGCTGAAGTACACGGAGGAGAGTGTGGAGATCATTCAGGTGGTCAAACTCTAGCAAAGAAAATTCTCCGTTACGAGTATTTTTGGCCAGACATTAATCGTGATGCTGCTAGCTACGCCCGAAAGTGTGACCGATGCCAGAGAATTGTAAAATCCCCAAGAGCACCTTCCACCGAGCTAACAC
Organism: Allium cepa; assembly: GCA_030765085.1. Classification (NCBI taxonomy): domain Eukaryota; kingdom Viridiplantae; phylum Streptophyta; class Magnoliopsida; order Asparagales; family Amaryllidaceae; genus Allium; species Allium cepa. The sequence continues at coordinate 213,371,778 of CM060930.1, read as the reverse complement.
AGATGGTCAGTCCGTGGCCATTTGCTATTTGGGGAATAGATCTTATTGGGCCTTTGCCAATTGCCAAGTCCGGAATCAGATATGCTATTGTTGTTGTTGATTATTTTACTAAATGGGCTGAATCTGAACCATTAGCTACTATTACCTCTAGAAAGATGATAAACTTTGTGACTAAGAATATCATTTGCAGGTATGGTGTGCCTCAAAAGATAATCACAGACAATGGTACCCAATTCGAAATTGAAGAGTTCCAGGATTTTTGCAAGCGATTCAAGATCCAAAAAAGCTTTTCAGCAGTTGCTCATCCGCAGGCAAACGGGCAAGTGGAAGCAGTAAACAAAGTTATCAAATCAACCATCAAAAAACAGCTAGAAAAAGCAAAAGGTGGTTGGGTTGATAAGCTACCACTAGCATTATGGGCATACAGAACTACCCACAAAACTACGACTGGGCACACTCCATTCTTGTTAGCATATGGATCAGAAGCAATGATTCCGGTGGAAATAGAAGTCCCTTCACACAGAAGAATTCATTTCAACCAAACTGAAAACGAAGAGTTGCAACTTGAAGTACTTGACTTCCTTGATGAAAAAAGGGAAGAGGATCAGCTCAGAATCGCAGCTCATCAGCAAAGAATTGCTAGGCACTTCAATTCCAAAGTTCGCCAACGCAGCTTTGAGATTGGGGATCTAGTCTTGAAAAGGATCATGACAGCAACAGAAGTGTTTACGCCAAACTGGGAAGGGCCGTATGTTATAGGAAAAAAACTTCTTGATGGCACTTTCGAACTGACAACTGTCGAAGGAGATCCGATTCCAAGAGCTTGGAACAGCAATCACTTACGTCCATATTTTACTTAAAAGCTTTGCTTAAATTTGTAAAATGATTATGGATGTTTCATTCTTGCATTGTAAGCCATTGTAAAAGCAGTATGAATGAATACTTAGAACTATAAAGTGGATGTAGGCCCAGTTCTTGGCCGAACCACTATAAATCTTGTGTTCTCTACTATTATAAAACGCCTGTTCTATTTCGATATGTAAAGTACTTTAATAGTATTGCTAAAATGTCGATTTAATATTGCAGTCCATTAAAACAAAGCTTACCTATCACAAGACCAAGCGATCCCTGACATCACTCAACAAACGAATGTTAAGCCACAAAAATTCCAGATTCAAATCCTATATAAGAAGTGATTCAAGCAAACAGTTAGTGATTCCGCCGGAGGTGGGCCCTTGCTAACTAATTGCGATCGTTTGTGCAAACAAACATCCGATTAAGTAGCCTGTGTCTGCCCTTGCAAACTCACTTAACAATGAAGTACACTTCTTTGGATAAAACAAACTACTTGCAAAAGAAAGGAATGTGTGCTTGAAAATGATAACAAGGAGTCACTGATATGAGCAAATGGCGAAAAGACATGGGCAAGCAGGAAGGAAACAGCCAAAGACCTCTTCGGAAGCACAAGTCCTCTTCGGAGGCACAACTCTTCGGAGGATAAAGATCTCTAACGGGGCTTGCCAGAAAAAGAAAGTTCTCTTTCTCAACCAAAAAAGATTGGTGGAATGACTGGTGGCACCTTCCTAAGTGGAAGTCACAGGGCCCTTGTTAACTAATTGCGATCGTTTGTGCAAACAAACATCCAAGTAACTTGTGTCCGCCCCGTGAATCCATCCAACCATGAGAAAGAAACTTCCAGGAAAAATCCCTACTCGGAGGCACACATTTCACCGAGATCTGAAATAAAACTTCACAAGAGTTGAAATGTGAAAAGCCCTCTTCAGAGGCCCATTTCACCAGAGATGAAATGCTAAAAGACCTCTTCGGAGGCACACATTTCACCGAGATCTGAAATAAAACTTCACAAGAGTTGAAATGTGAAAAGCCCTCTTCGGAGGCCCATTTCACCAGAGATGAAATGCTAAAAGACCTCTTCGGAGGCACACATTTCACCGAGATCTGAAATAAAACTTCACAAGAGTTGAAATGTGAAAAGCCCTCTTCGAAGGCCCATTTCACCAGAGTTGAAATGCTAAAAGACCTCTTCGGAGGCACACATTTCACCGAGATTTGAAATAGAACTTCACAAGAGTTGAAATGTGAAAAGCCCTCGTCGGAGCGTACTTCTACTTCCAATAAAAGATCAATCTCTCCACAATGAGAATATTTTTTCTCTGAAAATTGAAGTACCAAATCAAAGCCTTCTTTTGAAGCCCACTTCGCCGCACAGGAGAATTCACTACTTTTCTTTTTTAAAAAAGAAAAGAAAAGAGAAGACTTCTCCAATACAAGGCACATTCTACTGAATTAGAGAAATATTTCCTTAAAATGGAAAAATTATTCTCTAAAGTAGGAATACGAGCCTTCTCAAAAATGGAAAAGTTGTTCTCCAAAGAAAGAATACAAGTCTTCTCGAAACAGAAGAGTTGTTCTCCAAAATCTTGCCAATATGAATGAGATTGCAATAAGCCATGGTATGGGGGTAATATAGTATAGTTACAAAAATAAAAGCAATACTCAAGCAACATACCATAGGCTTACTGCCAGATCACACAAAGAAAATAAAGAAACTTGTATGAAAAAGAAGGATAAATGCATTCTCAAATACAGACAGAAGTTTGTACAAGTAAAAGAATCATTTTATTCCATACTATGAAAATTTTATACATGTGCAGGTTTCAAAATAAAAAGAAGGCGAGGAGCGGTACCCGCACAATCTCCGGTCAACACAAGCCTTTATACATACAAGCAAAAAAGAAAAAAGCGAGATGAAAAGCATAGGACCAAACCCATCACTTCTTCTTCCTGCCACCTTTGGAGCCCTCACCTGGCCGGATGGTTAACTTTTTGGGTCGGCTTGTAAGAGTAGGGGAAGAAGGAGAAAGGGGTGCAATTGGACTTTCTTCCGCTTTTCCTTCGCTGGCAGAAACTTCCATCTTTTTCTTCGAGACTACACGCTTCCCCTTCTTCCTTGAAGAAGACTCACTGCCCGGAGTGAAAAGTGCAGACAACTTTATGTCATCAGAAATAGTTTGCGCCAGAGTTCTTTCGCCTTCTTCAGGTTCCTCGGCCTTCTGTTCTTGTGAAGCAACCGGGTCATCCAAGCCTTGAAGTGCTTCTATTTACTCCTCTTGAGACCCCTGTTGAGAAACGGAAGGAGGAGTAATTTGAAGAGGCGGAGAGGGGACAGCTGGAGGTGGGGAAGTCTGAACAACACTTGGCACTTTCACTACAGCAGAAGAGAAGTTAAAATCAGTATCTCTCATAAAGTGAGGAGAAAGTGGCGTGCCAAGATTTAAGTAATAATCAAAAAGTTCATCAAGCTCATGTGAAGTAAACAAGCAGCCCACTTGAGCAAGATCAGCATTGAGGTTACCTGGAGAAGTAGGCTTTACAACGTCAATTTCAAAATCCTGTGCTTCAGTGCTTTCTTGAGTCTCATCTCCAGTGCGAGCGGTTTCACTTTCAATGACAGCTTTAGCAGGAGGTGGAGAATGGGAACTGGAGCCAACAATATCGATGTCGGCCGAAATCGAAGGTTGAACTGGGTCGGTTAAGGTTGCATTCCCTAAATGTTCACCTTCCGCCATTCCGGCTCGTTGTTTAGCAAGTTGCTCCTTTCCCCTGGCAAGAGCAGCAAGTGCATCGTCATCTAGATAGTGCGCCTCCAAATCTGCTTCAGCATATCCAGCGCCTCCAAGCATATCAAGTGCGGCTTCCCACACTTCGGCCAAAGTGATTTCGTACTTCGGTCCCAAAAACCTAAGGCTACCGCGCCCCAAAACGCTATGAATGTAAAACTCGAATAAAGTAGAGCTGATGTCGGCTTTAGTTGCCATATGAGATTCTTCGGCTGCTGCTTTGCCGACAATAGCTTCATCACGCTCTTTTTCAACTTTAAAAAGTCGAGCTTTTAACATTGCAATTTCCATGTCTTGGGAGATAGTTTTTTCTCGCAACTGAGCAACGTCAGTTTGGTAGCTTTCTACAACTCGCTGTTGGGCTTCGAATTTAGCTTCAGCGTCTCTTTGCCCGGCGTGAGCATCTCTCACCTGCTTTTGAAGCACTTCTTCTCTTTGAGAATATGAAGTGGAAGAAGTGGCAAGCTCTTCTTTAAGTTTTTCAACTTCTGCTTCAAGCTTCTCATTGTAAGCGGTGATGCTCTTCATCTCTGCATCATGCTGATCGAGTGTTTTCTGCCACTCGGATTTATCATTTTCCATAGTCAGCATGGCTTCGAGATTTGCGCGATTTACTCTTTGAAGCTCTTCAACAAGTTTTTGCCAACCAGACATTCTCTCAATATCGAGTTTGACGGCATCAAGATTTCGCAGCATAGCTTGCTTGTCGATTGGGACCAAGTCAAGATCAAAACGCACTCCTTTTAAGCACCGGTGCGGAAACCGGCTTTGAAGAGTATCCTGTCCAACTTGATACGGGGGCCTACCGATGATTGTTTGAATATCAGCTCTTTAAAGGGCAGGAGAGCTGGAAGGTATTTCCAAAGATACGGGAGCAACGGGCTTTTCAGAAATTTCAGATGCCGGCTTTTCGTCAAGTTTGGCCCGTTTACTCGGATCTTCAGCAACATGACTTTTCCCTTTGTCATCACGAGATTTTCGTTTGTGAGAATCATCCCCTCTCTGGGAAGAATCATGTCGTTCGTCCCTTCTCCCGCAGCGTTCTTCATAAGCACGCCTCTCATGAGCTTTTCTGGCAGCTCTTTCTTTGTCGGTCTTCCAGGAGGCAGGAAGATACCTCTTGGGGTCATAGGAATCGCGTCTCCCATAACACTGGAAATCATCACAGTAAGAGCCGCTACGTCCCATTGGAGAACTTGAAAATGAAGAAAAGACAAGTTTAGAAATTTCAAAGCAAGGAAGTTGAATGCATATAAGTTCCGAAAAATTCTAAGTGTGTGTAACGTGCAAACTACGCGCGTCAAACTACGAACCGCTCCTCGATTGGGGGGTGATGACGGATTTTACAGCAAGTGTCAACTCTTGGGCTGACGGAGTTTGTTGCAAGACAGATGTCGCTTCAAATACTGGAGGAATAACTTTAGTAGTAGTGGTGTCGTCTTTAAAGAGCTCCTGTGAAGTAATCATCAAGTCGCTTAATCCCTCAAAAATGTCATCTCGTGCCCAGCGGGACCTTTCCCCTCAGCTCCTTCATCAACAGTCTTCCCGGATTGGTGAGGAGGTTCCTCTTCCTCAATGAGCAGGGCAAGTGCAAATTTGTCGGATGACCCCACAACGTCAATAGAAGCATAACACTTCACCAGTGAATCCTCAACAGTAGGTTCTTTCGGTTTAAGTTCTCCGGCGGAAACTGGGGCATCCGATATCTCTACTGGTTAATCAGAGACTTCATGAGGCTGAATAGAATGGGAAGAGTGCAGGAGTCCGAACTGGTGCAGAAACTCATCTTTTAGCAAAAAATTGATACTTCTTTCCTCAACCGCCACGGCACTTAATCTTTCAAAAGTCGGCTTGTGGCTGGGATCTTTAGAGGGAGGAGGAAGTGTTATAAAAGTAAAGAATGAAATTAGCACCTAGAAACTCGGACTTTGAAAAGCTCAAATGGAAAGAGCAGGGATAAGCAATCTTACTTCCTACTCTCCAGATGGCGTAAAATCGTGGAGGGCGACGAACGAAGAAGAATTGATTTAAGAACCCGTGTGCGCTTTCCGGAAGATCGACGATCAATCTACGGTTCCTGACGCTTCTCACAAGTGTGATAGAGGGATGATCTTTGTTTTTTGCAAATGTTCACAAGAAGCAAATTTCCTCAAAGCTCGGAAGACGATCAAGTGTCCTACTGAATAGTACACATAGTCCCATCAGGATGGCGTAGCCATTGGAATACAATTGGAAGGGAGAGATAGTTAATCGGAGAAGGAGTCGTTGAAGAAAATCATTAAAAGGAGGAATAACTCCACTTAAACACATCTGGCGGTTGACAACGATAAAACCGAGAGGTGGCCGGTCAGCAGTATCGTTTGGCCCAAGAAGTAAAGCATCTGCTTCAGCAATACCAAACTGAATGCGTACTTGGTTGAACGCCCGTTGATTTAGAGTACTTGAAGTCCTATCCCGGGGATCATTCAGCGGATCGGCTATCGGGAAGACCTCTCCAGCTTGTCCTACTACTTCTTCTTGTTTAGAAGACATTCTACACAAGGAACTGGATATTCAAATATGAAGGTTCACGTTTCCTAAATGTGTGAAGTGTTGTGCAAAACTAATAAAACGGCAAGCAAATATAACTGAAATTAAACTAATATGCATTTGTCAATTATAAAGTTTCAGGACTTGTTGTTTTGGGTCCAAGTACAAGTGCAGTGTTGGTGCATACAAATCAGCTTTAGTTGATTAGTTTTGTTTTGCTTCAATACTTCACTTGAATTTGGTGATTCATAGCATTTCATTTGTATAATTTCTTTAAGTTGATTTTACTTTATCGACTAATCTGTCATTCGATGTGGGCGGTCAGGGACAGTATATTCGCCCTATTTTTCTGCAAATGTTGTGTTTAGCAGGTTGTTAGCATTAAAATCTGTGAAGAAGTACAACGAGTTCAAGCAGTTTATTCTAGCTGTTCAAGTTGAGAATTCAATTCAACAATGTCATGTTCATTCAAATTGAAAAATGTTCAAGTCCTTAAGTCGCAGGAACGACTCAAGCTAGCTCGGGGATTATTTAGGTCGTCCAGATCAAGTCCAACGACCAAACATAAGTCAAACTCTCTTAAGTCGCATTGTTCGAGCCAAGGAGTTCAAGGCAGGGCAGTGTGTATCTGGCTAAGTCCTAGGTCGCTCGCGACCTAAAAGGTTGGGTCGAAAACGGTTTAAGTCACAAAAAGTAATTCGGCAGTGAAGAATGGTTTAAGTATTAAGTCGCTTACGCGACCTAAAGATTAAGTCGCTAAGAGTTAAGCCGCAAAGGGTCATGCCATACATCATAAGTCGCAAAGTTCCTAACATAGGTCGGTCTGATTTCCTTAAGTCGCAAATATGTAAGTCGCTCAGTTTTTCTCTTAGGTCGCAAGGCACTTGGATCATTCGATTTATTAGGTCGTTCGACTCTATAGCACGGCAGTGTTACATTATCTCCCATTAACAAACTCTACGGCCTATCTTCCACCCAAGCTCTGCCACGCGTCCACCACCTCACATCACCAGCAATACAACGGTATAACCTAAAATCCATTAACCCGTTAATCATTCCTTTGTCTCCTCCGAACTCCCAAAACCTCCTCAAAAACCCACGACGATTCCAATTGCACTCACCAAAATAGCTCCATAAAAACCCTAGGCCGAATCGGAAGATAATCTAACAACATGATCGAAAGTTGTGTTGAAAGGATTCTGGAGGGATCGATAATAAACATGGCGAAAGGATGATCGGAATTACCTAAGTTTGCTGTTGGAATCAACAATTGGAGATGAGAAGGAGGGGATTTCGTTTTAGCTTCAGAGCTCGGATGCAACAATGGCGGCCGGCAGGGTGATAAGTAATAAAGTAAGAAAGAAGAAACGACCTAACGATTTATATAGGGGAGAGAGAGGAAGACGTATCGGCACGCGAGCTAGCGAGCCAGTTGGGTCGCTCACGACCTAGCAGAATTAGGTCGAAGCACACGACCTATGGCATAGGCGTGTACTTCGAGGGGCAAATGTTAACTCCTCAATTTCATGACTCAACGAGCTAAGGGTATAAGCGACCCAAGGAATTAAAGTGTGAACAAGCTAGCAGGGGCGAAGTTAACACGACCTAACGACCTAAAGATGTCCCGACCTAATGACCTAAGGAATAAAGCGACTCAGCGACCTCATGGGTTAGAAGGTCCAGCGACCTAACAACCTGAAGTGTGAGCGAGTTAACATGGATGCTCGACCTAACGAAGTTAGCGACCTGAAGACCCCTAGCGACCTAGCAACTAACACAAGGCAACAGTGTATTGCAACAGAGGGATGCAGCGACCTAGCGACCTAATGAACTAGGCGACCTAGCGATCTAGCGACCTAACGGGTTAAGACAGTGTGAGGCTGCATGCATACTGCTTCTTCATTAGGTCGCTCACGACCTAAATAGACCGAGGTAACTCTATAAGCCGTAACTTCTTATGCCGCTTCCATCCTAGGTCGCTACGACCTATCAGTTTGTTCAGGAGATCAAGTCCAACCCTGTTAGACCGTAACTCATGTTCCCTAGGTCGCCCACGACCTACTAATCCGCTCAGAGAAGACCAAGTGCAACCAAGATAAGCCGTAGCTCGCATCTCTTAGGTCGCTGGCGACCTACGACCTACCCCTAGGTCGCCCACGACCTACCACTTACTCCAGAAATCTCCTATAAATACTATGCCTACACCACCGAGGAGGGGGTCTTTTGGCTCATTTTTGGAACGTCTATACTCTGCTGATTTCTCGACTCACTCGACACTTCAAACACGAAAGACACTTCAACAAAATTCAAGAAGAAATCTAACACATTCGACATGGATTTAAAGAGTTCTTCTACATCGGAGTTCTAGCTGTTTGTCTTAGTAGTGTTGTAATCGAAGATTGTTGTAAAGTTGTAATTGATTCAGCAATAAAGAAGATTAAAGTGGACGTAGGCTTGACTTGAAGCCGAACCACTATAAAACTGTTGTCTCTTTACTATTTTTTCTGTAATTTTTGCTTGTTTATAATTCCCGTATTGACGGGTGGTGCTTTCACTTTTTCTCTACTTACACCGCGGTGTTAGTGTTCAATTTTAGCGTTAACAAAGTATGTGCATATGTTCCATTTTTCATTTTTTTGCACTGCAATTAATAAATATAAGCGGTCTAACTTAACTTCTGACCGATGTTGTGTTTAGTGAAACTGGAAGTTTATATGTTTCGTTCTTTAGTGTTTCTAGAGTACCAGTGCTGCCTGAACCTTTGGTAACTGGAAAATGCTATATGAGTGCAACTTTGGATCCAGACGGTGGCTTTAGGTAATTTGCTTAATATGAAATAGTACTGATTATACAGTTTTACAGCTTGGTTATATATTTCAGGAAATGCACCTTTCCGAAAAAGGGAACCAAGCACGGGAAGCAGGAGTGTAGCAGAAAACCTTGGTCAAGATTTATGAAGCAAAAATTTCAACTTTGAAAATGGGACGCGTGGATTCAATACCTACTGCAAACGATATCAGATAATTTTTTCCTTCCATATTTCATTGCAGGCCTTAATAATCATTCCACATTATTCAAATTTTAAAAAATATAGCTTTGCTTATAATTCGAAAGAATTTTTTGACGATTGATCAGTTGATTAGGAATGCTTAACATAATTACCTTGAATTGACTGTTCATTATGCCTTCTTTTAATACTGAATTGCACCAAGAGTCCGTGGTCTTGTATTTTTATTGTGAAAAGTTAGTGGTGGGATCTCAATCATTAACTATAAGAAGTCGGTAGTCTTGTACCGAATGCATTTTACGAAGTAAAAATTAACTCTATTTATATACATGTATATATTCTCTTCCCACATCTTACTAAGTTTTGTCTCATGTCAACATTACGGTTTTCCATGCTTTTTACTGACTATGTGCAAGAAATTCAATGGTACGAATTGAATGTAATATTATTTGACATGAGCTAAAATTATGGCATGTCAGTAAACTAACTGTCTAGTATTTTGAAGGAAAATTTATGAACAAAAGACATGAATAGTAAATTTGAACAAACTAAATAATTCAGCTAAAGCCATTATGTATTTTGGGTGGCTAAATTATCAAACATTCTTTTGCTGCCACCATACGTTTTTTTTCTTATTTATTGGCAAATAATATAAAATATTTTATACACCTATGGAGATTCGTTATACTTGAATCGAAAGTCATTTTCATGCTTGAATCGAAAGTCATTTTCTTATCTAATCAACGTTTCTGATTGCTTCATTATATGGGCATGCCAGAGGTACATAAGCAATTTTACGTGCTTCAGGTCAAAATTTAGCTGCCTAGCATAGCTATAACTATATGGACGGTGTTCAAATTACTATTACACATTTAGGAAACAAAAGATGTGTGAAACAATGTAGGAATATAACTGATAAATGTAAGCAATATCCCAAGTAAGCTGAAAATTATTTATAGCTTCCTCAGAATTCTTCCACGTAGGTTGCCAATTGCCTTAGCGGTTGAACTGAGAGGTAGTAACCATTGATTACTGTACGTTGGAGAAACTAATGTACTGTAACTACGACTTTCCTTTTCCAAGCACAAGACTGTAAAATATACAAATAACTTTAGCTTGTTGTTCTACTTTCCACATCTTTATTCATTTTTCCATATCACACATACAAATAGTTGTACATCTCTCTCATTCATACATAAAAGCTGCACAATGGCTAAATTTGACAATTCAGGCCTAGTTTGGAACCATTACCAGTCTTCTACTTATTGCACACGATAGATTCAATTGCTTTTAAATGATTGATCTGTCTGTACATTTAAAAGATTTATTAGACACAAGACGTTCCTTCTGCAGCAGTAGTTATACTGGACTTGAATAGTAATGTAATTCCACCCTTCAATATGTGATTAAACTTATTAATCCTACAACTATCACTCTTTTATCCTATAAATTATCCGTATGCGAAGCACGAGTCTCGTGTTTCGCCTTTTCTTCTTCCAAGTCTACCAGAAAAAATCCATATCCATGCTTGCACCATTTTTTCCCCACAGTCGATCCCTAAACATCCTTCACTGTAGCCATCTTTATTTCATTTTTGTATCTCATGACTCAAAAAATAAAATTTGGCCCCTACCTAATTTGAACCATGTCAGGTTTTTTATTGTACAGATTATCATTATTTTTTGATGAGGCGCTCGTAATAGATTGTGTGCTGCTGTTGGCGTCAAGCTATTTTTCTTTCCGCTGTCGTTGTGACGATAGTAGACATGAATGTTTTTTTATGAACTTCTGACCATCATATTCTATTCTTTTACTCATTACTAAACAGCCATATTTTTATATCTCTTTCAGGAAAATCTCACGTGCTTTGATTCAAAAATTCCAAACCCTAGAACTAAAAAAACATTGCTTCTTTTCCAATTGATAAAGGAAGATAACAATTTAGTGGATAATCTTATTTGTGATGATCATAAAGATTTAGTGAATAATCATAATTGTGATGATCAAAAAGAGATTAGTTTACTTTTCACGTGTAACCAGGATTGGGTGAAGATGAATGGCCAGACATCCTCTTGACAATTAGAGAAAGAGGCGAGATTTCGTTTGATTTAGGGTTTAGTATGGAGACTCTGAAATGCTTATGTGCTTGGTTCATGAAAAAAAAAGTTTGATGTTAAGAAGCATGGAACAGAAATTATTAAGGTGTCATTTATACTACAAGACACACTGTATTCCAACGGAGCCTTCCAAAGGCCTCCAACGTCATTGACTAACGTCTTCCAACGTTCAGTGTTTTCTCGTATATTTTATTAGTTAAAACTGTAGGACGTTGGTAGACGTTGGAATCTGGACGTTGGCTGCCGTTGAAAGACGTTGGAAATCTGCGAGCAAAACTGCAACCCAGCTTCTTCTTCCCCATTCGGCTGAAATAAATTAACACCCCCCCCCCCCCCCCCAAATTCCCAATTTTGCTTCAATTCCAAACCCCGCCCCCCTCGCTGCTTCGACGATCAACAACTCCTCGGACGACTCCAAGCCTCCATCTCCTTCTCTCTAACTCCCTAATCTCTCAAGAAAAGGTATAAACCTTAGTCCCTATATTTAATTAAATTTGTTAAATTAGTGTATTAAATGTTTGTATTGCCTTATTGTATGTATAATCCAGTTTATTGAGGCATAATTTATGCTATTAACTTATGTATTGCAAGATTATATATATTTAAGTTTGTGTTAACAATAGAATAATGTGCATACAATTAGTTTTAGGTTTGTTTGGAAACGTTAGTTGTTAGTGAGCATACAATTAGTTTATGTATTTTAGAAAATTTCAAAAACGATATTTTATATTCATGAAACGCTTAGAGTGTCTTTCAACCCCGTCTGATAAGTATTGTATATGATCGTTATGTGGATATTCGTTTTTTAACAGAACGAACATCTATATTCATCGTATACAATATTTGTTGGATTTGTCCCTGTATTGGACGAGTTACGAACACAATAACGTAATTAAATCTCGTAAAACATTTTATTTTAAATGGTTCATAGAATTTCGACAGCGCTACCTTTATGTTCCATGTGTACACGCAAATGTGTACTGTTCAGGGAACTAAAGTGAAGTGCTGCCGAAATTTTGTTGAATCGTTTAAATTGAAATGATTTACGCGATTTAATTACGTTATTGTATTTGTAATGAGAGGTAGGATGACCCATCGACAAAGTGTCAATGATTTATTAATATAAAATTCACCAATAATATTGTTTTAATAAAATGTCAATTTTTTAAATTTATATCGTACTTTTTAATTAATACGTAGGTAAATGGACAATTATTTTACTGATCGAAGTTGGATGTACAACAAAAGAAGGGTCGAAAATGGAGGCTCAATAAGTGAACAGTTTAATAACGGTGTTCGCGTATTTATTGATTTCGCTTTAAGTAATAACAGAAACGACGAAGAAATCCGTAGTCCATGTACTAAATGCAAAATGTTAAAGCATTTGATACCAGAAATGGTTAGAGTTCATTTGCGTCAATACGGTTTCGTGCTGAACTATTTGGTTTGGGATCGTCATGGAGAACCGTTAGCATCTAATCATGTACAAGCTGAGGAGGTAGTGTATACTGAAATTGATACGATGAATCTCATATAACATATGGTTGAAGATGCTGCACGGTACTGTTCCTCAATTAATTGATGACGATGGTAATGCTGAAGAAGAACCAAATATTGGGGCAAAAAAATATATGATTTATTAGATGCCGCAAAGAAACCCCTTTGGGAAGGCTGCACAAGCGGAACCCAATTATCAGTAACTGCTGAATACATTGCGATGAAATCTAAATACAACTTCACAGAAGCTGGATTTACAGCTGTTGTACAAGCTGCGAAATGACATATGCCTCCCAATTATTTAATGTGCGAAAATCATTATGAAGTAAAAAAAATGATGTCAGCTTTTGGTTTACCATATCATAAAATAGATACATGTCTAAACGGTTGCATGCTGTTTTGGAAAGAAGATATCAACCTTAGAAATTATAAAATATGTAATCAGGAAAGGTATGAATCAAGAAAGAAAAAAGGAAAGGAAGTCCCGTATAAACGTATGCATTATTTACCGATTACTCATAGACTTCAAAGGTTATATGCATCTTCTGTAACCGCGCAACATATGAGATGACATAGTGTTAGAACACGGGAATAAGGTACGTTAACACACCCAGCTGATGGGGAAGCATAGAAGCATTTTGACCACAAATATCCTGATATTGCATCCGAGAGTCGTAATGTTCGACTTGGTTTATGTGCGGATGGATTTTCACCATTTTCTCAGTTTGATTCTAAATATTCGTCATGGCCTATAATTGTCACACCTTATAATTTACCTCCATGGATGTGTATGAAAACTCCATATATGTTTCTCACAGTTGTCGTCCCTGGTCCTAATGATCCAACACAAGGAATCGATGTTTATTTACAACCTTTGGTTGAAGAATTAAAAACACTGTGGTACGAAGGAGTAGAAACATACGATATTTTCAAAAAAAATTTTCGCATGTATGCTTCTTTGATGTGGACAATCGGCGATTATCCTGCTTATGCAATGCTTTCAGGTTGGAGTACGGCTGGTCAACTAGCTTGTCCGTACAGCATGGAAGATACACGAGCATTTTCTTTACCTCATGGAAAGAAAATTTCATGGTTTGACTGTCATCGATGTTTTCTTCATATTAATCATCATTTTAGAAGAGATAAGAAAAACTTTACAGCAAATAGACATGAAACTTTGGGGCCACCTACTGTTTGGTCAAGCGAAGATATTTATGAACTTGTAAAGGATTATCCAAAGATACATGAAACCGAAGAACAAATTGGAATTCAAGGTAAATCATCGATTCATAACTGGTGCAAACAAAACATATTTTGGGAGTTGCCTTATTGGAAAAATCTCCTGATTCGTCATAATATTGACGCGATGCATAATGAGAAAAATGTGTTTGATAATGTTTTTAATACACTTTTGAATGTCAAGGGGAAGACGAAAGATGATTTGAAATCAAGACGTGATATCGAAGTAATATGTAATCGTTTTGAGCTTCATATAAAGCCAATGACACAAAAAGCCAAAAGCTTGCTATGAGCTAGACAATAATCAAGTTAAAGTACTTTTAAAATGGGTGGAAGGACTAAGATTCCTGAATGGTATATCTTCTAATATTCATAGATGTGTCGACTATAAGAACAATAAACTTAGCGGGATGAAAATTCATGATTGTCATGTTATGATGGAAAATTTATTACCCGTCGCTTTTAAAGAACTGTTGCCGTAAAAGTTTGGACTGTTATAACAGAACTTAGTCTTTTTTATAAAGAGATTTGTTCTACTACATTAAAAGTTGATCGTCTACGTAAACTTAAGGAAGAAATCCCGATATTGCTCTGCAAAATGGAAAAAGTATTTCCTCCAGGTTTTTTCAATGTTATGGAACATTTACCTATTCATCTTCCATTAGAAGCACGTCTTCAAGGGCCTGTGCAATATGGATGGATGTATCCATTTGAAAAGTATTTAAATCATCTAAAAAAAAGTGAGACAGAAAGCTCGAGTTGAAGGTTCGATTTGCAAATCATACATCGAAGAAGAAGCTTTGTTTTTCTCTCTCATTATTTCAGTGACCATGTGAACATATCATTTGAAAGTGCTACGCGTAATGATGAAGGCATTGATCAAGATGATTGTCAAACGACCTTATCAATTTTTAAAAAACAAGGTCGGCCTGCTGGTGCTTGTGTGGAAGTATGGTTGGATGATAGAAATTATCATGTTGCACACACATATGTTCTTCTCAACTGTGCCGAAGTTGAACCGTTTGTTAGGTAATTTACTTATATATATATATATATCATCAACACTTGTGTATACACAAATATATGCACACACGTGTATCTTAATCATAATGCAACATTTGTTATATAATTGCAGTATTTACGAATCACAACATCCTAACGGCGATATCGGCAAAGAATTCGTTTCTTGGTTTTCTAAGTACGTTTTTGATACAACAAATTGTGTTGTAGATGAAGGATTGAAACATTTAGCTACGGGACTAAAAAGGAAAGTGAAGACCCATCCAATATTCTTTGTCAATGGATATAAATTTAATACCGAAGAATACGGTGCCGAAAAATTAACTAACAATACTGGTGTATTTGTTAAAGGTGGTGATGATCCAAATGATCATATACATGATTTTTATGGCATGCTAACCCAGGTTTTGCAATTGATGTATTTCACACGACCCGAAGAAGAAGTATTTTTGTTTAAATGCAACTGGTTCAGCAACGTTCCAGGTTCTGGAATCAACGTGCACCCAAAATATAATCCTATAGAAATAAAACATACTTTGCGTTATTATAAATACGATCCTTTTGTACTTGCCAAACAAGCTCTTCAAGTTTATTATGCTTCTTACTCATATCTAAGAAGAGATAAAATAGATTGGTCGGCTTTTTTTTAAAACAAAGGCAAGGTTTACATTTGATGGATGGAATATTCCCGAAGAACAAGCTTACCAAACAGATATCGAGGAAAATAGAGGAATAATAATAACCGACGATCAAACAGATTTTGGACCTCTAAACGATGAATCAAATGCATTAATTGAAGCATTTGAGAGTACAGAGGAACAAAATATACATTGTGAAACAGAGTCTGGATATGAAAAGGACGAGGACTGATCAACTATCTACATTTTGAGAAGGTAAATTTATATTTTTTTAAACATTATCCTATATTCATTAAAAGTGAAATGGTAAGCTAATATATGATATGTATCACATCTCGTTTTTATGTTACGCCATACTGTATGTTTTACATATGGTCGTTTTATTTTCTGTTATAATGTTTGTTTGTAACATGTATTATATAGGTATGTCGTCACGTAGACGTACCGGTGGACATTCCGGGTCTCCCTCTTCCTCACAGAGAGGGCATGCTCGTCCGGACGGTGGTGATGGCAGTGGTCCATCACAGGAGCTACGGTGTCCTGTGGTGTGGCTAAAGCCAAAAGCATATCAAAGGTAAGTATTAAATTTCATTTTCGCACAATCTATTATGAAAATATATAGTAGTAATGAAATATTAAATGTTTTTTCTCAGTTTAAACACAGTGGTTTCTCTTTGGAGCCGACTCAAGTAGTTCTATCTATATCTCGACGGGCGTACATGAGTTGTATGACCGAATGTTGGCCTAGGTGGACATTGATTCCAGATAATGTTAAAGAGACTATTTGGCAGGATTTTTTGGTATGTCACTTTATATATTAGGAACATGTTATATCAATTCATGTTTACATTATTTATAAAAGCTGTATAACTCTTATTTTGTCAAACATGCAGGCTGAAGTGGACCTTCAAAATGCTGATATTTCAATCGTATATCGCCACTGGTGCAGCAAAGTCGCAAAGAACTACCGAGAAACAGTAAACAGCTTAAAAACATCGGGAAAGAAGCCTCAGTGGATGAGCGCAGCTGTGTGGCATGATTTTTTGACATGGTGGAGAAACGAGGAGTTTCAGGTAAATTTATCACATGTTTAATTTAAATTCTTCTACGCAAATACTAACTAGAAATGTTAAACAATTTTTGTTTTTATATTAATTTACAAAGGCAGTCGGAGAGGAACTCAGCCAATAGGAGCAAGAACTCTGTCACACATCGTGGTGGTTCCAAGTCATTTCAGCATCACCGAGAGGACTTGGTATATTTATTAATTACGATAATAATTTAAAGATTTTAAGTTCTAAGTTGTAGATAATGTAACAATATATATATAATATATACGTATATGGGCATATTTCAGGAGAGATAGCGTGGTGGTGCTTCTGTGAGTTACTGGGATGTTTTCACGCATACTCATGCGTTGAGCCAGGTCGACGAAGCATGCAACGTTTCGTACTCCTGGGATCACGATGCCAAAGCGCAGTCCGCATATGTAAGTAACATAATGACTTAACACTTATATAAGTTAATTAAAATAATGTTATCTAAATTTAACTTATTTTGCATAACAACAAAAGTTTCAGCAAGCACGGACTTCCATTCTCGAGGGCTCTGGGCACGACGAGTTGACCGCCGATAAGGAGGACGCTATTTTTGAGTCTGTCATGGATCTAGTGGTACATGGAATACGCTATGGTTTTGGGAATCAATCGGTAATAACTTTAACTTAAATTTTAAAATAATTATTCTGAACCAACTGTTGCACATTGTGATGGATTATAGTAAACACGAATTACAATTTTTAAACACTAATAATTTAAATTTTATTTACAGGCTAGGACGGCTCAGATTGAGTATCAGAGGGCTCAAGATAAGGAGGGGATTACACAGCTCAGAGCCCAGGTCGCCGCGCTCGAGGAATGCAATATCCACACCGAAGCCAAGACGGTGGAGCTGAACATGCGTCTTACAGAGTTTATGGAGCAATACGGCCGGTTTTCGTCTTCTGGTGGTTCTGGAGGAGAGTGATTTCAGGTATGATTTGATTTTTTTTTCTATGGACATGTATATTTAGAAAGCGTGAGGATTTGATACATTCTGATGTTTTGGATGTTGGTTTAGATGTGATTTTTGAGATGTTGACGCAGTAGTTTGGATATTGTTGGATTGGACGTTTTGTTGGATGTTGATGTTGGATGGTTTATGTTGTTTATATTGATTTGTATTGTGTATATTGATTAGTATATATGCTTATTACTTGGATTTACTATTATGATTGATTATATGTGAGATAAGCTATTGTATATGTGCTTGAAATTGAGCTTTTATGAGATATACGATGTTGGAGGTGGCTGGAAGCATGCACTGTTGGTTCTGTAAAAAAAACTCAGATTTCCAGCGTCTTCCAACGTCCACCAATGGCTCACTGGCACATTTAATCCAACGTCTTTCAACGTCCTCCATCGGCTCTTCCAACGTCTTTCCGACGTCCATTTTGGTCAACATCTTCTTCCACGTGGACAACCTGAACGTTGGAAGACGTTGGTATATGCGCGTGGGTCCGTTGGTTGATAATGGATGCCGTTGAAATGTATATCAATGGCGTTTCTAACGTCCATCAACGGCTTTCCAACGGCCACCAACTTCCCGCCGCCGTTGAAATGCACTGTGTGTCTTGTAGTGTTAATTATGGTAACCAGAAGAAAAAAAGGGATTCCAGTAGCAGCACACTAACAGATTTTGCAATCGAGTTTGGTATTTTTGTTTCAAATTCGGATGGTTTAGTTGGTTCACTCTTGGACAGCTTCCTCTTTTTGATTCCTCTTCTATCTCCTTTCATTCAGATGTCTTTGCTTTTAATCTTCTCCTTCATGCTGCCACTGCTTCTTATTCCTTGAGTCTTTCGTCAATGGCTGGAGTGGTTGAGTAGGGTTGTTCGTTTCAAACTATTCAACAAGCTTCATGGCCGGTACCTGTCCGACGGAATGTATGAGTGCAACATTTAGTTTGCCAACATTTTGTGATGGAGGTATTCTTTCTAAATTTTATTTTAAAAATACGCACTTCTAAGAAAAAGTAGTTCTACATGATCGAATGTTTCGCTAATTTGGATTTGGAAGGAATCATACAAGTCGGTAAAAGATTTTGAAATCTTGCCATAGAAGGCTTCTTTATTCGAAAAATTATGTTTCTTTTTCTATCGTGGTCTGTTATTCGCCTATTTCTTCTCATAATTAATTTGAATCAAGTAGTATTCATATAACTACTTAAAAACATCAATACATGTTGCTTCGCATATTTAAAGGACAGTATTGGATAATTGACAAATCATGGAGTTGTTTTTTATAAGATAAATACGATAATTGATTTTCAATTTCATTATTATCCCTAAAACTGTATGTTTTCAACTACATAATGGTAATTTATTATAGATTTGTTTAATTTATTACATGTTTGTTTTATTGTTGGTAAAATGTAAGGTTCTATTAAAACTAATGTTAAATTACTTCCATCTTTATCGTGGTGTTTGTGCATCTTTAGTTGCTGTCAGAAATGAATGAGTTGTATTAGGGAATGTTAAAACATTAATTGCCTTGGAAGCTGAATAGTCCCACATCTTAGAACAAAATAAACATTTGTATTTATATACTAAGATGTGGACACCATGACAATTCATATAGGTAAATAGAGACACAAGCCATGGCGAGTGGTGCGTTCAAATACTAGACAGTTGGCAATTGGCTTGGCGTGGCTGTTCAGACCAAACAGTTTTTATTTCTGTTCGTTTGAATTCAAAAGGTCGCACCGCTTGGTAAAGGATCGCTAACTTTCCAACAGTCGCATCCCTTTGAACAGGTACCTATCACCGAATAGGTGCACCTTCCCTCGCCTATATATAGGCAAACAGAAAACAATGAAAAAAATAATTAAGATTTCTGCATTTTTCTTTGTCCTCACAACACACTGTTCTTAAAATACACTCTCTTGAGTTCGTTTTGCTCGCGATTGCTGCGCAGCATCGTAGAGAAGGTCCGTTTCATCTTAGGAAACAATTATTCAATATACTTAAGCGCCGTAGAGGGAGAAATATTGTTTTAAGGAAACAGTTTTCAAACACTGGACTCGGACAGTACAATCGATACGTTATTTACTACTTTAATTGTTAACTGCGTAGTTCTATTTATAACATTTTTACGATGTGCCTGTGATAGTTTATTGTTGTTGCAATTTGTAGCATAATTATAAAAATTTCGTAACACTCGTAATATTATTGTTGTGTATACAGTTTCGTAATGCTTTTCTGACGTTACTGTCCAAAAATTTAGTAACACTTTTCTGCCGTTGCTATATAACAATTTCGTAACACTTTTCTGACGTTACGAATAACAGTTACTAACCAACTCTAGTTCATAGGAAGAAAATCTTTGATCTGAATATTTATTTTAAGACCAATATTTGCCAATAACTTCCTAGCTTTATACGCATAAAATGCAGCTCGCTTGTTTATAGATGCCTTATTGTTTATCTTTTTTTACTGCACATAAGTTGATTATGTAGTTGTTTGCATTCTCATTGGTTTTCATTTAGTGCATTTAAATTTATTTACTTTGAAACATTCGATCATTGGTAAGAAATGATTTCTCTTGCTTTTACTCATGTGGCATCTCATAGATCCAGGTGATGCACTGTAGTGCACAAAAATGCAGAATGTAAAGAGTTAGGCAATGTAATTTTCTCGTCACTCTATTTCTTGCATGTCTCTTATTATAAAGCAAACAATCATTACACATCATGTTTGACTCAATTTTAATTGATCAGTGATATCATTACGTTTGTAACTAAATACAGGTTAAGGCGGAGCTAATCATTATAGCTAGTTGCTTCAAACGGACTTTACAATGAGATCAGGTACACATAGTTTTAGATCTGAATGTTTGATATCTTTGTGATGATTAGGTTGTGCATGTTACTAGAGCAGGACAAGGAATCTGTATATTTCTAATATTTTATTACAGTAGGAAAGCAACTTCCTTTTTTATCACTACATAGGGGTCCAATCCAATTTGCAAAGGTACATAATTATGACATTTTAAATGTATGGTTTACCTATAATTTTTAGGCTTCGTTTGTTAAAATGACTGAGCACTTAATGTTGATGGCTAAATGCTAAAGGCTGAATACTAGGTGCTTAATGCTGATTGCCGAATGTTGAAATATTGTTTGATTTGTTGCTGATTATAAATATTTTTTATTGTAGTAACTTGTTAGTTGACATATTTTCCCTTCCTTGCTAGTATCATTTATTATTTGAATAGTACAACGAAAAAAAAAGAATAAAAGATATGGAATTTTTTTAAATATCTAATGTGAAAAACATCGTAAACACATGCATAGAATTATCACATATATGTGCATAGAATTTTGAAATCTACATTTTATATATCAGGTTAAACCAAAACCGTATAGTACTAGAGTTGTGTAATAATGCATATTATGACTCGTAAAGCTTTTCAAAGCATTGTAATGTTGTAATGTGTTCTGCTCATTTTGACATGTTAGGCCAATCAGCTATACAACAAAGAATATAACACATTTGTTATTTTAGAATTTATTACACTGATTTACTTGTAAAGAAATGGGTATATAACACAATTTTAGACCTCACTTGCAATAAAAAATTACAAAACAATTTACCATTATATTATATTGGTTATATATCTTCTAAGTTCAATGTGTTAACAGACATCATAATCGCTGTAAGAATAATATTGTAACCTTTCGGAGTAGGTGATCTTTGCAATCAAAATTTCAGTGATCTAAATTCGAATCAATGAAATGATATAACTATTTTTGTGAAATGCCATTTGTTTGCATAGCAGATAATTTATAGAATTAACATTTTGTACTACTGTCAATTGGAGAAACGGTCTATTAGGCGTATTCATGGAATTCACCTCAAATTAGAAGCTTGTGCAACTGAAGTCAACTAACATCTCAGACAAAACAATATCAAATCAAAAGAAAAGGATTGTGCTTGCATTGCTGTTACACTTACTGTTTATCACATATGAAATTAAACAATTCATACTTTATGTTATGAAACAATGTGTCACAACCCAAAAATAAAAATATCAAATCATACGTACCTTACATTATTAAAAAATACATATCATCATACCTATAATGCTGCTACCTTGGTACGATGTTGAACTTGCTGCGCAGAAGAATAAAATATATGTTGGAGCCGCGTTCTACGCAAAGAAGAAAATCTGTGTTATTTAAAATATATAAGGGTATATATTGGAAAATGTCTGTATATTGATTCAGATTTCAAAAAACCTTAAAAATGAGCTGAATAAGTATTTGCTGGTTTGACTTGGTAAGACTGAATGAAATGGTAAAACAAACGACTGCATAAATGCTGAATTGAATCAGCACTTCCAACCAGAGCTTCAACAAGTGCTTTTTCCTCAAAACGAACACTGCCTTAATTTCATTCTTTCTTTACTATTTGTTGGACACTAACATAAGCCTCAAGTTAATCTTACTATATGCAACATAATTGGGTTAATCAACCTATTAAGTTATCGTTTTATGGCTATGGTTTTCATGAAAATACATTTCTTACAATGCTTTATTGTTATAACTAGATACAGGTTACCATATTGTTATTACATAAATGAAAATATTACAAATTGTGATAAATTACATGCATAGTGAATACCTATAAATGACAAAACCATAAATATTGGGCTAAACATTATTGCCAAAGATACAAGGAGTTAAGAAAACCTTTAGTAGATCCATTATTGCATTGCTTTATTTAATTTATACTTATTGAGACTCAATATGGATTAGTTTTATTTCTTTCCTTTAACTCATCGTGGTAACTCAATAATGGATTATAATTTTAGTTCCCAAAAAAGTCAATATGACATTAGAATGCCTTTTATTTTTCTTAAATAGAATTTCAAATTATTTCTTAAAAGAGGTAAATTTTCTTAATTTCCAAAAAATTCCCTCTTCAACCTTGCAATTGGCAAAAAGAAATTTGTGTCAAGCTTCATTTTCTTCCTAATCCTATATTTTGTTAACCTGCATTCCATCATGTCAATTAATATTTACATTAATACACTCACACACACAAACATGTGTGTGTGTGTGTAATGGGCATTGTAATATTTGCGCCATTTGCTTGTTCTGTCTATTTTTGGCAATTTGTTATTAATGGCGAAGTATGTACATATAGCCATTTTTGGATTGTTGACTTTGTTCCGTATGCATTCGTATCATTCTACCCTAGGTTTCTTGCTTCTAATATTTTCCCATGTTTGCTTAAAAGAGAAATTTTCTTGTAACATGCATTTGCAATGGAATCAATCAGAACTTTACTTACTGTTTTTCTTTAATTATCATAGATACTGCAGCATCAGCCCCTCGACGTATAATTAATTATTCTAACACACTCTATTAATAAAAGATTCATGTTCAAATCGAGATCAAACCATAAACTTGTTTCATTTCCACACTTAAAAACTCTTTCCAACATTAATTTACCTTGTTCTCTACATTTTAAAACCCTTTTCCATGACTTGACTAATTATTTTCTAGTAAAATGATCCCAAAATTATTTTTCTTAAGATATTTATTCCTCATCTAATTTTCCCACTTAGAATCTTCATTCAAAAATCTTTAAAATAACTTTAAATGACATGTATAATTAAGATCGTCCAAACTTCTTATACCCATACCACCTTCTATTTTTTGGTCCGCATACTTTCTTCCAACTTATTTTATGATGTCCAACTCTCCAAAGAAAGTTTGTACGTCTCTTCTCTAACTTTTTAGCTAATGCTATAGTAATATGATAAGTCTGTAACCAATACAATATGATAGCATGGACCACTATTTTTATTAACTCCAGTCCGTCTGCAATAGAAAAAAGTTTACTTGACCAAATTTCCATTCTTTCTTGCACTTTCTCAACTAGTATAGCACAATCATTATCTTTGATTTGGTTCATAGAAAGAGGTGATCCTACATATTTGATTGGCAGACTCCCTTCTGTAGTACGTAATACTTCTTACTTCCCCTTTCTATACATGCTATTTTTGCTGAAGTATGCTTTACTTTTAAGCTCATTAATCAGCAACCTTGCACATTTGTGAAAACACTTAAAAATATCTTTACTAGATAGTGTATTAGATCTATTTGCTTTAACAAAGGGCATTAAATCATCGGCATATATCTATACTATAATATTGTTATTGAGTTAGATTTCGAGAGCACACATGCCTCCTTCATATTTTAGTAAATGAACAGTCACGTTTTTAATTTCTTTCTATTCCAAACTTTGAAATGTGATAACTTTTTCTACATTAATTGGATTTAAGAATCGATTTCACTATTAAATCTCAAATTTAATATGCTTTCCAATGATATCCATTGTTGATAGCTAAAATTAAATTTTTTAAAATCATAGTTTTTCAGATTATTCATGTTATTAAAGTTATTAAATCTGTTTGACTTTATTTCTTTTAACAAATCTATGTCAATGATTGTTTTGAAAATTTCCAGCCACTGATTCTACTTTCACAAATCGTAGTCAAGTCTGATGAAATCCAACATTACCAAAATACAGCCACAATGTTAGATGGAATTAGAAATGGAACCAGAAAGCTCAAAAGCATTAAATACAATTATATGCTTCTTATTATATTGAATTTTCTTTGACTGTAAAAGAAATACAATGATATTCTTTACATTAAAATAAATATTGTTGAATAATGGTTATTAGTTCCAACACTTCAGACATAAAATATGTATGCTTTAGATTTAGCATATTTTTCACAAGAATCATTCAAAACAGAAATAAATCTTTTTATCCTCTAATATTATCATTCTACAATAATATGATGCTGCATAATATGTTCCTAGACATAATCAGTTATGGGATCATCATCAACACTTGAGTTCACATGAATCATGTCAACGTTGCTTTTGGCATTTTTGGATCAATGGTCAAGTGGAAACCAAATGTTATTACATGCACTGCTCTTATAGATAGTTATTACCAAAGCAACAAATGGGATCAACGACATCAAGTATTAAAGGAAATGATTGATGGTATCCCACCAAATGAAGTTAGCGCAACAGCTGATGCACATAATAAATTTATATGTGTATTGTGTGAAAATTTTATCTTTGAAATCATTTTTACTCGATATTTTGCAATTGTTTATCAAGCACCAGTACTATCTGCATTACTGTTTTTAAAGATTTATACACAAGTTTTAGAAAAATGCAAACTTATTTGAAAATTGATAAAAAAAAATCACTATTTCTTAATCAATGAACCATATAAATCATTTAAACATGTTATGATAATAAGAGGTTAAGTGCGGTTCGTATGCGAAGCACGGGTTCACACTAGTTAGACGAGTAATAAAAGGTTGTACTTTATTTATTGGATTGATTCTGCACTTGATAGTCTCTAGTTGCATTAAAATAGAAAATATTCCATCACCATAGTAAATAAATAAGAATATAATGGATCATCTTGCCTAATACCTTAATTACTTTTAATAAAACCCTTTGGTTTTTCTTGTATCAATATAGAAAATGTTCGAATATTTATGCATTTATATACTAAATCACAAAATGAGTACGAAAATCCAAATTTAGCATTATATGATGTATGAATCTTCTATTCACTCTATCATATGCTTTTTGCAAATCAATCTTTAAACACACATTATCCCCAGCCTTACTATTAAAATTTCAAGCCATTTCATGGGCTAATAGGGAGTTTTCGTAAATCAATCTACCTTGAACAAAATCACTTTGATTTTCAGATATTAAAAAAGGTAGATAATCTTTAATTCTATAACTCAACATTGTTGCTATAATTTTATACATAAATTACAACATGAGATTGGCTTGTAATCTCCAATGCTTTCATGGATTTTTATTTTTAGAAATTAATGTAATAAAAGTATGATTTAAACTCTTTAAAAGCTTGCCTTCATTAAAGAAATCTTTTTCTATTTAATTACCTGACTCTTATTTATTTCTCAGTGAGTTTTGTAAAATTTTGCATTAAAGCCATCAAACCTTGGGCTTTTATTATCTCTAGCATTAAAAACAATATATTCAATTTCCTCTTCTTCTATTGGAGCAAGTAAAATCTCTTTTGCTGCAATATTAACTTTAGATTTAAAAATAATCTTAGGAAAATCTATGTATATTTCTTCTCCATCATACAATTCATTAAAATAAGACATAGCTTCTTCAACTACTTTACTATATTAGTTTGCCTGTTTCCCAAATTATCAAAGATGCTATCTATATTATTTATATGTTTCATACTACTCATTTTAGCATACAAATTTTTTCTAATTGCCACCCCCTTGAGTAAGTCAATCCACTTTGAGCAAGTCAATCCGCTTTTGCTTTTTTCTTTAAATTCATAGTATTTATATATAATTCTTTGGATAAATTATTCTGATTAGAAAATAAATTCTTTTACTCTTTCATTGTCATTTGGATTTTTACCTATCATGTCTTGTAAAACTTCTCCTTTCCTTCTAAGACTTTCTATACACCCCTGATTTTGACTTTTCTTCTTATTCCACTTCTTAAGGTTAAATTAATGTTTTTTAACATCATGCTGAATTGGAATAGATAAGTACCTCTATAAGAAAGTTTTAAACAATTGTTAATAGTTTCCTTATATTCTTTGTTATGTGTCCATCCATTCTTAAATCTAAAAGGAAAATTTTTCTTAATTACATCATCATCATCATAAAATAATCTGACTAATAAAGGAGCATGGTCCCTTGTATTTTGTTCCAACGTATTGCGTAAAAAATTGGGGACAGAAAATTCCTTATTTATTAATATTCTATCTAGTTACAATGTATATTCTTTCAATACCAAACCTTTATATATACTTATTACCATTAATTAATGGTTCGGTTAATCCCGTTTCAATCAAAAACATATTAATTCTATCCAGTCTGGCAAATGGGATAGCATTTCCTCCGAACTTTTCATATGAGTGCATAATAGTGCTAAAATTCCAAATTATTAGCTGGGGGATTTATAAACATAATTCAAATACTTTTAAGTCTACATCATAGACTGTTCCTTTCTATCTTAAAATTACTACCATTTACTCTAGTAATTCGTATATTTGCACCACCTATATTTTTGAAACTACAGTCAGAGTATTATAGGCCTTTATTAATATTATTAACATCCAAAATATTAGAATCCCGTATCATTAAAATTCTTTCCATGCCTCCACAATCATTACTATTTTCCAATTATTTGTTAATTTTCTACAAATTTTCTCGGTATTTTCAACATCCATCTTATTTTCAATTGGTACAATAATAATTGGATTATATACATTCAACGTATGAATAATATCTAATTGTTTTGAAGGGGAATTCATTCCCCAAACATTTCAGGCTATAATAAACATATGATAAACTAAATTTAAAAGGAGTTTCTAGATTTCACACCTGGCATAGGACCAGCCCTGCTTTTGTTCATACATACTATACCTTTTGCCTTAAGCCTTGTAGTTACTTAAGTCAATTCTGGGTTATTTGAATGTATTTTTGCTTAGAGATATCTTTCTCTTTGTTCTATGCTCTAACCCCTTTATTGGCCTTATGCTGCTCCAAAATATCAATTAGGTCAGACTTACGAGGCAAAGCTGGGTTGATTCTCTCACTATCCTCAGTTTCTACAGCATGATTTGGACCAGAGACTATCTTCATATCTATATTATCTTTGTTAATTTGAGAGTATCCATGCATTATTATGCCATTATTATTTGTAATTAAACAAGAATCTAGAGGTTAGGGGTCCCCAGATTCTAAGACCTGTGAATTGCCTTGCTCCCCCATTACTGAATTGTTTATTTTACGTTTCTGCATTATCATTTCTATCAGTTCGATGATGAACTTCCTCCTCCATGGTATGATCTATAGGATCAGGGAGCTGATCTGAATATTTTCTTAATCAGTGATGATAGTTTCTTGATTGAGCTGATCTTGAATCATTTTCGATATCTCATTATTTTGCTTTTCTTAATCTGAATTTGATAGTTATGGTTCCATAATGCTTTCTATATTGTTTTGATCAATGCCTTGATTTGTTTGACTACCAAGTTTGGTATCCCGGCTTTTCTTATGCTATATCACTCTTTTGTGTACCCAAAACATTTGCACATATCATATTTTGGTGGAAGCCATTCATAGATGACTCCTTGATTGATCGTTTCCCCATTATATAAAGTTAATGAGGTTTCATTTGGAAGTTCATCCTCTACAAACATTTCTATTAAAAAGCGAACATAATTCAATCCCGTCTTCATTGTCGTGGCTGTATCATTTTCAAAGGTTTTTTTCGATTATACTTGCCATGACACTAAATGCCTCTCAAATTCCAAATTAACACTTGGAAGTCGAACCCATATCGGCATTAATGTGAGTAGATCTTTGTCTAGTTTCAAAATGTTAGTCCACCTTCTCATAATGATAAGTTTACCATCACAAAAATACATACCTTTTTTTAAAATCAAATCATAATTTTTGAGATCTTTGAATTTAACAAGTAAAAACCCATTTTCTCTTTAATACATATCAAATTCCCCTAGTGGTTTTCAAACTCTTGGAATATATGGTTTAAAATATAGAAAGTAAGGTTTGGTTCCAATACTCACACTACTAGAAAAGGGTTAAATAGCGACAGGGGGGCGATGGCTATCGACGACCATTTTCCGACGGCTTCCAACCTTCGAAAAATCGCGTAATACTGGCTCCAGCCGAGCCTCTTCTTCCTCATTTCAGAAAACCGAAAACCTAATTAGAAATTCCCAAATTCACTCCCCAAGCCTCCAATCACTAATTCGTATTTTTGCATCCTCCCCGGCTACGAATTCAACCTCTCTTGTTTTCTACCTTTGGTATAATATCTTATTTTCGTGAAAAAATCAATTTTTACCCTATTTCTAGTTTTGCATAAGTTGATAAATTAAGGTTAATTGGTGATTGAAATTGTTTCCAATAGTGTTATAATAGTTTATAGCATTCCATGGTATACCTATTTCATCTTTTATCGTGAAATTGTGAAAAACATGTATAATTTGCGGTTGTTCGTGTGTATGTAAATCGTTGTGTATGCCTTGATTCTACGATTGTATATGTGTGTAGCGTTGCTATCATTATATTGTGTTAGTTGGAATAAGATAAAATGAATGCATGAGCTAGGAGTATTATATTGTGCATATATTGACTTATGCAAAAAAAATGCATGAGTCTAAATTGTAATTGTGTGTATTGAAAAATGACAAAAATGTTAAACCAGTCTTAAGTCGATGTAATACGTCGAATAAATGTGTTAAATTAAAATATTTTTTTAAAGTGAACAGTTAGTAAAACTGTATTTTTTCGTAAAATGCGCACAGTTTATTAACAATGTCCTTTAGAGAGTTTTTGGACTCGTCTGACGAGTGTTGTACATGATCGTTATATAAATAGTCGTTTTTTTCAAAAAACGACCATTTATATTCATCTTGTACAATGTTTGTTGGATTTGTTCCTGTATTGGACAAGCTATGAACACAATAAGCATTTATATTTTGTATAGTACTTCATTTCAAACGGTTCGTAAAAATTCGGCCTAACTTTTCATTTTTGTTTCCTGCGTACACGCATTGTGTTCAATGTAGGGAACAAAAGGGAAATGCTGTCGAAATTTTGTTGAATCATTTAAGACGAAGTAATACACGAAATGTAAATGCTTACCGTGTTTGTAACGGGAAGTAAAATGCCTGACCTGGGAAAAAAAATATATCTTTTTGTATAAAATTTTGTATCGATACGTTAAAAAATAAAATGTGTCATATTTGAAAATATTTTTTAATTTTTGAAATAGTTCTTTAAATTTAAATATTATACGACCATGAAAATAATCTTTTTCGAATTTGTGTTCTTGAAAATAAATATTAAAATTTGAACTTGTGACTTAATTTCCCAAGTAGAAAAATGATTGATTATTTTGTTGATCGGAGGAGATAGGTGTACCAAAGAAAAGACTGAGAGGCTCAATAAAAGAAGATTTTTATAATGATATAAACGTATTTGTTGAATTCACTTTAAGTAATAACGAAAATGATCCAGAAATTCATTGTCCGTATAGTAGGCGTAGACTTTTGAAGAATTTGTTACCAGATATTGTGAAAGTTCATTTGTGCCAAAACAGTTTCTTACCGGATTATTATGTTTGGGATCGACATGGAGAAGTTGTAGCAAATACTTCTGTAGAGTCTGAAAGTGCCGTTAACGAAGTAGTTACGACGACTCGTATAGAAAATATGGTCGAAGAAGCAGCATGGTCAATTGTAAATAGTTTGTGCTATATAATTTTAAATGTACAATAATTGTATGTAAAAATCAATTTCAGGAAGCTGGGGCACATGGTCCCGTGGGCTATATGGACGTATTTACTCGTACGCATGCTGTCGTACATGTAAATCCGGACGGGACAGTTTCGTATACATGGTACGACTGTAAATCCGACAAGAGCCATGTAAGCATATTTCATTTTATGCAGTATTAGTAATTGTTGTACTTGTTAAAATATAATGAAATAAAAATAAATGATATTAGTTTGTTAATGCTGAAAAGTTTATGGAGCAGCGCTAGAAACTCCTTGCTGATACGGGTCGAGATAAGCCGACGACGGATGAGGAGGATACTATTTTTGAGTCAGTTATGGATCTATTGGAGCATGACAGACGACACGGATTTGGCAATCAAGTGGTAAGTAAATAATATATTGGGTATCATATAAGTTTTCAAATTCAGTATATTGGTTTTGAGTTACTTCGTTATGAAAGCATTATGCATTACCAAAATATATTAATTCGTTACTTGAATGTCATTTAATAAAATAACGAAAAAGACATGTTATTTAATTTAGTTTGCCTGATATATGCTGTACACATGCATAAATTTGTCACATTTACTGTTAAAGAGATCAAAAGCAGTGACATCTCGTTATGTAACTACTATTATTTTTGTTAATAAATGGTTGAATCGCAATTTAAAAACATTCAAAAGAACATATTTCGAATGTATACATTATGCATAAGTAATGGTTAGAACTTCATTAACGAGTAAATTATTGTAGCTTTGATTTTATTGTATTAAATATTTATTACAGGCCAGCAGTTAGAGACGGGGTAGGCAGACTAGAGCTCAGTTCGATCTAGCAGAGATCGAAGATTTACAGGCTAGAGTGACGCAGCTGGAGGAGCAAAACCATCGGCAGGCCATAGAGACCACACAGTTGCTAGATCAGCATATCGTCGAGTACATGTAGCAGTATGGTGGGCGCTTCCCTTCCTCTGTTGGCTCTGTTTCTGGAGGAGATTGATTGATTGCTTTGGTCTGTATGTTTTTTTGGTATGATTTGGTAGATTATGGAGGTAGTTGTTGATTCATATTCGATCTACCAATTCTCAGCACTTAGCATGCCACATTCCCAAATTGGAAATATATCACTAATAACTATCAACTACATAACCTCTGAGCTCATACGCCTAAGAGAAGGGTGTTAAGCTAAGAGAATAAATTCTCCGCCACCAAACAGAAATATATTTGATAGAAACCAGCTTTAAACTTAACGTCAGACATACATCCATACAAGTCCATCCTGGGTCTGAATGGAACCGAAGGCACTTCGTCCAATTAATGAAAAAGTCCTTGCAAATACGGATATCCCCAATCTCGTCCAGACTTCCTGTCACATAGGGTATTCTCTATACCGGAGCAACTCGGTGTAGAGGCAACAACAAGCAATCCTTTCATTCTCGAAAAATATCCTGTCTTCATCCACCATCTTTAAGTGCAATTCCAATTTGTCGTATCATTATTCGAAATCGGTTTTATGACTTGATGTCCTCCCTCAGCCTTTCCGAATAATGAGCGCTTATTTTAAAACACGTGAATACCAAATTCCATTTTTAATCTTTTAAACAAAAGATCCATCTTTAAGATCCGATGTGGTTTTCAGATAACCATTTAGAATCAGACCCCAATCTCATCGAAATTCAAATGCCGTCTTAAAGGCCAAGTTATTTAAGTAAACAATTTTAATACAATTCAGAAGTTCACATTCACACAGCAATACATCACAGATAAATAACTTACAATCATCACGGCTCAATCCAAATGAAATCATATCACGGAATATTACAGATTAACATACTAGAGACATTAATCAATCCAAGCATTCAATGTAACTAATCATCCATAAGAAAAATTAATTAATCACATAATTTATAATTACTTAAATTAACACCAAAATAAATTAATTGCTTATGAATTAATTACCTAACCCTGCTTAATTAACATTAATTAGTTACAAACCATTTATAAAAATCCTATTGGATCTCCTTGCTCTATAATATAGTCTTTATCTTTCATACTAGTACTTTAAAGAGTATAGAAGCGTTATTTTTATAAAGAGGTTCTATTAGTCCATGAGTTAATAAAAATATTTTCTTTAGTATGTTTAGGTATATTATAAATTTGCCCATAACATCCGAGTGAGATTTTTATTAGTAGATCTAAGAATACTTCGGTTGTGAAGTACCTTCTTAATCTAGAGCATTTCGCTGCATATAATGTACAACCTGGAGAATTTACTTTTTCCTTTCTGGGGAATATAGCATATATGGTTAACGGAATATTTTTTATTTGGTTATGCGTCTGATTGATTATAATCATGTTTATTTTGAAATTATCAAAGGAATCATTAATTTCATCTTCATTTTCAGTAGTGTCAGAATTAACCGATTCAATTTCATATATAGACGAATCAGCATCACTAGATATATCCTCTATAGTGCTAACATGAATACCGTATTCTTCGATATTTGATATAATGATATTTTGTATATTCGTAGGACATTCACTAGCATAATGTCCTTCTTTATTACATTTAAAACATTTGCGGCCTTTACGGAAAATTTTCTTTTTAATAAACTTATTCTTAGAAAACTTGTTTCCTTTTCTAAATTTTTCTTATATTCTGGTTTCCATTTTTTCCTAGTGATTCGATATTTTGGTTTTGTTCTTCTTTTGAAATTTCTTGTCTTTTTTCTTTCAAATTCAGGAGAACATCCAAACTGTGTGTTAATATCTTCAGTGTACTTGGTACAACAGGAAAATTCCAGTTTTGAGTTTCTAATTTTATTTTTAATTTGTTTATGTGCACTAGCTTGCTCACAAACCCTTTCCATAATATCCATACATGCCTTGTTTAATAGGCTTGTGTTATGATTTTCATCAGTATTACTTTGTCTTAAAATGTCATATCTTTCTTGAATAATGTTATTTCATGGATAAGGTATTTTTGCAAAAAAGCCTTTTACGCAGAAAACTTTCTGGTCATTATTTTTTAAATGAAAAACTAGGCTTATGTATTCTGCAGCGAATTGCTTCAACATACATATATCACATAATTGTACTTCTAATAATTGTTTTTCATAATCAGTATCTTCTACGAAAGTTTCTCCTGTAAAGTCCGCTAATAATAGTTTTAATAATTGTTCAAGAGCTTCTTGTTTATATTGAATATTTCTCATTCTTTGTAATTGATTTGGATTTATCCTTTCAAGGTTTAGTAACCAAGCTAAAGCATCTCCTGTCCAATAACTGGTACCGTAATGTATGTATTCCATTACATTCGTATTCGAAGGTAATAAATAGATTGTCCAACTTATATGTTGAAGCCATATTATAATATATTTTCTTATTTTTCTATGTGGAAGTCTATCTATATTAAAAGTTAGGGTATATGCTGAAGAGGGTTGTTCGTTATAAAAATCTTTAAGTTGCTTTCTAGAAGAGTGAAATTTAATCCAATCTGATCTAGTACCATGTCTAAGCATTTCAGGGTAAGGATCGGTATGAGGACTATTATATGTTTTTTCCTCCCGTTCTTGATCTTCCATAATTATATCAGAGTTAAGATCATTCATAACAGAAGCACTATCCAGAGGAGGTTGTGGAGGTAAAATTAGAGCACCTCCATTAGATCCGGCTTCATTAGTGTTTACGTTGTAAATAAGTTTATCTGATGTATCTGAATTATAATCAAATTCTATGGAACTTTCAGATTCTTGTTCAGAATCTTCAAATGAAGAATGTTCTTCATTTGCTTTATATTTAAAATAGTTTATTGTCGTCAAATGTTCTTCATAATAAGAATAAAGTTCAGCACTATCAATTTCTCCTGCAAGTTCTTTTTCTTGAAGAATAAGATAATTTTTATAGTAAGTGGGATCAATATCTTCAAAATTTATTTTGTTATTTTCTTCAGAAGTATATTTGACCATTCGAATGTTGTTAAGCGAATGGATTGTTGGTGTATTTCGACCAAATCCTAACGTTGCTGTTTTTTTTTGTAGTTTATTACTTATATCTTTAACTTCTAATTCAATTTCTTGAAGTAGATCAATCATAAAATTATGAATCTCATTTACTGGGTTTTTATGAGTGGGGATATGAACAACATGCTCATATTGTTCAGTATTTAGATCAAATTGACACTTATGTGTGTCGAGAAGAACAATCTTATTATTTTCCATAAAAGAGGGTCTTTTGAACATAATTCAATTATGAGTTTACGCAAAACATCTGCAATTAGATAAAAGTCTTAATTCGAATAGTAAATCTTGATTTTCAAACCTATAGTTATTAGATTAGTTTTGACCCTAGATTAAGTGGCTAGATAAAATACCCCTTAAAGCTTTCCTAGCATACCGTGGTTTTATAGTAGGGTTAGGCCTCGAATTAACAACCACAAGCCTATACCATCGCTTCACTTAAGAAGAGCACATCAATGGTTCGTTTCCTACTCCAATGCGTAATAATCAGCAATAATAGGTCGTCGAATTGACTTAAAATTCGAAAAAAAATTAGCTGCCATAGAAGTTTTGCAGACTCATAACGAATCATGCTCAAAAGAATAGCTTAAGGTTTCATTTTAAGAATTGAAAATTTTTTGTAGTTTTTTTTATTTCACTAGAACATATACAGAATGATAGAGTTTAGAAAATATAAAACAGAATGATCTAAAACAGAATAACTTACCTAGTGTTAGCCAAGCTCTGATACCAAATTGAAAACCCAAACTTGAATGCCCAAAACGGAAAACTTCTTGCAGAAACAGAAATTTTATTAATACAGTAGATAATATTACAAATCTCGAATACAATGAAGAGAAGAAAGGAAATGAAGAAATTTTTTCTGATGAACTTTCTTCAGACTAGTGTCCTCCTTTTATAGCGTCTTCTCTTCTTTATTTATTATTACTTAGGCTAGATATCTGTCCATTATATGGCTAATATGTGTCCCTTTTAGGTTCAGTATGTGTCCTTTATTTTAATCTTTGTAGAAGATAAGCTGGAAGGGCTAAGGGGTGATATGTCACCCTAGTATAGAGGCTAGATTCTTTGTTCTTTTATTCTGGATGCTGGCCCACCATGTTTCTGATTTAATTCTGAATTTCTAGATTAGCTAGAGATTCATCGTTGAAAGGGTCAGTACCCATAGTATCTCTCATTATAGAATCTTGTCTATGTCTTTCCTTTTCTACTTTCTCTTCAAAGTATTCTTCTTGGGCCATTGTGCAAAATGGGCCAATTTTGAGACTATCTAAAAAACGTTGAACCTTCATTATTCTGTTTGTTGATGGTTTGAAAGATGATAGGTACTCTAACAGTAGTATTTTTTTGCCTTCAGTGGCAGAGTGTGATCCAATTTCTCCTTTGTTAATGGCCTCGGAGAAGAATTCTTGCGCTGCTAGGATTCTTACATTTTCTTCATTAAATTCTTTGCGATTGAATTTAACGAATCCATGTTGAGGATTTTTGGTTACTCTATGTAGTTCCCATAATTGGATAGAGGGATAAAGGTGTATGTACCGTCTTTCTTCCCAAATGCTCCAAATTCTGAACACGAACATAGTAAAAACACCTGCTTGAATGCTCAGCAAGTTTTGCTGTACATATTTTTGGAATATAACCTGAATATTCTTCAGGATGGATTGTGTTGACATAAATTTCATGCACTAAGCCCTTTTTGATATGTTTTTGATACTTTTGTATTTCAGAAAAACAGGCTATAAGGCGTGGTCTTCTGTTGTTATTGAGAATTAACTCTTCATTTTCTAAGAGTTTAATTAACTCTGTATCTTCTAACTTTTTGAAGAATAAAAGAAGATTACTTTCATCTATGAGATGTTGCTGATATAAGAAGATCATATCCTGAACTGTCATTTCAGCCTTCATCTCTTTGGTTTTTGTGTTTTCTATCTCATAAAGTCTAAGTAATTCTAGAAAATCTTGAATTCTTAGATTTAAGAGATCAGATGTTTGCATTTGGGAAAATATTGTTTTTAAGTGGCTATGTTCAGCTGTGTTGTCAGTGAACAACTCTGCTTCTTTTAAATCTAGAGCTTCAGACCTAGATGTAAAAGAATGTTGTGATAATTTAGACACTATTTTCTGGGTTTCTTGCAATTTCTTCTCTTTCTGGGATATTGTCTGCTTTAATCCCAAATAAGCTTTTTCTAGTTGAGTTAACAAGAAATTTGCAGCTCTATGGTCTGTAGATAGGATAGCTTTAAAGCATCCGTTGAAATTGTCATATAAATTAGGATTCATTGCTTTCATTTCTAAGTTGTACCAATATTTGACCATAGCTGAGATGTATGGTCTTTGCACTCCTATGGGAGCAATTGCTTTTCCTTTGTTCATTGGAACAAATTTCTGAGTTGTATTGGAAGGTGTTGCCTTGCCCTTGTTTGTTTGAGTGGTTTTGGTCTGTTTGACCTTTTCTCCTATACAAACACATAACCAAATAAAAATTATTCCATTAACCATATATGCTATACTCCGCAAAAAAGAAAAAGTTATACATTGTGTGCAGCAAAATTCTCTAGATTAAGAAGGTACTTCACAACCGAAGTAATCTTAGATCTACTAATAAAAAGCTATGACGCCCCACCTCTATACCCACGCCAGCCAAGAACACTACGGAGTAATGCTTTCGACTAGCACGGAGAATAATACTGTTGAGGAGCGACCATCTGTATAATTGCTTTGTGCGAGCACCGATATGCCAGATAAAAATATAACTTTTTATCTCAAGAGGAAATCCGACATACCGACACAAACTCAAAGCTACTACACAGTGGCTATAAAGGTCTTCGGAAACAAATATAGAAATAAACATAACACAAATCAGTCACAGACAATTCATATCACAAAGGCGGAAATAGATATGAATATTACACATAAAAGTGTATATCAGAGTAGTGGTCAAATAAGATCCACAACATCACAAAGGAACAGATGCAAGTGCTAGACAAAAATATGTATACATCAAGGAGTCTATATCTTAAATGTATACAACAAAAACTACCAAACTAGAGTAGTTAGCCAAAAGATCAGATGATAGTCCGATAAGGAGTCAAGCAGAAGCACCTGTAAAATCTCAGTCTGGCCCGAGTATTATTTAAGAAGAAAATAATAAACGGATCTGTCTAGTTATAAATATCAGATGAAATGATATAGAATAAGAGATATGAAAAAACGTATAATAATCACAATGCCAAGCTGTGATAAATAAGTAATTGAAAAATCAATAAGAGATTAATCAATATCGCAAAGATCTTCTCAAAAATAAAAAGGAATGTCATACTCCTAATTTCATTCACCAAGCCACAATAAATGACATATATATCAATGCCAATCGTAAAAGTTGGTGAAACATGAATTCTAGAAATCAACACAAGAAATCCAGAAATCAAATAATTCGGAGCATCGACGCCGTACAGCGTGACGTCCGACGATTCAGAAACACAATAAAAGGGAACAACGACGTCGTACAACGTGACATCCGATGAACCAAATCACAATCAAAGGGAACAACGACGTCGTACAGCGTGACATCCGATGAACCAAAACAAATCAAAGGGAACAACGACGTCGTACAGCGTGACATCCGATGAACCAAAACACAATCAAAGGGAACAACGACGTCGTACAGTGTGACATCCGATGAACCAAAACACAATCAAAGGGAACAACGACATCGTAAAGCGTGACATCCGATGAACCAAAACACAATCAAAGGGAACAACGACGCCGTACAGCGTGACATCCGATGAACCAAATCACAATCAAAAGGGAACAACGACGTCGTACAGCGTGACATCCGATGAACCAAATCATCATCAAAAGGGAACAACGACGTCGTACAGCGTGACATCCGATGAACCAAATAACAATCTAAGGGAACAACGACGTCGTACAACATGACATCCGATGAACCAAATAACAATCTAAGGGAACAATGACGTCGTATAGC
Source organism: Allium cepa (assembly GCA_030765085.1). Classification (NCBI taxonomy): domain Eukaryota; kingdom Viridiplantae; phylum Streptophyta; class Magnoliopsida; order Asparagales; family Amaryllidaceae; genus Allium; species Allium cepa. The sequence continues at coordinate 213,333,633 of CM060930.1, read as the reverse complement.
GTGACATCCGATAAACCAAATAACAATCTAAGGGAACAACGACGTCTACAGCGTGACATCCGATGAACCAAATCAAAAAGACATTGCACAATGCTAGTCTAAAACATAAAATGATCGTCATGATGAAAGAGAAGTGTCGATTACAGTAAGCTAGTAAATATATGAGCTTAGCTTCATGTCCCATAACCACTAGCTTAACTTAAATATTTACGAACAAATTGTAGATCTCCACTAGAAAATTGTCACAAGAGTTTCAATCGAACAAGTCCAAGAATTAACCGACGAAGTAAACGCAAGCGTTTCATACCACTCGTTTTACTAAGCGGTTTAATTAGATTTCTCATACGAGTGAGGTAAAGCCTTGTATATACTAATAGATTGGAAAACGGTTTAAGAAAATGAGCTTTGTAATAAAATTGTGTGGAAATCATTTGAAGAAAGAGTTTTGATATTTACTACTAGTATAGAAAACCTTTATACTTTTAAAGTGACAAATCACAAAGAAGATTGTAGGAACAATCAATCACTAAGATTCACATTCAAAAACGTGAATAAAATCCAAAGAAATCGATACCGAATCCATCGAAATGGATATTCCAAGAATTCCCGAAGAAAATAAGTCATCAAAGTCAATAACAAATGATAACAACAAATAGGGAAATAACACGAATCGATTAAATTTGGAAAACCAAGCAACTAGGCAAAATAGGCATAGTTGGCAAATAGCAGCAGGTCGGTCGACCAGACTCCCTGAGTCGGTTGACCGAACCAAAAACAGAAGTGCACGGGGTAGCAGGTCGGTCGACCGGACCCTGAGCTCGGTCGACCGAGCCCTGTAGCCTGCACTTCCAAACAGAGGCAGAAAGTGCCCGTTATACAGGTCGGTCGGCCGGCCCAGGGGCTCGGTCGGCGGAACCTGTTACTGGCACTCCCATGCCCTATTTCAAATGAGGTGCAAATCTCGATCAAATTGCAATCGCACGAGCAACGACGCTAAGGGTTTATGCCAATCGACTACCCGGCCCTATATGCTCCTCGATGCATCACCAAAAACATGTTCAAACATCAAAGTTAGGATTTTTAACGAATTGAACTCAAAACACTAAAAATTGGAACATTCACCAAATCAATCCAAACCAAAAGCAAATGCACACGAATAAGTGTTAGGAATTCATACCTAACAATCGAAGATAAATATAAGCATAGATGTGAGATAAAAATCTCACCTTTGATTCCAAACAATAGAAGAAGAAGCTTGAAAGCAAGCTAAGATCAATTCCTCTTCAATAACAACGCAAGAAGCTTCAATCTAAGCTTAAAATAGAAACATTTCCTAAATTAGGTTTAGGAAATTTCTGAAATCAAAGAGAGAATGAGTTGGAGAAGATGAAGGAGATGCTTACTAGTGGGTTCTCTTTGATTTTGGAGTAAGAACTTGAGCTAGCAAGAGGAACTAGGGCTTGGAGTTTCTAATTCCCATTCTCTTCCACCATTTTTGCTTAAGCTTGAGTGTTAGGAATATGAAATGAAGTAATGAAGAGTTGAAGTGGGTTGGGACTGAGTTAGTAAGTGGCTAATGGGTTCCGCCCAAACCAAAGCCCTAAGTGAAAAATGTCAAAATTCTACTATCTCCAAACATATCGAAGTTTATACTCAAAAAGGTCGCAAACGTCATTTTGAACTCAATGGGGGTGGTCCCGAGTCCTAATTCGACTGTTTGCAAAAAGTAGCTTTTCGGACCAAAATCCGACGAACAATAAAATATTTAAATATAAAATCGATAAATATGCGGGTTGTTACAGACTCCCCTCCTTAAAGAAATTGCGTCCTCGCAATACTTAAGAAGAAAATAAAGTGTAACAACCATAAAAGCATATCAACACAAAAGAAAATTGAGATAATAAGTTCACCATAAAGAGCATGAAAGAGTAAGCCTGAACGGGATCGCTCGATGAACTCTCTGGATTCCCAAGAGCAATCCTTAGGATTTGGGAACCATTGAACTCTCACAAGAAGAATATCTTTATTTCGAAGGCGCTCAACCTCCGAAGCAATGATGCGAATGGAATGTTGCTCATAAATCAAATCTGGTGAAACTTCAATTTCTACAATATCACCGGGCTCAAGAATAAAAAAAACCGGAATCCCTAAGGCATTTTCGTAGATAAAAGACGTGGAGAACGTCAAGAATAGCAGAAAATTGAGCCAGTGCAACGGCGTAGTACAGAAACGGTACGCCCGAGAAACTAGAAACTCAAATAATTTGGGACATCAGCGTAGTACAAAAACGGTACGCCCAATGAACCAAAGCCCGAATAATTTCGGAACACCGACGTAGTACAAAATGGTACGTCCAATGAACCAAAGCCCGAATAATTTCGGAACACCGACGTAGTACAAAAACGGTACGTCAATGAAACAATAAACCGGAACAACGATGTAGTATAATAATGGTACATTCAATGATCCAGATAAGGCGGAACATCGATGTAGTATAATAACAATACATCCGATGAACCGAACACCATAAAAGAACATCGGACGCTAGTCCATAAAAGAGGTGAGATGAAACTCAATAAAACGAAGTACGTCAAAATGTTCGATGAACTTGATAAAGAGATAATTCCACTCAGACAACATCAAAGAATCAACAACTTGTTGCCTACGACTAAACGCATTGGCAACACGATTTCCCTTTCGGGAATAAAAGAATATCAAGATCATAAGATGCTAGGAACTCGAGTCAACATGAAGTTCCGTATGAGAAAATAAATATTCCAAAGATTTATGATCGAGGTAGAGAACAAATTTCTCATCCAAATATGATGATGCCAAATTCCAAAAGTAAAAACAATAGCCGCGAGCACTAGATCATGAGTGGCATATCTAGTCTCGATAAGCTATAATGATTTAGAAGCACAAGTGATAGCACGTTCTCCTTTGCAAGAGAACGACATCCAAACCAATACGACTAGTATCGGTACAAATAGCAAAGTCTTGGTTCCCCTTCAGGAATCACAAGAATAAGAGTATCTAAAGGAAGAGTTCTTTTTAAATAATCCTCTTTCCCGAAAAACTAAAAATTTCAAAATTTCAATCATCTTTAAGTAATTATCCTTCTAGATAAATTCACGTTTTACAAGTCAATACATCGTGTTTGATTGTCTCATCAAAGCGTTTAGGAAATTCCTATCGATAACGTTGATCAAGCGCATCGACCAAAATTCTTAAAGCACTCAATGGACAATACAATCACAAAATCATCTTCTTTATAATAAACAAGTTTCTTAAAAGTTTTACAAATATTCTTTGCTTGTTTTAAGAACAAAAATTCAATTATCCTTATAAATAAATCTTATGGAAAAGATTTGCAAAATTTTAAATTACTATTTTCATCCAAAATCAAATGGATGAAACAAGATGAGCAAACTGAATGACATAATAAGCCATTCATAAGAATCATAACGAGTGCGGAATGCGGTAAGTGGAATGCTAACTCCCGCGAATCGTAGCCAAATGAAAATCGGTGGCAAGGTCGAACTAGAAAGACCTTAACACCACACAAAAGATTTCTTAGGTGATAATCCTAAGACAAACTCAAAAATACCGGAAAAGTTTCACAAATTATTTAGATAAGAGAAATAACACTTTTCTCATTTTGAAGGCTTAAAGAATAAAATGATGCCTTCAAAAATTTGAAATCGGAATCACAAGAAAAATAGAAATCTGCTTAACGGATAGAAAGTGTCGAAGATGGATAGTCCACACGGAAAATAGGATATGAGCTCCACAACGATTAAGCCAATCCTTACAAAATCAATTCCGAAGCCCAAGTAAAAATCGACTCGGAAAGAAAAATCACATAAAATAATTTCGACATCAATAAAAAGCAAATTGAGTGTTGCGGATCTACCATTCGGATTCACAATCCTCAAAGAAGTCATCAAGCCCAAAATATTTTCAAAGAAAAAGAATCAACAAGTTCTTTTGATATAAAATAGTGGGATGGAACCCATATCAAAAAGAACTCAAATAAGAAGATCACGAAATAAAACAATGCCATCAATGATTGAGTGAAAAATACCTTGACCAAGAGAAGTGTTGCTAGGGGTTTGCACAATATTTAGCTTTCTCATGTCCTTATTCAAAAGTTTGGGACATGCAGATAAAAGATGACCCGGTTTCTTGCAATAGCGACAAGAATGGGGTTTTGGACACATATTCGCATAGTGTTCCTTAGAATTACAATTGTAGCATCCTCCACGATTAGGGATTGGAGTCTTTGCTACAAAAGTAGTTTTTTTCACTCTCTTATTGGGATTAAGGCTCTTGAACTTAATATGCCTCTTCTTGGAAGTCCCAATATCACAAACACTTCCTTTACCAACCTCTCCATGAAGAAGAGTAACATCCACAAGCTGATTGAAAGAAACTTCAAGTTTCGAAGGTAGAATCATTTCGGGGTTCTTACTCAAAGCATAGATAAACTCTTGATTCTTTACAAGATCCAAAAGTTGTTGGGCAGACATGAATGCGCCATCCAGAGAAGGACTACTGGATTGACCAGCGCTAGGATTGCCAGAACCAACCATTTCTTTTCTTTAAGAAAGAAAGAAAAGAAGAAGAAAAAGTTATTCTTAGAATGAATATCAACAATCATGATGATAAAACAAGGAAACGTTAATAAAATAGGATGAATCGGTACGAAGACTCGAATAAAATCCTAAAGCACGACTCCTAAGATGGACTTAGGACGATGATCCTTGTTAAATTATTCTACATTGTTCCGAAGTTTGGCTCTGATAAAAAGCTGTGACGCCCCACCTCTATACCCACGCTAGCCAAGAACACTACGGAGTAATGCTGTCGACTAGCACGGAGAATAAGGCTGTTGAGGAGCGTCCATCTGTATAATTGCTTTGTGCGAGCACCGATATGCCAGATAAAAATATAACTTTTCATCTCAAGAGGAAATCCGACATATCAACACAAACTCAAAGCTACTACACAGTGGCTATAAAGGTCTTCGGAAACAAATATAGAAATAAATATAACACAAATCAGTCACAGACAATTCATATCACAAAGGCGGAAATAGATATGAATATTACACATAAAAGTGTATATCAGAGTAGTGGTCAAATAAGATCCACAACATCACAAAGGAATAGATGCAAGTGCTAGACAAAAATATGTATACATCAAGGAGTCTATATCTTAAATGTATACAACAAAAACTACCAAACTAGAGTAGTTAGCCAAAAGATCAGATGATAGTCCGATAAGGAGTCAAGCAGAAGCACCTGTAAAATCTCAGTCTGACCCGAGTATTATTTAAGAAGAAAATAATAAACGGATCAGTCTAGCTATAAATATCAGATGAAATAATATAGAATAAGAGATATGACAAAACGTATAATAATCACAATGCATAAATAAGTAATTGAAAAATCAATAAGAGATTAATCAATATCGCAAAGATCTTCTCAAAGATAAAAAGGAATGTCATACTCCTAATTTCATTCACCAAGCCACAATAAATGACATATATATCAATGCCAATCGTAAAAGTTGGTGAAACATGAATTCCAGAAATCAACACAAGAAATCCAGAAATCAAATAATTCGGAGCATCGACGCCGTACAGCGTGACGTCCGACGATTCAGAAACACAATAAAAGGGAACAACGACGTCGTACAGCGTGACATCCGATGAACCAAATCACAATCAAAGGGAACAACGACGTCGTACAGCGTGACATCCGATGAACCAAAACACAATCAAAGGGAACAACGACGTCGTACAGCGTGACATCCGCTGAACCAAAACACAATCAAAGGGAACAACGACGTCGTGCAGCGTGACATCCGATGAACCAAAACACAATCAAAGGGAACAACGACGTCGTGCAGCGTGACATCCGATGAACCAAAATACAATCAAAGGGAACAACGACGTCGTACAGCGTGACATCCGATGAACCAAAACACAATCAAAGGGAACAACGACGCCGTACAGCGTGACATCCGATGAACCAAAACACAATCAAAGGGAACAACGACGTCGTACAGCGTGACATCCGATGAACCAAAACACAATCAAAAGGGAACAACGACGTCGTACAGCGTGACATCCGATGAACCAAATCACAATCAAAAGGGAACAACGACGTCGTACAGCGTGACATCCGATGAACCAAATAACAATCTAAGGGAACAACGACGTCGTACAGCGTGACATCCGATGAACCAAATAACAATCTAAGGGAACAACGACGTCGTACAGCGTGACATCCGATGAACCAAATAACAATCTAAGGGAACAACGACGTCGTACAGCGTGATATCCGATGAACCACATAACAATCTAAGGGAACAACGACGTCGTATAGCGTGACATCCGATGAACCAAATAACAATCTAAGGGAACAACGACGTCGTACAGCGTGACATCCGATGAACCAAATAACAATCTAAGGGAACAACGACGTCGTACATCGTGACATCCGATGAACCAAATCAAACAGACATTGCACAATGCTAGTCTAAAACATAAAATGATCGTCATGATGAAAGAGAAGTGTCGATTACTGTAAGCTAGTAAATATATGAGCTTAGCTTCATGTCCCATAACCACTAGCTTAACTTAAATATTTACGAACAAATTGTAGATCTCCACTAGAAAATTATCACAAGAGTTTCAATCGAACAAGTCCAAGAATTAACCGACGAAGTAAACGCAAGCGTTTCATACCACTCGTTTTACTAAGCCGTTTAATTAGATTTCTCATACGAGTGAGGTAAAGGCTTGTATATACTAATAGATTGGAAAACGGTTTAAGAAAATGAGCTTTGTAATAAAATAGTGTGGAAATCATTTGAAGAAAGAGTTTTGATATTTACTACTAGTATAGAAAACCTTTATACTTTTAAAGTGACAAATCACAACGAAAATTGTAGGAACAATCAATCACTAAGATTCACATTCAAAAACGTGAATAAAATCCAAAGAAATCGATACCGAATCCATCAAAATGGATATTCCAAGAATTCCCGAAGAAAATAAGTCATCAAAGTCAGTAACAAATGATAACAACAAATAGGGAAATAACACGAATAGATTAAATTTGAAAAACCAAACAACTAGGCAAAATAGGCATAGTTGGCAAATAGCAGCAGGTCGGTCGACCGGACTCCCTGAGTCGGTTGACCGAACCAAAAACAGAAGTGCACGGGGTAGCAGGTCGGTCGACCGGACCCTGAGCTCGGTCGACCGAGCCCTGTAGCCTGCACTTCCAAACAGAGACAGGAAGTGCCCGTTATACAGATCGGTCGGCCGGCCCAGGGGCTCGGTCGGCCGAACCTGTTACTGGCACTCCCATGCCCTATTTCAAATGAGGTGCAAATCTCGATCAAATTGCAATCGCACGAGCAACGGCGCTAAGTGTTTATGCCAATCGACTACCCGACCCTATATGCTCCTCGATGCATCACCAAAAACATGTTCAAATATCAAAGTTAGGATTTTTAACGAATTGAACTCAAAACACTAAAAATTGGAACATTCACCAAATCAATCCAAACCAAAAGCAAATGCACACGAATAAGTGTTAGGAATTCATACCTAACAATCGAAGATAAATATAAGCATAGATGCGAGATAAAAATCTCACCTTTGAACCCAAACAATAGAAGAAGAAGCTTGAAAACAAGCTAAGATCAATTCCTCTTCAATAACAACCCAAGAAGCTTCAATCTAAGCTTAAAATAGAAACATTTCCTAAATTAGGTTTAGGAAATTTCTGAAATCAAAGAGAGAATGAGTTGGAGAAGATGAAGGAGATGCTTACTAATGGGTTCTCTTTGATTTTGGAGCAAGAACTTGAGCTAGCAAGAGGAACTAGGGCTTGGAGTTTCTAATTTCCATTCTCTTCCACCATTTTTGCTTAAGCTTGAGTGTTAGAAATATGAAATGAAGTAATGAAGAGTTGGAGTGAGTTGGGACTGAGTTAGTAAGTGGCTAATGGGTTCAGCCCAAACCAAAGCCCTAAGTGAAAAAGGTCAAAATTCTACTATCTCCAAACATATCGAAGTTTATACTCAAAAAGGTCGCAAACGTCATTTTGAACTCAATGGGGGTGGTCTCGAGTCCCAATTCGACTGTTTGCAAAAAGTAGCTTTTCAGACCAAAATACGACGAACGATAAAATATTTAAATAAAATATTTAAATATAAATCGATAAATATGCGGGTTGTTACAAAATCCGACTCGGATATTATGGGCAAATTTATAATATACCTAAACATACTAAAGAAAATATTTTTATAACTCATGGATTAATAGAACCTCTTTCTAAAAATAACGCTCTATACTATTTAAAAGTACTATTATGGAAGATAAAGACTATATTATAGAGCAAAGAGATCCAATAGGATTACTTATTATACATAAATATGAAGACCTTCCAATTGTAAAAGAAGAAATATACGATCATGATACATTTACCCCATCAAGTGGTTCTACATCCCGATCATCAAGAAATAAAGAGTCAGAATCATATCAAGAATATAGGATATACATGAACACTTTTACATCTGAAGAAACATCTAACCCATAAATACAAGATAGCACAGGAGAACAATTCGAGGTCGCTGACGAATATTTAGAAAAATTAAAAGAGGCAATCCCTCATTCAGACCAAAAGGATATTTATAAACCTTTAACTTTTAAATCTATATTTTTAAATCAACACACACACACACACACACACACACACACATATTTGAACGTATGCAAGGAAATGTAGAGTTAAAGGGAGAGGAAGATTTTACTTCCATAACCTTTTGAATAAAAATAAAATAGAAAAACTAAAAGCTAAATATCCAAAAATGAAATACCTTCATATAGGTCTAATACAACTAAAAATTAACAGGATTGTTTAGATCCGGAATTGATACTCCAATAATGATAGTATATATGGATGAAATAATTATCAACAAACCTTTAAGTAGTATTATTGGAGGAGCCAAGTCAAATTTAGCAAATAGATCATTTGGAATAAATATACATCCCGATTTTTGTATAAGTCTTGATGATCAAAATATAGAAAATGCTTGTACATTATCGGTAAATTTACAAAATATAGAACTTCTATCAGGATGCAAAGTTCTTGGCATACAATGGGAACATTGCATGGCCTTGAATGATACTGCTACATTCAAATCAATTACACCCAAACAATTTGTTAAACTATTCGAAGTTGGATTAGGAAAAACAATCCAACCCAGATTAATCGACATAAGACATTTAAAATTCGATAATGAAATTCAAGTTTTTGTGAAATCACTTAAACCAAGAATACAATTACCTACAGTATATTTTATAGCATCAGGAAATACCATTACCACCATAACCAAGAATAATGAAGAAAATACTAATTCACCCAACACGTTAAAAAGAACTCAATCATACAATAAAATGTCTGATGGTGAATTAACTCCTGATATATTAAAACGTATCAGTCATCGCATGAGCTTTAAACAAGAAAATCCAATAGAAGGAAGAACAATGAGAATACTTGAAAAACAAAAAGAACAGGAATCAAACCGAATGGTTATAAAGATTCCTACAGAAAATATAAAACATCATGATTAGATCCATAGATCTTAAAAGAAAGGCACAATTACATATATATCTTCCAATAACGATATGTATACCTGAATACCAAGAACTCACGGTACATGCGTTACTGGACTCTGGTGTAGAAGCCAGTTTACTACAAGAAATATTTATTCCCCAACAACTCTGGGTACCTTGAGACAAAAAAGGAATGTTAAATGATTTTATGGGAAGACAAGTCCCTGTTACTCATAAAGCAAAAAACTTACAGGTACAAATACCTGATATACATGGAAAAAATAAAATAGACAATTATGACTTTGCATTACTACCAAAGGAATTTGATAGTGATTGCTTCCTTGGAATGGACAATTTAAGACATCTCCCTCCATTCAACAAATATTATTTTGAATTAGATGGCATTCTTGTGCCTCGAGTAACGCTACCCGTTACAATTGCACCACATTATATCCAGCAACACAACGTGGTGAAAAACCTGTTACATTAATTGAACATGTAAAAACACCGAAAATAATACAACCAAAAATTTGTACATAAAATATAACAACCAACAACGAATTTGAAATATTAATACATAATATGTTAGAACCCCTTTATTTAGAAAATCCATTAAAATGTTTGACAAAGCACCAAGGTATTGTAAAATTGAATTAATGGAACGATACAAAGATGCCAAAGTCCGAGTTAACAGTATCATGGTATCACCAACTGATAAAGAAGAATTTGTGAAACAAATAAAATACCTATTAAATTTAAAATTAATACAGAAAAGTTTCAGTACCCACTCATCCCCAGCTTTCTTAGTAAGAAGTCATGCTGAAATTAAAAGAGGAAAAGCTAGAATGGTAATAAACTATAGAAAACTTAATAGCTATACAAAATTTGATGAATATTATATTCCTTCTGCTGAACATCTAACAAAACAAATCCAAGGAGAATATTACAGTAAATTTGATGCAAAATTGGATTTTTGGCAATTAAAACTTGCTGATAAACAGTCCATAGAGTTAACTGCCTTTAGTTGCCCACAAGGACATTTTGAATGGTTAGTTACACCTTTTGGATTAAAAAACGCACCACAAATATTTCAAAAATGGATGAATTATATGCTCGGACATTTACCTTTTGTATCTGTCTATATAGACGACATCCTTGTTTTCTCTAATTCTGTAGAAGAGCATAAACAACACTTCTAGCAGTATTTCAAATATTTCGTCAAAACAGTGTTATTCTAAGTCCTAAAAAAATTGAATTATTTAAAAAAGAAATAGATTTTCTTGAAAAAATAATTAAAATGGACAAATAGAATTACAACACATTTATACTAAAATTAAAGATTTTCCCAATACATTTAAAACATTAAAAGAACTCCAAAGTTTCTTAGGATTATTAAACTACGCAGGAAATTTATTCCTAATTTATCTACTAGACCCAAAATTTACAGAAAAAGATTATTGGTGAACAAACAAAATATAAACAGCATAATAGAGAACAACCAAGAAGATGGAACATAGACAAAATTCCTATTACCTTACAATAGCAAGAAGAAGAAGTATAAAAAATTAAAGACCTAATAAAGGTTCAAAAGATCCTCTATTTTCCTTCAAATGAAGAATTACTTACACTGCAAACTGACGCTTCTGACAATTTTTGGGCAGGAGTATTAATTGCTAAACAAAAAGAAGTTGTAGCATATTCCTCTGGAAAGTTTAGCAAACCCCAAATTAAATACGCTACTTATGACAAAGATTTACTAGTTATTAAATTAGCAATCAAAGTTTACGAATTTATCTTCTGCATAGACAGTTTGTAATAGAAACAGATAACAAATCTGTTGCTCAATTCTTAAAAAAGAAAACTGTAAACAATCCAGAAGAAAACCTTCGGAGAATTAGATTAGCTATGTATTTAGAAATTTATAACTATGATGTCAAATACATTCCAGGCTACACTAACTTTGCTGCTGATCTTCTTACCAGGTTATGAAAAAGGGATGAGGCGACATAAAAAGAATCAAAGAATAATTAGAAACTATGAAAAGACAGGAAGATTTCCAACAAGTGAAATCATCCAAAAAAACTAAGCAAACCTCCAAAGAGGCTTCGTCTTCGCAAGAATCCGAAGAGACCAACGCTCTCACAGGTGTAAATGAAGAAAAGGTCCAACAGACCAAAACCACTCAAACAAACAAAGGCAAGGCAACACCTTCCAATACAACTCGGAAATTTGTTCCAATGAACAAAGGAAAAGCTACCGCTCCCACAGGAGTGCAAAGACCATACATCTCAGCTGTGGTCAAATATTGATACAACTTAGACATTAAAGCATCGAATCCTAATTTATATGACAATTTCAACGGATGCTGTAAAGCCATCCAATCTGTAGACCATAGAGCTGCAAATTTCTGGTTAACTCAACTAGAAAAAGCTTATTTGGGATTAAAGCATACGATATCCCAGAAAGAGAAGAAATTGCAAGAAACCCAAAAAATAGTGTCTAAACTATCACAGCATTCTTTTACATCTAGGTCTGAAGCTATAGATTTAAAAGAAGTAGAGTTGTTCACTGACAACACAGCTGAACGTAGCCATTTGAAAACAATATTTTCTCAAATGCAAACATCCGATCTCGTAAATCTAAGAATTCAAGATTTTCTAGAATTACTTAGACTTTATGAGATAGATAACACAAAAACCAAAGAGATGGAGGCTGAAATGACAGTCCAGGATATGATCTCCTTATATCAGCAACATCTCATAGATGAAAGTAATCTTCTTCTATTCTTCAAAAAGTTAGACGACACAGAGTTAATTAAACTCTTAGAAAATGAAGAGTTAATTCTCAATAACAACAGAAGACCACGCCTTATAGCCTGTTTTTCTGAAATACAAAAGTATCAATAACATATCAAAAAGGGCTTAGTGCACGAAATTTATGTTAGCACAAGTCGTCCTAAAGAATATTCAGGTTATATTCCAGAAATATGTACAGCAAAAATTGCTGAGCATTCAAGCAGGTTTTTACTATGTTCATGTTTAGAATTTGGAGCGTTTGGGAAGAAAGACATTACATACGCCTTTATCCCTCTATCCAATTATGGGAACTACATAGAGTAACCGAAAATCCTTAACATGAATTCGTGTAATTCAATCATAAAGAATTTGATGAAGAAAATGAAAGAATCCTAGCAGCGTAAGAATTCTTCTCCGAGGCCATTAACAAAGGCGAAATTGGATCACACTCTGCCACTGAAGGCAAAACAATACTACTGTTAGACTACCTATCATCTTTCGAACCATCAACAGACAGAATAATGAAGCTTCAGCGCTTTATAGATAGTCTCAAAATTGGCCCAGTTGGCACAATGGCTCAAGAAGAATACTTTAAAGAGCAAGTAGAAAAGGAAAGACTTAGACAAGATTCTATAATGAGAGATACTATGGGTACCGACCCTTTCGATGATGAATCTCTAGCTAATCTAGAAATTCCGAATTAAATCAGAAGCATGGTGGGCCAGCATCGAGAATAAAAGAACAAAGAATCTAGCCTCTACACTAGGGTGACATATCACCCCTTAGCCCTTCCAGCTCATTTCCTGCAAAGATTAAAATAAAGGACACATCCTCGACCTAAAAGGAACACATATTAGCCTTATAATGGACATATATCCAGCCTAAGTAATAATAAATAAAGAAGAGAAGACGCTATAAAAGGAGGACACTACTCTGAAGAAAGATCATCAGAAAAAAATTTCTTCATTTCCTTTCTTCTCTTCGTTGTATCCGAGCTTTGTAATATTATCTACTGTATTAATAAAATTTCTGTTTCTACAAGAAGTTTTCTGCTTTCCGCATTCAAGTTTTCTCCATTCAAGTTTGGGTTTTCAATTTGGTATCATTCAAGTTTCGTATACATCGCACGACTATAAATCCAACAAGAGCCATGTATGCATATTTCATTTTGTGCAGTATTAGTAATTTTTATACTTGTTAAAATATAATGAAATAAAATATGATGTTATTAATTTGTTAATTCTGAAAAAGTTTATGGAGCAGCGCCAGAAACTCCTTGCTGTTACGGGTCGAGATAAGCTAACGACGGACGAGGAGGATGCTATTTTTGAGTCAGTTATGGATCCATTGGAGCATGACAGACGATACAGATTTAGCAATCAAGTGGTAAGTAAATAATATATCAGGTATCATATAAGTTTTCAAATTCAGTACATTGGTTTTGAGTCACTTCGTTATGAAAGCATTATGCATTAAAAAAATATATAATTCGTTACTTGAATGTCATTTAAAAAAATAACGAAAAAGACATGTTATTTAATTTAGTTTGCCTGATATATGCTGTACACATGCATAAATTTGTCACATTTACTATTAAAGAGATCAAAAGCAGTGATATCTCGTAATGTAACTATTATTAATTTTGTTAATAAATGGTTGAATCACAATTTAAAAAGGGCCAAAAAACATATTTCAAATGTATACATTGTTAACCCCACTGAAACTTAGGCCGACTCAACAGATAAGGCAGTCAGCGACTCATAGGAATCAGCGACTCAACTGATGAAGCGACTCAAAGATTGCCGACTCAATGGGTCAACGACTCATTGATAGCAACGACTCAGTGAGTTAGCGCCTTAAAGGTACAGTATGGATCAACGACTCAGCGGGTCTGCGACTCAAGGCCTATACCGATCCAACGACTCATTCGAGCTCCGACTCATCAAAGACCGACTCATCTGATCACGACTCATCCATTCAAGGTCCTTAAGTATCTCATTAGGTTTACGACTCAAGAGATGAACGACTCAAGAGGCCGCTACGACTTAAGGAACCTGACGGGTTAAGGAGATTCGATGGGTTAAGGATGGCACGACTCAGGAAAGCCTACGGCTCAAAAGATAGGTCGACGCACGACACAAGGCTCAGAGGCAAGTTCAAAATCATGCTGCAAAGAGGTGACTCGCAGACGACTCACGACTCATCATGAGTCGGTCACGACTCATCATGAGTCGGTCACGACTCATGACTTAGCAATTTCAGCCTAAACAGTTTGCCTATAAATGCAAGGCCACATTCAACATGAAGGGGACCTTTTTGCTGATTCTCTTCAAGCGCTGATACTCTGCTGCATTCCAAACCAATTCAACACTTGAAGCTCTCGAGACACTAAGAACGCTACAAACAACTTCAACAAGAGATCACGTACATCCAACATGGATTCGAAGACTCTCATCTCCATCGAAGTTTAAAATACTTGTTCTAAGTTTCTTGTAGTTCAAAGTGAATTGTACTTGGGAAGAATTGTATCAACTTGTAACGGGATCATCAATAAAAGTACTTAAAGTGGACGTAGGCTGTACCCATAAGCCGAACCACTATAAAATTGCTGTTGTTTACTGCTTTTCCGTTATTACTTGCTTGTAATTCTTTCCCGATCTATCGGGTGGTGCTTTCACAACTACACTTCACACACCGGGGTGTTAGCGTTCACATTTTAGCGTTAACATTTTTGGTGCTTTCACTGAGAATTGAACTCAGGACAACTGTCATCATTGCTTCACAGAGATTCGAAGAAAGAATTTCCTTAAAAACCAGATGTATATCTGAGATTATGGCTCCTGGAAGGAAAAGTAGATCTATCAGATCTGGAAACATTCAAGAGGGAACCTCCGCTTCCCCTGTACCTAATCAACCCACTCCGTCTGTTGGAGTTACGAAAGCGGAGTTGGATGCTGTGATTCTAGGGCTAAACCAGCAGATAAACGCCCAAAATGTACAATTAGAGGCTCAAAGTGCCCAGAACGCTCTGATTCTGAATAAGTTGAACGATTTACTTGGGGCAAACAATCAACCAGCTGGAAATGAAAGGAACTATGCTGGCAACATTCATGATGTTAGTGAGAGGAATGCTCCGGAAAGGGCTACTAGTCCCTTTGAGCAGGCAGTCCCTGAGGCTGGTGGATCTAGAACTCGGCATGATGAGGAATATCTTTCTGAAATGGTCCGGCAGATCATGAAAGAAAGTATGCAAAGGGTTGAAGATGAGAAGGAATGGGGTTTCGCCCCAAGTAAAACTCCGTTTACTGAAAAAATCTTGAAGGCGGAATTTCCAAGGAAGTTTGTCCCTCCGACTATTCCAGCTTACAAAGGGACAAGTGATCCGAATGAGTTCTTGTATAAATATGATTGGCACATGACAGGTGCCAGGGCCTCCGACGAAATAAAGTGCCGATATTTCCCCGTATACCTGGAAGGCGTGGCTTTACTGTGGTTCACCAAGTTGCCAGTCCGATCTATCGATCAGTTTTCAGACTTGACCAGAAAATTCAAGGAGCAGTTTAGACTATATGCTTCGAAGGCCAAGGACATTATGTCACTATCGAGTTTAGAGCAGAATCCTGGTGAGTCTATCAGATCCTTCTTGAACCGCTTCAACATAGCACTGGCTGAGGTGGACAATGCTGAACCACGAATGATATTGACTTATCTGATGAGGGCTATTGATAAGTCAAGCGAATTTGGGAAATGGTTAAATATGAAGGAGCCAACCTCTCTTGAAAAGTTCTACAAAAAAGAAGATGAATTCATTCGCTTGGAAAGCCGTCCTTTACCAGTAAAGACAGTGTTGGAAAAAGCAGAAGACAACACTGTCGCTCCACGCAAGAATGAATCGGTGGGGCAAAAAAGGGAGAATAGTAATGGGAAGAAACAGGGTAATCTGAAGAAGCCCCGATCCTTCAAGCCATCAGAATATACTCCATTATCACATACACCGGAGCACATCTACCTGGCCACTAAAGATTCCGTCGATTTCCCTAAACCTATCCCTTTGAGAACCGGGAAAAAAGCCATACAGAGTGGGAAATTCTGCCGCTTCCACAATCAACCCGGTCATGAGACTGATGAATGCCGCCAGTTGAAAAATCTGATTGAAGAGTTGCTGAGAGAAAACAAACTGCAGCAATTCGTGAAGAAAAGTAGCAACAATCCTGCATCGTCAAGTCAGGGGCAACAGGTTCCTGTTCATCAGCCTAGGACAAGTGAGAAAGCTACGGGACATGAATCTGGAAGGCCCGTTATCAATGTCATTACAGGGGGGCCTCACCCAGCTGGCAAGAGCTGGGGTGAGATGGAGAGATATTCCAGGGCTTTGAAATATGCTCCAGCCGAAGAAGACGTCTTTGTTTTAGAAGACACTACGCCCCTGAAACAACATAAAACTTTCAGCGATGATATTGTTTTCAGAACCAGAGATTCCACAGGTATAGAAGCTCCTACCCTAGACCCCTTGGTCATCTCGGCTGGTATTGGACCAGCCATTGTCAGAAGAGTCCTCATTGACTGCGGAGCATCATGCAATATCCTCTTCAAGAAGACATTTGACCAGATGAAAATCCCTATGATTGATGTACAAGCCTCATCACAAAAGATCGCTGGCTTCACTGGGGAGCCAAAACAACCAATTGGGACCATCGATCTGCTTGTAGAACTCGGAGAAGCAGAGAGGAAAGTGGTCCGCAAGCAAACATTTGTGATTGTCGATGAGTTTTCTGCTTACAATGCTTTTCTTGGCCGTCCAACACTCGCAGCATTCAAAGCTATCCTAGCCCCGTGGTGCCTCACTATAAAATTCCCTACTGACAATGGAGTAGGAGTTATAAAAGGGGATCAAAATGCTGCGCGAGAGTGCTATTTGACAGAGCTGCGAGAGTCAAGAAAAAGAGAAATGGGGAAGGATGCGGCAACCCCAGTCCGCATCAAAGAACCAGCCTTGTAGCAATTACGGGGCGGACCCTGCACTGGTGAGCACAGCGGGGCACGGAAAGAAATGGATCCCAGAAAAGCCAGTGCAGGGGAGAATAGAGTGGTACCGGTGGAAACGACAGTTCCGGTACCTGTTGACCCGAAGGACCCAAATAAGGTGTTAAATGTGGGTTCGCAGCTTAATGTGTCAATTCAGAATATCTTGATATCTTTCCTGAAAGCAAATCTGGATGTCTTTGCTTGGACTCATGCCGATATGTGTGGAATATCCCCAGAAGTTGCAGTACACGCTCTGAATATTGACCCAAAGTTTACGCCAGTTAAACAGAAAAGAAGAACCCAAGGTCCAGAAAGGTCAGCAGCATTAAAAGAAGAAGTTGATCGACTCATGGAAAATAACTTCATCAAAGAATCTACATACCCGAATTGGGTTTCAAATCCTGTGTTGGTCAAGAAAGCTAATGGAAAATGGAGAGTGTGCATTGATTTTTCTGATCTAAACAAGGCTTGCCCCAAAGATTGCTTCCCATTACCCAGGATCGATCAACTGGTAGACGGAACTGCGGGACATGAATTGTTATCTTTCATGGATGCCTACTCCGGTTATAACCAAATCATGATGCACGAGCCGGATCAGGAGGATACAAGTTTTATCACAGATGTTGGACTTTATTGCTACAGAGTTATGCCCTTCGGATTGAAAAATGCAGGGGCAACCTACCAAAGACTTGTTAATGCTATGTTCAAACCGCAATTGGGCAAAACTATGGAAGTCTACGTCGACGACATGTTAGTGAAGTCCAGGAAAGCAGCGGATCACATTGAACACTTAGCAGAAATGTTCGCAGTCCTCCGGAAATACATAATGAAACTTAACCCTCTGAAATGTACATTTGGGGTCGAGTCCGGAAAGTTCTTAGGCTTCATCGTCAGTGCTAGGGGCATTGAGGCTAGTCCAGCTCAAATTACTGCCTTGAAAGAAGTTAAAGCTCCTAGAACCAAGAAGGAATTGCAGAGTCTCAACGGAAAGGTCGCCGCCCTGAGTCGGTTCATTTCCAAAGCCACTGATAAATGCATCCCGTTCTTTGACGCCCTGAAAAAAGGAAAGAAGAATTTTGAATGGACTTCCGAATGCCAAAAGGCCTTCGATGAGTTGATCCGTCATATGGAAACGCCTCCAATACTTTCTAGGCCAGGCAATGGTGAGGATCTTCTTATATACTTGGCAGTATCATCTCATGCTCTAAGTGCAGCGCTGATACGGGAAGACAAAAGGATTCAACATCCGGTTTACTATATCAGCAAAAGACTCACTGGGGCAGAGCTGAATTACTCCAAGTTGGAAAAACTCGCCTATTGCCTACTAGTTGCATCAAGGAAACTGAGGCAATATTTCCAAGCTCATCCTATCAAAGTACTCACTGATCAACCTCTAAAGCAAGTCCTATTTCGCCCTGAAACTTCGGGTCGCCTTCTAAAATGGAACATTGAACTCAGTCAATATGACATCACCTATCACCCCTGAAAAGCAATCAACGGACAAGCTTTAGCTGATTTCATTGCAGAATTCACAGAGAAAGATAATGGTGAGGAAGAAGCGATCAATGTTTCCCCAATCCAGTGGAAGATGTATGTTGATGGCGCAAGAAATGACTACTGTTCTGGAGCCGGAGTGGTACTTGAAACTCCTGAGGGTCGATCATTATGTTATGCACTAAGATTGGAATTTCCTTCAACAAACAATGAAGCAGAATATGAAGCTCTTATTGCAGGTCTGAAAATCGCTAAAGAGCTAAACATTCGAGCATTACAAATCTTCAGTGATTCTCAGCTTATTGTATGCCAAGTCAAGAAGGAATTTCAAGCAAAAGGTGGAAACCTGCCTTCCTACTTGTCAAAGGCTTGGGAACTCCTATGTGAACTCGATCACTATTCAATAAGCCACATTCCTCGGGAAGAGAATATGAAGGCAGATTCCCTCGCAAAGTATTCAAGTTCTGGTGAAGCTCAACTATTGGGATTGGTCCCTGTAGAAGTCCTTTCAGCGCCAAGTATAGACGAGATGGATATAGACTGGATTATGAATGTATCTCAAGAACAAGAGTCATGGATGACTCCAATACTGGATTACCTACTCAGAGGTTCTCTGCCAGAAAACTCGATAGAAAGACGAAAGCTACTAAGGAAGGCCTCTCGCTATGTAATTCAGGATGGCCGATTGTACAGACGGGGATTCTCAATGCCATTGCTTCGATGTGTATCCCGGGAAGAGTCCAAAACAATCCTAGCTGAAGTGCATGGAGGAGAATGTGGTGATCATTCAGGTGGTCAAACATTAGCAAAGAAAATTCTCCGATACGGATATTTTTGGCCAGAAATTAATCGGGATGCTGCAGATTACTCCCGAAAATGTGACAAATGCCAAAGATATGCCAAAATTCCTAGAGCACCTTCTACCGAACTCACACAGATGGTCAGTCCATGGCCATTTGCAATTTGGGGAATGGATCTCATTGGGCCGCTACCAACTGCTAAATCAGGGATTAAATATGCTATTGTTACAGTTGATTATTTTACTAAGTGGGCTGAAGCTGAACCATTGGCTACTATCACTTCTAAGAAAATGATAAGCTTTGTGACCAAGAATATCATTTGCAGATACGGTGTGCCTCGGAAAATAATCACAGACAATGGTACTCAGTTTGAAAGCGAGGAATTCCAGGATTTTTGCAAACGATTCAAAATCCAGAAAAGCTTTTCGGCAGTAGCTCATCCGCAGGCAAACGGGCAAGTGGAAGTAGTGAACAAGATCATCAAATCAACCATCAAAAAGCAACTCGAAAGAGCAAAAGGTGGTTGGGTCGATAAACTACCACTTGCACTATGGGCATACAGAACTACTCACAAAACTGCAATTGGGCATACTCCTTTTTCGTTAGCATACGGATCGGAAGCAATGATCCCGGTTGAAACAGAGGTCCCTTCACACAGAAGAATCCATTTCAATCAAGCAGAAAATGAGAAGCTACAACTTGAAGCGCTGGATCTCCTTGATGAGAAAAGAGATGAAGCTAACCTCAGAGTTGCAGCTCATCAGCAAAGGATAGCCAGACATTTCAATTCCAAAGTTCGTCAACGCAGCTTTGAAATTGGAGATCTAGTCCTGAAAAGAATTATGACCGCGACAGGTGTGTTTGGGCCAAATTGGGAAGGACCATATGTAATAGGTCAGAAGCTTCTTGACGGCACATTCAAGCTCACCACTGTTGATGGAGATCAAATTCCAAGGGCATGGAACAGCAACCATTTGCGTCCATACTTTACTTGAAAATTTTGTTGAAACATTGTAAAAAGAATTATGAATGTATGATTCTTGTAATTGAAAGAAATTGTGAAACTGATGCAAGTAAATAATGAAAGAATATAAAGTGGATGTAGGCCCAATTTCATGGCCGAACCACTATAAATCTTGTGTTCCCTATTATCATTATATGTTTGCTTTGTTTTCGATATAAAAATACATAAAATGTATTGCTGAAATGTCGATTTAAATTTTTGCAGACAATGGAAATAAAACTTGCGCATAATAAGACCGAGCGATTCTCACCATCATTCAACAAACAAATTTCAAGTCACAAAGACCCCGAATTCAAATCCTAGATAGGAAATACTTCAATTGAACGGCTTATGATTTCGATAGAAACGAGCCCTTGCTAATAAATTGAGATTGTTTGAACGAACAAACATCCAATTAGGAAGCTAGTGCCCGTTCTCACGAACTTGCCTGACAATGAAGTACGCTTCCTTGGATTAAACGAGCCACTTGCGAGAAAAGGGGAATGAAAACTTGAAAAGGAAAAAAGAGAGGATCGCTGAAAAGGCATAAGCAAGAGGACAGAGAAACAACCAAAGCTACCATCAGCAGCACAAGTCCTCTTCGGAGGATAAAAGACCTCTAATGGGTCATACGCCACAAAAAAGAAAGTTCTCTACTCAACAAAAAAGATTGGAGGAGTCATGACCCTCCAACCATGAGAGAGTAACTTCCAGGCGATGGAAACCCTCTCTGAGGCACATTTCACCAGGAGTTGAAGTGTTATGACCGCTCTTCGGGATTTCACTTCACCAGAGTTGAAATGCCAAAAAATAAAAGCCCTCTTCGGAGGCCCATTTCACCAGGAGTTGAAGTATTATGACCGCTCTTCGGAATTTCACTTCACCAGAGTTGAAATGTAAACGAAATAAAAGCCCTCTTCGGAGGCACATTTCGCCAGGAGTTGAAGTGTAACAACCGCTCTTTGGAATTTCACTTCACCAAAGTTGAAATGCAAAAACAAAATAAAGACCTTCCTGAAAGTAAACGTTTCACCGAGATTGAAATAAAACTTCCAAGTGTTGAAACGTGAAAAATCCCTCCTTAGAGGTACAACCCCCTCCCGGGGACACAATCAAGAAGAAAGACCTCTTCGGAAGCCCACGTTTCACCAAGATTGAAATAAAACTTCCAAGTGTTGAAACGTGAAAAGGATTTCTTCAAAGGCACAACTCTTTGGGGGTACACGTTTCACCGAGATTGAAATAAAACTTCCAAGTGTTGAAACGTGAAAAATCCCTCCTCAGAGGTGCAACTTTGTATAAAAAAAAATCCTCATCAAAAGCGTACTTTAACTTTCAAAGGAAGAGTAATTTACCTACTATAAAAAAAAAAGAAAAAGAAAAGAAGTTAAAGTACCCTTCAGAGGTCCGCTTTACCACATAGAGGAATTCACTTGGTAAAATATGCACATAAGTAAAAAAAAAAAAAGTGATTTCTTCGAACGACAAAGCGTAGAAACTTATACGAAGGGAGTTGTACTCTACAAAAATTTTCTTTAAAGAATAAAATAATTATTCTTTAGCAAATATGAGTGCAAGTCCCCTCGAAGTATAGAATATTGCAGCAAACTTATGGAATGGGGGCAATATAGTATAATTACACACAATATGGTATAGCCAAATCAGCAAAAGGTAACGCTCAAGTAACATGCCATAAGCTCGCTGCAATATCGTGTAAATAAACTTGTGCAAAAAATAAAATAAATAGTAAATGCATTCTCAAATTCAAACAGAAGTTTGTACAAACGAAGAATCATTTTATTCAACTATAATGCAGATACAGGTTTTCAAAATAAAAGCGGGGGCCGATACCCGCACAACTCTCGGCCAGTTCATACAAAAGACAAAAAGCTAAAGTCTTCACTTCTTTTTACTGCCTTTGGACCCTTTACCCGGCCGAATGACCAGCTTTTCAGGTCGACCAGTGGGTATAAGGGAGGAAGGAGAGGTAGGCGCAGCTGGCCCAACTTCTGGCTCCTCTTCAGTGGTAGTGATTATCTTCCCTCTCCTCTTTGATGCTCCTTGCTTCCTTCTCCTCTTTGAGGAAGACTCACTTCCTGGAGTGACAAGTTTAGATAGAGTTATATCGTCAGAAGGAGTCCGCTCCGGAGATATGTCGCCTCCCTCAAGTCCCTCATCTTTCTGCTCTTGCGAAGCAATGGGGTCATCCAGGCCATGGAGAGCCTCTATTTGTTCCTCCTGTGATCCAGGCTGCGAAGCAGAAGGAGGAGCCACTTGAAGAGATGGAGGAGGGATTACCGGAGAAGTAGAGATTTGAGCAGTGCTTGATACTTTTTCTACAGAAGAAAAGAGGTTAAAGTCAGTAATGAGAGGAGATGAAGGTTCACCAATGAAGTCAGTAAAGAGAGGAGATGAAGGCTCATCAAGGTTGAGAAAATGGCCAAGGAGCTCATGAAACTCATGCGAAATAAATGAGTAACCCGCTTGAGCAGAATTGACAGTAGCGAGATTAACAGTGAAATTACCTGGAGAAGCTGGTTTCCTGATATCGACTTCATAAGCTTGCGCATCAGCGCTCTCATCACCCTCATCTCCACCTTGTATGCTTGTAATCTCAGTGGCAATTTTGGTGGGAGATGCAAGATGGGAACTGGAACCAATAATGTCGACTTCAGACGAAGAAGGTGGCTGGACTAGAGTAGTTGAAGTGGTTTTCCCCAGCCGGTCCCCTTCCGTCACTTCAGTTCTTAATTTGGCAAGTTGTTCCTTTCCCTTGGCAAGGGCAGCGCAAGCGTCATCATCAAAATAATGCCTTTCCAGGGCTGATTCGTCGTAACCGGCACCTTCAGCACCAAGCATCTCAAGAGCGGCCTCCCATACTTCAGCTAAAGTGATTTCATACTTAGGACCAAGAAAAGCGAGGCTTCCACGCCCCAAGACGCTATGCAAGTAGAAGTCGAATAATGTTGAGCCGAAGCTGTTTTTGGTCGCCTCATGAGATTCTTCGGCTGCGATTTTGCCGGCGACAGCCTCATCACGCTCCCTTTCAGTTTTGGCAAGCTGAAGCTTAAGCATTTGTATCTCCGCTTCCTGGGAGTTGTTTTTCTTTCGAAGCTCAGCAATATCAGAGACATAGCCGTCACTGATTCTTTTTTGTGCTTCCAGCCTGTCTTCGGCATCCCTTTGGCTAGCGTGAGCATCTCTCACTTGTTTCAGAAGCACTTCTTCTTTTTGAGAGTAGGAAGTAGAGGAAGCAGCAAGTTCATGTTTCAATTCCTCGACTTTTGCTTCAAGCTCCTCATTGTAAGAAGCAATGTTCCTCATCTCGGTGTCGTGTTGCTCAACGACCTTTTGCCATTCGGCCTTATCGTTTTCCATAGTAAGCATGGCCTCTATGTTGGCACGGTTAACTCTTTGAAGCTCATCGACAAGCTTCTGCCAGTTTGACATCCTCTCGATATCGAGCTTGACTGCATCAAGATTGCGCAACATAGCAGACTTGTCGATAGGGACTAAGTCTAGGTCGAATCTCACCCCCTTAAGGCACCATTGAGGAAATCGGCTCTGCAGAGTGGCAGGACCCGGTCCAACTTGAAATTTGGGCCTGCTAATTATCGTTTGAATATCTGATTTCCCAAGAGCGGGAGAGTCAGAAGGGATGTCGAGTGAGGCAGGAATAGTAATTTTCTCAGGAGTAGTAGAGGCCTGCTTTTCACTGTGACGGGCTCGTTTGCTTAAGTCTTCACCCATGTGACCTTTTCCTCGATCGTCATGAGTTTTTCTCTTGTGGGAGTCATCGCCTTTTTGCCAAGAGTCATGGCGCTCTTCTCTCTCTCTTCTTTCGCGACGTTCTTCTTCGGTCCTCCTTTCATGAGCCTTTCGGGCAGCCCTTTCTTCATCAGATTCTCTGTAGGAGGGAAAGTAACGCCGATAATCATATTGACCACGCCCCCCGTAGCGTTGGAAATCCTGATAATATGATCCGCCGCGTGTCATTGAAGGATCTAAAATAAGAAAAGATAAGCTTTAGAAATCTTTAAAGTATGAGAAGATAAGTGCATAAATGTGCTGGAAAATCCTTAGTTGTGTGTGAAGTGCAAACTACTCGCGTTGGACTAACGAACCACTACTCAGTTGGGGGGAAGTAATAGGTCCCACTGTCGGTGACAATTCTTGGGATAAAGGAGTTGGAGTCTGTTGGAGGGCAGATGTCGCTTCAATCATCGGGGGTACAGTTTTACCACAGGCAGGGTCATCTTTAAAGAGCTCTTGGGAAGTGACGATTATGTCACTTAAATCCCCAAAAACGTCATCACCGTCATGCCCAACCTGATTCCCTCCATCAGCTCCTTTGTCAGCACTCTTCCTGGTTTGGGAAAGGGGCTCCTCTTCTTCTTCAATTATGGGAGCAAGTGCGGGCTTTTCGGAGGGTCCCGTGTCGTCTCTTGGAGTAGAGCACTTTACTAGTAAGGTTTCTGCAGAAATTTCTCCTCGCATGTGCTCTTTAGTGGAGATCGGAAGATCAGGAGTTTTCACCGGAGAATCAGGAACCTCCGTTGGAGCTTCACGAGGCCGAGTAAAGCGAGAGGGATGGAGGAGTCCGTATTGATGTAAAAATTCATCGTTTAGCAGAAACTTTATACTCCTCTCTTCTACCGGCACGACATTTAATCTTTCAAAAATTTGCTTAAGACTTGGGTCCCTAGCAGGGGGTGGAAGTGCTAAAACAGGAAAAGAATGAAATTAGCAATTGAGAGTTCAGATCTCGAGAAAGTTTCAAAACGGAAAAGGTAAGACAGGAAATCTTACTTCCCACTCTCCAGATGGCATAAAACCCTGGAGGGCAGCGAACAAAGAAAAACTGATTCAAAAATCCGTGAGCGCTTTCGGAGAGATCAGTAATAAGTTTGCGGTTTCGAGCGCTTCTTATAACCACGATGGAGGGATGGTCTTTAGTTTTCGTGAATGAGCAAAAATAGCAGATCTCCCCGAAGCTTGGTAATCGATCCAAAACTCTCCTAAATAGAACACATAACCCCATCAGAATGGCGTAGCCATTGGGGTGTAATTGGAATGGAGAGATAGACAACCGAAGCAGGAACTGTTGGAGAAAGTCATTAAAGGGAGGAATAGCGCCGTTCAAGCACATTTGGCGATTAACAGCAACAAAGCCAAGAGGGGGCCTATCCGCGGTGTCATTTGGCCCCGGAAATAAGATGTCAGCATCATCAATGCCAAACTGGACGCGCAGTTGGTTAAACACCCGCTGATTCAAAGTTGTGGATGTTCTCTCCGGAGGGTTGTCTATAGGGATGGCTACTGGGAAGACATCTTCAGCCTGGCCCATCGGCTCTTCTTGATGAGAGGTCATTCTACACAAGCAACCGGATGTTCAAATGCGAAGGTGCACGTTTCCTAAAAAGTGTGAAGTGTCATGCAAAGCTAATAAAAAAATAATAACAAGTAAAGATAACTGGAATTAAACTGGTTGACGATTGATTGACTACGGTAATTTCAGAACTTGTTATTTAAAGCTCAAGCATAATATTAATGCGGGCTGGTCAGTTTCAATTGACTAATCCAGTGCTGCTTTAATATTCCACTTGAAATCGATAGCACTTCGTTCACACGATTTATTTAAGTTAATCATCTATCATTAACTAATCTGTCGTTCGATGTGGGCAATCAATGACAGTATATTCGTCCCAGTTTTCTGTGAATGTTATATTAACAGGTTATTAGCTTACAAGTTAAAGCAATCTGTAAAAGATTCAAGCAGCAGTTCAAGGTTCAAGTGGAGTTTAAAAGTGCAAGTGCTAAGTCGTATACGACTCAAGGACTAAGTCGAAGACGACTCAGCAATACTTAGGTCACGAGTCATAAAAGAGAATAGATGTCAGCTCAGAATTATGAAAAATTCATCAAGACATGTCTCGGCCCCGACTCAAGCATTGTGTCGTGATGTCTCGGCCCCGACTCAAGCATTGTGTCGTGATGTCTCGGCCCCGACTCAAGTCTTGTGTCGTGAAGGTTGGTGAGCCGGTCCAGAGTTGAATCGCAAAGGGTTTTAGGTCGTTCAAGATTGTTAAGTCGCATCAGGGGTAGTGTTTTACTCTGATTGGCCTATCTACCATACAACCCCAAAACCCGTTTCCCTCCTACCCCATGATAACCCAATGACCTATCTCCAAGTCCTATCTTCGGATCCTAACCCATAACCCGTTAACCTAATGGTATCTCCAAAAATAGTAACTGTAATCCTATCACAATACAGAATCGCCTCGAATGATGGATCGCCGCGAGTAAAATCAAGCAGACCTAAGTTCATCAACAATCAAATCCAACAAAACTCGTAAGACACGAAGAGGCAAATCAGAGGCGAAGGATTAAGCGTGTAAGACAATAATGATCAACGATCGAAGAAAGGGAAGAAATCGCTTACGATTGTATGTTGACTAGAGAGGATTGGGTGCTAATTCGAGTTGAAATTATTTTTGGGAGCTTGGAGATGTGTTAATGGCGGAACACGACTCAAGAGATTGGTAAAGGAAGAAGAAGATAGAAGTGACGGTTCATCCATTTTATACCAAGGAAGTAGGGCATGAGTCGGCACAAGCGAGTTAAGATAAGTCGAAGCGCGCGACCTACGACTCAGGCGCGTGCTTCGAGGGGCAAATGTTAATCCCACTGAAACTTAGGCCGACTCAACAGATAAGGCAGTCAGCGACTCATAGGAATCAGCGACTCAACTGATGAAGCGACTCAAAGATTGCCGACTCAATGGGTCAACGACTCATTGATAGCAACGACTCAGTGAGTTAGCGCCTTAAAGGTACAGTATGGATCAACGACTCAGCGGGTCTGCGACTCAAGGCCTATACCGATCCAACGACTCATTCGAGCTCCGACTCATCAAAGACCGACTCATCTGATCACGACTCATCCATTCAAGGTCCTTAAGTATCTCATTAGGTTTACGACTCAAGAGATGAACGACTCAAGAGGCCGCTACGACTTAAGGAACCTGACGGGTTAAGGAGATTCGATGGGTTAAGGATGGCACGACTCAGGAAAGCCTACGGCTCAAAAGATAGGTCGACGCACGACACAAGGCTCAGAGGCAAGTTCAAAATCATGCTGCAAAGAGGTGACTCGCAGACGACTCACGACTCATCATGAGTCGGTCACGACTCATCATGAGTCGGTCACGACTCATGACTTAGCAATTTCAGCCTAAACAGTTTGCCTATAAATGCAAGGCCACATTCAACATGAAGGGGACCTTTTTGCTGATTCTCTTCAAGCGCTGATACTCTGCTGCATTCCAAACCAATTCAACACTTGAAGCTCTCGAGACACTAAGAACGCTACAAACAACTTCAACAAGAGATCACGTACATCCAACATGGATTCGAAGACTCTCATCTCCATCGAAGTTTAAAATACTTGTTCTAAGTTTCTTGTACTTGGGAAGAATTGTATCAACTTGTAACGGGATCATCAATAAAAGTACTTAAAGTGGACGTAGGCTGTACCCATAAGCCGAACCACTATAAAATTGCTGTTGTTTACTGCTTTTCCGTTATTACTTGCTTGTAATTCTTTCCCGATCTATCGGGTGGTGCTTTCACAACTACACTTCACACACCGGGTTGTTAGCGTTCACATTTTAGCGTTAACATACATTATACATAAGTAATAGTTAGAACTTCATTAATGAGTAAATTATTGTAGCTTTGATTTTATTGCATTAAATATTTATTACAGGCCAGCAGTTAGAGACGGGTTAGGCAGACTAGATCTCAGATCGATCTAGCAGAGATCGAAGATTTACGGGCTAGAGTGGCGCAGCTGGAGGAGCTGAACCATCGGCAGGCCATAGAGACCACACAGTTGCTAGACCAGCGTATCGCCGAGTACATGCAGCAGTATGGTGGCCGCTTCCCTTACTCTGCTGGCTCTGGTTCTGGAGGAGATTGATTGCTTTAGTCAGTATGTTTTTTTCCTGTTTTGTATGATTTGGTAGATTGTGGAGGTAGCTGTTGATTTATGTACTATGTTATGATTCACTTGGCTGTTTTGTTGTAAAATTATGTGTTTTGACTTAATTTTATGTATTTTTTTTGTTCGGTGAATTGTGTATAGTTTGATTTTTGATATTTGGTTGGAATATTATATATTGCATTCTGCAGTATTGGTGGAATAGTATTTGTATGGGAAATGTGGGTGGAAGGCTATATTGCAGCAGAAATATAAAAAAAATTGCACCAGATCTTCGGCGGCTTCCGACGGCTTTCAGGTTATATTTTTCCAACGGCTTCCAACAAGTGTCGGAATCTGTCGGAAGCCGTCGGAAATACGAACGGCGAGATGTGTCGGAAGCCATCGGAAGCACTGCACCCGGACGTCTTATTTTTCAACGGCATTTTTCGACGGACGCCGACGGTTTTCGGCGGTCGGAAAATGACTTTTTCCTTGTAGTGTCATCCGACCTTTTGCGCACTGCTTCTTTAACCACTTCAATCTTTTTGTTAATGATTTTATCGATGCTGTGTATTCAAGATTACATTCCTCTTCAATTGGTTCCTCTGTAACAATTTCGGTTCAAGATTTAGGCCTTTACGCGTTATTCAGTGAGACGGCAGCCAGTTTCTTGGTTCCACTTGTCGTCGATCTGACTCCATTATACCGCGGAATTAAGGAACTGGGTACCTCCATTTCTATTCCATTTATTAACTTATCATATTACTTATTAACTTATCATATTACTTACTGTAAATGAAACTATGTTAAATGCTTTTCTTGTGTAAACTTTTCCAAAATGGGATTTTAATTCGCATAAAGGTCAGAACAACCGTTGATTCTCCTAGTTAAATGCTTCATAATCATAAAGCATTTGATCAACTCATTTTTTTCATGTTTCTATTTAGTTGAGCGATTTGCTTCTCAGCACAAAGTAATACAGCTTCTTAAATTGAGTGGAAGACTGGGACTGGGAATCAGTCCAGCAGGATCTGTTCCTGAGGTACCATTGTTTTGCGGCTCTTGTCAGGGTTTCATGGGATGCATCACACTGATCGGTGAGCGTTCTGTGATGCATGGTAAAGACGATTCATCTTGTTAAACAATATGTAACTCTTAACAATAATTACATATGTTAATTTTTGTCAAATTACCGAATTGAAAGAAATTAAGAAACTAAAATAGAAGGAATGACCAAAGCAATGACATCTGCTCTGCTTATTTTTTATATTATCATTCAATGTTTAATAGGCTAAATAGTAAACTATATGTGTACAATCTTGCTAGCCATTATTGTATACACATGCAGTCAATATTGGATGCTTCCAATTCATTTCTTATTTTCTTGATTATCGAAGCCATTTCCTTTATTAATACCCTTCGGAATCACTATCTTCATCATAAATCCAACTCTATTTGATAAAAAAAGTACATAATTTTTTTAACCAAAAGTCATAGCACAATGGCAATTAGAGATGTGAAACTGTTGGGAATGTGGGCAAGCCCATATGTACTAAGGGCCAAACTCGCTTTGAGCATCAAAGAAGTTCCATACAACTATCAAGAAGAAGTACGCAACAACAAGAGCGACTTGCTTCTAAAGTCTAATCCAATATACAAAAAAGTTCCAGTCTTAATTCATAAAGACAAACCAATTTGTGAGTCGATGATCATTGTTCAATACGTCAATGAAGTTTTTGAAGGTCCCTCCATTCTCCCTTCTGATCCTCTTGAGCGCTCTAAAGCCAGATTTTGGGCTTATTACTTTGATGACAAGGTATGGAAAAATTCCTACCTTTGTATACGTATATCATTATTCACTTTATTCATTTCTAATTGATGTTACTTTACTGTAGGTGTTTACCAGCTTCATTAGCATAGTGGCGACGAACATGACAGAAGAAGATAAACTGCAAATGGTAGAGAAGACTATATCAGAGTTGAAACCACTGGAAGAATATTTGGCAGAGAAGCCATTTTTTGGAGGAGACGGAATTGGTTACGTAGATATTGCACTTGGCAGTTGGCTATGTTGGTTCAAAACAGCCGAGGAAGTCGAAAGTGTTAAAATATTAGATGAAGAAAAGTTGCCAAATTTAGCGAAGTGGGCAGAGAGATTTAGCTTGGATGATATGGTGAAGGGATTATTGCCTGAACATAACAAGCTGGTTGAGTATTGCAAGGATCTCCAGGAAAAAGTCTGGAAATCTAGGCCTGCGAACTGAGTTATTTAGAGTTTAATCTATCTTTGTTATACGAATCGCTTATTTGGGAAGTGAATGATGTTGAATGGTCACTTTGTAATAATTCTGTATTGTGTGGTTTGTTTTGTAATTCTTGGATTTACATATTTTATAGTATTTATATTTATTTTCTTACGTTTTAAAACTTGAATTAATGTAAGGTACACTGGTACACAATTAATTATATGTTGATGCCCATAGCATGAATCTTGGGAATGCATCTTTTGCTATTAATTAAAGAGGTGCATAATCAAAACTATAGTTGTAACTCTATTACTCTATCACATAGATGAAGCGATTACACCAGAAAGTTATGTCAAGATTTGTGAAAAACAGAAAATGCGGAGTTTCCACATAATAAATAACGCAAATTTACATTTCTACCCCAGAATTCAGAATTTAACACTGATTTGCATATATTGACACGTTTTGGTTCTGAAACCACTTGTTTTCTTTTTCTTTTTCTTCTTTTTGGAGTTTTTTCTTTTCTTTTTTTCCATGATATTCAAAACATATTTTAATATCAGTTATAATCTGTTGTTCCTTAAAACTCAACCAATATTTAACAATGGATTAAATACCACTTTTGTAAAAATCATTCTAGACTCCTGATAGGCGTTAGGATAGCCTTATCGTCTAAGTTTCTGCTTAGTCTGTCTAGATGAGACTTACTGCATTATCAAAGCATATAAATTGGTTTATAGACACCATCTATATACCAATTTAAGTTTGATGTCTCATATAAGCATAAAAATGTTTGTTTCAAGCGATTTTGTCTTCATATTTGCTTCCAAACCCATCCAGATCTATGATATCCCATTGTGGATCAGTTAATACTAAACAAGATACAACAATTTTATACAAAATGTATGAATTTATCATAAAAGTCTATCTCCAATTAATCCACCCCTATAAGATTAATCACTAGTCCATGCTTACCGTCCATCCGCATAGCGATTTTTACAACCTTGTTAAATATATGGAAGTTTTGTAAAACATCCTCTTAAATTTACAAAATACACTTGCACCTTTTCCAAACACAAGTTTCACTAAACACTTGGTAGAAATTTAACGTTTTCATTGTAAATATTTATGCTAAAAACTATAAATGTTGTAGTAAAAAATGAAACAATTGACAAGCACCATTGTCCAAGTGGTTAATTGATTTGGTTTTGGTGCAAGAGGTCACAAATTCGAAACTTGCTTTCGAACATTTATTGACATGGGATATGTTGTCTCAATGATTTATTATATATAACGTACTATTTCAAAATAATAATAATAATAATAATAATAATAATAATAAAACCATTTGCATGTTACATACCAAATCGGTAGTATTGGGATCTTAATATGCAAGAATGAGGGGAGATAGTCAGAATAGCAAGCGGCAAAGTACCAAAAAACATTCACTTGCACATGAATAACAACATTAATTAGTAACGAAGGAATTTTTTCTGCTGTGGAGGACATGCACTAGGAATTGCTAGATTATTTTATCATGTGTTAGTTGTAAAGAAAGGACACTTGTTTAAATTTCGTTAGCTAGGCAATGGCTGGTATTCCTATATAAGAAGTTCTATAATTGTTTAGTATCAATGAAATGAAAAATGAATTAGTTTAATTTCCTTTTGCATTTTCTTTTCTTCTTCTGCATTTGATTTTTTTATTAATGGCAAACGATCACTTTCTTCCTTTTTCTTCTCTACCTTCTCTTATCCCTTCCACTGCAACCACCAGCATGTCTAAAACGACCAAGGCAAACCCACACCTTACAAGTGGTATTAGATTCTAGCGATGATCCACAAATACAACTTTCATTTTCAGCAGTAATGGATTCGTATCCATATAACTACCAACACAATCAACCTTTACCACCTGCTTCATATCATAACTATCCACCTCCTCCTCATTTGCAATCGTATGCTCCTCCACCGCTGCAGTCACTTCACTACTTCCAATACCCTCCATCGCACCATACTCATCTTCCACCTCCGCATTCACCACCGTCTAAAGTTTTGACAATCTACTTGTCAATAAGAAATCTTGTCAGCACCCCAAAGTAAGATTAAAAGTGTGAACGACCTCTTTGAAACCACGATTTGAATCAATCATGGTAATTTAAAACTCCTTTGAAACCATCTTTCGAAATGGTCAAGGTGATTGGAACTTCTTCAAATACACCTTTCGAATTAGTTGAAATGGTTTAAGACCCCTTCGAAACCTCCTTTCGAATGGTTGAGGTGACTAAGGTTGGGACCTAATGGATCTAAGGGTTTTAATTGAATCAATAGGTTTCTACTCCTTGGAAAGGTAACCTTTCGATTGGCATTGATACATGTAATCCATAACCAGAACCATATAGAAGCAGCAGATCAGAATCAATGTATTTGGAAATGTCATGCACTTACTTGATTAATAATTTTCTTGAATACAAGAAGCTTAAGTATTCGAAGAAATAAAATCTCTAATTTGATTTAAGAATTAGGGTTTGCAAATTCAAGAATTGAACATGTATCGAATGAATGAATTCAAATCCTCTTTTCAATGACCCTTGTGTTTTATTTGTAGGCGTAGGTTGGAACCTTTTGCATCGGTCCATTCGACTTAGTCGAAAAGATACCTCGAAGACCTTTCGTTGCTGTTGAATTTAGGGCGCCCTACTAACTCTGCTTTGAATAAAACTTGGGTGCTTTCGACTCCATCGAACGGTTTAAAAGCATTTGTTACTGTTAGGAACTGAGATGTTGGTTTTGATGACAACAACCTTTTAACTTATCTTATTATAAAATATATACTAACACTATTGTCTAGATAAATATTATATGCAAGATATACATACATACATACATACATACATACATACATACATACATACATATACATATGCAGGTATTGATTACTGAAGACTGATCAGTATAAAGACTCAAGATTCAGAATGGAGATATCAAGATTGAAGATGCTAGAGTATTAAGATCAAGATTTCAAGATGAGTATCTAGTTTTTGTTAAAACTTCATAATAGCACGGAAATCTTCATTTCAAATTTTATTTGGGATATAAACCATTTCTATCTTCTTAGTAGTTTACAAACCCACGACATGTAGCCTACAAACCTACGATAAGTGGCCTACAAACCCACAAACATCCTGGTTTTGTACAAGTTCTCGAGTCCTGATGTGATGAAATATCACTACAAGAAAAAGGCAGAATACCGACAGCCAAGACCGACGGCTTCCGACGGCCATTTTCCGACGGCTTTCGACGGGCCGTCGGCGGCCGTCGGAAGCCGTCGGAAATTTGCGATTATACCTGCCAGACGAGCCCTTTCTTCCTCCTCCATTCCATACGAAAATAAATCAAAAAACCCCCCAAATTCAACCCCCAAGCTTCCAATCCCTAATTTCTAGCTTCCGGATCTTCCAAGGCTCTCTAATCAAGCTTCATTACTCTTAATCTCAGGTATAATCTCTTATTTTTATGAAAAATTCAGTTTTTACCCTAATTATAGATTTGCATAAATTGATAAATTAGGGCGAATTAATGATTGCAATTGTTTCCACTAGCATAATAACGGTTTATAGCATCACATGGTATACCGATTTCATCTTTTATCGTGAAATTGTGATAAACACGTATAATTTGTGCTTGTTCATGTATATGTATTTTGTTGTGTATGCCTTGATTCGACGATTGTATACGTTATTTGAAATAAGATAAAATGATTGAATGAACTAGGAGTATTATATTGTGCACGTATTTACTTATGACACAAAAAAAATGCATTACTCTAAATTATAATTGTGTGTATTGAAAAATGACAAAATGTTAAACTAGCCCTAAGTTGATGCGTAATACGTCGAATAAATGTGTGAAATTAATATATAAATGTGAACAGTGAGTAAAACTGTATTTTTAAATAAAATGCGCGCATGTTAACCGACAAATGTCCCTTAGAGAGTTTTTGGCCCCGTCTGACGAGTGTTGTACATGATCGTTGTATAAATAGTCGTTTTTTTCGAAAAACGACCATTTATATTCATCTGGTACAATGTTTGTCGGATTTGTCCCTGTATTGGACAAGTTATGAACACAGTAAGAATTTACATTTTGTATACTACTTCGTCTCAAACGGTTCATAAAATTTCGCCCTAACTTTTCTTTTTTGTTTCCTGCGTACACGCATTTGTGTACAATGCAGGGAACAAAAGGGAAATGCTGCCGAAATTTTATTGAATCGTTTGAGACGAAATAATATACGAAATGTAAATGCTTACTGTGTTTGTAATGGGAAGTAGGATGTCTGACCAATGAAAAAAAATTATATATATTTTTAATCGTTACGTACGTTAAAAAATGAAATGTGCCCTATTTGAAAATATTTTTAAATTTGTGAAGTTGTTCTTTAAATTCAAAATATTATACGAACATGAAAATAATCTTTTTCGAATATGTATTCTTCAAAATAAATATTAAATTTTGAACTTCTCATTTTGTCAAATAGGAAAAATGATTGATTATTTTGTTGATCGAAGGAGATGGATGTACCAAAGAAAAGGACTGAGGGGCTCAATAAAAGAAGATTTTTATAATGGTATAAACGTGTTTGTTGAATTCGCCTTAAGTAATAACGGAAACGATCCAGAAATTCGTTGTCCGTGTAGTAGGTGTAGACATTTGAAGTTTTTGTTACCAGATATTGTGAAAGTTCATTTGTGCCAACACGGTTTCACACCCGAATATTATGTTTGGGATCGGCATGGAGAAGTTGTAGCAAATACTTCTGTAGAGTCTGAAAGTGTCGTTAACGAAATAGTTTCAACGACCCGTATAGAAAATATGGTCGAAGATGCAGCACGATCAATGTTTCCTATGGTTGAAGTTGACGACGATGATGTAAATGTTGAAGAACCAAATATTGAAGCTAAGAAAATTTATGATTTACTAGATGCAGCTAAGAAACCTATTTGGGATGGTTGTAAAAGCGGCACGCAGCTGTCAGTAATCGCAGAATACATTGCGATGAAGTCAAAATACAACATCACTGAAGCTGGGTTTACGGCTGTTGTACAAGCTGCAAAAAGACATATGCCGCCCGATAATCTAATGTGTGAAAATCACTACGAAGTTAAAAAACTTATGTCGGATTTTGGTTTACCGTATCAGAAAATAGATACATGTTTAAAAGGATGCATGTTGTTTTGGAAAGAAGACGCAAACCTTAGAAATTGTAAAGTTTGTAACCACGAGAGATACAAACCAAGAAAAAAGAAGGGTAAGGAAGTTCCGTACAAGCGTATGCACTACTTACCCATAACTCCAAGACTTCAAAGATTATATGCATCTTCTGTAACTGCGTCTAATATGAGGTGGCATAGCGTGAGAACGGAGGAAGAGGGTACGTTGACACATCCGGCCGATGGAGAAGCATGGAAGCATTTCGATAAAACGTATCCAAATTTTGCAGCAGAGAGTCGAATGTTAGATTAGGATTATGTACGGACGGTTTTTCTCCATTTTCTCAATTTGGTTCTAAATATTCATCCTGGCCCATTATCGTCACACCGTATAATTTACCTCCATGGATGTGCATGAAAACGCAATATATGTTTCTTACTGTTGTCGTTCCTGGCCCCGACGATCCGACACAAGGAATCGATGTATATTTATAACCGTTGATTGAGGAGTTAAAAATACTATGGAACGAAGGAGTAGAAACATACGATGTGTCAAAGAAGAAAAATTTTCGTATGTTTGCTTCTTTGTTGTGGACTATAAGTGATTTTCCTGCCTATGCAATGCTTTCGGGATGGAGTACTGCCGGTCGTCTAGCATGTCCATATTGCATGGATGAAACACGAGCGTTTTCTTTACCTCATGGTAAGAAAATTTCATGGTTTGACTGTCATCGATATTTTCTCCATGTAAATCATCCCTTCAGAGGAGACAAGAAAAACTTTTTAGCTAATAGAGTAGAAAACAGACAACCACCGACGATATGGTCAAGCGAAGACATATATGAACTTGTTAAGGACTATCCAAAGATATATGAAACGGGGGAGCAAACAGAAATTGAAGGCAAATCAGTTGTTCATAACTGGTGCAAACAAACTATTTTTTGGGAGTTGCCGTATTGGAAACATCTTCTGCTTCGCCATAACGTAGATGTGATGCACAATGAGAAAAATGTATTTGGTAATGTGTTTAACACAATTTTGAATGTGAAAGGGAAGACGAAGGATGATTTGAAATCAAGACGTGATATAGAAGAATTATGTAAACGTCCCGAGCTTCATATGAAACCAAATGACAGTAAAAAACCAAAAGCTTGTTACGAATTAGATAATAATCAAGTTAAAGCTGTGTTAAAATGGGTGGAAGGGTTAAGATTTCCTGATGGGATATCATCAAATCTTCGTAGATGTGTTGACTTTAAAAATGGTAGATTGAGCGGAATGAAAAGTCACGACTGTCACATAATGATGGAAAATTTATTTCCCGTTATGTTTAAAGAACTACTGCCGTTAAAAGTTTGGAAGGTAGTAACGGAGCTTGGTATGTTTTACAAAGAGCTTTGTTCGACTACTTTAAAAGTGCAACGTTTACGTAAACTTGAAGTGGACATTCCTATATTGCTTTGCAAATTAGAGAAAATATTTCCGTCAGGTTTTTTTAATGTGATGGAACATTTACCTGTTCATCTTCCATCTGAAGCACGACTTCGAGGTCCTGTCCAATACGGATGGATGTATCCATTTGAGAGGTATGTAATATGTTATAACGTAATTTAATTGCATTTGAAAGATGAAGTTAATATAAATTAATGTTGCATAGATATTTGAATCATCTGAAGAAAAAAGTGAGACAAAAAGCACGAGTTGAAGGTTCGATATGTAAATCTTACATTGAAGAAGAAGCTTTGTTCTTTTTCTCTCACTATTTCAGTGACCATGTGAATATTTCATTTCAAAGTGTTCCTCGTAATGATGAAGGCGACGAACAAGAGTCCTCTCAAGCAATGTTATCTATTTTTAGACAACATGGTCGGCCTTCTGGAAAATGTGTGGAAATATGGCTAGACGATAGAGATCTTCGTGTAGCACACACTTATATTCTTCTAAATTGTGCCGAGATTGCACCGTTTGTTAGGTATTCTGAAATAATAATTTTTGTTTTATTCTTTTCTGTAATGCATGCGCGTGTATAACCTAATGTAATAATTTGTTTATATAAACAGTGTTTATGAACGGGAACATCCGAACGGAGATCTCAGTAAATAATTTTCCCGTTGGTTTTCAAATTACGTTTATGAGCCGAAAAATTGTGTTGTTGACGAAGGGTTGAAACATCTTGCAATGGGACCAAAAAGAGTGGTCAAGACATATCCAATATATTTCGTCAATGGATACAAATTTAACACCAAAGAATACGGTGCAGAAAAATTAACAAATAATACTGGTGTATTTGTTAAAGGTAGTGACGATCCAGAAAACCATTTAAATGATTTTTATGGCGTTCTAACACAAATTTTGCAACTGACATATTTCTCAAGACCCGCGGAGGAGGTGTTTCTATTTAGATGCAATTGGTTTAGCAATGTTCCAGGTTTTGGAATTAATGTGCATAAGGATTATAATCTTATCGAAATAAAGTATACATCGCACTATCACAAGTATGATCCTTTTGTACTAGCCAAACAAGCATTGCAAGTTTATTACGCTCCTTATCCGTCTCTAAAAAGAGATAAAGCAGATTGGTCTGCAGTTTTTAAAACAAAGGCCCACATTCGATGGGAAGAATATTCTGGACGAACAAGCTTATCAGGCAGATCTTGAGCAAAATAACGAAATAATAATTACAGACGATCATACAGATTTTGGTCCTTTGATCGATGAATCAAATGTTTTGGTAGAAGCGTTTGACAGTGCAGAGGAAAATATCGTCGAAAACGAGACCGAATCTGAATCAGAAGACGATGATGACTGATATAAATTTGAATCTGTTTTTTTGCAATTGATGTAACTATGTTGAATTCTTGATGTATTATGAAATTGATGTAACTATGAAACTAAATCCGTTTACTATTGTTTTATGTTATTTCAATTTGTCATTTATTTAGCAATTTTTATTAAAAATGCAATGAACTCTGCTTATCGTAGGAAGAGTACACCCATTATGAATCAGGTATAACAAACTTACATTTCTATTTACATTTCAGTCATTATAATTAAGCAATTTATACCGTTGATGTCATGTTCGTATGAAATATATTTCATTATCATGTTTTTATTCTCTTATATAATAATGTGTAAACGTCACAGGTTTATCATTATGTCACATAGAGGGAGGAGCTCTTCCCGTTCTTCAGGAGGCGATGGCAGTGGCCCATCGCAAGCGCCACACCGTTCAGTTGTTACGTTAGTCCCCAAAGCAGATGGGTAAAAATTAAATCTTATTCATCATCTTATTTTTTCTATACTATACGTACGTACTTATCTGTATCGTACTTAAAAACAGGGGGTTCGAGCTACTACCCACTAAGGTAGTGTTGGACGTCTCCAGAGCAGCATATCGTAGTAGGATGAGTGCGTGCTGGCCGAAGTGGGATACCATCCCTCCGCACATCATAGAGTACATATGGCAGGATGTCCTAGTATGTGTAATTTTTATGTTTTCCATTTTTAATTCGTTTTTGTCGTTTTTCTACCGTTTATCGTTTAAAGTGTAATCTTTTTTTAACACAGGCTGAGATAGACATCCAGACAGATGATATGCAGCTGGCACGAGCATACTGGATAAGGAAGATGTGAAAGAACTACAGAGACACGATATCTGAGGTTAAGAAATCCGGGAAGAGACCACGGTGGATGGGGGAGAGCGTGTGGCAAGCTTGGTTGAGCTACTGGGAGACGGACGAGGCGAAGGCAAGTATACTAATTTTTTTTGAATTATTAATTTAACGTGATTGGAAAATAATGTATCAAATTTTGATTGTACAGGCAGAGTCAGATAGAAACTCTGCAAATAGAAATAAGAATCCCGTTACTCATCGCGGAGGATCGAAGTCGTTTCAGCAGTATCGGCAGGAGTTGGTAAATTTAATTACTGAATAATAAATGTAAATAGTTTATGCTATATGATTTTAAATGTATAATAATTGTATGTAACAATCAACTTCAGGAAGTCGAGGCACATGGTCCTGTCAGCTATATGGACGTGTTCACCCGTACGCATGCTGTCGAGCATGTTAATCCATACGGGTCTGTTTCGTACACATGGCAGGACGATAAATCCAGTAAAAGCCATGTAAGCATATTTCATTTTATTCAGTATTAGTAATTGTTTTAGTTGTCAAATTATTATGAAATAAGATATGATATTATTAATTTGTCAATGCAGGAGATGTTTATGGAGCAGCGACAGAAACTCCTTTCTGATACGGGTCGAGAGCAGCTGACGACCGATGAAGAGGACGTTATTTTTGAGTCCGTTATGAGTCCACCAGAGCATGGTCGACGATACGGATTTGGCAATTTAGCGGTAAATAATTTAATTTTTCTTAAAATACTTAAAATATGATATTCTTACCTTTTCAAAACAATAAACTTTGATTTTATTTATTTTTCAATTATTGCAGTCCAGTAGTCAGAGTAGGAGACGGCGGAGTAGACCTCAGAGCGAGCTAGCAAGTATAGAAGAATTGCAGACTAGAGTTCAGCAGTTGGAGGAGCAGAACCGCCAACAGGCCATGCAGACGGCACAGTTATTTGAGTACATGCAGCAGTTTGGTGGCCGCTTCCCTTTATCGGCTGGCTCTGGATCTGGGGCAGATTGATTCATTGCTTTCTGATTCGTTCGTGCAGGTATGTTTAGTTTTAGTTTACAATGATTTGGTAGATGGAACAATTAATTGTTGATATGTATAATTATGTATAATACACTTGGTTCTGTAGCTGTATCAGGATATGCATGATTAGAACAGTTATTGTTAGTATTATTGTTAATGTTGGAATGTTATGTATATTTTGTATTTTATTTTTATTCCAATTTTGTTTATTTCTGTGTCTATTGAATATTTTGGAGTATTGGTTTGCATGTTTGGTTGGATTATTGTTTATTGGATTGTGCAGTATTGATATTGTAGTGTTTGGAAGAGAAATGTGGTTGGAAGGCTCTATTTGCAGCAGATTTAAAAAAAAACAGCATATTTCCGACGGCTTCC
Organism: Allium cepa; assembly: GCA_030765085.1. Lineage (NCBI taxonomy): Eukaryota > Viridiplantae > Streptophyta > Magnoliopsida > Asparagales > Amaryllidaceae > Allium > Allium cepa. The sequence continues at coordinate 213,292,393 of CM060930.1, read as the reverse complement.
GACGGCTCCCGACGGCTTATAGGTCGAAATTTTCATCGGTTACCGACGGCTCCCGGCGGCCTGATTTCCGGCGGTTTCCGACGGCTTCCGACGGGCGACGGAAGCCGTTGGAAACCGCCGGAAGCCGTCGGAAGCCGTCGGTAATCTATACGGCAGCACCCGTCGGTAGCCGTCGGAAACACTGCTCCCCGACGCCGTCATTTCCGACGGCTTTTTCCGACGGCCGCCGACGGCTTCCGACGGCCGCCGACGGTTTTCAGCCGTCGAAAATCCCCCTTCCCCTTGTAGTGTATTCTGCAGGAAGAAGCTTGCAAATCTACTTCAAAATGGTTTTTTAAAATGATTTTCAAAACTATTTTTTTAAAATGTTTTAGTTTTAAAAAATTATCTTTTCAAATGACTTTTAAAAAGACATTTAGCCTTAAAATATTCTTTATTTTTGTTTTTAAATAAACTCTTGTTTTAACCTTTGTTTGTTTTTAAACTATATTCCGATTTTTAAAAAATTCTAATACACACACACACACTTGAGATTTAAAATCAAATTTATATATACATTCTAAACATATATTTTTCTACTCTTCTTTATTTTAAAACATAGGAAAATTAGTTTATTTTACTCTTGAATCATTTCATCTTGTTTTCCTTCCAACACAATTTTCAAAACAAATTTTACATTGTTTTGTAACTAAGGGATTCGACATCATGGGATACCCCATGTGAGGACCCGCAAATCCGTACTCCTTGAATATACACTAATCTCCATAGATTAACTCAAGATGAACAGAAATACGAATTATCAATGTTTAAGAAGAAAAGAAAGAGACAGAAGAAGAGATAAGAAGATAGAAAGATAGAGAGGAAAGAAAATAGAAAATAGAACGGAACAGAAAAACAACAGAACAATAACAGAATCTCACAATTCGCAGCGGAACAACATATAATAGATAAATGAATAATCTTTAAACAAAGAACTATATCAGTTATTACATTTTATACATTACATTACATCATCATCAGAGTGTACAACAACAACAACAAACAACATCTAACAGCGGAAAAGAAATACTATATACTAGTAATACGCCATGCCATCCATCTTGCCTCCAGCAACTCCTGAATATCCAGAATATCCTGATAAACCTTAACTCTTGACTGCCCGTGTGGAAATTGGTGGGCACCCAGAGTTTAGGAAGGAAAACAATAAACTCCGAGTCAGTCATGTGACTGGTGTAAGAACTCAAAACAGTTTATTTATCTTTAAAAACAAAATAGAGGAATATTTTTAAAGTCAATTCGTAATGCTTTTAAAAATGAGACTACCATAAGGCCTCCCACACACACACACAATGCAAACGCAGAATCGGAGGAGATTTCTCCTTATGATAGTCAAAGATGCTTGATACGCATTAAAAAGAACATTTGATATTATTACTAGTGCATAGTGTAGAGAAAAATTCATTTCGAAAATAAAGATATAAATCTTAGCCAGCATAGACATTTCGAACTATGCCTACTATAGCTACCATCTAAACAGTGGTGACCACCATAAGTAAATGGCAGGTTCTACAACTAATACCGTACAGGGTTTCGTATTGGGAATTGGATTTCCAACGAATGATCAGGCCAAGGAACTTCCCATTGCCACATGAGAATGCCTTTGGAAGGACATCCCCGAGAACCAAACCGGATCTCTACCAACACAAGGCCGGGTTACCCCTAACTGAGTAACAACTGACCGAGTATGCCATCCCCCGGTCCTTTGGGACCTTTAACCGAGCGCTCGTCACCATCATCACACAATCATAAAGTGTTTTCAACATGAGTAAGTATCTGGGCTCCATACCATGATACCATCCTTTTCCAGAAGGAAATGAACATACCCTAAAGGGAGCTACCCCTCATAACCTTGCCGCATCTTTCCTGTTTTGACCATTCCTAGGTGTGAGGCTCGACGAAGTCCCGTCCACAAAAACATACTTTATACAAAAGCCATGCTTTGGGTCAACAAATGATCATAGAAATGATCACCAAGATAGACGATCAAACAAATGATCCTATCACAAATGATCAACACAATGATCATTTCACAGCAACACTCAGCATGTCACATTACCAAATTGGGAATATATCGCTGATAACATTCAACTACATAAACTCTGAGCTCGTACGTCTCAGAGAAGGGTGTTAAGCTAAAAGAATAAATTCTCCGCCACCAACAGAAATATATTTGAAAGAAATCGGCTTTATATCTCAATTTGTAACGTCAGATATACAATCCATACAAGTCTGTTCCGGGCACGAACAGAACCGAAGGCACTTACAAAGAAGTCCTTGCAATCCGGATATCCACAATCCTGATCGGATTTCCCATCACATATGGAGAACTCAATACCGGAGCAACTCGGTGCAGAGTCAATCGACAGGTCATCCTATCTCTCTCGCAAATACCGGGTCTTCAATGCTATCCATTACGTCGTATCACTATTCGGAATGGGTAATCCGAATAACGAGCGCAATAATTTAAAAATAAGTGTAGCATTCAAATTCAACAAATCCCAACAAATACCTTTCAAAGGTAAATATTGATAGTCGGTTATTGAACTATCAATGGATATGCACAACATCACCAGATTCCAAATAATTTTCCAAATTATTTATCTCCCAAAAATATCTTTACAAGATATATAATTTTCACACTTCAAAAATAAATCAATATTTATTTTTAAACAAATTCCCCTTTCCTTTATAAATTCCATAGTGAATTTATATTTCACAATATCTATGAATATACGATTTCAATTATTCATTTTCAATTTATCTTCAAAAAGATAAATTCTCAAAATATTCACTTCACATTGGAAAAACATTTCCATACTTATTTATTCATAAGTAATTCACAAAATTTATTTATTTTCAATCTTTGGAAATATTCAATATACTTAAATCGAAATTAAGCATATATTTCATTCTTTAAGGAAATCATTCTCTTAAACATATTTATTTGGGCCAAAACGAATGTTGCGTAAAACATCGTTACGACAACCCAAAATCACTAGTATAGGGATTCGAAATTAAAATAGATATATAAATCCCAATACTATACAAAACATTTCCTTTCGGAAATCATTTACTATAACAATAGTGTTATAGTCCACCATTTCCTTTTATTTCTCGAAAACATCTATTTCAACAATGAATGTTGAAATCTATGGTTTCGAATCTCAACACATTTAAAACATCATTAGATCGTTTTAATTCGATTTAAAACATCGTTAGATCGTTTTAATTCAATTTAAAACATCACATTCAAAACAATTTCTTTAACATATTATTCACTATTCAAAAACGTGAATATACTACGTTAACCAATTTCATCATTTCTATACATTTCATTTTAAAGGATTATTCACAGTTCAAAAACGTGAATATAACTCCATAAATAGGTTATAATAATTTACTTATCAAAATAAGTCGTTTGCGAATTTATAAAACAATGTTTATAAATTCTATTTCTATTTATTTTATATCAACTACTTTTATAAATTCCTTTATTAACCTATTCAATTTATAACTCAATGATATACTAAAAGTTCATATTATAAGTTAAACACTTACAAATTTATTCGTTTACAAAAATCGTTCTTTTAAACATCCCAATTTATAAATCTTATAACTTATAAGATTCATTTATTTATCAAAAATCCATTCTTCAAATAACTTTACAAATTTTATAAACCTACTGCTTATAAAATTCCATTTATAACCTCACTGTTTATAATTCTATAAATTTCATTCATTTATGAAATTCATTCACAATTCATTCTAACACTTATAAAAACTCGTTTTTATAATTCAAATATTTTAATTTATAAATATCAATTTATAAATCTTTTATATAAATCAATTTATACTATTATTCTTTTATAACTTCTTTAATCCCCTTTATAATTTCACCATTTTGATTTATAAAATAATCAAATTTTATAAACCCTATATTTAAACTTTTCACAATAAATTCAGAAATCCCGCAATCATTAACCCCATATTTTCAAAAATCAACTTTTAACTATATTTCTCAAAAATCATAATTTTTTATAACATTAAAAATTATAACGTTTATTTATTTAAAATGAATTAATTTTCAAACATATAATATATTTTCAAAAATCACTTTAAAAATCATTTTAAAATTCCAAAATTTGGTCCAATGATGCTACACACCAAATAGTCAATCACGACAACAACGATATCATATATCGATATGATAATCCATCAAATATCAAAATATCTGAAATCAAATAAAAACTGTTGAGGAATCCAGTTGGATCCCCTCAACCTGTTTCCTGCATCCACAAACATTAGCACAATACCAATTTCGTTCCAGTACGAAATTATCGCGGTATATGGGATTTAAAATATTATCCGCTTAATAGACGGCGCAATAGGGTCTCATCCGCTATACAAATGCGGGAAATCAATATGTCAACATGGTGGCCGTTAAACTCAAAAGTTTCAATTTTCAAAAGAAATGTCGATTTGTTTAAATCTCTTCACGAATGTTATGACCGTTACTAGTCTATAAATAGTCTTCACAAACGAATTTTTTAACTAACTAATTTTTTATTTTCTTCACTCCCTCTCCACAAATCCATATTTTAAAATTTCATATTTTTAAGATCGTGTCGAAATTCTGTCAAATTCTCAAGTAAATCAAATTAGAATCTCATTCTTGTTTGATTCTCTGCCCTCTCTTGAAGATCAAAGTGCTATTCAGAGTTATAGGATCAATTTGTAATCAAAAGTTTATCGAGTTTCTCTATAAGGTGTGATTGTGCCTTGAAATCAATTAGGTGATCTTGTGTCCCGTAAATCAAGAGAGTTTGCCTCGGACTCGAAGATAGGAGGGTACCTCAAGGAATTTAGAAATTGAGGATTGTAATCTCGACATTGTTATAATAAACAAGAATTGTTTGCCTTGGTATAGGACTGGACATAGGGTAACTACGAACTAGTATAACATCCGGTGTGTTTTTTCCTTTTACTGGTTTTTATTTACTTTCTGCATCTGTGTTTAATTCTGTAATTATTCTGTGATTAATTTCTGCATTTGTTTGTGTCATAATTTTAATTTAGTCCATATAAGTCTTAGAATCCATTAAACACTATTCACCCCCACCTCTAGTGTTAAATTAGCCTTAAGATCCTTAATCCACTGTAACAGCCCGATATTTTCAGTCATTTGTATCCATTGTAAGTGCATAGGTAGACACACACACTGGACTTGAATTGCTCAAAATACCACATTGTAAATAAATTTGAAGCAAATGAAATACAATCACAGAATTACAGACACAGAAATATCAGAATAACTCGCAGCGAAATATAAAATACATAGTAGTTCATGAAGCTACTACAGCAGAGTCTCAAACCAAATACATAATACAGTCTGAAAACAACATAATAGAAATCCCAAATACATAGAAGTTCACTAATACATGAGATAAACTAGAACAACTGAAACAGAAAGTAGATATAAATATAGATAAGCAGAAACTCCAACAAAGACCAGCTCCAGAAAAAGAATCCAAAGCTGTGAATACTCAGGCTGACCCGGGCATAAAGTAAAACACAAAACACTCGAGTCAGGACATACATACTTATATAATGTAAACCAACTCAAGTGAACTGTAGTAGTAATGCACTATAACTTACATGATGCTTAGGATCGCCCATCCTTTAAGAATCAGTTAAACTATAAATTAAATACATCCCGTGGTTAAAATTTCAAAATGGTATTTTATATTTAAAAATCAAATATCATTTCAAAATTCAATATCATTCAAAATTCAATATCATTCAAAATCCATTTCGAAATATCAAAATATCATATCTTCCAAACCACATTCATTTTTATTTAATTTAAATACCATTACAAAACACATTTCAAAATAGTTTATATTTCGAAACAAATTACTTCATTTTAAATCATAAAATGAAGTTATTATATTTAATAATTAAATTACTAAATTTCCAAAATTTTAGTCTTTAAAAATTCATTTGTTCAATTTATTGAAACAGACGAAAATTCAACTTTCGCAGCATTTAGAAATTGCTACAGAAAGTTACATTCAAAACAGTTCAATTTAACAAAAGCTAGCATTTAAAAATGCTGTAATAGGGTTACATCAGTTTCAAATAAAACTTAGTTAAATTCAACAATTATTACATTTACAAAATGCTATAATAGCCTTTAATTAAACTTAGCCATTTGGTTCATTATTATCAACTACAGCATTTACAAATGCTGTAATATACTTTACATTAGAAATAATAACATTTCAAAAATGCAGTTAGTTAAATTCTAAATATTCAATATAGTTTCACAAACAATTTAATTTTTATTTAATTCATTTTAAACTTATAAAATCATATATTTTCACCTTTAAAACAATCATTTAAAATACCATTATATTCATGATTTTATAAACTTAAATTTCATTCAAAAATCAATTTAATAATAATTTACTTATATAATTCAACATTCAATTTTAATTCTTTATAATTAATTTTTTTTCTTAACACTTAAGTTTAAATTTCCAAATATAAATTATATTTCATTTTATTTACTTAACTTAAATTCATTTTTAAACAAAATTCACAAATTTTCAATCTAAGTTATATTTCAAAAGTCAACTTAAATATTCATTTATTTAACCTTTAACTTATTCAAAAATCATTAACCCTTTATAAAATAATTTTAATTCAAATTTTAAGTATATTTATCATATTTCCTACTTAATTTAAATTCCATTTACAACCAGATCATAATTTCCAAAATAACTTATACTTCAAATTTCTAACTTTACCATTAATTTATTTCACTTATAAATTTTTAGAAAATCAATAATACTTTTCAAAAATCATTTTAATTAATTTTAAAAATAAAAAATATTATAATATTCACATTTCTAAAATACTTTAAAATTTTAGAAAAATATATTTTAACCACAGTCTGTATAAAATTTTCTAACCTAAGTTCAATGATACAGATAATATATCATTTCAATCCATAATTTACAAAAGGAAAAATCCGGGTTTATTATTTCAAAACCCGCAATCCCAAGTAAAATGAAATAATAAAAAATTGCTCAGGCCTATCTTTTCAGCCCATAACGATTTTTCCCTATTCTAAAGTCCGTTTGGGTATGTATCATTTCAACCCATAGTGATTCTAATCTAAAGGGAACTTGCAGTGTAATAAACCGATATAAATAACAGAATAGCATAATATAACAGTAACCTATGATATAACATGTGTTTAAGCATGGGTGAACATCATATGATCATAACATAATAGATATAATATGGTGATGCATTTTACAGATTCAGATGTGATCGGTTTACTAGTTATATAGGTACAAAACTGTCTGGTGAGAATAACCCACCCGTTCAGAGCTGGAGATAGCTACCAAAGCAAACAATACAGACACTACAGAGGCACGAAATTACAGAAATGACTTGAGAGCGGAGAGCCAAAGCTAAAAAAAGCCTTGAATACATTTACACAAAACAATAGAATACATATAAGTTTCAAAACAATTCAACACTAATCAATGCTATGAATCAATACCCAAAACAAAGATAAATGTATTGTATTTGTTCTCAACTTCATATGCTTTAGCTAGGCATGGTATAAGCTCGGCCATGACATGAAATTGGGTCCGGTTTGGGTTCAAACTGGGTCGGCCTATGATGGTTTTGATGGTGCATAGATCTAGGTGCATAAATCTTCAACAACTAGGCAATATACAACATATCTTGGCTACAAATGGGCTCGGCCAGAGGTTCTAAGGTCAAGGCCTAATGGTGAGTGACGTGGCAAAGGTCGGAGGTCAGGTCAGAGGTGGTGGTGGTGGAGGAAGTGGCGGTTAGAGGTGGTAGAAGGTGATGGAACAAGAGATGACTTGGTTTATGTATAAAGTAATGGTTTAAGTGGATTTTGGTATTGAAGCTTGCCAAGATGGGCTCGGCCTGGCCATGGTGGTGGACTAGAGGGGTGGTTGATCAAAGAAGGAGGTGGTGGAGGTCAGCCTAGGTCTGGAGGTGGAGGAGTAGATCAAATCTAGTTGAGAACAGTTGCAAAAATCAAGTAGAAAAACATAGAAACAAGAGAAGAAAAAAAGAATTTACCCAAACTCCTTTGATCAGAAATGGTGGCCGTGTATTTTAGGTTGAGAAATATTTTAGTTTGCATGAAAAAATGAAGGAGGCAGCTGAAAGAAAGTAGGAGACGCACGGCCAAAAATAAATAAGATGTAAGTTGAGAAAATGAAAAGGCGGAAGATAAAAGGACTTTGTAATATAAAAAGTTTAAAACCTTTCAAATTTCACTAATCTATTTTTAATTTATATATACATGAAAATAGCTGATAATAGATATAAGTAAACTCGAAAATAAAGTAAATAAGAAAAATAAATAAATAAATTTTAAATAAAATCGATTAAATAAAGAGAATAACAATATACATATTACTAGGCTCTATAAATTGAAATAAATTCAAATGAACCTTAGAAAATTATATTATATCTTTAAAAATATTAAAAGACAAAAATATACATAAAATAACATATTGATACATATTAAAAAAAATATGACAAAGAAAATATAATTTATATAATTTAAAATAGACAAAATCGCTAAATAAAACAAATTGCACTCAATATTGAAATATACATAACTTTCACAGTTTATATCCGTTTTCAACGAAACAAAAAGTAGTATTCAAGTTATTAAATCTATTTTCATAATAAAATATAAAATTTAGATATTTAAATATTTAAATTTGAAATTTAAAAGTCAAACTTTGACCAGTTTGAATAGAAATTCATCTTTCAGTAAAATATCCAATTTATATCGGTTTGAAATTATAATTCACATAATAATCAACACTTGTATTTAAAAATAAAATGTTCAAAATAAAAAAAGTTTGAAAAAATTTCAAAATAAAATAAAGTCAAATATTAAAATATATGTAAAATCTAGGGTTGTTACACTCTCCCCCACTCAAATCTTTTCGTCTTCGAAAAGGAAGGAAGCGGAGAAACAACAAGAAAGAAAAATAGATTGGAAGGCATCCCGAAAGAAGGTAGGGAGAAAGTAGCTAGGAGGGAAAGTAGGTTGAAAGACAAGGATGAACCAATATTTTAAACCATTATACATTTCTATTAAAATTTCATAACATTTTATAACATGATGAATAGTCATTTGATTCAAATCTGATGGTTCAAAGTAAACAATATTTAAAACATTTTAAAATCTTTAGAGGGGAAAATAACTGATCAAAATATTCTTTATATAGTACTTTATCAAGATACTTTTATCAAAAATACTTTTATAACTCGATGTCTTAACAAGTTTATCCTCGTTCCTGTAGATTCTGGCAGTGCGTTGATCAGGCGCAAAGCTAGACTTCTCCAGGTACTTAGTAGACTTGTTTCAACACCCAGTGAAAATACTTGAAAAACTCATTTCAAATAGATATGAAAGTACAATCCAAACAAATCAACCAAACCAAAACAGTTGTCTAACCATGGATCGCAGATACACAATGGTTACGCCTGGATCCCCCAGGAAATAATTCGTATCTGTAACGATCTTGAATTTTATTTAGTTTAAATTGATAATTAATTTTATCTTTGAATAAAAAAATTTGTGAATTAATTGGTAATTGATATTAAATATCAATTAAATTATGAATTACTTGAAAAGAAAAAAAAAATGTATTTGAATTAAAATTGAATTGGGATTTATAAATAATGTAAGATATTTGAAATTAATCTTATGGAATGGTTTTTTTTAAAAGTTGTATAAATATGATGAAGGAATGAGAATGTAAAATAAAACAAAATATATGATAAGTAAGAAATTAAATGTTGATGGTTAAGCATTAAAAGAAATAAAAAATAGAAATGCATTTTTTATAAAACAAAGCAAATAGACTAAAACAAACCAAACCATATATATATATATATTCAAATCTAGACCCAACAAATAAAGGTAAGTATGAACAAACAAATGGCTGAAGCAAAACTGGATAAGTAATAATAGTATAAGTAGCTTGCAAAAGAAAAGAAGAAAAATATACATTCATATCTTTGTATACATGGAAAGTCAAAGCAATTAATGCCATGTCCTAGCACACAAAATGCAAATCATTTCACCCCACCAAAACAAAGCTGAAGCCATCCAAAGTAGAAAAGGAAATCTCTTTAGTCAATACAAAGTAAACAAACAAAGATTTGATAAGAATATAATATGCAAGTTTATAAACAAGACAGCAAATATCTTTGTACAAATGAGATATGTATGAAGACATAAAGGACTTAAGCATTTAATGCTAGCAACATTTAGTCAATTTGAATTATTTTTAAAAATCAATTCAGCCAACAAAAAAAATCTGACCTGATATTGTACTAGACAAAATAGTATTACCTTGTGTTTGTACAAAGAGAATATGATCTCCTGTAAACTCAATCTATACACCTCAGCTACTCACTAGTTCGATCATTCCAAAACACTGGGAAAACTCTAAAGTAATGTCAGTTCAAACTTAAACATCAATACAACTTCATCAAACAAAAGGCAAGAAGATTTAGGAAGTAAATCAGTAGTAGCTTCCAGGATTGTTCTATGTTCATTTTCTCAAGTGTGAGTAACTTTTGTTTTAAACTTAAAATAAAACTGTTGAATACTTATCTGTGAATAACTGTTTATATATATATGGCTTCTCTGTGTATATTAAAAAAAAATGGATGTATTAGTGTGCAGGCTGATGTTTATAAATATTCTCTATTTTAAAGATTTTAAACATAGGATTTTGACTCAAAATTCATTTTCACTCGATCTACTCGCTGTTTGGACTTAAGATTAAGACAAGACTTGTTTGTTATGGCATATATTTAAGATTAAAAATCTCTTTAAGCTAAAACAACCTGTTAATAACTCTAGAAATCAATATATCTGAACAAACTTCAAATAAATCAAAATTCAAGTTTCGTAATTCACGGATTCAAGTTTGTAACTTGAATTTGTATACTTTAACATGAATTTTAAAGCAAAAATTATAATTTTTAGAGCTAGGATTTAATATCAGTTCGGGGTTAAATGAATTTCTTTGTTTTCATGATTCCAGATGATCCTCTGAGTTGTAGAAGTCGGGGTCTTTCTTGGTGATGGAAGGATGAACGGGGTGTCGAGGAAAAATAGGGTGATGGGGTGTAGTTCGTCATGGTGTTGGCGGCGAGCTCGAGAAGTTCGTAAACCTAGTTTTTGTGAGGTCGAGATCTTTAGCTCGTTTGTTGTCTAGAGTTGATCGAGCGTTGCAAGGTTTTGGGAGATGATGGAGGAGGTGTCGACGAATCGTTGACCAGAGTTTTAGGTCCTCCGGTGGTCGAGGTTTTGAGAACGACGACGGTTTCCAGGGTCGATGGTGAAGCCTCATGATGTTCCAGGTGTCGATTTTGGCACTCGGTTTCGATTCAAAGGAAATGAAGGAATTCTGGTGATCGGGAGTTTGTTGGTGGAAGATTGTCGACTTGCTCGATGATGCAGCGGCATCTGGTGGTGGTCATCGGCGCCGTGCACGTGCACGGAGCACGAGTTTGGGTGGTCTGGAAATTTTGATAGCCTGGGTGTGTGCAGAGATCATACGCGAGTTTGACTCGAGTAATTCAGTATTTGTGCTCGAAGTCTTTGACGTGTTGGACTCGAAGTAAAATGATAAGGGCTCAGGTCAATATTTGTCCAGGTTTTATAAACAAACCTGTTCAGTTTTGATTTGACTTTTAAAATTTAAATTTCAAATTTTAAAACAAAGCTTAAAATGAATTTTAAAGCCAAAGTTTAGGTCAGTTTGAAACTTATGGGAAATAAAGTTTTAAATTTAAATTATTTTAACAATTAAAAAGTACTCAAGTATTGAAGGGAAATTAAAGGAATTTGAATTTAAAAAGGGAATATGATTTGTAAAGGAAGAATTTAAAACAAAATTTTAAACTGGACCTGAATCTAAATTGAATTCCAGACTTTGAAATATAAACTGAGTCTTATAAATTTAAATTTTTAAATAAGTAAATGTTAATGTATACTTTTAACATGTAAATTTAAAGGAATTTGATTTTAACTCTTTAAACTTATTTATAACAAAAGTGATACTTTAACATGTGGATTTAAAGTTTAAAATGAATGGTTTTAAACTTTATTAAAGTTAAATTGGTATTTATTTTAAACTTGAAATTAAAATGAGATTTTAAAAGTTAAAATTGAAATAATGTTTGTAATCATATTATGAGTAATGATTAAATCACTTCTAAGAATAAATTTTCCTTTTAATGGTTTATATTATTCATTAAAATTTTAAATTAATTAAAATGGATGATTTATTTATTTATTTAATTAATGATTTAGATTAATTAAATAAGTAATTAAAGGTTTAAATCATTAATTAAAGTAATTAAGTTGATAAGAATTTATTTATTAAAGGTTAATTAATTAATGAAAGTGATTAAGAAATGATTTTAAGGATTAATCACTTATTGAAATTAATGTTGGATATTTTGATTAATTAAAGTTAATTGATTATGTAACTGGTTTAAAAAGTGGATTTAATTGATATGATTAATCAAGAATAATTTAATTTATTAAGGTGATTGATTAATTTATTTATATCAAATGATTTGTAATTAATTTATCAGGATTGGGTAATAAATTCAAAAGTAATTAATTTAAATTGGAAATAAATTAAATTAATTAGGATTAAACGATTAATTAATCCTACTTATAAATGATTATTGAATGCTTGACCTTACCTATGAATGATTGTATTGTATGAGATGCCTTGAATTGATTGCCCTATCTAATCTATGATATTTTGTTCTGTGGATTGAGCTGTGTATAATTTATTCATTTATTTACATCTGCATATTATCTGTGAATCTATGAATGGACGATAAGCGTTATAGTTTATATCGCTTATCAACTATATTTCTGTGCTTTGATCTATGATGATTGATGATGTTGCACTATTTATGTAAACCCCTGGACCACACCATACACACACGAATATGGATTTTACGAGGAAATCGGTTAAGTCACAGATTTTTTTGGAAATAGTTTTAAATTTGAATTTTTAAATTCAAATATTTTGAAAATGGATTGGGTTTAAAACGAAAAGCTGTTTTAAAATGTAAGTTATTTTTAATAACTTAATAAAGATTTGAAATTTGAATAATTTGATTTAAACTGGAATTCAATATCTGAAATTGAATCCTATATTGGTATTTATGATTTAAAAAGAATTATACAAGTCTATACGGGTTTTAAACTTTTTTTGGAAATTTGAACTAACCACAAGATTTTAACTTATATAAAAGAGATCGGATATTTTCGAAACGAAAACTACTTATTTTCAAATAATAATAGCTTTCATTTAAAGAAAGGATTTCCAAATTGTGTTAAAAGATTTCAAGTTTGAAATAGAATTGAATTGTTTTGAAAACTATAAAATGAGTCTTTGATTCAAAGATCGAATAAGTTAATCCAACTTAAAATGGTATAGTTTTGAAAGGCTATGAATGAATCTTTGGAAACGAATTTTGAAAGCTATAAGTTAAATCTTGACTTAAAGATTTAACGATTTAATCCAATTGAAATAGAAATTGTTTTGAAATCCATGAATGGAACTTTGTGAACGAGGTGAACTTTGTGAATTAAATCTTTTCGTTTAAAAGATTAAAAGTGTGAAAATTTGTTTAAACCATTGAAGGTTGTTGAAATGAATCTTTTTGTTTAAAAGATTAGAAATGTTAATTTGTTTAACCATTCGAATAAAAGGTTTTGGGCTTTAAGCTGTGATTTAGACCCCAGTATCCATATGATTTTGAATATTGAGCTCGTTATTCGGTTTAGCCGGGGAAGGACCTTTGTGTCATATAACCCATTCCGAATAGTGATACGACATATATGGATAGCGTTGAAGACCGTTGGTGAAGACCGGGTATTTGCGAGAATGATAGGATGACCTGTCGATTGTCTCTGCACTGAGTTGCGCCAGTATAGAGATTCCCTAAGTGATGGGAAGTCCTATCGGGATTGTGAATACCCGGATTGCAAGGGCTTCTTTTGAAGTGCCTTCGGTTCTGTTCGAACCTGGAACAGACTTGTATGGTTACATGTATGACATTACATTTTGAGATATAAAGAAGATTTCTTTCAAATACATTTCTGTTGGTGCGGAGAAATATTCTCTTAGCTTAACACCCTTCTCTGAGACGTACGAGCTCAGAGGTTATGCAGTTGAAGGTTATAAGTGATATATTCCCAATTTGGTAATGTGGCATGCTGAGTGCTGCTGTGTGATGATAATTTGTTGATCATTTGTTGATCAAAGCATGGCTTTATGCATAGCTTTGTGGACGAGGCTTGGCCAGACCTCACACCCCGGAAATGGTCGAAACAGGAATGATGCGGCATGGTTATGAGGGTCGCTCCCTTTAGGGTATGTCATTTCCTTCTGGAAAAGGGTGGTGTCAGGTATGGAGCCCTGATGCTTAACCTATGTGGTTGCTCCAATCTCATTTTCTATGTGGTTGTTGCTTTGTGATCGAGGGCCCTCGGATAAAGCTCCCAAAGGACCGGGGGGTGGCATGCTCGAGTACTAGTTACCTAGTTACAGAGGTAACCCGACCTTGTGTTGGCAGAGATCCGGTTAGGTTCTCGGGACGTCCCGCCAGAGGCGATCCCATGTGGCAGTAGGAAGTTCCTTAGCCTGACCATTTGTTGGAAATCCAATCAAAACAATACGAGCCCTTTACGATTGAAATTGTATTACCTATCACCTTAGGTGGCAGCTATAGCAGACATAATATAATGGTACCTATGCTGGCTAAGATTTATATCATATTTTCGAAATGTTTTCTGCACTTTGCACTTATAATAATAATATTGAAAACAAATTCACTCGTATCAAGCATGTTTGACTATCATAAGGAGAAATCTCCTCCAAGTTTGCGCTTGCATTGTGTGTGTGGCGGGAGGCCTTATGGTAGTTTCATTTTCTAAAAGCATTGCGAATATGTTTTAAATTCTTTTGTTGTTTATTTAAAAGATAAACTGTTTTCGTTACTCATACCAGTCCCATGACTAACCTGGAGTTTATTGTTGCTTTGCTAAAATCTGGGTGCTCACTATTTTCCACACGAGCAGTCTAGAGTTGGGTTTTTCAGATAGTCAGGTTTAGGAGATTATCTGGAGCTAGTTCAGTCTTTGGTTGCAGACGAGACTTGCTTGTCTTAGTCCATCTTGATGGTTGTTCGAGCTATTTCTAGATTGGTGTATGGAGCTGGAGAGTGCAAGCATTGGAGTTCTCTTCTGAAGACTATTCTTTCTATTGGAGATCATAGTTATTCTTTCCGCTGCATTTCTTGTATCTCTGATAGCATGTATCATCTGTTGTATCATCATATTGATATCATTATTGTATATCATTGGATATTGTATTTATTGGAGTTGTATATGATGTTCTTTTTCTTCCGCTGTGTTGTACCTAATGGTGTTATAAGCTCCGACGAGCCAGATTCGACGTTTGAATCTACGGCATTTGAATATAGGTGATGTATTCGGTGCCGATCTTCGAAGGCCGAGTCAGGATCGTTACAAGTGGTATCAGAGCTGAGGGTAAAACTTTAGCTTAGGAGTGTAACACGTTAAGTAACTCATTAGAGATTTGGTGAAGTATACCCTAGAATGAGTGTATCCTTAAGATATCCGTTCGTATACCTCAGTAAAATCTCTTACTATCCTCTGATAGTGAGTATGAGTGCAAGAAGAGAACGAGATAGGGGACAGGGGAGTGCCACTATAAATGGTCAATACCCTGCGACAATGGAAACAAATTTTCTTCTCAATCTCTTTTGATTCGTCTTTCCAAATTCTTTTGATTTCTTCGTGACGGCTCCAGAAAGAAGTTCCGGTGTGATGATGGCTTTATGAATCGTTGTAGGAAATTTTTACTTCGTTTCTTCATCGGTTTCTTAACAGTTTTTGATTTTAAACCTTAATGAATATGAATTTGAAATTTGGAATTGAAATTTTAAATAAATTGGAAATTTTAAATAAATTGGAAATTTAAATTGAGTTAAATTAATTAATAGAATATGAAGCAAAATTTGAATTGTATCAATAAGATGATTTTGTTTAAAACCAAATTTGAAATTCTATTGCAATTTCTTGGGTATGTCGAAGTCCGAAGAGGGACAAATTGGTATATATTTTGAGGTATTCCGATTTTGAGTTGGAATCCATATCTATTGTTTGGGAGTTGTGGAAAATAAAAATCCATTTATCTATTGGTTGGGTCTCGATATATTCAACGAATGGTTAGTTATCCCTTCGAACTAACCAATGCCTCTACATACTTCGTAGATTCGGATAACCCGAGTATCCTATGAAAAATTAAATAGATTCATTCTTGTATCTATTATTGATATTCTGATTTGGTAAGCTGAATGCAGAATAGATATTCAGTTTGATTTGATGAAATATTTTTCATCTATCTTTGTTGTCTCCTTGGCAAATTTCGGGGACGAAATTTCTTAAGGGGAAGTCTGTAACGATCTTGAATTTTGTTTAGTTTAAATTGATAATTAATTTTATCTTTGAATAAAAAAATTTGTGAATTAATTGGTAAGTGATATTAAATATCAATTAAATTATGAATTACTTGAAAAGAAAAAAAATGTATTTGAATTAAAATTGAATTGGGATTTATAAATAATGTAAGATATTTGAAATTAATCTTATGGAATGGTTTTTTTTAAATTTTATCTAAATATGATGAAGGAATCCGAATGTAAAATAAATAAAAAAATGATAAGTAAGAATAGATGGTTAAACATTAAAAGAAATAAAAAAAATAGAAATGCATTTTTATAAAACAAAGAAAATAGACTAAAACAAAACAAACCATATATATATATATATTCAAATCTAGACCCAACAAATAAAGGTAAGTATGAACAAATAAATGACTGAAGCAAAACTGGATAAGTAATACTAGTATAAGTAACTTGCAAAAGAAAAGAAGAAAAATATGCATTCATATCTTTGTATACATGGAAAGTCAAAGCAATCAATGCCATGTGGTAGCACACAAAATGCAAATCATTTCACCCCACCAAAACAAAGCTACAGCCATCCAAAGTAGAAAAGGAAATCTCTTTAGTCAATACAAAGTAAACAAACAAAAATTTGATAAGAATATAATATGCAAGTTTATAAACAAGACAGCAAATATCTTTGTACAAATGAGGTACCTATGAAGACTTAAAGGACTTAAGCATTTAATGCTAGCAACATTTAGTCAATTCGAATTATTTTTAAAAATCAATTCAATCAAAAAAAAAAAAAATCTGACCTGATATTGTACTAGACAAAATAGTATTACCCTGTGTTTGTACAAAGAGAATATGATCTCCTGTAAACTCAATCTATATACCTCAGCTTCTCACTAGTTCGATCATTCCAAAACACTGAGAAAACTCTAAAGTAATGTCAGTTCAAACTTAAACAACAATACAATTTCATCAAACAAAAGGAAAGAAGATTTAGGAAGTAAATCGGTAGCAGCTTCCAGGATTGTTCTATGTTCATTTTCTCAACTGTGAGTAACTTTTGTTTTAAATTTAAAAGTAAAACTGTTGAATACTTATCTGTGAATAACTGTTTATATATATATATATATATATATATATATATATATATATATATATGGCTTCTCTGTGTATATTAAAAAAATGGATGTATTGGTGTGTAGGCCGATGTTTATAATTATTCTCTATTTTGAAGATTTTAAACACAAGATTTTGACTCAAAATTCATTTCTCTTGATCTACTCGCTGTTTGGACTTAAGATTAAGACAAGACTTGTTTGTTATGGCATATATTTAATACTAAAAATTTCTTTAAGCTAAAACAACTTGTTAATAACTCTAGAAATCAAGATATCTGAACAAACTTCAAATAAATCAAAATTCAAGTTTCGTAATTCATGGATTCAAGTTTGTAACTTGAATTTGACTTTAACATGAATTTTAAAGCAAAAATTATAATTTTTAGAGCTAGGATTTAAGAGCAGTTCGGGATTAAATGAATTTCTTTGTTTTCATGATTCCTGATGATCCTCTGAGTTGTAGAAGTCGGAGTCTTTCTTGGTGATGGAAGGATGAACGGGGTGTCGAGGAAAAATAGGGTGATGGGGTGTAGTTCGTCGTGGTGTTGGCGGCGAGCTCGAGAAGTTCGTAAACCTAGTTTTTGTGAGGTCGAGATCTTTAACTCATTTGTTGTCTGGAGTTGGTCGAGCGTTGCAAGGTTTTGGTAGATGATGGAGGAGGTGTCGACGAATCGTTGACCACAGTTTTAGGTCCTCCGGTGGTCAAGGTTTTGAGAACGATGGTGGTTTCCAAGGTCGATGGTGAAGCCTGATGATGTTCTAGGAATTGATTTTGGCACTCGATTTCGATTCGGAGGAAATGAAGGAATTCTGGTGATCGGGAGTTTGTTGGTGGAAGATCGTCGACTTGCTCGACGATGCAGCGACATCTGGTGGTGGTCATCGGCGTCGTGCACGTGCACGGAGCACGAGTTTGGGTGGTCTGGAAATTTTGATAGCCTGGGTGTGTGCAGAGATCATATGCGAGTTTGACTCGAGTAATTCAGTATTTGTGCTCGAAGTCTTTGACATGTTGGACTCGAAGTAAAATGATAAGGGCTCAGGTCAATATTTGCCCAGGTTTTATAAACAAACCTGTTCTGTTTTGATTTGACTTTTAAAATTTAAATTTCAAATTTTAAAACAAAGCTTAAATGGATTTTAAAGCCAAAGTTTAGGTCAGTTTGAAACTTAGTTGGGAAATAAAGTTTAAATTTAAATTATTTTAACAATTAAAAAGTACTCAAGTATTTAAGGGAAATTAAAGGAATTTGAATTTAAAAAGGGAATATGATTTGTAAAGGAAGAATTTAAAACAAAATTTTAAACTGGACCTGAATCTAAATTGAATTCCAGACTTTGAAATATAAACTAAGTCTTATAAATTTAAATTTTTAAATAAGTAAATGTTAATGTATACTTTTAACATGTAAATTTAAAGGAATTTGATTTTAACTCTTTAAATTTCTTTATAACAAAAGTGATACTTTAACATGTGGATTTGAATTTCAAAATGAATGGTTTTAAACTTTATTAAAGTTAAATTGGTATTTATTTTAAACTTGAAATTAAAATGAGATTTTAAAAGTTAAAATTGAAATAATGTTTGTAATCAAATTATGAGTAATGATTAAATCACTTCTAAGAATAAATTTTCCTTTTAATGGTTTATATTATTCATTAAATTTTTAAATTAATTAAAATGGATGATTTATTTATTTATTTATTTAATGATTTGGATCAATTAAATAAGTAATTAAAGATTTAAATCATTAATTAAAGTAATTAATTTGAGAAGAATTTATTTATTAAAGGGTAACTAATTAATGAAAGTGATTAAGAAATGATTTTAAGGATTAATCACTTATTGAAATTAATGTTGGATATTTTGATTAATTAAAGTTAATTAATTATATAACTGGTTTAAAAGGTTGATTTAATTGGTATGATTAATCAAGAATAAATTAATTTATTAAGGTGATTGATTAATTTATTTATATCAAATGATTTGTAATTAATTTATCAGGATTGGGTAATAAATTCATAAGTAATTAATTTAAATTGGAAATAAATTAAATTAATTAGGATTAAACGATTAATTAATCCTACTTATAAATGAATATTGAATGCTTGACCTTACCTATGAATGATTGTATTGTATGAGATGCCTTGAATTGATTGTCCTATCTAATCTATGATATTTTGTTCTATGGATTGAGCTGTGTATAATTTATTCATTTATTTACATCTGCATATTATCTGTGAATCTGTGAATGGACGATAAGCGTTATAGTTTATATCGCTAATCAACTATATTTCTATGTTTTGATCTATGATGATTGATGATGTTGCACTATTTATGTAAACCCCTGGACCACACCATACACACACGAATATGGATTTTACGAGGAAATCAGTTAAGTCACAGATTTTTTTTGAAATAGTTTTAAATTTGAATTTTTAAATTCAAATATTTTGAAAATGGATTGGGTTTAAAACGAAAAGCTGTTTTAAAATGTAAGTTATTTTTAATAACTTAATAAAGATTTGAAATTTAAATAATTTGATTTAAACTGGAATTCAATATCTGAAATTGAATCCTATATTGGTATTTATGATTTAAAAAGAATTATACAAGTCTATACGGGTTTTAAACTTTTTTTGGAAATTTGAACTAACCACAAGATTTTAACTTATATAAAAGAGATCGGATATTTTCGAAACGAAAACTACTTATTTTCAAATAATAATAGCTTTCATTTAAAGAAAGGATTTCCAAATTGTGTTAAAAGATTTCAAGTTTGAAATAGAATTGAATTGTTTTGAAAACTATAAAATGAGTCTTTGATTCAAAGATTGAATAAGTTAATCCAACTTAAAATGGTATAGTTTTGAAAGGCTATGAATTAATCTTTGGAAACGAATTTTGAAAGCTATAAGTTAAATCTAGACTTAAAGATTTAACGAGTTAATCCAATTGAAATACAAATTTTTTTGAAATCCACGAGTGGAACTTTGTGAACAAGGTAAACTTTGTGAATTAAATATTTTGGTTTAAAAGATTAAAAGTGTGAAAATTTGTTCAAACCATTGAAGGTTGTTGAAATGAATCTTTTTGTTTAAAAGATTAGAAATGTTAATTTGTTTAACCATTCGAATAAATGGTTTTGGGCTTTAAGGTGTGATTTAACTGAGACCCCAGTATCCATATGATTTTGAATAATGCGCTCGTTATTCGGTTTAGCCGGGGAAGGTCCTTTGTGTCATATAACCCATTCCAAATAGTGATACGACGTATATGGATAGCATTGAAGACCGGTGGTGAAGACCGGGTATTTGCGAGAATGATATGATGACCTGTCGATTGTCTTTGCACCGAGTCACGCCGGTATAGAGTTTCCCTAAGTGATGGGAAGTTCGATCGGGATTGTGAATACCTGGATTGCAAGGGCTTCTTTTGAAGTGCCTTCGGTTCTGTTCGAACCCGGAACAGACTTGTATGGTTACATGTCTGACATTACATTTTGAGATATAAAGAAGATTTCTTTCAAATACATTTCTGTTGGTGCGGAGAATTTATTCTCTTAGCTTAACACCCTTCTCTAAGACGTACGAGCTCAATGGTTATGTAGTTGAAGGTTATCAGTGATATATTCCCAATTTGGTAATGTGGCATGCTGAGTGCTGGTGTGTGCTGATCATTTGTTGATCATTTGTGGATCAAAGCATGGCTTTATGCCTAGCTTTGTGGACGAGACTTCATCAGACCTCACCCCGGAAATGGTCGAAACAGGAATGATGCGGCAAGGTTATGAGGGTCGCTCCCTTGAGGGTATGTCATTTCCTTCTGGAAAAGGGTGGTGTCAGGTATGAAGCCCTGATGCTTAACTTATGTGGTTGCTCCAATCTCATTTTCTGTGTGGTTGTTGCTTTGTGATCGAGGGCCCTCGGATAAAGGTCCCAAAGGACCGGGGGGTGGCATGCTCGAGTAGTAGTTACCTAGTTACAGAGGTAACCCAGCCTTGTGTTGGCAGAGATCCGGTTAGGTCGTCGGGACGTCCCGCCAGAGGCGATCCCATGTGGCAGTAGGAAGTTCCTTAACCTGACCATTTGTTGGAAATCCAATCAAAACAATACGAGCCCTTTACGATTGAAATTGTATTACCTGTCACCTCAGGTGGCAGCTATAGCAGGCATAATATAATGATACCTATGCTGGCTAAGATTTATATCATATTTTCGAAATGTTTTCTGCACTTTGCACTTATAATAATAACATTGAAAAGAAATTCTCTCGTATCAAGCATGTTTTACTATCATAAGGAGAAATCTCCTCCAAATTTGTGCTTGCATTGTGTGTGTGGCGGGAGGCCTTATGGTAGTTTCATTTTCTAAAAGCATTGCGAATATGTTTTAAATTCTTTTGTTGTTTATTTAAATGATAAACTATTTTCGTTACTCATACCAGTCCCATGACTGACATTGAGTTTATTGTTTCTTTCCTAAACTCTGGGTGCTCACTATTTTCCACACGAGCAGTCTAGAGTTGGGTTTTTCAGATAGTCAGGTTTAGTAGATTATCTGGAGCTAGTTCAGTCTTTGGTTGCAGACAAGACTTGCTTGTCTTAGTCCATCTTGATGGTTGTTCGAGCTATTTCTGGATTGGTGTATGGAGCTGGAGAGTGCAAGCATGGGAGTTCTCTTCTGAAGACTATTCTTTCTATTGGAGATCATAGTTATTCTTTCCGCTGCATTTCTTATATCTCTGATAGCATGTATCATCTGTTGTATCATCATATTGATATCATTATTGTATATCATTAGATATTGTATTTATTGGAGTTGTATATGATGTTCTTTTTCTTCCGCTGTGTTGTACTTAATGGTGTTATAAGCTCCGACGAGCCAGATTCGGCGTTTGAATCTACGACATTTGAATATAGGTGATGTATTTGGTGTCGATTTTCGAAGGCCCAGTCAGGATCGTTACAGTATCCGTAAGCTTTCTCAGCCCTGCGAGTTTATCCATGATGACTAGTAGAGTGCAGGATACACAATGGTTATGCCTGGATCCCCCAGGAAACAATCCATACCCCTAGGCCGTCTCAGCCAGGCAGTTTCACTACTAATGGGACTTACATATAATGCAGGATACACAATGGTTACGCCTGGATTCTCCAGGAAACAATTCATACCCCTAGGCCGGCTCAGCTAGGCAGTTATGCTATGCAGTCGCGCTCATAAGACCACGGAGATCGCCGTGGAATTCGATGGACACTCGAGTATCATATCCTGAAAACCCAAATCAAAGAGAGAGAGAGTAATATCGATAGAATGAATCCACAGTGTGGCCACAAAGCGGATATATGCAGAAGGCACTTTCCATATCTTTACTTCGAAAATATGTATCATATAGTACCTTTCAAAATCACTTTCAAATATCGTATATATATAAAGTCCATTGTATATAAGATTTCATTTCAAATCGAATACTTTCCAAAATCAAAAGTATATCAAATCACACTTATATAGACTTCGATTATATAAGATCTCAATTTACAAATTTAGTACCTTTATAGATCAATAGTTTTCAAATCACTTCATACTTATGCAAATCACTTTTATATAAGTTCGATAACTCCCAAATCAAAGTATTTAAACAAAAAAGGTTCTCAATTTCAAACCATTTCAATATTAATTTAGTTTCAAAATATATATATGATTTCACCAAATCATTTCTTTCTAATTATATATATTCAGTTTCAAAGTTTCTTAAAACAATAGATTTAGAAGATAATCCAAACTTCCGAATCAGCAACATTTATGTCAAATAAATTCACTTATATTTCAAACATATATTCACTTATCAAAAATCATAATACTTTCAAAGTTGTAAATCTTCAAAAACCAAAATACTTGAAATCATTACACTTTGAAAATCATAACCTTTCGAAATCATACATCTGAAATCATAAAACATTCCTTTAATTCTTTACATTTCACAAATTTATTTAATTTAAACCCAAATCTAAAATTTCCAACTTTAATTCAATTCAAACCAAGCTAAACTTATATTCTTTATCAAATACCCTATGCTTTTCAAAATTGCTTAGCTTTGAAAAGTTAACCTTGATTTGGAAGTGCTCAAACCTTAAAATAGTAGAAGAAATCATATTTTAAATCCATATCAAATATTCGCCATCAAGAATCCAATGAAAAATCCTAACATGAAATGGTGTAATTCACCTCGAACCTGTGTACTCAAACTTGGATCAAATTAATTATGCGAATAAAACAGCGTACGTACAACTTATGTATCTATTCCAACTTGTTAAATAAATAGTTTCATAAAGATGTTACTAAGTTAAAACATTTAAAGCCAAATTTTTCTCAAACATTTGAAGACTAATTTTTAACCAAAAAATTTCAAAACTAAATTTCATATTAGTATAATTCAAAATAGCCTTACTTATTTACTTAAAAAAATAGTTTCAACTTATACAAATCATATTATTTCATACTTGAAACATACAAACTAAACTTATATTCTCTATCAAATACCTTATACCTTTAAAAATTTCTTAGCTTTGAAAAGCTAACCTTGATTTGGAAGTGCTCGAACCTTCAAAATAGTCGAAGAAATCATATTTTCAATCCAAGAGTTGGAAATCAACAACAAATCAGTAAATAAAATTTCAAAAGATAGGTTATACCAAAACAAATCTGAATCTCGAAGACTGAACATCGGCTTGCTTTAAATCATTTCAAATGTATATATATATATATATATATATATATATTTAGAATATCAAACCATACTCCAAAAATCTAAAATCAAAATTTGTTGCACAAAATCACTCGCATAGCAATGCTACTAGAGTGGCCTCTCCCCCACTCAGAAACTCGAAAATCAATGTCGATGATGCATGCATTCATCACCGAAATTATTTTCCAGCGACATAAGTGGGTTCTGTACTTTTATTTTCTTGAAACTTCTTTGAAATCTCTTCGAAATCATTGGAATTAGTTCAAATACATTTGAAACATTACTTATTCAGAAAATATTTTTAAGTCATATTATTATTATATATTTTCCAAAACCTTAAAACTGATTTAAAAACACCGAAGTTCGATTCCTCAAAATTCAAATTCAAAACCTTTCAGTTATAAATCATTTTATATAAATTTAAATTTCTCTTAAATTTTCAAAATTTCAAATCCTTTCAAAGCTTTAAATTTTCATTTTTCTAAAAGATATAAAATATTTATCGAAAACATTTTACTTTTATATATAAAATTGGGCCATCCTTATTAAAATAATAATTTCAACATATGCACAATTCCAAAATACAACCAAACACAAATTTTCAAGGGATTCAAGGATGAATTTCCACCAAACAGATGTTCAATTTAGAGAAACTCTAATCAAATAGAGTTCTGGTTCGAAGATAAGCTCGAACAAAGATGTGATATTTTTATTACCAAATAGAAGATAGATAAGCATATATAAATCACAGGCGACCTTAACCGGTCAATCGTGACTTCAGGAATATAATAAATGCAGAAATCTAAGGTAAATCGACATTCGATCGCCAGAGATAGAATCCAGGTATAGTAGGAGATAGATATCATTGTAAACCGAGGATATAGAAATCCTCGGTGAATCAATGCCAATTGTAAAGAAGTTTCACCCCTTTACAAATCATTCAAAGATTGACGGAATCACCGATCTTTAGAGAGGTCACTCCAAAGTGGGGTTATGAAATGCCCCAAAAATTAAAAGGATAAAATAGGGAAAACATGACTGGATTTCAGAACAAGTGGGAGTGTTCCAAAGTTCATGGAATCCTAATCGATAAGAATCCTAACCAAGAGATTTCTAACAAGCTGGATTCAGAAGGGATGAAGTTTAGAAAATCTTGGTTTCAAAGTAAGAAATTTTTTATACCAAAATACTCTTTGAAAATCTTTTAAAATCATTTGGAAATCATTTTATACTTCGAAAATACGTTCTCTCACAAAGTGTGATAACCCAAATTTTCAGACATCTCATATTGGATAATTATCTACTTTAATTATTAAAAATACCGATTTATAGACAAAACAAATAAATGTGATAATCTCCTTTATAAATTAATTAGATATTGATATAAATAGATTTTAAAATAGAATAATTATTTACAAATTTAATAATGCGTTCGTTTAAAAATTGATTATCCACATTTATTTAGATTGATTTTAAATTGGACTTTTTTTTTTATAAAAATCAAATTTAAATTGGATTTAAACTTGAATTTAAAGGATATATAAATCTTTAAAATATTTTGGATATAAAATACATGAATAAAGTTTTATTTATATAAATATAGAAAAGCATTTCTAAATTAATAAAAGTACTTATTTAATTTATTTCAAAAGCCTTTTAAATCATTTTAAAAATAAATAAAAATGAATAATTACAAGTGTGGATTATTAAAGCTTGTGAATACATATGTAAGATAAATTAGCATTTAGTATGACAAGTGTTAACACTTGAAAACAAGTGTCATCCTTTATTTTTCATTTCTTTTAATTTTTAATAACATATAATTTACATTATATAAACTCACATCCCCTCTCTTCTTTTTCTTTTCTTAACTTCTCATTTCTAAAACAAAGAAACTTAAACCGAAAGCTATCTTCCAAACCAGAATTTGTATCAAGTTTCCACTTTTCCAACACAAAATTAAATACCCTGCAAACAGTTTTCAATTTAAAACCTGTAAACAAAACCTATAAATCATTTATCTTCAAGCCTGCAATATTTTCAAGGGTCCGAGCAAGAAAATCTGAAGAAAAATCAAAGTATTCTAAGTTCCAGTTTTAAAATGCAAGATCAGATTCAAATTTCAAATGACTGTTCCTTGTCTTCAAACAAAGGTGAGCAAACATCATTTTTTATCAAACTAAATTCTGTTATATTGATGCATGTGATAAGAATTTAAAATAACATTGTATATATGTTGCATGGTTGAATTAAGCATCTGCATGTATAAAAAAAACATTTCCAGAATTCAAATGCAAGCTGCTCTGTTCAGAGTTTAAAAAGTGAGTAAACATTTTATTTTAAATACCTAAGAAAGTAAATTCTATTCATGTGATTTCTGGAGTGATTGGTGCTTTGCATGTTCATATATAAAGTGTAGATCATGTATGTTGCTTGTGTTTTGAAACTGTGTGAAATTTTGCTTCTCTGTTTTCAAGTTTTAGAGTCTAAAATAAATCAAAATTTAAACCATCTTCGTTTAATCGCTGGAAAGCTTTTGTCTTCAAAACAGGACAAGATTGTTTAAACATAATTTAGTTTTTTTTTTTAAAATTAAATAAGTTTAAGTATTTTAGGATTTAAAATCTATTGAATCAAGAAAATTCAGTAGAAATTTTAATAGCATGTTAAAATCAACCGACGCAATTTGCTGATTCAATATTATAGATTGAATCAACTCAGGAAAAATACGATTTTTAAAAAGAAAATCATGATTTTTATTTCGGTAACGAGTAAGTAATCCCAGTTGGACTAGAAAGTGATCTCTAAGGGATTTCTGGCGATCGATGGTCTCGAGGTGGATGGGAACTTCGCAGAAGGAAGGTGGAAGTTTAGTGCACTCGGAAATGCAAGGTGAATTTATCATTCATGGTGGCGACGGTGGATCGTTGTTGTAGGGTTTGGTTGCGTTTTCAGGATGGGATTGGATTGTGGGTTGTTGCGTCATCGACGTAGTTTCGAAGGAGGCCGGTCGTGGGAAATAGGAGAGAGAAGACTTGGGTTAAGCTTCGGGCTGAATGTCATGAACTCAGGTGGTCGGAATTGGGTGGTGTAAGGTAGGATAGGCGGTGGGGTTTTCTGCCTGGAGGGTTGAGTAAGTCCATTTTCAATCTCGTGATCGATCAAAAGATTTGGGTGATCGGGAAGGGGGTGAGTGACGATTTCAACTTGGTGGCGTTCTCGTTGATGATCGGAGTGTCGTAGACCGGTCGTGCACGTTCACGGATCTAGTTGCGTATGTGAGTAATTTGGGAACGAAGGTGGGAACTCGATTCGTGTCTCGAGAATTTTGTAAACTGGCTCCAAGCAGAAGAAAGGGGGAGAGTAACTCGGTGCAGGGCTCGGGAAGAACTAAATTTTGGCTCAGGTTTGAAATTTTGAAAACATGACTTGATTAACTTAAGTTTGGAAGTTGTTTTGAACTTAATGTAGGAATGGAATCAAGTGTAAATCAAGGAAAAATGTTAAATTGTATATATGATTAAAGATTAAGTGTTAAAAAGATAAAGGGTTTATATTAAAGGATAATTAGGGTTTGATGTTTTTAAGATAATTTAAGTTAATAAGAGAGGTAGGAGAGTAATTAATTAATTTCATTTACTAATAGATAGGGATAAATAAATTAATTTATCATGAGAGTAATTAATTAGATTCATTTATTAATGGATAAGGATAAATAAATTAATTTATTAGAAATAAATTAATTAGTAGTTAAAATTTATTAATTGGTGATTAAAGATTATCAATGTAAGCAATTGGAGAATAATTACTTGAATGATAATTACTCGATGTAAGTAATTAAAAGATAAATTTATTAAAGATATATTAATTTAATTTAATTAAATGGACAATTAACCAATGGGTTAATTACTTGTTGAGAGAAATTAAAGGTAAATTACTTAAGAGAAGTAACTAAGGATTAATTACTTAGTGTAATTAATTAAGGGATTGATTAATTAAGAAATTTAATTAAAGGTTAGTAAATCAATGAGTGTGATCAAATTAAGAATAATTAATCAATATAAGTAATTATAGAATAATTAATTTGAGTAATTAATTAAGGATCAATGTAATTAATATGGATGTATAAAGGTTGATTAATTTGTGTAATTAATTAAGAGTTAATTACTTAAATGTAATTAAGGAATGATTAATCAAGGAATGATTAATCAAGGAGGATTAATTAAGATGAATGATTATGGGATGGTTAATCAATTGGGTTGAAATTAATTAATAAGCAGGACTTAAAGGTGATTGATTTAATTCAATTATGGCTAATTAGGTTTATTCAAGATGGTGTGATTGATTTATCTTGGTTATGTATGATTAAATGATGATTAAGTGCCCTAAATTGATTGATACCCTCATATGAAATGGTTCGTGATATCATGTGTTGGGTGGGCAATGATAATGTGGTTATCTGTCAATGTTGAATTGCTTCTTGAAAGGGGTGACATCTTTTCTTTAAAATTGAATTGCATTTCACTTGAATAACATGTGTTAAGATAAATTGAATTCGAAGAGACCGGAGTCGGGTATTAGTTAATACCCAAAACCACTTTGATTTTTACAAATTGATACGTGAAATCAATAGGGTGTAATGGAATGATTTAAGTGAATTGGACTATATAACCTAAGTTTTGGCACTTAGAAATTGATGTGTGAAATAAGTGATGTCTATAACAACTTATGAAGTGAAATTGATATGAGTTACCTCAGGTTTATATAAGTTGTTTGCTTGGATATTCCATGTTAGTTGGGTTGACTCATGCTGTTTCCGGCCTGACCCGGGTGTTACTTTGATGTAATGCTCGGGTCATACCGAGTATTATAGATTTTCAGGTAAGGACAATCTAGAGCTCAAGAGGCGAGCTGGGTGGCAGGAACGTGTAAAGTATTTCCGCCGTATTATATTATTGTAAATCCGAGACATGTTGATTTGTATATGTCCAATGTTTGGATTTATGCGACTCTGATGTATTTAAATGTAATCGACAGAATGCTTTTGTAAGGTGTTATTATTTATTATTATATTTTATCCACTGCTAATGTGAGGTGTTGTTGTTTCTTTTCTTCTTCTTCTTCTTCTTCTATCTTTTTCTTCTTTTTCACTAACTTTCTGGAATTTTCGAGAACGGAAATTTCCGGGTCGTTACATTTGGTATCAGAGCAGAAGGTTAAGCGAGAACCTTGGCTCTGGTGGGATACTCATTAAGGATAGGGTCAATGGTACCCTAGAATGAGTTGAGCGTATATATATATGAGAGCGTACTTGTTATTTTCTTATATAAAGATTTTAAATGATTTTATATAAGAATATATTTTGATACATAAAGCAATATTTCACTCTAATAAATATTAAGGAAATTGCCTATTAAATTATTAGAATTAAATTGAAATTAAATAAAGATAAGTTTGAAATGGATTCAAACTAAAATTGAAATCTTGAATTGGAGAAGTATTTCAGAATAAGATGACAATGGATGGTTTTAGATATGATAATATTGGTTATTATCATAAATGATTATTGTGTGTTTAATAATAAGATGTGTATTAATGAGTAAGAAAAATGAAATGTTCTAAAGAAGTAAACATTTAAGTAAAGCATGACTTATAAATTGAAATTGAAAACACCTAAATTGTGAAATTTTAAATCTAGGTCCATAAATTTGAAAAATTGTTTCAAAGTGCTAAAAGAATAAATAAGTATTATTTGAATAAAAGAGACTTGTTGCAAACAATGGGTTGTTTGAAAATTGGACTTGAATTTAAAACCAAAGATGTTAAAACATAAGGTATAACTTAGTAATCTAATTAATTCTAATTTATAGGTTAGGAAGCTCCTCTAGAATTCAGTCCTTGAGAGAGATGACTAAGAGTGAAGAAGGGAAGGTTAGGCGCAGAGAGCAAAGAGCAGCTGCATGTAGGGATCGAGAAGAAGGAATTCGAGAGTATGAGAAACAGGTTAAGGAAAAGGCTGAATCAGGACCTTATGATTATGTCACCTGCTACAGATGTTTCAGTAAGGGACATTACGCAGCCAAGTGTAGTAAAACAAGGGAGGAATTGAAGGGTACATCCCATCGGTTTCGCTCTAAAATCTTGCGCTTTTAGTGTCATAAGAAAGGACATTTTCTAAATCATTGCCCTGAAGTGAGAAAGGCGAAGCATAAACATGTGGAACCGGTCAATGAGTCGACTATCTGCTATCATTGTAAGAAGACAGGACACATTGCGGAATTATTCCGAGAGGCAGAAGAGGAGTAAGGCTGTAGAACGTACTGTTGGAGGCGTGAAGGTTATCCAGATTGATGACAGGGTAGAAACATTTTGTGGTAAATGTTATAAGTGGGGACACCCTGTTGAGAAGTGTATGTTTGGGCTTTGCCCTTTGGAAGGAAGTCCATAGGAAGAATACTTGTAGGAGTATTAGGGTTCTGTTCTTTCCAAACCTCTAGGTAATTGTAAGACATCTAGATTTATGACTTTTGTAAGGATCTTATTTTGGATTAATGTATGTAACGTAAGAACTACTAATATGTAGTGAATTAATGTATGGAAACATTTTGGACTTAAGACTGAAATGTTTAAAGGTAAAACTTCAAAGGTTGGGTTATAAAAATTTAAGTTTGGTGATAAATTGAATTTCAAAGATTTAGTTGTTTAAAAAGGATTTGAATTATTATTATTTGAACTTTGAAATAGAATTTGGATTCAGAATTAAATGGTTTAAATTTGAAATTTGAATTGAATTAGTTCAAATTAAATTTGATTTTAATTAATCAGAATTGTGATTGAAGATGGATAAGTTTAAAAATTCAAATGGAAAATTTGAATTGGATAGATTTGAAATGAAATGGAAGTTGAATAAAGTTAAATTTGGAGCGAAACCAAGGTTAATTCAACTTGAATTGGAGATAAATCAATTTCAATAGAAATTGAAGTTATTTAAATTGGAATTGAGTCAATGGAAGTGGAAATTTAAATTGAATTGATGGGAATGGAGATTGGGAATTGAACAGTTTGGCTCTGGATTATTTTTAATACAAATTGTTTTAATATAAACTTATTTTTCCAAGCTATTTAATATATAAAGCCTTTATTTTAAAAGCCAAATTATTTTGTACTTGTTTTATAATTATATCGGAACTATTAACAATTTTTCAACTGTTTTATAAACTGATTACTGTTTTTCAACTACTTTATGACTAACTTCTATTTTTACAACTATTTTGCAATTATTTAAAATCTCTATAACTATTTGACTATTTCTTTTCCAACTATTTTACAATTACTTAACTATTTTACAGCCATTTTACAAACTAATAATTATTTTTCAACTACTTATCTATTTTAAAA
This sequence comes from Allium cepa, assembly GCA_030765085.1. Lineage (NCBI taxonomy): Eukaryota > Viridiplantae > Streptophyta > Magnoliopsida > Asparagales > Amaryllidaceae > Allium > Allium cepa. Next base: position 213,260,461 of record CM060930.1, on the reverse strand, counting down.
CTTTTCAAGCTATTTTCTAAATTTTAGTTGGACAGAGTTCGAACTGATTTGATTAAATATCCATTTGAGAAAAGAATTGAGGTGATAATCCAAATGGATTGAAGCAATTGTGAATAAGTGAATGAAAATTAAAGTGAATGTGAATAGAAAGAGAATTGATTTGGCTAATAATCAATAAAGATAAATACGTAGGATGTGCATATATTATTCTATTCGCATAGTGATTTGATCTAGATTCGAGCACAGAATTTTGAGATAGTTATATCGATCTAAGTTGGGATTTTCCCACTCGATTTTCGACGGCGAACCTGGATATGGATTGTTGATTGGTTCTGGATATTCTCTATCATGGTTAGGCTATGCAAGGAGAATGACGGTTTCTGATCAAGAAACCAGATCTGAGTCCGCACTAGGAAGTCGAGTGGATGATACTAGTTCGTAAATGAAATTGTGTGATCGAGTGAGCGATCAGATTTGTGTAGCGTACGGATGATATGTGTACATCATACCGATTTGAAATAAATTGATACTGGGAAATTGTGGATAAGAAACGTGAAATGGTTTTTGAAGTAGAAGTTATATTTCGTGAAGTATATAATGAAGTAATGTGGAAATTGGATATTTCTATGATATAAATTTACTTTTTGGAAGTAAGTAATATGGTTAATGACTTTATAGAGTAATCAAATTTAAATATTTGATTTGGAATAAATAAAGTTATATATCTTTGTTATATAAGGTAAATCTTCCCTTGTTGAATCTATTGGCAGAAGGAAAGAATTTTGAAAGTGTTTGAAGTATAAAAGGAATTTTATACAAGTTTGAAATGATCCAAAGTTTTATAGATCATATATATCTGAATATATATATATATGTATATATATATATATATATATATATATATATATATATATATAAAGGATCTTATGAGGATTTTGGAAAAAGGTTTTGAGAACCTTTGGATTTGGAAAGGCTTTTGATTTTTGGGTAAAATCAATATTTAAAATTTGGAAAGCCTAGTTTGAGAATTATCGATTTTGGGATAATCGATTTTGTGTAAAGAAGCTTTGTATGAGATCATACTAGGTGTATGATTTGAAAGATACTATATATGCATAGTATAAAGTGTTTTGATGATGGCTCTGGGGAAAAAGGTGCTCCCTTGAAATGAAATTCTCAGGAGTGCCACCGGGTGGTGCTGCCTTGAGCCCCAAGGGGGGGGGCTCTAAATTTGATCCTGTGAGGAGTCCGGACAAAACTAGTTCCTGGGGATTATGAGTAGTGTATACCATAGCGAAAGTCCTGTGTGCCGCTGAGAACCAACAGTCTGCGTTTGATTTTATATCGGTAGACTGTGACCTATGGTAACATAGCGAAAGCCATGTGTGCTGCTGAGAGCCAACAGTCTGCGTTTGATTTTATATCGGTAGGTTGCGACATATGTAGGAGTGGAGAAGTTTCATTTTGACAGCGAAATTCGTGTGTGCCGTTGAGAGCCAACAGTTACATGGACTTTTGCTGTGATGGCAACGTAACCTTGGAATGTAACTGCGATCTATCGTGGGTTCCATGGCGTAATCGAGAGGCCGCAGAGAGCCTGCAGTTACATGGACTTTTGCTGCGATGACAACGTAACCCAGGATGTAACTGTGACCATGGATGGGGGTGATGATTTCCAGAGCATTCTCACCAAAGATATTTCCTCTATTTTCAAAATAAATGGTTCCTATATTTTCAATAAAATTATTTTCCAAAAGTATTTCCACTGGGTGTTGAAATGGGTCTGCTAAGTACTTATAGATTTTGAGTCCTACGCCTGATTAACGTATGACCGAATTTCTGTGAGAACGAGGATGGACTTGTTGAAACATCGAGTTATAAAAAGTATTTTTGTAATACTATGTAGGTTTTAAAGTGTTTTAAAAATAATCGAAGAATGATTAATCAGATTTTATGTATTGAATAAATTCTGGCTTCGTTTTTTTTCGGGGACGAAAAGATTCTAAGGGGGGGAATGTGATAACCCGGATTTTCAGACATCTGATATTGGATAATTATCTACTTTAATTATTAAAAATACCGATTTACAGATAAAACAAATAAATGTGATAATCTCCTTTATAAATTAATTAGATATTGATATAAATAGATTTTAAAATAGAATAATTATTTACAAATTTAATAACGCGTTCGTTTAAAAATTGATTATCCGTACTTATTTGGATTGATTTTAAATTGGATTTTTTTTCTAAAAATAAATTTGAAATTGGATTTAAACTTGAATTTAAAGGATATATAAATCTTTAAAATATTTTGGATATAAAATATATGAATAAGGTTTTATTTATATAAATATAGAAAAGCATTTATAAATTAATAAAAGTACTTATTTAATTTATTTCAAAAGCCTTTTAAATCATTTTAAAAATAAATAAAAATGAATAATTACAAGTGTGGATTATTAAAGCTTGTGAATACGTATGTAAGATAAATTAGCATTTAGTATGACAAGTGTTAACACTTGAAAACAAGTGTCATCCTTAATTTTTCATTTCTTTTAATTTTTAATAACATATAATTTACATTATATAAACTCACATCCCCTCTGTTCTTTTTCTTTTCTTAGATTCTCATTTCTAAAACAAAGAAACATAAACTGAAAGCTATCTTACAAACTAGAATTCATATCAAGTTTCCACTTTTCCAACCCAAAATCAAATACCCTACAAACAGTTTTCAATTCAAAAGCCTGTAAACAAAACCTATAAATCATTTATCTTCAAGCCTGCAACATTTTCAAGGGCCCAAGCTAGAAAATCTGAAGAAAAATCAAAGTAGTCTAAGTTCCAGTTTTAAAATACAAGATCAGATTCAAATTTCAAATGACTGTTCCCTGTCTTCAAACAAAGGTGAGCAAACATCATTTTTTTTATCAAACTAAATTCTGTTATATTAATGCATGTGATAAGAATTTAAAATAACATTGTATATATGTTGCATGGTTGAATTAAGCATTTGCATGTATAAAAAAAACATTTCCAGAATTTAAATGCAAGCTGCTCTGTTCAGAGTTTAAAAAGTGAGTAAACATTTTGTTTTAAATACCTAAGAAAGTAAATTCTGTTCATGTGATTTCTGGAGTGATTGGTGCTTTGCATGTTCTATATAAAGTGTAGATCCTGTATGTTGCTTGTGTTTTGAAACTGTGTGAAATTTTGCTTCTCTGTTTTCAAGTTTCAGAGTCTAAAATAAACCAAAATTTAAACCATCTTTGTTTAAGCACTGGAAAGCTTTTGTCTTCAAAAATAGGACAAGATTGTTTAAACATAATTTAGTTTTTTTTTTAAAAATTAAATATGTTTAAGTATTTTAGGATTTGAAATCCATTGAATCAAGAAAATTCAGTAGAAATTTTAATATCATGTTAAAATCAACTGACGTAATTTGCTGATTCAATATTATAGATTGAATCGACTCAGAAAATTATGATTTTTAAAAAGGAAATCATGATTTTTATTTCGGTAACGAGTAAGTAATCCTAGTTTGACCAGAAAGTGGTCTCTGAGGGATTTCTGGCGATCAGTGGTCTCGAGGTGGATGGGAACTTCACAGAAGGAAGGTGGAAGTTTGGTGGACTCGGCAAAAATGCAAGGTGAATTTATCATTCATGGTGGCGGCGGGGGATCGTCGTTGCATTTTCAGGATGGGATTGGATTATGGGTTGTTGCGTCATCGGCGTAGTTTCGGAGGAGGCCGGTCGTGGGAAATAGGAGAGAGAAGACTTGGGTTAAGCTTCGGGCAGAATGTCATGAACTCAGGTGGTCGGAATTGGGTGGTGTAAGGTAGGATAGGCGGTGAGGTTTTCTGCCCGGAGGGTTGAGTAAGTCCATTTTCGATCTCGTGATCGATCGAAAGATTTGGGTGAACGGGAAGGAGGTGAGTGGCGATTTCAACTTGGTGGCGTTCTGGTCGATGATCGGAGCATCGTAGACCGGTCGTGCACGTGCACGGATCTAGTTGCGTACGTGAGTAATTTGGGAACGAAGGTGGGAACTCGGGTTGTGTGTCGAGAATTTTGTAAACTGGCTCGAAGCAGAAGAAAGGGGGAGAGTAACTCGGTGCAGGACTCGGGAAGAACTAAATTTTGGCTCGGGTTTGAAATTTTGAAAACATGACTTGATTAACTTAAGTTTGGAAGTTGTTTTGAACTTAATGTAGGAATGGAATAAAGTGCAAATCAAGGAAAAATGTTAAATTGTATATATGGTTAAAGATTAAGTGTTAACAAGATAGGGTTTATATTAAAGGATAATTAGGGTTTGATGTTTTTAAGATAAATCAAGTTAATAAGAGAGGTAGGAGAGTAATTAATTAATTTCATTTACTAATAGAAAGGGATAAATAAATTAATTTATCATGAGAGTAATTAATTAATTTCATTTATTAATGGATAAGGATAAATAAATTAATTTATTAGAAATAAATTAATTAGTAGTTAAAATTTATTAATTGGTGATTAAAGATTATCAATGTAAGTAATTGGAGAATAATTACTTGAATGATAATTACTCGATGTAAGTAATTAAAAGATAAATTTATTAAAGATATATTAATTTAATTAAATGGATAATTAACTAGTGGGTTAATTACTTGTTGAGAGAAATTAAAGGTAAATTACTTAAGAGAAGTAACTAAGGATTAATTACTTAGTGTAATTAATTAAAGGATTGATTAATTAAGAAATTTAATTAAAGGTTAGTAAATCAATAAGTGTGATTAAATTAAGAACAATTAATCAATATAAGTAATTATATAATAATTAATTTGAGTAATTAATTAAGGATCAATGTAATTAATATGGATGGATAAAGGTTGATTAATTTGTGTAATTAATTAAGAGTTAATTACTTAAATGTAATTAAGGAATGATTAATCAAGGAGGATTAATTAAGATGAATGATTATGGGATGGTTAATCAATTGGGTTGAAATTAATTAATAAGCAGGACTTAAAGGTGATTGATTTAATTCAATTATCGCTAATTAGGTTTATTCGAGATGGTGCGATTGATTTATCTTGCTTATGTATGATTAAATGATGATTAAGTGCCCTGAATTGATTGATACCCTAATATGAAATGATTCGTGATATGATGTGTTGGGTGGGCAATGATAATGTGGTTATCTGTCAATGTTGAATTGCTGCTTGAAAGGGGTGACATCTTTTCTTTAAAATTGAATTGCATTTCACTTGAATAGCATGTGTTAAGATAAATTGAATTCGAAGGGACCGGAGTCGGGTATTAGTTAATACCCGAAACCACTTAGATTTTTACAAATTGATACGTGAAATCAATAGGGTGTAATGGAATGATTTAAGTTAATTGGACTATATAACCTAAGTTCTGGCACTTAGAAATTGATGTGTGAAATAAGTGATCCCTATAACAACTTGTGAAGTGAAATTGATATGAGTTACCCCGGGTTTATATAAGTTGTTTGCTTGGATGTTCCATGTTAGTTGGGTTGACTCATGCTGTTTCCGGCCTGACCCGGGTGTTACTTTGATGTAATGCTCGGGTCAGACCGAGTATTATAGATTTTCAGGTAAGGACGATCTGGAGCTCAAGATGCGAGCTGGGTGGTAGGAACGTGTAAAGTATTTCCACTGTATTATATTATTGTAAATCTGAGACATGTTGATTTGTATATGTCCAGTGTTTGGATATATGCGACACTGATGTATTTAAATGTAATCGACAGAATGCTTTTGTAAACTGTTATTATTTATTATTATAGTTTATCCGCTGCGAATGTGAGGTGTTGTTGTTTCTGTTCTTCTTCTTCTTCTATCTTTTACTTCTTTTTCACTAACTTTCTGGAATTTTCTGGAACGGAAATTTTAACCACAGTCTATATAAAATTTTCTAACCTAAGTTCAATGATACGGATAATATATCATTCCAATCCATAATTTATAAAAGGAAAAATCCGAGTTTATTATTTCAAAACACGCAATCCCAAGTAAAATGAAATAATTAAAAATCGCTCAGGCCTATCATTTCAGCCCATAACAATTTTTTCCTATTCTAAAGTCCGTTCGGGTATGTATCATTTCAACCCATAGTGATTCTAATCTAAATGGAACTTACAGTGTGATAAACTGATATAAATAACAGAATAACATAATTTAATAGTAACCTATGATATAATAGGTGTTTAAGCATGGGTGAACATCATATGATCATAACATAACAGATATAATATGGTGATGCATTTTACAGATTCATATGTGATCGGTTTACTAGTTATATAAGTACAAAACTGTCTGGTGAGAATAACTCACCTGTTTAGAGCTGGAGATAGCTACCAAAGCAAACAATACAAACACTATGAAGGCACGACAATACGGAAATGACTTTAGAGTGGAGAGCCAAAGATAAAAAAAGCCTTGAATACATTTACACAAAACAATAGAATACATATAAGTTTCAAAACAATTCAACACCAATCAATGCTATGAATCAATACCCAAAACAAAGACAAATGTATTGCATTTGTTCTCAACTTCATATACTTCAGCTAGGCATGGTATAAGCTCGGCCATGACATGAAATTGGGGGTTGGTTTGGGTTCAACCAGGGTCGACCTATGATGTTTTTGATGGTGCATAGATCTAGGTGCATAAATCTTCAACAACTAGGCAATATACAACATATCTTGGCTACAAATGGGCTTGCCCAGAGGTCTAAGGTCAAGGCCTAATGTCTAGATGGTGGTGAGTGACGTGGCAGAGCATGGAGGTCAGGTCAGAGGTGGTGGTGGAGGAAGTGGCGGCTAGAGGTGGTAGAAGGTGATGGAACAAGAGATAGCTTGGTTTATGTATAAAGTGATGGTTCAAGTGGATTTTGGTGTTGAAGCTTGCCTAGATGGGCTCGCCCTGGCCATGGTGATGGACTAGAGGGGTGGTTGATCAGAGAAGGAGGTGGTGGAGGTCAGCCTAGGTATGGAGGAGGAGGAGCCGATCAAATCTAGTTGAGAACAATTGCAAAAATCAAGTAGAAAAACATAGAAACAAGAGAAGAAAAGAAGAATTTACCCAAACTCCTTTGATCAGAAATGGTGGCCATGTATTTTAGGTTGAGAAGTATTAAGTTTACGTGAAAAAATGAAGGAGGCGGCTGAAAGAAAGTAGGAGATGCACGACCAAAAATAAATAAGATGTAAGTTGAGAAAATGAAAAGGCGGAAGATAAAAGGACTTTGGAATATAAAAAGTTTAAAACCTTTCAAATTTCACTAATTTATTTTTAATTTATATATACATGAAAATAGCTGATAATAGAGATAAGTAAACTCAGAAATAATGTAAATAAGAAAAATAAATAAATAAATTTTAAATAAAATCGATTAAATAAAGAGAATAACAATATACATATAACTAGGCTCTATAAATTGAAATAAATTCAAATGAACTTTAGAAAATTATATTATCTATTTAAAAATATTAAAAGACAAAAATATACATAAAATAACATATTTACACATATTAAAAAAAATATGACAAAGAAAATATAATGTATTTAATTTAAAATAGACAAAATCGCTAAATAAAACAAATTGCACTCAATATTGAAATATACATAACTTTCATAGTTTATATCCATTTTCAACGAAACGAAAAGCAGTATTCAAGTTATTAAAATATTTTCATAATAAAAGATAAAATTTAAGAGTTTAAATATTTAAATTTAAAATTTAAAATTCAAAGTTTGACCAGTTTGAACAGAAATTCATCTTTCAGTAAAATATCCAATTTACACCGGTTTGAAATTATAATTCACATAGTAGTCAACACTTATATTTAAAAATGAAATGTTTGAAATAAAACAAGTTTAAAAAATTTTAAAAATAAAATAAAGTCAAATATTAAAATATATGAAAAATCTACGGTTTTTACATCCACACTCACTTAATTGGTATCAGAGTATTGGTTTTCATAGTTTTCATAATCTAAAACTTGAAAATTGTTTTAATGGCTACCAATGCTGGTAATGTCAACTCTGGCACTAGTTCTGTTAACACTAACACTAGTTCATTTGTAGAAGTCCGGTCTACTGTCAGACCACCATTTTTCAATGGCAGTAATTATGCATATTGGGCTTGTAGAATGAAAATTTATTTGTAATTTGTAGGATTAGACACTTGGAATATCACACAAACTGAGTATGTTGAACCAGCTACTGATTTTTCCCAATGGACTTCTGAGCAAAAGGGTGTTACACAAAATAACTCAAAGGTCATGAGTATATTATTTTATTCACTAGATAGGAATCAATTTAATAGAGTATCTGTTTGTAAGTCTGCATTTGAAATCTATAAAACTTTGCAAGTTACTCATGAAGGAATAAGCAAAGTTAAACAGACTAAAATTTCCATATTAACTAATCAGTTTCAATTGTTTAAAATGCATGTAAGTGAGTCCATTTTCGACGTGTATTGCCGATTTCAAGATATTGTTCATTCACTAATTGCACTGGGAAAAAGTTTTTTGGAGGAAGACAAAGTTAGCAAAATTCTAAATTCACTCACTAGAATGAGATCAAAAGAAACTTACAATCGAAGAAGCAAATGATATCAGTCTAATGAAAATAAAAGAATTGATTGGGAATCTGATGTCTTATGATGTTCAACTGTAAGGAAGAAAAGAAAACAACGCTATAGAAAAGAAGTCATTAGCATTCTATGCAATAACTAAGGATTCGAAATCAGACAGTGATGATGAGATTTCTTTCATGACAAGAAACTTCTAGAAATTCCTAAAATATAGAAAAATGAATAATTACAAAAGAAATGATCAAAGGAATTCCAGAAATAATACAGAGAATGTCAACAATGAAAGATGCTACAATTGCAATAAAGTTGGGCATCATAGGAAAGATTGTCTGTATCCAGATAAACAGTTGTTCCCTTCAAATAATGATTCATCAAGGAAAATAAAGAAAGCATACACATCAACGCTTCATGACTCAGACTCATCATCCAGTGACGATGAAAAGAAGACGGATAATTCAAATCTATGTTTCACTGCTATTCATGAATAAGACGACGATAGGAGTATGGATCTAAAAATTGGTATGCATTTACATTATTGTTAATTTTTTTTTGTTTGAATGGATGCTTATTTGTTTGCTTAATTTTTTTCTAAAAAATTTCTTGAATTTTAAATTCAAATTTACCCTTTGAAATTTGAATTTTAAATTCAAAAATAATATTATTTTAGTAATATTTTAAATATTAAATTATTAATATTTAAGTATTATTATATTTAATATTATCACAGGAATTATATAAGTAGAATATATGATATAATATATACATTTGTTAGAAACTAGGAATAGACTCTTGTCTTTTGATTCAATAGGCACATGTCGACGTACCTGGATACCCCATGTCGACATGCCTCTCAGAAAATTGATTTCAAAATTTGAATTCAAACTTTTGAATTTTCCTCCACCTTTTCACCAACTTCAATGCTCTGGAAACATGCCTCTTGACCAAAGAACATGTCTATAGAATCTCTATTTAATTCACTCTCCTTATCATCACTTTTCACTTTTATTTTAAATTTTAAATTTATCTTCATTATCTTCAACTCCTCTCAAACTTCTTTAATGGCCCCTTCAAGCACTCCTAACATCATTAGGCTTCCAAAAGCTATCAAGAACTTTCTTTTTAATGACCCGGAAGCTATCAAAGCTTACATCAACTATGTAAACTTTGGTAAAATTCATACGGGGAAATTTTCTATTTTTGAAGATTTTCCATCTTATGAAATTGAAAATATTTTTCAAGAATGTTCTATTCTTAGTGTAGTAGATAACAAACAAAATGATTTTGTAAGTTATCCAAATCTTTTTAAGATGTTTTATGCGAATTTGAATCGTGGTTTTTATGATGGGTAAGATGGAAAAATTTGGAGTTGTGTTAAAGGAACATAAATAGTTTTGGATTGTGAAATATTAGGAAATATTTTGGGATGCAAGTATACCTGAACGAATCTCTTGGAATTTCAAATAAATGAAAAAGATCGAGAGACATTTCATCACATCATTGAAGGGAATGCCAATTTTGAATTCAAAAATCGTTATTTTCATCCAAAAGCAAGAATTGTTAACCTTCTTATTCCACACACCCTTATACTAAAATCGGGAAACTACAACTACCCAACTTTGAAAGTTTCAAATATCTTTTTGCAATTTTTGAAAATTATGATATCAATTGGGCTCAAGTTATTTTGGATGAGCTAAGGCCCAAGAATTTTACTATGGGTGAAAAAACATTATATCATGGAGTTTATCTCACTTGGATTTTTAATTACTTTGGAGTTGATTTCAAAAGGGGAGAATTTATGACTAGAAAAGAGTTCAACCATGGAAGCATTTACCTTATGCAAATTCCATTAGTGTTTCAACCATATGAAACACTTATGGTAAAGGAAAAAAGGCTTGCTCACTGTTAACCCTCTATTATTCAGCGACCCAACGACCTAATGGTTCAGCGACTCAGCGACCTAATGGTTCAGCGACTCAGCGACCTAATGGATCAGCGACTCAGCGACCTAATGGTTCAGCGACTCAGCGACCTAATGGTTTAGCGACCCGGTGACCTAATGACCGAACGACCTAGCGGCTTAGCCACCTAAGGCTCACGACTTAACAATCTAAAACAAGCTAGCGACCTAACGAGATAAAGAAAGCTGCGACCTAACTCCAGAAGGTCTCCTGCGACCTAGCGACCTAGAAGATCCAGCGACCTAGCGAGTTATCACAGAATGAAGCCGCATGTTTATAGGCTGCTCCTAACCTTAGGTCGCCAACCATCTTCCCCTAGGTCTCTCACGGCCTAAACAATACCAAAGTAACTTATTATGCCGCTTCCTCCCTAGGTCGGTCATGACCTATGACTTGCTAGATTGTTCGAGGTGATCAAGTACACCCTAATTAGGCCGTAAACCGTTCCCACTAGGTCGCTCACGACCTACGACATATCCAAAGTCGCTCGCGACCTACGACCTAATTTAGAAAACTCCCTATAAATACCCCCACCTACTCCAACTGGAAAAGGATCTTTTGGGGGCTCATTTCTGGAACACCGATACTCTGCTGAATTCTCGACTCACTCGACATTTCAAACACGAAAGACATCTCAGTGAACTTCAAGAAGAAATCTAACACATTTGACATGGATTCAAAGTGTTCTTCTACGTCGGAGTTCTATCTATTTGTCATAGTAGTGTTGTAATCGAAGATGGTTGTAAAGTTGTAATTGATTCAGCAATAAAGAAGATTAAAGTGGACGTAGGCTTAACTTGAAGCCGAACCACTATAAAACTGTTGTCTTTTTACTGCTTTCTCTGTGACTTTTCTACTTACTTCTAATTCTCGTATTGATGGGTGGTGCTTTCACTTAATCTCTACTTACACCGGGGTGTTAGCGTTCAATTTTAAGCGTTAACAATTTTGGTCCTTTCACTGAGAACCCAACTCAGGCTACTTTAGTCATTGCTTCACAAAAGTTTGTAGAAAGAATCTCTCTCAAAACCAGAAGTCTATCAGAGATAATGGCTCCTGGAAGAAAGCGCGGATCTACTAGACTTAGTGTGTACATGATAATACTGCCACTTCTCCTTCGTCAAGTCAAGCAGCACCAAGTGCTGGAATTACACGAGCAGAGTTAGATGCTGCAGTATCTGGGTTATACCAGCAGATGGAAACCCAGAATGCTTTAATGCTTGATAGGTTAAATGCATTGCTCGGAGCTAACCGTCAACTAGTGAATAATGAAGAAAACCTTGCAGACGATGTTCATAATCCTGAAGAAAGGAATACTCCTCAAAGAGCAGCTAGCCCCGCCAAAGAAACACCTCCTCAAGCTGGAGGATTGAGACCGCAACCAACTCTCCGCGAACGTTTGTCCAGACAAACTTCCGAGAAAATGGCCGAAGTCTGTCCTGCAGATCCTTTAAATGATGAGGAATATCTTTCGGGCATGGTGCGACAAATCATGAAAGAAAGCATGCAGAGGGAAGAAGATGAGAAGGAATGGGGGTTCGCTCCGAGCAAGATTCCGTTCGCTGAAAGGATTTTGAAAGCTGAATTTCCAAGGAAGTTTGTTCCTCCTACCATCCCGGCTTATAAGGGAACAAGCGACCCTAATCAATTCTTGTACAAGTATGACTGGCACATGACAGGTGCCAGGGCATCGGATGAGATTAAATGCCGGTACTTTTCGGTATACTTGGAAGGAGTGGCTCTACTCTGGTTCACAAAGCTACCGGTCCGATCCATAGACCAGTTCGCCAATTTGACTCGGAAGTTTAAAGAGCAATTCAGGCTGTATGCTTCAAAGGAAAAGGATATTATGTCACTATCAAGCCTGGAACAGAATCCTGGAGAACCTATTAGATCTTTCTTGAACCGGTTCAACATAGCTTTGGCTGAAGTGGACAATGCAGAGCCACGGATGGTCTTGACATACTTGATGAGGGCAATCGACAAGTCAAGCGAATTTGGAAAGTGGCTGAAGATGAAAGAACCGAATTCGCTTGAGAAATTCTATAAGAAAGCTGATGAATTCATGCGCTTGGAAAGCATTCAAGCACCGGTTAAAGTGGCATTGACAGAGGTTAAGGATAATACTGCTACTCCTACCAAAAAGGAATCCAGAAGTCAGAAAAGGGAGAATAATGTTGGGAAGAGGCAAAAGGACGTGAAGAAACCTCGCTTCTTGAAACCTTCAGATTTCACTCCTTTGACTGACACCCCGGAGAATATCTTTTTTGCTACCAAAGATGCGGTAGAATATCCTAAACCGCCTGAGATGGGATTTGGAAAAAAAGCTACTCAAAGTGGGAGATTCTGTCGGTTTCATAATCAACCCGGTCATGATACCAACGAATGTCGCCATCTGAAAAGTTTGATTGAAGAACTGCTGAGAGAGAACAAGTTGCAGCAATATGTTAAGAGAAATAGAAATGACCCAACTTCATCTACTAAGGGCCAGCAACTTCCTGCTCATCCATCTGGCTCGGGTGATAGGAATACTGTGCATGAATCATAAATGCCTGTTATTAATGTGATTACGGGAGGTCCTCACCCATCAGGCAGAAACTGGGGCGAGATGGAAAGATATGCCCGTGCCTTGAAGTATGCACCGACAGAGAAGAGAGTGTTTTTGTGCTAGAAAATGCTGCACCTTTGAAGCAGTAGAAAACTTGTAATGATGATATTGTGTTCAGAGCCAGGGACTCTATGGGCATTGAAGCTCCAACCATGGATCCCTTGGTCATCTCTGTAGGCATTGGGCTGCCTATTGTGAGAAGAGTGCTTGTAGATTGCGGTGCTTCTTGCAATATTCTCTTCAAAAATGCGTTCGACCAAATGAAAATTCCGATGGCTGATGTTCAAGCTTCATCGCAAAAAACTGTTGGGTTTACTGGGGAACCGAAGCAGCCAATTGGAACTATCGACTTGTTCGTGGAGCTTGGAGAGAGGCAGAAAAAGGTGGTTCGGAAACAGACTTTTGTAATTGTTGATGAATTTTCTTCCTACAACGCCTTCCTAGGCCGACTAACTCTTGCGGCTTTTAAGGCAATTCTCGCCCCGTGGTGCCTCACTATAAAATTCCCCACGGATAATGGAGTTGGCGTTATTAAAGGGGATCAGAATGCTGGGCGAGAATGTTATCTAATAGAGTTGCGTGAAGCGAGGAAGAGAGAGATGGGAAAAGATGCGGCAGCCCCAGTCCGCATCAGAGAACCAACCTTGTAGCAATTACAGGGTGGACCCTGCGCTGGCGAGCATAGCGGGGCACGAAGAGAAATGGATCCCAGAAAAGCTAATGCAGGGGAGAATAGAGTGGTGCCAGTGGAAGTAACGGTGCCAGTACCTGTTGACCCGAAAGATCCGAACAAAGTGGTGAATGTGGGTTCGCAACTTAGTGTGACGGTTCAAAATTCCTTGATATCATTCTTGAAAGCAAATCTGGAAGTATTCGCTTGGACTCATGCTGATATGTGTGGAATATCCCTATAAATTGAAGTACATACTATGAATATTGATCCGAAGTTTACACCGGTAAAGCAGAAAAGAAGAACCCAGGGTCTTGAAAGGTCACCAGTGTTGAAAGAAGAGGTAGACCGGCTCATGGAGAATGGTTTCATCAGGGAGTTTACTTATCCGAATTGGGTTTCAAATCCAGTACTGGTTATGAAAGCTAATGGGAAGTGGAGAGTATGCATCGACTTCTCAGATTTAAACAAGGCCTGCCCCAAAGACTGCTTCCCGTTACCCAGAATAGATCAGTTGGTGGATGGAACAGCGGGGCATGAGTTGTTATCTTTTATGGATGCTTACTTCGGATACAACCAGATCATGATCCATGAACCGGATCAGGAGGACACGAGCTTCATCACCGATGTTGGTCTCTACTGCTATAGGGTCATGCCCTTCGGACTTAAGAATGCAGGGGCAACTTACCAAAGACTCGTCAATGCTATGTTCATGCCACGGATTGGAAAAACTATGGAAGTTTATGTTGACGATATGCTGGTAAAATCAAAGAAGGCAGTAGACCATATGGATCACTTGGCAGTTGCAGTCCTCCGAAAGTACAGAACGAAACTTAATCCTTTGAAATGTTTGTTTGGGGTAGAGTCCGGAAAGTTCTTGGGTTTCATTGTGAGTGCTAGGGGCATTGAAGATAATCCTACTCAGATTGCTGCCTTAAAAGAAGTCAAAGCTCCTAGAACGAAGAAAGAATTGCAAAGTCTTAATGGAAAAGTCGCTGCCTTGAGTTAATTCATTTCCAAAGCTACTGATAAATGCATTCCGTTCTTTGATGCTCTGAAGAAAGGAAGGAAATTTTTTGACCGGACTCCTGAATGCCAGAAAGCTTTCGATGAGTTGATTCGTCATATGGAAACGCCTCCAATACTTTCTAAGCCCGACGATGGTGAAGATCTTTTCGTATATTTGGCATTCTCATCTCATGCTCTTAGTGCAGCGTTGGTACGGGAAGACGCAAAAATTCAGCGCCCGGTCTATTATATCAGCAAAAGATTCACTGGGGCAGAGATGATTATTCAAAATTGGAAAAGCTCGCCTATTGTCTACTGATTGCATCAAGAAAGTTGAGGCCGTATTTCCAAGCTCATCCTAAAAGTCCTCACTGATCAACCTCTGAAGCAAGTCCTGTTTCGTCCTGCGACTTCGGGTCGTCTTCTGAAGTGGAATATTGAACTCAACCAATACGACATCACTTATCATCCCCGGAGAGCAATCAATGGACAAGCTTTGGCAGATTTCATTGCAGAATGTACAGATAAAGGTGATAGTGAGGAAGAGGTGACTGATAATACCCCAATACGATGGAAATTATATGTTGATGGTGCAAGAAATGATTACTGTTCCGGAGCTGGGGTTGTGCTTGAAACCCCTGAAGGGCGGTCATTGTGGTATGCATTGAGATTGGAATTCCCTTCGACAAACAATGAAGTAGAATATGAAGCTCTTATTGCCGGCTTGAAAATTGCTAAAGAATTGAATGTCAAAGTGTTGCAGATCTTCAGTGATTCACAGCTTATTGTATGTCAAGTCAAGAAAGAATTTCAAACTAAAGGAGGAAATCTACCTGCTTACTGGTCAAGAGCCTGGGAACTTCTCGATGATCTTGAGCATTATACGATAAATCATATACCCCGGGAAGAGAACATGAAGGCAGATTCTCTCGCAAAGTACGCAAGCACTGGTGAAGCTCAATTATTGGGATTAGTTGCTGTGGAAGTCCTGTCAGCTCCATGCACTGATGAGATGGATATTGACTGGATCATGACTATATCTCAAGAGCAAGAATCATGGATGACTCCGATAATGGAATATCTGCTCAACGGTTCTCTACCAGAAAATTCAAAAGAACGATAGAAGTTGCTAAGAAAAGCCACTAGATATATAATTCAAGATGGCCGATTGTACAGGCGGGGATTCTCAATGCCATTACTCCGATGTGTGACCAAGGAAGAAGCTAAAACAATTCTAGCAGAAGTGCATGAAGGAGAGTGTGGAGATCATTCAGGTGGTCAAACTCTAGCAAAGAAAATTCTCCGTTATGGGTATGTTTGGCCAGATATTAATCGTGATGTTGCAAGCTATGCCCGAAAATGTGACCGATGTCAGAGATTTGCAAAACTCCCAAGAGCACCTTCCACCGAGATAACACAGATGGTCAGTCCATGGCCATTTGCTATTTGGGGAATAGATCTCATCGGGCCTTTGCCAACCGCCAAGTCCGGAATCAGATATGCTATTGTTGCTGTTGATTATTTTACTAAATGGGCTGAATTTGAACCATTAGCTACTATTACCTCTAAAAAGATGATAAACTTTGTAACTAAGAATATCATTTGCAGGTATGGTGTGCCTCAAAAGATAATCATAGACAATAGAACCCAATTCGAAAGTGAAGAATTCCAAGATTTTGGCAAGCGATTCAAGATCCAAAAAAGCTTCTCAGCAGTGGCTCATCCGCAGGCAAACGGGCAAGTGGAAGCAATAAACAAAATTATCAAATCAACCATCAAAAACAGCTGGAAAAAGCGAAAGTGGTTGGGTCGATAAGCTACCACTAGCACTATGGGCGTATAGAACTACCCACAAAACTGCGACTGGGCACACTCCATTTTCATTGGCATATGGATCAGAAGCAATGATTCCGGTGGAAATAGAAGTCCCTTCACATTGAAGAATTCATTTCTACCAAGCTGAAAACGAAGAGTTGCAACTTTAAGCACTCGACTTCCTTGATGAAAAAAGGGAAGAGGCTCAGCTCAAAATTGCAGCCCATCAGCAAAGAATTGGCAGACACTTCAATTCCAAAGTTCGCCAACGCAGCTTTGAGATTGGAGATCTAGTCTTGAAAAGGGTCATGACAGCAACACGAGTGTTTGCGCCAAACTGGGAAGGGCCATATGTCATAGGCAAAAAACTTCTTGATGGCACTTTCAAACTGACAAATGTCGAAGGAGATCCAATTCCAAGGGCTTGGAACAACAATCACTTGCACCCATATTTTACTTAAAAGCTTTACTGAAATACTGTAAAAGAATTGTGGATGTATGATTCTTGTATTGAAAGCCATTGTAAAGCCAGTGCAAGTGAATAATAAGAACTATAAAGTGGATGTAGGCCCAGTTCTTGGCCGAACCACTATAAATCTTGTGTTCTCTACTATTATAAACTGCCTGTTTTATTTCGATATATAAATACTTTAATTGTATTGCTAAAATGTCGATTTAATATTGCAGGCCATTAAAACAAAGCTTACCCATCACAAGACCAAGCGATCCCTGACATCACTCAACAAATGAATGTTCAGCCACAAAAATTCCAGACTCAAATCCAATATAAGAAGTGCTTCAAGCAAACTATTAGTGGTTCCGCCGAAGGTGGACCCTTCCTAACTAATTGTGATCGTTTGTGCAAACGAACATTCGATTAATTAGCCTGTGTCTGCCCCTGCGAACTCATTTAACAATGAAGTACACTTCTTTGGATAAAATAAACTACTTGCAAAAGAAAGGAATGTGTGTTTAAAAATGATAACAGGGAGCCGTTGATATGAGAAAATGGCGAAAAGACATGGGCGAGCAGGCAGGAAACAACAAAAGACCTCTTCGGAGGCACAAACCCTCTTCGGAGGCACAACTCTTCGGAGGATAAAGACCTCTAATGGGACTTGCCAGAAAAAGAAAGTTCTCTTTCTCAACCAAAAAAGATTGGTGGAATGGCCGGTGGCACAGGGCACTCGTTAACTAGCTGAGAATGTTTGTTCAAACAAACATCCAAGTAACTTGTGTCCGCCCTGTGAATCCATCCAACCATGAGAAAGAAACTTCCAGGCAAAAGCCCTGCTCGGAGGCACACAATTCACCGTGATCTGAAATAAAACTTCACACAAGTTGAAAGGTGAAAAGACCTCTTCGGAGGCACGCATTCCACTGAGATCTGAAATAAAACTTCACAAGTGTTGGAATGTGAAAAGCCCTCTTCGGAGGCACATTTCACCAGAGTTGAAATGCTAAAAGACCTCTTCGGAGGCACACATTTCACCGCGATCTGAAATAAAACTTCACACGAGTCGAAATGTGAAAAGCCCTCTTCGAAGGCCCGCTTCCCAGCGAAAAGGGAAAAAAATAAAAGCCTCTCCCCAGAGGCGGAAACAAAAAGCCCTCTTCGGAGGCCCGCTTCCCCTCGTACAGGGAAAAAACAAAAGCCCTCTCCCCAGAGGCACACACAAAAAAGCCCTCTTCCCAGAGGCACAATGAAACAAAATCCCTCTTCGGAGGCACAAACAGGTCAAAGCCCCTTTTTTGGAAGCCCACTTCACCACGAAGGAGAATTCACTTGCTAAAAATAAAAGTGACTTTCTCCGAAGGTGAAGTGTAAAAACTTCTTTAAAAAAAAAGAGAAGACTTCTCCAATACGAGGCGCATTCTACTAAATTAGAAAAATATTTCCTTAAAATGGAAATTTTTTTCTCTAAATTACATATGCAAACCTCCTTCAAATGGAAAAGTTGTTCTCTAAAGAAAGAGTACAAGTCTTCTCGAAACAGAAGAGTTGTTCTCCAAAATTTTGCTAATGTGAAAGAGATTGCAATAAACCATGGTATGGTGGCAATATAATATAGTTACAAAAATAAAAGCAATGCTCAAGCAACATACCATAGGTTTACTGCAACATCACATAGAGAAAATAAAGAAACTTGTATGAAAAAGAAGAATAAATGCATTCTCAAATACAGACAGAAGCTTGTACAAGTAAAAGAATACTATGAAAATTTTATACATGTGCATGTTTCAAAACAAAAGAAGGCGGGGATCGGTACCCGCACAATCTCCGGTCAACACAAGTCTTTATATATACAAGTAAAAAAGCAAAAAGCATAGGTCCTAACCCATCACTTCTTCTTTCTACCACCTTTCGAGCCCTCGCCCGACCGGATGATTAACTTTTTGGGTCGGCTTGTGAGAGTAGGAGAAGAAAGAGGATGGGGTGCAACTGGAATTTCTTCAGCTTTTTCTTCGCCGACAGAAGCTTCCTTCTTTTTCTTTGAGATTCCACGCTTCCCCTTCTTCCTTGAAGAAGACTCACTGCCGGGAGTGAAAAGTGCAGACAACTTTATGTCATCAGAAATAGTTTGCTCCAGAGTTCTTTCGCCTTCTTCAGATTCCTCGGCCTTCTGTTCTTGTGAAGCGACCGGGTCATCCAAGCCTTGAAGAGCTTCTATCTGCTCCTCTTGTGACCCCGGTTGAGAGATGGAAGGAGGAGTAATCTGAAGAGGCGGAGAGGAAACAACTGGAAGAGGGGAAGGTTGAACAAGACTTGGCGCTTTCGCTACAGAAGAAGAGAAGTTAAAGTCAGTATCTCTCATAAAAAGAGGAGAAATTGGCGCGTCAAGATTTAAGTAATAATCAAAAAGTTTATCATGCTCATGTGAAGTAAGCAAGCAGTCCACTTGAGCGAGATCAACATTGAGGTTACCTGGAGAAGTCGGCTTTACTATGTCAACTTCAAAGTCCTGTGCTTTAGTGCTTTCTTGAGTCTCATCTCCAGTGTGGGCGGTGGCACTTTCAATAACAGCTTTAGCAGAAGGAGGAGAATGGGAACTGGAGCCAACAATATCGATGTCGGCCGAAACCGAAGGTTGAACTGGGTCGGTTGAGGTTGCCTTCCCTAAATGTTCTCCTTCTGCCATTTCGGCTCTCTCTTTAGAAAGTTGCTCCTTTCCCCTGACAAGAGCAGCACATGCATCGTCATCCAGATAGTGCGCCATTAAATCCACTTCAGCATATCCAGCTCCTCCAAGCATATCAAGTGCGACTTCCCACACTTTGGCCAAAGTGATTTCGTACTCCGGTCCCAAAAATTTAAGGCTACCATGCCCCAGAACACTATAAATGTAAAACTTGAATAAAATTGAGCTGATTTCGGCTTTAGTTGCCATATGAGATTCCTCGGTTGCTGCTTTACCGGCAATAGCTTCATCACGCTCCTTTTCAGCTTCAGAAAGTCGAGCTTTTAGCAGTTCAATTTCCAAGTTCTGGGAGTTGGTTTTTTCTCGCAGCTGAGCAACGTCAGCTCGGTAGCTTTCCACAACTTGCTGCTGTGCTTCAAATTTAGATCCAGCATCTCTCTGTGCAGCGTGAGCATCTCTCACTTGTTTTTGAAGCACTTCTTCTCTTTGAGAAAAGGAAGTAGAAGAAGTAGCGAGCTCTTCTTTAAGTTTTTCAACTTCCGCTACAAGCTTCGCATTATAAGCGGCAATACTCTTCATCTCGGCATCATGCTGATCGAGTGTTTTCTGCCACTCGGATTTTTTGTTTTCCATAGTCAGCATGGCATCGAGGTTTGCGCGATTTACTCTTTGAAGCTCGTCAACAAGTTTCTGCCAACCAGACATTCTCTCGATATCGAGTTTGACGGCATCAAGATTTCGCAACATGGCTTGCTTATCAATTGGGACCAAGTCAAGATCGAAACGCACTCCCTTTAAGCACCAGTGCGGAAATCGTCTTTGAAGAGTAGGCGGACCCTGTCCAACTTGGTAGGGGGGCCTATTGATGATTATTTGAATGTCAGCTCTTTGAAGAGCAGGAGAGCTGGAAGGAATTTCCAAAGAGACGGAAGCAGCGGGTTTTTCAAAAATTTCAGATGACAGTTTCTCACCAAGTTTGGCCCGTTTGCTCGGATCTTCAACGACATGACTTTTCCCTTTATCATCATGGGATTTTCGTTTGTGGGAATCATGCTCCCTATGAGAAGAATCATGTCGTTCGTCCCTTCTCCTATAGCGTTCTTCATAAGCACGCTTCTCACGAGCTTTCCTCGCAGCTCTTTCTTCGTCGGTTTCCCAGGAGGCAGGAAGATACCTCTTGGGGTCATAAGAGCCACGTCTCCCATAATGCTGGAAATCATCATAGTAGGAGCCACTTCGTCCCATTGGAGAACCTGAAAATAAAAAAAGAGATAAATTCAGAAATCTTCAAAGCAAGGAAGTTGAATGCATATAAGTGCTGAAAAAGTCCTAAGTGTGTGTAACGTACAAACTACGCGCGTCAAACTACGAACCACTCCTGGGTTGGGGGGTGATGATGGATTTTATAGGTAGTGTCAACTCTTGGGCTGATGGAGTTTGTTGCAGAACGGATGTCGCTTCAACTGCTAGAGAAGTAACTTTAGCAGTGAAAGGATCATCTTTAAAAAGCTCCTGTGAAGTAATCATCAGGTCGCTCAGCCCCTCAAAAGTATCATCACCGCTACGCTTGGCGGGACTTGTTCTCTCAGTTCCTTCGTCACCAAATTTCTCGGATTGTTGGGGAGGTTCCTCTTCTTCGATGACCGGGGCAAGTACAAGTCTGCTGGATGGCCCCGCAACATCAATTGAAGTAGAACACTTTACCAATGAAGCCTCGACAGTAGGTTCTTTCAGTGTAAGTTCTCCAACGGAAACTGGGGCATCCGATGTCTCTACTGGAGAATCAGGGACTTCATGAGGCTGAGTAGAACGGGAGAGTGCAGGAGTCCGTATTGGTGAAGAAATTCGTCTTTCAGCAGAAATTTAATACTTCTTTCCTTAACCGCCACGGCACTTAATCTTTCAAAAGTCGGCTTGTGGCTGGGATCTCTAGAGGGAGGAGGAAGTGCTGTAAAAGAAAAGAATGAAATTAGCACTTAGCAACTCGGATCTCGAAAAACTCAGAAATGGAAAGAACGGGGATGAGCAATCTTACTTCCTACTCTCCAGATGGCATGAAACCCTGAGGGGAAGCGAACGAAGAAGAATTGATTCAAAAAACCGTGAGCACTTTCGGAAAGTCGGTGATAAGTTTACGGTTTCTGGCACTTCTCACGAGTATGAAGGAGGGGTGGTCTTTATTCTTTGCGAATGTGCATAAGTAGCAAATTTCTCCAAAGCTCGGAAGACAGTTAAGTGTCCTCCTGAATAGAACGCACAATCCCATCAGGATGGCATAGCCATTGGGATGCAATTAAAAGGGAGAGATGGTTAGTTGGAGAAGGAGTTGGTGAAGAAATTCATTGAAAGGAGGAATGGCACCACACAGGCACATCTGGCGATTAACAGTGACAAAACCGAGAGGTGGCCTGTCAGCAATATCATTTGGCCCAGGAAGTATAGCATCCGCTTCAGCAATGCCAAACTGAATACGTAGTTGGTTGAACGCCCACTGACTCAGGGTAGTTGGAGTTCTTTCCGGAGGATTATCCAATGGATTGGCTATCGAGAAGACCCCTTCGGCTTGCTCTATTATCTCTTGTTGAGAAGACATTCTACACAAGGAACTGGATATTCAAATATGAAGGTGCACGTTTCCTAAATGTGTGAAGTGTTGTGCAAAACCAATAAAAACGACAAGCAAATGTAACTGAAAATAAACTAATATGCAATTGTCAATTTTAAAGTTTCAGGACTTGTTGTTTTAAGTCCAAATACAAGTGCAGTGTTGATGCAAACAAGTCAGTCTTAATTGATTAATATGGCTTTGCTTTAATACTTCACTTGAATTTGTCGATTCACAGCAGTTCATATAGTTTCTTTAAGTTGATTATCTTTTATCGACTAATTTGTCATTCGATGTGGCGATCAGTAGCAGTATAGTCGTCCCATTTTTCTGCAAATGTTGTATTTAACAGGTTATTAGCGTTAAAGTTAATGAAGTCTGTAAAGAAGTAACACAAGTTCAAGCATGTTATCTCGGCAGTTCAAGTTGGGAATTCAATTCAGCAATGTCATGTTCATTCAAGTTGAAAGGAGTTCAAGGCAAAGCAAAACAGGCTAAGTCCTAGGTCGCTCACAACCTACGACCTATACATATGCGACCTACGACCTATGCCGCAAGAAATTAGGTCAACTATTCTCCCTTGGTTGCTCTGCTCAAGTTATGAAGTTTATCAGTTATCTTCCTACAAGTTAAAGCTATCCTGCGAGTTAAGTTAGGTCGCTGATTCTTTAAGTCGCCTAGTTTTAAGCCGTGTGTTATTCTGGTAAATTAGGTCGCTGGTCCTTTTAGTCGTTCAACTTTAGGTCGCATGCAATCCTGGCAAGTTAAATCGCTGTCCCTTATAACGTTTGGAGTTTTATGGCTAAGTCGCTAAGTCGTTCACAGAACTAAGACGTGTGATTCATGTTCACACTGCTGAAGCCCTAAGTCGTTCAAGGCTCTTAGGTCGAGAACGGCCTAACTCTCGTTAACTCGCGGACTCCTTTTCTTTCAACAAATCGCCTGACCCACTAACCGGTTAACCCAATAGCCCGTTATCCTCTCTACAGTAAATTCCGCTGTCTCCCCACACCACCAAATCATCCAAAACATCCAAAACCAATTTAAAACGCCTCAGATCCATCATAACCCCGATACATTGCTGTTCTCACATGAATTACAGTGACGGCGTGTCCAATAACGGTCAAAAATCTATCGTAATGTGATTCGTAGCAAAATATGGCATGTGAAATTGGGTTAGGGTCAAAACATAAGGAGTTCACAATTCAACGGTGATCGTGGTTGGAGGATGATCGGAATTCACTTACATAGTGTGATTGTAGAGATGATCGACGACTGATTGGTTTCTTCATTAAGAGCTTGAAAAATCCTTTGAGAGCAGGTTAGAGTGTTAGAACAGGTGAAGAAAGGAAGAGGTGGTCCCAACGGATTATATACAGGAGCAGGGGAGCACGAATCGGCACGAACGACCTAACTCCGCCCACTAGGTCGCACGACTTAAACAATCTAAAGTAGCATGGGTTAAGAGATATCGAAGCACATGACCTAACTCCTAGGTGTATACTTCGAGGGGAAAGTGTTAACCCTCTATTATTCAGCGACCCAGCGACCTTATGGTTCAGCGACTCAGCGACCTAATGGTTCAGCGACTCAGCGACCTAATGGATCAGCGACTCAGCGACCTAATGGTTCAGCGACCCGGCGACCTAGTGACCTAATGACCGAACGACCTAACGGCTTAGCCACCTAAGGCTCACGACTTAACAATCTAAAACAAGCTAGCGACCTAACGAGATAAAGAAAGCTGCGACCTAACTCCAAAAGGTCTCCTGCGACCTAGCGACCTAGAAGATCCAGCGACCTAGCGAGTTATCACAGAATGAAGCTGCATGTTTATAGGCCGCTCCCAACCTTAGGTCGCCAAACATCCTCCCCTAGGTCGCTCACGACCTAAACAATACCGAAGTAACTTATTATGCCGCTTCCTCCCTAGGTCGGTCACGACCTATGACTTGCTAGATTGTTCGAGGTGATCAAGTACACCATAATTAGGCCGTAAACCGTTCCCACTAGGTCGCCCACGACCTACGACCTATCCAAGGTCGCTCGCGACCTACGACCTAATTCAGAAAAATCCCTATAAATACCCCACCTACTCCAACTAGAAAAGGATCTTTTGGGGGGCTCATTTATGGAACACCGATACTCTGCTGAATTCTCGACTCACTCGACACTTCAAACACGAAAGACATCTCAGTGAACTTCAAGAAGAAATCTAACGCATTCGACATGGATTCAAGGAGTTCTTCTACGTCGGAGTTCTATCTATTTGTCATAGTAGTGTTGTAATCGAAGATGGTTGTAAAGTCGTAATTGATTCAGCAATAAAGAAGATTAAAGTGGACGTAGGCTTAACTTGAGGCCGAACCACTACAAAACTGTTGTCCTTTTACTGCTTTCTCTGCGACTTTTCTACTTACTTCTAATTCCGTATTGACAGGTGGTGCTTTCACTTAATCTCTACTTACACCGGGGTGTTAGCGTTCAATTTTAAGCGTTAACACTCACGAAGAGATGGAAGAAATTAAGGAAGAAGAAGAGGAAGAAGGAATGGAAATTGAAGAGGAGGAAGATCAAGAAACTTCCTTAGATAGTATTGAATATCCTACTAATCCCGTTAATCCATCCAATAAGACCATTCTCAACAATCAAAGAATTATTGTGGAAAATCAAAAGACACTCAAAAGATCAATGAGTAAGAAAATGGATAAGATTTCCACTAAAATCAACAAGTTCTTTGGGAAAGTTAGTAGAAAGCGTGGACGATCATCTTCTTCATCTTCATCTAATTTGTAACGATCCCGAATTTTTACTAAATTTAAATTGATAATTAAATTAATTTTTGAATTTAAATCTATAAAATTTATTAGTAAATTGATTCGAGTTTCCCTAAGTTCAAATAAAAAATATATATTAAATCATATGAATTTAAATATTGTACATAAGTGATTTGGATTTAAATTTCAAGTAAATGGATTTACAATAATATGAATATATATGTATATATGTACATACATTGAGTTTAAGTTATTGTTTTAACTAAATGGTTTAAAGATAAATTATAATGATAAAAATAAAAGTAAACAATTAATTGCTAAAGTTTTAACAACAACTCATCGATATTATAAAATAAATAAATATATAGTTTATACAAAATGAAGTTAAGATGTAATTTTAATATCATAATACAAACAAAACGAACAATAATAATAAAAGTAGAACTTCATTGTATTTCAAAGTAACAAAACAAAGATATCAAAATATATAAGATAGTATGAAAATATAAAAACAAAGTAAGTATGAGCTTGAGAAAGAAGACACCCAACATGTACAACTGAAAAAAAAGGAAGAAGAAATAAGCAAGGCAAGTGATATGAACTTACAATATATTCTCTGCCATCAAAACATTTATGCAGCCATACCTTTGTTGCACCTCAAAAGTATAATACAACATCACTGCAGGCATGCTTTATAAAATAAAAAGTACAAAATAAATAAAACAAGGAAGTAAACATATGTACAAATGGGATAAAAATAGTTTAAGGTACAAGACATTAATGCAGCCCCAAAAACCTGTATATCTCAGCCATGCATAGTATTATAAAACAAAGAGGAAAGGATAATAATTTCATCTCAGCCTAAATATAAGATCACTTCAACCACGTACTTAGTACTAACCATATCACCTTATTGTACATTCTTTTATATATATCAACATGCACTGTTTTTTTCTCTTTTATCAAATTCTGCATTCAATTCATCCTAAGTAAAATAAATCTGAGTGAAAGAAAAAAAAACCAAAACAATCTCACTTAGCATAAACAAACATCCACTTAAAACATTTCTCAAGCAATCAAAGCCTGACAGTTTAGAAGCAAAGAAAAGCTTCAGATAACCCAGACTTCAACTTGTAAACTCCTGGTGTAAACATGATCTGGAAGGTGAGTAACTCCACCTTTAAAAATTTAAAGTATAATATAGTTGAATATTATTGTTGTGATCAATATTGTATTGTGAAGTATGTTTGCAAAATTTTGAAGTATAATGTATACAGGCATTTGAATAATTGCAATTCCTCTGATTCCAGTTTTTGTTCATGTTTGATTTAAAATTCAAAACCTTTTAATTTAATCTTTGTTTAGACTTAAGTTTAAATAAAACTTGTTTGTTTCATTTCAAGCTTTAGTTAGGATTCAACTTAAGTTAAACAACTTATTTATTTTTCTGGAAATTAAGAAACATAAGCCAAACTTCAAAATTTGAAAATTTTCAAACTTCTTAATCTTCGAATTCAGGATTATAAACTGAGTCCTTATGCTAAATTATGATTTTTAAAGCAAAATTTATAATTTTTAGACTTGGAAGTTAAGAGCAATTCGAGTTTGTTTAAATCTTGTTCTATCGTCGATTCCTGGTGATTCTTGGGTTCGTGATGGTCGAGACTGTTGCTAGTGATGGAGGGATGAAAGGGGATGCTGGGAAAAATAGTAAGATGGTGGTCAGACCTCGGTGGCGACGGCGGTGGGGTTTGCAAATTTGTAAACCTAGTTTTGATGTAGTTTTGTTTTTGGTTTCGTTCGTCGGCTAGGATCGACCGAGTGCTACGAGATTTGGAGGGTTGGTGGAGCGAGTATTATGGAGTAGATGGCTGGAGTTTTAGGCGAAACGGTGGGAGGAGCTCGGAGAACGTGACGTTGACAGTTTTGGGGGTGTTGAGGCTAGCGTGTTTTCAGGTTCTGATCTTTACTCGAATTTGCATTCGAGTCGAACTGGAGGGGGCTTGGTTGTCGGGATCGGAGCTTGGGAAGACCTTCGACTTGCTCGAAGTATTGGTGGCGAACGGAGGTGGCGAACGTAGGCGTACACGTGCACACGTGATAGTTTGTGCCTAGGATTGTGAAGTTGGGAAGAAGAAGTTACCGGGTACTTTGTTTAGTTGGGTGCGAACAGGGTTTTCGCATGTGCGACTCGAGTGATTACTAGAAGATGATAGAGGTTGGTCTCGGGGCAGGAACAAGGGTGTCTCGGGTAAAAAATATTGTACAGGTTTTAACAAAACC
Source organism: Allium cepa (assembly GCA_030765085.1). Lineage (NCBI taxonomy): Eukaryota > Viridiplantae > Streptophyta > Magnoliopsida > Asparagales > Amaryllidaceae > Allium > Allium cepa. Next base: position 213,232,983 of record CM060930.1, on the reverse strand, counting down.
TGTTCCTGTTTTATTTTGAATTTAAAACTGAATCTTAAAGTTCAAAAGCAAAAGTTTAACCGTGTTAAAAATTTAAGTTCAACATAACTGAAGTTTAGTTTGAACACTTAAGTTAGGAATAAATAAGATTTAAAAAAAAAATTAAACTTATTTATTTTACTTTGAAGTATTTAAAAATAAAAAAAAAGAATCTGCATTTAAACAATGGGATTTTTGACTTGTAAAGAAAGGACTTAAACCAGTTGAATCAAATTTTGGAATCTGGAACTAAATCTAAATTTGATTGAGTTTTGGGGATAAAAGGAGTTTTTGAACTTAAATTGTTCAAAATAATTTGAATGATTTAATTTAATTAGAATTTAAATCTAAAAGTGTAATGTGTAAAATACACTTAAATGATAATGGAATCATTTATAAAGGAATTAATTATCTTAGAGATAATTAAGGTAATAAAATGGTTTAATTAATAAGGGAATTTAAAGAGTGATTTATTTAATTTATAAATAAATAATTTAGATTAATTTATAAAATTAAAAATGATTAATAATAAATTAATCTAATATAATTTCTTAAGAAGGTAATTAAGGAAATATTAGTAGTTAATGGGGATGATTAACTAGGGATCATAAAGTAATTAAAATTTATGTGATAAATTTTGATAATTAAATTTATTTATTTAAGATAATTGATTGTAATTGTTAATTACTTAATGAAAATAAATTAAGGGATTAATTAAATTATGTAATTGGTTTAAAGGTTGATTTAACTAATATGATTAATTAAGAATAATTTAATTAATTAAAGTATTGATAAATTTATCTATATCAATTGATTTGTAATTAATAAATCAGAATTGGATAATTAATTCATAAGTAATTTATTTGATTTGAAATAAATTGAATTTAATTAAGATTAAACGATTAATTAATCCTGCTTATAAATGATTATTTTAATACTTGACCTTAATACTCATGAATGATTGTATTGTATGAAATGCCTTGGATTGATTGTCCTATCTGATCTGTGATATTTTGTTCTGTAGATTGAGCCGTGTATGATTATTCATTTATTTACATTTGTATATTATCTGTGAATCTGTGAATGAGCGATAAGCGTTATGTTTATATCGCTTTTCAACTATATTTCTGTGTTTTAATCTGTGATGATTGAATGATGTTGCACTATTGTGTTAAACCCATTGACCACACTTATACACACACCAATATGGATTTCACGAGGAAATCGATTAAGTCACAGATTTTTGAAAACAATTTTAAATAGACAATCTGAATTCAAATGTTTTGAAAATGGATTGGGTTTAAAGTGAAAAGCAATTGAAATGGAATTTCAAAAAATGAAATTATTTTGAATAACTTGATTAAGTTTTGGAATTTAAATATTGTGATTTAAATTTGAATTCAATATTTGAAATTGAATTCTATGATCTCGAAACTAGGAACTAAAGATGTTATACCAGTTTATATGGGTTAAACTATTTTAAAGGTATTTTGGTTTGGGAATTTGAATATAAATTAAAAGGCTTTAACTCGTGTAAATAAAATTGGATCTTTTTGAAATGAAACTATTGTTTTTAAATAATAAAAGCTTTCATATAGGAAGTGAAATAATAAAAGCTTTCATTAGGAAGTGAACTTCCAAATTGTGTTAAAAAGGTTTTCAAGTTAAAAATGAAAATGATTTCCCAAGTCATGGAAACTGTTTGGAAACTATAAGATAAATCTTGATTTAAAGATTTAAATGAATTAATCCAATTAAGATGAAATTGTTTTGAAATCCGGGAATGAATCTTTGTGAAAGTAGGTGAACTTTATAAAATAAATCTTTTGTTTAAAAGATTTGAAATGGTAATTGGTTTAAACCATTTGAAAGTAAGTTTTGAATTATTAAGTTGTGACTTAATTGAAATCCCATATCAATATGTTTTAAATATTGCGCTCGCTATTCGGTTTAGCCGGGAAAAGACCTTTGTGTCGTATAACCCATTCTGAATATGTGATTCGACATTTATGGATAGCATTTGAAGACCGGTGGTGAAGACCGGGTGTTTGCGAAAGCGATATGATGACCTATCGATTGTATCTGCACCGAGTCGCGCCGGTATAGAGATTCCCTAAGTGATGGGAAGTCCGATCGGGATTGTAAATGCCCGGATTGCAAGGACTTCTTTGGAAGTGCCTTCGGTTCTGTTTGAACCCAGAACAGACTTGTATGGATTGTATGTCTGACATTACAAATTGAGATATAAAACAGATTTCTTTCAAAAATATTTCCGTCGGTGGCGGAGAATTTATTCTCTTAGCTTAACACCCTTAGAGGTTATGTAGTTGAAGGGTATCAGCGATATATTCCCAATTTGGTAATGTGGCATGCTGAGTGATGCTGATCATTTATTGATCAAAGCGTGGCTTTTGTACAAAGCGTAGCTTTGTGGACGAGACTTCGTCGGACCTCACACCCCGGAATGGTCAAAACAGAAAAGATGCAGCAGGGTTATTGGGGGTAGCACCCCTTAGGGTATGTGCATTTCCTTCTGGATAGAAGTGGTATCATGGTATGGAGCCCAGATACTTAACTTATGTTGATATCGCAGATAATATATATATGTATTACTTTGTGATTTGTTGCTGGGGCCTCGGTTAAAGGTTGGTTACAACCGGGAGATGGCATACTCGTGTCAGTAGTTACCCAGTTAGGGGTAACCCGGCCTTGTGTTGGCAGAGATCCGGTTTGGTTCTCGGGAACGTCATTCCAGAGGCGTTCTCATGTGGCAATGGAAAGTTCCTTGGCCTGACCATTTGTTGGAAATCCAAAGAAACAATACGAATCCTGTACAGCTTTAGTTGTATAACCTTCCATGGAATGTGGCGGTAACCTGCTATTGAACATGGTAGCTATAGTAGGCATAAGTGCGAAATGCCTATGCTGGCTAAGATTTATATTCTACTTTCGAAATGTTTTCTGCACTTTGCACTTATAGTAATAATATCAAAGGAATTCGCGTATCAAGCATATTTGACTATCATAAGGAGAAATCTCCTCCGATTCTGCGTTTGCATTGTGTGTGTGTGCGGGAGGCCTTATGGTAGTCTCATTTTCTAAAAGCATTGAGAATCTAATTTGAAATTCTCTTGCTGTTTGTTTTTTAAAGATAAACTATTTTTGTTACTCATATCAGTCCCATGACTGATTCGGAGTTTATTGTTTCTTTCCTAAACTCTGGGTGCTCAAGATTTTTCCACACGAGCAGTTTAGAGTTGGGTTTTTCAGATAGTTAGGTTCAGTGAACTATTTGGAGCTAGTTCAGTCTTTGGATGTGGAGGATACTTGCTTGTCTTTGCGTATCGTGATGTTGAGACGAGCTACTGCTGCTGGAGTTCTCTTTTAAAGACTATCTTAGAGTTATATTGTTCCACTGCTAGATGTTATCTATTTTCCTTTTCCGCTGCTATTTTATTGTATCATATCTCTGATGTATATTGATATCTATTGGATCATCTGTTGTATCAGATATTGTATCAAAGCTATATATCAATGTATTATTCTTCTATTCCGCTGTGTTATTTACTTAATGTTGTTATAAGCTCCGGGGAATCGGATTTGAATGGTCGAATCTATGGCATTCGAATACGATATGAAGTATGGATGTCGATTTTCGAGCGCGAAAAATCCCGTTCGTCACATGTGGTATCAGAGCTAAGGTAAAACTTTAGCTCAGGAGTATAACACATTAAGTAGCTCATTAGAGATAGGGTGAAGTATACCCTAGAATGAGTATATCCTAAGATATCCGTTTGAATGCCTCAGTAAATTCTCTTACTATCCACTGGTAGTGAGTATTAGTGCAAGAAGAAAACGAGATAGGGGACAGGGGGATACGACTATAAATGGTCAATACCCTGCAACAGTGGAAACAATCTTTCTCTATCAATTTTTCATTAATTCATTTCTTAATTCTTTTGATTGCTTCGTGACAATTACAAGAAGAAGATTCGGTGTGATGATGGCCCTATGAATCGTTGTAGGAAATTCTTATTTCGTATCTTCATCGATTTCTTTTAAGTTTTTGATTTAAACTTTAATGAATTTGAAATTTGAATAAATTAGAAATTTTGAATAAATTTGAAATTTAAATTGAGTTAAATTGGTTAATGAAATATAAGGATAAATTGAATTGTATCGATAAAACGTCGTTTAAAACCAAATTTTGAATTTCTGTTATAACTTCTTGGGAAGAATAAAAATCTAAAATATAAACTTTATTGTATTTCTCAACCCATAAAATTCTAAAACCATTAGGATCTTATTATTTAGATTTTGATTTTAATTGTAGAGAACAAATAGCATCAGCCGAGGTGGAAAGGCCAGAAGGGTTGGTGATTTGGTTCATCTAGTAGGATTCGGGATGATTTGGGTGAACCATCAGGACGTGAGGAGGTGCCAGAAGAACCTGTGGTGCAGCCACAACCTCTAGTTGAAGAACTCAAGGAGGAGTCCAGGAATGAAGAAGAGTTTGAAGAGGAATTTGAAGAAGAATTTGAAGAAGAATTCGAGGAGGAATTTGAAGAAGAGTTCGAAGAGGAATTTGAGGAAGAGTTTGAGGTGGAAGAAGAACCTGAAATTGAGGTAGAGTCTGAAGGTGATGAAGCAATTTATTGGGATTTAAATGATGCTATAGAGGATGATGATGCCATAGAGGACGAGGAGCTAGATGGTGGAGGTTTAATTCCGGTAGAGTCTGACCCAGAGGAAGTTTTTGTGACAGACGATGAAGCTGAAGTTATAGAACTGTCAGGGCCCGAGAGAGGAAGCTCTGATAGTGAAGATCTGTAGTTGGTTGGATCGACTTCTTTTGGTTAGGGTATGTTTATGTACGTGTTTTGGAATTAGAATTGTAGTGAAGGTTGGATGTTAGTAGGGTTATGTATAACTATAACTTGTGTACTAATATTATGAGTAGCATTTAATATAAGATATATTATTACCCGAAAAAACCCATTGTGTTTACTAGTATAAGTTGAATTGGCATTAGTCTATCCTGTGTGCGTAAAATTCGTGAAAAGAGATGTGTAATTTCAAGGACGAAATTCTTTTAAGGGGAGAAGGTTGTAACGATCCCGAATTTTTACTAAATTAAAATTGATAATTAAATTAATTTTTGAATTTAAATCTATAAAATTTATTAGTAAATTGATTCGAGTTTCCCTAAATTCAAATAAAAAAATATATATTAAATCATATGAATTTAAATATTGTACATATGTGATTTGGATTTAAATTTCAAGTAAATGGATTTACAATAATATGAATATATATGTATATATGTACATACATTGAGTTTGAAGTATTGTTTTAACTAAATGGTTTAAAGATAAATTATAATGATAAAAATAAAAGTAAACAATTACTTGCTAAAGTTTTGACAACAAATTTAATATGGAAATTCATCGATATTATAAAATAAATAAATATATAGTTTATACAAAATGAAGTTAAGATGTAATTTTAATATCATAATACAAATAAAACAAACAATAATAATAAAAGTAGAACTTCATTGTATTTCAAAGTAACAAAACAAAGATAGCAAAATATATAAGATAGTATGAAAATATAAAAACAAAGTAAGTATGGGCTTGAGAAAGAAGACACCCAGCATGTACAGCTGAAAAAAAGAAGAAGAAATAAGCAAGGCAAGTGATATCAACTTACAATATATTCTCTGCCATCAAAACATTTATGCAGCCATACCTCTGTTGCACCTCAAAAATATAATACAACATCACTACAGGCATACTTTATAAAATAAAAAGTACAAAATAAATAAAACAAAGAAGTAAACATATGTACAAATGGGATAAAAATATTTTAAGGTACAAGACATTAATGCAGCCCCCAAAAACTTGTATATCTCAGCCATGCATAGTATTATAAAACAAAGAGGAAAGGATAATAAATTTCATCTCAGCCCAAATATAAGATCACTTCAGCCACGTCCTTAGTACAAACCGTATCACCTTAATGTACATTCTTTTATATATATCAATATGCACTGTTTTTTTCTCTTTTATCAAATTCTGCATTCAGTTCATCCTGAGTAAAATAAATCTGAGTGAAAGGAAAAAAACCCAAAACAATCTCACTTAACATAAACAAACATCCACTTAAAACATTTCTCAAGCAATCAAAGCCTGACAGTTTAGAAGCAAAGAAAAGCTTCAGATAACCCAGACTTCAACTTGTAAACTCCTGGAGTCAACATGATCTGGAAGGTGAGTAACTCCACCTTTAAAAAATTAAAGTATAATATAGTTGAATATTATTGCTGTGATCAATATTGTATTGTGAAGTATGTTTGCAAAATTTTGAAGTATAATGTATACAGGCATTTGAATAATTGCAATTCCTCTGTTTCCAGTTTTTGTTCATGTTTGATTTAAAATTCAAAACCTTTTAATTTAATCTTTGTTTAGACTTAAGTTTAAATAAAACTTGTTTGTTTCATTTCAAGCTTTAGTTAGGATTCAACTTAAGTTAAACAACTTATTTATTTTTCTGGAAATTAAGAAACATAAGCCAAACTTCAAAATTTGAAAATTTTCAAACATCTTAATCTTCGAATTCAGGATTATAACTGAGTCCTTATGATAAATTATGATTTTTAAAGCAAAATTTATAATTTTTAGACTTGGAAGTTAAGACCAATTCGAGTTTGTTTAAATCTTGTTCTGTCTTCAATTCTTGGTGATTCTTGGGTTCATTATGGTCGAGACAGTTGCTAGTGATGGAGGGACGAAAGTGGATGCTGGGAAAAATAGTAAGATGGTGGTCAGACCTCGGTGGCGACGGCGGTGGGGTTTGGAAATTTGTAAACCTAGTTTTTTTGTAGTTTTGTTTTTGGTTTCGTTCGTCGGCTAGGATTCACCGAGTGCTACGAGATTTGGAGGGTTGGTGGAGCGAGTATTAGGGAGTAGATGGCTGGAGTTTTAGGCGAAACGGTGGGAGGAGCTCGGAGAACATGACGTTGACAGTTTTGGGGGTGTTGAGGCTAGCGTGTTTTCCAGGTTTTGATCTTTACTCGAATTTGCGTTCGAGTCGAACTGGAGGGGGTCTGGTGGTCGGGATCGGAGCTTTGGATGACCTTCGACTTGCTCGAAGTATTAGTGGCGAACGGAGGCGTACATGTGCACACGAGATAGTTTGTGCCTAGGATTGTGAAGTTGGGAAGAAGAAGTTACCCGGTACTTTGGTTAATTGGGTGAGAACAGGGTTTTCGCATGTGTGACTCGAGTGATTACTCGAAGACGATAGGGGTTGGTCTCGGAGCAGGAACAAGGGTGTCTCGAGTAGAAAAAATTGTACAGGTTTTAACAAAACCTGCTCCTGTTTTATTTTGAATTTAAAACTGAATCTTAAAGTTCAAAAGCAAAAGTTTAACTGTGTTAAAAATTTAAGTTCAACATAACTGAAGTTTAGTTTGAACACTTAAGTTAGGAATAAATAAGATTTAAAAAAAAAATTTAAACTTGTTTATTTTACTTTGAAGTATTTAAAAAGAAAAAAAAAGAATTTGCATTTAAACAATGGGATTTTTGACTTGTAAAGAAAGGACTTAGACCAGTTGAATCAAATTTTGGAATCTGGAACTAAATCTAAATTTGATTGAGTTTTGGGGATAAAAGGAGTTTTTGAATTTAAATTGTTCTAAATAATTTGAATGATTCAATTTAATTAGAATTTAAATCTAAAAGTGTAATGTGTAAAATACACTTAAATGATAATGGAATCATTAATAAAGGAATTAATTATCTTAGAGATAATTAAGGTAATAAAATGGTTTAATTAATAAGTGAATTTAAAGAGTGATTTACTTAATTTATAAATAAATAATTTAGATTAATTTATAAAATTAAAAATGATTAATAATAAATTAATCTAAGATAATTTGTTAAGAAGGTAAATGAGGAAATATTAGTAATTAATGGGGATGATTAACTAGGGATTATTAAGAAATTAAAATTTATGTGATAAATTTTGATAATTAAATTTATTTATTTAAAATAATCGATTGTAATTGTTAATTACTTAATGAAAATAAATTAAGGGGTTAATTAAATTATGTAATTGGCTTAAAGGTTGATTTAACTAATATGATTAATTAAGAATAATTTAATTAATTAAAGTATTGATAAATTTATCTATATCAATTGATTTGTAATTAATAAATCAGAATTGGATAATTAATTCATAAGTAATTTATTTGATTTGAAATAAATTGAATTAATTAAGATTAAACGATTAATTAATCCTGCTTATAAATGATTATTTTAATACTTGACCTTAATACTCATGGATGATTGTATTGTATGAAATGCCTTGGATTGATTGTCCTATTTGATCTGTGATATTTTGTTCTGTAGATTGAGCCGTGTATGATTATTCATTTATTTACGTTTGTATATTATCTGTGAATCTGTTAATGAGCGATAAGCGTTATGCTTATATCGCTTATCACCTATATTTCTGTGTTTTAATATGTGATGATTGAATGATGTTGCACTATTGTGTTAAACCCCTTGACCACACTTACACACACACCAATTTGGATTTCACGAGGAAATCGATTAAGTCACAGATTTTTGAAAACGATTTTAAATAGACAATCTGAATTCAAGTGTTTTGAAAATGGATTGGGTTTAAAGTGAAAAGCAATTGAAATGGAATTTCAAAAAATGAAATTATTTTGAATAACTTGATTAAGATTTGGAATTTAAATATTTTGATTTAAATTTGAATTCAATATTTGAAATTGAATTCTATGACCTGGAAACTAGGAACTAAAGATGTTATACCAGTTTATATGGGTTAAACTATTTTAAAGGTATTTGGTTTGGGAATTTGAATATAAATTCAAAGGCTTTAACTCATGTAAATAAAATTGGATCTTTCTGAAATGAAACTATTGTTTTTAAATAATAAAAGCTTTCATATAGGAAGTGAAATAATAAAAGCTTTCATTAGGAAGTGAACTTCCAAATTGTGTTAAAAAGGATTTCAAGTTAAAAATGAAAATGATTTCCCAAGTCATGGAAACTGTTTGGAAACTATAAGATAAATCTTGATTTAAAGATTTAAATGAATTAATCCAATTAAGATGAAATTGTTTTGAAATCCGAGAATGAATCTTTGTGAAAGTAGGTGAACTTTATGAAATAAATCTTTTGTTTAAAAGATTTGAAATGGTAATTGGTTTAAACCATTTGAAAGTAAATTTTGAATTATTAAGTTGTGACTTAATTGAAATCCCATATCCATATGTTTTAAATATTGCACTCACTATTCGGTTTAGCCGGGGAAAGACCTTTGTGTCGTATAACCCATTCTGAATATGTGATTCGACGTTTATGGATAGCCTTTGAAGACCGGTGGTGAAGACCGGGTGTTTGCGAAAGCGATATGATGACCTATCGATTGTCTCTGCACCGAGTCGCGCCGGTATAGAGATTCCCTAAGTGATGGGAAGTCCGATCGGGATTGTAAATGCCCGGATTGCAAGGACTTCTTTGGAAGTGCCTTCGGTTCTGTTCGAACCCAGAACAGACTTGTATGGATTGTATGTCTGACATTACAAATTGAGATATAAAACAGATTTCTTTCAAATATATTTCCGTTGGTGGCGGAGAATTTATTCTCTTAGCTTAATGCCCTTAGAGGTTATGTAGTTGAAGGGTATCAGCGATATATTCCCAATTTGGTAATGTGGCATGCTGAGTGATGCTGATCATTTGTTGATCAAAGCGTGGCTTTTGTATAAAGCGTAGCTTTGTGGACGAGACTTTGTCGGACCTCACACCCTGGAATGGTCAAAACAGGAAAGATGCAGCAGGGTTATTGCGAGTAGCACCCCTTAGTGTATGTGCATTTCCTTCTGGATAGAAGTGGTATCATGGTATGGAGCCCAGATACTTAACTTATGTTGATATCGCAGATATATATTTGTATTACTTTATGATTTGTTGCTGGGGCCCCGGTTAAAGGGGGGTTACAAGCGGGAGATGGCATACTCGTGTCAGTAGTTACCCAGTTAGGGGTAACCCGACCTTGTATTGGCAGAGATCCGGTTTGGTTCTCGGGAACGTCCTTTCAGAGGCGTTCTCATGTGGCAATGGGAAGTTCTTTGGCCTGACCATTAGTTGGAAATCCAAAGAAACAATACGAATCCTGTACAGTTTTAGTTGTATAACCTGCCATGGAATGTGGCGGTAACCTGCTATTGAACATGGTAGCTATAGTAGGCATAAGTGCGAAATGCCTATGCTGGCTAAGATTTATATTCTACTTTCGAAATGTTTCTGCACTTTGCACTTATAGTAATAATATCAAAAGAATTCGCGTATCAAGCATATTTGACTATCATAAGGAGAAATCTCCTCCGATTCTGCGTTTGCATTGTGTGTGTGCGGGAGGCCTTATGGTAGTCTCATTTTCTAAAAGCAATGCGAATCTAATTTGAAATTCTCTTGCTGTTTGTTTTTAAAAGATAAACTATTTTTTTTACTCATACCAGTCCCATGAATGATCCGGAGTTTATTGTTTCTTTCCTAAACTCTGGGTGCTCAAAATTTTCTACATGAGCAGTTTAGAGTTGGGTTTTTCAGATTGTTAGTTTCAGTGAATTATCTGGAGCTAGTTCAGTCTTTGGATGTGGACAAGACTTGCTTGTCTTTGCATATCGTGATGTTGAGACGAGCTGCTGCTGCTGGAGTTCTCTTTTGAAGACTATCTTAGAGTTATATTGTTCCACCGCTAGATGTTATCTATTTTCCTTTTCCGCTGCTATTTTATTGTATCATATCTCTGATGTATATTGATATCTATTGGATCATCTGTTGTATCAGATATTGTATCAAAGCTGTATATCACTGTATTATTCTTTTATTCTGCTGTGTTATTTACTTAATGTTGTTATAAGCTCCGGCGAAATGGATTTGAACGGTCGAATCTATGGCATTCGAATACGATATGAAGTATGGATGTCGATTTTCGAGCGCGAAAAATCCCGTTCGTCACATAATTAGTTTTAGTTCATGTTTTCTTGTTTGCTTCAAGTTCTATCCATGAATTTTCCTTTATTTTAGTTAATATTATATTATTTTATGTAATGTTGACTAGAATCATTAATGAAATTTTTTCTTTCCTGTTATTCAACTTCACTTATCTCTGTAATTGCTTGTTTTTATATTATACAAATATTAGTTGCATAGGCTTGTTCATAATATTCAAAACAAAGCAAAGTGTCAGTTTAGGTAGAGGCATGTCGACATTCCCCATCCCCCCATGTCGACATGCAATGGGTAGAAAGTAGTTGCACTTTCAAATTTTAATTCATATAACTAACTTGTATCTATTCATTTTAAACGACTTTCTACCCCTATTCTTACATGTTTATTCCAGAATAAATTATCAAACTTCATTTCTAGTTACTTCCTTTCATATTTCTTCCTATTTCTTGAATTATGGCTTCTCCAATTAAGAATCTAAGTGATAATCTTAAATAAACTCTCACTTCCTTTAAGAATGTCCTTACATTCATACTTTGTAATCAGCGCCACTTAAAATTGAGTCAAATGCAGATGATCAAGGAGCAAGAGAGACATTTCGGCGCCCTTCGTTGGTTGATCTCAGCTCTTAACAAGGACGATCTCGAAGGAAATCCACCGGTCACTCCCGACAAAGATAAAGAAGAATGGGATGCCATCAAAGTAGACCCTATCTTTGGAGAAGATGGATGTGTGGAAGAACCAAGGAATGTCTACTCATTCTGTATGTTATTTGTTTGATTTGATTGGTGTGTTTTAAACTTGATTGACTTGAATTATTTAAAACATTTGGTGTGGTTTGTATATATGGTTGAATTGAATAATTACCGTAAATATGATTGGATGATGATTGATTTACTTCTGGATTACACTTATGATTACATTCATGATCACATTTCACATTTATGATAACATTTCATACTTATGATCACACTTAGCACTTATTACACTTATATATGGATTATTCTATTGTATTATAGTTGATTATCTTATATCAAGTTCAGGGAATATATTAGTAAGAAGTTCAAAGGTGGAGAAGTTATAAAATAGTAGTTGACTTGGAGTAAGGGGGAGTTATGATTAGAGTAAGGGAGAGTCAGGGAATAAGGGGGAATTATGATAGGAGTTATGATATGGTAAGTATATTTTATAAATACAGGTTGTCATGATCAAAAAGGGGGAGACTGTTAAGAACTGAGATGTTGGTTTTGACGACAACAACCTTTTTAGCTTATCTTATTGTAAAATATATACTAACTCTATTGTCTAGATAGATATGTATGCAGGGAATGATTACTGAAGACTGATCATTATAAATACTCAAGACTCAAGATTCGAAATAGAGATATCAAGATTGAAGACTCTAGAGTATCAAGATCAAGATTTCAAGATAAATGTCTAGGTTTTGTTAAAACTTCATAATAGCACGGAAGTCTTCATTCCAAATTTCATTTGGAATGTAACCCATTTCTATCTTCTTAATGGCTTACAAACCCATGACAAGTAGCTTACAAACCTACGACAAGTGGCTTACAAACCCACGAACATCCTAGTTTTGTACAAGTTCTCGAGTCGTGATGTGATGAAATATTCTGCAGAAAGAAGCTTGCAAAACTACTTCAAAATGGTTTTTTAAGAGTGATTTTCAAAACTGTTTTTTATTTTCAAATTTTCTAGCTTTAAAAAAATTATCTTTTCAAATGATTTTCAAAAAGATGTTTTAGCCTTAAAATATTCATTGTTTTTGTTTTTAAATAAACTCTTATTTTAAACTTCGTTTGTTTTTAAACTATCTTCTGATTTTTAAATTATATATATATATATATACACACACACACACACACACACACACACTTAAGATTTAAAACAAAATTTATATATACATTCTAAAATTATTTTTTTCTACTCTTCTTTATTTTAAAACATAGGAAAATTAGTTTGTTTTACTACAGAATCATTTCGTCTTGTTTTCCTTTCATACCATTTTCGAAACAAATTTTACATTGTTTTTTAACTAAGGAATGCCGACATCATGGGATACCCCATGTCGACATGGTGGCCATTTAATTCAAAAGTTTCAATTTTCAAAAGAAGTGTCTATTCATTTGAATCTCTTCATGAATGGTTATTTTTTGCACAAAAAATGGGCAAACACCTCCAAGTCGTATGATTTAGTCGATTTTATGTTGTTCTTAGTGATTTGGGTGATTTATGCAAATATATAAAAAGCAGGGACTAAACTATAAAAGACACAAATATTTATAGTGGTTCGGCCAGAATGTGCCTACGTCCACTTCGTATGCTATTCTCCTTCACTATCCGGATTACAAGTACAAAGCTTTGATTACAAGTGTATGAAAGTCGTTTAAAAGTTCTGTCCATGCTTGATTTCTCCCTCCTGTCTCCCTCATTGTTGTACCCCTACCCTTCTATTTATAGAGTGAGGCTGGGGGTAGGGGTCTTGGATGTATGTAGTTGCTGGTGGGCCTGGGCTGACGTGATCTGGCCTGGCAACGTTGGTCCGGTAATGTTTTGGTTCGGTGGTGAGTGGGGCGTGGATTGGTCCGGTAGTAAGTGGAGCGTGATCGGTCCGGTGGTGAGTGGAGCGTGATCTGGTCCGGTAGTGAGTGGAGCGTGATCTGGTACGGTAGTGAGTGGAGCGTGATTTGATCCGGTGGTGAGTGGAGCGTGATCTTGTCCAGTAGTGAGTGGAGCGTGATCTGGTCCGGTAGTGAGTGGAGCGTGATCTGGTCCGGTAGTGGGAGTAGGTGATCTGGTTCGGTAGTGCCTTTATTCGGTCGTGCCTTGGTTCGGTCGTGCCTTGGTCCGGTGGTGAGAATAGGCCCAAAATTTCCCCCCAAAGTGGGGGCATATGCCTGCATATGTTGCGCTTTGTTTTAGATCATTCAGTTTGGGCACTTTCATTCGGCCCAAGTGCCGAACCAGTTGGTCCGGTCATCCTACGCTCGCCTATAAGTATGAGCTTCACGCCTCTGTTATTCTTTATTGTTTGAAATAGCCGAACCAAACTTTTGTCTGCCGAATCAATCATATCACCGAACCAGATTTTACTACCGGACCAGGTGAGGCTTTCTTCTACCGAATAAACTTTATGCTTGAACTACCGAATGAACTTTAGGGAGTATGAGTGCCGAATGGACTCTTAGCCTCGAACTACCGAATGAAACTTAGGGAGTACGAGTGCCGAATGGGATTTTAGCCTCGAACTACCGAATGAAACTTATGGAGAATGAGTGCCGAATGGACTCTTAGCCTCAAACTACCGAATTATACTTAGGGAGTATGAGTGCCGAATGGGCTTTTAGACTTGAACTACCGAATGAAAATTTTGTGCTTTGAATTATGAATGAGATTCCAGACTGTATGTACTTGTTTGTTTATATCTCTATATTCCTGGCTCTAACGACATGCTTTCTCGTGTTGCAGATAATGTCTCATAAAGTAGAAACTCGCTCTGATAAGAAGAAATTCAAGGACAAAGGAGAGTCCTCCATAGTGCCCACAGTCCAGGCAGAATCAGAATGACATGGATCAACCTCGAGATCATTAGTAGACGGGTACGGTCCTCATGAGCTCTTGAACTCACCGCCTGACTGCTTTTCCAGCTCCCTCAAAGATGAGCAGCTTGATGTTATATCTAGATCTTTTGGGATTGACAGAGCGCATATGATGTTTCCAGGGAAAGGAGTGATGCCGTATAACCCCCCTGAAGGATATTTTGCTTATAGTAGATATCACTGCATGTGCGGAGCCATTCCTCCGATCAACGCTTGGATAGTCAGCTTCATCACATACTTGAAGGTGGCCCCTTTCCAACTTCAGCCCAACTCCTATGCCATATTGGTGAGTCTTTTTATTATCTTCCAGAGAAAATACGAGCGTCCCCCTTCCAACCGGGAGATCCGGTACCTGTTCAACTTGAGAGGCTATAAGAAGGGGTCTCCATATATTAGCTTAGAATCGGCCGTGTCTTTCAAGCCAGTCCTGGACTTATATTCAAAATTTAGCATGTTCAGGAAGGAATGGTTCTTTGTCAAGGATGACTCTGTTTCTTTCCACCGCTTCAGCTCTGGCTGTAAGTTGAATCTCATTTATAATTTCCGCTCTTTACAATGCTCCTCCTTATGTGCTTTATTTCTTTATAGCGACAGGTGGCTTTGCGGTTGTAGAGAACGATCGTTTGGTTCAGATGGCTGCGGAAATAGAAGCCATTCCGGAAAACGAGAGGGCAACTTCTTATTTGAACATGAATGCTACTCTTTTGGGGCTCAACTTGATTCTTCCATGCCAGTCTGTAGTCAAGCAAAGAGACATAGTTGAGGAGAGGGCCGCCAAATCTAAAGGAGGGGCTACAACGAAGAGCGGGAAAAGGAAACCCTTTTCGAAACATTCAATTGCTGGGGGGAAGAAACATAAGAAGTCCGATGGACCCTCCCCCAGCACATGTCCAGACATCCCGGAGGAGGAAGATGTGGAGGAGGAAAGAGGCGAGGATGAAGGAGGTGAGGTGGAGAGTGGAAGTGGTGGAGAAGGTGATGGTGATGGTCATAGCGATGATGGTGGCGACGGACAGAGTGGCGATGGCACTGGGGCTTTGTCTTCTAAGTAAGCAGGTGTTATTTAGGAGTGGACAGATGATGCTTTCCGCCTAGCTTTTGAAGGGTTGGAGGAAGGATCGGCTTTAGTGGAGAAGTCTAAGAAAGCTGACAAGGCCGAGGCCGGCGCCGATTCATCTTCTAAGAGCGCTTCAGCTGAGGCAATTCCTGCAATTCAAGGTGAATTTTTGACTCCTGCAGACTCCATTTATGATAAGGATTTAGGAATATTTTATGGTCAGCTCCCGTCCTGGAATGAGATCCAGGACTTATTGCAGTATCCTACTCCTCCCCAGGGTTTGTATGGCAAAAGCGTCTCTTTACTCTTCTTAACTTGATATATTTCTTGAATTATAGTTCAATGTCTGCTTGTAACGCTTGGTTTTTACCCCAGAAGCGGGTAAGGCGGCCAAGACATCAGATGTTTGGCACCGTTTTGAACAATACAAACTTCTCAAGGCTTCTATTAAACCAAAGCTTCCGACTAATCGCCCTGGAGACGTAGTCGGCTATCGCCCTCTTCTTGGAATTATCGAAGAGGACGTTCAAAGGAAGAAGAGGAGTCGTGCTTTGTTTGAATCCCCACCTGGTCCTCAGTCTCCAACTCAGCTTCTTCAGGATACCACGGAGGATAATATTGAATTTATACCTTCTCCACACCTGTATGAAAATCCTACTGTTACCCGGATAAGTCATCTCGACTTGGCTCGTAATCCGTTTGCAGGTCATCCAGATCTAGATCCGAGTTCTCGTGATATTACCTTTGATGAGGCTACCGGTGAGCACTTTCTCCCCCATAATCCTATGGTGAGAGTATTGGATGAAGCTAAGTCCCTGGACCTCGATTTGCTTACCACTCGGGTTGTAACTTTGGGGGACAAAGCTAAGGCAAATATTGACTGGGTTGCTGAGGAAACCAGAAAGATGATGGGGCATCATGCCCGACTGGTCAAGGCTGGAGAAGAAATTGGGAGTGCTAACATTCGACTGCGGCTAATGGTTTTCGACCAGGCCAAACAACTTGCTGATCAGGCCATCCAGATCTCTCAACATGAGGCCGCCTCAAGACAACTAAAGGAAACCATGGAAAAGGCCAGTCGAGCAGAGTTGCGGAAAATGGAGGCTACTTGTAAGGGACGGATTGATATGGCTATCGCGACGGTGGATGTGGTCCGAAAAGCGGATCTCAAGCGGGTACAGGAGTTATCCAGGAAACTTGAAGCCGCAGAGCTTACTCAAACCAAGCTGAAATAGGAGGTGGAGGCAATGAGGAAATCCTTTCAGGCTGACTGCTCGCGATACCAATTGGAGAGGGATGCTGCTACTGTAAAGTTGTTGGCTTCTGAGGATCGAATAAGGGGAGTTCGAGGAGAATGCGGGGATAATGGATGAGATGCTTCAGGACATATACTTTCGCACTTGGAAACAGGGCAACTTATCTTGGATGGATGATTATCCCCGAGTCATGGCCAGGATTTATATCAGGGCCCTGGAGGAGGCTAAGGCCAATGCAGATAAGGAGGGTGGCGTGGCCTTTAGAATGGATGTGGTCACGGCTTAATTCACCAAGGAGGAGAAAGCGGCGGTGAAAGAGGGTATGCGGCTGCTTACTGTTGAGGAGGTTGGTGTGCAGTTAGAGGATGATGATCAAGGAGAAGATGCTGGTAAGTCTTCCCTTTTAGCTTCTCGTAACTTGATTGCTTATTATTTTATGACTATTAATGGATTCTCTCCCAAATGGGACAGGCGGGACCGCTGGAGCACCAACCACCTCTGGTTAACATGTTAAGAGTTCCAATCCCGCGGTCAAGGAGTTCTCGGAGGGCCAGTAGGATAGAGGTAAAGCTCCGACGTAGCCGATTCCTTGACTTGATCTGGATATCTTTTGGTTTGTTTGACATTACTGCCTATGTCAGTCCCAACACATTCGTGTAACCTTTAAGCTGTAATTGTGTTATTGGTAACGAACGACTTTACTATGTAATTTCAAAATTAGGCTGATTCTGTCATATTTGAATGCTTTTGTCATTTTGGTGTGTTGCATAAGAAATACAGCTGTGCACACGCATGTGATTTTATTGTGTTTGATGTCAAGTTCTTGCTTAAAACATAATTTCATATCTTGCAATATTAGTGTGATGTGTGAATAAATTATAGCTACGTATTCATATACAAAAGAAGAAAGTATCGCCCTTCATGTTTTAGTTGTAGATGGTTGCTTTGAATGCTTTGTATGACTGAGTATGGGATGCAGCTGAGTGACCTGTCATCCAATTGTGAGTTCCTGTCCCCATTAGTGAGCATCTCCTATTTAGTGTCCTATACTTTAGGGATCGTTATACAGGATAGGAGGAAAGTTTTTAAATAAAATAGAAATATAAGAAATAGTAAAACTTCCAATCACAGAAGGCCTGCGATGTGCTTAAAGTTCATGAAAAACGGGTTTTGTTGTCACTTTCCCTAGCTGTGGGTCTTGGAGACATTTGTCACCCATCTTACGCCTCCGCGGGGAGTTTCTCTTTTTTACCACAGCCGTACTTAAGACACTCGGAGCCGAGATCGTGCATAGTAACTACCCAGGCCATTATGGCCCGTAATTATGGGTATTATTCGATTTACCGTGGTCGGCTAGCGTGGGTGCCAATCGTCAACTGTGAACTACCCCTGGCTAGACACACCTTATGTTGGGGTTTAAAGTAGGTTCACGGTTGCCGGCGAGCCGAACGCCGTAATGAGCTGCCTAGGCTATAGTCGGCCTACTCGGTGGCTTATAATCGGCTCATTACAGTTGGCTTTAAGGGCCGATCGTGAGCAATGAGTTAACACGCAACAGAGGAATGCTGGAGCAAAAGTGTCCCATTGGCGAGGGCATAGATTCGTATAGTACCTGTTAGGTCTTGTCCAGGTGAAGTCGCGCTGTGACGTGTCTTGAATGGAAATGCCATTACATTGGATTTTGCTCAACAGAAAAGGATAAAGTTAACAAGCAGCCAAGATATAAAGGAACAAGTTAAAAAAGAGACAAGTTTTTAAAGTGGTTCGGCACGAAAATGCCTACGTCCACTGATTCTCTTTGTTAATTCACTTCATATGGGCAGTACAAGTTAAGAAAAGTATCGACGAAGGTGTTGGATGTTCCATGCCCTCTGGAACACCTCTCCGTCCACTGTTGACAAAATATAAGCTCCGTTGTGGAGATCTTTATGAATTACATATGGTCCGTCCCAGATTGGATCTAGTGCTCCGGGGCGCGGGAAGACTCGCTTGAGGACAAGATCTCCTTCTTCTAAGCTACGATGCTTGACTTTGGAGTTGTATTGTTCTTCCACTTTTTGCTTGTGAGCTGCTGCTTTGAGTGCTGCATCGTTTCTTCTCTCTTCAATTAGATCCAAAGACATGTGAAGGAGTTCTTCGTTCTCTTCTGGGTTATAATGGATCCTACGGTGGGAAGGCACTACAGTTTCGACTGGGAGCATGGCCTCCGATCCGTGTGCCAAAGAGAAAGGAGTATGCCCCGTTGATGTTATGAAAGATGTGCAGTAGGCCCAAAGTGCCATAGGAAGTTCATCCACCCAAGCGCCTTTTGACTTTTCAAGTTTCTTCTTGATTAGAGTTTTGAGAATTTTGTTGACAACTTCGACTTATCCATTTGCCTAGGGGTAAGTTACAGATGAGAAGCTTTTGTGAATTCCGTGCTTTTGGCACCAGTCGGCGAAATCTTCGCTGTCAAACTGAAGTCCATTGTCCGATATGATTTTGAGTGGAACCCCGTACCTGCATAGAACATTTTTGATCAAGAAGTTAATAACTTTTGCCAAGGATATTTTATTTAGAGGTTCCGCTTCAACCCATTTGGTGAAATAGTCGACTGCCACTATAGCATACTTGGCTCCGCCTCGGCCCACCAGCAGTTCGCCAATCAAGTCAACTCCCCATACTGCAAAGGGCCAAGGGCTGGTCATTTGAGTGATCTCATTTGTTGGTAGTCGAGGAATCTTAGCAAACTTCGGATATCTGTCACATTTTTTGACGAAGTCTAAGGCGTCTTTGTTTAAGGTGGGTCGTAAATACCCATATCAGAGTATCTTCTTTGAAGAGTCTGCCCTCCAGTGTGATCTCTACAGCTTCCTTGATAGATGTTTGATAAGATTTCCTTGGCTTCCCTTCCAGCGACACACCTTAATAAGGGGTTAGAGAAGCCGCACCGATAGAGGATGCCTCCTTGTATTGTGTAGCAAGAAGCTCTCCTCAAGATTTTCTTGACTTCGTTATGCCCATTGGGCAGTGTGCCATCTTGTAAGAATTTTCGGATGGGAGTCATCCAAGTTTCCTCTTCGATTGCAGTTATCAGATTCACTTGCTCGAAACTCGGGGTTAGTTGCTTTGAGATGGCCACTATTCCGGAAATGGTGCCGTTTCTCATGCTAGCTTGCTTTGCCAGTTCGTTGGCCTCTTGGTTCTCTTCTCGAGGAATGTGTTTGATCAAATAGTGATCCAATTGATCGAGTAGCAGCTTGGTCTTCTTCAGATATGCTGTGAGTCGTTCTCCTCGAGCCTGAAATTCTCCTAGTATTTGATTTACAATAAGTTGCGAATCACTATGAAGGCATAGAGAACCGACTCCAATCTCTAGGGCCAGTTCTAATCCAGCTATTACTGCTTCATACTCCGCATCGTTGTTGGTGGCAGCAAATTCCAACCTTAGAGCATGATGTAGCTTCCTTCCCCTGGGAGTGATTATTACAATACCTGCCCCCGAGCCTTGTTCGTTTGATGCTCCATCCACAAAGAGATTCCACTTGATGTCTTCTGCTATTTCAGATTGCTCTTTACCTTCGTTGGCAGTGAATTCGGCAATGAAATCGGCCATGGATTGTCTCTTGATGGTGGTGCGAGGATGGTAGGTGATATCATATTGACTCAGTTCAATGCACCATTTAAGTAGTCGACCAGAAGTGTCAGGACGATGGAGTACCTGCCTTAGTGGTTGATCGGTTAGAACTTTGATGGAATAGGATTGGAAATAGTGTCGCAGTTTCCGTGATGTGATTAATAAACAGTATGCTAGCTTCTCAAGTTTAGGGTATCTGGCTTCTGCCCCCGTAAACCTCTTGCTCACAAAGTATACTGGCCGCTGTGCGTGGTTGTCTTCTCTCACCAAAGCGGCGCTCAGAGCATGAGATGACACAACAAGGTATATGTATAGCTCTTCGCCTTCGTTTGTGGTTGAAAGTACTGGTGGCCTCTGGAGGTGTTCGATTAGGTTGAGGAAGGCTGTTAAGCATTCGTCAGTCCATTCAAACTTTCCTTTGTCTTTCTTTAGAGCTTCGAAGAAAGGGATGCACTTGTCAGTCGCTTTAGAGATGAATCTTCTTAGGGCGACCACTTTCCCATTTAGGCTTTGCATTTCTCTTCGAGTGGAAGGTATCCTGATATCTCTCAGAGCTCGGACTTGTTCGTGGTTTTCTTCAATCCCCTTGGCATGGACGATGAATCCCAAGAACTTTCCTGATGATACTCCGAATGAGCACTTTAGAGGATTCAGCTTCATTCGATATTGGCGAAGTACTTGAAACATCTCACCCAGGTGGCTTACGTGATCGTTGGCTTTCCTCGATTTTACTAGCATGTCATCCACATAAACCTCCATAGTTCGTCCTATCAGTTCCGCAAACATCTTGTTGACGAGGCGCTGATAGGTAGCTCCGGCGTTTTTAAGTCCAAAAGGCATTACTCTATAGCAGTACAATCCCCGGTTAGTGATGAAACTAGTGTAGTCTTGATCGGGGGCGTGCATAGGAATTTGGTTATATCCTGAGTATGCATCCATGAAAGATAAGAGTTCATGCTCGACTATGCTGTCCACCAGCTGATCGATTCGGGGAAGTGGGAAGCAATCCTTCGGGCAAGCGTCATTTAAGTTAGAGAAGTCAATGCATGTTCGCCACTTCCCATTAGCCTTTTTACTAGTACTGGGTTAGCGATCCACTCTGGGTAGATGGCTTCTCGTATGAAGTTATTGGCAAGCAAGTTCCTTACTTCTTCATCGAGGGCTGCTGATCGTTCTGCCCCCATACTTCTCTTTTTCTGCTTTGCTGGCACCTTGGTAGGATCGATGTTTAGTACGTGGCATGCCACGTCTGGGGAGATTCCAGTCATGTCAGCGTGCGTCCATGTAAATACATCCAAGTTGTGGCAGAGAAAATCAATGAGTTGATCCCTCAATTCTTCTCTTAGCTGAGATCCGATTTTCAACAGTCTACTTTAGTCGTGTTTGTCTACAGATACAAACTTCATAGCCTCCGCAGGCTCGGCGGTGGCCTCCTCCTCTTTGTCCTTGGTGTCTAATTCATTGAAAGGGTCACTGGTATATTGAAATGGAGGGGCTTTCTTTAGTTGTTATGCTTCCAAGTTTTTCATGCAGAGAGTAGCCTCTGCATTCTTCCCTTTATCCTTCCTGCGATTATTGCGAAGTTCAGTTACATAGAAATCTCGAGCGACGTCTTGATCTCCCTCTACCTCCCCTATTCCATTGTCTGTTGGAAATTTCATCTTCAGGCACCACGGGGCCAGGACAATTTGGAAGTTAGACAAGGTTGGTTTTCCTAAAAAGGCGTTGTAGGCCGAGTGGTTATCTATTAGCACAAATGTTTTTTTCCGCACAACGGAGCGGCGGTGACTTCCTATTTCAACAAAGAGGTCCAATTGCTCGAGGGGCATCTTCTCATCTCCAGTGAAACCGTGTAGTGGTTTGTTGCAGGGAGACACATCCTTCATTGACAGCTTCATTCTGTCGAAAGCATGCTTGAATAGGATATTTAGTGAGCTTCCAGTGTCTATTAGAATTCGGAAAACTTTGGCTGGGCCGAACCGGACAAAGATGACCATAGGATCCATGTGAGGGTACTGCCTTCCTTCTAGGTCATGCCTATTGAATGTAATGTCATCATTCTCTTTTCGCTTCGGGTGGCGTTCTTCCATAAAAGAATTAACGCAGCCTTCATTGTTTCTACGTGACTTTCCGTATCTTTCCATCTCTGTCCAGTTTCTGTCGGTGATGTGTGGTCCTCCCGATATGGTATGGACCACTATCTTCTCTTGACTGGAGCCGCTGGTGTTGCGATTTCCCCCTCTTGTTTCTGGGTGGGGTAGCCATAGGTTCTCATTGGTAGGAGCTGGGGTCCTGTTCTGACCTTTTACATAGCATTCCAGTCTCTTCCTTCTGATGTGTTCTACAATTAAGTCCCGGAGATGATTGCATTCATTGGTATCATGCCCATGAGATTAGTGGAAGCGGCAGAACTTTCCAAACTTAATTGCGTTATCTGATTCCTTCTTGTACGGGGGGCGTCTGTATTTAACTTCGTCTTGGGTGGCCAGGAAGATGTTTTCGATTATTTCGTTCAAAGGAGTGTACGTGTGTCAAATCTCGGTCCTGGCCGATATAGACGTTTTTCTCCCTTTTTTCCCCCAGCATTGTCTCTAGAGTCATTTCTTCGAATGTCCTTTGCTACAGCGGGTGTGTCGCCATGAGCTGCCTTGGTTTGTTGCCTTGTCTGTCTTTCAGTGGCAGCGTCTTCAAGTCTCATATATCATCAGGCTTCATGGAAGAAATCGGGTAAGGTAGCTGGTTTTTCTTTCGTTAATCTTCTAGAAAACTTAGTATTCGGATGCACACCACTACAGAGGGCCGTTAAGATAAGTTTCTCATCGACATCTTGGACAGCGGCCGCTGCAGCATTGAATCGGGTTAGATATTGCTGCACTGTCCCTCCAGGCTTCTGTTTGATATTAGATAGGGAATAAGCATTCTTGGGTTGTTCCACATAAACGCGGAACTGGCTGATGAACTTTTCTTTCAACATTTCCCATGAGCTGATGGATCCTTGGGGTAGATGGCAGAACCAGGAGGTAGCTAGATTTGCCAAGAATAGTGGAAAGCATTTGCACAATACTCCTTCTGTGGCTCCGCTCATGAGCATATGCTGTCTGTATCTCTGCAAGTGTACAACGGGGTCATAGATTCCCTTGTAAGGTTCCATTGTTGGCATTTTCCATTCTCGGAGGGTGATGGCAATTTCGATATTGCGGGTGAAAGGGCCGGTTACCCTAGCGCCTATCCCTCGATCTCTTTGATCCTATTGGACGCACTCTCTGAACAATCGCGCCATCCTTTCATCAGAATTTGGAGCAGATAGAAACGAGTTTGGTTCTTCTCTGCGAGATTTATTCCGTCCAGATGACTTGTAGGGATGGTATCGTCTATCACTCCTAACATTTTCCAGTGGCTGCCTCTGGTCATCTGGGAGCATGCTAGGGTCAGCTAAAGTCGGCCCTTGCCTTGATCTTCTCCTGTTGGGTTCTGTTCCAAGCACTTCCTCGAGTCCAACTTCGGGCTGGACTCTAGCTTGGCCCCGTTCATTGGTGTTTCCATGGCTAGGTAGCATGACCGGCTCAGCTACAACCGACCCTCACCTAGTACCTCCCCCGCTGGGTTCGTTTCCAGGCGTTTCCTCAGGTCGGAGTTCGGGCTGAGTTCGGGATCGGCTCCTATCATTGTTGTTTCTGTTGTTAGCTTCTTCGAAGAAGAAAGATCTTTGTCGCCTCCGAGATCCTCCAGACTGGGACTCATCCCATGATTCAGTATTGTGGTTGGATTCTTCAGCATCCCTTAAGCGTGACATGAGTCGGTTCACCAAGGCTTCTTGTTGGGATGTGAAGCGGCTAGTCACTTCAACCACAACCCTGTCTAGATCTGCCCTAGTAATTGCTGCCGGCTGTTCCGTGGCAGGGGCTGTCAGATTTGCCTGATTTTCATTTGGTACTGCTGTTGGAACGGCACGATTCTCTTGGTCTGGGATCACTGGATCTAGAATACTGCTAGTTGTGACGTTCTTTCCTTTGTTAACATCTTTCTTCTGCCTGGAAGGCATGTTTTCTGAGCAATGAGCGATGCTGCTAGGAAGAAGGTTAAGTGGGAGAAGCTGAAGCTTCGAGCTCCCGCTCTCAATGAAAGCACCAAAAATGTTTGCACAAAAAAGGGGCAAACACCTCCAAGTCGTATGATTTAGTCGATTTTATGTTGTTCTTAGTGATTTGGGTGATTTATGCAAATATGTAAAAAGAAGGGACTAAACTGTAAAAGACACACAGATTTATAGTGGTTCGGCCAGAATGTGCCTACGTCCACTTCATATGCTATTCTCCTTCACTATCCCGATTACAAGTACAAAGCTTTGATTACAAGTGTATGAAAGTCGTTTAAAAGTTCTGTCCGTGCTTGAGTTCTCCCCCCGTCTCCCTCTTTGTTGTACCCCTACCCCTCTATTTATAGAGTGAAGCTGGGGGTAGGGGTCTTGGATGTATATAGTTGCTGGTGGGCCTGGGCTGACGTGATCTGGCCTGGTAATGTTGGTTCGGTAATGTCTTGGTCCGATGGTGAGTGCGGCGTGGATTGGTCCGGTAGTGAGTGGAGCGTGATTGGTCCGGTGGTGAGTGGAGCGTGATCTGGTCCGGTAGTGAGTGGAGCGTGATCTGGTCCGTTAGTGAGTGGAGCGTGATCTGGTCCGGTGGTGAGTGGAGCGTGATCTGGTCGGGTCGTGAGTGGAGCGTGATCTGGTCCGGTAGTGAGTGGAGCGTGATCTGGTCCGGTAGTGGGAGTAGGTGATCTGGTTCGGTAGTGCCTTGGTTCAGTCGTGCCTTGGTTCAGTCGTGCCTTGGTCCGGTGGTGAGAATACGCCCAACAGTTATGACCGTTACTGGTCTGTAAATAGCCTTCACAAATGAATTTTTTAACTAACTAATTTCTTATTTTCTTCACTCCTTACTCTACACAAATCCATATTCTAAAATTTCATATTTTAATATCGTGCCGAAATTCTGCCAAATTCCCAAGTGAATCAAATTTGAATCTCATTCTTGTTTGACTCACTTCCCTCTCTCGAAGATCAACGTGCTATTCAGAGTTATATGATCAATTTGTAATCAAAAGTTTATCGAGTCTCCTTATAAGGCGTGGTTGTGCTTGGAAATCAACCGGGTGATCTTGGGTCCCGTAAATCAAGAGAGTTTGCCCCAGACTCGAAGACAGGAGGGTACCTCAAAGCCTTTAGAAATTCAGGATTGTACCCTCGACATTGGTATAATAAAAATCTACACGAGGTGTTTGCCTTGGTACAGGATGGGACGTTGGGTAACCCCGCACTAGTATAAAATCCAGCTTGTTCTTTCCATTTACTGCTTTTTATTTACTTTCCGCATCTGTGTTTGATTCAGTGATTGTTCTGTGATTAAGTTTTGCATTTGTTTATGTCACAATTTTAATTTAGTCCATATAAGTTTTAGGATCCATTAAACATTATTCACCCCCCTAGTGTTAAATTAGCCTTAAGATCCTTAATCCGCACTCCCTTTCAATCGGTATCAGTGCATTGGTTTTCATATTTTTCATAATCTAAAACTTGAAAATTGTTTAAATGGCTACCAACACTGGTAATGCCAACTCTGGCACTAGTTCTTTTAACACTAACACTAGTTAATTTGTAGAAGGTCAGTCTACTATCAGTCCACCATCTTTCAATGACAATAATTATTCATATTGGGCTTGCAGAATGAAAATTTATCTACAAACAGTAGGATTAGATACTTGGAAGATCACACAAACTGAGTATGTTGGACCAACCACTGATTTTGTGTAACAACCCGTGTAAATTCGATGTTTAAAATGAATTAAATTAATAGGATTTTAATTTAAATTTAGAAAGAAACAGAAATCTTATTTATTTATATGAAAGAGAATGTTGAAATTAGATGTATCAAGGGTAATTAAAATTTACAAAATGGAATTATATATTGAAATTAATTGTAATAGTGGAAATTGTGGAATTTGGATATAAGGTTAGAAATAAGTAAATAAAGGCAAGTATTGGATTCATCAATGAAAATAAAAATTATTATTTAGTACAATCCCTTTTTATTTAACTATTGTAAGGGGCTAATTAATTGAAAGGTGAAAATTAGAAAATAGGTTCAAATTGTATGTTAGATAATAAATTGCAATAATTAAAGTCAGTAATTAATGGATTAAATGGAATACCAATTTATTCATAAAGTGAATATAAGTGGATGTAACAATTGAATAGGAAATGCTAATTATGCATAAAGTGAAGGAATGGAGCCTAGATGGAATAATTAATTGGATTTAGAATCTTAATTTTTATGTGTGCATATATTTATAGTGGGAAATAAAAGGGTAAAATAATAATATACAAGTATATTAAAGATTATATTAGTGGGTTACTAGTAAATTCACTCATTACCAATAAAGATGCCTTGATGATAATTAATGACATAATGGAAAAGAGTAAATGTATTCATTTGAATATTAATTGAAATTGGATAGGGATTTTAAGTAACAATGTTAATGCAAGGTAATTAATGCTAGATTAAAGTAAATAATAATGAATAGTGATTAATTCAAAATTTGTAACATATATTACCTGCTTATTTGTTAATGGAATTAGAATCTGTAATAAGTAAATGAATGTTACACTAATTGAAAATGAAATAACGTTCGTTTAAAAGTTGAGATATTATAGGGTCGTATTTATTAGCATTACTTTAATAATTGTGAAATCAACACGGGAAGATGCAAAGTAATAACTAGGAAGTAATACGTTATAAATTAATTATAACCTAAACTTAAGAGTAAGTAAAGGGTTGGAATTGAACCTAATCCCTTTAATTTGAAATTATTTAAATAAATTGGATTCAAAGCGTAATAAAAAGATTATTTTAAGAAATTGAAATAAGTACTATAATTGGTAAAATAATTTACATTTAAGATTTGAGATAGAAATTTGTTTAAGGAATTATAAAGTTATAAGTAAATCAAAGTGATAAAGTTTATGAATTATTGAATTTGAATCTTTAATGATGAGATAATTCGTTAATGTATAATAGTTGGACTTATTGAAATAAATGAAATCAAATTTTAATTATTACGTTAAATTAAAAATTAAGTTGAAAATTTGGAAACATTTATGTAATAATTTTAAATCCAATGGTAAACCCTCCTATTTGAAATATGAATGGAATAATCATTGATCCATTTAATTTAATAGAACTATTAGAAAGTTAATTTATAATTTTGAATTTAATGAAATTGAGAATTAATATTGAGATTTATAAATGAATCATCTAAATTTACATTTTTAAATTTGTTTAGAATCATTGTAAATGATTGAGGAAACATAAGTGATAAAAATTTTCAATTCTGAAACTGAAATATAAAATTTGGATTTATTTACAAATTCTTAATTTATTCAATTAATATAAAAATAGCCATTTTTGTCACGTACCCGGATTTCAACGAAACCAGTTTCATCGGATCCGTAACAGTGAATTATTGTAGGGTTTCAAGTTTCGTAGCGATCGGACTTGTCGTTTGATCGTACGAACGCGAAACGCCTTGAAATCGATTTAATTGAAATCAATTTGAAATGAATTTGGAAATATTGATTTCAGCATAACTTCTTCATACGATCGAATTTGGATGTGAAACTTTTTCCATCACGTTCAGAATATTTTTAAATACCTATTTTGATATATGGGTTTAACCATTTTCGTTCCGGGGTCAGAACGGGCTTTTTGGGCCACGTTTGAGGTAGCACGTATATCTGTCAACGCGATCCATCTACTCTATATCTGACCTACCTTTATAAACCTAGTTATAAACCCTAGCCCATCTATTCTCATTTGTTTGTGCGTTCATTTCATCAGTTCCTTCTCTTCTTCCAATGGCTAGAAACCCTAGATCCATGTTCAATTTCAAAAATCAAATCCGAAGCCTAAAATTTAAAATCTTCAGAAAAATTCAAAAAAAATATATGTTAAAGATCTCGACGAGCAAAATTTAATGGCGTGATTCGTTTTTCAATCCGAGTTTCAATGCGGCCGGAAATTGATAATCTATTTACGGTCGTTCATCGTGCCGGAATCAAACGGAGTCTGATCGAGAAACCCCTTCTGGGTATCGTAGAGAGCACCAAGGGAAGTCGATCGGTATGGTTCGTTTGTGATTTCGATGGTTGGATTCAGTTTAAAAATTCGATTAGGGTTTGAAGGGGGGCGGCGGCGCATGGAGTTAGGGATGGCCGGAGGTCTCGGCGAGGTGGCCGTAGGTGCGCGTGATGGTGGCAGGGACGGCGGAGCTCTCGGTTTTGGGTGGTTCGACCTGTAGATGCGGTGGTTCGTTGTCTCTCGGTGGCGGCTCATTTAGGTAGGGTTTCAAAAAGAAAACGCGTGAGGGAAAGGAAGAAGGAAGGTTGAACGATGACGTGGAAAATTTTAATATTAGGTAAGTTTTATTTAATTTTTGTTTTCAATCGCAATTTTCGACATAACTCTCACATACGAACTCCGTTTCACGCGAATTTTTTTTTGTTAGGATCGTAATAAAATTTCGGACGCTTTGACGCTAGTTTGGACATATTTGGAGACTGTTGAATTTTTGAGTTTAAATCGAATTTAAATTCGAAAGGTGGGTGTTTTAACCCACTCACAACTTCTAAAATTTCCTATGTCTGTTCAATTGATTTAAGATATGAGTAGAAATTTATTTATGACTATTTGCCATGTTTTATTCATCATCTCAGTTAAATCACATTTATTTAATTTAACTATCAATTAATTTAATTATTGCATATGAATTTGAAAGTTAAAAATTTATTTATTTGCATATAAACTGCTTGTTAAACAGTTATTAAATTTATTATTGAATATAAATTGTTAGTTAATACCTGTTATTTATTACCTGTCATATTTTATATGCTCTATATTGATGTTGTTTAAATTGGATGATGATTTTAATAAATGGATGTATGATTTTGATGGATGAATGGGTGTTTATTTATATAACATCAAGTTAGCATGCATTTCATTTCATTCGGGATTGCGGTTTGAAATAATATATAACCGTAATTTTATTTTTAATCACGGATTGAAATGATAAATATCCGTATCACTTGACCATAGGATAGAAAATTATATACAGGCACCGCGGTCTATGTATATAAAATATTTTGAATTTTTTTTCCATGGTTTGGATAGGATACGGTTTAATAAATATTAATTTTTGATATTATATAAATATTATTCTATATATATACCTAAATGGTTAAACTATTGAATTTAT
Organism: Allium cepa; assembly: GCA_030765085.1. Taxonomy (NCBI): domain Eukaryota; kingdom Viridiplantae; phylum Streptophyta; class Magnoliopsida; order Asparagales; family Amaryllidaceae; genus Allium; species Allium cepa. The sequence goes on along the minus strand of CM060930.1, from coordinate 213,203,056 downwards.
ACTATGTATAAGTTTGTTAAATAAAAATAAAAAGTTGAGTAATGGAGTTTGATTATTTATATTTTTGGTTAAATACGATTATTTATATATACCTAAATGGTTAAACTATTGATTATTTATATTCTTGGAATTGAGCGTATTTGAGAATTTAACTCCATAAGTTGATATAGAACTTATAGCTTGAAATTTTTAAAGTATGATATGTATAACTGAAATTTTATTCAAGATGAATTAAAGGAATATTTCTATTATAAATGAATTAAAGGAAATATTTAGTTAATAGGTAATTTGAGTTTTATTTAAATGATTATGGATTTAGTATGCGATATTTCAAAACTAAATAATAGGACATTTAATTGTTGAATAATAATTTTCTATCTTAAATTTTGGAAGTGTAATACTTAAAGTTTGAAATATATAAAATTTGAAGTGGTTGTGGAAATTGAAGTGAATTTAAAATGTATGGATTTAGACTTAATTTGAAAAGAATAAATTTGTGAACCCGTGTAAATTATTTACTTTTTAAAGTAATATAAAATCAACCATTTTGCATATCGTTGAATATCCAAACCATTTAAGTTTTAGAAGTTATGGTTTTAAAGCTATGAATTTTGCAGTATTATGTTTTGAAAGCTATAATTCAAATGTTGGGTTTTCACATATTATAAATTTTAAAGCAGCATGATTTTGGAAGAGAAATATATTTGAAATAAATAATATTATTGATTTGGGTTTTATAAAAATAATATCAAAAAGAGTTGTTTTTGAAATGGATAATTTTATTCTGGTTTTAAAGTATAAACTATTTTTAAAAGACCGCGGTGTTATAATAACGTTTGGTTGTTGAAGAGACCGGGATCGGAAGTTGTCATACTCTCTGCCAACTCCGAAAACCACTTTAACAACCGTTTACATGGTGAAGATTCCAGAATGAAGTAGGTTGGTGGCGGCGTTTCTTGTAAGGTAAATACGTGGACCCAACTCCCGTGAGTTGGCATAAGGTGGCTAAAACAGGAGCGATTGACGGGTTAATAAGGTAGCACCTTTGATCGGACACATCTCTTCGATATTATACTTGACTTTGTGATTGATTCGGTGGCCACTTTTGATTTTATTTGGGGGTGTGGCTCGAGGTGGGCGGTAGCTGCGCGTTACGCGTTACCACCGACCCGAAAGCATAATTGGTATATCTACCCTGGCATTGCCTAGTTGTGTCGTGTCACCTACCCTGTCGCGCCTTGTACGAGTTTGGATTTCTGCCGTAGCCCGTGTGGTATCCTCTGGTGGCTTCCCGATCAGGAGGGACTATGATATTGGATGGACTACTGGGACTATTACGTGTTAAGGGGAATATTGGGTCACTCCTTAACGCTATTTAAAAGTATATTTATTTTACTATTAGACACTATTATAATAGCACAATATACTATACAGTAAATAGTTTAACGAATCCTTAGGAGATGTAAATCCCAAGCATCTCTTGAGTTATTGCACTCATATTTATTCCTGTTAATTTAACTCACATAAGATCTTTTAGTTCTGACTCGAGTGTTTTGTCTTTTCAATTCGCTCGGGTTAGTCCGAGCGTTTCAGGATTTGAAGATTTTATTCTGGAGGACGAAGACGAAGATTGTTGTATTACTATCTACTATATTATTTCACTACACTATTAAATTCCGCTGCATAAATTATTATTCTCTGGTATGTGTACTCTGTTATGTATTGTATAAATATAATCAAAATTTGTAAAACAGCTTCATGAACTGTATATTTGATTATTTTATTTTATCCTTCCGCTGTGAGATTCTATTTTGTTTTATTTCTTCCTTGTTTTTCTTATTTACCCCATAACGATCTGCCCTTCCGTATGGTTTGAATTGGCACGTGTGTCGATTTAAAGTGTGCGAAAAGGCTGGACGTTACATCTGGTATCAGAGCTTTGGTTTAGCAATAAACCTTAGCTTTGTGGGGTTTGACTCTTTGCTAATAGGATAACAATACCCTATGGGAGTCGCGAGTGTACATATATATGAGAGAGCGTACTTGTCAGTGTTATAAAAGGTTTTATATTGTGTTAATCTGTTCTGCTTTGTATTTATAAATTCTGGTTGATACATGGGACGCTATGACATCAATAGGTATTTCTAAACACTTAATAGGATAGACCGACATAATATTTGTTTTTAATATAGGTGAATGAAATAATTTTGCCTATTATATTTTCTATATATAAAATAAAATTTTCAAATGATATCTATATTTGGCTGCAATAGATTGGTTATTTGGTAATAGAGTATATAAATAATAATAGAAATAAGATTGGAAAATAAAATAAATGAAATTTGGAAATTTAGAACTTAAATCCGGGGTTTTGAAATTTTCTCGAATAAATTTTAGAATATAATAATATTAGTTATAAGTACTTTATGATATAAATATTTAATATAATTCAGAAGAATTATTTTAAAGAGGATTTTGAAGAAAATTAGTTTTGTACTTTCCTCTCTGTCGTTGGAAAATAAATTCGGTGATGGCGGCCGCATCATCGACTTTCATTTTCGAGTTTCGAAGGGGGCAGTACACTATAGTAGTTCTACTTCGGATTCATTTTTAAAAATATATAAATTTTAAATTATTTTAAATATAATTAGAGATATATAAGTTGTAAGAATATATATATATTTATCTATTGTTTTAAAATAAATTTGAAATTTAACCCGGTATTAGATTCTTAAATTTCCGTTAATTAATTGTTTCAATTTTTGTAGTGAAACATAATTTAACTAATAATTGAAACTCTAAATAAAATAAGAGATTTAAATGCTAAGTTATAAATGGTAATTAAAGGAAATTTGAAATTTGTAACATATGAAACAAAGAGTAATATTGTTGAACATTAAATTTAATTAAAGGATGAGATAAAACTTGTATAAGCCCATTTGCATTTTCTGTAACATATATAACTTAGCAGATATAAAAAGTTGAAATGTTTAATAAAGAATGTAATGGAAATTGTACAAGTAAAAGTAGGTAATGAAGTATCCAATGAATTTGCTATTATAAATGAGAATTTAATGTTATAAACTTAAGTTATAATTGAAATTTTGCTATAAGTGAATATAATTAAAGGTAAGTAATTCAAATAGATGATTTTCAAACTTAAGTAAATAAAATGGAAATGCTAAGAAATTAAATGGGACATGGATACTATGGATAAACAAATGTAAATAAATGAGGGCATGCAATAATAAATGAATGAATAATTATAACGAAATAAAAGGAACTGGCATGACCTGAGTTGATGGAATTGAATAATCGTAAGTAATAAGTAAAAATAAATGAAGCAAACATTAATGAGTAAATGTAAATTTAAAGGGATAAATCACTGTATAAGTAAAAAGAAACTCAAACAACAAAGGTATGGAAAGAGATTTATAATAAGTTAAGTTGGTTTGTTGTTTGGATTGTTGTTGTTTGGTTATGGTTGTTTGGGTAAAATACATTAAATTTGGGTTTGGGTGAATGAATAATCTATTTAGTTTCATCTAAGACTATTGAGTAAATGATGCGCTAGTAGTTTATTCTTCATTCCGTACAATTTAAAAGTTTTGGACCCGAACAACTATTCGTTTGTTTGATTGAATGGTTGCTTTGTATTTGTTGTGTATACTGTAGTTGAAATTGATGGTTGTTGTATTGATTTGTTGTTAGTGATTGAAACCACTTAAAAATTTCACTTTATATAAATTGTTAACCCTTTGGATTTTTATAAGTGAAATACAGGTTATGGAAGCAATTGCTACTGCTTTTGGTTCCATAAATAAGCGTAACTTGCCCGACAAATAGGTACATTTCGGATTACGGTTTATAGCGATATTTTATATATTTTCCCGAGTTGGGATATATATTATATTGTAAACTATATGTTATATACTGTTATTTTGATATTAAACTTTCTCCCGAGCCTCTCCGTACAGAGGAGACTCTGCCGAAATTTTTCGTAAATTTTGGACTTAGAAATTTTTTGAAATGTTTTTCCAAACTTTATTTATTTAAGTATAAAAAGATATAATGATTATAAAACAGGTATATTTTATTTAAGGTAATAAATTTAGTAAATTATAGTTTATAAGTTAAATATTTTGAATAAGATGTATTGTTATTTAATTCTTCTTTTCCCTTCTTTTCCTTTTTGGGGACGAAAAGTTTTGAGTGAGGGAGAGTGTAACGGCCCGTGTAAATTCGATGTTTAAAATGAATTAAATTAATAGGATTTTAATTTAAATTTAGAAAGAAATAGAAATCTTATTTATTTATATGAAAGAGAATGTTGAAATTAGATGTATTAAGGGTAATTAAAATTTACAAAATGGAATTATATATTGAAATAATTGTAATAGTGGAAATTGTGGCATTTGGATATAAGGTTAGAAATAAGTAAATAAAGGCAAGTATTTGATTCATCAATGAAAATAAAAATTATTATTTAGCACAATCCCTTTTTATTTAACTATTGTAAGGGGTTAATTAATTGAAAGGTGAAATTAGAAAATAGATTCAAATTGTATGTTAGATAATAAATTGCAATAATTAAAGTTAGTAATTAATGGATTAAATGGAATACCAATTTATTCATACAGTGAATATAAGTGGATGTAACAATTGAATATGAAATGCTAATTATGCATAAAGTGAAGGAATGGAGCCTAGATGGAATAATTAATTGGATTTAGAATCTTAATTTGTATGTGTGCATATATTTATAATGGGAAATAAAAGGATAAAATAATAATATACAAGTATATTAAAGATTATATTAGTGGGTTACTAGTAAATTCACTCATTACCAATAAAGATGCCTTGATGATAATTAATGACATAACGGAAAAGAATAAATGTATTCGTTTGAATATTAATTGAAATTGGATAGGGATTTTAAGTAACAATGTTAATGCAAGGTAATTAATGCTAAATTAAAGTAAATAATAATGGATAATGATTAAATCAAAATTTGTAACATATATTACCTGCTTATTTGTTAATGGAATTAGAATCTGTAATAAGTAAATGAATGTTACACTAATTGAAAATGAAATAACGTTCATATAAAAGTTGAGATATTATAGGGTCGTATTTATTAGCGTTACTTTAATAATTGTGAAATCAATACGGGAAGATGCAAAGTAATAACTAGGGAAGTAATACGTTATAAATTAATTATAACCTAAACTTAAGAGTAAGTAAAGGGTTGGAATTGAACCTAATCCCTTTAATATGGAATTATTTAAATAAATTGGATTCAAAGCGTAATAAAAAGATTATTTTAAGAAATTGAAATAAGTACTATAATTGGTAAAATAATTTACATTTAAGATTTGAGATAGAAATTTGTTTAAGGAAATATAAAGTTATAAGTAAATCAAAGTGATGAAGTTTATGAATTATTGAATTTGAATCTTTAATGATGAGTTAATTCGTTGTTAACCCTGTTCTGCCAACGAGATGAAACTTGGGCCGACTCATCCACTTAAGGTCTTTAACGACTCGTTGGATCAACGACTCAAGGGGCTTCAGCAACTTAAGGAAAGGACCGACTCAACTGGTAGCGACTCAATTGGCTGACGAGCTAAGGTTCAAGGAAACTTAGAGGAATGGAACGACTGATGGAGGTTAACGGTTCATGAGACAGGCCGACTCAGTGAGTTACTGACTCATTGAAGTTCACGGCTCATATGAGACGACTCAAGGACTGGACCGACTCATCTACTCAAGGACTGGACCGACTCATCTACACAAGGTTCGTAACGACTCAGTGGATCAACGACTCAATGAGTTAATGCCTAAGAGGAGCAGAGTGGCTTAACTGGTTAGTGGTTTATGGGGCAGACTGACTCAGGGTTTCCAACGACTCAGGGTTTCCAACGACTCAAGGTGACTAACGACCTATCATAAGTCGCTGGCGACCTAAGCATACGAGGAACAAGCTCAATGCCATTTCATCTATGCCACTGCTAGCTGACTCGTGATATGTGAGTCGGTCACGGTTCATCCTGAGTCGGTCACGACTCATGAGTTAACAATTCCAGCCCAGAAATTTGCCTATAAATACATGGCCACCTCCAACATTCAAAGGGACTTTTGGATCATTCATTTCAACCGCCGTTACTATGCTGCATTCTGAACTACTTCAACACTTTCAAGGAACTTCACGAAGAAATCATACATGTCCAACATCAGTTCAAAGATTTGGATCGACATTGAAGTTTAGGCTACTTGTTCTAAGTCACTTGTAACTCGAAGTGTGTTGTAATCAAAGTGTAATTGCATCGACTTGTAATCAAATCGTCAATAAAGATATTCAAAGTGGACGTAGGCTCTCTTTAAGCCGAACCACTATAAAATTGCTGTTGTTTACTGCTTTTTCGCTATTATCTGCTTATAATCTGTTCCCGAGCTATCGGGTGGTGCTTTCACAATCTCACTTCATACGCCGGGGTGTTAGCGTTCAAATTTTAGCGTTAACATTCGTTAATGTATAATAGTTGGACTTATTGAAATAAATGAAATCAAATTTTAATTATTACGTTAAATTAAAAATTAAGTTGAAAATTTGGAAACATTTATGTAATAATTTTAAATCCAATGGTAAACCCTCCTATTTGAAATATGAATGGAATAATCATTGATCCATTTAATTTAATAGAACTATTAGAAAGTTAATTTATAATTTTGAATTTAATGAAATTGAGAATTAATATTGAGATTTATAAATGAATCATCTAAATTTACATTTTTAAATTTGTTTAGAATCATTGTAAATGATTGAGGAATCATAAGTGATAAAATTTTCCCATTCTGAAACTGAAATATAAAATTTGGATTTATTTACTAATTCTTAATTTATTTAATCAATATAAAAATAGCCATTTTTGTCACGGACTTGAATTTCGACGAAACTAGTTTCATCGGATCTGTAACAATGAATTATTGTAGGGTTTCAAGTTTTGTAACGATCGGACTTGTCATTTGATCGTACGAACGCGCAACGTCTTGAAATCGATTTAATTGAAATCAATTTGAAATCAATTTGGAAATATTGATTTCAGCATGACTTCTTCATACGATCGAATTTGGACGTGAAACTTTTTCCATCGCGTTCAGAATATTTTAAATACCTATTTTGATATATGGGTTTAACCAATTTCGTTCTGGGGTCAGAACGGGCTTTTTGAGCCACGTTAGAGGTAGCACGTATATCTATCAACGCGATCCATCTACTCTATTTCTGACCTACCTATATAAACCCAGTTATAAACCCTAGCCCATCTATTCTCATTTGTTTGTGCATTCATTCCATCAGTTCCTTCTCTTCTTCCAATGGCTAGAAACCCTAGATCCATGTTCAATTTCAAAAATCAAATCCAAAGCCTAAAATTTAAAATCCTCAAAAAAATTCAAAAAAAATATATGTTAATGCTCTCATTGAGCGAAATTTAATGGCGTGATCTGTTTTTCAATCCGAGTTTCTGTGTGGCCGGAAATTGATGTTCTATTTATGGCCGTTCATCGTGCTGGAATCAAACGGAGTCTGATCGAGAAACCCCTTCCGGGTATCGTAGAGAGCACCAAGGGAAGTCGATCGGTATGGTTCGTTTGTGATTTCGACGGTTGTATTCGGAGTTAAAATTCGATTAGGGTTTAAAGGGGGGCGGCGTCGCATGGAGTTAGGGATGGCCGGAGGTCTCGGCGAGGTGGCCGTAGGTGCGCGTGATGGTGGCAGGGACGACGGCGCTCTCGGTTTTGGGTGGTTCACCTGTAGATGCGGCGGTTCGTTGTCTCTCGGTGGCGGCTCGTTTGGGTAGGGTTTCAAAACCCCGTAGAAGAAAACGCGTGAGTGAAAGGAAGAAGGAAGGTTGAACGATGACGTGGAAAAATTTAATATTAGGTATGTTTTATTTAATTTTTGTTTTCAATCGCAATTTTTGACATAACTCTCACATACGAACTCCGTTTCACCCGAATTTTTTTTGTTAGGATCGTAATAAAATATCGGGCGCTTTGACACTGGTTTGGACAGATTTTAAAACCGTTGAATTTTTGAGTTTAAATCGGATTTAAACTCGATTTAAATTCGAAAGGTGAGTGTTTTAACCCACTCACAACTTCTAAAATTTCCGATGTCTGTTAAATTGATTTAAGATATGTGTAGAAATTTATTTATGACTGTTTGCCATGTTTTATTCATTATCTCAGTTAAATCACATTTATTTAATTTAACCGTCAATTAATTTAATTATTGCATATGAATTTGACAGTTAAAAATTTATTTATTTGCATATAAACTGCTTGTTAAACAGTTATTAAATTTATTATTGAATATAAATTGTTAGTTAACACCTGTTATTTATTACCTGTTATATTTTATATGCTCTATATTGATGTTGTTTAAATTGGATGATGATTTTAATAAATGGATGTATGATTTTGATGGATGAATGAGTGTTTATTTATATAACTGCAAGTTAGCATGCATTTCATTTCATTCGGGATTGCGGTTTGAAATAATATATAATCGTAATTTTATTTTTAATTACGGATTGAAATGATAAATATCCATATCACTTGACCATAGGATAGAAAATTATATACAGGCACCGCGGTCTATGTATATAAAATATTTTGAAAAACATTTCCATGGTTTGGATAGGATACGGTTTAATAAATATTAATTTTTGATATTATATAAATATTATTCTATATATATACCTAAATGGTTAAACTATTGAATTTATACTATGTATAAGTTTTTTAAATAAAAATAAAAAGTTGAATAATGGAGTTTGATTATTTATATTTTTGGTTAAATACGTTTTAAGATATTGTATATATATATATAGAGAGAGAGTTTAATGGTTTAAATCAATTAAGATTGGAAGGTAAATTAGAATTTAATTGGAATTGAGCGTATTTGAGAATTTAACTCCATAAGTTGATATAGAACTTATAGCTTGAAAATTTTAAAGTATGATATGTATAACTGAAATTTTATTCAAGATAAATTAAAGGAATATTTCTATTATAAATGAATTAAAGGAAATATTTAGTTAATAGGTAATTTGAGTTTTATTTAAATGATTATGGATATAGTATGCGATATTTCAAAACTAAATAATAGGACATTTAATTGTTGAATAATGATTTCCGATCTTAAATTTTGGAAGTGTAATACTTAAAGTTTGAAATATATAAAATTTGAAGTGGTTGTGGAAATTGAAGTGAATTTAAAATGTATGGATTTAGACTTAATTTGAAAAGAATAAATTTGTAAAGCCGTGGGAATTATTTACTTTTTAAAGTAATATAAAATCAACCATTTTGCATATCTTTGAATATCCAAACCATTTAAGTTTTAGATGTTATGGTTTTAAAGCTATGAATTTTGCAGTATTATGTTTTGAAAGCTATAATTCAAATGTTGGATTTTCACATACTATAAATTTTAAAGCAATATGATTTTGGAAGAGAAATATATTTGAAATAAATAATATTATTGATTTGGGTTTTATAAAAATAATATCAAAATGATTTGTTTTTGAAATGGATAATTTTATTCTGGTTTTAAAGTATAAACTATTTTTAAAAGACCGCGGTGTTATAATAACGTTTGGTTGTTGAAGAGGCTGGGATCGGAAGTTGTCATACTCTCTGCCAACTCCGAAAACCACTTTAACAACCGTGTACGCGGTGGAGATTCCAGAATGAAGTAGGTTGGTGGCGGCGTTTCTTGTAAGGTAAATACGTGGACCCAACTCCCGTGAGTTGGCATAAGGTGGCTAAAACAGGAGTGATTGACGGGTTAATAAGGTAGCACCTTTGATCGGACACATCCCTTCGATATTATACTTGACTTTTGGATTGAATCGGTGGCCACTTTTGATTTTATTTGGGGGTGTGGCTCGAGGTGGGCGGTAGCTGCGCGCTACGCGTCACCACAGACCCGGAAGCGCAATTGGTATATCTACCCTGGCATTTCCTAGTTGTGCCGTGTCACCTACCCTGTCGCGCCTTGTACGAGTTTGGATTTCTCCCGTAGCCCGTGTGATATCCTTTGGTGGCTTCCCGATCAGGATGGACTATAATATTGGATGGACTACTGGGACTATTACGTGTTAAGGGGAATATTGGGTCACTCCTTAACGCTATTTAAAAGTATGTTAATTTTACTATTAGACACTATTATAATAGCGCAATATACTATATAGTAAATAGTTTAACGGATCCTTAGGAGATGTAAATCCCGAGCATCTCTTGAGTTACTGCACTCGTATTTATTCCTGTTAATTTAACTCACATAAGATCTTTTAGTTCTGACTCGAGTGTTTTGTCTTTTCAATTCGCTCGAGTCAGTCTGAGCGTTTCAGGATTTGAAGATTTTATTCTGGAGGATGAAGACGAAGATTGTTTTATTACTATCTACTATATTATTTCAATGCACTATTAAATTCCGTTGCATAAATTATTATTCTCTGGTATGTGTACTCTGTTATGTATTGTATAAATATAATCAAAATTTGTAAAACAGCTTCATGAACTGTATGTTTGATTATTATATTTTATCCTTCCACTGTGAGATTCTATTTTGTTTTATTTCTTCCTTGTTTTTCTTATTTACCCCATAACAGTCTGCCCTTCCGTATGGTTTGAATTGGAACGTGTGTCGATTTAAAGTGTGCGAAAAGGCTGGATGTTACATTTTGCGTGGTAGACTGCTGAGCAAAACGGTGTTGCATAAAATAACTCAAAAGCCTTGGATCTTTTATTTTGTTCACTAGATAGGAATGAGTTTAATAGAGTGTTTGTATGTAATTCTGCATTTGAAACCTGGAAAACTTTGCAAGTTACTCATGAAGGAACAATAAAAGTTAAACAAACTAAAATTTCAATATTAACTCATCAGTTTCAATTGTTTAAAATGCATGCAAATGAGTCCATTTCCGACTTGTATTGTTGATTTCAAGATATTGTTCATTCACTAATTGCAATGGGAAAAAGCTTTTCGGAGGAAGACAAAGTCAGAAAAATTCTAAATTCACACACTCCAGAATGAGATCAAAAGACACTTGCAATTGATGAAGCAAATGATATTAGTATAATGAAAATAGAAGAATTAATTGGGAATCTGATGTCTTATGAAGTTCAACTGCAAGGAAGAAAAGAAAACAAGGCTACAGAAAAGAAGTCATTAGCATTCAATGCAACAACTGAAGATTCAGAACCAGACAGTGATGAGGAGATTACTTTCATGACAAGAAACTTTCGAAAATTCCTAAAACACAGAAAAACGAATAACTACAAAAGAAATGATCAAAGGAATTCTAGAAATAATACAGAGAACGTTAATAATGGTAGATGCTACAATTGCAATAAAGTCGGGCATCATAGGAAAGATTTTCTGTATCAAGATAAACAGTTGTTCTCTTCAAACAATGATTCGTCAAGGAAAAGAAAGAAAGCATACACAACAACTCTTGATGACTCAGACTCATCATCCAGTGACGATGAAAAGAAGATGGATAATTGAAATCTGTGTTTCACTACTATTCATGAATCAGACGACGATGGGAGTATGGATCTAAAAATAGGCACACATTTACATTATTTTTTAGCTTTTCTTGTTTAAATGGATGCTTGTTTGTTTGCTTGATTTTTTAAAAAAAATACTCGAATTTTAAATTCAAATTTATCCCTAGAAATTTGAATTTTAAATTCAAAAATAATATTATTTCAATAATATTTTATATATTAAATTATTAATATATTTTTTGTATTTAATGTTATCGCAAAAATTATATAAGTAGAATATAGGATATAATATACACATTTGTTAGAAACTAGGAATAGACACTTGTCCTTTGATTCAATAGGCACATGTCGACATACTTGGATACCCCATGTCGACATGCCCCTCGGAAATTTGATTTTAAAATTTGAATTCAAAATTTTGAATTTTCCTCCACCTTTTCACCAACTTCAATGCTATGGAAAGATGCCTCATGACTAGAGAACATGTCTATAAAATCTTTGTTTAATTCACTCTCCTTATCATCACTTTTCACTTTTATTTCAAATTTCAAATTTATCTTCATTATTTTCAACTTCTCTCAGACTTCTTCAATGGCCTCTTCAAGCACTCCAAACACCATTAGGCTTCCAAAAGCTATCAGAAACTTTCTTTTTAATGACCCGGAAGCTATCAAAGCTTACATCAACTATGTAAACTTTGGTAAAATTCATATGGGGAAATCTGCTATTTTTGAAGATTTTCCTTCTTATGAAATTGAAAATCTTTTTTATCAATGTTCTATTATTAGTGTAGTAGATAATAAACAAAATGATTTTGTGTGTTATCCAAATCTTGTTAAGATGTCTTATGCGAATTTGAATCGGGTTTTTATGATGGGGAAGATGAAATTTTTTGGAGTAGTGTTAAAGGAACACAAATAGTTTTGGATTGTGAAATTTTAGGAAACATTTTGGGATGCAAGTATACCGGAATGAATATCTCGGAGTTTCAAATAAATGAAAATGATCGAGAGACATTTCATTACATCTTTGAAGGGGATGACAAGTTTGAATTAAAAAATTGTTATTTTCGTCCAGAAGCTAGAATTGTTAACCTTCTTATTCAACACACCCGTATACCAAGATCAGGAAACTACAACAACCCAACTTTCAATGTTTGCAAAGCTCTTTTTGCAATTTTTGGAAATTATGATATCAATTGGGCTCAAGTTATTTTGGATGAGCTAAGGCCCAAGAATTTTACTATAGGTGAAAAAATATCATATTATGGAGTTTATCCCACTCGGATTTTTAATTACTTTGGAGTTGATTTCAAAAGGGAAGAATTTATAACTAGAAAAGTGTTCAACCATGGAAACATTTCCCTTATGCAAATTCCATTAGTGTTTCAGCCATATGAAACACTTACTGAAAAGGAAGAAAGGCTTTCTCACAAAGAGATGGAAGAAATGGAGGAAGAAGAAGAAGAAGAGGAAGAGAAAGGAGTGGAAATTGAAGAGGAGGAAGAGGAAGATCATGAAGCTTCCTTATAGAGTATTGAATATCCAACTAATCCCGCTAATCCATCCAATTAGACCATTCTCAATAATCAAAGAATTATAGTGGAAAATCAAAAGACACTCAAAAGATCAATGAGTAAGAAAATGGATAAGATTTCCACTAAAATCAACAAGTTCTTCGGGAAAGTTAGTAGAAAGCTTGGACTATCATCTTCTTCATCTTCATCTAATTAGTTTTAGTTCATGTTATCTTGTTTGCTTCAATTTCTATCCATGAATTTCCTTTCTTTTAGTTAATGTTATATTATTTTATGTAATGTTGACTAGAATCATTAATGAAATCTTTTATTTCCTGTTATTCAACTCCACTTGTCTCTATAATTGCTTGTTTTTATATTATACAAATTTTAGTTGCATAGATTTGTTCATAATATTCAAAACAAAGCAAAGTGTCACATTAGGCAGAGGCATGTCGACATTCCCCATCCCCCCATGTCGACATGCAACGGGTAGAAATAAGTTGCACTTTTAAATTTTAATTTCATACAACTAACTTGTATCTATTCATTTTAAACGACTTTCTACTGCTATTCTTACCTATTTCTTCCAGAATAAATTATAAAACTTCATTTCTAATCACCCCATTTCATATTTCTTCCTAATTCTTGAATTATTGCTTCTCCGATTAAGAATCTAAGTGATAATCTTAAAGAATCTCTCACTTCCTTCAAGAATATCCTTACATTCATACTTCGTAATCAGCGCCACTTAGAATTGAGTCAAATGCAGATGATCAAGGAGCAAGAGAGACATTTGGACGCCCTTTGTTGGGTGATCTCCGCTCTTAACAAGGACGATCTCGAAGAAAATCCACCGGTCACTCTCGACAAAGATAAAGAAGAATGGGATGCCATCAAAGTAAATCTTTGGAGAAGATGAATGGGTGGAAGAAACAAGGAATGTCTAGTCATTCTGTATGTTATTTGTTTGATTTGATTGGTGTATTTTAGAATTGATTGACTTGACTTATTTAAAACATTTGGTGTGGTTTATACATATGATTGAATTGAATAATTATTTTAAATATGATTGGATGATGATTGATTTACTTCTGGATTACATTTATGATTACATTCATGATCACATTTCACATTTATGATCACGTTTCATACTTATGATCACACTTAGCACTTATTACACTTATATATGGATTACTCTATTATATCATGGTTGATTTTACAAAATCTGTCAAAAACTTTCCTTTTAATAACTTGAAAGCTATCGAAGCTTAATTCAACTATGTAAACTTGGGTAAAATTCATACGGGAAAATTTGCTATTTTTGAAGAATTTTTCCTTCTTATGAAATTGAAAATCTTTTTCAACAATGTTCTATTCTTAGTTTAGTTGATAACTAACAAAATGATTTTGTATGTTATCCAAATCTTGTTAAGATGTTTTATGCGAATTTGAATCATGGTTTTTATGATGGGGAAGGACAAATTTGGAGTAATGTTAAAGGAACACAAATTGTTTTGGACTGTGAAATTTTAGGAAATATTTTGGGATGTACGTATACCGGAATGAATCTCTTGGAATTTCAAATCAATGAAAATGATCGAGAGACATTTCATAACATTTTTGAAGGGGATGACAATTTCGAATTTAAAAATCGTTATTATCGTCCAAAAGCAAGAATTGTTAATCTTCTTATCCAACACACTATTATACCAAAATCGAGAAACTACAATAACCCGACTTTGAAAGTTTGTAAAGCACTTTTTGTAATTTTTGAAAATTATGAAATTAATTGGGCTTAAGTTATTTTGGATGAGCTAAGGCGAAGAATTTTAATATGGGTGAAAACACATTATATCATGGAATTTATCTCACCTGGATTTTTAATTACTTTGGAGTTGATTTCCAAAGGGAAGAATTTATAACTAGAAAAGTGTTCAACCATGGAAACATTTCCCTTAAGCAAATTCCATTAGTGTTTCAACCATATGAAACGCTTACGGAAAAGGAAGAGAGACTTGCTCATGAAGAGATGGAAGAAATGGAAGAAGAGGAAGAGGAAGAAGAAGAAATGGAAATTGAAGAGAAGGAAGAGGAAGATCAAGATACCTCTTTAGAAAGTATTTAATATCCTACTAATCCTTCTAATCCATCCAATAAGACCATTCTCAATAATCAAAGAATTATAGTGGAAAATCAAAAGACACTTAAAAGATCAATGAGTAAGAAAATGGATAAGGATTCCACTAAAATCGACAAGTTCTTTGGAAAAATTAGTGGAAAGCTTGGACTATAATCTTCTTGGTCTTCATCTAACTAGTTTTAGTTCATGTTATCTTAAGTTCTATCTTCATATTTTCTTTATTTTAGTTAATATTATATTATCTTATGTAACGTTGACTAGAATTATTGATGAAATCTTTCATTTTCTATTATTCAAATTCACTTGTCTCTATAATTGCTTGTTTTGTATAATACAAATTTTAGTTTAATAGATTTGTTCATAATATTCAAAAAAGAAAAGTGTCACTTTAGGCAGAGGCATGTCGACATACACCATCCCCCCATGCCGACATCCAATGGGCAGAAAATAGTCACACTTTCAAATTTTATTTTCATGTAACTAACTTGTGTCTATTCATTTCAAATGACGTTCTACCCCTATTTATATCTGTCTCTTCCAGAATAAATTGTAACACTTCATCTCTAATCACTCTCTTTCATAGTTCTTCCTATTTCTTGAATTATGGCTTCTCCAATTATGAATCTAAGTGATAATCTTGAAGAAACTCTCATTTCCATCAAGAATATTCTTACATTCATACTTCGTAATCAGCGTGGCTTAGAATTAATTCAAATACAAATGATCAAGGAGCAAGAGAGACATTTCAACGCTCTTCATTTGATGATCTCAGCCCTTAACAAGGATGATCTCGAAGGAAATCCACCAGTCACTTTCGACAAAGATAAAGAAGAATGGCATGCCATCAAAGCAGACCCTGTCTTTGGAGAAGATGGATGGGTGGAAGTATATAGGAATGTCTAGTCCTTCTGTATGTTATTTGGTTGATTTGATTGGTGAGTTTTAAACTTGATTGACTTAATCTATGGTTTTTATAATATGTATGGATTGAATAATTACTGTATATATGATTGGCTGATGATTGATTTACTTTTTGGATTACACTTATGATCACACTTAGCACTTATTACACTTATATATGGATTACTCTATTTTATTATGGTTGATTATCTTGTATGAAGTTCAAGGAATTTATTAATTAGAAGTTTTTGTTGATGACAAAGGGGGTGAAGTTATAAAATAATAGTTGGCTTGGAGTAAGGGGGAGTTATGGAGTAAGGGGAGTAATGATAGGGGGAGTTATGGTAGGAGGAGTTATGGTACGATAAGTGTATTTTATAATACAGGTTATCATCATCAAAAAGGGGGAGATTGTTAGGAACTGAGATGTTGGTTTTGATGACAATAACCTTTTTATCTTAAATTATTATAAAATATATACTAACACTATTGTATAGATAGATATATATATATGCAGGATATATAAATATGTATATGCAGGTATTGATTACTGAAGACTGATCAATATAAAGACTCAAGACTCAAGATCGAAGACTCTAGAATATCAAGATCAAGCTTTCAAGATATGTGTCTAGTTTTTGTTAAAACATCATAATAGCATGGAAATCTTCATTCTCAATTTCATTTGGGATGGAAACCATTTCTACCTTCTTAGTGGCTTACAAACCCACAATAATTAGCTTGCAAACCTACGACAAGTGGCTTACAAACCCACGAACATCCTGGTTTTGCACAAGTTTTCGAGTCCTGGTGTGATGAGATATCTGCATAAAGAAGCTTGCAAAACTACTTCAAAATGGTTTTTCAAAATGATTTTCAGAACTGCTGTTGAAAATATTTTAGCCTTAAAATTATCTTTTGAAATGATTTTCAAAAAGACGTTTTAGCCTTAAAATATTATTTGTTTTTGTTTTAAAATATACTCTTGCTTTAAACTTCATTTTCAAAAACAAATTTTACATTTTTTTTATATTGGGATGTCGACATTATGGGATACCCCATGTCGACATGGTGGCCGTTGAATTCAAAAGTTTCAATTTTCAAAAGAAGTGACTATTCGTTTAAATATCTTCATGAATGGTTATGACCGTTGGTGCTTTAAGAATAGGCTTCACAAACGAATTTTTAACCAACTAATTTCTTATTTTCTTCACTTCTTCTTTTCCATAAATCTATATTCTATAATTTTCATATTTCTAAGATCGTTCTAAAATTCTGCCGAATTCTTAAGTGAATCAAATTAGAATCTCATTTGTTTGATTCTCTACCCTCTCTCGAAGATCAAAGTGCTATTCAAAGTTATAGGATCAATTTGTAATCAAAAGTTTATCGAGTCTCTCTATAAGGTGTGGTTGTGCCTGGAAATCAATTGGGTAATCTTGTGGCCCATAAATCAGGAGAGTTTTCCTCGGACTCGTGAGACAGGAAGGTACCTCAAGGCCTTTAGAAATTGAGGAATGTAATCTCAACACTGGTATAATAAAAATCTATATGAGGTGGTTTGCCTTGGTACAGGACTGGTTATAGGGTAACTCCGAATCAGTATAAAATCCAGTATGTTCTTTCCTTTTGCTACTTTTTATTTACTTTCTACATCTGCGTTTGATTCTGTAATTGTTCTGTGATTAAGTTCTGCATTTGTTCATGTCATAATTTTTATGTTAGTTCATATTTGTCTTAGAATCCATTTAACACTATTCACACTCCCCTCTAGTGTTAAATTAGCCTTAAGATCCTTAATATGATGCCCCTTTCATTGTGGACCTTAGGATATAACTAAATTATGATGCAAGAAATCGATCAATTAAACACCAGCTTTATCACTGATTTCAGACTATATTGATATCAAGTGATTCCACTCAGCTTGAAGAACGCTGGTGCAACCTATCAACAGTTGGTGAACACGATGTGTAAGGACCAGATTGGGAAAACAATAGATGTCTACATGGACGACATGCTGCTTAAATCATGCATGTCTGGATATCACTTTCATAACCTTTGGAAATGTTCTAAATTCTTTGAAAGTATGGAATGAAGCTTAACCCGCTGAAATCTTCCTTCAATGTGGTTTATGGGAAATGTTTAGGTTTCATTGTTAATGCTAGGGCAATGAAGCTAATCCTGTGCAAATTATTGCCTTGTGAAATGTTACAGTCCCGACGACAAAGAAGGAACTACAGAGGCTAAATGAAAAAATTGCTGCATTAATTCAATTCATTTCCAAAGAAACTGATAAGTGCATACCATTCTTTGATGCATTGAAGAAGGAAAAGAAGAATTTCGAATGGAAACAGGCCTGTCTAGCCGCTTTCAAGTGGTCACTCCGATACATGGAGACTCCATCGGTCCTCCCTAAACTAGTGGGCAGAGAAGACTTATTCACTTACCTAGTAGTGTCCACTCGTGCCTTGAGCACTGTAATAGTATGTAAAGAAGCTAAAATCCAGCGACCGGTTTACTAAGTCACTAAGCGATTCACTAGAGCCGAGAAAAAAACAATTGAAATTAAAAAAGCTTGCCCATTGCTTGTTGATAGCATCAAGGTAGTTACAACTATATTTCCAGGCTACTCCAATCAAAGTGTTGATGGACTTCAGGATGGCTTCTGAAGTGGAACATTGAGTTAAGTTAGTCCGAAATAAATTATCATCCCTATAGAGTGATCAATGGATAGGCTTTTGCGGATTTCATCGCAGAATTCACAATTTGAGATGGCGATGAAGAGGAAAACACTACATAAGTGGTATTACAATGGAAGCTATTTGTTGATGGTGCATCTAATGATTATTGCTCGGGAGTGGGAGTGGCCCTAGTGACTCCCGAAGGGCGTTCTGTTTGCTATGCTCTGAGGCTGGAATCCCCTGCTACTAACAACAAGGTGGATTATGAAGCGTTAATAACAGGAATAAGAATCATGATTCGGAATAAAAACTGTGCATATAGACAGTGACTCTTAGCTTGTTGTTTGTCAAGTAAAAAGAGACTACCAAGCTAAAGAAGTAAATCTTGCCCCATATCTATCCAAAGCATGGGAATTGCTAAATGATATTGAACACAATACCATGACCCGTATTCTCAAAGAATAGAACATGAAGGTTGATTATTTAATTAAAATAACCACTTTCACAGAAGCGCAATCGATGGGATTAGTTATAGTCGAAGTACGAACGACTCCAAGCATATGTTAGATGGAAATTAATTGGATATTGGAGAACGTAGAAGAAGAGGAATCATGGATGATTTCAATCAAGGACTATTACTAAAAGGGACACCCCAAGAGACCGAGATGATCGAAAGAAACTTCTCTGAAAGGCCTTATAATTCGTGATCCAAGACAACGTGCTCTACAAGAGAGGTTTCCACTCCCTCTTAATCAAATGTTTGACCAATGATGAAGCCAAAAGAATCCTCGGGAAAGTTCACTAAGGCAACAGCGGTGATCACGTAGGAGGACAAATATGGGCAAAGAAGGTTCTTTATTATGGATATTTCTGGTTAACAATCAGCCAAGATGCAGTGGACAACGCCATGCATTATGATCAGTGCCAAAGATTTGCGAAAATTTCAAGAAATCTATCCTTAGAACTTACTTGGATAGTCAGCACTTACCTATTTGCAATCTGGGGAATTGATCTGATTGCCATCCCAATTACCAAAGGGAGAACCAAATATGCCATAGTAGCAGTCGATTAATTTACCAAATGACCTGAAACGGAATAGTTTACGACCACACTACTAAAAAAGAAATTAACTCCATTACTAATAATATTATTTGCAGGTTTGGAGTGCCATATAAAAGCATCACGGACAACGAAGCTCAGTTCGAAAGTAGCGAATTCAAGGATTTCTACAAGCGCTACTAGATCGAGAAGAGCTTTTCAATGGTAGCGCACCTGTAGGTTAATGGTCAAGTGGAAGTAGTAAATAAAATCATCAAATCCACTATTAAGAAGCGGCATACTAAAGCTAAAGGAAACTGGGTCGATGAGCTTTTGCTTGCACTATGGGCTTATAGGGCGACTCACAAAACTACAACCGGGCACTCGCTAATTGCCTCATCGTATGGTTCAAAAAAATGATCCAAATGGAATTGGAAGTCCCTTCTCATTGGAGATGACATTTTAACCAAACCAAGAATGAGTAGCTTCTACTCGGGTCACTTGACTAGATAGATGAGAAGTGGGAGGAAGTGGTGCTAAAGACCACCGCCCACCATAAGAGGCCAGCATGGCATTTCAACTTCAAATTTTGCAACCGTACATTCGAAGTAGGATGTCTCGTCCTAAAACAAAATCTACCCAACTACAGGAGAATTTGGTCTTATTTTGGAAGAACCCTACACAATTAGCTAGAAACTTGGAGACGGAACTTTCGAGCTGATAATGGTCGGTGGAGTTCTGATTCTTTGTGCTTGGAATAGCAATTCACTACGGCACTACTTTATCTAGCATTTATCTATGCATTTCCTATTTTCACAAATAAGCCACCTAGGGATACATGAGGCATCATAAGTAGGCATGATTTTGCTTTCTCTTTATTTTATCAATATTTGCTTCTTGAACTAATGAAACCATATTCATATAAGTAAACTGTTGAGTCGATGGGGTTAGATAGACTCGAAACCATTCACTCGGTGCATGGACCAATGAAACCACATCCAATTATTCTCCATTCGCATGCTTCTTGAATCGATTGAACTGTGTTCTTGAGAGCAACCTAACGAGCCGATGGACATAAATCGGCTCAAACCACTAGATTGATACATACAAATCGATCTACGGCTCCTGAGGACCGGTGTCGTTCTGGAAAAGACAGGAAAGCCATAACTGTCGCACACACCATAAGCCGCGTACAGCTTCTTGGACCGTTAGAATCGCGTGCAAGTAAGCATCCATTCTTTAGCTGCTTGAGCCAATGGAACCGCGCTCAAGTACACTCCACTTTCTCGTTGCTTGGACGGATGGAACTGCGTCCAAAAATGCTTCATTCACTAGCTGCTTGAACCAACAGAACTACATTCGAGTACGCTCCATTCTTTTTCCACTTGAACCAATGGAACTATGTTCAAGTGCGCTTTACCCCTTTGCTTGTTGGACCAATGAAATTGCATCTAAGTAAGCACTTGTTCAATCGCTGCTTGTTCTGATGGAACTGCACTCAACTACGCTCCGTTTAATCAATGCCCAGACCAATGGAACTCCATTCGGGTATGCCAAATTATTTTTCCACTTGAATCAACGGAACTACATTCAAGTGAACTCCATTCCCCCGCTTCTTGAACCAGTGGAACTGTATTCAAACACACTCTAATCATCAATGAAACTCTGGTAACATTAACAATTTATCAAAATTTGGTAAGTACCAATGATGCTCCGACAACATTGGGAAAAATATTAGTTGTAGGATTGGTAGAATTCAATCCCCATCTCTCAAAACTAAACATTGCCCGGATATTGGCAGTTTTGATAGAAACCCATAAGGATCGAGCTATTCATAGGACTTTGAAAATAGAAACCGATGTATGGGTAGAACCTCGATGCCAGACTTGGAGAAAACCAACTATAACCAAAATACGAGGTGGTCGAAATCAAGCATTCAGACTTCAAATTCCCAGGGTAGGAGCTTTAGTACATTTTTGACTGGGGGCAACTGGAGAGTCACCGAGAGCAACCGGTCATATATCCAGTGTTTGGAGTAAGAAGCCCCACGAAGTAGGGGGCATAAACATACCAACACTTGGTCAAAATAAGAATTACTCCAAATGCGATAACCCTGATTTTTGGGCATCTGTAAATTGATAATTAACTGGTTTGAATCGATAAAAACACTGATTTATAAGTTGAACAAATAAATCCAATGATATATATTTATACTTGGATAAATATTTATTTGATAATCTCCTAATATAATTACTTAAAATTTACAAATTATTCTTTTAAAAACAAATAATAATGATTGTGTGTATATATATATATGAATAGATTTTAAATAGGATTATTATTTACAAATTGAATTTGTGTTATATATATATATATTTGAGTTGATTTCAAATTGGATTTTAAATTGAATTTGAATTTGAATTTGGATTTAAATTTGAAATTTAAAAGATAATTATCTTAAAAAAATTGGATTTGAAAATATATCATATATGATTTTTTTTTATATAATTGGTTTTATATTATTTTGTTTAAAAGATTTATTTATATAAATTAAAATAATGTATTTACTTAATAGAAAATATATATGTTTTGTAAAATTATTTTAAAACATATTAATACATGGAATTACAAATGTAAGATAATTGTTTACATAACTACAAATGGAAGTTTAAGAATATATCAAATGACAAGTGTAAGCCTTTAAAAGAAAAGGTATCACGTAAGACTTCCCATACATAAACATGGAAAAGTTTTTACCTTACGCTAACCAAAATATTTGATAGGAATTCCAGTAACATTATAACAGGTCTAGGGTTTTCAAGTAAATATGAAATAGCCGAAATTGCTACATTACTAAATTCCAGCTACTAGCCACAAAAGTGGGTAATACAATCAAAACTGTTGGCACTTATTGGATTTTGGATTCCATACAATGGAAGGGCTACTGGGGTACTGCTCGTCACAGTACAGCCTAGATCACCGTACCGAGGAGCCACCCTAACTCCCCTGCAACACAAGGCCGGAACCATTCCTTACTGAACAGTTCCGAACAAGACAACCCCGCAGTTGGTGCGCATATCCAACTGCCCACTAAGCCGAAATAAAAGGGACCTCTAGACAGGGGAAAATCTCATCCTACTTGGACATGTCCCACTTAGCCTTGCTCCACCTCCCCTGTTTTAGCCATTCCCGTTTGATAAGGCTTGAGGCTACGATTACATTTATAGAACACATCTATCTTAGACTGCTCATCGTCCACCTGACGATGTTCTGAAAGCATTCAATCCATACAAGTTCGTTCCGGGTTTGAGCGAAACCGAAGGCATTATCTCGTTACACTCATTTTGGAATCACTCTCAGAGTTAACGACGAAAACCTTTGCACTCTGAATCTTCATCTCGAATCTGAAAGTACTACCTCGTTAAACTCATATTGGAATCACCCTCATAGTTTCAACGACGAATAGTCCTTACACCTCGTGTCTTCACTCTTTACTTGAGACTCACGACCTATCGTGAATTTGGATCGATGTGGTTTTCGGATATCAAATCTGGAAACCCGATCCGGTCTCATCGAAATCCAAAACGTATCTTTTAAGGCCAAGTTGTTTTAGAGTTTAAAACAATTCAATCTCAGTATCTACATACACACAGATAGATAATTCATATAACACAATAGATAATCTACATTATTATCACAACAGATAATCCATATTATCATTATTAAAGATAATCCATATTTTCATCACAATGCAACCAATGCATCCATATCACACAACATTACTTATCTCATATCTGAGATTTCAAACCATTCAAGGCAACCAATATCATCCATTCATATATAAGCAATGATCTATAATCACACCATCTATAATTAATTTAAAATGAATTAAATTAATTACTTCCACCTTTAATTAATTTAAAGTGAATTAAATTAATTACTTACATAAATATAAATCTTGCTTACATATCCATTAATTAATTACAAATTAATTAATTAATCATTCCCTAATTATCCACCTTAATTAATCATCCTTGATTAATTATTCTTTAATTACATTCTAGTAATTATCCTTTAATTAATTTCACAAATTAATTATTCTAAAACAAATACAGTAATTAACCCTTAATTACTTCATTAATTAATTAACCATAATTAATTACATTGATCCTTAATTAATTACATTTATTAATTACCTTTAATCACTTATTATTGATTAATTAATCTTAATTAATTAATCTTAATTACATCATTATATTAATTAATGATCCTTAATTACATTTAATTAATTATCTTATTTAAATTAATTACATTAAGTAATTAATCTCAATTAAACCATAATTATTAATCACCTTTGATTAATCATACTCTGTAATTAACTACCCTTAATTACTTATCAAATTAATTGCTTCTTAATTAATTTCTTTAATTAATCCCTTGATTAATTACACTAAGTAATTTAATCCAAATTACTTCCATAATTAAACCATCTTTTACTAATTACATCCATTAATTATCATTAATTACTTCGCTAAGTAATTATTATCAAATCATTCGGTGTTTAAATTAATTAAACTTAATTAATTAATCTAAACTAATTACATTAAACTCAATTAATTACATTGAGTAATTAATTCCTTAATTACGTACATTAATTAATTATACTTAAACGATTTCACAAATGATTACCATTAAATTAATTAATCTAATTGATTATTAAAATTAATCATTTTAATTAATTGTTAAATAATCCTTAAGTTAATCACCTTCATTAACTACTAATCATTCTTTAATTACTTTTCTTAATTTACTTCTTAATTAATCTCTGATTATAAATTAATCTAAACTATTAATTTATAAATTAAATAAATAGGCCATTCCTTAATTATCTTATCCATTTAATCATTTTAATACCTTAATAATCTCTAAGATAATCCATTTCTTTATTAATGACTTCATTAATATTAAAGTGTATTTAGAACATTACATTTTAAATTTAAAATCAAATTCCATTTTGAATTTAAAATTCAAAATGAATATTATTTAAACATTAACCAAATTTAAATTCAATTTATGATCCTTTAAATAAATGTAAATAACATTTATTACTTAGATATGAAACTTATAAGAAAAGCCTTTAAACTTATTTACTTAATTTTATTTAAAAATTAAGCTTTTAAATACATTACTATTTAACTTGCAAATTCAAGTTAACAAATCATTTAACTTCCATTTGAAAACCTTTTATAAAAGAACTTTATCAAAAATCAAGTTTAAATATTTGTTTGAAAACAAATTTACTTTTAAAAAGCTATTTTAATTTCAACTTGTTTTAAAAACATTCAGAATTTAAAGACTTACTCAAATACCCAAATCTGAATTCAAGAAACTTGAATCCACTATTTATTTAAAACATTTGATTTTAAATTTTGATTTAAACTTGTTTTAAAACCTTGATTTAAAACTCATTATTAAAAATCCAAATTTCATTTTAAAACCTCAAGATTCAAAAGTTATTTGAAAACTAAACTTAACCTTTGAATTTAAAACACTGTTTAAATTATGTTTTCAGATTTTAAAATAAAATTCAAAATCTAGAAAACTGTCAGGTTTTTAAAAACCTGAAAACCCACTTTAAATATTTTAAAACTATCAAGATTCAAAGCCATTTGAATCTATACTTCATACTAGATTTAAACTTGTTTAAATTTATCATCAGAACTTTTAAATTCATTTAAATTTGGTATAAATTTAAATTACAGACAGATTTAATAAAACCTGTAACAAAATAGAATCAACCCGAGGCAACAAAAATTTGCTTCGAGTTCAACCCTATACAACTTTGAGCTACACATAGAAACTACCGTAGTGATTCTCAAGTTCACCCCACTGCTTCCACCCAGGCAAACATCAGAAATCAAAAGTGCACGATGCACATGCACCGTGCCTCCGATCAACTCTAGCTACCTCCGGTGGTCTTCCCACGTCGGTGACCAACCCCACGTCCCAACACGACCAACAGATCACCCTTCCACAGCTCGAAATTGAATTCAAGTACTCAACTTCAAACCTGGAAACAACAGAAGCCTCCCATCCCAAACCTTTCATCGCCTCATCCACGCATCTCCGATCACCAGTAATTTTGCAACACAGGCCACAGTCTCGTCTACGAGCATACTACCATCTCCCAAAATTCCACTACACTCGATCCACTGTAGAAGACGTGGACGATTGATCAACCTAACCTAGTTAAACTAGGGTTCCAGAAGGAATTTCGCCACCACTGCCTCCTCGATGAAATGCATCGCCATCCAGTGTTTTTCCAAACTTCACTGATCGCTCCTCTATCCACTAGAAGAAACCCGACCCTTTAATCCACAAAGAACATCAAAAAACCCTCATATCCCATTTTCAGTTCATTACAAAACTGCACCCTCCTCCTCAAACTATAAATTACGATTTTAGCTTCAAAAATCATGTTTTACGATAAGAACACAATTTACATTCTTGAATTTATAAATTAAGATGTTTGAATTTTACTTATATTAAGTTTTCTCAGTTTTCTCCTTGATTCCCAGTGAAGTTTCCAATTTATTTAACTTAAATGAATTTTTAACTAAATCTTTGATGGAACGCACAAGTTTCTTTTGAAACTTAAGTTTTTAACAGTGACTAAACTAAGTGGTTTAAATTTAAATCAAAAAGCAGAATTTGAATTTGGGAATAGAGATGTCCCAGATATTCAGATGCATACTTCGTAGGGCAGAAATTCATCAATATATCTACACATACATACTTGTACATATACACAATTGCAATATTTTGCACAACAATAACATGCAACCATAATTTACTTTTAAGTTTAAATTTTACTCACCTGTTTTGAATTGAAAGATAGAGCCTTCATTTAGAAAACAACTTTTGAATCTTAAAAACTGGAAAAGTGCTTTGCTTAAATCTTGAATTGCTTGATGAAACCGAGTTGCTTTATCAACTAGAAGTGCTCTTTGATTGACAATACACTTGCATGCAGAAAAGTCCAGATTGAAGAAAAATGCAGTTGCCTTGATTTGAAGTTGCAGGCTTTTGATTTTTGAGATGGTGAAATGATTACAGTTTTAGAAATTGATTTGCATACTATTTGGAATTTGCAGAAATGACTCAGATGAAACAATGAACTATTTTGACTATATTTTGTTTGTTTTTGAAGTAGAAAATGAATTTCAGGCCTTTGTTTAAGATGCAGATTTGAGTTTGTACAGGCTAAAGATTTTGATATTTGAAAATGGGATTTTGGATATGATTTCTGTTTTTATGAAGTATTGATTCATATTTGCTTTTGAAAAATGAAAGTAGAAAAAAAAAAAGAGATAAGAAACATATGTTTATAAGGGTGAAATTTGATTTATTAAAATAAAAGAAAAATTAAAATAAATGATACTTGTCTCAAATTTTAACATTTGTCATTATCCTTACTTTATTAACTAACACATGTTAAATTAAGTTCTAAAATGTTTACATTTGTCCTTTAAGATTAATTAGTTAAAATTAAATGTTAATTAATATTTAGTTAATATGTTAACATAGGTTATGCTTAATTAATTCGTTATATGTAATTAAAGTTTTAATGTAAGATTATGCTTAATAAATTAGTTTATAATTATGTGTGTGTATATATATTCAGATAATTTTAAAATAAATAAAATAATTATATAATTAGAGATTATACAAATATTTTAAAATCAAAACAATTAAAATCTATACTTTAAATTTTCAAAGCTTTAAATTCAAATTCATATCAATTATAAAATTAATTTTTGACATCAAGTTATATATGTACATATATAACTACACAATTCAATTTTGAAAAACAATTATTTTTATTAAAATCTATTTTTTAAAAACAATTACATTATTATATTTTGAAAATAATAAATTTGATAACTTTAAATAATTTATAAAAGAAACTGTTTCTTTATTAATAAATTACTTATTTTATTCAACTATATTTAAAAAGGAAAACAAAATAAACCTTATTGTTAGTTTATTTAAATTTAAACTCAAAATCAATTTAAACAAATTAAGCTTTTATCTTAACAATTTAAACCCATATATTATTTATTCAATAGCTTTTGAAAGTTTAACTTTAAACAAATCAAAATTCCCAATTTTACCAAAGATATATATTTAGAAAACAAGATTTATTTATTTATCAAATTTAAAACAAGGTTTATCTATTTACAGTATATACATATCCTATATGCATTATAAATAGAAAACAATTTATTAGCTTTTTAAAAGATAAAATCTATCAATTAAATATTTATTTAATCGAGTTATTAAATTAAATTCAAATTTTATTTACAAAGATTATCAAATTAATTTAAATTTTAATTCAGATTATTTAATTGATGTTGCTTAAAATGCCGGGTCATCACATTCCTCCCCCCTTAAAAGAATTTCGTCCCCGAAATTTAAAACAAAGATAATTTAATAATCTATTTAAAAAATTTAAATTTTTAAAACACAAGTATATATCAAACATATGCTAACAACCATAGCAATTAATACATCCAATCAAACAATCTAACTATCCAAACAAAATTCTGGATAGAATTTCCTCGAGTTTCCCAAGTATATATATCGGGATACTCGCTCTTCAGAATTCAAACAATCAATAATACTAAGCTATAGAGCTCCTACTAATCTAGATCCGCAAAACTGGACAGGATATAAGACTACAGACGTGTTTGACTCAACAACCAAACCTCCTGAACTGCTGGTTCCAAAACCAGAGATAGATCATACACGTACTTCCTCGGAGATACGTGAAACACATCGAATCCCAGTTATCCAATCTGGCAATTCAAATCTGAAGACCCAAAACTTATCCTTACAAGAACACAGAAAGACCCAAAACACCTCGGAGCTAGCTTTCCAGTCTTACCAAAACTTATAGCTCCTTCGATTGGAGAAAACTTAACCAAAACCAAATCTCTTACTCTAGAATCCAAATTCCTTCGTCTCCTGTCCACAAAATTCATCAGACAAACCTGAGCTACTAACATCCTTCTTGATCAGCTCAACCCTTGCTGATTCCTCTAGAAACAAACAGAACCAAAAACCACCCAACACAATGATCTCCTCAAGATCAACTAAAACCAAGAACACAACCTATACTCCATAAACAGCAAAAGACTGAACTTACTTATCCTTATCCGAAAAAGACAAACAGAAACACTTCCAAACTGCTTTCGTTGCGCAACTCTGATCCGAAGTAGATAAGAATGCTGATGAAGAACACGAGCACAAAATGGACAACACATCCCAGAAATATGGTTCAACAGATCCATACAAGAAAACTCTGAAGTTCCTCCAAAAATCCGAGCTGCTTCACCAACCTCTATCTCTAGGAACCATCCTTCAACTAAGCTGAACCACCGGTTCCCCTCCTGGAATCCTGGTCGATAAGAAAGCTCAATTTCCAGATGCAGGCAAACCTCTGACTTCCCAGAAGACATCCAGAAAATCTCTGATAACCTAAGAGAACACTCAAACAATCGCAAGTCACTTTTACGACCAATCTAACTTAATTCCAAAGAAAATTGTTCTCTCTTTACCAAACAAAACAGCTTACACTGGTCTAGCCAATCCATCGAAGAAATGGATTCAATCTGCTGCTTCTGAATTCCACCACCAGCAAAACTACCCATCCAGAAAACTTCCTGGCAACACAGAACACTCTGAGCCGCATTGCTGACCGAGATGCCAAAGACTTACTAATCCAAATTTCTTCGAGAAACTCGAACTTCAAAGCCAACCACCACATCCTGCTGAACCCGGCCAGATCACCGAAGTAGACACACTACCCAAAACTTGTTCCAAAGAAACATCTTCGGACACATCCATAATCACTGCATCTCATCACGCAGCTACACTTCCTGAGGTATCAAGATACCATCACTTGCTTGTGCTCAATCGACAAATCCAAACTCTACTTACCAAACTCTGCACTTCAAAGATGGACTCCGAACCTTAACAGGTTTCCTTCAGAGATAAACAAAATCTTTACACAACTGCACAACTCACTCGAGATGGTATTGGGTCTACAGTCCCGACAGACACACTTCCAAACTCAAACATACAAACTCCAACCAATGGTAGTTGTCGTGTTACACACACCACTACCCCATCTACCTTTATAACTTATATTGGAAAACCCGAACAGGTAACCCAACAGATAGGTAGAAATATATAAATATATATAAATATATTTAAAATTACAAACACACTCTCTCAAGAAAGAAATCACTCCAAAGCCTAGGTATTCACTCAACCTAGCGCTCTAATACCGCTGTAACGACCCGCCATTCATCTCCACAGAATGACGCGTAATTAATAAGAAAGAAATGGATAGAAAAGAGAAAGAAAGAGAAGAAAGAAGATACAACATATCAGAATCTAAACAGCGTGTAGTGACGCGACTTTCTAATACCAGAAAGTTGCATCACTAATTAAGAAAGAAAGGGATAGAAGAAGAAAAGATAAGAAAGTAGAAACACAACAACATCAGATAACTCACAACGGAACAAATGAAATATAATATATCACATAAAATATTACATAGTATCATATTACATCAGAGTACACAACTTATACAACACATATTAGACAGTTATAAACATCTGTCTAACTATACAACTCAATTACACAAGATACAGATACAACACAAACATAGCGGAACCATAATATATCTACACGTGGAAGCCTCCTGCTCCATATCTCCTCCAGAATTCGTCAAGCTAACCTGAATCCCTCGACTACTCATACATAATATGAGTACCCAAGAGTTTAATAAAACATAAAATAAACACTCGGGTCAGACAGGGGTCTGGTGTGAGTAAACGGGTTAAAATTGCTTAACTTTAGAAAAACCTTTGAAAAGAAAAGGTATCACGTAAGACTTCCCACACATAAACATGGAAAAGTTTTTACCTTACGCTAACCAAAACATTTGATAGGAAATCCAATGATATTATAATAGTGTCAAGGGTTTTCAAAATAAAATATAGAAATAGCTGGAATGCTTACATCTCACATTCCAACATTGTTGGGCACCATCAAGACCGTACAGGCACTTATTGGATTTTGGATTCCATTATTGGCAGGGCTACCGGGGTACCGCCCGTCACAGTACGTGGCCTAGATCACAGTACGTGGCCTAGATCACAGTACCGAGGATTACTCCCAATCCCCTGCATCACAAAGCCGGGACCATTCCTTACCAAACAGTCCCGAGTAAGATCACCCCGCGGTTGGCGCGACCAACCACCCACTAAGCCGAAATAAAAAGGAACATCTAGACAGGAATGACCTCACCCTGAAATGGGTGCTACCCACCTAGCCTTGCTGCACCTCCCCTGTTTTAGCCATTCCCGGTTGATGAGGCTTGAGGCTGCGATTACCTTTGTAGAACACATCTATCTTAGAATGCTCATCGTCCACCTGACGATGTTCTGAAAGCATTCAATCCATACAAGTTCGTTCCAGGTTCGAACGAAACTGAAGGCACTATCTCGTTGCACTCATTTTGGAATCACCCTCGGAGTCAACGACCATAGCCCTTGCACTCTGAATCACCATCTCGAACCTATAAGTACTACCTCCGCCAAACTCATCGCGGAATCACCCCTAGAGTTATACTGACGTATAGTTCTTACATCTCGAGTCTTCACTAAGCTTCACTTGGATTTACGACCTATCATTTAATTTGGATCGATGTGGTTTTCGGATATCCAAATATAGAAACCAGATCCCGGTCTCATCGAATCCAAATGCCATTTTAATGTCCAAGTTGTTTAAGGGTTTTAAACAGTTAAACTTATATTCAGGATGATATAAACAGATAGATGAATCACATTATCACAATAGATAATTCATACCAAACTTTCATCTCACAAAGCAGCATATCACATATCATAGATATCCAAATCATCCAGTATCAACCAACACCCAATATCAATCATCCAATATAAACCATTCATCCAAAAGCAGAATTGATTATCTCTTAATCAATTGGATTACCTAAATTCTTCTTCATTTATTTAGTCCAAATAAATAAATTAATCATCTCTTAACGATCTTCTTAATTAATCTCCCTTGATTAATTATCTTTTAATTACATTCAAGTAATTATCTTTAACCATATTCAGTAATTAACCTTTAATTACTATCATTAATTACAATAATTAATGATCCTTCATTTACTTCCATTAATTAATTAACTATGATTAATTGCATTAAACCTCAATTAATTACAATAATTTAATCACACATAAATTAATTACATTTTATTAATCAACCTTGATTAATTCATTAATTACATTAACTAATGATCCTTATTAATTAATAATTAACTTGTAATTAATCATCTCACTAATCATAAATAGTAATTAACAACTTGTAATTACTTATCTTAATTAATTAACATCTTAATTAATTATATTAACCCTTTGATTAATTAATCTAATTAATTAATCTTTAATTACTTCATTAAGTAGTTATTAATGAATTAAATTAACAAATAATAAATCCTTAATTAGTTACTTTATTAATTAATTACACTTTAATTAATTACACTTAGTAATTAATCTTAAATTTAATCACATTAATTAATTAATTAATCACATTAATTAATTAACTAAAATTAACTAAGTAATTAACTCTTAATTACTTACATAAGTAATTATCTTCTAATTACTTCATTAGAATGATCACTCTATTAATTAATTACTTAACAAGTAATTAATCCCATCATTAAATAAATACTTAATTCATTAATTAATTAATTACTCTATAATTAATTAACTTCAGACAATTATATTAATCAACTCCTTAATTAATAACATCAAGTGATTATCCATTAATCACTTCAACTTTAATTACTTCCATGAGTAATTTCCCATTAATTACTTCCATATGTAATTACCATTCTTAAATACATTCAAAAATTAACCAATAATTACTTCATTAAGTAATTACACTTAATTAATTCATAATTAAGTGATTTTTAAAATTAAATAAACAATTAACTAATCATTTAAAATTAATGAAACAATTAGTTAATTAACTTCTTATATTTCAAAATCCTTAATTAATTGAGAAAAACATTAACCTTAATTAATCCTTTACTTATTAACAGATCATATTTAATTAAGTATTCTTAAGTTTATAACAAAGATAAATTAACCATATTTATCTTCATAAATAAATTATTTTGAAATTAACCAAATTTTAATAACTTAAAAACAAATTATTTTGTTTGGTTTTCAAAATTATAATAATAACCTTATTTTGAAAATAAGGAATTTAGAAATCAAATTTAAAATTTAAAACACTTTAAATTATTCAAACTTATTCATTTTCAATAAAGTTTAAAACTTAAGTTTTTAAACATTACTTTAAAATTTTGCATAAAACTTTGGTTCAATATTTAAATTCATAACACTTCTTTTAAATTGGATTTCAAAATTTAACTAAGATAATCACTTTCAAAACAATCATCTTAAAACATTTTAAACTTGAAATATAAATTCAATTTACATGTTTATAAGTTTGATTAACATTCACTTTTACATTAAAGAACAAGTTTAATTTGAAGCCTAATTCCATTTACCCAATATCAAGTTAAATTTGCAATTTAACACACACAGTAAAACCAGAAAATCCCACGACCTAAAAACTCAAGTAAATCACTCAACCCACACGAGCCAGCCCCGAAGACACCCCAGCTCCCCTTCTTCTTCGAGTCGTCCTCGATGAAAATGCGATAACAAACCCGAGCGAAACTCGTCTTCCTTAAAACTTTAAACTCCCAGTGTACGAAACGCACACGGTGCACATGCACCAACGCCGCCGTCCTCTGGTGAGCGTCGCAACCATCCCCTACAACCACTTGATCACGTGCGAACACGAAAACCAACCCAGATTCAAGAATATGAACGCGAATCAAAATTCGACTCAACGTTCGAAAATACTGCATAACCCACTTCCACAAAACCACCCACGGCCGACCACCACGACGCCGACGAACCTGGCCGACCCTACCATCGAAATGCCCCATCCACGAGCTTCATCCACCCCAATAGAGAACGACTCCGGTCTATCATTCGCGACGCAATTGTCACGACAGTCAAGTCGAACAAAACCAAAATAAAACCCTAGTTCGATCAAATTCGAACAATTCAGCAATTGGAAAAATCCAATTGTATTTTTCCTATTATCCTTCATACAGAAGCAAGCCTCGACCCTAATTTCAACTCAAATCAACAAGTGGGTCAACGACAATTCACCATATTGCCGAAAACCTTCATCACCAAATTCCCAATTGATTTTCAATTTAAGCATTATGAATTGCCTGTTAAAATTCGTGATTTTCAAACACGAACCCATTCCTATAATACAAATATGAAATTATGGAAGTTGATTATTATGAGAATTTGGGTTTTTACTGTTATTTTACAAATTTCGAAATGAATACTTATTAAAAATTCCTGGAATGATTTTTGGTGGTTATGTTTCATGATTTCAATCTTTTCTTATTTGCAAATTTCAGATTAACAATGAATAAAGAATGAGATATTGAATTTAAAGAGGAAAAAATCAAACTGTTTAAAACAACAGAACTTACATTCCATTTACAGGCACTCAAAACAAACATGCAATCATGTAAACAAATATTCATCATCAAAGAAAATTTCATTGCATGCATCATCATTCAATCACAGATTAATTTAAAACTGTTTTTAAAATAATTTACTCACCTTATTCAAGCAGAGCGGGTTTTAATTTCTTCCAGGCTTTAACAATTTCAAAATCTGGAAAGGCTTTTGATTTTTCTTGCTGAAGGAATTGAGTGCATGCTTCAAATTATTAATGTAAAATGTTGAATTGATGTTGACTTGCACTTGCTCTTGAAAACCCTTTGAATTTGCAGGTTGAACTTCATTTGAATTGCAGTTTTGAAAGGTTTCAGATTTTACTTTGCTTTGCAGAATTTTAATTTCAGATTTGATTTTGATTTCCAGTTTCAGGTAACATTTGCTTTTAGTTTTAAATTTTCAGGTTTGAAAGTAGTTTAGTGATTGCCATTTATTTTTTTCTCAGCTGGAAATAGAAAATAGGTTGAAGAGAAGAAGAAAGATATGTTTTAATAAACTTAGTTATTATTTAATAAAAAATAAAGAAACTAAATTTTTAAAAGAAGACACTTTTTTACATTCTTACATTTGTCATTCAAATAACTTAATTTTCTTACAAGTGTTATTAAGAGGTGTTAATTATGTTACACATGTTACTTAAGTATTTTTTTATAAATTTTTATTTAATTTAAAATGTAAATATAAACTTACATATTTAATTTACTTTATACATAAATACTTACATGTGTAAATATAAATTTACTTTCTAAAGAAAATATTCTAAAACTAATTATAATGCAAATAAATCTTATATATGGAGTTAAAAATCTAAAAATTTATATATATACACATTTATAACCATTTTAATTTTAAGCAATTTAAAAGAAAAAAATAAAACTTTGATTAAATATCTTTTAAACCATCATATTTAAAAATAAATAATTATCTTATATTTGAAAACAATTGAATTAAACTAAATTAACTTTTGAAAAATACTAAATCTAAAACCAAACTTCAGATTACAATTCATTCATACATATACAAATTATCAATATATTAAATTAAATTCCAAAACCATTCCAAATTATAACATATACATACATGCATATTACATTTTGAAAATTCATCTTTAAGAAAAGATCTTCTATTCACAATATATATCAAATATATATATCATAAATGGAATAAAATTTTATTAGCTTTGAAAAAATAATTCTTATCCATTTTAAATTGTTAAAAAGGCATTGATCAAAATTACCAGAATAAATATTTATTAACCTTAAAAAGATTAAATTTACCAAATTAAATTAAAATTATAAAGAAAAATTATCAAATCAATTAAATTATTAATACGGATTATTAAATTGATATTGCCTAAAATTCCCGGTCGTCACATTCCTCCCCCTTAAAAGAATTTCATCCTCGAAATTTAAAAGCAAAGGTATTTAATAACCCAGCAAAGATTTTAGTTTCAAATAGCAAAGCATTCCTATCATCCAGTTACTAACAACCATAGCAATCAATCAAACAAACAAACCTAAATAATTATCCTGACATAAATCAGAATAAATCTTACTAACACTATCTAGAGTTTCCCAAGTAAAAATCACTGGGAGGCTCGCTCTATAGAAGCTAAACTAACTACACCACCACAATCCAAAGCTCATCTCATCACTAGATCCATCAATCTGAACAGAACATTAGACTATACTCAAGTCCAGCACAACTTCCAAATCCAACTGGACTACAGATTCAACAACTAACAATGAATCATACACGTACTCCCTCAGAGGTACGTGAAATACAATGAATTTCAGCTATCCAAACTGGCAATTCAATCTTATAGACAATAGAACTTATCCTATCAAAAAACAGATAAGAAATCTCGAATGCCTCAGAACTAACCATCCAATCTTACCCAAATGCTGCTCTCTTAACCAAACAAATCTTAACAACAATGAAGTCTCCAATTTCGACTTCCAAACTCCTTATCTCATATCTGTATAACTCAACATACAATCCTGGGATGCAATCCTCTTGATCAGCTCAACCTATGCTGATGCTTCCAGAAACAACATCTGACTCGGCATCCGTCGAAATCCAGAACACAAGCTCTACTTCTCAAGCAAAAGCAAACTGAACTTGCTTCCTTCCTCATACAGCTGCTACCACGCTTCCGCTGCACAACTCTGATTCTAAAATAGATGAGAATACTGCTGATGAACACGAGTACAAACTTATCCAATATATCTGGGAAACTTTATTCATCAAATCCATAAAATCTGAGTGACCCATCTGACTCGGCCACACAACCTTATAGCATAATCTAATTCAAAACCTAGATCTGACTAATCCAAATTCCAAAAACCTGAGCTGCTACACCAACTCTTCTTCTCCAAGAACCATCCTACAACCAGGCCGACTACCAAAATCGCTTCTGGAACCAAAACAATATGGAACTAAACTCCAGATGCAGACAAACTTCTGATTACATCAGTAGCTTCTACCTCTACATGAGAACCCTCAATCTCAAACAAAAGATTGCTAAAGATAAATTCCCAAACTAATCGCAAGTCACTTTTGCGATCCTACCTAGTTCGGATTCCAAAGAAACTATGCTCTCTTTACCAAATAGAACAGCCTTAAGCTTCTCCAAACAAGGTTAACCCATCAAGAAAACATTCACCAACTGCCCGGACTTCTGAAGAAGAACCACAAAGATTCCTGAACCATCGGAGAAACGAGCCACACTGCTTCTTCCAAACTCTACCTCGATAAAACTGTAAAGCTAAAAGACCTTCTCGTCAGCACAGTGAACATTTCGAGTTGCACTGCTACCACGGCTAACCAAAGACTTCTAATCCAAAGGCTCCTCGAAAACCAAAACCATCAAAAAACCACACAGCGGACCTTCGAGATGGCAGACATCTTCTCAAGAAATTTGGGCTCCAAACCAAGCATCAACATCTCGCTCTCCGTAAGGAATGACGAATGAGGCCATGCCGAAGCGAAACAACTCATACCTTAGTCTCATATTCCAAAACAGCCAACCTCCTTGCTAAAGATCTAGATAACTTCTATGCAGACGAATCTTCCCTGCGGTAGGCAAAGACTGCTCCTCAGCTACTTCTAAAACTGCTTCAAGAGAAAACATCTTCGGAAATATCCATGGATACTGCATCTCATCACACTGTTATCAAGATATCATCACTTACTTCTACACTTCAGACAGATCCAAACTTACACTTCCAGATAAACTCCGAATCTTTAAAAAGATTTCCTTCAGATATCAGAGAAATCCTTACTCCAAACTGCAAATCTCACTCGAGACGGAATTAGGTCTACAGTCTCGACAAATACACTTCCAACCTCAAACATATGGACCTCTCCCATCAGTGGTAGTCATGTTACACACACACACCACTACTCCATCCACCTCAAAAACTTATGTTGGAAAATCCGAACAGATAACCCAACAGATCAGGTATATATATATGTATATATATATATATATATATATATATATATAGTTATATATAAAAATACAAGTACGCTCTCCCAAGAAAGACACCACTCCAGAGCTTAGGTATTCACTCAACCTAATGCTCTGATACCACCTATAGCGACCCGAATTTCTAACACCAGAAAGTCGCATCACTAATTAAGAAAAGAAAGGGATAGAAGAAGAAAAGATAAGAAAGAATAAACACAACAACATCAGATAGCTCACAGCGAAACAATTGAAATATAATATATCACATAAAATATTACATAGTATCATATTACATCAGAGTACACAACTTATACAACACATATTAGACAGTTATAAACATCTATCTAATTATACAACTCAAGTACACAAGATACAGATACAACACAAACACAGCGGAACCATAATATATCTACACGTGGAAGCCTCCTGCTTCATATCTCCTCCAGAATTCATCAAGCTAACCTGAATCCCTCGACTACGCATACATAATATGAGTACCCAAGAGTTTAATAAAACATAAAATAAACACTCGGGACAAACAGGGGTCCGGTGTGAGTAAACGGGTTCAAATTGCTTAACTTTAGAAAAACCTTTGAAAAGAAAAGGTATCACGTAAGACTACCCATTCATAAATATGGAAAAGTTTTTACCTCACGCTAACCAAAACATTTGATAGGAAATCCAGTGATATTATAATAGTGTCTAGGGTTTTCAAAATAAAATACACAAATAGCTGGAATGCTTACATCTCATGTTCCAACATAGTTGGGCAAAATCAAAACTATACAGGCACTTATTGGATTTTGGATTTCATCAATGGCAGGGCTACAGGGGTACCGCCCGTCACAATACGTGGCCAAGATCACAGTACCGAGGATTACTCCTAATCCCCTGCATCACAAAGCTGGGACCATTCCTTACTGAACAGTCCCGAGTAAGATCACCCCGTGGTTGGCGCGACCAACCATCCACTAGGCCGAAATAAAAGGGACATCTAGAAAGGAATGACCTCACCTTCAAATAGGTGCTACCCACCTAGCCTTGCTGCACCTCCCCTGTTTTAGCCATTCCCGGTTGATGAGGCTTGAGGCTGCGATTACCCTTATAGAACACATCTATCTTAGAATGCTCATCATCCACCTGACGATGTTCTGAAAGCATTCAATCCATACAAGTTCGTTCCGGGTTCGAACGAAACCGAAGGCACTATCACGTTGCACTCATTTGGAATCACCCTCAGAGTCAACGACCATAGCCCTTGCACTCTGAATCACCATCGCGAACCTATAAGTACTATCTCCGTCAAACTCATCACGGAATCACCCCCAGAGTTATATTGACGTATAGTTCTTACACCTCGAGTCTTCACTAAGCTCCCTTGGACTTACGACCTGTCGTTTAATTTGGATCGATGTGGTTTTCGGATATCCAAATATGGAAACCCGATCTCGTTCTCACCGAATCAAAAAGCCATTTTATTGTCCAAGTTGTTTAATGGTTTTAAACAGTTAAACTTATATTCAAGATGATATAAACAGATAGATGAATCAGATTATCACAATAGATAATTCATACCAAACTTTCAACTCACAAAGCAGCATATCACATATCATAGATATCCAAATCATCCAGTATCAACCAACACCCAATATCAATCATCCAATATAAACCAATCATCCAAAAGCAGAATTGATTATCTCTTAATCAATTGGATTACCTAAATCCCTCTTCCTTTATTTCTTCCAAATAAATAAATTAATCATCTCTTAATGTTCTTCTTAATTAATCTCCCTTGATTAATTATCTTTTAATTACATTCAAGTAATTATCCTTAACCATATTATGTAATTAAACTTTAATTACTATCATTAATTACAATAATTAATGATCCTTCATTTACTTCCATTAATTAATTAACTATGATCAATTGCATTAAACCTCAATTAATTACAATAAATTAATCATACTTAAATTAATTACTTTTTATTAATCAACCTTGATTAATTTATTAATTACATTAACTAATGATCCTTATTAATTAATAATTTACTTGTAATTAATCATTTCATTAATCATAAACCGTAATTAACAACTTGTAATTATTTATTTTGATTAATTAACATCTTAATTAATTATATTAACCCTTTGATTAATTAATCTAATTAACTAATCTTTAATTACTTCCGTAAGTAGTTATTAATGAATTAAATTAACAAATAATAAATCCTTAATTAATTACTTTATTAATTAATTACACTTTAATTAATTACACTTAGTAATTAATCTTAAATTTAATCACATTCATTAATTAATTAATCACATTAATTAACTAACTAAGTAATTAACTCTTAATTACTTACATAAGTAATTATCTTCTAATTACTTCATTGGAATGATTACTCTATTAATTAATTACTTAACAAGTAATTAATCCCATCATTAAATAAATCCTTAATTCATTAATTAATTAATAATTAACTTCAAACTATTATATTAATCAACTCCTTAATTAATAACATCAAGTGATTATCCATTAATCACTTCAACTTTAATTACTTCCATGAGTAATTTCCCATTAATTACTTCCATAAGTAATTACCATTCTTAATTACATTCAAAAATTAACCAATAATTACTTCATGAAGTAATTACACTTAATTAATTCATAATTAAGTGATTTTTAAAATTAAATAAACAAATAACCAATCATTTAAAATTAATGAAACAATTAATTAATTAACTTCTTATATTTCAAAATCCTTAATTAATTGAGAAAAACATTAATCTTAATTAATCCTTTACTTATTAACAGATCATATTTAATTAAGTATTCTTAAATTCATAACAAAGATAAATGAACCATATATATCTTCATAAATAAATTATTTTGAAATTAATCAAATTTTAATAACTTAAAAACAAATTATTTTATTTGGTTTTCAAAATTATAATAATAATCTTATTTTGAAAATAAGGAATTTAGAAATCAAATTTAAAATTTAAAACACTTTAAATAATTCAAACTTATTCATTTTCAATAAAGTTTAAAACTTAAGTTTTTAAACATTACTTTAAAATTTTGCATAAAACTTTGGTTCAATATTAAATTCATAACACTTCTTTTAAATTGGATTTCAAAATTTAATTAAGATAATCACTTTCAAAACAATCATCTTAAAACATTTTAAACATGAAATATAAATTCAATTTACACTTTTATATGTTTGATTAACATTCACTTTTACATCAAAGAACAAGTTTAATTTGAAGCCTAATTCCATTTACCCAATATCAAGTTAAATTTGCAATTTAACATATACAGTAAAACCAGAAAATCCCACAACCTAAAAACTCGAGTAAATCACTCAACCCACAAGAGCCAGCCCCGAAGACACCCCAGCTCCCCTTCTTCTTCGAGTCATCCTCGATGAAAACGCGATAACGAACCCGAGCGAAACTCGTCTTCCCTAAAACTTCAAACTCCCAGTGTACGAAACATACACGGTGCACATCCACCAACGCCGCCGTCCTCTGGTGAGCGTCGCGACCATCCCCTAAAACCACTCGATCACGTGCGAACACGAAAACCAACCCAAATTCAAGAATATGAAAGCGAATCAAAATTCGACTCAATGTTCGAAAATACTGCAGAACCCACTTCCACAAAACCACCCACGGCCGACCACCACGACACCGTTGAACCTCGCCGACCCTACCATCGAAATGCCCCGTCCACGAGCTTCGTCCACCCCGAAAGCGAATGACTGCGGTCTATCATTCGCGACGCAATTGTCACGACAGTCAAGTTGAACAAAACCAAAATAAAACCCTAGTTCGATAAAATTCGAACAATTCAGCAATTGGAAAAATCCAATTGAATTTTTCCCATTATCCTTGATACAAAAGCAAGCCTCGACCCTAATTTCAAATCAAATCAAAAAGTGGGTCAACTGCAATTCACCATACTGCCAAAAACCTTCATCACCAAATTCCCGATTGATTTTCAATTTAAAAATTATGAATTGCATGTTAAAATTTGTGATTTTCAAACATGAATCCATTCCTACAATACAAATATGAAATTATGGAAGTTGATTATTACGAGAATTTGGGTTTTTACTGTTATTTTACAAATTTTGAAACGAATACTTATTAAAAATTCCTGGAATGATTTTTGGTGGTTATGTTTCATGATTTCAATCTTTTCTTATTTGCAAATTTCGGATTAACAATGAATAAAGAATGAGATATTGAATTTAAAGAGGAAAAAATCAAACTGATTAAAACAACAGAACTTACATTCCATTTACAGGCATTCAAAATAAACAGGCATTCATGTAAACAAATATTCATCATCAAAGCAAATTTCATTGCATGCATCATCATTCAATCACAGATTAATTTAAAACTGCTTTTAAAATAATTTACTCACCTTATTCATGCAGAGCAGGTTTTAATTTCTTCCAGGCTTTAACAACTTTAAATCTGGAAAGGCTTTTGATTTTGCTTGCTAAAGGAATTGAATGCATGCTTCAAATTATTAATATAAAATGTTGAACTGATGTTGACTTGCACTTGCTCTTGAAAACCCTTTGAATTTGCAGGTTGAACTTCATTTGAATTGCAGTTTTGAAAGGTTGCAGATTTTACTTTGCTTTGCAGAACTTTAATTTCAGATTTGATTTTGATTCCAGTTTCAGGTAACATTTGATTTTAGTTTTAAATTTTCAGGTTTGAAAGTAGTTTACTGATTGCCATTTATTTTTTTCTCAGCTGGAAATAGAAAATAGGTTGAAGAGAAGAAGAAAGATATGTTTTAATAAACTTAGTTATTATTTAATAAAAATTAAAGAAACTAAATTTTTAAAAGAAGACACTTGTTTATATTCTTACATTTGTCATTCAAATAACTTAATTTTCTTACAAGTGTTATTAAGAGGTGTTAATTATGTTACACATGTTACTTAAGTATTTTTTTATAAATTTTTATTTAATTTAAAATGTAAATATAAACTTACGTATTTAATTTACTTTATACATAAATACTTACACGTGTAAATATAAATTTACTTTTTAAAGAAAATATTCTAAAACTAATTATAATACAAATAAATCTTATACATGGGTTTAAAAATCTAAAAATTTATATGTATATACATTTATAACCATTTTAATTTTAAGCAATTTAAAAGAAAACAAAATAAAACTTTGATTAAATCTCTTTTAAACAATCATATTTAAAAATAAATAATTATCTTATATTTGAAAACAATTGAATTAAACTAAATTAACTTTTCAAAAATATTAATTCTAAAACAAAACTTCAGATTACAATTCATTCATACATATACAAATTATCAATGGATTAAATTAAATTCCAAAACCAATCCAAATTATAACATATACATACATATATATTACAATTTGAAAATTCATCTTTAACAAAAGATCTTCTATTCACAATATATATCAAATATATATATATATATATTATAAATAGAATAAAATTTTATTAGCTTTAAAAAAATAATTCTTATCCATTTTAAATTGTTTGAAAGACATTGATCAAAATTACCAGATTAAATATTTATTAACCTTAAAAAGATTAAATTTACCAAATTAAATTAAAATTATAAAGAAAAATTATCAAATCAATTAAATTATTAATACAGATTATTAAATTGATATTGCCTAAAATTCCAGGCCGTCACATTCCTCCCCCTTAAAAGAATTTCGTCCCCGAAATTTAAAAGCAAAGGTAATTTAATAATCCAGCAAAGATTTTAATTTCAAACAGCAAAGCAACCATAGCAATCAATCAAATAAACAAACCTAACTAATTATCCTGACACAAATCATAATAAATCTTACTAACACTATCTAGTGTTTCCCAAGTAAAAATCACTGGGAGACTCGCTCTATAGAAGCTAAACTAACTACACCACTATAATCCAAAGCACCTCTCATCTCTAGATCCATCAATCTGAATAGAACATCAGACTATACTCAAGTCCAGCACAACTCCCAAATCCAACTGGACTGCAGATTCAACAACTAACAATGAATCATACATGTATTCCCTCAGAGGTATGTGAAATACAATGAATTCCATCTATCCAAACTGGCAATTCAATCTTATAGACAATAG
The DNA here is from genome assembly GCA_030765085.1 of Allium cepa. Lineage (NCBI taxonomy): Eukaryota > Viridiplantae > Streptophyta > Magnoliopsida > Asparagales > Amaryllidaceae > Allium > Allium cepa. The sequence goes on along the minus strand of CM060930.1, from coordinate 213,158,855 downwards.
AACTTATCCTATCAAAACATAGATAAGAAATCTCAATTGCCTCAGCTCTAACCATCCAATCTTACCCAAATGCTGCTCTCTTAACCAGAGAAATCTTAACAACAATGAAGTCTCCAACTTTGAATTCCAAACTCCTTATCTCATATCTGTATAACTCAACATACAATCCTGGGCTGCCAATCCTCTTGATCAGCTCAACCTATGCTGATGCTTCCTGAAACAACTAGACCAAAACAAACCAGTTTCTGGATCATATCCAACAGAAAATTCTTTCAAGATCCGTCGAAGTCCAGAACACAAGCTCTACTTCTCAAGCAAAAGCAAACTGAACTTGCTTCCTTCCTCGTACAGCTGCTACCATGCTTCTGCTGCACAACTCTGATTCTGAAATAGATGAGAATACTGCTGATGAACACGAGTACAAACTTATCCAATATATCCGGGAAACTTTGTTCATCAAATCCATAAAATCTGAGTGACCCATCTGACTCGGCCACACAAGCTTATAGCAGGATCTAACTCAAAAACTAGATCTGACTAATCCAAATTCCAAAAAATTCCTGAGTTGCTACACCAACTCTTCTCCTCCAAGAACCATCTTACAACCAGGCTGACTACCAAAATCGCTTCTGGAACCAAAACAATATGGAACTCAACTCCATATGCAGGCAAACTTCTGATTACATCAGTAGCTTCTACCTCTACATGAGAACCCTCAGTCTCATAGTTTTAACGACGTATAGTCCTTACACCTCGAGCCTTCACTCTTTACTTGAGACTCAAGACCTATCGTTAGTTTGGATCGATGTGGTTTCCGGATATCCAAATCTGAAAACCCGATCCTGGTCTCATCGAAATGCTAAACGTATCTTTTAAGGCCAAGTTGTTTTAGAGTTTAAAACAATTCAACCTCAGTATCTACATACACACAAATAGATAATTCATATAACACGATAAATAATCAACATTATTATCACAACAGATAATCCATATTATCATTATCAAAGATAATCCATATTTTCATTACAATGTAACCAATGCATCCATATCACACAACATTACTTATCTCATATCTGATATTTCAAACCATTCAAGGCAACCAATATCATCCATTCATATATAAGCAATGATCTATAATCACACCATCTATAATTAATTTAAAATGAATTAAATTAATTACTTCCACCTTTAATTAATTTAAAGTGAATTAAATTAATTACTTACATCAATATAAATCTTTCTTACATATCCATTAATTAATTACAAATTAATTAAATGATCATTCTCTAATTATCCACCTTAATTAATCACCCTTGATTAATTATTCTTTAATTACATTCTAGTAATTATCCTTTAATTAATTTCACAAATTAATTATTCTAAAACAAATACAGTAATTAACCCTTAATTACTTCATTAATTAATTAACTATAATTAATTACATTGATCCTTAATTAATTACATTAACTAATTACCTTTAATCACTTATTATTGATTAATTAATCTTAATTTATTAATCTTAATTACATCATTATATTAATTAATGATCCTTAATTACGTTTAATTAATTATCTTATTTAAATTAATTACATTAAGTAATTAATCTCAATTAAACCATAATTATTAATCACCTTTCATTAAGCATACTCTGTAATTAACTACCATTAATTACTTATCAAATTAATTACTCCTTAATTAATTTCTTTAATTAATCCCTTGATTAATTACACTAAGTAATCTAATCCAAATTACTTCGACAATTAAACCATCTTTTACTAATTACATCCATTATTTATCATTAATTACTTCACTAAGTAATTATTATCAAATCATTCACTGTTTAAATTAATTAAACTTAATTAATTAATCTAAACTAATTACATTAAACTCAATTAATTACTTTGAGTAATTAATTCCTTAATTACTTACATTAAGTAATTATACTTAAACTACTTCATAAATGATTATCATTAAATTAATTAATCTAATTTATTATTAAAATTAACCATATTAATTAATTGTTAAATAATCCTTAAGTTAATGACCTTCATTAACTATTAATCATTCTTTAATTACTTGTCTTAATTTACTTCTTAATTAATCTCTGATTATAAATTAATCTAAATTATTAATTTATAAATGAAATAAATAAGTCATTCCTTAATTATATTATTCATTTAATCATTTTAACACCATAATAATCTCTAAGATAATCCATTTCTTTATTAATGACTTCATTACTATTAAAGTGTATTTAGAACATTACATTTTAAATTTAAATTCAAATTCCATTTTGAATTTAAAATTCAAAATGATTATTTATTTAAACATTAACCAAATTTAAATTCAATTTATAATCCTTTAAATAAATGCAAATAACATTTATTACTTACATATGAAACTTATAAGAAAAGCCTTTAAACTAATTTACTTAATTTTATTTAAAAATTAAGCTTTCAAATACATTACTATTGAACTTGCAAATTCAAGTTAACAAATCATTTAACTTCCATTTGAAAACCTTTTATAAAAGAACTTTATCAAAAATCAAGTTTAAATATTTGTTTGAAAAAAATTTACTTTTAAAAAGCTATTTTAATTTAAACTTGTTTTAAAAACATTCAGAATTTAAAAACTTATTCAAATACCCAGATCTGAATTCAAGAAACTTGAATCCACTATTTATTTAAAAAATTTGATTTTAAACTTTGATTTAAACTTGTTTTAAACCTTGATTTAAAACTCATTATTGAAAATCCAAATTTCATTTTAGAACCTTAAGATTCAAAAGTTATTTGAAAACTGAACTTAACCTTTGATTTTAAAACAGTGTTTAAATTATGTTTTCAGATTTTAAAAAAATTCAAAATCTAGAAAGCTTTCAGGATTTTAATAACCTAAAAATACACATTAAATATTTTAAAACTATCAAGATTCAAAGCCATTTGAATCTATACTTCATACTAGATTTAAACTTGTTTAAATTTATCATCACAACTTTTAAATTCATTTAAATTTGGTTTAAATTTAAATTACGGAAAGGTTTAATAAAACATGTAACAAAACATAATCAACCCGAGGCAACCAAAATTTACTTTGAGTTCAACCATATACAACTTCGAGCTAAACACAAAAACTACCCGAGTGATTCTCGAGTTCACCCCACCGCTTCCACCTAGGCAAACATCAAGAAGAAAAAATGCACGGTGCACATTCACCGTGCCTTCGATCAACTCCAGCCACCTCCGGTGGTTTTCCCACGTCGGCGACCATCCCCACGTCCCAACATGACCAACAGATCACCCTTCCACAGCTCGAAATTGAATTCGAGTACTCAACTTCAAACCTGGAAACAACAGAAGCCTCCCATCCCAAACCTGTCATCGCCTCATCCACGCATCTGCTATCACCAGTATTTCTGCAACACCGGCGACAGTCTCGTCTACGACCATACTACCATCTCCCAAAATTCCACTACACTCGATCCACTGTAGAAGACGTGGATGATCGATCAACCTAACCTAATTAAACTAGGGTTCCAGAAGGAATTTCGCCACCACTGCCTCCTCGATGAAATGCATCGCCATCTAGTATTTTTCCAAGCTTCACTGATCACTCCTCTATCCACTAGAAGAAACCCGACCCTTCAATCCAAAGAGAACATCAGAAAACCCTCAATTCCCATTTTCAGTTCATCACAGAACTGCACCCTCCTCCTCAAACTATAAATTATGATTTTTGCTTCAAAAATCATGTTTTAGGACAAGAATACGATTTACATTCTTGAATTTATAAATTAAGATGTTTGAATTTTACTTATATTAAGTTTTCTCAGTTTTCTCCTTGATTCCCAGTGAATTTTCCAATTTATTTAACTTAAATGAATTTTCAACTAAATCTTTGATGGAACACACAAGTTTCTTTTGAAACTTAAGTTTTTAACAGTGACTAAACTAAGAGGTTTGAATTTAAATCAAAAACCAGAATTTAAATTTGGGAACAGAGATGTCCCAGATATTCAGATGCATACTTCATACGGTAGAAATTCATCAATATATCTACACGCACATACTTGTAAATATGCACAATTACAATATTTTCCACAACAATAACATGCAACCATAATTTATGTTAACGTGAAAATCTGACGCTAACACCCCGGTGTAGGTTGAAGTTGAGCGAAAGCACCACCCGTGAACACGGGAACTAAAACTAGTAGAAAAATCACAGAGAAAGCAAAAAAGACAACAGTTTTTATAGTGGTTCGGCTTAGGGTAAGCCTACGTCCACTTTAATTCTCTTTATTGCTGAGTCAATTACAACTTTACAACAATCTTCAGTTACAATTCTGATGAGACAAACAACTAGAACTTTAATGCAGAAGAATTCTTTAAATCCATGTAGATTGCGTTAGATTTCCTCTCGAAGTTAGTTGAGATGCCTTTCGTACTTGAAGTGTCGAGTGAGTTGAGAATTCAGCAGAGTATTGGCGCTTAAAGAGATCGGCCAAAAAGTCCCCTCCATGCTTGAGGTGGGTTGGTATTTATAGGAAAATTCTCCCCTTAGGTCGTAAGCCGCGACCGGTCTATGGTAGGTCGTGGCCGACCCATCTGGCCAAACCCCCTGGTCTCATAAAAGTTCATTTGTGCAAGTCCTAAGTCGCCCACGAGTCATCATCTAAGTCACAAATGAGTCCACTGGTTCTCTTGATGCAGCGTTGAACTTTCACCTGGTAGCCTTAGGTCGTGGACGACTCAAGCTGGGTTATGAGTCGTATACGAGTTAACTGTTGAGCCTGTTTCCTTCAGATAATGACCGAAGTCCTGAATCGTATGCGAGTTAAGTGGTTACTGCGTTAGGTAAGGAGCAGCACCTTATTTGGTTAAGCCGTCTACGACACATGTTAGGTCGTAAGTCGTAGACAGCTCTAAGTCGTTAGCTTATTTCCTTCTTAAGCCGTGCCATCTCTTGAATCGTTAAGTCATCCTGTCCTTGAGCCGCGGACTTCCTTAAGTCGTAGAAACCTTAAGTCGTGGATGCCTTAGGTCGTAAAGTACTCTGAGTCGGCAACTTCTTTAAGGAATTGAGTCGGTCTATTCTCTTAGGCCGTTAGGTCGTAGCTTCCTTAAGTTGGTAAGTCGTCAGTCCCTTAAGTCGTCCATCCTCTTGACTCGTTGAGTCGTGCATCTGTTAACTTGTTATGTTGATAACTCACTAAGTTGTTTGTCCATTGAGTCGCCGCCCACCTTGAGTCGTTTTCTTATTGAGTCGTGCAGTTTTTGAGTCGTAGGAAATTGAGGGTTAACATTTTCCCCTCGAAGTACACGCCTAAGTCATATGTCGTGTGCTTCGACTTATCTTAACTCGTGTGCCGGTTCAAATTCTTCTGCCTCGATATAAAAGGCTTAGGTCTCTTCTTCTTCACCTACTTGTTTCCGTGTTCACTTCCGCCATTAACGTCCTTCGAAGCTTTTCAGAGACAAATTCGATCAGTTCACCTTATCACCAATTAAGTTCCTGCCACCTTCATCATTACCCTACGTAAGTGAAATCATCGCTCGCTCAATTTCACAATTACTGTTACCTTTCGAACATGGATTTCCCATTTTCCAACCTCAATCCGAATCCTCACACCAGGCTTCTTCTTGAATCGCGTTATGATTGATTGCTGACAAGCTTGAAGCGGTTTGATTGAGTTTTTAGATGACTTGCAAGGAGAAGGCGATGGATCACCATATTTCGATTCAGTTGATCCTCGAATTTAGAGGAGGCGATATCATCCTACATTGGTTAACGGGTTAGGAGTTTAGGAAGATAATGGGTTATTGGGTTGGAGAAAGATCAGTGGGTTGAGAAGAGATACCGTGAAGTTTTTGCGACTTTGCCAATTTGCATAGTTTTCGAAGTGACCGACTTAAGATCCCCTACGACTTTAGTTGCATACGACTTAGCCCCTTAGGTTATGTTTGTTTCTGGACGACTTAAGACTTAGCTTCATTTGCACTTCATTTGTTCTGTCTTGACTTGAGACTTTACGACTTGGCCTTTAGGTTGTGAACGACTTAGCCCCGAGTTGCAGCCGAGCTAAGACTTAGAGAATTATCTTTTAAGTCGTGGACGACTTAACTTTTAAGTGGTAGACGACTCATCACTTGGACGATCTTACGCTTGCCAAATTGTTTCCTTTAGCTTTTAGGTCATGGACGACTCATGACTTGGAGAACTTTTTGGACTGTGACTCAATGATTTGAACAACATTTGAAAACTTAGAGATGTTGATAGGACTTGATTGTATTTCCCATTTGAGTCGCCAGGATAAACTGCTTGAAGTTTGGACTGTTACTTGAACCTTGAACTGTCAAATTTTGCTGCATCTTTTCACAGATCACTTTTGACTTGCAAGCTAACAATCTGTTCAATACATCATTTACAGAAAATTGGGACGAATATACTGCCACTGACTGCCCACATCAAATGGCAGATTAGTTAACGTAGAGTAGTCAACTTAAACATACTGTATGAAATGCTGTGAACCAATCAACTAAAGTGAAATATTAATGCAAAACATTGCTATCTTGAATTGATTTGTTTGCATCTACATTTCTCTTTTATATTTTAAAACAGCGAACCCTGGACTTCATAACTGACAAATGCTTGCTAGTTTTCATTCCAGTTTTATTCGCTTATTGCTTTGTTGATTTTACACAACACTTCACACATTTTAGGAAACGTGCACCTTCATATTTGAATATCCAGTTGCTTGTGTAGAATGACTTCTCAGCAAGAGGATATAACAGCTCAGGCTGGAGAGGCCACCCTTATTCCAGCTCCATTAGTCAATCCTCCAGAAAGAGCCCCTACCACCTTATCGTACAAAGCTTTTCGTCAGTTGTGTGGTCAGTTTGGCATTGCTGAAGCAGATGCCATTCTTCCTGAAAAAGGTGACACTGCTGATGTGGCGCCTACTGGCTTCTTAGCGGTTAACCGGCAAATGTGCCTAAGCGGGGCCATTCCCCCTTTCAACAACTTTCTCCAGAATCTACTTCTTCGATTAGTTATCTCCCCATTCCAGCTACACCCCAATGGCTATGCCATTCTGATGGGGTTGTGCGTGCTATTTAGGAGAACATTTGACCGGCTTCCAAGCTATGACGAGATCTGTTTCCTATGCTCCTTTACTAGGACTAAGGATCATCCTTCTATTACCGTCGTGAGAAGCGCACGAAATCGTAAATTGATCGTCGGCCTCCCTGACACTGCCCATGGGTTCTTAACTCAATTTTTCTATGTCCGTTGCCCCTCGGGGTTTTATGCTGTGTAGAGAGAAGGAAGTAAGATCATCTACCTTTTCCTCTTCTATACTCTGAGTTTTGTGAAGTTCGAATTGCCAAGTGTTAACTTCATTTTTTCATTTCAGTGCTTCCCCCTCCTTCTAGAGATCCCAGCCACAAGCCAACTCTAGAGAGGCTTGTAGCTGTGCCGGTTGAAGAGCGGGATATGAAATTTTTGTTGAATGACGAATTCCTTCACCAGTTCAGACTTCTTCACCCTTCTCGCTCCACACACCCCTGTGAGGTTCCAGACTCCCCACCTAAAGCATCAGATGCCCCGGCTTCTTCTGACGTACCCGTACCAAAGGATCCCGCTTCCGAAGCTTCTCTAGTGAAATGTTCTACTACTATCGATGTTGCGGGGTCATCTGGAAAATTCGCACTTGCCCCAGTAATTGAGGAAGAAGAGCCCCAGTGATCTCCCCAACGTTCACAAAATTCTGGCGAAGAAGCCGAGAAAACCAGCCCTGTTAGGCAGAGCAGGGACGACACTTTCGAAGGGTTGAGCGACCTCTTTGCCACCTCACAAGAGATCTTTAAAGATGACCCTATCACTACCGGGGTTTCTTCTTCAGTAGTGGAAGCGACTTCTTCTTTGCAACAAGCTCCGTCGACCCAAGAGTTGACGTTAACTACTACCCCCACAATTACTCCGCAATCAAAGAGTGGTTCGTAGTTTGATGCGCGTAGTTTTCACATCACACACACTTAGAATCTTTCGGCACTTTTATACTCCTAACTCTTTGTACTTTGAAGATTCTAAAGTTATTCTTCTTTTCTCTGAAGACTTTTAAGACTTGTCTCTCTTTTTATTTCAGATTCTCCGATGGGACGCAGCGGCTCCTACTATGACTACTTCCAGCGCTATGGGAGGCGTAGTCAATATGATTATAGGCGCTACCTTCCCGTTCACAGAGAAACCGATGAAGAGAGAGTCGCTCGAAAGGCTCAAGAGAGAAGGGCTCAAGAAGAGCGTTATGAGAGAAAAGAAAGGAAGGAGCACCATGATTCTTCCCAGAGAGGTGACGATTCTCACAAGAGAAAGTCGCATGATGATCGGGGAAAAAGCCACATAGTTGAGGACCCAAGCAAGCGTGCCCGGCACGGTGAAAGGCATGCTTCTACAACTCCTGAAAAGGTCACTGCCCCCGTCTCACTTGACATTCCTTCTGGCTCTCCTGCTCTTGGGAAGACAGACATTCAGACAATAATCAGCAAGCCTAAATTCCAAGTTGGATCAGGCCCGGCTACCTTGCAAAGCCGGTTCCCGCACTGCTGCCTGAAGGGAGTGCGGTTCGATCTTGACTTGGTCCCTATTGACAAGCCTGCCATGTTGCGAAACCTCGATGCCGTCAGGCTTGATATTAAAAGGATGTCGAACTGGCGAAAGCTTGTTGACGAGCTTCAAAGGGTCAACCGTGCGAATATAGAGGCCATGCTTACTATGGAGAATGATAAGGCCGAATGGCAGAAGGTTCTTGAGCAGCATGATACCAAAATGAGGAGCATCACTACTTACAATGAAGAGCTTGAAGCGAAAGTTGAGGAACTTAAACAAGAGCTTGCTACTTCCTCTACTTCCTACACTCAAAAAGAAGAAGTGCTTCTAAAACAAGTGAGAGATGCTCATGCCGGGCAAAGAGACGCCGAAGACAGGCTCGAAGTGCAAAAAAGAATCAGTGAGGGCTATATTGCTGATATTGCAGAGCTTCGGAAGAAAACCAGCTCCCAAGAAGCGGAGATTCAAATGCTAAAGCTTCAACTCTCCAAAGCTGAAAGAGAGCGTGATGAGGCCATTGCTGGTAAAATTGCAGCTGAAGAATCTCATGAGGCAACGAAGACTAACATCAGCTCGACACTGTTTGACTTCTACCTGCACAGCATCTTGGGGGACGGTAGTCTCGCCTTTCTAGGCCCCAAATATGAAATTACTTTGGCTGAAGTGTGGGAGGCCGCACTTGACATGCTTGGTGCTAAAGGTGCTGGCTATGTTGAAATAGAGCTTAAAGAACATTATCTAGATGACGGAGCTCGCGCCGCTCTTGCCAAAGGAAAAGAACAACTTGCAAAATTAAGAGTCGAAATGGCAGTAGGAGAACATTTAGGAAAAACTATCTCAACTGCTCTGGTTCAGCCTTCTCCTTCGGTCAAAATCGACATTATCGGCTCCAGTTCTCATTCTCCATCCCCTACTAAAGTTACCACTGAGATCACAAGCATACAGGGTGGAGATGAAGGTGATGAGAGTGCTGAAGCACAGGCTTACGAGGTTGATATCAGGAAGCCGACTTCTCCAGGTAACTCTACTGTCAATCTTGCTCAAGTTGACTGCTCATTTGTTTCTTACGAGCTTGATGAGCTTCTTGACTATTTCCTGAACCTCAGCGAGCCTTTATCTCCTCTCTTTACTGACTTTAACTTCTTTTCTTCTGCAGTGAAAGCATCGAGCATTGTTCAAACTTCCCCTCCTCCAGTTATTCCTCCCTCGTCTCTTCAGGTCACTCCTCCTTCTGCCTCGCAACCCGGGTCGCAAGAGGAGCAAATAGAGGCTCTTCATGGCTTAGATGATCCTATTGCTTCTCAAGAGCATGGGGGAGAAGGGCTTGGAGAAGGCAGTGAGTCTCCAGAGCGAACTACTTCTGATAACATAAAATTGTCTGCTCTTGTTACCCCGGGAAGTGAGTCTTCTTCAAGGAGGAGGAGGAAGCGTGCCACTTTCAAGAAGAGAGGGAAAGATATTCAGGAAGCGAAAGTTGATCCGGCAGTAATCCTTTCTCCTTCATCCCCGACTCTCCCAAGCCGTCCTGAAAAGCTGCCTATTAGGTCAGGTGAAGGCTCTAAGGGTGGTGGCAAGAAGAAGTAAGGGGTCCTGCTTTGACTTATTTTTACTTTTTGCTTTTTGCATGTACTGGCCGGAGATTGTGCGGGTACCGGCCCCCGCTTTTCTTTATTTTGAAACCTGTACCTATACAAAATTTTGACAGTGTTGAATAAAATGATTCTTTTTGTTTGTACAAACTTCTGTCTGTATTTAAGAATGCATTTACTATTCATTTTTGTACAAGTTTCTTTATATGATATTGCAGTGAGCTTGTGGTATGTTGTTCGAGCGTAATTTTACCAATGTAGTTATACCATGTTATATGTGGCTAAACCATGTTGCCCCCATACCATAAGCTCGTTGCAATATTTTATACTTTGAGGGGACTTGTACTCTTATTTTCTGGAGAATAGTTATTCCACACTTGGAGGAATATTATCTTGTTAAAAACATAGTACAGCTCCCTCCATATGAGTTTTTTTTACGCTTTATCCTTCGAAGATATCACTTTTCTTTTGTGCATACACACACTTTACCAAGTGAATTCTTCTATGTAGTAAAGCGGGCCTCCGAAGGGCACTTTAACTTCTTTTTGAGGAAGAGTATTTTTCAGAATAGGTGAATCATTCTTCCTTTGAAAGTTAAAGTGTGCCTTCAAAGAGGGCTTCTCTTTCTCTTTTTTTTATTACACCTCGATAAAGGGATTTCTGATCTTTGCTTTGCGTTTCTGACGAAATGCTTCTTTGAAAAGTTGTACCTCTGAGGAGGGCTTTTTCACGTTTCAACACATGGAAGTTTTATTTCAATCTCGGTGAAACGTGTGCCTCCGAAGAGTTGTGCCTCCGAGGAGGGCTTTCCACGTTTCAACACCTGGAAGTTTTATTTCAATCTCGGTGAAACGTGTGCCTCCGAAGAGGTCTTTCTGTTCGATTGTGCCTCTTGGAGGAGGTCTTTTTGTTTCTGCCTCTTGGAAGAGGTCTTTTTTGTTTGATTGTGCCTCTGGGAAGAGGTCTTTTTGTTTATGCCCCTTGGGAGAGATTGTTATTTTTCCCTCTTCGCTGGGAAGCGGGCCTCCGAAGAGGGCTTTTCACATTTCGTCTCACGGGAGTGTATCACCGATCATGGTGAAATGTGTGCCTCTGAGTAGGGTTACTGCATGGAAGTTTGGAGTTTCTTTTTCTCGGTTGGATGGATTCACGGGAGTGTATCGACCGATCAGTCCGCAACTTTGTATCGAGAAAGATCTCTCTTTTTCTGGTTTGGCCCGCTCGAGGTCTTTTAGCATTTCAACTGTGGTGAAATGGGCCTCCGAAGAGGGCTTTTCACTTTTCAACACTTGGAAGTTTTATTTCAATCTCGGTGAAACGTGTGCCTCTGAGTAGGGCTTTTGCCTGGAAGTTTGGAGTTTTTTCTCTCGGTTGGACGGATTCACGGGAGTGTATCGACCGATCATTCCGCAACTTTCTATCGAGAAAGTTCTCTCTTTTTCTGGCTAGGCCCGCTCGAGGTCTTTATCCTCCGAAAAGTTGTGCCTCTGAAGAGGGCTTGTGCCTCCGAAGAGGTCTTTTGCTGAGTGATGCTTGCTCGCCCATGTCTCTTTGCCATCCGTTCATGTTGGCGATCCCCGTTGTCTTTTGCAAGTGTTATCACTTTTTAGTTGCCAATAATTTCCCTTATCCAAAGAAATACACTTCATAGTTAAGCGAGTTGGTGGTGGTAGACACAGGCTATTTAACTGGTTGTTTGTTTGTTCAAACATTTGCAGTTAGTTAGATATGGTCCACTTCCATCCACATTGCTAACTTTTGTTTGAGGCACTTCTTTTGTAGGATTTGAGTATGGAAATTTTTGAATGGTTTAGTTTTTTCTTGCTGGGTGATGCCGGAGATCGCTTGGTCTTGCGATGGGTAAGTTTTATTTTTATGGCCTGCATTATTAAATCGACATTTTAGTAACACAATTAACGTATTTTATATGTCGAAATAAAACAAAGCAGTTTAGAATAGTAGAGAACACAAGATTTATAGTGGTTCGGCCAAAAACTGGGCCTACATCCACTTTATAGTTTTTCATTATTCACTTGCTTTACAATTGCTTTCAATACAAGAATCATATATTTGCAATGCTTTTACAATATTTCAGCAAAGCTTTCAAGTAAAATAAGGACGCAAATGATTGCTGTTCCAAGCTCTTGGGTTTGGTTCTCCTTCGATAGTTGTAAGTTTGAATGTGCCGTCAAGAAGCTTCGTGCCTATAACATATGGCCCTTCCCAGTTTGGCCCAAACACACCTGTAGCTGTCATGATTCTCTTCAGAACTAGGTCCCCAACTTCAAAGCTGCGTTGACGAACTTTGGAATTGAAGTGCCTGACTATCCTTTGTTGATGAGCTGCAATTCTAAGCCTAGCCTCTTTTCTTCTTTTATCAAGGAGGTCAAGTGCTTCTAGTTGCAGTTTTTCATTCTCATCTTGATCAAAATGGATCCTTCTGTGTGAGGGGACTTTAGTTTCCACTGGAATCATCGCTTCTGATCCGTATTCCAATGAAAATTCAGTATGCCCAGTCGCAGTTTTATGGGTGGTTCTGTATGCCCATAGTGAAAGTGGTAATTTGTCGACCCAACCACCTTTCGCTTTTTCCAGCTGCTTTTTGATGGTTGATTTGATGATTTTGTTTACTGCTTCCACTTGCCCGTTTGCCTGCGGATGAGCCACTGCTGAGAAGCTTTTTTGGATCTTGAATCGTTTGCAAAAATCTTGGAACTCCTCACTTTCAAACTGAGTACCATTGTCTGTGATTATCTTCTGAGGCACACCATACCTGCAAATGATATTTTTAGTCACAAAACTTATCATTTTATTAGAGGTAATAGTGGCCAATAGTTCGACTTCAGCCCATTTAGTAAAATAATCAACAGCAATGATAGCATATTTAATCCCTGATTTGGCAGTTGGCAAAGGCCCAATGAGATCTATTCCCCAGATGGCAAACGGCCATAGACTGACCATTTGTGTTAGCTCAGTGGAAGGTGCTATAGGAATTTTAGCGAATCTCTGGCATTTATCACACTTTCGGGAATAGTCAGCAGCATCCTGATTAATTTCTGGCCAAAAGTATCCATAACGGAGGATTTTCTTTGCTAAAGTTTGACCACCTGTATGATCTCCACATTCCCCTCCGTGTACTTCAGTTAGAATTGTCTTAGCTTCTTCCTTTGTCACACATCGGAGTAATGGCATTGAAAATCCTCATCTGTACAAACGACCATCTTGAACTATGTATCTGGAGGCTTTCCTCATCAGCTTTTGCCGTTCTTTTGAATTTTCTGGCGGAGAACCATTGAGTAGATATTCAAGTATCGGAGTCATCCATGATTCTTGCTCTTGGGATACATTCATAATCCAATCAACATCCATTTCATCTGTGCTTGGAGCTGACAAGACTTCGACGGGAACTAACCCCAATAGTTGAGCTTCACCAGTACTTGAATACTTCGCGAGAGAATCCGCCTTCATATTTTCTTCTCGGGGGATATGGTTTATTCAATAACGGTCAAAATCTTGAAGGAGCTCCCAGGCTTTTGATAAATAGGCGGGTAGATTCCCTCCTTTAGCTTGAAATTCCTTCCTGACTTGGCAAACAATAAGTTGAGAATCACTGAAGATCTGCAATGCCTTAATGTTTAGTTCTTTAGCGATCCTTAAACCAGCGATGAGTGCTTCATATTCAGCTTCATTGTTTGTCGAAGGGAATTCTAGTCTCAGCGCATAACATAGCGATCGCCCTTCTGGGGTTTCAAGGATAACCCCTGCTCTGGAACAGTAATCATTTCTTGTGCCATCAACATACAATTTCCATTGGATTGGGACGCTATCAGTGACTACTTCCTCACTATCACCCTTATCCGTACATTCTGCGATGAAATCCGCCAAAGCTTGTCCATTGATTGGTTTTTGGGGGTGGTATGTGATGTCATATTGGCTGAGTTCAATATTCCATTTCAACAGACGACCCGAAGTCTCAGGACGGAATAGGACTTGCTTTAGAGGTTGATCAGTGAGGACTCTGATGGGATGAGCTTGGAAATACGGCCTCAATTTTCTTGATGCGATCAACAAACAATAGGCGAGCTTTTCTAATCTTGAATAATTCATCTCTTCCCCAGTGAATCTTTTGCTGATATAATAGACTGGGCGTTGAATCCTTGCGTCTTCCCGTACTAACACTGCACTGAGAGCATGAGACGAAATTGCCAAATATATGAAGAGATCTTCACCACTATCAGGCTTTGAAAGTATCAGAGGCACTTCCATATGACGAACCAACTCATCAAATGCTTTCTGACATTTAGGAGTCCACTCGAAGTTTTTTCTTCCTTTTTTCAGAGCATCAAAAAATGGAATGCATTTGTCAGTAGCTTTGGAAATGAACCGACTCAAGGCAGCAACCTTTCCATTGAGACCTTGCAATTCCTTCTTCGTTCTAGGAGCCTTGACCTCTCTCAGGGCAGTGATCTGAGCTGGATTAGCCTCAATGCCCCTAGCGCTCACAATGAAACCCAAAAACTTTCCAGACTCCACTCCAAACGAACATTTCAAGGGATTAAGCTTCATTCTATACTTTCAGAGTACTGCAAACATCTCTGCCAAGTGATCCATGTGGTCCACTGCTTTCTTAGACTTTACTATCATGTCATCAACATAAACTTCCATTGTCTTGCCAATCTGTGGTTTAAACATGGCATTAACAAGCCTCTGGTATGTTGCCCCTACATCTTGAGTCCGAAAGGCATGACCTTGTAGCAGTAGAGTCCAACATCTGTGATGAAGCTTGTATCCTCTTGATCCGGCTCATGCATCATAATCTAGTTATATCCGGAGTATGCATCCATAAAAGATAACAATTCATGCCCTGCCGTCCCATCCACCAACTGATCGATCCTGGACAGCGGGAAACAGTTTTTGGGGCAGGCTTTGTTCAAATCTGAAAAGTCAATGCACACTCTCCACTTTTCGTTAGCCTTTTTCACCAGCACTGGATTTGATACCCAATTTGGATAAGTAGATTCTCTGATAAAATCGTTCTCCATGAGCCGATCAACTTCTTCTTTCAATGCTGCCGTCCTCTTAGGACCCTGAGTTCTTCTTTTCTGTTTCACAGGTGTAAACTTTGGATCAACATTTAGAGTGTGTATTGCAATCTCTGGGGATATTCCACACATGTCAGCATGAGTCCAAGCGAATACATCCAAATTAGCCTTCAAAAATGAAATCAGAACATTCTGAACTGTCAGGTTGAGTTGTAAACCCACATTAAGCACTTTGTTTGGTTCCTTTGGGTCAACAGGCACCGGTACTGTTACCTCTACTGATACCACTCTATTCTCCCCTGCACTGGCTTTCCTTGGATCCATCTCTCTTCGTGCCCCACTACATTCACCAGTGCAGGGTCCACCCTGTAATTGCTACAAGGTTGGTTCTTTGATGCGGACTGGAATCGCCGCACCTTTACCCATCTCTCGCTTCCTGGATTCTCGCAATTCTGCAAAATAACATTCTCGCCCCGCATCTTGGTCTCCCTTAATCACACCAACTCCGTTATCTGTGGGGAATTTTAGAGTCAAGCACCATGGGGCAAGAACGGCTTTTAATGCAGCAAGAGTTGGTCGGCCTAAAAAGCCGTTGTAGGCAGAGAATTCTTCAACAATTATAAAGGTTTGCTTTCGAGCCACCTTCCTCAGTCCCTTTTCGAGTTATACAAACAAATCTATGGTCCCAATTGGCTATTTGGGTTCTCCAGCAAACCCAACAATCTTAAGTGATGAAGCTTGAACGTCAGCCATTGGAATTTTCATTTGACCAAAGGTCTTCTTGAAGAGGATGTTGCATGAAGCTCCACAATCAACTAGAACTCTTCTCACAGTTGCCGGCCCAATACCAGCGGATATGACCAAAGGATCTATGGTCGGAGCCTCGATACCCAAAGAATCCCTGGTGCTGAACACAATATCATCTGTGGAAGTCTTTTGTTGCTTTAAAGGAGCATCATTCTCTAAAACAAAAATTCTCTTCAGCTGGTACATGCCTCAAGGCCCGGGCATACCTTTCCAACTCGCCCCAGCTTCTGCCTGCTGGGTGAGGTCCTCCAGTTATTATATTGATGACAGGCCTTTCCGATTCATGTTCCGCGGCCTTCTCACTTGAGCCAGGACGGTGAACGGAAACCTGCTGTCCTTGATTTGACGAAGCTGGGGCATTTCTGTTCCTTTTCACATACTGTTGAAGCTTGTTCTCTTTCAAAAGATGTTCAATTACCTCCTTCAACTAACGGCATTCGTTGGTGTCATGGCCGGGCTGGTTGTGGAACCGGCAGAACCTTCCACTTTTTTCCATCTTAATCGCAACTCTCATTTAGGTGGTGCCGGATAATTGACATCATCTTTGGTTGCAAAGAAGATGTTTTCAGGGGTATCGGTCAAGGGTGTGAAATTGAAAGAGCGGCCTTTCTTAGCGTCTCCCTGTTTCTTTCCACCATTGTTTCCCCTTTTCTGAGTGTTAGGCTCTTTCTTGTTCGAAGGAGCATCATTGTTCCCAGCTTGCGCTGATACCACCTTAGCCGGTGTTTGGAGACTTTCCAAGCGCATGAATTCATCCGCTTTCTTGTAGAATTTGTCAAGTGAGTTTGGTTCTTTCATTTTCAACCATTTTCCAAATTCACTTGATTTGTCAATCGCCCTCATCAAGTATGTCAGGACCATGCGTGGCTCAGCATTATCTACCTCAGCCAATGCTATGTTAAAGCGGTTCAAAAACGGCCTGATAGATTCTCCTGGATTTTTCTCTAGACTTGATAGTGACATTATGTCCTTTGCTTTAGAAGCATACAATCGAAATTTCTCCTTGAACTTCCTGGTCAAATCGGAGAACTGATCGATGGACCTGACCGACAGCTTTGTAAACCACAATAGAGCTACACCTTCTAGATAAACTGGGAAGTATCGGCATTTAATTTCATCAGACGCCCTGGCACCTGTCATATGCCAGTCATATTTATACAGAAACTCGTTTGGATCACTCGTCCCCTTGTAAGCCGGAATAGTAGGGGGAACGAATTTCCTTGGGCACTCTGCCTTCAAGATCCTTTCAGTAAATGGAGTTTTGCTTGGAGCAATCCCCACTCTTTCACATCCTCATCTCTTCGTATACTTTCTTTCATGATTTGACGAATCATACCCGAAAAATACTCTTCATCATTTAGAGGCTCTGGAGGGCACACATCAACCACTCTCTCTGAATTCTGCCTTGACAATCGTTCACGGAAGGTCGGTTGTGGCCCCGATCCTCCAGCTTGAAGAGGAGTCCTTTCTACAGGGTCTGCGGCTCTTTGAGAAATGTTCCCTTCAACATCCTGAACTCCCACAGTAGGGTTCCCATCATTATTACCCGGTTGACGGTTTGCCCCAAGTAGATCATTCAATTTACTCAAAATCAGAGCATTCTGGGCATTCTGGGCTTCCAACTGCGCATTCTGAGCATTCAATTGCTGATTCAATCCCAAAACTACGGCGTCCTATTCTGCTCGTGTAACTCCAACAGTTGGAGCTGCTTGACTTGAAGGAGGAGAGGTAGCAGTATTCTCTTGAACATTGTCGGATCTTACAGAACTTCGTTTTCTCCCAGGAGCCATTATTTCCAATAAACTTCGGGTTTTAAAAGAAATCCTTTCAACAATCCTTCGCGGAGCAATAGTGAAAGTGTCCTGAGTTGGGTTCTCAGTGAAATCACCAAAAATGTTAACGTGAAAATCTGACGCTAACACCCCGGTGTAGATTGAAGTTGAGCGAAAGCACCACCCGTGAACACGAGAACTAAAACAAGTAGAAAAATCACAGAGAAAGCAAAAAAGACAACAGTTTTTATAGTGGTTCGGCTTAGGGTAAGCCTACGTCCACTTTAATTCTCTTTATTTCTGAGTCAATTACAACTTTACAACAATCTTCAGTTACAATTCTGATGAGACAAACAACTAGAACTTTGATGCAGAAGAATTCTTTAAATCCACGTAGATTGCATTAGATTTCCTCTCGAAGTTAGTTGAGATGCCATTCGTACTTGAAGTGTCGAGTGAGTTGAGAATTCAGCAGAGTATCGGCGCTTAAAGAGATCGGCCAAAAAGTCCCCTCCATGCTTGAGGTGGGTTGGTATTTATAGGAAAATTCTCACCTTAGGTCGTAAGTCGCGACCGGTCCATGGTAGGTCGTGGCCGACTCATCTGGCAAAACCCCCTGGTCTCATAAAAGTTCATTTGTGCAAGTCCTAAGTCGCCCACGAGTCATCATCTAAGTCGCAAATGAGTCCACTGGTTCTCTTGATGCAGCGTTGAACTTTCACCTGGTAGCCTTAGGTCGTGGAGGACTCAAGCTGGGTTATGAGTCGTATACGAGCTAACTGTTGAGCCTGTTTCCTTCAGATAATGACCGAAGTCCTGAATCGTATGCGAGTTAAGAGGTTACTGCGTTAGGTAAGGAGCAGCACCTTATTTGCTTAAGCCGTCTACGACACATGTTAGGTCGTAAGTCGTAGACAGCTCTAAGTCGTTAGCTCATTTCCTTCTTAAGCCGTGCCATCTCTTGAATCGTTAAGTCATCCTGTCCTTGAGCCGTGGACTTCCTTAAGTCGTAGAAACCTTAAGTCGTGGATGCCTTAGGTCGTAAAGTACTCTGAGTCGGCAACTTCTTTAAGGTATTGAGTCGGTCTATTCTCTTAGGCTGTTAGGTCGTAGCTTCCTTAAGTTGGTAAGTCGTCAGTCCCTTAAGTCATCCATCCTCTTGACTCGTTGAGTCGTGCATCTGTTAACTCGTTATGTTGATAACTCACTGAGTTGTTTGTCCATTGAGTCGCCGCCCACCTTGAGTCGTTTTCTTATTGAGTCGTGCAGTTTTTGAGTCGTAGGAAATTGAGGGTTAACAATTTACTTTTAAGTTTAAATGTTACTCACCTGTTTTGAATTGAAAGACAGAGCCTTCATTTAGAAAACAGCTTTTGAATCTTAGAAACTGGAAAATTGCTTTGCTTAAATCTTGAATTGATTGATGAAACGGAGTTGCTTTATCAACTAGAAGTGCTCTTTGATTGACAATACACTTGCATGCAGAAAAGTCCAGATTGAAGAAAAATGCAGTTGCCTTGATTTGAAGTTGCAGGCTTTTGATTTTTGAGATGGTGAATTGATTACAGTTTTAGAAATTGCTTTGCATACTATTTGGAATCTGCAGAAATGACTCAGATGAAACAATGAACTATTTTGACTACAGTTTGTTTGTTTTTGAAGTAGAAAATGAATTTCAGGCCTTTGTTTAAGATGCAGATTTGAGTTTGTACAGGCTAAAGATTTTGATATTTGAAAATGAGATTTAGGATATGATTTCTGTTTTTATGAAGTATTGATTCATATTTGCTTTTGAAAAATGAAAATAGAAAAAAAAAGATAAGAAACATATGTATTTATAAGGGTGAAATTTGATTTATTAAAATAAAATAAAAATTAAAATAAATGACACTTGTCTCAAATTTTAACATTTGTCATTATCCACACTTTATTAACTAACACATGTTAAATTAAGTTCTAAAATGTTTACATTTGTACTTTAAGACTAATTAGTTAAAATTAAATGTTAATTAGTATTTAGTTAATATGTTAACATAGGTATGCTTAATTAATTTGTTATATGTAATTAATGTTTTAATGTAAGATTATGCTTAATAAATTAGTTTATAATATGTGTGTATATATATATATTTAGATAATTTTAAAAGAAATAAAATAATTATATAATTAAAAGTTTATACAAATATTTTAAAATCAAAACAACTAAAATCTATACATTAAATTTTCAAAGCTCTAAATTCAAATTCATATCAAATTATAAAATTAAATTTTGAAATTAAGTTATATATATACATATATAACTACACAATTCAATTTTGAAAAACATTTATTTTTATTAAAATCTATTTGTTAAAAACAATTACATTATTATGTTTTGAAAATAAAAAATTTGATAACTTTAAATAATTTATAAAATAAATTATTTCTTTATTAATAAATTACTTATTTTATCCAACTATATTTAAAAAGGAAATCAAAATAAACCTAATTGTTAGTTTATTTAAATTTAAACTCAAAATCAATTTAAACAAATTAAACTTTTATCTTAACAATTTAAAACCATATATTATTTATTCAATAGCTTTTGAAAGTTTAACTTTAAATAAAATCATAATTCCCTATTTTACCAAAGATATATATTTAGAAAACAAGATTTATTTATTTATTAAAGTTAAAACAAGGTTTATCTATTTACAATATATATACATATCCTATATACATTATAAATAGAAAACAATTTATTAGCTTTTTAAAAGATAAAATCTATCAATTAAATATTTATTTAATTGAGTTATTAAATTAAATTCAAATTTTATTTACAAAGATTATCAAATCAATTTTAATTTTAATTCAGATTATTAAATTGATATTGCTTAAAATTCCGGGTCATCACAATCATTTAACTGCTTTACAACTATTTTAAAATCACTTAACTATTCTACAGCTATTTTACAACTAATAATTATTTTTCAACTACTTATCTATTTTTAATTTTTCATGCTATTTTCTTAATTTAAGCCGAACAGAGTTCAAACTGTTTATAATTAAATACCAATTGAGATAAGTATTTTAGTGATAATCCAATTGGAAATTGAGGCCATTGTGAATAAGTGAATAGAAATCAAAATGAATGTGAATAGAAAAGGGAATTGATTTTTCTAATAATCAATGGGGATAGATACGTAGGATGTACGTATATTATTCTATTCGCATAACGATTTGATCCAGATTCGAACATAGAATTTCGAGATAGTATATCGATCCGAGTTAGGATTATTCACTCGATTTTCGACGGCAAACCTGGATATGGATTTTTGATTAGCTCTGGAAATTCTCTGTCATAGTTATGACTATGCAAGGAGAATGACAGTTTCTGATCAAGAAACCAGATCTGAGTCTGCACTAGGAAGTCGGGTGGATGATACTATTTTGGAAGAGAAATTGTGTGATCGACCAAGCGATCAGATTGATATTGCGTACGGATGATATAAGCACATAGTACGAGTTTGAATGAAATTGGTATTAAAAATTTATGGACAAGAACTGTAAATGATTTTGAAATGGAAAGGTATATTTTGAAAAATGAAGGATGAAGTAAAAAGGAAATTGGATATTTCTATGATTAAAGGTTCACTCTATGAAGAAAAGTAATGTGGTTAATGACTTTATAAAAGAGTAATCAAATTTGAATATTTAATTTGGAATATAAAAAGTTATGTATCTTTGTTATATATATGATAAACTCCCCTTGTTGAATCTATAGCCAGAAGAAAATGGTTTTTGAAAGTATTTGAAGTATGAAAAGGGAATTTATACAAGTATGGAGTGATCCAAAGATTTTTCAAAGTGTTATATATCTATATATATAAAGGATCTTATGAGAATGATTTTGGGAAAAGGTTTTAGAACCAATGGATATTGAAAGGCTTTTGATTTTTGGGAAAAATCAATTTTGGAAAGTTGGAAAGCCTAGTTTGAGAATTAACGATTTTGGGATAGTCGATTTTGTGTAAAGGAGATTTATATGTGATTCATATAAGGGTATGATTTGGAAGATACTATATGTGTATAGTATAAAGTGTTTTGAAAATGCCTCTGGAGAAAAAGGTGCTCCTTTGAAATGAACTTCTTAGGAGTACCATAGGTTGGTACTGCCTTGAGCCCCAAGGGAGAGGCTCTAAAGTGGATCCTGTGAGAAAGTCCGGACAAACTGAAGTTCCTGAGGATTATTGGATAGCGAAAGTCGAGGGTGCTGATGCCTACAGAGGCATTTGGGTTATGCTGTGACGACAGTGTAACTCGATGTCGCTGCGATCTACTATGGACCATAGCGGAAATTGTGTGGAGTCTAGTGTCAACGGTCTACGTTCGATTTTGCCGGGATGGCAACGTAACATCGGTAGGCTACGATCTATGGTGGAGGGGAGAAGTTTCATTTTTTCGGCAGTGAAATTCGAGGGCGCTGATGCCTACAGTTACATGGGTTTTTGTCGTGATGGCAACGTAACCCCGGGTGTAGCTGCGATATATAGCGGGTTCCATGGTATAATCGAGGGGCATGGAGTGCCTGTAGTTATATATGGATTTTGCCGGGACGACAACGTAACCAACGGGTTAACTGCGACCATGGAGGGGGTGATGATTTCCAAAGCATTCTCACCAAAGATATTTCCTCTATTTCAAAAATGTTTTCATAGAGTTTTCAGAAATGTTTTTCAAATATTTTCACTGGGTGTTGAAAATGAGTCTGCTAAGTACTTATAGATTTTCATTCCTACGTCTGATCAACGTATGACCGAATTTCTGTGAGAACAAGGATGGACTGGTTGAGAAATCGAGTTAAAAAAAGAATTTTTATAAATCTACTTTGGTAATATTATATAGATTTTAAAAGTGTTTTAAAAATGATCAAAGGATAATTTATCTGATTTTAAGTATTGAATAAATTCTAGCTTCGTTCCTTTTCGAGGACGAAAAGATTCAAGGGGGGAGGAGTGTGATAACCCATACTTTTAGGCATTTGTAAATTGATAATTAACTGGATTGAATCAGTAAAAACACTGATTTATAAGTTGAACAAATAAATTGGATAATAAATATTTATACTTGGATAAATATTTATTTGATAATCTCCTAATATAATTACTTAAAATTCACAAATTATTCTTTTAAAATAATAATAATAATGATTGTTTATATATATAGATAGAATAGATTTTAAATAGGATTATTATTTACAAATTGAATTGTGTTTCTTAAATATATATATATATATATATATATATATATATATATATTTGAGTTGATTTCAAATTGGATTTTAAATTGAATTTGAATTTGAATTTAGATTTGAATTTGAAATTTAAAAGATAAATATCTTAAATTTTTTTGGATATAAAAATATATTATATATGATTTTATTTCTTTTATATAATTGGTTTTATATTATTTTCTTTAAAAGATTTATTTATATAAATTATAATAATGTATTTACTTAATAGAAAAAATATATGTTTTAAAAAATTATTTAAAAAACAAACTAATACATGGAGTTACAAATGTAAGATAAATGTTTGCATAATTACAAATGGAAGCCTAAGAATATATCTAATGACAAGTGTAAGCCAAAATTTACAAGTGTCTTAATTTTTATTATTCTTTTATTTTAAGGATAAACTAAGTTATATAATCCTCTCCACTTCTCTCTCATTTTCCTTAATCAGTCCATTTTCAAAAACAAATAAAAGAGCAAAGAAAAAAGTCTGTAACAAAAATACAAACCAGAAAACAGAATCCTAGAAATTAAATCAAACCAGGAATAAAAGAAAATCAAGCAAGAGCAAAGGCATGTAAATTCATCTCAGCAAACTATCTGAAGTAATTCAAATCAAAGCAAGCTATAGATCTGATTGTATCAAACCAGAAACAATTTAAGAAGATCATCTAGATAATCAAGCAAGTTAGATCAAAAAGTCAAGACAAATTCCAGTTTAAAGATCAAGAGAAAAAACATCATTCCTAGGCTTGTTCTCTGTTCAACATCAAAAGAGGTGAGTAAACAAGTTTTTAATCCACTTTAAGTCTTATTACATGCAGTGATCTTGAAGTAAATTAGTGATAGTTATTGTATGATTGTTTTATATAATCATATGTATATATAAGAGATATATTGGTGTGCATGTCTGATGTTGCTCTGTTCTTATGCTTTAGGTTATAAAACTTTGTAAAAAAAATCATATCTTCTCCCCTAATTCTTTTTAGACTTAGATATATAAACAAATCTTATTTGTATAACAAGATATCTGATTTAAAATATTTACAGGTAAGAATTGATGCTAGTTTTAACCGTAAGAGGAAGAATAGTAGAATTCTAATATGTGTCAAAGTCTCGATCATAATAATTGGTTGTTTCAGGTATATAATCAATCTTGTTTTTGAAAACTAGGATATTTAAGATTGAAATCATGAATTTTAAGCTTGTAAATCAAGAGGAATTGCATGTTGGTCGTAAAATGGGTTTTGAACGTTTTCTGATGATCGGGGTAGCTTTGGGGGTCGAGACCACTGTAGAAAGTGGCAAGGAGGAAGAAGGCCTTGGCAAAACGTGGGTGGCTTTATTTATCACTGTGGCGGCGGTTGTACATCGAAGAAGGGTTTTAGTTGGGTGTTTGGTCGAAGTTGGATTTTGGGCTGCTGTGCCATCGACAAGACATCGGAGGAGACCGGTCATGGGGGTAATTGAGTATGGGTCGTCGGCAAGGCTGTGGGCAGAGTGGCGAGGACTCCGTTGGTCGGAATTGTTGAAATCGAGGCCTTTTCTGGATGATGGTTCATTCTAGATTTTGAATCATTGAGCTCAATTTTGTTTCAGTATTCGATCGTTCGATCTGGTGGTCGGTATTGAAAGGTAGGGTCGTAGGCGACTCGTCGGCGGTGGCAAGCGTGGTCGGAGATTCATCGTTGGTTCGTGCACGTGCACGATTTTTTGATTTGTATCAGGAGTTCACTGTATAGTTTGAGGCACCAGTGAAGTTGAGTTCAGGCTCGAAGACGCTCTCGTGTTTTGATCGAGAGGGCTGAGATGATAGGTTAACTGGAGTTGTAGCTCGGGTATTCCTGATGTAGGCTCGAGCTTCTTTTGTCACCTTGTTTTTTTTAAGCGAAAAAATATTTAAGTTCAAAGTTCCAAAGGCAATTTTAAATGTTTTCAAAAGTAAGGGAAGAGAAGGTTATCAAACATGTTTCGCGATTTCAAATATTAAGTCAAATATTTAAGATTTATTATTTTGATTTGGAAATTTTATATTAGGTTAATTATTTCCAAATATAACTTAATGAAGTAATTTAGAATTTGATTAGGATAAATGGTTCATCTTAAATATAATTAAGGTCTTGAGTAAATTAAGGATAAATTTAATTAGTAATTATGGATTAATTAATTTGTAATTGGAGATTAATTAAATTAGTAATTAAGGATTAGTTACTTAGTGAAATTAGTTAGGGGATTGAACAATTAGTGAAATTAATTAAAAGGGGTTGTTAATTAATCAATATGATTAAATAAAGGATAATTAATCAATGCAGTTGTTATAGAATAATTAATTAAAGAAATTAATTAAGGATCAATGTGATAAATTATTGTTAATTAATTTATAAGAGTAATTAAAGTTTAATTAATCTTTGTAATTAATTAAAGGCTAATTACTTAATAATTGGAGGATGATTAATTAATTAGTTATTAATTAATGTTGAGTAAATAGGATTTAAAGATGATTGAAGTAATTAATTTAATTTATTTAAATTAATTAGAAACGGTGTTGATATCTCTGTTAGTTGATCCTTAATTAATATTATATGCCTTAGATTAGTTGATATCTCTGTTATGTGATTTGTGATGCTATGTGATATGATATGTTGGGTTGAGCTGTGATAATATGGTTTGTCTATTTGTGATGAATAGCTATGTAATATGTTATTATGGATATAAATAGAATTGTTTAAAACTTGAGCAGCTATGTTTTTAAGATGGCATTGGATTCGAAGAGACCAGGGTCGACAATCAGTACATACCCGAAACCACTTCGATTAGTAATCTACAGTGATTCTTTATAATTTTGATTTAAAAATCAATTGGATGGAACGCAATAATGTGGACCTTTAGGGATTGATTTGTGAAATAGGTGTTGGCTGTAACAAGTTATGAACCTGTAATGTTGTACGAATTACCTCAGGTTTCCAATTAAGTTTTATAATTGAGTATTTCAAATTATATGGGTTTACTCACGCTGGTTTCTAGCCTGACCCGGGTGTTACTTTAATTTAATGCTCGGCTCAGACCGGGTATTACAGATTTCCAGGTAAGTACGTTCTGGAGCTCAGTAGGCGAGCTTGATGATAGGAACGTATGGAGTGTATTCCACTGAGTATATTATTGCTGTTTATCTGGGACAAGTTGATTTTAACTATCCAGTGTTTGTGTAATGGCTGTAACTCTGATGTATTGAATGTAATTTAACTGATACAGGTTTCCTTTGTATAATAGCTATTATTTGATATTATATTTTATCTGCTGCGAATATGAGAATCTGTGTTTTTTTCTGTTTCTTCTTCTACCTCTTTTCTTCATCTCCCTAACAATCGAGAATTTTCGACGTTCGGATATTCGGCGTTGCTACAGAGAACACAACAGTGTCGAATTTGCGAGGTCGAGAATTTTGGATCGTTGCACCAAAGTTCTATTGTGCTAAACAGAAAAGTTTGGTAAACACAATAGAGCTAAGTAAAGTAGTGAACTAAATAACTACATCGTATATCACAAAACACAACAGTATATGATGTGGAAATTACGAGATAAGCGATCATATTATGTACACAGAGAGTGGTATATATAAACTGGCATGGTACACATAATGCAAAAAGTACAATGAAGAGATAACATTATATATACTATTCTTTCCATTGTCTATATCACTTTATGTATATAACCAAACGATGGGGGCCGCACCCGCACAATGTCAGCCTGTTTGGACACAAAAATAGAAGTAAAAGTATAGACTTATTGAAACAACAACAAAAGAACTAATAAGCGTAGACTCTACACTTGTACAAGACTCAAAATACAATAAAATACCACAAAAGGTTGACTCCAATGATGCACGAGCCCATCGTTTCTTTCTGCCTTTTCTATATCTTTTGCTGCCTTGACCCAGGCGAATTGGGCACTTTTCCTCTCCTTCCCATTTTTTCCTCCAACGGGAGGGCCAGACCCCTCAGACTTTCCAGTAGCTGCACCAACCTCCTTGACACCTTCAGCGTGATAGTAGTAGGAGTTTTGCGCTTCCACTTCTCTTTTTCCTTCTTTACTTCCAACTTCTTCCTTTCCTCCGGTAGTCTTTCTACTATGGTGATCGTGCTTGTCGACACTGACTCGCGAGTAATAGGCTCCTCTTCATCTATGAATGCTAAGACCTCCTCTTTTCTCAGAAGTGCGCCCATCTTTTTGGAATCGAGCCCAGGCTCGGATCCGAAAACTTAGATTGCACCAAAAGGCACTACAGAGACAATGGTGGAGGCATTGAAGATATCAGTGGCTCTTAAGCCCCATGTCATCGTCGGAGGAGGCGAAAGAGATGGTGGACTTACAAGTTCGTAAAGGGAAGCGCATTATTCAAAAAAGGATTCTAGAGCGAATCAGATTGCCTAAAGCATTGGGTAGATGAGAGAAGTATCCGATCCAGGAGTCTGTCAATGAACTTAAACTTTAAATCTTCACCACCGGTCCCCATCTCGGAGGGTCGCACTATACCTGGAATGGGGTATGCCTTACCCAAGCCTTAGGGTATCCCATGGGCATAGGTGGCTTCAAGAACAATCGCCATGGGTGCTACTCGTTCTTTCAATATAGGAATAAGTGTTTGGAGCTGACCTGGAGAGCTTGGGCCAGCAAGAACATTTGTTGCTACATCGGGGCTTCCTTTTCTCGAAGCATAAATTTTCAAGCAACCAAGAAATCTATGTCTTTGGAAGTCAAATAGTATGTCATCGGTCCCTTTTTCGAACGCATATCATTAGCTTGCTCTAACCTAATTAATATTTCCTCACAATCCCTGGCAAGGGCTTGGGGTATCTGAAACCAAGCAACTTCAAGCTCCCCTTATTCATCATGCAGCTGGTGTACAGGTGGAGCACACTGCTATCATATCGCACATTGCATCATCGTATTGTTTTTGGATATCAACAGGCTCTACGCTGGTGGTTAAGTGATGATCTCTGTCGCTAGCTTAGCGGATACAATTTCTCATTTCTCAACAGCTGCTAATTCTCATTACAAAGCCGGGAGAAGCCAACTGTTTGGCCAATGATAACAGTGGCATGACAGACGACGGTTTGATCCTTGGACTTATTGGTCTTCTCGGCTTCAGTGAGTTACTCCTTCAACTTCCCAAGTTTGACGTAAGCATCTTTAGGCTAATTTTTTTTATCACTATGATCGATTGGTTGTGGTTTCGGTTTGCCTCGACCATTAAGTTGCCAAAAGTAGCCTTGCCCTTCAGAGCTACATCCCTCTCGACCTTCAACTTGACCATCTAATCGTCACGATCTTTGATTGCCCTAGCATGTTCTTTCTTCCGGACCCAAATGTGAGGATCTCTTATAGTCGATGCAATTTACATCTGATAAGGCCTTTATGAGATGCTGAGAATCATATCCAGCCTCTAAGTCTAAACGAACCGTCTCTAAGTTGCCAAGAGAAGCGGCTCTATTGGGCGGCTTTATTGCCCTCAAGAATAGATTTGAAAAAGAAGTCTGAAGTAAAGGTGAAATGGGAGAAAGCACATACTTTTCTCTTTGGTTGGAAGAGGTAGGAGCTAATGCACTACTCAGATCCTGAGTGGGTAATATTGCTTGAGACATGGTGGTTGGGACATTAGAATGAGGAGAAGTTATACATTATAAAGGCCAGTGGCGGTCATGCAAGTCTTTCTAACACTTATATGCATCATCAGGGACACCGCTTTCATCACCTCTCTTCCTTTTATCTCCTCTCTCCCGTTCTCACTCCAAGTGATGAGAATTATCATCCTTCCTCTTTCTCCTTTCCTCATCTGCCTGGGAAGGAGGGCGATAAGCCAAATCAGAGGTAGTCTTACTAATTTAGGAGCTGGAGTCTTGGTGTAAATAGTGATATATCCCATATCCCATGGTACCTAAAAAACAAAAAATAAAAATAATATTGAACTTAAGCACTTGGTTCGATGCGAAAATGTTTGTCCCTGATTTTAAAGGAGATTATATGGTTCTGATGCTCCCCTATGCACTTTACCAACTATATCGACATGGTCTAAGGGTCGGGTTCTCTCTACCGTCACTAGAAAATCTACTGAATCCACTAGAATGCACGTCGAGATATGATCCAGTCAATCCGATAATTTCAAAGATCATAGGGTCCCCAGCTTAATTTCTATAGATGGCAATGTCTCTTGAAAAATCGAAACTTGGTATATCTTCGACACGAGCTATATTGATTTGGTCTCCTGTAGAATGCGGAGCTTCTACAACTAGCTATTGTGGAGGAGGGGTGATAGAAAGTTCAGGACTCTTTCTATAGTCAATAAATCTGGGTATTGAAGATTCCAAAAGTCAGGACTCATCCCTGGAGATTCGCCAAGTGATTCTTCTTCTTCCTCGGTAGCGCTATGATCGTGATCCTCTCCATCATCTGAAATCTCTCCCTTCTCTCTGACCATTGGTTGTTTCATTTTCTATGCGTCACCAACTCATCCTCCTCCGATATAGTGCACATTCTAGCATCTTCACCTCTATTAGTAAGGGTGTCCACTTGCATAAGCTCACTTGCCCCTGTTATGACTTCTTCTTCTCCCTAAACCTCCTGATCAGAATCACAAGTGTGTGTGGAAGAATGAGCGCGTCTTTTAGGGCCACGTGAAGTTAACGGTTTATTATCTACAACGAATCTATCGGGGTGTTGTAAGCTAAGCTATCATAGGTTCTCGTTTATCAAGAGAAAATCCTGGAATGCTTGGAAGCTGGTACAGCTTTGAGAGTCTTGAGCATCTCTTCGAGTTTGTCACCGCTTTCCCTTTTTGGAATGACTGCAATAAGACACGATAGGATAAGCAACAGGGAAACCAGTTGATATGACAAACTCAAGGGAAACAATACTTACTTTCGAATAGCCAATTATGGTTGAAGCCTTCTAGAAGCCTAATGAAGAAATACTCGTTCTGAAAAGCTAAATTTTTGTTAGGGAGGTCCATTATTAACTTATATCCCCTCCAGGCTTCGATAGTTAAGAAAGATGGGCAGTTCTGCCTCCTTCTGAAGTGTAAAAGAAAGGTAAGCTCATTTAGCCTTGAGAGACACCTAACTGTTCGCGTGAACAAAATGTAAAGTTAACTTAAGTGTGCAAAGTGTTAGGATGGATTTGAAACGGTGCCAATTCGAAATCTTAAAGCACTGTAGACAAGAATCGGTCGAATGGTGGAGCCATACAACCTAAGCACACGTACAGATTGTAAGCAATAAAACCGACGTTATATGCAAATTTAGTTCGAGTGGGCAGACGAACGTCACAATCGAGGATGTCATGCTGTACACATATATTCCCAAGCATTTTAGCTATTAAAATCAAAGGCGAGTACTCTGGAGGATAAGTCAGAATTCTCAGTATAGGTAGTAATTGTTCGAGTATAGGTCCAACTGGAACTATTTGGCCGTAGAAAAGTATAACACCCCGCATTTTTAGATAATTAAATAACCAAAATAATTATAAATAGTGAAAATGAGTGTTTTTGGGATTGTCAAAATATGGCCTTGAAACTTATACCATTATGCTTGTGGCGACTTTCAGATTAATTTACATATATAATATGCCTCGAACGGACTTTGTATGAACAAGTTATTGACGTTCGAAGTTCCGTATCGAAAAATAATTATACATGCAAATGTGCGTGAATATTTGTTTATAAATATATGCACGTATAAATTCTAAAATAACACGCGTTTGAATTTTAAAATAAACCGTGCATAAAGGAAATTAATTGACATCAGCAATTAGAGGTAATTAATTAACATTACTAGGCAATGTTAATCAAATTTGCAATTAAAGAAAATTAATTTACATTAATTAGCAACGTTTGGATTTCAAAAAAAACATGTGTTAAAGGGAATTGAATTTGCATTTGAAGGAAATTAATTAGAATGAATAGGCAATGGTTATAAGTTAAAAGTTTAATAATCTGATTTTCGCGCAATCTCGAGCATTGTTTTCTGGATAAAACGATCGCAGCAAGTCTGTGACATGGTTGCACCGGATTCAATCTTAAAATCTGACGGTTTAAGATCCCTAAACACCACTATAAATATGACCCTAGGCCTAGCTATTCTCGCACAATCAGATTTTCTCCCAATTGGGTTCATTGCCTAAGGCTGAACCCTAAATAGAAAATATTTCTAAGGTGAATATTTTTTTAGTAAAAGTATTAGACGCCTTAGAAAGGGATCCAGGAAGGGCATGGAGCAAAGCTAAGGATGGCAGATGAGTGGATTTAAATTATATCTCTTTTATGTGTATGATATATAATATCGTTAGATTCCCGTTAAATATTTAATTCACCATTTATTTCAATTATTAGTTCTACTAGATTGTTATATTGAAACTGTAAATTTTATAAGAGAACTATACTTATATTTAAATATTATTTATTTGGGGAAGGAAAGGAATCCAATTAAGTATAAGTAATTTTAGGCTTAAAAGTTGTAGAGAAAGGCGCAAGCCAAAAAGTGAGAAATTTAAAGTAAATTATGTTAAAACGAGAGAAATGAATTAAAAAGAGGAAAATCTAATAACTTATTTGAAAGTTAGTAATAGATTAGTTGGTTGGTTTATAAATAAGAATACATTTCCATAGTTTAATATTGTAAGACTAACGATAAATGTAATTGCAAGAATAAAAGAAAGGAAAACGGAATTAGTGTAAAATAGAGACAATTCTGTATTTGTATTATCCAATAATTAAAGAGACAATAAAAGAAATATCTTGCAATTCCGAGTTATTGTTTATAGCATTATTTAGTACTAAAATATGAAAATGGATTTGTAACACAGTTTTTATAACGAACCAAACAGAATATAACTATTTCCTAAAATAGAAGAGAATAAAGTGAAGAGTTAAAGAAATTAAATAAGAAATCAAATTAATAATTTGACACTAGAAACAATAAACAGAAATGTGCCTAGATATGCATTTACTACGCAAATAGTAGAATAAAAGCAAAGCAGTTATTAGATAAGTAAATATGTGACAGTCGGACATAGGCCTAAACCAAGATTTTCATATAATATAAGAGAACTAAAGAGAATTCAATATCATAATAAAAGAAGGCAGACTAGAATAGAAAAGAGACACTTACATTTATATCTATAACATGTAGATTATAAAAAAATATAGAAGTAACAATTGCAAGTATAGTTATAACATAGGTTATAATTTTTGATAACAGAAAAGGCTTATTTTAAAAATTACACTAAGTTAATAAGCAAACATAGAAGAAAGGCTCATACCAACAGCATTCCCTTTCAGTTCGAAACTGATGGTCTCACAATAGTTAGTCGAGGCATGGACACGCTTATGATGGTTAGGGTAAATGAGTAGCCAACAAATTAGAAAAGTAAACTAAATGCATAATAAAGATTAGACGTAGGGTCTAATAAAATGGTAAGATTCGTTTAGAGCAGCCCAAAGGATGAAGAGCCTAATGAAGCAGTTCATCATAGATTTTTAGAAGAGAAATAGCACGTCCAACTTAGTTAATTTGGGCTATAAGAAAGTACGAGACTTTAGCGGGACATGAGAGTACTCTAGGATGGCCCTATGGGGTAGGCCTAACGAAGCTGCACCTCCGAAGGTAGGTCTGCAGGTGTTCCATCAAGAGAATTTGCCTTGATTGCTTTTGCATTGCAGGCCAAACAGACCGGACCTTTATAGGCAGTCAAAAGGTTGATGAATGGAGTAGGATATTTGTATGATACCGTACTCTGACTTGCGAGTAGGTTTTATTGGGAAGGACCCAAAAGGATAGTCTCATGCAGAGATCATGCCATCATCAACCAAGAGCGAGTTCGGAAAAGACTAGGGTGCCAATGATTCTTTAACTATCGAGACATTAGATGAGGAGTGCAACCAAATGTTTAGATTGTTTGAAGTAGGGCGCAACCACTTAGCTCTTTAGAGGTCTTTTGATTAGTTGAGGGGTGGTTGCGTAGGGACATAGCCACGATGAGAAAAGAGACATACCAAGTATAATATCTATATTGTAGGCCTAACAAAGCTGTCCTTTACAGATATAGAAAATCCCCGACCGAGTTCCGTACAAGGTGGACCTTGTTGGAGGGATTCAGGGAGTAGACATAACGATTAAGTATAGTCCTCAAGGTATGCACTGGGTGGTACCCTGTGGATGTTCGAGCATTATATAGGCTAGTGCGGATGCAGTTTTACGTTTTCATAGTAGACGATGAAACATCTGTATTGTAGGCCTCATGAAGTTGTCCTTTACAGATGTTGTTACAGTACACTCTATGAGCAAGAAGATGGAGTCCTTTTTGAGGAGAGGAGAATACGGAAGGTATTGTGGGTAGTACCCAGGACCGATGCAGTTATTGGGCACATAGCTACATATATATTTGTCCTTAGGTTTTAATCTACTAGGGAGCAGATGGGTACGATCTGCACAAAGGGGAGAATATTATAAACCCAATAAACCTAACATAATAGAAAATGGAAATAAGATGGTATATGTAGAATTAAGCTTAAAAGTGTATAATTTGTCCATTCACCAGAACTTTAGTTTTGACCCCCTCCTCATACATCCTACATGTTAGGTAGATCGCAGAGACTTTCCAACTTTGAGACACTTGTTTAGAAAGTGTTATTATCTTAGTGAGTATTTACTTACTATTATATTTTAGTTGGTTCCGCCATGAGATATTTATTTGAGCTCTAATATATTTATCTTTTCCTATTTCTAGGATATTAAATACCCAACTTGGGCTTCAGTGGGCTCGGATTGTAGCATTTTTACAAAAACAACCGGACCCACTGGAACTTGGGTTGTTACAAAAACAAAGAGTATAGGTTGGCTTGACCCTACAGAAATAGATGGAGGAACCGTTGCAGCATTTATTGGTTATGCTCCTAAAGGTGTAGATGCTTCGTCAACTGACTTGCGGCATGCTAAGTGACGCGTCATTCTAGGTAATAAAACTTATTAATTATGGTCAGGTACACTTTATTTCTAACTAGAATTCCTATGTGATTGATTCTTGAAATCCAAAGGACATCGACATTTGTCGACCTATCGGGTTCCAAGTATTGATAGAGGTAAGTACTGTGTGTTATCCATATGGAATGAGACTAGTGTGATGAAGACTATGAATGATCCAGCCCATTTAGATAGCTCGTTTATAGTAAAAGAACGATCTGTATCCTCCTTTTAAATTACTTTTTTTGTACTTGCCCATAATCGATCGACGATCGATAATGGATCCGTAGTTTGAAGCCACACGGAATGCTCCATCTTTTTTAGATACACTAGATGTGCAGAAATGCAATTGAATGGAGTTATTTGATATTTCGACTTTAAGGAAAATCATCATGTCGAAGTCAATTCGGTAATCAAACTTAGGTCGATTCCATAGAGAAAAGGTTAAAACTAAAAGGCGTGTCCGATCTTGAATCATGTGTTCTATATAAAACTAAACCCTAGCTATAATACTAACAAGTCAAGCATGCGTTCAACCATTTTTTCTCTGAAATTACAACAACCAAAGCCTAAATACCATCTTTACCACCACCAAATTACATGATCACCATCACTAACATTCAAGTCTAGTTGCAGGCTTTTTCGATTTAGGGTTTGAGGTGATTCAGGTCCAAATTTTCCAGGCAATGAACTGAGCAGTGGCGCCTCAATCAAGCGGCGACAGAAGGCGAACGACGATAATGCGGTACTTTAATTCAGCAGAACTAGGGTTTAAGGATTTGAATCTGCTAGAGAATGGTAAACTCGAAGTACGAATGGATTTGGTGAGTAGTTGGAAGGGGAAAACGTATAAGTAAATAAGAATTCTCGAAAATATGCTAAGTGTTTAATTCGAATCGAATTAACCCTCTTAATTTGATATCGAATTAATACCATAAACCTTGGACAACTCCTACTCATCACATTAACACTGTATATTGACTTAAAGCTTTGGATGAACTTTAGAGCCAAGGCAACATTGTCAGTACAAAGAATTGAGATTTAAACCAAAACCAGGACGAGTGACAAGGTAGAAGTGAGCCTATGAAAAACAACATCTCTGGATGGAGTTTGATGACCAACTAGAATTCAAAGGGTGATAAGCTAAAGGTTGTCTTGTTTTTGAGCACGCTTTGTTTTCAATTATAGCACTTTGGAGGGAAAATGTCGACCTGGTTTTTAACCCAGCATAAAACAATAAGAGTTAGAGCATCAATACGAAGACCGAACAATGCGAAACTTGGCAATAACACTCTAAAAGGAAAACGAAAGAAATCTTTAAAGTATGGATTAATAAGGAGCTAATTCCCTAATTCACCCCGAATTAAAGAGCCTTAATTCGATGCCGAATATAAGTTTTGACCTTGGCAACTTCATACTCTTGAGAAGTGATCTACTAATCATCCTATGCATATTCGTCAAGTCTCATAGATTTTCAGAGAGCCTGCCATCAAGAATGAAGACATAATGATCTAAACGGCCGGATAATCTAAGTCGTGGAAGAACAATGATCGACCCTCATCAACAAGCTAACAAATTACATGTAAAGCATCTAAATAAAGCAAGAAACTCAATACAAAAGAGTTTGGCCACACAATGGCCAAGGATTATATTTGGTAACGAATTAATGGTCTTAATTCAATACCAAATATAGCCATTTTCCTTAAGCAATCTTGGGCTACTGTTTGGAATTTTCTGATAGCAGGCTTCTGACCCAATATGGCTGCTACCACTATAAATACAAACCAAAGAGCAATTGAGAGGGGATCTGGTTTCTACCATAGCTATGCGAAAACCCTATCATTTCTTTTCACCAAGGTAGTTCTTATATGTAATTCAAGGACTTAGAATTAGTCTAAAACCTATTCTTGTGACTTGATCAATCTCAAAACAATTTGTAATCATATAAAATCAATAATCATAGCTTAAAATTCGGGTATAGGCTTAGTTAACAGTTTAACCACTATAAAATCCTCCGTGCCTGTTTAGTTTTCTACTACTTTTCTATTATGTTTGCTATGTTCTAACAGGGATGGTGCTTTCACAATCACACTCCAAGGTGCCGATCCATTTAGGTTAACAGTTAGATTCCTATGGGAGTGACATTCAAGAGTTTAGTGGATGCTGCATTGTTGAACGTTGTTGCTGCTACATAATTTTTCATTGGATAGTTTAAGAAGAATGCAAGTTTAGGATAATGTAAGGAAAGTGAAAATCAGGGTGGTCAAATTAAGAAACAAGATGATAACTATAAAAGGCGTAATAGGAGAGGACACAATGTAAATGATTATAGGTTGAACATCGTGAAGATCAAACGCTATAAATGAAAACAAATAAGGAATATGAAAGTAGAAAGCCCGACTTTAGCATAAAATTGAAGGTGTGTTATTTTTTTAATAAACAATGATACGACTTTGTATAATGCGGATATACATACGTGGCTATATTCGTGAATATTTCGTTTATGTTATGAGATACGTGAGTGTGCGCATAACGTTTTCGTCGTTTAGGAATTTTGAGGACAAAATTCTTTTAAGACGGGAGCAATGTATTACCCTATAAATTTGAAGGACTAACATAAAAGATACTTTGGTAATTTTAATCTGAAAAGGGAAAAATTGCATTTTAACAAACATTAGAATTAGATGATGAGAATTGTACCAATGTAAAGATCTCATTATTCTGGTCAAACGGAATATGGTGTTGTACAAAACGGGGTCCATATGGAGGGGTTATGTGGTTTTTAAGTAAATAAGTTTGGAGTTTTTTAAATAGGCCTAAGCCCGTTAAGCTTAAGCGTCGGTTTAGAAGTTATAAGAAGCGGGCAAAGGAGTTTTTAAATTCATTTCACGTGTAATTCAGTTTCATCTTCTTGCTCCATCTCTCTACAAATCCTTTTCCTTTTTCTTCGGACAACCTTTTCAATTCTCAACCAAATTCAACAAATAAATGTAGTAAATCGATTGGCATAAGAAGAGGAGTCTATTTATACTATCTATTTGGCGATTTAGGAATTTTTGGAATACTGTGTTTCTGGCTAGGAAGGAATCCGAGAGAAATTAAGGGAATTCTTGTGATTGGAGACGTAGATTGGTGAGTTGGAAGTATCTTCTTCCATTATAATATCTATGTGAGAGTACATCATTTTATAATGCTGTTATGGTTAAACCAATCAATAAAATGACGCAGCGGAAATACCAAAAATGAATGGATGAAAGGTGTTAAGTAGAATCTGGATTGAAAATACCCAAGGATAAATGCCCAAATCCGTTGATCTCAATAGATACCGGATTCTAGCTATCTCCAACACGTTGATCGCGCACGATATTGTGTTAAAAGATCTACGATTCTTCTACGTTGATCTCGTGCATGAGATTCCATGAATCGGCTTCAAATCCGTTTATTCGAGCGCACTCGAATAATCGAAAATGGAGAAAGGAGATAACACTCAACTTCCAATTTTAAAGAGGCACAAAGCACTCAAACAAAAGTTTATTCAAAATCAACCAACCCAAATGATACAACTCACTCGCTATTTATAGGATTTACAACCCACACCTGCGGCTTAGCATCAACACAAGTGACCTACGACCTAAGACACTACATGAGCTAACATACAAGCCAACAACGACCTACGACTTAGAATTCACACGACCTATAAAATACAAGTTACAACACATGAGTTACAACAGTAATGACTTACGACCTAATTACAACACACACGACCTAAGCTTCAGCGTCATAACATAGCTCGGTCGCGACCTAGGCATGCAGCGACTTAACAAAATAGCTTTTGAACATCTGGAGCGACTTATCTTCTGGAGCGACTTAAGAAGGTCGTTCGCGACCTAGCAACTTAAGGAGGCTCGCGACCTAAGTGTGCTTGTCTGTGTTAGGTCGTTACATAACTCCCTTTGAACCGTTAACTCGTTAGTTCGGTCTTTATGTCTCGTTAGGTCGTTTATAGTTTGTGAGTGACCTAAGATGACTTGTGATCAACCTAAGCTGGCTTGTGAGCGACCTAAGCTGATTGTGGTGAGCGACTTATCCTGGTGCACTACATCATCCTCCCTAGGTTGGAAAGAATTCGACCCCGAATTCACACTTTCCTCTTCCTCGAAAAGCTTGTCTTTATGATACGGAATCAAATGTTTGACGTTGAAAACGTCAGCAGTATGAATATCATCCGGTAATCTTAACCGATAAGCATTATTATTGATCTTCTTCAAGATTTCTATTGGACCAATCTTTCCAGCTTTCGATTTGATGTAAGTTCCAATTGGAAAACGATCTTTCGTCAATACTGCGTAAACAAAATCACCTTCTTTGAAGTCCACACTCCTTCGCTTCTTATCTACCAGTTGCTTATAATTCTTATTTGACTTGAGCAATCGTTCGTGAACAATCCTGTGACACTCCTGCAACTCATTCGCGAAATCACAAGCTCGTTTAACAACCCCTTTCTGAAATGGAACCATCGACAAATCCAACGGTCCCTTCGGAATTGCTGAATAAACTACTTGAAATGGACTGAATCCAGTACTTCGATTAACGACATGATTATGTGCGAATTCTGCTTGACATGGTTTCACATCCCAGCTCTTCAAATTATCCTTCACAAGACATCTCAACAAGTTTCCCAAAGATCTGTTCACTACTTCCATTTGCCCATCCGTTTGTGGATGATAGGCGCTACCAAAATTCAGCTTAGTCCCAACCATCTTCCACAGACTCAACCAAAAATGACTTAGAAATCGAGTATCCCGGTCAGAAACAATGGTCTCAGGTAGCCCGTGTAGTCGATAAACTTCTTTAAAGAACAATTGAGCAACACGGACTGCATCGGCGGTCTTTTTACAAGCTATGAAATGCGCCATTTTCGAAAATCTATCCACCACAACATATACAGAATCATTCCCTCTTTGAGTTCTTGGCAAAACCAAAACAAAATCCATGCTAACATCAACCCATGGTTTAGTAGGCACGGGCAATGGCATGTACAATCCTGCATTCGTAGCTGTCCCTTTGGAAACTTGACATATGTGACATCTCTGCACAAATCTTTCAACTTCTTTCCTCATGGAAGGCCAAAAATATGATTGAGAAATCAACTACAAGGTACGATCTCTTCCCACATGTCTTTCTTCATGCAATTCTTTCACAATCTTCATCCGCAAACTGCACTCTGGTATACACAATCGATTTCCTTTGAAAAGAAAACCATCTACCAACATATACTCATCCATCTTCCCTTTCTCGACTTCATCTATAATTTAACAAAGTAAGGATCCTCAACAAACAATTCTGGAAATACTTCAAAACCCATCACTTCAACTCTCATCGTGGTCAACAATTGTTTCTTCTACTCAATGCATCTGCCACATGATTTGTAACTCCCGACTTATGCTTTACAACAAAGGTGAACTGTTGCAAATATGCGATCCATGAAGCGTGCCTGGTTGCAATCTTATCTTGTCCCTGCAAATGCTTCAACGCTTCGTGGTCCGTATATAACACAAACTCTTCATAACACAAATAGTGTCTCCAGTGCTTTATGGCTTGAACGGTAGCATAGAACTCCAAGTCATAAGTACTGTGTCTTGTCTTGGCTCCAAAAAGTTTCTCGCTAAAATAAGCAATTGGTCGTCCCCTCTGACTCAACACTCCTCCAATTCCAACTTTAGATGCATCTGTATGTAACTCAAATAACAACTGAAAATCTGGCAATACTAGAATTGCTGCTGTCGTCAAAAGTTCCTTGATTCTCTCAAAAGCAATTCCTGCTTCCTTTGACCATGAAAACTGCTTGCCCTTCATACAACCAGTAACAGGTGCCGTCACACTACTAAAATGTGGAATAAACCTTCGGTAGAATGATGCTAAACCATGGAAACTTCTAACTTCTGTTATCGTCCTGGGTTGTGGCCATTCCTTGATTGCTTCAGGTTTATTCTGATCCACCTGTATTCCTCCTTCAGATACAACATTTCCCAGAAATAAAACACTTCGAGTCATGAACACGCACTTCTTTGTTGCCGCGTAAAATTGCTCCTGATGAAGTATCATCAACACTTCCCACAAGTGTTGTAGCTGTTCTTCTGTGCTTCCACTATATATCAATATATCATCAAAATATACCACCACGAACTTTCCCATAAATGGTTGAAAGATCTGATTCATCACTCGCATAAAAGTACTAGGTGCATTCGAAAGACCAAACGACATGACCAACCACTCATAAAATCCTTCCCCTGTCTTGAATGTTGTCTTCCATTCATCACCTGGTCGAATTCGAATCTGACGATAACCACTCTTCAGATCAATCTTCGAAAAAATAGTAGCTCCATTCAACTGGTCTAACAAGTCATCCAATCTAGGCATCGGAAATCTGTACCTCACTGTAATCTTGTTTAGTGCTCGACTATCTGCACACATTCTCCAAGTTCCATCCTTCTTCGGCATTAACAAAGCTGGTACTGCACAAGGACTTAAACTTTCTTGTACGCGCCCTTGTTCAAGTAACTCCTCCACCTACCTTCTTAACTCTTCGTGCTCCTTTGGACTCATTCTATAATGTGGTCTATGCGGTAACACAGCTCCAGGAACAAGATCAATCTGATGTTGTATGTCTCTCAACGGTGGTAACTATGTTGGCAATTCTTCAGGAAATACATCTTCAAACTCCTTCAATACTGGTTTAACTTCTTCAGGAATTTCAACTGCTTCAATACTTTCACGTCCAATTAACAGAAATACTTCAGGCTCATCCTCTACTTCCTTGACAAATTGCTTCAAAGATAACAGAGTCTTTAGTTCTTCAATCTCCTCCAACTTGCTTCCACTTTGTTATCACTGTTTAGGAACTAAAGTGATTTTGGTGCCCTCGAACATGAAACTATAGCAGTTAGTCCTCCCATCATGTTGCACAGCTCTATCGTATTGCCACGGTCTCCCCAACAACAAATGACATACGTCCATATCTACCACGTCACACCAAATTCATCTTTATACTTCTTTCCGATGGAAAAAGTTACACAAGCTCTTCGACCAACCTTCACTTCCCCACCTTTCCTCAACCAAGCTAATTTGTAGGGTTTAGGATGCTTTTCTGTCTTTAATGCCAACTTCCTTACATCTTCTATAGAGATGATGTTAGCACAACTTCCTGCATCGATAACAAACTTGCAAACTTTCCCCAGAATAGTGCACGTTGACTGAAAAATATTACTCCTCAACCAACTTGAATCATCATCTTGCTTTGGTGTCAAACTCGACCTCCTCATCATCAAATTACAACCCTCATCTCCTGATAATAATTCTTCTTCCTCCTTAACTTGTGGTGAATTGGAACATTCTATTTCTGCATCCTCATCCTCAACCTCAGCAACCATCGTTCGCTTCTTAGGCTTCGGACATTCATTGCTCTTATGACCAAACTCCTGACAGTTATAACACTTGAAATTGTTGTTGACCTTGGTCTTAGCAACTTCATTGACAATCGGTTTTCCAACAGCCTTGGAAACATTCGTATTGCTACTAGCCCCTTTCACTTGATTGTTGGAATGTGTAAACACACCACCTCCTCTTCTACCTTGCCTCTCCCAAGCTAGAGCCTTTTGGTGTGCTTCAGCCACGGATCTTGGATCAAACATATTCACCATATCCTGAATCTTCATTCTCAATCCTCCAACAAATCTAGCTATCAATTGTTCCTCTGTCTCCATGATATCACTTCTGGCAATCAGTTGATAAAACTCATTTGCATAGTCATTTACTGACTTTGTCCCTTGTCTCAAATTCTGTAAGCGCTGATACATAAGTGACTGATAATTATAAGGCAAAATAGTAGCCTTCATCAAATTCTTCATCATCTCCCACAAAACAATCTTCGACTTTCCCATCCTTTCCCGTGTAAGTTTAGTTTGTTGCAACCATGCCATATCTCTTCCCCTCAATCGTTTAGCAACCAACTTAACTCTACGATGCTCCGGTACTTCCTTGAAGTCAAAAATTTCTTCAACATTTGATAACCAATCCAAAAATTCTTCCGCAATCATTCCTCCTTTGAATTCTGGATTCTCAAGTTTCATCCCCGATTCCCATCGATGATCATCTTCTACCTCCCGATATTGATTTCACACTTGGTCTCGATCTCGATAATGAACACTACATCTATCACCATCTTCATCATAATCAAATGTATTTCGATATCTATCTCGACCATCAACATCTCTATGACCACGCATATCTCTTCTAGCATCATGATATGGCTCATCTCGAAACTCACACGGAGTTCTTCTCTCTTCATTTCTGTACTCATGGTATTCTCTTCTCATTGAAACTGATGATTCTCTTCTATCTCGATAAGATTGTGGTGACACCCTCCTCGCTTCCGCAACCGATGGAGAAACTCTGTTTCCTCCATGGTTCGAGATTGGTGACCTTCTCCATTGACTTTAATTCATATCATTCATCAATTTCTCTAACTTCCCAATACCTTCATCAAACTTTTCATTGATACGTTGTTCTATTTGCTCAGCTTCTTGTCTTCGATACACATCTTCAACATTTTGAAATCGATTAGCACGTCTCGGAGGCATTGTCGAATCTTCAACAAATCCAAACACACACTTCAACTAGCACAACTTCTATATCTCTTGGCCTTCACTTACTCTCGGCCTACACTTAGCTTGGCTCGGCTTTGATCAAACTTATCAACAAACAATCTCCAATACTTCTATCTCGGCTCAAACTCCAACTTATAGCTCTCAGCTTTGATCAACAACTCTATACTCGACTCCCAATAGGCTCGGCTTAGCTGTGATTGGCTAAGTCTAGCTCTGATACCAATTGATGCAGCGGAAATACCAAAAATGAATGGATGAAACGGTGTAAAGTAGAATCATTGGATTGAAAATACCCAAGCATAAATGCCAAAATCCGTTGATCTCAAGAGATACCGGATTCTAGCTATCTCCAACACGTTGATCGCGCACGATACTGTGTTAAAAGATCTACGATTCTTCTATGT
This sequence comes from Allium cepa, assembly GCA_030765085.1. Lineage (NCBI taxonomy): Eukaryota > Viridiplantae > Streptophyta > Magnoliopsida > Asparagales > Amaryllidaceae > Allium > Allium cepa. The sequence continues at coordinate 213,115,681 of CM060930.1, read as the reverse complement.
TGATCTCGCGCACGAGATTCCATGAATCGGCTTCAAATCCGTTAATTCGAGCGCACTCGAATAACCGAAAATGGAGAAAGGAGATAACTCTCAACTTCCAATTTTAAAGAGGCACAAAGCACTCAAACAAAAGTTTATTCAAAATCAACCAACCCAAATGATACAACTCACCCGCTATTTATAGGATTTACAACCCACACATGCGGCTTAGCAACAACACAAGTGACCTACGACCTAAGACACTACGCGACCTAACATACAAGTCAACAACGACCTACGAATTAGAATTCACAAGATCTATAAAATACAAGTTACAATACACGGGTTACAACAGTAATGACTTATGACCTAATTACAACACACGCGACCTAAGCTTCAGCGTCATAACATAGCTCGGTTGCGACCTAGGCATGCAGCGACTTAACAAAATAGCTTTTGAACATCTGGAGCGACTTAAGGAGGCTTGCGACCTAAGTGAGCTCGTCTGTGTTAGGTCATTACATAACTCCCTTTGAACCGTTAACTCGTTAGGTCGGTCTTTATGTCTCGTTAGGTCGTTTATAGTTTGTGAGCGACCTAAGATGGCTTGTGATCGACCTAAGCTGGCTTGTGAGCGACCTAAGCTGATTATGGTGAGCGACTTATCCTGGTGCACTGCATCATAAAATATATAAGAAAATGGGATTTTGTCATATCTGAGACAAAATATATGCCGATAACACTAGGAAATGTCTACATAATGATTTGAATGGATTGAAATAAAATCAATAGCGTTTAAATGTTGAAATAGTTAGATTGAGGAAAAATTAATAATATAGAATGATATTATGAAGATTAAGCGATTGAAAATGGGTAGAATAATAACCTAAACATATAGATAACTTCAGAAATTGAAAATAAGATGATCTGAATGAAAATGGGTGAGAATCGGTAGTGAAATGGTTTTATGCCACATGTAGTTTTTCTACTTGGAATGTTCACCAATCTATCGGTGATGCCCACAGAACGACCATTGCAAACTATAATTGACAAGTTGAACCTAGACCTACGTAGGGCCGAATCGAGTAGCGATCATTATCGTTTTGAGTTTATATGCAATGTGAGATATCATAAGTAGTTTATGTGGAGATTTACCTGGTGTTGTATAATATTTTGATATGTGTAGGGATGCGTGTTCGAGTGTTAGTATTATTTAACTAATGCTAGTGTGTTCCGAGATTAGTCCATGTCTAACTAGTTCTCTATATTAGTTTTGTGTTAGACCATGTTTATCTAATATAATTTCAGTTTATATCAATTAATGTTTAAGTATTAATGGTTGGACTATGTTTATGTTTACTTGACCACCGTTCATTTATGGGTTAGTCTATGTCTAATTAACATATTTGTTGTATGCTACGTTATGCTATGCTATGGTGTCATTGTTAGTAAAGTAGTTTAGGCCCTCATGTTATGTTTAATATGTTAGGCTAAATTTGTGAATGCAGATGAGATAGGTGTAGGTATGTCTTTTCTTAGATGAGACCTTTATATAACGTTATGTGATCATATCTACAACTATTTTTCACTCAATAGATTTATGTCCGACACCCTACACCTATGTTCCTTTTTGTTTATGGTTTATAGGTCACGATGGTGGACTTAAGTAACATTGACGGTGCCGGTGATGATGGCGTTGCTTATGTATATAGTGTGTTGTATTTATCACTTGGCAATATTAATATACGATGTATTTATGTATATGGATTTGGATTTGATCATGTGTACTGGGAAACGATTCGAAATTTGAAGTACATATCATGTTTGTTTCCTTCCTCTATGAGATTCTGAAAGTGTATTTAATTTGAATATCTCTTCGTAAACTATTGAAATTATTTATAATGATTCGACTTTTCATTATATGAAAATTTTATGGCCACAAAAATTCGTGTTGTTCTATTATCCTTACCACGGAGTATCTCTCTATTTTTTTTGAACTAGAGCATCTAGAGGTAAATCAAACCCCTAGCTATAAAAATAATCCAGCAATAAATCACTTAATATTTGCTAATGACCTTTGGTGTTTGTAAAAGCAGCTACGGAAAATGCACATAGCATGTAATAACCCAAGAATTTTCGACTCCGTAAATTCGACACTAACACGTTCACTGTAGAAATGCCGAGAAATCGAACTCCGAAAATTCCAGATTGTTAGGGTTAAGAACAAGAGAGGTGGAAGAAGAAATAGAAAACAAATCATAGAATCTCACATTCGCAGCGGATCAAAATATAATATACAAATAACAGCATTTACACAAAGAAAGCTGTAAATGTTAATTTACATACAATACATCAGAATACAATCATTCACAAATAAACGGGACAGTTGTAAAAACTTGTCCCTGACTACTATCACACAAATTCTAATACATAGCGGAGTATATACTCCATACGTTCCTACCATCCAGCTCGCCTCCTGAGCTCCAGAATGCCCTAACCTGAAAATCTGTAAGAATCGGTCTGTCCCGAGCTTTACAATAAAGTAACACCCGGGTCAGGTTAGAAACCAGCGTGAGTAAACACATTTAATATAAAATACTTAAGTTGTAAAACTTCTTGAAAACCTAAGTAACTCGTTCATCACTATGAGTTCTTATCTTGTTATAGTCAAACACTATTTCAAAAAATTATATCTAAGTATCGTTACTCAGTTTAAATGGTACGGTTACTTAAATTTATTCCATTTCAGCCTATTTGATTCTAAAATCAAATCTATAAAGAATAATGGTAGTTACTAGTCGAAGTGGTTCCGGATATCGCTGATATCCGATCCTGGTCCTTTCGAAATCGAAATGCCGTCTTTTAAGGCCCAATTGTTAATAAAACTTCAAAATGACATATGCACACAGAAATCCATCACAGCGATATTTATTTAAATAATTGATTCATATTTATCAACAGATCAATACAGGCATTTCATATCACGGAAAATAAATGAATTAACATACTATAGGTATTAAGCAACCCAAGCATTCAATTTAAACTAATCATTCATAGGCTAGGTAAATTAGTCCCACCATTTCCAATTAATTTAATTTACTGGAATATTTAATTTCCTATAGTTCTGCTTAATTAACATTAATTAATTGCAACCATTTATTTTATTTTAAATCATATGTTTAAATTAATTTATTATTAATTTATAAAATTACTTAAGACCTTGATTAATTAAAATTTAATACATTTATCTTAACCATATACTTAATTACATTATTTGGTTATATTTGAAATCACTTAGAAACTAAAATAAATAATGGTCCAATAACATAATTACTCTAAGCTTAATTGAATTAAGTTAAAATAACACATTTATATCCTTTAACCAAAAACATTACCACCTAAAAGAATTTGTTAGGAAATTTATTCTTGGAAAGCATGTTTATTCATTTTATTTTTTAATTTTTTTAATTTTGTTAAACACCTCGGTACAGGCCCGAGCCCAAACCCCAAAAACCCGATCCAAACACATTCTTCCTCGACACCCCTCTCTTCTTCTTCCCATGCTTCCTTCTCCGTTCCCAATTCATGCTCAAGCCATTGAACACACGATCCCAACCCCAAACAAAACTTCGAACAACACATTACACCAACTAACCATCACTTCCAAGCGATCCCGAGGCACAGATCCCAAACTACGACAACCTCCTTGTCCTTCCTGCTTTCAAGCTCTTCCACTCAAACATCAGACATGCACACGTGCATGTGCACAAACCACTTTCCCCATGATTTGTCCCTCGAGGCCTCCCATGGATTTCCTTAACCAAACTCGACCTCCACCGTCTTCCTGTTCGACCGCCGATCACCAGGAAGAGAAATGGCCTAGCTGATACGAAAATCCACATCAGTAACTTCGAACCGACTGGAAGAATGGAGCTTTCACGATCACCTCACTCAACTACCGCCACCGCCACCCACATCATCATGATCCCTATGCTTCCCACCTTCTCCGAGCCGATTCCAGCCCCGCTCAGTCCATCATGCTTCCTCCGAAACCATCGCGTATTGACCATAGCCGGTACCCTCTTTAAACCCTAAAATCTCTTCAATCAGCCAATCGAACAAATAGAAAAACCAATCAGCATTTTTCCCATGCAACCCACTTCCGCAGCTACCTCCTGGCCGAAAATCAACCTCCACCATCAATTTGTTCGCCAAAATTCGGCGAAAACAAGATTTCCAATCATCCCCCAATTCCTCCTTAACCACAAGCTTAAAAATTACAAAACTCACACCAAAAATCATCATTTCCTAAGTTGAATCTATTACACTAGCTAAAACGAGAATTAATGATATGATTTGTTTTCCACTGTAATTACCTTCCTTAATGACAATGCTCCCTAATTTCACATGATAATACTTTTTAAAAAAGAATCTCCTAATTACAAACATATTTCCTTTAACTATCACAACCTTGAAGTATTTAGGTGAAGTGAAAAAGAATTTAGATTGATTTTAAGCCAGTTAGAACAACCAGAGATATACACACAAACACACGCACGCACGCGCACACACAACAACACAAACTTATATACCAGACAACATTTTTTATTTCTTGCAAGTCATATTCGCAACATCACTACTATTAAATCTTACATGCATAGGTTAATAGAGATGATTTAGGTTCTCTTTTTTAATTTTTTTAAGGTTACTCACCAAATTTGAAAATGGAGAACAGGCTTTGAATTTGATCTGGAACTTGAATTTGATTAGAATCCACTCTATGTTTGAGTTGATCTTTGAATTTGCTTGCTTTAGATCAGGTTGAAACAGTTTGAATTTCTTTCGTTTTAGTTTAGAAGATGAAAGAAAAAGGATTGAGAAAAGAGGAATGAATATGCAGCTTGGTTTTCTTAAACACTCTATTATCTATATTTATACTTAAGAGAAATCCATGCCACTTGTTATTTGCATGTTAACAAAGGCTACAAATGTCCAAACTCTTTATTTTGTTTTTCTCTTATGTTTTATTAATTTATGTTATATATATATATGTACAAAAACCAAATTTAGTACATGTATAATTTTAAAAAGAAAGTATATAAATCTTTTATTTATTTTTAAACTTAAAATATTAATCTTTAGTGCTTCTGAAAATATAGAATTTTAACTTTAAATATCCTTTGAAAATTATTACATTGAATTCAAATCAATGCTTCCAAATCACAATATATATACACATATATATACACTTATAATTTTCAATACTAATTTTTTTGCATATATCTATTTATGTATTTATTAATTCACTATAATATTTATCATCACCCGATATTTATAATTCAACATTTATTACAGTTTCAAATCCATTTATACACATACAGATGTTTTTAGTTATCAGAATTTTATTTGTTCAACTAAATAAAATTAGTATCTCAATAGTAAAAATCGGTTAATTATTCAATTATCAGATGTCCAAAAAATCTGGGTTATCACATTCCTTCCCGTTTTAAAAATTTTGTCCCCGAAAGGAACGAAGCAAGAATTTAAATTATACTGTTAATTATCAGCTAAATTATCCTTTAAACATTTTAACTCTTAACTCCTTTTATTTGAATTTTTAAAATACTTTTAAAATCTACATAATATTACCAAAATAGCTTTATAAAAATAATTTTTACAACTCGATGTCTCAACAAGTCCATCCTTGTTCTCATAGAAATTCGGTCATACGTTGATCAGGCGTAGGACTGAAAATCTATAAGTACTTAGCAGATCCGTTTTTAACATCCAATGAAAATACTTAGAAAACATTTTTGATAATATGGAAACAAATTTAGTAAGAATTCTCTCGAAATCATCACTCCCTCCATGGTCGTAGTTAAACCGATGATTACGTCGCCATCTCGCCAAACCATAGAATACTGTACGCCTCCATGCCCCTCGATTACACCATGGAACCCACCACAGATCACAGATCACAGCTACACCCGGGGTTTCATCGCCATCACGGAAAATACCCATGTAACTGTAGGCATCAGCGCCCTCTAATTTCGCTTCCAAATGAAACTTCACCACTCCCACATAGATCGCAGACTACATCAGTCGAGTCCCAGTGTAGCCTGTAGGCACTCACTGCCACACGACTTCAGTTATGTCTTCACAGATTGCGGTCTACTAATGTTACATCACCCTCATGATGAAATCAAAAGTAGACCATAGGCAATCGCTCCTCCTCGACTTTCGCTATGGTGTGTAGTAGATCGCAGTGACATCGAGTTACATTGTCGTAACAGCATAACCCAAATGTCTCTGTAGGCATCGGCGCCCTCGACTTTCGCTACCCTAACACAATCCTCAGGAACTTCAGTTCATCCAGACATCCTCCCAGGATCAAATTTAGAACCCCCATTAGGGCTCAAGGCAGAACCACCCCGTGGATCTCCTACTAGAAGTTCATTTCAATAGGAGCGCCTTTTTCCCCACGGCCATTCTCAAAACATTTTATATTATACATGTGTAGTATCTTTCAAATCATACTCTTTATATGTGTCATATACAAATCTTCTTTCACAAACTCGATATCTCAAAATCGATAATTCTCAAACATGGCTTTCCGAATTTCCAAAATTGATTTTTCCCAAAAATCAAAAGCCTTTCAAAATCAGTGGGTTCCGAAAATCCTTTTTTCCAAAATCATTTATATATATATATGTATGTATGTATGTATGTATGTATGTATGTATGTATGTATGTATGTATAATCTTGAAAATTTTTGGGATCACTTCATACTTATATAAATTCCCTTTTTATACTTTAAATATTTTCAAAAATCTTTTCTTCTGGTTATAGATTCAACAAGAAGAGTTTATCATTCAAAACAAATATATATATATATATATAACTTTTATTATGCAAAATCAAATATTCAAGTTTGATTTCTTTTCCACATTTACTTGCCACATTTCTTACCTTTTATAAAATGAATTTCAGTTATAGTGATATCCATTTTCCACTCTTATTCATCATATATTTCAAAATATATTTTTCTATTTCAAAAATTAGTTTTACACTTCTTTAAAAAAAATTCAATATCTATTTCATTCTAGCACGTACGATGTACATATATCATCCTATGCAATATCATATTCGATCGCTCACTCGGTCACACAATTTCACTTCCGAACTTGTATCGTCCATCCGACTTCCTAGTGCGGACTAAGATCTGGTTTCTTGATCAGAAACCGTCATTCTCCTTGCATATCCATAACTATAATAGAGAATTTCTAGAATCAGTCAAAAATCCATATCCGGGGTTCGCCGTCGAAAATCGAGTGAAAAATCCCAACTCGGATCGATATACTATCTTGGAATTCTTTGTTCGAATTTGGATCAAATCGTTATGCGGATAGAACAATATACGTACATCCTACGTATTTATCTTCATTTTGATTCTATTCACCTATTCACAGTTGCTTCCATTTCCATTTGGGTTATCACTTCAATTATAAATAGTTTGCACTCTGACGAACTTGAATTTAGAAAATAGCTTGAAAAGTTTAAAATAGATAAGTAGTTGTAAAATAATTATTAGTTGTAAAATAGCTGTAAATAGTTAAGTAGTTATAAAGTAGTTAAATAGTTGTAGAATAGTTATATAGTTGCGAAATAGTTGTAGAATAGTGATTAGTTTGTAAAACAGATGTGAAATAGTAATTAGTTTTCAAAATAGGTTTAAAATAAGTATAAGATAGTTTGGGTTTTAAAAAGAAAGGTTGTATAGTAAATAGATAGGAAAAATAAGATAGTTTATATAAAAACAATTTATTTGAAAACAGTTTCAGAGCCAAACTGGTTCAATTTCCCAATCTCCCACTCCAATCACTTTCCAATTTCCACTTCCATTTAAATTGATAAAATTTCAATTTAATTTGAATTAACTTCAATTCCTCTCCCAAATTCAAATCAATTCCCATTTGAATTTAAACTTATTCAACTTCAATCACAATTCCCATTTAATTCAAATCAAATTCAATTTGAGCTAATTTCAATTCCAATTCCACCTTTTAATTAATTCCAATTCAATTTTCAATTTTAAATCAACATAATTAATACAGGTTCGAGAAATTTTCAAATGTTGATTTAATCCTTTAAATTAAATTAACCGTTTCTTTTAAATTAACAACCTAAATCTTTAAACAATTTAATTCTGAATCCAAATTTCAAAATTCCATTTTAAATTACTTTTACTTCTACATAAACTTATTTCTAGGTTCAAGTAAGAGTTCAAACCTTTTAAACAATTTAATCTTTAGAATCCAATTTATTACCCAATTTTAACTTCATACTTTGAAACCAATTCTTAATAATTTTAGTTGCAAATTCATTTTTAGCATTTAAATTTTAAGTTCAAAGTGATTTCATTTTCATAAGTTCAATCTTTATCTCTAAAAATCAAAATCTATTAAATAATTTCAATTGAAGTTTTATTTCTATTTAATTTCAGTAATGGATATATATTATCTCAATCTACTTCTTAATTTATTTAAACAATCCAATTCACAGTTTTACAGATTATTAATAGCAACAGGATGATAGCAAGATATGTCAAGGTAAATAAACATCCAAATTATTTAAAACATCCATCACTAGCATCCATTTCCCATTTCCAGAACTCAACCCGTTTTGAGATCCCACATAACTCCCAACTCAATTCAACCCATTTAACTTCCCTAAGTTAAATCTTAATTTTATCTTTAAGTTGTTTGTTAAACTTATTTAACTTTCCCTAAGTTAAATTCAATTCATTTAATCCAATCAACCTTACTCAAATTGAATTCTCCATTTCAAATTTTAAACTTCTTATTAATAACTTTCTTACTTATAAGTTAAAAAACTTATTTCTCTTTAGGTGATTAAATCACATTTCAGGGGAAACAATTTCAAAACTCAACACTTAGAGTTTATTTCAAATCACCTTTGATATTATGTATGTCCACATGTATACATATTTATTTCATTTGCACATCAAGTCATACTTCCAAATTTAAACCACCTTTAGTTTTAATTCAAACAAGCTTCTTTAAAATTTTCAAAACAACTATTGTTTAAAACAGGGTTCCTACATTCAAATACATTGTGAATAATACTATTTATTATGTCTTTTAATACTTTGAAACAAATTTAAATTTTCTAAACTTAGATTTAAAACTTCACCATTTAAATTTTTTTCAATTTACAAGTCATACTTATCCAAATTGTTACTTCCTTAAAACATTCAATTTTGCTTTATCATTGTTTATTTTAAAAAAAATAAACATCCCTTTATTAAAGATACAACAAACATTTATGATAATAACCAAGACTATCATATGTGGAAACCAATTCATTATATATTATCTCATATTTTGTTGGAAAATAAAATCAAGGTAACCTATTCCAACATTTTGAAAACACTTCTACAAATTTCAGGATTTTAATTTCTGGTTTGAATCCATTTCTAGCTTAGCCTATTTTATAGTTCATATTATCCAATTCCTATTTAGTTATATATATTACCACTTAAATTCTTATGATCTTATTCAACTTTAATAATCAACAACCAATTACCTTAATATATAAAATAATTAGAAAAATTATTTCTTTATATACCAAAATATAGGCTTATATAAAAATCATTTATTTTTAAAACCATTTTAAAATCGTTATATAAGAAAATAACAAGTACGCCCTCATATATAATACACTCAACTCATTCTAGGGTACTACTGACCCTATCCTTAATGACTAAACCCACCAAAGCCATGGTTCTCGCTTAAGCTTCAGCTTTGATACCAAATGTAACGACCCATAATTTTCGACTCCGAAAATTTGACACTAGTATGTTCACTGTAGAAATGCCGAGCAATCGAACACCGGAAATTCCAGATTGTTAGGGTTAAGAAGAAAAGAGGTAGAAGAAGAAACAGAAAACAAATCAAAGAATCTAACATTCGCAGCGGATCAAAATGTAATATACAAATAGCAGGATTTACACAGAGAAAACTATAAATGTCAATTTACATACAATACATCAGAGTACAAGCATAAACAAATAAACTGGATAGTTGTAACAATTTATCCCTGACTACTATAATACAAATTCTAATACAAAGCGGAATATATACTTCATACATTCCTGCCATCCAACTCGCCTCCTAAGCTCCAGAACGCCCTAACCTGAAAATCTGTAATACTCGGTCTGACCCGAGCATTACAATAAAGTAACACCCGGGTCATGCTGGAAAGCAGCGTGAGTAAACCCATTTAATATGAAATACTTAAGTTGTAAAAGTTCTTGAAAACCTAGGTAACTCGTTCATCACTGTGATTTCTTAACTTGTTATAGTCAAACACTATTTCACAAAATTATTTCTGAGTATCGTTACTCAGTTTAAATGGTCCGCTTACTTATATTAATTCCATTTCAGCCTACTTGATTCTAAATCAAATCTATAAAGAATAATGGTAGTTACTAGTCGAAGTGGTTCCGGATATCGCTGATATTCGATGCTGGTCCTTTCGAAATCCAAATGTCGTCTTTTAAGGCCCAGTTGTTAATAAAACAATTTAATTGAACTTCAGAATGACATATGCACACAAAAATCCATCACATGGATATTTATTTAACTAATCGATTCACATTTATAAACAGATCAATACGGGCATGTCATATCATAGAAAATAAATGAATTAACATACTATAGACATTAAGCAACCCAAGCATTTAATTTAAACTAATCATTCATAGGCTAGGTAAATTAGTCACACCATTTCTAATTAATTTAATTTACTCGAGTATTTAATTTCGTATGATTTTGCTTAACAACATTAATTAATTACAACTATTTATTTTATTTTAAATCAAATGTTGATATTAATTTATAATTATTTTATAAGATTACTTAAGATCTTAATTAATTAAAGTTTAATGCATTTATCTTAACCATATACTTAATTACATTATTTGGTTATATTCGAAATCACTTAGAAATTAAAATAAATAATGGTCTAATAACATAATTACTCTAAGCATAATTAAATTAAGTTAAAATAACTCATTTATATCCTTTAAACGAAAACACTACCACCTAAAAGAATTTGTTAGGAAATTTATTCTTCGAAAGCATGTTTATTCATTTTATTTTTTATTTTATTTTTTAACTTTGTTAAACACCTCAGTACAGGCCCGAGCCCAAACCCCAAAAACTCGATCCAAACACATTCTTCACCGACACCCCTCCCCCTTCTTCCACCTATGCTTCCTTCTCCGCTTCCAATTCACGCTCAAGCCATTGAACACACGATCCTAACCTTAAATGAAACTTCGAACAACCCATTATACCAACTAACCATCACTTCCAAGCGACCCTGAGGCCCACAACCCAAACTACGGCAACATCCTCGTACTTCCTCCTTTCTAACTCTTCCACTCAAACACCAAACGTGCACATGTGCATGTGCACAAACCACTTTCCCCATGATTTGTCCCACCGGGGTCTCTCGTAGATTTCCTTAAGCAAACTCGACCTTCACTGTCCTCTTGTTCGACCGCCGATCACCAGGAAGAGAAATGGAAGAACTGAAGCGAAAATCCACATCAGTAAATTCGAATCGACTGGAAGAATGGAGCTTCCACGATCACCTTACTCGACTACCACATCCGCCACCTACACCATCGTGATCCCTATGCTTCCCAACTTCTTTGAGTCAATTCCATCCCCACTCGATCCACCGTACTTCCTTAGAAACCATGGCGTATTGACCATAGTCGGTACCCTCTTTAAACCCTAAAATCTCTTCGACCAGCCAATACAAGAAATAGAAAAATCAATCAGCATTTTTCCCGTGCTACCCACCTCTACAGCTACCTCCTGGCCAAAGATCGACCTCCACCATCAATTAGTTCGCCAGAATTCGGTAAAAACAAGCTTTCCAATCATCCCCCAATTCCTCCTTAACCATAAGCTTGAAAATTACAAAACTCACACCAAAAATCGTCTTTTCCCAAGTTGAATCTATTACACTAGCGAAAACGAGAATTAAAAATGTTTGATTTCCTGATATGATTTGTTTTCCACTGTAGTTACCTTCCTTAATGAAAATACTCCCTAATTTCACATGATAATACTTCTAAAAAAAGAATCCCCTAATTACAAACATATTTCCTTTAACTACCACAACCTAGAAGTATTTAGGTGTAGATAAAAAAAAATTGATTGATTTTAAGCCAATTAGAACTATCGGAGACATGTGTGTGTAAATATATATACACACACACACAACAACACAAACTTGTATACCAGACAACATTTTTTTTCATGCAAGTCATATTCACAACATCCCTATTATTAAATCTTACATGCATAGGTTAATTGAGATGATTTAGTTTTTCTTTTTTTTAAAAAAAATTAAGGTTTACCCACCAAATTTGAAAACAGAGAACAGGATTTGAATTTGATCAGGAAGTTAAACTTGATTTAAATCCACTTTATGTTTGAGTCGATCTTTGAATTTTCTTACTTTAGATCCGATTGAAACAGTTTGATCTTTATTTGTTTTAGTTTAAAAGATGAAAGAAAAAGGATTGGGAAAAGAGGAATGAATATGCAGCCTGGTTTTCTTAAACACTCTATTATCTACATTTCAACTTAAAAAAATCCATGCCACTTGTTATTTGCATGTTAACAAAGGCTACAAATGTCCAAACTCTTTATTTTATTTTACTCCTATGTTTTATTAATTTATGTTTTATATATATACACAAACCAAATTTAGTACATGCATAATTTTAAAAAGAAAGTACATAAATCTTTTATTTATTTTTAAACTTAAAATATTAATCTTTAGTGTTTTTGAAAATATTGAATTTTTTTAACTTTAAATATCCTTTGAAAATTATTACATTGAATTAAAATCAATGCTTCCAAATCACAATATATATACATATATGTATATACTTATAATTTTCAACATTATAAAGTTTGCATATATCTATTTATATATTTATTAATTCGCTGTAAGATTTGTCATCTTCAGATATTTATAATTCAATATTTATTATAGTTTCAAATCCATTTATATACATCCAAATGTTTTTAATTATCATAATTTTATTTTTTCAACTAAATAAAATTAGTATCTCAATAGTAAAAATCAGTTAATTATTCGATTATCAAATGTCCAAAAAATTTGGGTTATCATATAGCATCAAGCCAGTTTTAGAAGATCTGGAGAAATGGGTGGGACTGGTGGTCAATGAGAAAAAATGGAAAATAATTTTTAGCAAAGTAGATGGTCTAAATAAAGTTATTGCTATTATCATTAAAGTGGAACCCCAATATTTACCAATCAAATATTTAAGTATTTCCCTAAGAATCACAACTTTGAAATGAGATGTTTTAATGATCTCGTCGATAAAATAAAAAAGAGATTAAACAGCTAGAATGGTAGATTGTTAACTTTAAGTAGTAGAATCGAATTACTTAGAACGGTGATCTATCCAATGGTTCTTTTCTAAATGCAAATATGTCAAATGCAAGTGAATGTAACGGACCAAATAGACAATATATCTGCAAGCCAAAAGAGGAAGGGGGTCCAGGCCTAAGTAATCTTCAATTGGCTGCAAAGGCATTATCTATCAAATTGTTATGGAAATACTTAGAGCAGAAAAAATTATCGTCATAATGGATGCACAACAGATATGGTGATAAAAACAATTTTGGGTGATACAAGAAGATAATAACTCCTCATATACCTTTAAGTTTCTGTTAAAATCTAGGAATTTAATCAAGGAATTATCGAGGGAAAAGTAGTTAATGGGTGCAATACAAGTTTGTGGTTCAACCCATGGCTAAATGGAGATTCACTGGTCGATATAGTAGGATGGCAACAACTTATATATTTGAGAGATGGGAACAAGGAGGAGTCAACGCTAATCAGCAACTCAGAATGGAGCCTCAACAACCTCCCCTTACCCAGTGGCGTATGTAATCAAATTAGGAGCATTCATATCCAAAATAGCTTAACAGCATATTTCTGGTGGGAAAGCCAAACCACAACGGGGAATTTATTTTTGGATCTTCCTGGGAAAGCGTTCGAGTTCATGGACCAGTTCGAAACATAAATCATCATACATGGAAAAATAATAATGCACCTAAATATCTACATGTCTATATCTAGCATGCATGAACATGTTAAATATTATGGACAAAACCAAAAACTATAACAGCACTCAAAGCATAGAATGTGTCCTGTGTAGTAGAGAGGATGAATCTCATGAACATCTATTTTTCAATTGCAACTAATCCAAGCAGATCCAGCGGTTATCAAACAAAAGCTTAAGCTTGATGGTGCTCTTAATGATAATCTTAGTGACATTCTAAATTATCTGGACTTTAGCATAACTAATAAGGATTTTACATATGGCATTATGAATGTTGCAATCAACACAACAATATGACATTTATGGATTGAAAAAAATCATCACATATTTAAAAATCAATTCTTCCCAGCACAAATAATAGCAGAATTTATATAAAATGATTGTAGGTTTATAAGTAGCAAACCAAAATTTATAGAAATTTTAAGTAGCAATGAGCGAAAATTAATGGAAATTTTGGACTTATCTAACTACGACTTGGATTTTGCGAAGAGTATCTATGAACTTTCTAATGTTGGGATTATATCTCTTCTTGCAAGTTTCATCTAGTTCTCATAGCCTTAAAGAAAGCATGCTCCCTAATCCTCTCAAAAAAACTGCACAAAGCCTCGTGTTTTTCTTGAGCTTCCCTACATTAGATTGTAGAAGGCAGTCTGGTTTTTTCTTTCTTGAATGGAGTCGTGATGACCCCATTGCGATATCCAGATTATCAAATTATATTACAAGTAAGTCGTCGGCTAATCTGGAGAATATGACTTATTATGGGTGGTGGGATGTGAATATATGTTTGTACTAACATTTACATGTCATTTATATGTTTTCACTTAATATCTGAACTGAATTTGACGTGTATAGTATTAATACAAAGTAATAAACACACCGACATATAATAATAGAATAAACTGTAGCATCCACCATAATACACAAGAATATTTATTTATTTCACAAACACAGGAATATATATTTAATTCATGAATGCAAGGCACAAGAATATATATTTATTTCACTAACACAGAATAGTCAAAAATTCTAAAGATCTAGAATCCAAGAGATCTTAATCCAAACCGATCTTAATGATCGTCCAAAATAATCACAATGATTGTACTCAAAACCCATAGAAAACAAATAAACAAATTGGTATCAGTCGAACCGATTCGATACCAAGGATCGTACTTGGACCAGGAACACAGAATCATAGAATGATCTCAAGGATAGTCCATACCTATTAAGGTGATTGTAGAAACCATGACTCGATAAATTTACATTTATTTAATATTATTATGTTATTATGTTCGAAAATAAATCCAAGAATAAACTTCTTAAGGATCTAGCAGCACTTGCCACGCACTAAAAGAGAGTAAACTCTAGAGTGCCAAATACGATCACCTTCGGTAATCACTAGAACTTAACCAATACATCTCATACTGTATGGTGAAATCAAAGTACTAAAAGCTTGTAAATATCACTTATTACGGATACCAAAGGAAAATCTGAACTACATTCTCTTAAGGATCAACCAACCACTTATCGCATACTAGAAGTGAATACAACTTTAAAATGTAAAATACTCCATAATAGCAATCACATGAATTTAACCAAGGCATCCCATGCTCTCTTGTGAAATTTGAGTATTTGCTAATTGGCTAGTAAGTTCCACTCAAACATTTTATTCAATGAGTTATAGCATATTCGACGAAGCCTTACTCGAAAGCATTTAAACCAATCGATGACACTAAGTCGATTATTAGTACTTCTTAAATTATAGAATTTAGGTGCTCAAAACATTTTTCTCTTTTGATTTTATTATTTAAAACAATTATTTTAATTTCCATAAATCCGTCATTATTTAACGTTATAGAAATGTTCACAGATTTGTTAAAATATTCCATAACTCTGAATTATTCCAAGATTTTACTTATATATACCAAGTTGTCTCAAATTTCCATATGGTTGTATTATTCAAAAAATGTACTTTAAAATCATGTTAAATTACTCTTCTAAATCCATATTAAAATATAACCATTTTTTTAAAAAATAAATTAAGTTTGTACTTTTCAAAACTACATTTTAAAATTCCATGAGTCTTACATTATTTATTTAACAAATCGTAATACTTATATTCCAAATCCATAATCACTTTATGTAAAATAGATTAGATTTGTATTTCCAAAGTCATATTTCTAAATAAATAAATATTTTACTAAATATGCTTAATATATAAAATAACTTGCTAAAAAATCATTTTTAATATTTATTAACTTAATTTAGAAATAATTCTAATATTTATAAATTAAAAATAATTCTCTTCGTAAAATTATTTGTATACGAAGCTTGTTTATTTACTTCGTTTAACTCAAATTTATGATTTAAAGATATGCGGTTTCGACCAACTAAATCTCATAATTTTACAAAACTTAAAACATAAAAGTTTTATACAAAAGTCTCAGCCTTCATAAAAGAAAAATATCATCTAATTTGGATTTACAATTTAGAAGTTACGATCGAAATAATTTTCATATTTAAATTTATTAACTCCGTCTTTCATTGATAGGGCAGCGAAAACGAAATGAATTTCTGACCGTTTAACTTCAAAATTATGCAAAAATCAAAAAAAAAATTGAAGCACAAAATCTATGCTTTCCAAAACTGCAAAAATTATCAAATTCCCATAAGTAATGAAAAGTTATGCATAAAACAATTTCTGTGTTTCGATGCTCAAATTAAACATAGGACAGAGTGGTTGCTTCTTATTCAAACCCACATCACTCTTGTTAAACTACAAATTTGAACAATATAAACATAAAAGTTGTTTCTTATCAAAATACCTTTCGACTGAAAAAACATCAATTAATTTCGATTTACGAATTAAAAGTTATGATAATTTTAATAACAGGTTTCAACTTAAAGAAATTGCACAAGGCAGAGCTACACCATCGGCTTTAAACTCAATTTCGACCCTCTAAACTATAGAATTTTGAAATGCAATTAAAAGAGAATCTGTAGATTACTGAACACATAAAGATTGAGTCGATTTGGATGATTTTGCACTGGGATATCGATGTTTTACTACAGCTATCTTCACACTAAATTTCCAATTAAAACAACACAACAATCATACAAGTTTGCCATTAATTTTTAACCAATTCCATTCAACAAATCATCCAAACAATTATACACATTAAATAAAGATTTAGAAATAGATTTATGAGTGATTAGCTTACCTCTATCCTTCAATTCGACAATCAAGATTATAACTTCAGCCCAAATTTTCAAGCCAGCAAACCCTAAAAAAATCAATTCAAAATACATCCAAAACCTAATTTAGTTTACTGTAAATTGGTAAGTCAAATCGCAATTAAGATGTATTTTAGCTAGAGATGATTACCTGAACAAATAAGCTCCCGAAGATGTTTAATTTACAATGAATTAAAGAAGAGTTTTGATTTTTGTTTTCTAGGTGTAACAACCCTAGATTTTTGAATATTATTTAAATTTGACTTTATTTTATTTCGAAATTATTTTAAATTTGTTTTTATTTCAAGAGTTCTTTTTTAAATATTATTAAATTGATGATAAATTTTTTCCAAAGTTTATTGAATTTATTTTCAAATTTTACAGCCAAGTTTCAATTTTTTGCTATTTTTTTAATTTAATTTAATTATATTAAATAAATTTATTTATTTATTTTTATGCATTTATTATTTTTTTATTTTTTTATTTTATTTATATGTATTTTTACATGTATTTAAAAATTGAAAAAGAATTATGGAAATTTGAATGGTTTGTGACCTTTTATGTGCTTAGCCACTTCATATTCTCCACCTTTACATCACCAATCAACACCACTTCAATTTGCTGCCATATTACCCTATTGTTCAGCCAACCACTCCACTTTCTTTCACGTGAAAAACAATTCCTCAAACCCTAAAAAGTTCGGCCATTCTTCTGTAGAAAAAAATTGGTAAAATTTCTATTCTTTTTCCCAGTTCTTTTCATTGTTCTGTTTGATTTTGTGCTTGCATTCAATCTATGTAGTTAGGCCCCTCCATCTCCAGCACCTTGGCCACCTCCACCACCACCACAATCAGCCACCATCTCCTCCTTCCCATTTCCATTCCATAGCCAAGGCCATCCAAGTTGATGATCCACCAAGAAAATGAAGAAAACTCCACTTTATTACCAAAGCCGAACCCCCCTTGTTTCCGCCACTCCAACCACCACCTTGGCCGACTTGTGCACCACAACCACGAGCCAAACCTGAGGCTAAGACCCTGCCACATCACCTCATGCACTCACCATATCAGGCCTTTCCCTGGCCGAGACCATTTATGGCCTTGAAATCCACTTTTATGCCTTGAATTTGTGTGCTCATGTACACATATCTCTCTACTCCTTCATATATTGTTATGGCCAACCTTTGTACCATTAAACTGATTCAAACCTGATCCAAATCCATCCCATAACAGTGCTTTTCCAGCCTATGGCTGAAGCATGTGTTGTTGAATGCAAGTGCAAAAGCTTTAGCTTCGAGTTGTGTATTTATTCCTAGCATTGTTTATAAATAGTTTGGTTGAAATTTATGTTTGTATTTGTTTTGTTTAATATTTGACAAGGCAATTAGCTTTGGCTCTCCCACATTCAAATCGTAGTCGTGTTATCGTGCCTTTGAAGATCTTTGTTTGTGCATTTAGTTGTCATCTCTAGCTTATACAAGTGAGTAATTCTCACAAGACAGGATTTATACTTATATGACTAGTAAACTGATCACAATTGAATCTGTAAAACATATCATTATGTTATATCTACTATGCTATGATCATATGATGTTCACCCATACTTATACACCTGCTATACCATCTGTTACTGTTATATAATGCTATTTTGTTATTTATATTAGTTTATCACAGTGCAAGTTCCCTTTAGATTAGAATCACTATGTGTTGAAATGATACATACCCGAACGGACTTTAGAATAGGGAAAAATCGTTATGGACTGAAATGATAGGCCTGAACGATTTTTTAATTATTTCATTTTACTTGAGACTACGTATTTGAAATGATAAAACCTGGGTTTTCTTTGTAAAATTACGGATTGAAATGACATATTATCCACGTCACTTTACCTAGGCTAGAAAATTTTATACAGACCCGTGGTTAATATATATTTTTCAATTTTTTAAAGTATTTTAGAAATGTAAATATTATAATATTTTGATTTAACCTTAATTAAAAATTTTGTGAATTTTGTTTAAAAGTGAATTTTAAATTAAGCAAATAAAACGAAAAATAAGTTATATTTGGAAATTTAAACTTAAGTGTTAAGTTAAAATTTAATTATAAAGAATTGAAATTGAATGTGTGAATTTAGTATGTGAATTATGATTAAATATTGATTTTTGAATGGAAATTTAACTTTATAAAATCAAGAATATAAGGGTATTTAAATGATTGTTTTAAAGTGAAAATATACGATTTTATAAGTTAAAATGGTTTAAATAAAAATTTAATTGTTTGAGAAATTATATTGAATATTTGGAATTTAATTAACAACATTTTTGAAATGCTATTATTTTCTAATGTAAATGACATTATAGCATTTGTAAATGCTGTAGTTGATAAAAATGAACTAAATGGCTAAATTGAATTAAGAGCTATTATAGCACTTTGTAAGTGCTGTAATTGCTAAATTTAACTAAGGTTTTATTTGAACTAAAGTAACCCTATTACAGCATTTTTTATGTTGTCTTCTGTTAAATTAAATTGTTTTAAAAGTAACTTTCCGTAGCATTTTCTAAATGCTGCGAAAGTTGAATTTTCACTGTTTCGATAAATTTAAGTGAATAACTGAAAGATTAAAATTTTGGAAATTTAATATTTAATTAATAACTTCATTTTAATGATTTAAATGAAGTAGTTTGTTTTGAAATATAAACTGTTTTGAAATGTGTGTTGAAACGGTATTTTAAATTTATATAAAATGAATATGGTCTTGAAATGATATGATATTTTGATATTTGGAATGGATTTGAAATGATATTGAATTTTTGAAATGATATTTGATTTTTGAAGTATAAATACCATTTTTAAAATTATAACTACGGGTTATAATAACGATTGGTTGTTAAAGAGACCGGGATCGGATATGGACATACTCTCTATCAATACCGAAAACCACTTTAACAACTGTGTACGCGGTGGAGATTCCAGAATGAAGTAGGATGGTTACGACGTTCTTGAGGTACAATACGTGGACCCGACACTCCTGAGTTGGCTTAAGGTGGCTAAAACAGGATCGATCTCGGGCCAAAAGGGGTAGCTACTCTGGTCGGACACACTTATTCGATACCATTCTATTACTGTTGTGATTGATTGGGTGCACCCCTTGATTTTTGGAGTGTTGTTCGGGGTGGGCATAGTGGCTGCTACGTTACCGCCAGCCCATGTGCGTAATTGGTATATCTACCTTGACATTGCCTTGTGTGCCATGTCACCTACCATACCGAGCCTTTATTACGAGTTTATTTTTCTCCCGTAGTCCATGGAGTATTTAGGGTAGTCTCTCGATTTGAAGATACGCTGATACTGGATGGACTACTGGGACTATTACGTGTTAAGGGGAATATTAGGTCACTCCTTAACGCTATTTTAAAGTAAGGTTATTTTACTGTAGATGTTATTATAATAGCGCAATATTACTATATAGTAAATAGTTTAACGGATCCTTAGAGGATGGGTGGTCCCAGGCATCATTTAAGTTACTTGTATCTTTATTACAGTTCACTTGAGTTGGTTTACATTATATAAGTATATATATGTCCTGACTTGAGTGTTTTTGTTTTGCTTTACGCTCGGGTCAGCCTAAGTATTCACAGCTTTGAATTCTCTTTCTGGAGCTGGTCTTTGCTGGAGATTCTGCCTATCTATATTTATATCTATTTCAGTTTCAGCTATTCTAGTTTATCTCATGTATTAGTGAACTTCTATATATTTGGGATTTCTATTATGTTGTTTTCAGACTGATATTATGTGTTTGTTGTGAGACTTTGTTATAGTGGCTTCATGAACTACTATGTTATTTTATATTCCATTGCGAGTTATTCTGATTGTTATGTGTCTGTGATTCTATGTATTTGATCTCATTTGCTCCAAATTTATTTACAATCCGTTATTTTTCATCATTCAAGTCCGACATGTGTGGGTTATTGTTGATTTGAATGGTCCGAAATACCGGGTCGTCACATTTGGTATCAGAGCTTTGGTTTTTGGCAAACCATTGCCTGGGGAGAAAAAACTTATTAGAGATAGGGTAGGAATACCCTAAAATGAGTGAAATCAATCTCAGAACCATATCTTTGTGAGAGAACGTATTTTCAAAGTATAAAATGATTTTCAAAATGTTTTCGAAGATTTTCAATGATTATTTTGACATAATTTTTTTGCTTGTTTTAAAGGATTTTCAAATGTTTTCTAACTTCCTTCTTTCGTATCTACCTTATTTGATTTTTCTTTCTTTAGGATATTCATCCAAGTGAATTTTTATCTTATCTTATCTAGTCTTATCTTGATTTATCTTTGGCTTCTCTTTATCTTGTCCTAAATTCATTCTTGATATTTTTCAGGATGAATCGAGGAAATGCCAAAGGTAAGGGTCGTGGTATTGCCCCAGCTCCTCAGCCTGTGGTTCCTGTTAGATTCACTGTTCTCTATAAGGAATTCACTCAACTTGGTGAACCCCATTCACCGGTTCAGAGAGAATCATTAAGGATCAGCAGTGGTTGCGGAGTTTAGAGAGGATATTTACTGGTCTCGAGATTACTGATGCCTAGAAGTGTCAGTTAGAAGCTTGGCAGTTACATGATTCTGCTCTGGACTGGTGGGAGTCTGTTACGGCTAACACCGTCGAGGTTGATACTACTAGGGAGCAGTTTAGGTATCCTTTGTGTTATCTTGAATTCTGTTCCTATTTTTTCCTTTTCTTTTGAATCTATCTTAAGCTTGTTCTATATCTCTATTTCCAAGGAGGCTTTTGTAGCAAAATGGATGCCCGAAGCAGGGAAATCTCAGCTTTATCGTGAATTTATGGATCTTAAGTAGGGTAGCATGTCTTTTGCTGAGTATGAGAGGAAGTTCAATGAACTTTCCAAGTTCGGTCCTAGCCAGATTAATACTCCTCTCAAGAAGAATGAGAAATTCATTGCTGGTGCTCATCGAGAGTACTATAGTCGCCTCATTTCTCATGTTCATGGCACATTCACCCAGCTTATGGATATGGCCATTCTCTATGAGAACCCCACATCTAATGGTCCTGCAGTTTCGGGTGCTCAGTCTTCCTCTGCTAATTCCAAGAAGTGTAAGCCTAAACATCAGTAGAAGAAGAATTGGAAAAAGCATCCTGGTTTGGGATCTTCATCATCTACTCCTGCTCAGAGGCAACCAGTTGATCTTTCCTCTATCACTTGCTTTAGGAGTGATCAGAAGGGACGCTATGCCAATAGCTGTCCTACATTAGCTGATGTTGCAGTTCCTCCACCTGCTCAGTTGGTTAGGCGTGATCTATGCAATATCTGTCTCCAGCCTGGTCATTTTAGAAAGGATTTCCCTACCCGGCAGAAGGGTACGCCTTCTGGTATATTTGCAGTCACTTCTACCTCATCTCTAGTTCCTCCACCTGCTCTTGCTCCTAGTGATGACCAAGGTACTCTTCAGGGTTCATTTACTTTATTCCATCACCCAATTCGTGTTTTATATGATACTGGAGCTTCCCACAGTTTTATTTCTGTTGATTTGTGTGATAAGTTTGAGCATCTTCTTTCTCCTGAGTATGCTTCTGTTCCATTATGTGTTTCAAATCCTATTGGGGGCCCTGCTAACTTTAATCGAATTTGTAAGCAAGTGAAGCTTCTCCATTATGATCATCGCTTTAGTGGTGATTTTTATGCTTTGGGCAACGATGCTTTTGATTTATTGCTTAGTCAGGATTAATTAGGGAATCATGATGCTTATATCTCTTGTAAAGCCCAGTTTGTTCGCCTTGTTGATGATCAAGGAAATTCCTTGATTATTCATTGCCGCATGCGTTAGTATTTTGCTGGTAACTTTATTTATTCTCTGGATTCTTCTTCCAATGATCTCGATTCTACTCTTGTGGTTAGACTATATCCTAACGTATTGGGTGAAGACAATTCTTTGCCTCCGAAGCGGGAAATTGATTTTCAAATTGATCTTATTCCTGGTGCTCGACCTGTTGTTCTTCCTCCTAGAAGAATGGCACCCCGCGAGAAGGTTGAGATGGGAAAGCAAATTGAGTACTTGTCTTCCAAAGGTCTGATTAGGCCTAGTTTTTCTGAATGGGGAGCCGCGGTGGTCTTTGTCACCAAGTATGATGGTTCTCTTCGGATGTGTGTTGATTATAGGGAGCTGAACAACCTCACTACCAAAAACAGATATCCAATGCCTCGTATCAATGATATGTTTGATCAACTTTGTGGTGCTACTGTTTTCCCTCAGCTTGATCTCGCCATAGATTTTCATCAGCTTAGGGTTTCTGAGGATAGCATTCCCAAGGATGCTTTCTGCACTGAGAATGGATTTTATGAATGGTTAGTCATGCCTTCCGGTTTAACTAATGCTCCTGCTTTCTTTGTTGATTTGATGAATCGTATTTTTCGTGATGTGCTTAATAAATTTGTTCTAGTCTTTGTTGATGATATCCTTGTCTTCTCTAAGACCAAGGAAGAGCATGAGTCGCATTTGAAATCTGTTTTGGAGACTCTCAGAAATCATCAGTTGAAGGCTCAATTTTCGAAATTCCATTTTTGAAAGGATGATGTCCGATGTATCGGGCATATTGTTTCTAGTAATGGAGTTTCTGTTGATCCAGTCAAGATCGCTTCGATCAATGTAAGTCTTTCTTTCTTCTCTTTTATTTATCATTTAATAATTTTATCTTTTCGGTTGTCCTTATTTTCTCCCTATTCTGTTTCAGGATTGGGAATCTCTAAAGACTTCATCTGATATTCGTAGTTTTCTGGGCCTTGCCGGTTACTACCGGAGATTCATTGAGAATTTTGCTCGGATTGCTACACCACTCACTGCTTTGACTCGTAAGAATGCCAAGTTTGTTTGGAGTGATCAGTGTAAGGCTCCATTCAATGAGTTAAAGAGCAAGCTAACCTCCACACCAGTTCTTACCGTTTCGAACAGAAGTGATGGATTGACAGTATATACTGATGCTAGTCGTAAGGGTTTGGGTGTTTTTCTCATGCAGGATGGTAAAGTCATTGCCTATGCTAACCGACAGTTGAAAACCCACGAAGCAAATTATGCTACTCATGATTTAGGGTTGCTTGCTGTTGTCTCTGCTTTGAAGCTTTGGAGGCATCATCTTCTTGGAACCAAGTTTGAGTTTTTCGTCGATCATCAGTTTTTGAGGTATATTTTCACCTAGAAGGATTTAAATCAGAGGCAAATTCATTGGCTTGAGTTTCTGGCTTCTTACGACCTCGATATTAGAAATACTCCCGGTAAAGCTAATGTTGTGGCCGATGCTTTGAGTCGGAAGAAGGCTTTGTTATGTCAGCTTGTTGTTTCTTCTTCTCCTCTTCTGGATCGTATCATGGCTAAGCAGGATAAGAATGAGATGTTTAGATTGATGAAGGAGAGTGTCGTAGTAGGGTTGGTAGTAGTAATGGTAGTGGGGCTCAGATCAATAATAGAGGGATTTTGAGGAGTAATGGCAGGATTTGTGTCTCGAATGTTGACGGTCTGAGGCAGGAGTTGCTTCAGGAGAATCATAGATCCAGGCTTTCTATTCATCCTGTTGTGTCGAAGATGTATCAGTATATGAAGAGGCTTTATTGGTGGAGGGGTATGAAGAGGGATATCTCTATCTTTGTTAGTCGGTGTGCGACTTGTCAGCAAGCCAAAGCCGATCACCAGAAGACCCCTGCTTTGTTGCAGCCCCTTGAGATTCCCAATTAGAAGTGGGAACAGGTTTCCATGGATTTCATCGATGGTTTACCGAGGACTTGAAGGGGTAATGAGAGTATCTGGGTTATTGTGGATAGTCTGACCAAGTCCGCTCATTTTATTCTGGTCAAGTCTACTCGTTCTGCTTCTAGCTTGTCTGAGATCAACATGAGAGAGATTGTTCGTCTCCATGGTGTTCCTCTCAGTATTGTTTGTGATCGTGGCCCTATCTTTACCAGTCAGTTTTGGAAGGAATTTCAGGAATCTTTGGGTACTCATTTGAATCTGAGCACTGCTTACCATCCACAGACCGATGGTCAAACAGAAAGAGTGAATCAGATTCTCGAGGATCTTCTTCGTGCTTGTATGCTAGATTATGGAGGATCTTGGGAAGATTATCTTGGTCCTGATGTGATTTTGGAAGCTTCTGAGAGAGTTGAGGAGATTAAGAAGAGGTTGAGAGCTACTCAGGATAGGCCGAAGAAGTATGCTGATAGGCGTAGGCAGAATTTGAAATTTGTTGTTGGTGATCAGGTGTTCCTTAAGGTTTCTCCCTTGAGGAATGTCTTTCGCTTTGGTCATAGAGGGAAGCTTTCTCCCTTGAGGAATGTCTTTCACTTTGGTCATAGAGGGAAGCTTTCTCCTCGGTTCATTGGTCCTCTCCGCATTGTGGAAAGAGTTGGTTCTTTGGCTTATCGTCTGGATCTGCCCGAGAAGCTTTCTGGAGTGTATGATGTATTCCATGTCTCGCATCTTCGCCGATATCTTCATGACCCATCTCTTATTATCCAGCCTTCTGCTCTTGATAGTTTGGATACTGAGCCTAATCTGACTGTCGAGAGGAAGCCACTTTGTATTGTCGATAGAGGTATGAAGCAGCTCAGAAGGAAATCTGTTAATATGGTCAAAGTACAGTGGAGTACTGACAATCGAGATTGTACCAGGGAGATGGAGGAGAGCATTCGTGCTTCGAATCCAGAATTGTTCGTTTCGGGTACTATTTTGTTTTCTATCGTGTTTCTCCTTATTTTCCTTGTCTGTTCTTTTCGAGGATGAAAAGATTTAAGTGGGGGAGAGTGTAACAACCCTAGATTTTTGAATATAATTTAAATTTGACTTTATATTATTTTGAAATTATTTTAAATTTTATATTTCAAGATTTCATTTTTAAATATTTTTAAAGTGATGATAAAAATTTTCCAATGTTTATTGAATTCATTTTCAAATTATAAAGCCTAGTTTCCATTTTTTGCTATTTTCTTAATTTAATTATATTTAATTAAATTATATTTATTTATTTTTATGCATTCATTATATTTTTGCGTTTTTATTTTTATTTATATGTATTTTTACATGTATTTAAAATTGAAAATAATTATGGAAAATTGAATGGTTTGTGACCTTTTATGTGCCTAGCCTCTTCATATTCTCCACCTTTTCATCACCAATCAACACCACTTCAATTTGCTGCCAAATTACCCTATTGTTAAGTCGACTACTCCACTTTCTTTCACGTGAAAACCAATTCCTCAAACCCAAAAAAGTTCGGCCATTCTCCAATAGAAAAAAATTGGTAAAATTTCTATTCTTTTTTTCACTTCTTTTCATTGATTTGTTTGATTTTGTGCTTGCATTCAATCTATGCAGTTCGGCCCCTCCATCTCCAGCACCTTGGCTGCCTCCACCACCACCACCACAACCAGCCACCATCTCCTCCTTCCCACTGTGATTCCATAGCTGAGGCCGTCCAAGTTGATGATCCACCAAGAAAATGAAAAAAACTCCACTTTATTACCATAGCCGAACCCCCCTTGTTTCCACCATTCCAACCACCAACTTGGCCGACTTGTGCACCACCACCATGAGCCAAACCTGAGCCTGAGACCCTGTCACATCACCCTATGCACTCATCATATCAGGCCTTGCCCATCCATGCTTGGCCGAGACTATTTATGGCCTTGAAATCCACTTTTATGCCTTGAATTTGTATGTTCATGCACACATATCTCTCTACTCCTTCATATATTGTTATGGCCGACCTTTGTACCCTTTACCTGGTCCAAACCTGATCCAAATCTATCCCATAACGGTGCTTTTCCAGCCTATGGCTGAAGCATATGTTGTTGAATGCAAGTGCAAAAGCTTTAGCTTTGAGTTGTATATTTATTCCTAACATTGTTTATAAATAGTTTGGTTGAAATTTATGTTTGTATTTGTTTTGTTTAATATTTGACAAGGAAATTAGCTTTGGCTCTCCTAAACTCAAATCGTAGTTGTGTTATCGTGCCTTTGAAGATCTTTGTTTATGCATTTGGTTGTCATCTCCAGCTTATACAAGTGAGTAATTCTCACCAGACAGAATTTATACATATATGACTAGTAAACTGATCACAATTGAATCTGTAAAACATATCATTATGTTATATCTGCTATGCTATGATCATATGATGTTAACCCATGCTTATACACTTGTTATACCATCTGTTACTGTTATACAATGCTATTATGTTATTTACATCAGTTTATCACACTGCAAGTTCCCTTTAGATTAGAATCACTATGGGTTGAAATGATACATACCCGAACGGACTTTAGAATAGGGAAAAATCGTTATGGGCTGAAATGATTGGCCTGAACGATTTTTATTTCATTTTACTTGGGACCGCGGGTTTGAAATGATAAAACCCGGGTTTTCCTTGTAAAATTACGGATTGAAACGATATATTATCTATATCACTTTACCTAGGCTAGAAAATTTTATGCATACCCTTGGTTAATATATATTTTTCTAAATTTTTTAAAGTATTTTAGAAATGTAAATATTGTAATATTTTGATTTAAGCTTAATTAAAAATGATTTTTTAAAGTATTATTATTTTCTAAAAATTTATAAGTGGAATAAATTAATGGTAAAGATAGAAATTTGAAATATAAGTTATTTTGGAAAGTATGATTTGGTGATAAATGGAATTTAAATTAAGTAGGAAAATATGATAAATAGATTTGAAATTTGAATTAAAATGAATTTAAAATAATTGTTATAAAGTTTTAATGGTTTTTGAATAAGTTAAATGTGAATTAAATGTATATTTAAGTTGAATTTTGAAATATAACTTAAATTGGAAATTTTTGAATTTTGTTTAAAAGTGAATATTATGTTAAGTAAATAAAATGAAAAATAAGTTATATTTGGAAATTTTAACTTAATTGTTAAGTTAAAATTTAATTATAAAGAATTGAAATTGAATTTGTGAATTTAATATGTGAATTATTATTAAATATTGATTTTTGAATGGAAATTTAACTTTATAAAATCATGAATACAAGGGTATCTAAATGATTGTTTTAAAAGTGAAAATATATGATTTTATAAGTTAAAATGGTTTAAATAAAAATTTAATTGTTTGAGAAATTATATTGAATATTTGGAATTTAATTAACAGCATTTTCGAAATGCTATTATTTTCTAATGTAAATGATATTACAGCATTTGTAAATGCTGTAGTTGATAGAAATGAACTAATTGACTAAATTGAATTAAGAGCTATTATATCACTTTATAAGTGCTGTAACTGCTAAATTTAACTAAGGTTTTATTTGAACTAAAGTAACCCTATTACAACATTTTTTATGCTGTCTTCTGTTAAATTGAATTGTTTTAAAAGTAACTTTCCGTAGCATTTTCTAAATGCCGCGAAAGGTGAATTTTCATTATTTTGATAAATTTAAGTGAATAACTGAATTTCAAAAGATTAAAATTTTGGAAATTTAATATTTAATTAATAACTTCATTTTAATGATTTAAGTGAAGTAATTTGTTTTGAAATATAAACTATTTTGAAATGTGTGTTGAAACGGTATTTTAAATTTATATAAAATGAATATGGTTTTAAAAGGATATGATATTTTAATATTTAGAATGGATTTGAAACGATATTGAATTTTTGAAATGATATTTGATTTTTGACGTTTAAATACCATTTTTAAAATTATAACTATGGGTTATAATGACGATTTGTTGTTAAAGAGACCGAGATCGGATATGGACATACTCTCTGTCGATACCGAAAATCACTTTAACAACTTTGTACGCTGTGGAGATTCCAGAATGAAGTAGGATGGTGACGACGTTCTTGAGGTACAATACGTTGACATGTCTCCCGTGAGTTGGCTTTAGGTGGCTAAAATAGGAGCGATCTCGGGCCAAAAGGGGTAGCTCCACTGGTCGGCCACACTTCTTCGGTACCATTCTATTACTATTGTGATTGATTAGGTGCACCCCTTGATTTTGGAAGTGTTGTTCGGGGTGGGCGTAGTGGCTGCTACGTTACCGCCAGCCCGTGTGCGTAATTGGTTTATCTACCCTGGCATTGCCTTTTGTGCCGTGTCACCTACCGTACCGAGCCTTTACTACATTTTGTTTTTCTCCCGTAGCCCATGGAGTATTTAGGGTAGTCTCCCGATCTGGAGATATGCTGATACTAGATGGACTACTGGGACTATTACGTGTTAAAGGGAATATTGGGTCACTCCTTAATGCTATTTTTAAGTAATGTTATTTTACTATAGACATTATTATAATAGCGCAATATTACTATATTGTAAATAGTTTAACTGATCCTTAGAGGATGGGCGGTCTCAGGCATCCTTTAAGTTACTTGTATCTTTATTAAAGTTCACTTGAGTTGGTTTAAATTATACAAGTATATATATGTAACGACCCGTAAATCTGTACCCCTTGAGTCAACACTATTCTACATCAATCAACTCAAGATGTCCAGAAATACGAACCATTTTGATTAAAGAAGAAGAGGTAGAAGGAGAAAATAGAAAACAACAACAGAATCTAACCAACGCAGCAGAATAAAATATAATATATATTAACAGATCTTTACACGAAAGAAAACTATAATTGTTTATACATACATCATCAGAGCACATCATCAGAGTTCCACATCAATAACATACAACTAGATACACAGCGGAATAATACCCAAATACGGAAGTACGTATCGCCATCCAGCTCGTCTCCTGAGCTCCACAGCATCATATCCTGTAACCTATAATACTCGGTCTGACCCGAGCATTACAGTTAAATAACACCTGAGTCAGTCTAGATTACTAGCGTGACAAAATCACACTCAATTGATTTTTAAAGTTTCAAAAATCCTTTGAAAACAAAAGCATCTCGTAAGACCACGCCACAAATAAACATGTCGGGTTTTTACCTTGCGATAGCTAAAACAATTTTATAGAAATACTCTGATATTATAATAGGGTCTATATACAAATACTTATAAAATAGCCGAAATTGTTACATTATTAAATTCCAGCTACTAGCCACAGAGTGGGTAATACAAACAAAACTCGTACAAGGCTCGTAGGGAGAATGGATTTCCAACTAATGACCAGGCACCGGGGTACCACCTGTCACAGTACGTGGCCTATATCACAGTACCGAGGAGTACGCTCGCTCCCCTGCAACACAAGACCGGAACTACCCCTTACTGGATAATCCCGAGTGAGATCACCCCGCGGTTGGGATCAACAACCGCCTACTAAGCCGAAATAAAAATGTCATTTAGACAGGAATGACCTCACTCCGCTTAGGTGCTACCCACCTAGCCTTGCTGCATAACCCCTAATTTTCAATCATTCCCATTTGACGAGGCTTGAGGCTAAGCGTTACCTTTATAGAACATATCACTTAGAATGCCCATCGTCCACCTAACGATGTTTCACAATCATTCATCCATACAAGTCCGTCCCGGGTCCGAATGGAACCGAAGGCACTATTCCTACTACATCCATTTTTGAAATATCCTCAGGATTAGTACCGACTAGCCCTTGTACTTCACTGTTCCATCTTCGAATCCAAACTCGTTTTCCATGAAAAAGTACAAACCGGATCGAAGTGGTTTTCAAGAAGTAAATCTCGATCCCGGTCTCTTCAAAACGATCAACGTATTTGGCCAATATTGATGGTCGGTTATTTAACTGTCAATTAATATTCACAACATCCATCAACTAATAAATAATTTCCCAAATTATTTATTAACCTCAAAAATATCTTCACAAGATATATTTTCTATTTTCAACCTTTTGAAAACAGTTTCAAAACATCTTTCTTCCCCAGAATAAGCTTTCCTAAATATTTTCTATCTCCACTGAAATTACCAAGCACAAAACTAGATTTTTCTAAAATAATTTAAAACACTTTACTTTTAAAATATACTTTAAAACATTTATGTTAGAACTACTTCAATAATTTGTTAAAAATACATACTATATGAATATTTGAAAATAAGGTTACTTAATAAAATATAAAACTAGATTTTCAATTCTAAAAACAAAATACTAAGTCACTTTTTAAGTAATTACTACTATAATAGATTAAAAGATATTCTTATTTTAGAATTTAAATATTTTAGAAATGATAAATTTTCCAAAAACATGTCTTTTTAAAACAACGTTAAAACTTTTAGCTTATATTTGAAATTTCTTTGAAAACGTACTTGGCTATCCAAAGAAATATACTTCTCTTCACATCCTTTAAAATAAATCACTATTTATTTTTAAACAAATTTATCATTCCATAAATAAATTCTCACCTTGAATTTATTTTTCCAAGTCCACTTCATTCTTATAAACTTAGTCTATAAATTCCAAAATCTCACTTTTCTTTAAATTTCAATTCTAAACACTTAAATAAACTTATAATCGATTTCTAATTTTACCTCACTTGAAATAAATTCCTTCACTTACTTCATCTATTTCAAAGTCCATTAATTTCCAGATTTTTACTTCTCTATTATGTTGAAACCTTTTTTTTTTAAATACCAATTTCAGATTTCCAAAATTCCTTCTTATCCTTTAATTAAATTTAATCCTTAAATTTAAAAATAATTTCTTTAAGCTAATATCACTTTAGTTTAAAATTTATTATTCCCCTGTTAATTCAAAATCCCCTTTTTCAATATTTGTTAGAATTTTGAAGTCGCTTTTATTTTATTTTACTTTTCAATTATTAAATTTATTCAAATTCCCTAGAATTATTTTACTTAAAATTTTACTCTTTTATTTCTTTTCAAAAATCCAATTTTATAGATTTTGATAACTCATAATACTGAGATATTCAATCCAACCATACCATCAAGTATTTCAATTATCAATAAAATCATCACAGGATATCAAGTATTCATACTCAGAATATTAAATAATCTAAATAAATTTGAGGAATCCAGTTGGATCCCTCCAACCTGTTTCCCTGCATTCACAGATGTTAGCATAATACCAATTCTACTTCGTGGTGGAATATTGCGGTATATGGGATTAAATAATATTATCCGCTATTAGGCGGCGCATAGGGTCTCATCCGCTATATAATGCGGGAAATCAAACATTCCAAGATATATTATATACTACTATATAACAGATCAAATCAATTCAGTCATTCAACTAATAATTTAAATTCAACCATTTAAATTTAAATTAAACCAGATGAGTGAGATTTACTCACCCTTGTTTTTGCTGTTTGCAATCCATTCCAAACTGGTTTGTTTCCTTGATTTTTAAACCTTGTATAACAATTCACGGTTTATTATTATTTGAACCAATCAACAATTATTAACCATTTATTTATTTTATTTAACTAATGATTAAATTTTAACCTTTGATTTAATTTAACCAAAGTAGTAAATTTAAACTTATTTTCCTTTCATAAATTACTTAAAATAATTAAGTAAGTTAAGTGTTCACATATGCATATAACTTTCTTTTCAATTCTAGTTTAAACCTGATTACAATAACAATATCTAACCTCGTCTACATTTGCTTTTTTAACTAGACAATTTCCATTTCTAACTCTACTCTTTCAAAATCTTACTTATTTACATATTTCTATTTACTGTTAAATCTTAATATAAATTTTCCAAACTGTGAATCATTTTTATTCTTATCTGTAAAAGAATTAAAACTGCTTAAAATATAATTTTCTCCTTACCGTCAATAAAAATTTTCTATCTACATAAGTTTCTTTTTGAATCAAACATTTTTAAACATTTCTGTTTAATATAAAATTAACTTCCCAAAAAAATAAGCTTACTCGATTGCAGAAGATAAAGCTACCTACACGCGAACACACACCACCAAGATTCCACGCCATAGGCCATGGCTCTCCCTCCACCAAGTAGACGCCAGACCTACAGGCATCTGCAGTGACCTTTCCTATGCATGCGACTTCCCGTGGCACCCCTCGACGAACTCTCCACTGCCTCGACAGCTCGAGCGCCAATCCAACGCGACGCCATCACCTATCATTCGAGCTTGAGCTCGAACTTAAGCAGTCGACTCAATCGCACGCAGGCGATTCGAAGCTTTGAGCCGATCTAGAATTCTAGAGGGATACGCGTGAACAAACGAGGTCAGTCTTTTTTTTGAGCCAAACTGGAATTGAAGAGAGGAAACGGGATCTCGGCTTCCTTCATCAATAAAATTTCTCTGTTCGATTTCAAAAAAACATGACAGTGAAAGAAGTTCGGGCTGCTATAAGGACATTGAGGTGAAGGCAAAAAGGTGTGATGTGAAATTATTTCGGCTGTGATTAGAAGGGTATGGTTATGTATTATTTAAATTCAAATCGTCTCAATAAAATTTTCAATGCATTTATATATCGTACGCTCACTCAACAACTCCAATCACTACGAAATTTGAAATCCGATAATAATTCAATATTACGGAGCCAATGGAACTGGTTTTGTCGAATTCCGAGACTATGCCTCGAAAGGCTATTTTAAATTCAATTTAAACGATATAAAATCTCAAAACTTAACAAAATGCTTTGAAATTCCAATTTAAAAAATTCTATCATCTTTAGTATTATTAATATAAATTTTACAAGCCTCCAAATTATTTTTTTCCAAGCTTAAAACTCCAGATTCAATAATTTACCCAATTTTGATAATTAAATTCAATATTTAATTATCCAATAATTATTGATATTTGAAATTCAAGTTAAAAATTAACCTCTGAATATTTAAAATTAATTAAATATTCTAATTTCAAATATACAAAAATTCCGGGTCGTCACAATATATGTCCTGATTCGAGTGTTTTGTGTTTTACTTTACGATAGGGTCAGCTTGAGTATTCGCAGCTTTGGATTTTCTTTCTAGAGCTGGTCTTTGCTGGAGATTCTGTCTATCTATATTTATATATATTTCAGTTTCAGCTATTCTAGTTTATCTCATGTATTAGTGAACTTTTATGTATTTGGGATTTCTATTATGTTGTTTTCAGACCGATATTATGTATTTGTTGTGAGACTTTGTTATAGTAGCTTCATGAACTTCTATGTTATTTTATATTCCGCTACGAGTTATTCTAATTGTTTTATGTTTATGATTCTGTGTATTTGATTTCATTTGCTCCAAATTTATTTACAATCCATTATTTTGCATCATTCAATTCCGACATGTGTGGATTATTGTCGATTTGAATGGTACGAAATGGTGGTTGTCACTAGGTTTTGAAAGGGGAATTTAGTTCTTTGGTTTTCTCATCTTTTAGAATTGAACGTACTGCTTACATAAAATGAGAAGGAAGCTTCTCTAAAATGGGCTAAGTGGGTTGAGATATGGACCCAATTGCCAAGTGTTACAAAAATCCCAAGTGCTACTAATTTACAAAGCATTATTTTACATTTTAATTAAGATTTTATTTAATATAGCTCTAACCACTCAAAATTTATCAAACTCATTCAGAAGATAAAAATTCCCATTTATATACATATAGAAATGTTTTGTAAAACTAAGTCCAATTGAAATACAAGTTATTCTTATTATTTTCAATTATAACAAAATAAATTATTGATTACAAATTCTATAATAAATCATAATATTAACACTTGACTAAATTTACAACATTTTTCGAAGTTACCTTAAAATTATGTAAGATAAAAAATTCAATTTTTCACAAAACTATATTTAATTTCATAGTTACATTTCAAAAATCACAATTTCGAATTAATTATACCAAAGTAGATTTAATTAATCGGCTAACGAACAACAAGGTTGTTACAGAAGTGATAACGTCAGATGCATTAAATAAGGTTAGACGAAGTGTTTTGACCATCAAGTGCGGTCTCCTACCTATGTTGCAATGTTAGGGCGGAAGATTTAAGAAGCCGGGTCATAGAGCATATGCCTGCCATCCCTTCTTTTTCCTTTTTTGCTTTGATTTTTTGTTTTTGTATTTTTATTTACTTATTTTTTAAGAGTTCTAGTACGAGAGATTTCTTGGCTTCTTGTTTTGGAATTTAAAGCAGAGTATTTATCTCATCGTCAGTTAATATAAGGACATAATATGTACTTTTTTCCTTGTAAGATAACCATTTAGGTTAGGAGGTTGTAATATTTTGAAAACAAATATTATCGAAGTATATGCATTATGTTAAATAAAGTATCCATTTTCTTTATATAAAAAAGTTGACCTATACTTCGTTCATTTTTATTAAGAGGACTATACATGCATCATCAAGTTAGGCCCTTATACGTTCAATCCCTAGATTATCATTCTAAAGACGTGGAAGCCTGGCATGAAATTAACTAGAGAATGTTTCTTTTCAATCCCAATTTAGATAAGATTAAAAGATTTAAACTTGGAAATTTAGAATAAAGAGGCCATAAGCCGCATTGCAAGCACTTTGGTTAAGCCTGTTGGAATGGACAACAATACAGCAAAAGAAATTCACCTACAATTTGCAAGATCTTTAGTAGAGGGTGACTCAAAATTTAAATTTCTTACATCAATACAAGTATTGAATAACGACGGAGAGTGTAACGACCCGTAAATTTTGATAAATAAATTTGGTTAATTTAATTAAGATTTTGTAATTAAATTTAGGAAGAAACAAAGATTTTAGAATTGTTATACTAGGCTAAGAATTGAATACAAGAAAACAAATAGGAATATTGTATTAACAAATGAAATGATATAATTAGAGGTGATTGAATGAATTCAAAGTTATATTAACCGATGAAGTAATACGCAATAAATTGAAAATTTATGCAATCAATGTAGATAAGTGATTATAACGTTTGTTATTGACAATAAACGTTACTTAAATGGTAATTAATATAATAACGGAAAGTGTGAAAGTATTAATTTGTTGTAAATGAAAAATGGGCAAACAAATGTTAGTATTGAATTAGTTAGTGAAATAATATAGTGTTGATGGTAAGCAATAAACTTTGTAAATGTAGTTAAAAGTAAATGGTGACAATAATTATGTGTTGCCCGTTTATTTAGTCTATTAATGGAAATGAGAAACCAAATTTTAACAAATATAATCAAAAGTAACATTAATGTGAGAAGTAATAGAATGTTTGGAATTTGTTAATTTAGAGGATATTAAGAATTAGGAATTGAATTTTGAATCAATTGCAATAAAAATAAATAAAATTTTACGTTAATGTTAACTAAGGTAATTATTAATAAATTGAATGAAATTCAAATCAATGGAAATAATGTAGATGTATACTTAGCGACAAATTGAATATCTGAAAGCAAAATATAAACAATGAATTAAATTAAGGAACTTAAATTTTAATAAATGATCATTGAATAAAAATCAATGTTCTTTAAGTAATTATAATATTAGGTTGAAGAATATAAACTTAAAGGTAATTTAAGTTTAATGGTTACAATTGTTATAAGATACCTAGTTGTGTAGTTCATAAGATTTAATTTGAAATCAATCGCAGAAATTGACTTAATTAGTGCAGTTAGAGTAGATTTAATTAAAAAACTGAAGAATGTTATTTAAGTAGCAAATGTAAACTCTATCCATAATATGGCAGTTGAGTGAATGAAAACAATTGAAATCCATGTTGAAAAATTTATTGGGTTTGAGCTGTAATAAATGGATTATTGAAATTGGATGAAATAAAATATTACGTTAATGGGAATTAATATGAAATGAAATATACATTAATGAAATGTAATATAAATCAATGTAAATTATAACCATAAGATGTCAATTGATTGAATAGCAAGATTTAATCAAATAAATGGATGTACTGATATTTCAAGTGATAATTAATAAATTTATTAAAATTGAAACTGAATACAGTAATGGATAAACTTATTTGATTTATAATTTTTGAATGTAAGAAAAATGAAATTTAACGCTGTAGTTGATGAATGAATCAACGTTAAATTGACATTTAATTTTTTTTAAATCATTGTAAATGACTAAGAAATTAAAAATGATGAAATTTGTCAATTTTCGAATTAAAATTTGAAAATTTGATTTAATTAATTAATTTTTTATTTAATTAATATAAAAATAGCCATTTTGGCCATTGACTAGGATTCCGACGAAACCAGTTTCGTCGGATCCGTAACGGTGAATTATTGTTGGATTTCATGTTACGTGTCGATCGGACTTGTCGTTTGATCGCACGGACTCGAAACGCCTGGAAATCGATCAATTGAAATCAATTGAAATCAATTTGAAATAATTTGATTTTAGCAAAACTTCTCCATATGACGGAATTTGGAATTGAAACCTTTTCCATTGCATTTAAAATATTTTAAAATATCTATTTTGATATATGGGTTGACCCAATTTTGTTTCGGAGTCGAAACGGGCTTTTCGGGCCATATATTGTTCAGTACGTTTATAAAACCAATCCATCTATTCTATCTCAACTTTATCAATAAATAGCATGTTATAAACCATAGCCTACCTCTATCTCTCATTTATCTGTGCGTACAATTTCTTTCACTCCTCATTTCAATGGCAGACAAACAAATTCTGGATCCAAACACAGATCAAATTCAAATCAAAAAAATTCAAACTCCTCAGAAAAATTTGAAAAAGTATATATCGAAGATCTCATCGATACGAATCTACACATAGTTTTTGTTTTTGCAAATCGATGTTCGAGTCAACCGGAAATTTCAGTCAAAGGTTGAATCGGCGAACCCTTAGTATTGATTTGGGCGTTTTTGAATCGGGCTAAATCGATGAAATAGGTTGATGGTTATCGTAGCTCGTACTATTTGGAGCTGTTCTATGGTGGTTGCATCACCCAATTGCAACCGGGGCGACTGGAATTCACGAATTAGGGTTTTGGCAAACCTAAAAAGTAGCGGCGGCGTCGCCTAGGGATGGTCGCGATGACGCAGTGATGACGCAGCGGATATTACTAAACAAATGAAATCGATGAAATGTATCAATCGGTGGATTGAAGATAGTGAAATGCCCAAATTCGTTGATCACAAAGATACCGAATTCTAGCTATCCTCGTCACGTTGATCGCGCACGATACCGTGAAAGAAGATCTTCAATTCTTCAAGCGTTGATCAAGCGCACTTGATTCCGCGAATCGGCTTCAACAATCGTTGATTCGAGCGCACTCGAATAACCGAAAGTGGAGATAGGAGATTACACTCAACTACCAATTTAAGATGAAAGCACACAACAATCAACAAGAATTTTTATTCAAAATCAACAACCTTCAAATGTACAACACACTCCCTATTTATAGTATTTTCGACCCAGACCTTAAGTCGTATACGACTTACGACCCAATTTAAGTCGGTAACGACTTAACACCATAGCGACCTAACCCCCTTTACAACACTGCACACGCAAATGACTCACTAAGGTCGTTAGCCGACCTAACTGACTCAAGACACGAGACACAACGGCTTAACAGTAACTACTTCACAACAGCGCCTCAACCGACTCAACTACATGCCGACTTACGGCCTAGGCAAGGACTTAAAATACAAAACACCTTTACTCACTTAGGTCGTATACGACTTAATGACTTCCGACTCAAAGAAACAAATTACAACATCAGGTTACGACTTAACAATAGTTCCTTACCCATGTTACAACACAACACATAGGTCAGTGACAAATTCAACACGACTCAACTCAGGTCACACACCATATGACCGACTTAACATACAACGACTCAATGACATAACGCCTTAGTTAAGGTCGTAACTCGTTTGCGGCTTAAAGAATCACCCAAATGTTGCCTCTTCCCTCTGCTGCCTTCCATTAGGTCGTTGCCGACTCAAGACCACTTTCTTAGGTCGTTGCCGACCTAGAACCTATGAACGACCTATAACCGATGCTTGGTTAGATCGTGTTGCCTTCCCCTGTGACTTGTTAGGTCGTGGTCGACCTTCCTTAACCCGGTAACGATCTAAGCCTTCTATCTTAAGTTGTGCATGACTTAACTCCTCATCCTTAAGTCGTGTACGTCTTATCCCTCCTTTTCCGGCCTGAGCGCATCATCCTCCCCTGGTTGAGAAAAAATCGTCGTCAAATTTGTAAATTCTTCCGCATCAGATTGTTCATCTCCATAATATGGTACAAGATGCTTAACATTGAACACGTCAGAAGTGTACACATCCTCCGACAGCTTCAACTTATAAGCATTTTTATTAATCCGTTTCACAACTTCTATAGGGCCAATTTTTCTGGCTTTCAACTTGTTATAAGTGCCTACTGGAAAACGTTCCTTCGTTAGCACAGCATAAACCAAATCACCTTCGTTAAATTCAACACTTCGTCGCTTCAAGTCTGCAGTCTGCTTATACTTCTCATTTGCTTTCTCCAATCGTTTCTGAACGATTTTATGACATTCAGTCAATCCATCAACAAAATCTACAACTCGTTTAACCGTCCCCTTCGTTGTGGTACTACTGCCAAATCCAACGGTCCCCTTGGCAAACTTGAATGTACGATCTGAAATGGACTGAATCCCGTACTACGATTAACTGCACGATTATGAGCAAACTCTGCTTGGCATAACTTCATGTCCCAACTCTTCAGATTCTCCTGTACAAGACATCGCAACAAATTTCCCAACGATCTGTTAACAACTTCTGTCTGTCCATCTGTCTGCGGATGATAAGCGCTACTAAATTTCAGCTTCGTACCCACCATTTTCCACAAACTTAGCCAAAAATGACTCAAAAATCTGGTATCTCTGTCTGAAACAATAGACTCTGGCAACCCATGTAAACGATAGATTTCCTTAAAGAACAGCTGAGCAACACGAACAGCATCCGCCGTCTTCTTACAAGCAATAAAATGTGCCATTTTCGAAAACCTGTCCACCACAACAAATATAGAATCATTCCCCCTTTGAGTTCTAGGCAAACCCAAAACAAAATCCATGCTGATATCAACCCATGGTTTGTTAGGTACTGGTAACGGCATATATAATCCTGCATTTGTTGCTGTTCCCTTCGAAACCTGACAGATATGACATCTCTGAACAAACCTTTCAACTTCCTTCCTCATCGATGGCCAATAGTAGGATTGAGAGATTAACTGCAATGTTCGGTCTCTACCCACATGTCCTTCCTCATGAAGCTCCTTTACTATCTTCATTCGCAAGCTACAATCCGGTACACACAATTGATTCCCCTTAAATAAGAAACCATCAATCAACAGAAATTCATCAGAACTTCCCTCCTTGACTTTCTCAACAAATTTCTTAAAGTAAGGATCTTCTTCAATAAGCCCTGGCAATAATTCAAAACCTGTCACTTCAACTTTCATTGTTGTCAATAAATGACTCCTCCTACTCAAAGCATCTGCTACACGATTCGTTACCCCAGATTTGTGCTTCACAACAAAAGTAAACTGCTGCAAATAGGCAATCCACGATGCATGTCTCGATGAAATCTTATCCTGCCCTTGCAAATGCTTCAAAGCCTCATGATCAGTGTAAAGAACAAACACTTTTTGAAATAGATAATGTCTCCAGTGCTTCACAGCTTGAACAATTGCATAAAACTCAACATCGTATGTACTATATCTCATCTTTGCCCCTGATAACTTCTCATTGAAATATGCAATAGGACGCCCCTGCTGACTCAACACCCCTCCGATTCCAACCTTAGATGCATCAGTATGTAGCTCAAACAACAACTGAAAATCTGGTAATACAAGGATTGGTGCTGTCGTTAAAAGTTCTATGATTCGTTCAAAAGCAACCCCTGCTTCCTCCGACCAAGAAAACCCTTTTCCTTTCATACAATCAGTAACTGGTGCCATCACGCTACTGAAGTGTGGAATGAACCTTTTGTAGAATGATGCCAATCCATGAAAACTTCTAACTTCAGTGATAGTCCTCGGTTGTGGCCAATTTCTGACTGCTTCAACTTTATTCTGGTCCACCTGGATACCTTCTCCTGACACAACATATCCCAAAAATTAAACACCTCGAGTCATGAACACACATTTCTTCTTAGCTGCATAAAATTGTTCCTCACGAAGAATAATTAACACCTTTCTCAAATGCTCTACATGCTCATCTGTACTCGCACTATAAATCAGAATATCATCAAAGTAAACAACAACAAACTTCCCAATGTACGGTCTAAAAATTTGATTCATCACCCTCATAAATGTACTCGGTGCATTCGATAGACCAAACGGCATAACCAACCATTCATACAATCCTTCCCATGTCTTGAATGCGGTTTTCCATTCGTTTCTCGGTCTAATTCGAATCTGATGATATCCACTCTTCAAATCAATCTTCGAAAAGATAGTAGGCCCACTCAACTGATCTAGCAAGTCATCCAATCTTGGCATAGGAAATCTGTAGCGAACAGTAATATTGTTCAAAGCTCTACTATCGGTACACATTCTCCATGTTCCATCCTTCTTCGGTACCAACAAGGCTGGTACTGCACAAGGACTCAAGCTTTTTTGAACACGTCCCTGTTCTAACAACTCCTCCACTTGCTTTCGCAACTCTTCATGTTCCTTTGGACTCATTCGGTAATGTGGCCTATGCGGTAAAACATCTCCTGGCACTAGATCTATATTATGTTGTATGTCTCTCAACGGTGGTAACTCTTTTGGCAGTTCTTCCGTAAATACATCTTCAAATTCTTCTAGTATTGGTTTTACTTCTTCAGGAACTTCAACCACTTCATTACACTCTCGTCCAATCAACAAAAAGACTTCAGACTCCTCTTCAACTTCCTTGACAAATTCCTTTAATGATAGCAAAGTTTTCAACTCTTCAATCTCCTCCAACTTGCTTTCCTTCTGTTGTTGCTTCTTAGGAACTAAAATAATCTTAGTACCTTCGAACATGAAACTATAACTATTAGCACGACCATCATGTTGCACTGCTCTATCAAACTGCCATGGTCTGCCCAACAACAGATGACACACATTCATGTCTATAACGTCACACCAAATTTCATCTTTGTACTTCTTTCCAATAGAAAAATTCACACAAGCTCTTCGACACACCTTCACTTCACCACCCTTCCTCAACCATGCTAACTTGTATGGTTTAGAATGCTTCTCAGTTTTCAAGTTCAACTTCTTTACTGCTTCTGTAGAGATAATATTGTCGCAGCTTCCAGCATCAATAACGAACTTGCAAACCTTCCCCAGAATAGTGCATGTCGACTGAAAAATATTGCTTCTAAACCAACTAGTATCATCCTCTTGTTTTGGTGTAAGACAAGATCTCCTCATCATAAGATTACAACCCTCATCTGCGGACAATAAGTCTTCCTCCTCAACTGGTAATGAATTAGAACATTCTGCATCTTCATCCTCTTCTTCAATCTCAATAACCATTGCTCTCTTCTTCGGCTTCGGACATTCATTGCTTTTGTGACCCAGCTCCTGGCAATTATAACATTTGAAACCACTGTTATCCTTCGTCTTCTCAGCCTCCTTCACAACTGGTTTACTGGTAGCTTTAGAAACATTAGAACTTCCACTGACACCCTTCACTTGATTGTTGGAATTGGTAAACACACCACCTCCACGCCTTCCCTGCTTCTCCCAAGCCAACGCTTTCTGATGTGCTTCCGCCACAGATCTTGGATAAAACATATTAACCATATCCTGGATCTGCGCCCTTAACCCTCCAACAAATCTAGCAGTCAATTGTTCCTCTGTCTCCATAATGTCATTTCGAACAATCAGTTCATAAAATTCATCTGCATAATCATAAACTGATTTCGTCCCTTGCCTCAGATTCTGCAACCTCTAGTACATAAGTGATTGATAGTTGTAAGGTAAAAATGTAGCCTTCATTAACTTCTTCATCTTCTTTCATGATTCAATCTTCCACTTTCCCATTCTCTCCCTTGTAAGTTTGGTCTGTTGGCACCATGCCAAAGCTCTCCCCCTCAACCTAGTAGCAACCAACTTCGCTCTTCTATGCTCAGGAACTTCTTTAAAGTCAAAAATCTCTTCAACATTAGACAACCAATCAAGAAATTCTTCAGCTACCATTCCTCCCTTAAATTCTGGAATTTCCATCTTCATACCCGATTCCCATCGACGATCATCCTCTACATCCCGGTAAGAATTTCGAACTTGGTCTCGATCTCGATAATGAATGCTAGCTCTATCACCCTCTTCATCATTATCAAATGTACGTCTATATCGATCTCGACCATCAACATTCCTTTGATCTCGCATGTCTCTTCTACTATGTCTCTCTTCATCTCTATATGGCTCATTTTCAAACTCTCGTGGAGTTCTCCTCTCTTCATGCCCATAGTCATGGTGATCTCTCCTTAATGAAATTGATGTTTCTCTTCTCTCTCTAAAAGATTGCGGTGATACCCTCCTCGCTTCCGTAACCGATGGCGAAACTCGGTTTCCTCCATGGTTCGAGATTGGTGATCTCCTCCTTTGAGTTTGATTCAAATCATTCATCAATTTCTCTAACTTTCCAATGCCTTCATCAAATTTCTCATTAATACGTTGTTCCATTAGCTCGGCTTCTTCTCTTCTATACAACGCTTCAACATTTTGACGACGATTAGCTCTTCTCGGCGGCATGGTTCAAACAACACAATCTTCAATTCAAATCAAACAAGTCACAGCCTCATCCTTCAACACAAATCAAATTCAAACAACTTCCACTCTTTGATCCAAAATAGAATGGATCGAAAGTTCTCCTCTCGTTGCAACTTCAAGATGAACACGATGAACAACAACTTCAAACTTCAACTTCAAAAATTGGCTCCAAGACTTGGCTTAGCTATGATTGGCTAAGTCTAGCTTTGATACCAAAACTGACGCAACGGATATTACTAAACAAATGAAA
The DNA here is from genome assembly GCA_030765085.1 of Allium cepa. Taxonomy (NCBI): domain Eukaryota; kingdom Viridiplantae; phylum Streptophyta; class Magnoliopsida; order Asparagales; family Amaryllidaceae; genus Allium; species Allium cepa. The sequence goes on along the minus strand of CM060930.1, from coordinate 213,071,406 downwards.
TCGATGAAATGTAGCAATCGGTGGATTGAAGATACTGAAATGCCCAAATTCGTTGATCACAAAGATACCGAATTCTAGCTATCCTCGTCACGTTGATCGCGCACGATACGTGAAAGAAGATCTTCAATTCTTCAAGCGTTGATCAAGCGCACTTGATTCCGCGAATCGGCTTCAATAATCGTTGATTCGAGCGCACTCGAATAACCGAAAGTGGAGATAGGAGATTACACTCAACTACTAATTTAAGATGAAAGCAAACAGCAATCAACAAGAATTTTTATTCAAAATCAACAACCTTCAAATGTACAACACACTCCCTATTAATAGTGTTTTTGTCCTAGACCTTAAGTCGTATACGACTTACGACCCAATTTAAGTCGGTAACGACTTAACACCATAGCGACCTAACCCCCTTTACAACACTGCACACGCAAATTAATCACTAAGGTCGTTAGCCGACCTAACTAACTCAAGAAACGAGACACAACGGCTTAACAGTAACTACTTCACAACAGCGCCTCAACCGACTCAACTACATGCCGACTTACGGCCTAGGCAACAACTTAAAATACAAAACACCTTTACTCACTTAGGTCGTATACGACTTAATGACTTCCGACTCATAGAAAGCAAATTACAACATCAGGTTACGACTTAACAATAGTTCCTTACCCATATTACAACACAACACATAGGTCGGTGACAATTTCAACACGACTCAACTCAGGTCACACACCATATGACCGACTTAACATACAACGACTCAATGACATAACGCCTCAGTTAAGGTCGTAACTCGTTTGCGGCTTAAAGAATCACCCAAATGTTGCCTCTTCCCTCTGCTGCCTTCCATTAGGTCGTTGCCGACTCAAGACCACTTTCTTAGGTCGTTGCCGACCTAGAACCTGTGAACGACCTATAACCGATGCTTGGTTAGATCGTATTGCCTTCCCCTGTGACTTGTTAGGTCGTGGTCGACCTTCCTTAACCCGGTAACGATCTAAGCCTTCTATCTTAAGTTGTGCACGACTTAACTCCTCATCCTTAAGTCGTGTACGTCTTATCCCTCCTTTTCCGGCCTGAGCTGCATCAAGGGAGGTGCGGTGGGACGTGGCGAGTTCAAGGGTGTGGTCGGCGTCAGCTATCGTGGACGGAGGCGGCCTGATTGGTTGGTCAAAGGCGGTGACGTGTTGGGTTTCGATTGGCCTTGGTGTACAGTTGAATGCGTTCTGGTATTCGTTCTAGAAGATGGTTGACGTGGCATTTGATAAGGGTTTGTCATGCTTTGTTTTATTTTAGTTTTAATTTAAAATTTCATTTGTTCTAATTGCTATAACTTATGCATCGACATCCGTTTTACGCGCGGTTTTCTCCGCTAGGTTCCTATTGCAAGTCCGGACATTTTGGCGATGGTTTGGATGAATTTGGAGACTGTTCAATTTTTGGGTTTAAATTGGATTTAAATTCAATTTAAATTCAAAAGGTGAGTGTTCTAGCCCACTTACAACTTCTAATTTTTTTTATGTTCGTTAAATTTAATTTATGTTGTGATTATGAATTTATAACTGTTTTGTATATTTTAATCAACTTCTCAGTTAATTGCATTTATTTAAATTAAATCCTTATTTAATTTATTATTGAATATAACTGCCAGTTAAATACCTGTTATATATATTATCAGTTATCTATTGGTATTGATTGACTGTTTTGGATGATGATTGTGATGGATATGTGATCTGTTGATGGGCGAATGGATGTTGTATTATATATTATTCTAAACTGCAAGTTGTTATGCATTTTATTTCATTCGGGATTGTGGTTTGAAATGATATAAAATCGTAATTTTTTTAAATTACGGATTGAAATGATAAATATCCGTATCACTTGACCATAGGATAGAAAATTATATGCAAGCACCGCTGTCTATATATAAAAATATTTTGAAAGGAATTCTAAGGTTTGTAAAGAAATATACGATTTTTGAGATATTGGTTTGGATATCTTATAAAGGTTTTTTTATATGGTTAATTCTTGGTTTAAGCTGTGACTAAAATTTGTTCAAAGTATAAAATAAGTTTAATAATAAAGTTTGATTTTAGTAAAATATAATATGGATAAGTATTTACTTCAATTATATATTTAATATGGAGTTTATAATGATTTTTATAAATCAAGGTTGAGAAGATAGTTTGAAATTGATTGAGATGTTATCTAATTAAGAATTGTCGTTAATACGAATCCATTTGGAACTTATTGAAATTGAGGTTTTAAAGGAATATGGTTTTATAACTTAGTTCGGGTTTAAGGTGATTTAAGTGAAATGTATGAAATCTAAATAAATTAAGGAATATTCAATTATTGAATTTGAAGTTTATTAAAGGATACTGGATTTATTAAGGAAGTATTCCAAAACTAAATAACAGTGAAGAGAAATTGGTGTATATATACATATATATGAATTATAAAATTTAGTTTTGAAATATTGAATAATTAAAGCTTTGAAATATATGGAAAATTGAAATGGGTTATTTGGTATTCAAATCTGTATTTGGAATTGATTTTTGAAATTTAAGAAGCCAATTTAATATATAACGTATTTTAATATTAACCCATTTAAGTATTGGAAGTTATGTTTCAAAGTTATGGGTTTCAAGGTATTATGATTTGAAAATGCTATGATTTTGGGAAAAAGATATATTTGAAATAAAAATGAATTTATATCGATATGGGTTTTAATAAAAATGATATCTTATTGATTTGGGTTTTTAAATAAAGATGATATCGTATTTATATGGTTTTGAAATAAATATTATATCCTGGTTTTGAAGTATAAATTATTTTGAAATGACCGCGGTGTTGTAATAATGTTGGGTTGTTAAAGAGACTAGGATCGGAAGTTTTCATACTCTCTACCAACTCCGAAAACGACTTTAACAACCGTATACGCGGTGGAGATTCCAGAATGAAGTAGGATGGTGGCGGCATTTCCTTTGAGTTAAATACGCGGACCTGACTCCCGTGAGTTGGCATAAGGTGGCTAAAACAGGAGCGATTGACGGGCTAATGAGGTAGCACCTTTGATCGAACACTTCCCTTCGATATTATACTTTGACTTTTGGATTGAATCGTTGGCCACTTTTAATTTTCCTTTTTTGGGGTGCGCCTCGAGGTGGGCGGTAGCTGTGCGCTATGCGTTACCACTGGCCCGGAAGCATAATTGGTATATCTACCCTGGCATTTCCTAGTTGTGCCGTGTCACCTACCCTAGCGCGCCTTGTACGAGTATGTTTTTCTCTCATAACCCGTGGAGTATTTTGGGTAGTCTCCCGATCTGGAGATGCGCTGATACTGGATGGACTACTGGGACGATTATGTGATAAGGGCTATATGGGTAACCCCTTTACGCTATTTAAAAGTAAGTTTATTTTACTAACAGACATTATTATAATAGCGAAATATTACTACATAGTAAATAGTTTAACAGATCCTTAGGAGATGTGAATCCCGAGCACCTCTTAAGTTACCGCACTCACGTTTGACACTTGATAGGAGATGTCAAATCCCGTAAACATCTATGATGCCGTTCCACTCATGTTTTCCGTTGATTTAACTTACATAAGATCTTTTAGTTCTGACTCGAGTGTTTTGTTTTTCAATTCACTCGGGTCAGTCCGAGCATTTTAGGATTTGAAGACTTTATTTTGGAGGATGAAGATGAAGACGAAGATATTATTACCATTATCTATTATATTATCCACTGCATTATGTACTCCGCTGCATTGTTATTTATTGGTATGTGTAACTATGATATGTATTGTATAAGTATAATCGAACATTTTATAAAACAACTTCATGAACTGCTTATCTGATTATTATATTTTGTCGTTCCGCTGCAAGATTCTATTTTGTTTTATTTATTTCTTCCTTTTTCTTATTTACCCCATAACAATCCGCCTTACTGTGTGATTTAAGTCTGACGTGTGCGGCTTACCGTATATTTACGTACAAAAAAGTGGGATGTTACATCTGGTATCAAAGCAAGGTTTAGCGATAAACCTTAGCTTTGTGGGTTTGGTTCTTTACTAATAAGGTAGTAATACCCTATGGGAGTTGCTGAGTTTATATATGAGAGAGCATATTTGTTAGTGTTATAAAAAGGTTTTAATATTGTGTTAATTTGTTCCGTTTTGTATTTATAAATTCTGGTTGATGCATGGGACGCTATAACATCAATAGGGATTTTTAAACACTTAATAGGACAGACCAGCATAATATTTGTTTTTAATATAGGTGAATGAAATAATTTTGCCTATTTTATTTTCTATATATAAAATAAATTTTTATAAATAAGATATATATTTGGTTGAAATATTTTGGTTGTTAGGTAATGAAATTTATAAATAATAATTGAAATAAGATTCAAAATAAAATAAATGAAAATTGGAAATTTAGAACTTAAGTTCCGGGGTTTTGAAAATTTCTTCCAAATGATTTTGAGAATATAATAATAATATTGTTAGAAGTATTTTCTGATATAAATATTTCAATATAACTTGAAAGAATTGTTTTAAAGAAATTTTTAAAGGAATAAGTTCTGTACTTCCCTCTCTGTCGCTGGAAAATAATTTCGGTGATGGCGGCCGCATCATCGACATTTATTTTCGAGTTTCGAAGGGGGAAGGCCACTGTAGTAGTTTCACTGCAGATTTATTTTGATAAAAAATATAAATTTTTAATTGTTTTAAATATAATTGGATATAAATTGGAAGTATACATTTATCTATTATTTTTAAAATGATTCGAAAATTTAACCTGGTATTTAATTTTTAACTTTCCATTATTTGATAGTTTCAATTAGTGTAGTCAAATGGAATTTAACTAATAATTGAAACCCTAAGTGAAATAAGAGATTCAATGCTAAGTTATAAATTAAATAAAAAGAAAATTTAAATTTGTAACAAATAAAACAAAGGATTATTATTGAACATTTAATTAATTGAGAAAAACTTGTATAACTTTCAATTACTTTCTTAAAAGCATATATATAACTTATCAAAAGATGTAAAAGTTACAATGTTTAATAAGAAGTTGTAATAGAATATTATACAAGTAAAACTAGAAATAATGAAAGTGTTTAAATAAATTCTTTTATAAATAAGAATTTGATGTTGTAATTGTTGTAAACTTAAGTTATAATTGGAATGTTACTGAAATAATGGTAATAGGAAGTAAGTATTGTAGGCATAAGATTATAAACTTAAGTAAATGAATATAATGCAATAAAAGAAACTGGCATGATATGAATAAATGAAAATGGGATTTTGTAAGAATTGAATAAGGGTAAATGAAACTGTAAGAAATAAAATGCAAGTCAAAAAGATAAATCATTATATGAAAGAAAAGAAATCACACACAAATGTTATGAAATGAAATTGATAAAAATGAATGTGATCTATTGGTTGAAATTGTTGTTTGTTTGGTTCATGGATTGTTTGGGAAATGATATTCTAGTTGTTGGATGTATGAATAATATGTTGATCTTTATCTAAGACTGTTGAGTAGAGGATATGCTTAGTAGCTTATTTGGCACTCTATGCAATTTAGAATGTCTAATACCAGAACAAACCATTTGTTTTGTTTGCTTTGGATGGATAATTGATTTATCTTGATTTTGTATGATGATTGTATGATGTTGGTTGCAATGATTGTTGTCTTGGATTATAGTTGTTTCAGTAAGGATACTTTAAATTTGTTTGGATGTATTGACGCAGCGGATAATAACAAAACGATATAGATCGATGAAAGTAGCAAACGGTGGATTGAAGATACTGAAATGCCCAAATTCGTTGATCACAAAGATACCAAATTCTAGTTATCTTCGACACGTTGATCACGCACGATACCGTGAAAGGAGATCTACAATTCTTCAAACGTTGATCAAGCGCACTTGATACCGTGAATTGGCTTCAACGATCGTTGATTCGAGCGCACTCGAATAACCGAAAGTGGAGATAGGAGATCACACTCAACTACCAATTTAATGAAAGCACAAAGCTAACAAACAAGAGTTTATTCCCAAAAAATCAACCACCCAAAAGTTACAACACACTCACTATTTATAGCAGTTTCGCACCCTGACCCCTAGGTCGCGTAAATGACTTACGACCTTCCATAGGTCGTTGGCGACCTAACAAGACCACACCCAGGCGCTACAACACCCTGTATTTACAACACGCGACCTAAGATACAACGCACATGACCTAAACAAACACGATCCAAAACTATAGCGACTCAAGAAAAACAACTTCAGGAACCTTCATGCGACCTAGCTTAGGTCGTAACTCGTTGCCGCGACTTATCGTAGGTCATAAGCTTCAGAACTACTTCACGCGACTTAAGGTTTTAACAACGGATTTTTCTTCACGCGACCTAACTAGGTCGTTACCTCGCTTGATTGCTTGGACGACCTATCTCCACTAGGTCGCTGCCGACCTATTTTCACACTAGGTCGTTTGAACGTGTTACACTCCAACTCGTTAGGTCGCAACCCCTTATCCCGTGACCTGTTAGGTCGTGACTCGTTAGGTCGTTCGCGACCCTAGAATTCTGGCGCTTGCTGCTTAGGCTGGGAGCGACCTAATTTTAGCTCGTCTTCAACACTAGGTCGTGGGAGCGACTTATAGGCACAGTTAGGTCGTAGCTTGTTAGAAGGCTTCACTCGCATGTATAATTCTCCTAAACGAGCTGTTAGGTCACTCGGGCGACTTATAAACTGGCTAGGTCGCACACGACCTAAAAGTTCAGGGAACCGGGCTGCATCATCCTCATCTGGTTGACAGAAATTCGACCTCGAATTTAAAAGTTCATCTCCAACGGATGATTCATCTCCAAAATAAGGTACAAGATGTTTAACATTAAACACGTCAGAAGTGTACACATCCTCCGGCAGCTCCAACTTATACGCGTTTTCATTGATCCGTTTCACAACCTTTACAGGACCAATCTTTCGAGCTTTAAGTTTATTATATGTTCCCACTGGAAAACGCTCCTTTATTAGTACAGCATATACTAAATCTCCTTCGTTAAATTCAACACTTCTCCGCTTCAGATTCGCAGATCGCTTATACTTCTCATTCGACTTCTCCAATCGTTCCTGAACGATTCTATGGCATTCCGTCAAACCATCAACAAAATCAGCAGCTCGTTTAACTATTCCCTTCGGTTGTGGCACTATCGTCAAATCCAACGGTCCCTTCGGCAAACTTGAATATACAATCTGAAATGGACTGAAACCTGTACTACGATTCACCGCATGATTATGAGCAAATTCTGCTTGACATAACTTCACATCCCAAATTTTCAAATTATCTTTCACCAGACGTCTCAATTAATTTCCCAACGATCTATTAACCACCTCTGTTTGTCCATCAGTTTGCGGATGATAAGCGCTACTAAAATTCAGCTTCGTTCCGACCATTTTCCATAAACTTAACCAAAAGTGACTCAGAAAACAAGTGTCTCTGTCAGACACAATAGACTCTGGCAATCCATGAAGTCGATAGATCTCTTTGAAGAATAACTGAGCAACATGAATAGCATCTGCCGTCTTCTTACAAGCAATAAAATATGCCATTTTCGAAAATCGGTCAACCACCACATAAATGGAATCGTTCACCCTTTGAGTTCTAGGCAACCCCAAAACAAAATCCATACTCACATCAACCCAAGGTTTAGTCGGTACAGGTAACGGCATATATAATCCTGCATTGGTCGCTGTTCCCTTCGAAACTTGACGGATATGACGTCTCTCCACAAATTTTTCAACCTCTTTCCTCATTGATGGCCAAAAGTAAGATTGAGAAATCAACTGTAATGTGCGATCCCTTCCTACATGTCCTTCCTCGTGCAACTCCTTGATAATCTTCATTCTCAAACTGCTATCTGGTATACATAATCGATTTCCCTTAAACAGAAAACCATCCACCAACAAAAATTCATCAGAATTCCCCTCCTTGACCTTTTCAACAAATTTCATAAAGTAAGGATCTTCTTCAGGCAGTTCGGGTAATAATTCAAAACCTGTCACCTCTACCTTCATTGTCGTCAATAAATGGCTCCTCCTACTCAAAGCATCAGCTACACGATTTGTTACCCCAGATTTGTGCTTCACAACAAAAGTAAACTGCTGCAAATAGGCGATCCACGATGCATGCCTTGCTGAAATCTTGTCCTGCCCTTGCAAATGTTTCAACGCCTCATGATCAGTATAAAGAACAAACTCTTTCTGAAATAGATAATGTCTCCAGTGCTTGACAGCTTGTACAACAGCATAGAATTCTACATCATATGTATTATATCTCATCTTTACCCCTGATAACTTCTCATTGAAATATGCAATAGGACGCCCTTTCTGACACAACACCCCTCCGATCCCAACCTTAGATGCATCAGTGTGTAGCTCAAACAACACCTGAAAGTCTGGTAATACAAGAATTGGTGCTGACGTCAACAGTTTCTTGATTCGCTCAAAAGCAACTCCAGCTTCCTCCGACCAAGAGAATTGTTTCCCCTTCATACAATCAGTAACTGGTGCCATCACGCTACTGAAGTGTGGAATGAATCTTCGGTAGAATGACGCTAGCCCATGAAAACTTCTCACTTCCGTAATTGTCCTCGGCTGTGGCCAATTTCTGACTGGTTCAACTTTATTCTGGTCCACCTGGATACCTTCTCCTGACACAACATATCCCAGATATAAAACACTTCTTGACATAAACACACATTTCTTCATTGCAGCATAAAATTGTTCATGTCGTAGTACCATCAACACTTCTCTCAGATGATGCATGTGTTCCTATGAACTTCCACTGTATATCAGAATATCATCGAAATACACCACCACGAATTTCCCAATAAATGGTCTAAAAATCTGATTCATCACCTGCATAAACATACTTGGTGCATTAGAAAGACCAAACGGCATAACCATCCATTCATATAATCCTTCCCTGGTTTTAAATGCAGTCTTCCATTCGTCTCCTGGTCTGATTCGAATTTGATGATACCCGCTCTTCAAATCAATCTTCGAAAATATAGTAGCTCCGCTCAACTGATCTAGCAAATCATCCAACCTTGGCATTGGGAATATGTACCTCATAGTGATCTTATTCAGCGCCCGACTATCGGTACACATCCTCCATGTTCCATCCTTCTTCGGCACCAACAAGGCTGGAACCGCACAAGGACTTAAACTTTCCTGCACACGCCCTTGTTCTAGCAATTCTTCCACTTGCCTTCGCAACTCCTCATGTTCCTTCAGACTCATTCTGTAATGTGGTTTATGCGGCAACACAGCTCCTGGAACAAGATCTATTTGATGTTGAATATCCCTCAACGGTGGCAACTCCGTTGGTAGCTCCTCAAGAAATACATCGTCAAATTTTTCCAGCACTGGTTTCACTTCTTCAGGAATTTCATCCACTTCATTACTCTCACGTCCAATCAATAAAAAGACTTCAGGCTCATCTTCAACTTCCTTAACAAATTCCTTCAAAGATAGCAAAGTTTTCAGTTCTTCAATCTCCTCCAACTTGCTTTCCTTCTGTTGTTGCTTCTTGGGAACTAAAGTGATTTTAGTACCTTCAAACATGAAACTATAGCTATTAGCACAACCATCATGTTGTACTGCTCTATCAAACTGCCATGGTCTGCCCAACAACAGATGACACACATCCATGTCAACTACATCACACCAAATTTCATCTTTGTATTTCTTCCCAATCGAAAAATTAACACAAGTCCTTCGTCCAACTTTCACCTCACCACCCTTCCTTAACCATTCTAACTTGTACGGTTTAGGATGCTTCTCAGTTTCCAATTCCAACTTCTTCACTGCTTCCATAGAGATAATATTGTCACAGCTTCCAGCATCAATTACAAACTTGCAAACCCTTCCCAGAATAGTGCATGTAGACTGAAAAATGTTATTCCTCAACCAGCTGTTTTCCTCTTCCCGCTTCGGTGATAAGTAACTTCTCCTGATCATCAATGAATACCCTTCATCTCCTGACAATAAGTCTTCCTCCTCAACCGGTAATGAATTAGAGCATTCTGCATTTTCATCCTCATTCTCAATCTCAGCAATCATTGCTCGTTTCTTTGGCTTCGGACATTCATTGCTTTTATGACCCATCTCCTGGCAATTGTAACATTTGAAACCGTTGTTAACCTTTGCCTTCTCAGCCTCCTTCACTACTGGTTTACTGATAGATTTAGAAACATTAGAACTTCCACTAACACCCTTCGCTTGATTGTTGGAATTTGTAAACACAACACCTCCACGCCTTCCCTGCTTCTCCCAAGCCAAAGCCTTCTGATGTGCTTCTGGAACTGATCTAGGATCGAATATGTTCACCATATCCTGGATCTGTATTCTCAACCCTCCAACAAACCTAGCAGTTAGTTGTTCTTCCGTCTCCATAATATCATTTCTAGCAATGAGTTGGTAAAATTCATCTGCATAATCATTAACTGACTTCGTCCCCTGCCTTAGAGTCTGTAATCTCTGGTACATAAGTGATTGATAGTTGTAAGCTTGTAACAACCCCCAATTTCGTACCATTCAAATCGACAATAATCCACACATGTCAGACTTGAATGATGCGAAATAACAGATTGTAAATAAATTTGGAGCAAATGAAATCAAATATATAAAATCACAGACACAGAACAAACAGAATAACTCGCAGCGGAATATAAAATAACATAGTAGTTCATGAAGCTACTATAACAGAGTCTCAAACTAAATACATAATATCGTATGAAAAACAACAGAATAGAAATCCCAAATACATAGAAGTTCACTAATACATGAGATAAACTAATACAGCTGAAACAGAAGTAGATAAATATGTAGATAAGTAGAAACTCCAGTGAAAGACCAGCTCCAGGAAGAGGATCCAGAGCTGTGAATACTCAGGCTGACCCGAGCGTAAAGAAAAACACAAAACACTCGAGTCAGGACAATATATACTTTATAATGTAAACCAACTCAAGTGAACTGTAATAAAGATACAAGTAACTTAAAGGATGCCTGGAACCGCCCATCCTCTAAGGATCCGTTAAACTATTTACTATATAGTAATATTTCGCTATTATACTAATGTCTACAATAAAATAAACATACTTTTAAATAGCGTTCCGGGCTACCCATATCACCCTTCACACATAATAGTCCCAGTAGTCCATCCAATATCATGCCATCTCCACTCCGGTTGACTGTCAGAGGATACCACACGGGCTACGGGAGAAAGACAAACTCGTAGTAAAGGCTCGGTATGGTAGGTGACACGGCACACAAGGCAATGCCAGGGTAGATATGCCAATTACGCACACGGGCTGGTGGTAACGCAACAGCCACATACGCACACCCCGAACAACACTCCAAAATCAAGGGGTGCACCCAATCGATCACAACAGTAATAGAATGGTATCGAAGAAGTGTGTTCAGCCAGAGGTGCTACCTCCTTTGGCCCGAGGTCGCTCCTGTTTTAGCCAACTTACGCTAACTCACGGGAGTTAGGTCCGCGAAATGTACCTTAGGAACGTCGTCACCATCCTACTTCATTATGGAATCTCCATCGTGCACACAGTTGTTAAAGTGGTTTTCGGTATCGACAGAGAGTATGTCCATATCCGATCCCGGTCTCTTTAACAACCAATCGTTATTATAACCCGTAGTTATAATTTCAAAAATGGTATTTATTTCTCAAAATCCAATATCATTTCAAATACATTTCAAAATATCAACTTATCATTTCATTTGAAAAACATATTCATTTTTATTCAATTTAAAAATACCATTTCAATTCACATTTCAAAATAGTTCAATTCCAACAAATTACTTCATTTAAATCCTTTAAAAGTGAAGTTATTACATTTAATAATTAAATTATTAAACTTCCAAAATTTTCAACTTTCAAAGTTTATTCATTCACTTAATTTTATCAAAACAGTGAAAATTCAACTTTCGTAGCATTTGGAAATTGCTACAGAAAGTTATATTCAAAACAGTCAAATTTAACAAAAGACAGCGTTTAAAATGCTGTAATAGTGTTACATTAGTTTCAAAGAAAAAACTTAGTTTAATCCAACAATTATATTTTCTATAATTCACTTTTAACTTATAAAATCACATAATTTTACTTTTATAACCATCATTTAATTTTCTTTAATTTCATGATTTCATAAAGTTAAATTTCCATTTAAAAATTCATATTTAACACTAATTCACTTATTAAATTGCAGTGTCCAATTTTAAATTCATTACATTTAAATTTCAACCTAACACTTAAGTTAAAATTCTCAAATATAACTTAGTTTATATTTTTATTTACTTAATTAAAAATTCACTTTTAAGTCAATTCCAAAAGTTCCAATTTTAGTTACAATTTAAAATTTCAACTTAAATATTCATTCATTTCACATTTCAACTTTATTAAAATCATTAATATGATATAAAATCACTTTAAATTCCTTTAAATTCAAATTATCATAAATTTATCATGATTTCATATTCTATTTAATTTCAAATTATAATTAAATCAAATTTCCCAAAATAGCTTACATTCAAAATTTTCTAACCTTTTCGTTAATTTATTTCACTTGTAATTATTCAGAAAATCAATAATATTTTACCAAAAATCATTTTTAATTAGGTTTAATTAAAAATATTTTAATATTTACATTTCTAAAATAATTCTAAAAATTTTAGAAAAATATATTAACTACGGGTCTGTATATAATTTTCTACACTAGGAAAAGTGATACGGGTAATATATCATTTCAACCCGTAATTTACAAAGAAAAATACGGGTTTTATCATTTCAAACCCGCAGTCCCAAGTAAATGAAATAAATTTGAAAATAATTCAGGCCTATCATTTCAGCACATAATGATTTTCCCTTATTCTAAAGTCCGTTCGGATATGTATCATTTCAACCCATAGTGATTATAATCTAAAGGGAACTTGCAGTGTGATAAACGGATAAAATAACAGAACAACATAATATAACAGTAACAAATGTCATAATAGGTGTTTAAGGACGGGTGAACATCATATAATAGTGACATAGCAAATAATAATATAGTGATGCAGTTTACATATTCACAAGTGATCAATTTACTATTCATATAAGTATAAAACTGTCTGGTGAGAATAACTCACTGTTTTGAGTTGATGACACAACGACGAATTGCACAAACGGGATCTACACAAGCATAAAAGCACGACACAGATACGAATGGAGGAGCCAAGGATTAATTCCCTTGAATACCAATCAAACAAAATAATATAACAATTATAAGGTTTCAGACCAAAAATTCGATAAACTATGCTAGAAATAACTTCATAAAACAAAGCTGAAATGCTTTGCACTTGCTTCCGACATCCCATAGGCTCGGCCAGAGGTGGAGTATAGGTCTAAGGCACTGGTTTTGGGTCAGGTCTGGGTTGCTAAGGTCGGCCTAACATGAGTTTGTTGATGGCAAAAATTATGGAGATGGAACAACAACACAACAAGGCATAACTACTAACAACATCACAAGTTTCAAGCAAACAAAGCTCGGCCAAGGCTGCCGTGGTCATGGCCAGAGGAGTGGGGTCCACTGTGGTGATGTGGAAGAGGGTGTTGGAGCTGCTGGAGGTGGTGGTGGTCATGTAGGTGGCGGCCATGGGTGGTGGAAGTGGTGGATGTGAAGGCTTGTGCTCGGCTAGGTCAAGATGTTGGAGTTTGGTGAACTGGGTGAAGGAACTACCACCTAGGGTGGTACGGATGGGGATGGTCAGTGAGGAGGAGGTGCTGGTGGCGTGCTCAGGTGGTGGTGGTGGCGGCAGGGGCTGGAGAGGGGCATGGCCGATCCTATGATAAAGAAAATCAAGTGCAAATCAAACGAAAAATCAACATAAGTGAACAAAAGGAGATAAAAGAAAATAGAATTTACCAACTTCTCAAACAAGTGATGGCCGAATTTTTTTCAGAAATTAGATGAGAAATGATGTACTTGAATGAAGAATGAAGTGGTCGGCTGAAGATGTGGAGAGTTATGGCTAATTGATGGCAAGAGTTTAGGAAAGTGAAGAGGTGGGAAAATCAAAAGCCATTGGAAATAAAAGGTCACAAACCCTTTCAATTTACCTTTAATTATTTATAAAAGTTTGTATATTCTGAAATAACAATATTGTCAGATAAAATTTCTAAAATTTAACAAAATATAGAAATATATATACCATTTATTAATTATATAGAGAAAAATTAAGAAAAAATAGTTAAAACAGTGAACAAGACAAGAAAATTTGAAAGTAAATTAAATAAATCAAAAAAATTCATATGAGCTTGTAAAGTATTTTTAAACATAAATAATAACATAAAACAAAATTTTATTCACATAATAAATATTTAAAATTTAATTTAAATATAATTTTTAATGCAGAAAATAGCAAAAAAAAGGGGAAAACAGCCCTTAAAAATAGGAAATCAATACAGTAAATTTTGGAAAAATTCTATTATTATTTTTAAAATATTTAGAGATGAAATTTCACAAATAAAACAAATTTAAAATAAAATAAAGAAATTTAAAATGAAGAAAATGGCAGAAAATTAGAAAACAGCCTTTAAAAAAAGGAAATAAATACAGTAAATTTTGGAAAAGTTACATTATCATTTTAAAAATGTTTGAAATGATATCACACAAATAAACAAATTTAAATTAATTTCAAAATGAAATAAAGTCAAATTTAAATATATAGTCAAAATCTAGGGTTGTTACACTCTCCCCCACTCAAATCTTTTCGTCCTCGAAAAGAACGGAAAGGAAAAATAAAGAGAAACAAGATAGAGAAACAAAATAGTACCTGAAACGAATAGTTCCGGATTCGAAGCACGAATGATCTCCTCCGTTTCCCAAGTACAATCTCGATCATCAGTACTCCAATGTACCTTGACCAGATTAACAGATTTTCTTCTGAGCTGCTTCGTATCTCTATCGACAATACGAAGTGGCTTCCTCTCAACAGTCAGGTTAGGCTCAATATCCAAACTATCAAGAGCAGAAGGCTGGACAATAAGAGATGGATCATGGAGATGACGGCGAAGATGTGAGACATGGAATACATCATGCACTCCAGAAAGCTTCTCGGGCAAATCCAGACGATAAGCCAAAGAACCAACTCTTTCCATGATGCGGAAAGGACCAATGAACCTGGGAGAAAGCTTCCCTCTACGACCAAAGCGAATGACATTCCTCAAGGGAGAAACCTTAAGGAACACCTGATCACCAACAGCAAATTCCAAATTTCGCCTACGCCTATCAGCATATTTCTTCTGTCTATCCTGAGTGACTTTCAGCCTCTTCTTAATCTCCTCAACTTTCTCAGAAGCTTCCAAAATCACTTCAGGACCAAGAACCAAATGATTACCGGATTCAATCCAGCAAGATGGAGATCTACAAGGTCGCCCGTATAAAGCAGCAAACGGAGACATTTTGAGACTGGCCTGAATGCAAAGATGGAATGAGATAGATAAAAAGATCAAGAATAGACTGAAAACATAAGATAAGATAATACCTGATAGCTATTATTGTAGGTAAATTCGGCAAGATGGAGATATTCTTCCCAAGATCCTCCAAAATCAAGCACACAAGCACGAAGAAGATCCTCGAGAATCTGATTTACTCTTTCCGTCTGACCGTCGGTCTGAGGATGATAAGCAGTGCTCAGATTCAAACGAGTACCCAAAGATTCTTGAAAAGCCTTCCAGAACTGACTAGTAAAGATAGGGTCACGATCACGAACAATACTGAGAGGAACACCATGGAGACGAACGATCTCTCTCATGTAAATCTCAGATAAACTAGAAGCAGAACGAGTAGACTTGACCGGAATAAAATGAGCGGACTTGGTCAGTCTATCAACAATAACCCAGATACTCTCATTGCCTTTACGAGTCCTCGGTAAACCATCGATGAAATCCATGGAAACCTGTTCCCACTTCCAATTAGGAATCTCGAGGGGCTGCAACAAACCAGGGGTCTTCTGGTGATCGGCTTTGACTTGCTGACAAGTCGCACACCGACTAACAAAGATAGAGATATCCCTCTTCATCCCCTTCCACCAATAAAGCCTCTTCATATCCTGATACATCTTCGACACACTAGGATGAATAGAAAGTATGGATCTATGATTTTCCTGAAGCAACTCCTGTCTCAAACTATCAACCTTCGGAACACAAATCCTGCCATTAATCTGCAAAATCCCTTTGTCATCAATCTGAGCTCCACTACTACCTCTACTACCACCAACTCTGCCATGAACACTCTCCTTCATCAATCTAAGCATCTCATCCTCATCCTGCTTAGCCATAATCTGATCCAGAAGAGGAGAAGAAGAAACAACAAGCTGGCACAACAAAGCCTTCTTCCGACTCAGAGCATCGACCACAACATTAGCTTTACCAGGAGTATAGTTAATGTCGAGGTCGTAAGAAGCCAGAAACTCAAGCCAACGAACTTGCCTCTGATTCAGATCTTTCTGGGTGAAGATATATCTCAAAGACTGATGATCCGTGAAAAGCTCAAACTTGGTTCCAAGAAGATGATGCCTCCAAAGTTTCAAAGCAAAGACAACAGCAAGTAACTCTAAATCATGAGCAGCATAATTTGCTTCGTGGGTCTTCAACTGACGGCTGGCATAGGCAATAACCCTACCATCCTGCATGAGAACAGCACCCAAACCCTCATGACCAGCATCAGTATAAACTGTAAATCCCTCACTCCCATTCGGAACAGTAAGAAATGGTGCGGAAGTTATCTTGCTCTTCAACTCACTGAATGCAGCCTTACACTTATCACTCTAGACAAATCTGGCATTCTTTCGAGTTAAAGCTGTGAGAGGT
Organism: Allium cepa; assembly: GCA_030765085.1. Taxonomy (NCBI): domain Eukaryota; kingdom Viridiplantae; phylum Streptophyta; class Magnoliopsida; order Asparagales; family Amaryllidaceae; genus Allium; species Allium cepa. The sequence continues at coordinate 213,054,457 of CM060930.1, read as the reverse complement.
GCAGCAATCCGAGCAAAATTCTCAATGAATCTCCGGTAGTAACCGGCAAGGCCTAGAAAACTATGAATATTAGATGGAGTCTTTGGAGTTTCCCAATCCTGGAAAAAATCGGGGGAAAATAAAACAATAGGAAAAAATAGAATTATTAAAATGATAGAGAAAGAGAAAAAAGAAAGACTTACATTGATCGCAGCAATCTTAACTGGATCAACAGAGACTCCACTACTAGAAACAATATGCCCGAGATAACGGACTTCATCCTTCCAGAAATGGCATTTAGAAAATTTAGCCTTTAACTGATGATTTCTGAGAGTCTCAAGAACATATTTCAAATGCGACTTATGCTCATCCTTAGTCTTAGAGAAGACAAGGATATCATCAACAAAGACTAGCACAAATTTATTAAGCACATCACGAAAAACACGATTCATCAAACAAATAAAGAAAGCAGGAGCATTAGTCAGACCAAAAGGCATGACTAACCATTCATAAAATCCATTCTCAGTGCGGAAAGTAGTCTTGGGAATGCTATCCTCAGCAACCCTGAGCTGATGAAAACCTATGGCAAGGTCAAGCTGAGAGAAAATAGTGGCACCATGAAGCTGATCAAACATATCATTGATACAAGGCATAGGATATCTGTTTTTCATAGTGAACTTGTTCAGCTCCCTATAATCAACACACATCCGAAGTGAACCATCAGATTTGGTGACAAAAACTACCGCAGCTCCCCATTCAGAAAAACTGGGCCTAATCAGACTTTGGAAGATAAGTCTTCAATTTGCTTTCCCATCTCAACCTTCTCGTGGGGTGCCATTCTTCTAGGAGGAAGAACAATAGGTCGAGCACCGGGAATAAGATCAATCTGAAAATCAATTTCCCGCTTCGGAGGTAAAGAAATGACTTCCCCAAATACATCGGGATATAATCTAACCACAGGAGTTGAATCAAGGTCACTGGAAGAAGAATCCAAAGAATAAATAAAGTTGCCAGCAAAATCCTGAGGCATGCGGCACTGAATAATCAAGGAATTCCCCTGATCATCAACAAGCTGAACAGACCGGGCTTTACAAGAGATATGAGCATTATGATTCACTAACCAATCCTGACCAACCAATAAATCAAAAGCATCGAAGCCCAGAATATAAAAATCACCACTAAAGCGATGATCAGAATGGAGAAGTTTCACCTCTCGACAAATCCGATTAAGGTTAGCGGGACCCCCAATAGGATTTGAAACACATAATGGAACAGAAGTATACTCAGGAGAAAGGAGATGTTCAAACTTATCACACAAATCAACAGAAATAAAACTGTGTGAAGCACCAGTATCAAACAACACACGAACAGGATGATGAAATAAAGTAAATGAACCCTGGAGTGTACCTTGGTCATCAATAGGAGCAGGGGCAGGTGGAGGAACTGGAGATGAGGCAGAAGTGACAGCAAATATACCAGAAGGAGTACCCCTCTGCTGGGTAGGGCAATCCTTCTTAAAATGACCGGGCTGGAGACAGATATGGAAGAGATCACGTCTAACCGACTGAGCAGGAGGAGGAACTGCAGCACCAGATAATGTGGGATAGCTATTGGCATAGTGCCCTCTCTGATCACACCTAAAGCAAGTGATGGAGGAGAGATCAACTAGTTGCCTCTGAGCAGGGGCAGATGATGAAGATCCCAAACCAGGACGCTTCTGCCAATTCTTTTTCTGTTGCTGGAAATTTGGCTTATGCTTCTTGGAAACTGCAGAGGAAGACTGAGCACCAGAAACATCAGGACCTTTGGATGTGGGATTCTCATAGCGAATAGCCATATCCATAAGCTGGGTGAAAGAACCATGAACATGAGAAATAAGGCGACTATAATACTCTGGCCGAGCACCAGCAATAAATTTCTCATTCTTCTTGAGAGGTGTATCAATAAGGCCAGGACCGAACTTGGAAAGTTCATTGAATTTCCTCTCATACTCAGCAAAAGACATGGTACCCTGCTTCAGATCCATAAACTCACGATAAAGCTGAGATTTCCCGGCTTCTAGCATCCATTTTGCCACAAAAGCCTCCCTGGAAAAGAGATACAGAAAACAAGCTTAAGATAGATTCAAAGAAAGGAAAAATAGGAACAAAATTAAGATAACCCAAAGGATACCTAAACTGCTCCCAAGTGAGATCAGCCTCGACGGTGTTAGCCGTAACGGACTCCCACCAATCTAAAGCAGAATCATGCAACTGCCAGGCTGCAAGCTGACGCTTCTGAGCATCAGTAATGTCAAGACTAGTAAATATCCTCTCAAGACTCTGCAACCACTGCTGAGCCTCAATGATAGTCTCTGAACCGGTGAACGGGGTTCCACCAAGTTGAGAGAATTCCTTACAAAGAACAGTGAACCTGACTGGAGCAACAGGTTGAGGAGCTGGGGCAATACCACGACCCCTAACTCTGGCATTTCCCCGATTCATCTTGAAAAATATCAAGAATGAATTTAGGATAAGAATAAAGACAAACCGAAGACAAAATAAGATAAGGCAAGATAATACAGTTGGATGAATATCTTAAAGAAAGAAAAGATCCTAACAAGATAGATACGAAGGAAAGAAAAGTTAGAAAACATTTGAAAATCCTTTAAAAGCAAGAAAAATTTATATATCAAAATAATCTTTGAAAATCCTTTGAAAACATTTTGAAAAATCATTTTATACTTTGAAAATACGTCTCTCACAAAGATATGATTCTGAGATTGATTTCACTCATTCTAGGGTGGAAATACCCTATCTCTAATGAGTTTTCGCTCCGCAGAGGCAATGGTTGCCAACACCAAAGCTCTGATACCAACTGTAACAAACCCAATTTCGTACCATTCAAATCGAAAATAATCCACACATGTCAGACTTTAATGATGCAAAATAACAGATTGTAAATAAATTTGGAGCAAATGAAATTAAATATACAGAATCACAGACACAGAACAAACAAAATAACTCGCAGCGGAATATAAAATAACATAGTAGTTCATGAAGCTACTATAACAGAGTCTCAAACCAAATACATAATATAGTCTAAAAAACAACAGAATAGAAATCCCAAATACATATAAGTTCACTAATACATGAGATAAACTAATACAGCTGAAACAGAAGTTGATAAATATGTAGATAAGTAGAAACTCCAGTGAAAGACCGGCTCCAGGAAGAGGATCCAAAGCTGTGAATACTCAGGCTGACCCGAGCGTAAAGCAAAACACAAAACACTCGAGTCAGGACAATATATACTTATATAATGTAAACCAACTCAAGTGAACTGTAATAAAGATACAAGTAACTTAAAGGATGCCTGGGACCGCCCATCCTCTAAGGATCCGTTAAACTATTTACTATATAGTAATATTTCGCTATTATACTAATGTCTACAGTAAAATAAACATACTTTTAAATAGCGTTCCGGGCTACCCACATCACCCTTCACACATAATAGTCCCAGTAGTCCATCCAATATCATGCCATCTCTACTCCGGGTGACTGTCAGAGGATACCACACGGGCTACGGGAGAAAGACAAACTCGTAGTAAAGGCTCGGTATTGTAGGTGACACGGCACACAAGGCAATGCCAGGGTAGATATACCAATTACGCACACGGGCTGGTGGTAATGCAGCAGCCACATACGCCCACCCCGAACAACACTCCAAAATCAAGGGGTGCACCCAATCGATCACAACAATAATAGAATGGTATCGAAGAAGTGTGTTCAGCCAGAGGTGCTACCTCCTTTGGCCCGAGATCGCTCCTGTTTTAGCCACCTTATGCTAACTCACGGGAGTTAGATCCACGAAATGTACCTTAGGAACGTCGTCACCATCCTACTTCATTCTGGAATCTCCACCGCGCACACAGTTGTTAAAGTGGTTTTCGATATCGACAGAGAGTATGTTGATATCCGATCGCAGTCTCTTTAACAACCAATCGTTATTATAACCCGTAGTTATAATTTCAAAAATGGTATTTATTTCTCAAAATCCAATATCATTTCAAATCCATTTCAATATATCAACTTATCATTTCATTTGAAAAACATATTCATTTTTATTCAATTTAAAAATACCATTTCAATTCACATTTCAAAATAGTTCAATTCCAACAAATTACTTCATTTAAATCATTTAAAAGTGAAGTTATTACATTTAATAATTAAATTATTAAACTTCCAAAATTTTCAACTTTCGAAGTTCATTCATTCACTTAATTTTATCAAAACAGTGAAAATTCAACTTTCGTAGCATTTGGAAATTGCTACAGAAAGTTATATTCAAAACAGTTAAATTTAACAAAAGACAGCGTTTAAAATGCTGTAATAGTGTTACATTAGTTTCAAAGAAAAAAAACTTAGTTTAATCCAACAATTATATTTTCTATAATTCACTTTTAACTTATAAAATCACATAATTTTACTTTTATAACCATCATTTAATTTTCTTTAATTTCATGATTTCATAAAGTTAAATTTCCATTTAAAAATTCATATTTAACACTAATTCACTTATTAAATTGCAGTGTCCAATTTTAAATTCATTACATTTAAATTTCAACCTAACACTTAAGTTAAAATTCTCAAATATAACTTAGTTTATATTTTTATTTACTTAATTGAAAATTCACTTTTAAGTCAATTCCAAAAGTTCCAATTTTAGTTACAATTTAAAATTTCAACTTAAATATTCATTCATTTCACATTTCAACTTTATTGAAATCATTAATATGATATAAAATGACTTTAAATTTCTTTAAATTCAAATTATCATAAATTTATCATGCTTTCATATTCTATTTAATTTCAAATTATAATTAAATCAAATTTCCCAAAATAGCTTACATTCAAAATTTTCTAACCTTTTCGTTAATTTATTTCACTTGTAATTATTCAGAAAATCAATAATATTTTACCAAAAATCATTTTTAATTAGGTTTAAATCAAAATATTTTAATATTTACATTTCTAAAATAATTCTAAAAATTTTAGAAAAATATATTAACTACGGGTCTGTATATAATTTTCTACACTAGGAAAACAGATACGGGTAATATATCATTTCAACCCGTAATTTACAAAGAAAAATCCGGGTTTTATCATTTCAAACCCGCAGTCCCAAGTAAATGAAATAAATTTGAAAATCATTCAGTCCTATCATTTCAGCCCATAATGATTTTCCCTCATTCTAAAGTCCGTTCGGGTATGTATCATTTCAACCCATAGTGATTCTAATCTAAAGGGAACTTGCAGTGTGATAAACGGATAAAATAACAGAACATCATAATATAACAGTAACAAATGTCATAATAGGTGTTTAAGCATGGGTGAACATCATATAATAGTGACATAGCAAATAATAATATAGTGATGCAGTTTACATATTCACAAGTGATCAATTTACTATTCATATAGGTATAAAACTGTCTGGTGAGAATAACTCACTGTTTTGAGTTGATGACACGGCGACGAATTGCACAAACGGGATCTACACAAGCACAAAAGCACGACACAGATACGAATGGAGGAGCCAAGGATTAATTCCCTTGAATACCAATCAAACAAAACAATATAACAATTATAAGGTTTTAGACCAAAAATTCGATAAACTATGCTAGAAATAACTTCATAAAACAAAGCTGAAATGCTTTGCACTTGCTTCCGACATCCCATAGGCTCGGCCAGAGGTGGAGTACAGGTCTAAGGCAATGGTTTTGGGTCAGGTCTGGGTTGCTAAGGTCGGCCTAACATGAGTTTGTTGATGGCAAAAATTATGGAGATGGAACAACAACACAACAAGGCATAACTACTAACAACATCACAAGTTTCAAGCAAACAAAGCTCGGCCAAGGCTGCTGTGGTCACGGCCAGAGGAGTGGGGTCCACTGTGGTGACGTGGCAGAGGGTGCTGGAGGTGCTGGAGGTGGTGGTGGTCATGTAGGTGGCGGCCATGGGTGGTGGAAGTGGTGGATGTGAAGGCTTGTGCTCGGCTAGGTCAAGATGTTGGAGTTTGGTGAACTTGGTGAAGGAACTACCACCTAGGGTGTTACGGATGGGGATGGTCAGTGAGGAGGAGGTGCTGGTGGCATTCTCAGGTGGTGGTGGTGGCGGCAGGGGCTGGAGAGGGGCATGGCCGATCCTATGATAAAGAAAATCAAGTGCAAATCAAACGAAAAATCAACATAAGTGAACAAAAGGTGATAAAAGAAAATAGAATTTACCAACTTCTCAAACAAGTGATGGCCGAATTTTTTTCAGAAATTAGGTGAGAAATGATGTACGTGAATGAAGAATGAAGTGGTCGGCTGAAGATGTGGAGAGTTATGGCTAATTGATGGCAAGAGTTTAGGAAAATGAAGAGGTGGGAAAATCAAAAGCCATTGGAAATAAAAGGTCACAAACCCTTTCAATTTACCTTTAATTATTTATAAAAGTTTATATATTTCGAAATAAAAATATTATCAGATAAAATTTCGAAACTTTAACAAAATATAAAAATATATATACCATTTATTAATTATATAGAGAAAAATTAAGAAAAAATAGTTAAAATAGTGAACAAGACAAGAAAATTTGAAAGTAAATGAAATAAAAAAAAAAAATTCATATGAGCTTTTAAAGTATTTTTAAATATAAATAATAACATAAAACAAAATTTTATTCACAATATAAATATTTAAAATTTAATTTAAATCTAATTTTTAATGTAGAAAATAGCAAAAAAATGGAAAAACAGGCCTTAAAAATAGGAAATCAATACAATAAATTTTGGAAAATTTCTTTTATTATTTTTAAAATATTTAGAGATGAAATTTCACAAATAAAACAAATTTAAAATAAAATAAAGAAATTTAAAATGAAGAAAATGGCAGAAAATTAGAAAACAGCCTTTAAAAATAGGAAATAAATACAGTAAATTTTGGAAAATTTACATTATCATTTTAAAAATGTTTAGAAATGATATCACACAAATAAACAAATTTAAATTAATTTCAAAATGAAATAAAGTCAAATTTAAATATATAGTCAAAATCTAGGGTTGTTACAAAGGTAAAAATGTAGCTCTCATCAACTTCTTCATCTTATCCCAAGACTCAACCTTTGATTTTTCCATTCTCTCCCTTGTAAGTTTAGTTTGCTGCCACCACGCCATAGCTCTCCCCCTCAACCTAGTAGCAACCAACTTCACTCTTCTATGCTCAGGAACCTCCTTGAAATCAAAGATCTCTTCAACATTAGACAACCAATCAAGAAATTCTTTAGCTACCATTCCACCCTTGAACTCTGGAATTTCCATCTTCATTCCCGATTCCCATCGACGATCATCTTCAACATCCCGATATACATTTCGTACTTGGTTTCGATCTCGATAATGAATGCTAGCTCTATCACCCTCTTCACTAAAATCAAATGTATGTCTATATCGATCTCGACCATCAACATCCCTTCGATCACGCATGTCTCTTCTACTATGTCTCTCTTCATCTCGATATGGCTCGTCTTCAAACTCATGTGGAGTTCTTCTCCTCGATGAAATTGATGTTTCTCTTCTCTCTCTAAAAGATTGCGGTGATACCCTTCTCGCTTCCGTAACCGATGGCGAAACTCGGTTTCCTCCATGGTTCGAGATTGGCAATCTCCTCCTTTGAATTTGATTCATATCAATCATCAACTTCACTAGCTTTCCAATACCTTCATCAAATTTTTCATTGATACGTTGTTCCACTTGCTCGGCTTCTTCTCTTCTATACAATGCTTCAACATTCTGATGGCGGTTAGCTCTCCTCGGCGGCATGATTGAATCAACACAAACACTTCAAAACTTCATAAATTTTCAACAAATCAAATTCAAACTTCAACACTTCTACACAAAGTGGCGCACGGCCTATACTTAGCTCGGCTCAACCCTTCAATCACAAATCCAAACACTTTCCACACTTTTGATCCAAAATGATATGGATCAAAAACTCCCAACTTGTTGCAACTTCACGATGAACACGATGAATACCAAACTTCAAACTCCTTGGCTCCAAGACTCGGCTTAGCTATGATTGGCTAAGTCTAGCTCCGATACCAAACTGACGCAGCGGATAATAACAAAACGATATAGATCGATGAAAGTAGCAAACGGTGGATTGAAGATACTGAAATGCCCAAATTCGTTGATCACAAAGACCGAATTCTACCTATCTTCGACACGTTGACCGTGCACGATACCGTGAAAGAAGATCTACAATTCTTCAAACGTTGATCAAGCGCACTTGATACCGTGAATTGGCTTCAACGATCGTTGATTCGAGCGCACTCGAATAACCGAAAGTGGAGATAGGGGATCACACTCAACTACCAATTTAATGAAAGCACAAAGCTAACAAACAAGAGTTTATTCCCAAAAAATCAACCACCCAAAAGTTACAACACACTCACTATTTATAGCAGTTTCGCACCCTGACCCCTAGGTCGTTTACACGACTTACGACCTTCCATAGGTCGTTGGCGACCTAACAAGACCACACCCAGGCGCTACAACACCCTGTATTTACAACACGCGACCTAAGATACAACGCACACGACCTAAACAAACATGACCCAAAACTGTGGCGACTCAAGAAAAACAACTTCAGGAACCTTCATGCGACCTATCTTAGGTCGTAACTCGTTGCCGCGACTTATCGTAGGTCGTAAGCTTAAGAACTACTTCACGCGACTTAAGGTTTTAACAACGGATTTTTCTTCACGCGACCTAACTAGGACGTTACCTCGCTTGATTGCTTGGACGACCTATCTCCACTAGGTCGCTGCCGACCTATTTTCACACTAGGTCGTTTGAACGTATTACACTCCAACTCGTTAGGTCGCAACTCCTTATCCCGTGACCTGTTAGGTCGTGACTCGTTAGGTCGTTCGCGACCCATGAATTCTGGCGCTTGCTGCTTAGGCTGGGAGCGACCTAATTTTAGCTCGTCTTCAACACTAGGTCGTGGGAGCGACTTATAGGCACAGTTAGGTCGTAGCTTGTTAGAAGGCTTCAATCGCATGTATAATTCGCCTAAACGAGCTGTTAGGTCGCTCGGGCGACTTATAAACTGGCTAGGTCGCACACGACCTAAAAGTTCAGGGAACCAGGCTGCATCATGTAAAATAATCTATTTGGTTCCATCGAAGACGGTTGAGTAAATGATGCACTAAGTAATTATTTTCCATTCTATACAATTTAAAGTTTTGAAGCCGAACAACCATTTGTTTTGCTTGATATGAATGATTGATTGATTTGTGTTGATTTTATGTGATGGTTGTATGCTTGTTGCAACTGATGGTTGTTGTATTGATTTGTTTGTTTGTGATTAAAACAACTTAAATATATTATTTTATATAATTGTTAATCTTTTGGATTATATAAGTGAAATGCAGGTTATGGAAGCAATTGCTACTGCATTTGGTTTCATAATATAAGCGTAAATTGCCAGAAAAATAGGCGCGTTCTTGGATTACGGTTTATAGCGTTATATTATTGTTTTCCCGTGTTGGGATATATATTATTTTGGAAAATATATGTTATATATTGTTATATTTGATATTATATTTTCTCCCGAGCCTCCCGTACAAAGGAGACTCTGCCAAAATTTTTCCTAAATTTTGGACTTAGAATTTTTTTGAAAATATTCTCTAAACTTTATTAATTCGAGTATAAAAGGATTTAATGGTTATAAATTGGTATAGTTTATCTTAAATTATTTTATTTTGCAAATTTATTTGTTCATAAATTTAATATTTTAAGTAAGATATATTGATTTCTTAGTCCTTCTTTTCCCTTCTTTTCGCTTTCGGGGACGAAAAGTTTTGAGTGGGGGAGAGTGTAACGACCCGTAAATTTTGATAAATAAAATTGGTTAATTTAATTTAGATTTTGTAATTAAATTTAGGAAGAAATAAAGATTTTATAATTTATATTGAAGTAAATGTTAAAAATGAAATGCAACCTTGGAAATTAAAGATAAGTGTTAACAAATTGAAATGAAATTACAATTAATTGAAGTAATGGGAATTGTTATATTAGGCTAAGAATTGAATATAAGAAAACAAATAGGAATATCGTATTAACAAATGAAATGATATAATTAGAGGTGATTGAATGAATTCAAAGTTATATTAACCGATGAAGTAATACGTAATAAATTGAAAAATTTATGCAATCAATGTAGATAAGTGATTATAATGTTTGTTGTTGATAATAAACGTTACTTAAATGGTAATTAATATAATAACGGAAAGTGTGAAAGTATTAATTTGTTGTAAATGAAACATGGGTAAAAAAATGTTAGTATTGAATTAGTTAGTGAACTAATACAGTGTTAATGGTAAGGAATAAATTTTGTAAATGTAGTTAAAAGTATACGGTGACAATAATTATGTGTTGCCCGTTTATTTAGTCTATTAATTGAAATAAGAAACCAAATTTTAACAAATATAAACAAAAGTTACAGTAATGTGAGAAGTAATACAATGTTTGGAAATTGTTAATTTAGAGGATATTAAGAATTAGGAATTGAATTTTAAATCAATTGCAATAAAAATAAATAAAATGTTACGTTAATGTTAACTAAGGTAATTATTAATAAATTGAATGAAATTCAAATCAATGGAAAAAATGTAGATGTATACTTAGCGACAAATTGAATATATGAAAGCAAAATATAAACATTGAATTAAATTAGGGAATTTAAATTTTAATAAATGACCGTTGAATAAAAATCAATGTTCTGTAAGTAATTATAATATTGGGTTGAAGGAAATAAACTTAAAGGTAATTTAAGTTTAATGGTTACAATTGTTATAAGATACATATTTTTGTAGTTCATAAGATTTAATTTGAAATCAATCGCAGAAATTGACTTAATTAGTGCAGTTAGAGTAGATTTAATTAGAAAATTGAAGAATGTTATTTAAGTAGCAAATGTAAACTCTATCCATAATATAGCAGTTGAGTGAATGAACACAATTGACACCATGTTGATAAATTTATTGGGTTTGTGCTGCAACAAAATGGATTATTGAAATTGGATGAAATAAAATATTACGTTAATGGGAATTAATATGAAATGAAATATACATTAATGAAATGTAACATAAATCGATGTAAATTATAACCATAAGATGTCAGTTGATTGAATAGCAAAATTTAATCAAATAAATGGATTTACTAAGATTTTAAGTGATAATTAATAAATTTATTATAATTGAAAATGAATACAGTAATGGATAAATTTATTTAATTTATAATTTCTGAATGTAAGAAAAATGAAATTTAACGCTGAAATTGATGAATGAATCAACGTTAAATTGACGTGTAAATTTGTTTAAATCATTATAAATGATTAAGAAATTAAAAATAATGAAATTTGTCAATTTTCGAATTAAAATTCTAAAATTTGATTAAATTAATTAATTTTTATTTAATTAATATAAAAATAGCTATTTTGGCCACTAACTCGGATTTCGACGAAACTAGTTTCTTCGGATCCGTAACGGTGAATTATTGTAGGATTTCAAGTTTCGTATCGATCGGACTTGTCGTTAGATCGTACGGACTCGAAACGCCTGGAAATCGATTAATTGAAATCAATTGAAATCAATTTGAAATAATTTGATTTTAGCATAACTTCTCCATACGATGGAATTTTGACTTGAAACCTTTTCCATTGCGTTTAAAATATTTTAAACTATCTATTTTGATATATGGGTTGACCCAATTTCATTCCGGAGTCGAAACGGGCTTTTTGGGCCATATATTGTTCAGTACGTTTATAAAACCGATCCATCTATTCTATCTCAACTTTATATATAAAAACCCTGTTATAAACCCTAGCCTACCTCTATCTCTTATTTATCTGCGTGTACAATTTCTTTCACTCCTCATTTCAATGGAAGACAAACAAATTCTGGAACCAAACACAGATCAAATTCAAATCAAAAAGTTCAAACTCCTTAGAAAAATTTGAAAAAATATACATCGAAGATCTCATCGATACGAATCTAAACGTAGTTTTTGTTTTTGCAAATCGATGTTCGAGTCAACCAGAAATTTCAGTCAAAGTTTGAATTGGGGAACCCTTAGTGTTGATTTGGGCGTTTTTGAATAGGGCTAAATCGATGAAATCGGATGATGGGTATCGTAGCTCGTACTGTTTGGAGCTGTTCTATGGTGGTTGCATCACCCAATTTCAACCGTGGCGACTGGAATTCACGAATTAGGGTTTCGGCAAACCTAAAAAGTAGCGGCGGCGTCGCCTAGGGATGGCCACGATGATGCAGGGAGGTGCGGTGGGATGTGGCGAGTTCAAGGGTGTGGTCGGCGTCAGCTATCGTGGACGGAGGCGGCCTGATTGGTTGGTCAAAGGCGGTGACGTGTTGGGTTTTGGTTGGCCTCGGTGTACAGTTGAGTGCGTTCTGGGTATTCGTTCTGGAAGATGGTTGACGTGGCATTTGATAAGGGTTTGTCATGCTTTGTTTTATTTTAGTTTTAATTTAAAATTTCATTTGTTCTAATTGCTATAACTTATGCATCGACATCCGTTTACGCGCGGTTTTCTCCGCTAGGTTCCTATTGGAAGTCCGGACATTTTAGCGATGGTTTGGACGAATTTGGAGACTGTTCAATTTTTGGGTTTAAATTGGATTTAAATTCAATTTAGATTCAAAAGGTGAGTGTTCTAACCCACTTACAAATTCTAAATTTTTTAATGTTCGTTAAATTTAATTTATGTTTTGATTATGAATTTATTTATGACTGTTTTGTATATTTTAATCATCATCTCAGTTAATTGCATTTATTTAAATTAAATCCTTATTTAATTTATTATTGAATATAACTGCCAGTTAAATACCTGTTATATATATTATCAGTTATCTATTGGTATTGATTGATTGTTTTGGATGATGATTGTGATGGATGTGAGATCTGTTGATGGGCGAATGGATGTTGTATTATATATTATTTTAAACTACAAGTTGTTATGCATTTTATTTCATTCGGGATTGTGGTTTGAAATGATATATAACCGTAATTTTTTTTTTAAATTACAGATTGAAATAATAAATATCCGTATCACTTGACCGTAGGATATAAAATTATATACAAGCACCGCAGTCTATATATAAAAATATTTTGAAAGGAATCCTATGGTTCGTAAAGAAATTTACGATTTTTGAGATATTTATTTGGATATCTTATAAACGTTTTTTTATATGGTTAATTCTTGGTTTAAGCTGTGATTAAAATTTGTTTAAAGTATAAAATAAGTTTAATAATAAAGTTTGATTTTTTTAAAATATAATATGGATAAGTATTTACTTCAATTATACATTTAATATGGAGTTTATATTTATTTTTATAAATCAAGGTTGAGAAGATAGTTTGAAATTGATTGAGATGTTATCTAATTAAGAATTATAGTTAATTAGAATCCATTTGGAACTTATTGTAATTGAGATTTTAAAGGAATATGGTTTTATAACTTAGTTCGGTTTAAGGTGATTTAAGTCAAATGTATGATCGGATCCGTAACGGTGAATTATTGTGGCATTTCATGTTACGTATCGATCGGACTTGTTGTTTGATCGCACGGACTCGAAACTCCTGGAAATCGATTAATTGAAATCAACTGAAATCAATTTGAAATAATTTGATTTTAGCAAAACTTCTCCATACGACGGAATTTGGAATTGAAACCTTTTCCATTGCATTTAAAATATTTTAAAATATCTATTTTCATATATGGGTTGACCCAATTTCGTTCCGGAGTCGAAACGGGCTTTTCGGGCCATATATTGTACAGTACGTTTATAAAACCAATCCATCTATTCTATCTCAACTTTATCAATAAATACCATGTTATAAACCCTAGCCTACCTCTATCTCTCATTTGTCTACACATACAATTTCTTTCACTCCTCATTTCAATGGCAGACAAATAAATTCTGGATCCAAACACAGATCAAATTCAAATCAAAAAAGTCAAACTTCCTAGAAAAATTTGAAAAATATATATATCGAAGATCTCATCGAGACGAATCTACCATAGTTTTCGTTTTTTCAAATCAATGTACGAGTCAATCGGAAATTTTGGTTAAAGGTTGAATCGGCGAACCCTTAGTAATATTTGGGGGGTTTTGAATCGGGCTAAATCGATGACATTGGTTGATGGGTATCGTAGCTCGTACTGTTTGGAGCTGTTCTATGGTGGTCGCATCACCCAATTTAACCGTGGCGATCGGAATTCGCGAATTAGGGTTTCAGAAAACCTAAAAAGCAGCGGCAGCGGTGTCGCCTAGGGATGGCCACGATGATGTAGGGAGGTGCAGTGGGGCGTGGCGATTTCAAGGGTGTGGTCGGCGTCAGCTATCGTGGACGGAGGCGGCCTGATTGGTTGGTCAAAGGCGGTGAAGTATTGGGTTTTGGTTAGCCTCGGTGTGCAGTTGAGTGCGTTTTGGGTATTCGCTCTGGAAGATGGTTGATGTGGCATTTGACATGGGTTTGTCATGCTTTGATTTATTTTAGTTCTAATTTAAAATTTCAATTGTTCTAATTGCTATAACTTATGCATACGACATCCATTTTACACGAGGCTTCCTCCGCTAGGTTCGTATTGGAAGTCCGGACATTTTGGCAATGGTTTGGATGAATTTGGAGATTATTCAATTTTTAGGTTTAAATTAGATTTAAATTCAATTTAAATTCAAAAGGTAAGTGTTTTAACCCACTCACAACTTCTAAAATTTCTTATGTTCATTAAATTTAATTTATGTTGTGATTATGAATTTATTTATGACCGTTTTGTATATTTTAATCATCATCTCAGTTAATTGCATTTATTTAAATTAAATAGTTATTTAATTTATTATTGAATATAATTGCCAGTTAAATAACTGTTATATATATTATCGTTATCTATTGGTATTGATTGATTGTTTGGCTGATGATTGTGATGGATGTGTGATCTTTTGATGGATGAATGGATGTTGTATTATATATTATTTTAAACTGCAAGTTGTTATGCATTTTATTTCATTCGGGATTGCGGTTTGAAATGATATATAACCGTAATTTTTTTAAATTACGGATTGAAATGATAAATATCTGTATCACTTGACCATAGGATAGAAAGTTATATACAGGCACCACGGTCTATATATAAAAATATTTTGAAAGGAATTCTATGGTTTGTAAAGAAATATACAATTTTTGAGATACTGATTTGGATATCTTATAAACATCTTTTATATGGTTAATTCTTGGTTTAAGCTGTGAATAAATTTTTTTTAAAGTATAAAATAAGTTTAATAATAAAGTTTGATTTTATTAAAATATAATATGGGTAAGTATTTACTTAAATTATATATTTAATATGAAGTTTATATTAATTTTTATAAATTAAGGTTGAGAAGATAGTTTGAAATTGATTGAGATGTTATCTAATTAAGAATTATAGTTAATAAGAATCCATTTGGAACTTATTGAAATTGAGATTTTAAAGGAAAATGGTTTTATAACTTAATTCGGTTTTAAGGTGATTTAAGTGAAATGTATGAAATCTAAATAAATTGAGGAATATTCAGTTATTGAATTTGAAGTTTTATTAAAGGATATTGGATTTATTAAGGAAATATTCCAAAACTAAATTATAGTGAAGAGAATTTGGTGTATATATATACATATATATGAATTATAAAATTTAGTTTTGAAATATTAAATAATTAAAGCTTTGAAATATATGGAAATTGAAATGGGTTATTTGGTATTCAAATATGTATTTGGAATTGATTTATGAAATTTAAGAAGCCAATTTATTATATAACGTATTTTAATATTAACCCATTTAAGTATTGGAAGTTATGTTTCAAAGTTATGGGTTTCAAGGTATTATGATTTGAAAATGCTATGATTTTGGAAAAAAGATATATTTGAAATAAAAATGAATTTATATTGATTTGGGTTTTAATAAAAATGATATCTTATTGATTTGGGTTTTTAAATAAAGATGATATCGTATTTATATGGTTTTGAAATAAATATTATATCTTGATTTTGAAGTATAAATTATTTTGAAATGACCGCGGTGTTATAATAACGTTGGGTTGTTAAAGGGACCGAGATCGAAAGTTGTCATACTCTCTGCCAACTCCGAAAACCACTTTAACAACCGTGTACGCGGTGGAGATTGCAAAATGAAGTAGGATGGTAGGGGCGTTTCCTTTGAGGTAAATACGTGGACCTGACTCCCGTGAGTTGGCATAAGATGGCTAAAACAAGAGCGATTGACGGGCTAATAAGGTAGCACCTTTGATCGGACACATCCCTTCGATATTATACTTCGACTTTTGTATTGATTCGGTGGCCACTTTTGATTTTCTTTTTTTAGGGGTGTGGCTTGAGGTGGGCGGTAGCTGCGCGCTACGCGTTACCACCGGCCCGGAAGCGTAATTGGTATATATACCCTGGCATTGCCTAGTTGTGCCGTGTCACCTACCCTAGCGCGCCTAGTATGAGTTTGTTTTTCTCCCGTAGTGATGCAGCTTTGACTAGGCTCGAACAGTTTAGATACCAAACTTTCACAACTTATCCAGGATCTTCCTCACGATATGATGATTTCGTGTCAAATAAACTGATAGAACGATAAATGCTTAGTTCCGTTGATCGTGATGATGTCGAAATCTAGCTATCTCCAACCCATTGATCTCGCAAGATGCCGTGTTGAAAGATCTACAATTCGATCGTTGATCACTCGTAAATGATACCGAGAATTGGCTTCAAATTCGTTGATTCGCTCACGAATAACCCAAAGATGGAAAGAAGAAGGAGATCCCACTCAACTTCCAACAATGGTGGCCAAAGCTCACACACAATTTTATTTCAAAAATCAACCCCCTTTACAAATGACAAAACACCCCTATTTGTAGGAAATTACAACACACACGCGACTCAACATCATACGACTCACGACCTAACACACACAGGCGACTTAACATCATACGAGTTACAACATCATACAACTTAACAATACAACACACATGCGATTTAACAATACAACACACACATGCGACTCAACAACACAACACACACATGCGACTTAACAATACAACACACATGCGACTTAACAATACAACACACACATGCGACTTAACAATGCAACACACACATGCGACATAATAATACAACACACGACCTAACAAAAATGCGACATGAGAACTTGTGACTTAAGAAGATAGCACAGCTTCAGGAATGACTTAAGCGACATAAGCTTCGGGAATGACTTAAACGACATAAGCTTCAGGAATGACTTAAGCGACATAAGTGACTTAAGCGACTTAAGCGACATAAGAGACTTAAGCGACTAAAGCGACATAAGCTTGAGGAACGACTTAAGCGACATAAGCTTCATGCGACATAACTGAGCGACTTATAGAAATGCGACTTAAGGAAATGTGACTTAAGGCATGCGACTTAGGGCATGCGACTTATCGTGGTGCGCTGCATCCACTTTAACAACCGTGTACGCGGTGGAGATTCCAGAATGAAGTAGGATGGTGGGGGCGTTTCCTTTGAGGTAAATACGTGGACCGACTCCCGTGAGTTGGCATAAGGTGGCTAAAACAGGAGCGATTAACGAGCTAATGAGGTTGCACCTTTGATCGGACACATCCCTTCGATATTATACTTTGACTTTTGGATTGATTCGGTGGCCACTTTTGATTTCCTTTTTTTGGGGGTGTGGCTCAAGGTGGGCGGTAGCTGCGCGCTACGCGTTACCACCGACCCAGAAGCGTAATTGGTATATCTATCCTGACATTTCCTAGTTGTGCCGTGTCACCTACCCTAGCGTGCCTTGTACGAGTTTGTTTTCCTCCCGTAGCCCTTGGAGTATTTAGTGTAGTCTCCCGATCTGGAGATGCGTTGATATCGGATGGACTACTGGGACTATTATGTGGTAAGGGCTATATGGGTAACCCCTTAACGCTATTTAAAAGTAAGTTTATTTTAATAATAGAGATTATTATAATAGCGAAATATTACTACATAGTAAATAGTTTAACGGATCCTTAGGAGATGTGAATCCCAAGCACCTCTTAAGTTACTGCACTCACGTTTGACACTGGATAGGAGATGTCAAATCCGGTAAACATCTCTAACGCCGTTCCACTCATATTTTCCATTGATTTAACTTACATAAGATCTTTTAGTTCTGACTTGAGTGTTTTGTTTTTCAATTCGCTTGGGTCAGTCCGAGCATTTCAGGATTTGAAGACTTTATTTTGGAGGACGAAGACGAAGATATCATTACTATTATCTATTTTATTATCCACTGCATCATGTACTCTGCTGCATTGTTATTTATTGGTATGTGTAACTCTGATATTTATTGTATAAGTATAATCGAATATTTTATAAAACAGCTTCATGAACTGTTTATTAGATTATTATATTTTGTCGTTCCGCTGCAAGATTCTATTTTGTTTTATTTCTTTCTTCCTTTTTCTTGTTTACCCCATAACAAGCCTCTCTTCTATATGATTTAAGTCTGACGTGTGCGGTTTATCGTCGATTTAAAATGTATAAAAGGCGGGACGTTACAGAGAGAAAATAGATATTCAAGTTGCATTTGAGTACTGACCACATCCATGTGCAAACTGTAATATATATGGTCATAGGACAAAAAATATCGACTAACTTTCAGAAAAACATGGCAAGCAAAATACAAAAATGCTGAAAATTAAAAAAAAAACAGGAAGTACAAATGATTCAATGTCCAACGAGTCTAATCTGCTCTTACACACACATGGGGAATAGAACTTCGACAACTACTAAGGAGAAGTTTACTATAATGGATATAGAACATAATCAATCGAATATACGCAAAGGAAAAGAGGTTACAGAGGTTCCTATTTCCAATAAGTTTTCCTGCCTTGATTCTAAGGATGTTCCCACTTCTTCTATTGTGCAATCTTCCAACTGTACTCATGTACAACATGACATGCAAATGCCAACAAATGTTTGTCACACTTCAAATTTACCTTCACAAAATAAAGATGGAAGAAATATTAATACATCTGTTCTTATACACTTAGATCGGTTAGAGGCTTACACTATTATTTTGGAAATATTTGATGAGCAACAACAGTTTATGGAGGAGGTTGCTCAACACATTGAAGAAATCAGAAAATTTTAAAATCCTCGAAAAAAATTCCCCTAAATGATAGAGATAAATGCGAAATATAAGAAGAAATGTGAGAAAACAAGCTACTCTACCAACCCTCCTAAATGACATACAAAGGGTTCTTCTACCATCAAATGAATGTATGTGCATTGAATGTTAGAGGTTTGAATACATATTGCAAAATGCTATCTGTATTTAAAATCCTCAAGTCTCACAAGCTATTTTTGATAGCATTATAGACTAAACTTAACGATTATACCATTCAAAAATTTATGTCAAAATTTCCATCTCACATGTATCTGCGCATAATAATGATATGGGTACAGAAGGTCGAATTTTTGTCATCATTGATGAAAATCCGTGGAGCATTCACATCTCAAATTAAAGTTATCAACATATCACTGCTATTCTAACTAATTCAAGGGGTTTTCAATGCACATTCTCATTCATCTATGGCAGCATTACTTATTTAGAAAGGGAGAATGTAACATCCCGCCTTTTTATACGCTTTAAATCGAAGATAAACCACACAGTCCGGACTTAAACCATACAGAAGGACGGATTGTTATGGGGTAAATAAGAAAACGCGGAGAAAGAAAAAGAACAAAACAGAATCTTGCAGCGGAATGATAAAATATAATAATCAAATATGAACTTCATGAAGCTGTTTTATAAAATATTCGATTGTAATTATATAATGCATATCAGAGCTACACATACAAGAGAACAATAAATAATGCAGCGGAACAGTATGAATGTAGTGGAATACTATAATAAATAACAATAATAAATCTTCGTCTTCGTCCTCCAGAATACGGTCTTCCAAATCCTAAAATGCTCAGGCTGACCCGAGCGAATTGAAAAGACAAAACACTCGAGTCAGAACTAAAAGATCTTATATAAGTTAAATCAACGATAAAAATATGAGTGTAAACGGTGTCGAAGATGTTTACGGGATTTGACATCTCCTATCCAGTGTCTAACGTGAGTGCAGTAACTTAAGAGATGCTCGGGATTCACATCTCCTAAGGATCTGTTGAACTATTTACTATGTAGTAATATTTCGCTATTATAATAATGTCTATAGTAAAATAAACTTACTTTTAAATAGCGTTAAGGCTTTACATTTTCCACCTTAACACGTAATAGTCCCAGTAGTCCATCCAATATCATGGTCCCTCCTGATCGGAAAACCACTAGAGGATAGCACACAGGCTACGGGAGAAAACAAAACTCGTACAAGACACGCTAGGGTAGGTGACACGGCACAACCAGGCAATGCCAGGGTAGATATACCAATTACGCTTCCGGGCCGATGGTAACGCATAGCGTGCAGCTACCGGCCACCTCGTGCCACACCCCCAAATCAAAAAAAAGCAAAAGTGACCACCGAATCAATCCAAAAGTCAAAGTGTAATATCGAAAGGATTTGTCCGATCAAAGGAGCTACCTCATTAGCCCATCAATCGCTTCTGTTTTAGCCAGCTTATGCCAACTCACGGGAGTCGGGTCCACGTATATACCTCAAAGGAACGCCACCATCAACCTATTTCATTCTGGAATCTCCACAGCGTACGCAGTTGTAAAAGTGGTTTTCGGAGTTGGCAGAGAGTATGACAACTTGCGATCCCGATCTCTTTAACAACCAAACATTATTATAACACCGTGGTATTTTCAAAATAGTTTATACTTTTAAAACCAGAATATAATATCCATTTCAAAACTGTATAAATACGATATCATTTCCATTTCAAAAACCCATCAATATGATATCGTTTTATTAAAACCCAAATCAACATAATATCATTTTATTTCGAATATATCCTTTCTAAAATCATAGCACTTTCAAAATAATAATATTTCGAAATCAAACGCTTGAAATATAACCTTTCAAAACATTATACTTCGAATTTTACAGCTCCAAAACCATAACTTCCAAAACTTAAATAGTTCGGATATTCAAACAGTATATAAAATAAAATAGTTTGAATTTAAAATCCATTTATAAAGTAAAATAGTTTCCTCGACTTCACAATTTTATTCACTTTATATTAAATCTCAATTCATAACTTTCAACTCACTTTTGGTTTCAATAAACCATTTAAATTTCAATATATTTCAAACTTTGAGTATTAAACAATTTCAAAACTAAGGTTGATAATTACAACTCAACGTTCTATTATTTAATTTTGAAATATTTGCATAATAAATCCATTATCATTTAAATAAAACTCAAATTACAAATAACTAAATATTTCCTTCAATTTATTTATACTTGAAATATTTGTTTAATTCATCTTGAACAAAAATCCAGTTACAAAAATCCTACCTTTTAAAATTTCAAGTTTAATATATTTTACATCAACTTATGGAGTTCAATTCTTAAATAAGCTCAATTTCAAATAAATTTCCAATACCTTCCAATCTTAATTTATTTAAATCATTATAAACTCTATATTAAAGTATGATTTAAATACTTAACCATATTTTATTTTAATAAAATCAAACTCCATTGTTAAACTTATTATTATTAAAAAAATATACACAGCTTAAATACATGAATTTAACTATATATAAAATATTTTTTTATACAATAAACAAAAAAAATCAATATCCAAAACCATAGAAATCATTTTCAAAATATTTATATATAGAGACCAACGGTGTCTGTATATAAATTTTCTATCCTATGGTCAAGTGATACAGATATTTATCATTTCAATCCGTAATTTAAAATAAAAATACGGTTATATATCATTTCAAACCGCAATCCCAAATGAAATAAAAATGCATAACAAATTGCAGTTTATAACAATATGAAATACAACATCCATTCATCCAATATCAATCATCAACCATTTATCACAATCATCATCCAATTCAAACAATAACATCAATATATAACAGATAATAAATCACAGGCATTTACAGGCAATTTATATACAATAATAATTTAACTAACTACTTAACTGGCAGTTTATATGCAATAATAAATTAAATAACGATTTAATTAAATAAATGCAATTAATTGAGTTGATGATTAAAAATATACGAAAAGTCATAAATAAATTCATAATCACAACGTAAATTAAATTTAACAGACATAAGAAATTTAAGAAGTTGTGAGTGGGAACACTCACCTTTATACGAGTCTGAAAATAATAGACTTCTAATTAATAGCTCCGCTCTATGTTTCCTTAGAGTCCTTCTTGATTACTAGCTATGTTTGGAAAAAAAAATTATTTTGATTTATTTTAGTTTTCCTCCTTATTATATTAACATATATATATGTATGTATGTATTTTTAAAAGATTTGAAAAAAAGAAGATTTTAAAAAAAGAATTGAAAAAGAAAAGGATTAAAATAAGAACTAAAAATGGAAGAGAAGATCTAGATTTGAAAAGAAAAAAGAAAGTTTAAAATAGAAGAAAATTTGAAGAAGAAGAATATTTGAAGAGGGAAGAAAAATTAAAATGAGAGATAATAAGCAGATATGAAGAAAGAGAAAAAAGAAAGAGAAAAAAAAGAAAGAGAAAGAAAAGAAGAAGATTAGAATAAAGGCTGGGATTTCATTTGCGTCATATCTTATTTATAAGGTTAGAGTTAGGTTTTGGGGCAAAGAGATTTGAAAAGAGAGGCCGCTATTAATTAGAAATAAATGAAATGGTGTTTCAGAAAATGAAGTTGGAAATGAATGGGAAAAAATAAATAGACAAATAAAGTAAATATGAACAAAATTGGTATTGAAATATAATAAATATGAACTGCCTTTTTAAAAGTAGCAGGTATTAAAAAGATGTAATTATTAATTAGAAAGGGAACGAATGGACCAACTCTATATTGTAAACAAACTTTTAGAATTCAAATTTCAAAACAATCGTTCACGTAACTAATTTTGTTAACCCTAAACATACCAAAATTAACATCCTTTAAAGATTTAATTAACACACAATAGAGGAAAATAAATTCTCTGCACAAATTTGTGTCATAAATTAAAAGAATATACAACATTAAGAACTTTTCATTTCTCCCTCTTTGTGATTAGATTAGGAATTAAACAAATATGTTAACATTTCGATTGAATGTTTTACTAGGAACGCATTAACATACATTCAAAAAATATGATAGCATAAGGAAGGTAATATAAATAGGTGTATAATATAAATATATATATACACACACATCCTTATCGCCACTTATAGTTTACATTCATAAATAAGAGGTATGAAAATAATCCACATAAGGAGGCAATGAATGTAAGAGTAAATTAGAAAAGTGAAGATGGAAAGGTAAGTTATGTTGCAATTAAAATCTAATTAAAAAGGAAGTAGTCAAGTGTAAATCTATTTTACCCCTTTTATCATATCCTATTAACATTTAATTTAATAACGTATGAGATTTCAAACCTAAATAATCCTTTCTTTTTAATGATCTAATTGGATCTAAAACATAATTTTAAATTTAGGTATAAACATATATGCAATAAACTAGCATTAAATTTTGAAACGTGAACTGATTTAATTGAAAATAAATCACCCAATCTAAATTTATTTCAATAAT
Organism: Allium cepa; assembly: GCA_030765085.1. Taxonomy (NCBI): domain Eukaryota; kingdom Viridiplantae; phylum Streptophyta; class Magnoliopsida; order Asparagales; family Amaryllidaceae; genus Allium; species Allium cepa. Next base: position 213,030,663 of record CM060930.1, on the reverse strand, counting down.
GTTTACCATTAACGTCTTCCTACTTTTTAATTAAAAGGTTACAATCACATTAATTGTCATTGATTTCTAAGGTAAAAATAAATGAGACAATTCAATTCCTTTTTATCGTAATTTAACGTATTTACGAAATTATTGTATACAAACCAAAAGTTATTAATTCTTATTTCTATAATAAATTTTTTTCAGCTACCAACATTTCAAATAAATAAACATATGATTTTTTTATTTAGTAAAGAAACACACACACACACACATATATATATACATATATATTTACATTTATTAATCCAATCAATTGGAATTTACATTCATGTGGTCATTTGTTTTATTCGTTATTAAACTTTACAATTATTTCCAATTTAAGCTCTACAATTACATTCCTAATTTGCTTTACCATTACAATTTATTGAAATCACACTAACAATTGTCAATTTCATTCAATCAACATCAACAATCACATTCATACTTTATTATCAACCAACAAATATTATAATTACTTATCTAACATTGATTTTATCAAATTATAGTTTATTACGTATTATTTTAATTATTTCTTCATTCATAAACCATTAACAATACGTTATTTCCAAATATTACCTGAATTCACATGTAACAACCCGCATATTTAACGATTTTATATTTAAGTGTTTATTTGAATATAACGTCGTTAGTCGGATTTAGCTCCGAAATGTTACTTTTTGCAAACGGCCGATTTGGAATTCAAAACCACTTCCATTGAGTTTGAAATGGCGTTTTCGATCTTTTTGAGTATAAACTTTGATATGTTTGGAGTAAGTGAATTTTTCTACTTTTTCTAGTGGGTTTTGGGTTTGGGTCCAGCCCACTAGCTAACTAAATAACCCAACTCAGCCCCCTCTCCTCTCCATTCACTCAATTCATTTCATAAAACTCAAGCTAAAACTGAAAATGGAGGAAAGGAATAGAAATTAGAAATTCCAAGCCCTGGTTTCTTCTTGCAATCTTGAATTCTTACTCCAAAATCAAAGAGAAGCTATTGGTAAGCCTCCTCTTCTTCTTCTCCAACTCTTTTCCTCTTCAATTTCAGAAATTTCCTAAACCTAACATAGGAAATACTTGTTTTGAACTTAGATTGAAGCTTGTAGAGAAGAAGTGAAGAGTGGTTGGTCTTTTCTTTGCATTTGAGCTTCTCATCTTTGTTTGTGAGTTAAAAGGTGAGATTTTTATCTCACGTCTATGTCGATATCCTTCTATGTTGTTGGGTATGAATTCCTAGCACTTATTCATGTGCAATTGCTTTTGATTGGATTGATTTTATGAATGTTGCAATTTTTTGGGGCTTTGAAGTCAAATCTTTAAAAATCATAACTTTGAGTTTGATCATACTTTTGGTGATGCATTGAAGAGCTTATTGGGTGGGTTATCGATTGACATAAACCCCTAGCGCCCATTGCTCGTCCGGTCGCGAATTGGTTGAGTTTGCACATCATGGTATAGGCTGAAAACTGCCTCAAGGCTCAGTCAGTCGACTGTCCTCCTGCAGTCAGTCGACTTGCTGTAGCCAATTGGCGTATCAAGGCCGTTGACAGAGACAAGAAGTCTCTGTTTCCTGTAATCAGTCGACTGGCCATTCCATCCAGTCGACTGACTGCAGGAAATGAGATTTCATGTTTCTGGATCAGTCGACTGTTCTCAGTGAACCAGTCGACTGACCTGCTTGTGTTGGTCTATTTTGTCTATTTGCTTGTGCTTTTAACTTTTATCGATTCGTGTTGATTCCAATTAGTGGTTATCACATTTTAACTTTGATGATTCCTTTTGATTTCTTACACGGTTTTTTAATATAAAATGATTCTTTCAAATGTTATTAAAGCTCGTTCTCCAATTTATAATTTCTATTTAAAACCCACACACAATTTTGTACTTCGAGCGAAGTGGAAAGGAGATTAAATGATTAGGTAAAACACGGACCATGAATCCACGCGTTTATCTTTCCGATTAATCCCCGCCCTATTCGACTGATCATTTTGGCCTTTTGGTCTGGTTTACCGATGAGATGAGGTAAACTTTGTACTGCTTTGAGTGTGAAATTGTGACGCAGCGGATAATTCAAAACAAACTTCAATCGATGGAATGTAGCAATCGGTGAGTTGAGAATACTGCAAGGCCCAAATCCGTTGATCCAAAGATACCGGATTCTAGCTATCTTCGTCTCGTTGATCGCACACGATACCGAGAAACAAAGATCTACGATTCTTCGCACGTTGATCTAGCGCACTAGATTCCATGAATCGGCTTCTACGATCATTGAATCGAGCGCACTCGATTAACCGAAAGAGGAGATAGGAGATCACACTCAACTACCAATTTGTATGAAAGCACAAAGCTAACAAAAGAGAATTTTATTCAAAAATCAACCACCTTAAATGTACAACACACACCCCTATTTATAGAGTTTTCACAACACAACCCTTAAGTCGTGGCCGACTCATGACTCATGACTCATCATAAGTCGTTACCGACTTAGCAACACAACAGACCGAAGTACATCACACGACTCAAGAGCAAACGACTCAAAAACAACGACTTACGACTCATAACAGCGGCAAAAATAGACAACCTAAACATGACGACTTATATACAACACGAGTCATCAGATACAAACACCATACGACTCAACTATATATGCGTACAACACGACTCAACATATGTCACGACTCAAGGCTTCACCGACTCATGGTCTTCACCGACTCATAGCTTCCCTACGGCACATCCCTTAAAGCGATTCATCTCCGAACGACTCATCTACTTCCACTTCTCTGCTCTTGTTAACTCGTACACGACTTATGGATGAGTCGTTGAGACGTGTACGACTTATCACCAGAAGCGGTGTCTCATTAGGTCGGTCCACATCTTCCTTCGTAGGTCGTTGCCGACCTAGACCTTCTTTGTTGAGTCGGAAACGACTCAAAGCCGCTTCATTAGCTTGCAACGTCCCTTCTCGTGACTCCTTAGGTCGTGGACGACTCAAATCTACTCTCCTACGACTCATGCTGCCTTCACTGAGTCGTGTACGACTCATCACACTACACCACAAACTCATGTTTTCAGGAATTAAAGATTGCACAACTTCTTCTCTGGCCTTAGCTGCATCATCCTCCCCTGGTTGAGAAAAATTCGTCCTCGAATTTGTACATTCTTCTCCATCTGATTGTTTACCTCCGTAATATGGAACAAGATGTTTAACATTGAACACGTCAGACGTGTAAACATCTTCCGGCAGTTTCAACTTATAAGCATTTTCATTGATTTTCTTCACAATTTCAATTGGACCAATTTTCCGCGCCTTCAATTTATTGTATGTTCCTACCGGAAAACGGTCTTTTGTCAACACTGCATAAACCAAATCGCCTTCGTTAAATTCAACATTTCGTCGTTTCAAATCTGCAGATTTCTTATATTTCTCATTCGATTTCTCCAATTGTTCCTGAACGATTCTATGACATTCCGTCAATCCTTCAACAAAATCAGCAGCTCGTTTAACCGTTCCCTTTGACTGTGGCACTACTGCCAATTCCAACGGTCCCCTGGGTATAGTTGAATATACAATCTGAAATGGGCTGAATCCTGTGCTACGATTCACTGCATGATTATGTGCAAACTCGGCTTGGCATAACTTCATGTCCCAATTCTTCAAATTATCCTGTACAAGGCATCGCAACAAATTTCCCAATGACCGGTTAACAACTTCCGTTTGTCCATCAGTTTGCGGATGATAAGCACTACTAAATTTCAGCTTCGTTCCCACCATCTTCCACAAACTTAACCAAAAGTGACTCAGAAAACGAGTATCCCTATCTGACACAATAGACTCTGGCAATCCATGAAGTCTATAGATTTCCTTGAAAAATAGTTGAGCAACACGAACAGCATCCGTCGTCTTCTTGCAAGCAATAAAATGTTCCATTTTAGAAAATCTGTCAACTACAACAAATATCGAATCATTACCACGCTGTGTTCTTGGCAATCCCAATACAAAGTCCATACTCATATCAACCCATGGTCTAGCCGGTACAGGCAATGGCATATACAAACCAGCAATGGTCGCGGTTCCTTTCGAAACTTGGCAAGTATGACATCGCTCCACAAACCTTCCCACTTCTTTCCTCATCGACGGCCAAAAGTAAGACTGTGAAATCAACTGCAAAGTACGATCACGGCCCACATGCCCTTCTTCATGCAACTCTTTTACAATCTTCATTCTCAAACTACAGTCTGGAATGCATAATTGATTTCCTTCGAACAAGAATCCATCAACCATCACAAATTCATCCGAACTTCCATCCTTAACTTTCTCAACAAACTTTGCAAAGTAAGGATCCTCCCCAAACAGTTCTGGCAACATTTCAAACCCCGTCACTTCAACCTTCATTGTCGTTAATAAATGACTCCTCCTACTCAAAGCATCAACTACCCGATTTGTCACCCCTGATTTGTGCTTAACGACAAAAGTAAATTGCTGTAAATATGCAATCCATGATGCATGTCTCGCTGAAATCTTATCCTGCCCCTGTAAATGCTTCAATGCCTCATGATCAGTGTACAGAACAAATTCTTTCTGAAATAGATAGTGTCTCCAATGCTTAACAGCTTGTACAACCGCATAGAATTCAACGTCATACGTACTGTATCTCATCTTTGCCCCTGACAACTTCTCACTGAAATAAGCAACTGGCTTCCCATTTTGACTCAGAACTCCTCCAATTCCAACCTTCGAAGCATCAGTGTGTAATTCAAACAACAACTGAAAATTCGGTAGAACAAGAATCGGTGCTGATGTCAACAATGTCTTAATCTCCTCAAAAGCAACTCCCGCTTCCTCTGACCAAGAAAATTGTTTCCCTTTCATGCAATCAGTAACGGGAGCCATCACGCTACTGAAGTGTGGAATGAATCTTCGGTAGAATGACGCTAGCCCATGGAAACTTCTCACTTCCGTAATTGTCTTTGGTTGTGGCCAATTCCTGACGGCCTCAACTTTACTCTGATCAACTCGAATACCTTCTCCTGAAACAACATAACCCAGAAATAAAACACTGTGCGTCATAAACACACATTTCTTCGTAGCAGCATAAAATTGTTCCTCACGAAGAATAATCAATACTTCCCTCAAATGTTGAACATGCTCCTCTGTACTCCTGCTATAAATCAGAATATCATCGAAATAAACCACCACGAACTTCCCAATGAATGGTCTAAAGATTTGATTCATCACCCGCATGAATGTACTAGGTGCGTTTGTCAAACCAAATGGCATAACCAACCATTCGTATAACCCCTCTCTCGTTTTGAAAGCTGTCTTCCATTCGTCTCCAGGTCTAATCCGAATTTGATGATAACCACTCTTCAAATCAATCTTCGAAAATATAGTTGCCCCACTCAACTGGTCTAGCAAATCATCCATCCTTGGCATAGGAAATCTATAACGAACAGTGATCTTATTCAATGCTCTACTGTATGTGCACATTCTCCATGTCCCATCCTTCTTTGGCACCAACAATGCTGGCACTGCACAAGGACTCAAGCTTTCCTGAACACGTCCCTGCTCTAACAACTCTTCCACTTGCCTTCGTAACTCTTCATGTTCCTTCGGACTCATTCGGTAATGTGGTCGATGTGGTAAAACTGCTCCCGGAACAAGATCAATTTGATGTTGAATGTCTCTTAGTGGCAGTAACTCCTTAGGCAACTCCTCTGGAAATACGTCTTCAAATTCTTTCAAAACTGGCTTTGCTTCTTCAGGAATTTCAACCTCTTCACTGCTCTCTCTCCCAATCAACAAAAACACTTCAGGTTCCTCTTCAACCTCCTTAACAAACTCTTTCAAGGTCAACAGAGTTTTCAATTCCTCAATCTCCTCCAGCTTGCTCTCCTTCTGTTGTTGCTTCTTGGGAACCAAGGTGATTTTAGTACCCTCGAACATGAAACTATAGCTATTAGCACGACCATCATGTTGCACTGCTCTGTCAAACTGCCATGGTCTGCCCAACAACAGATGACACACATCCATGTCTACAACGTCACACCAAATTTCATCTTTGTACTTCTTCCCAATAGAAAATTTAACACAAGCCCTTCGACACACCTTCACTTCACCACCTTTCCTTAACCATGCTAACTTGTACGGTTTAGGATGCTTCTCAGTTTTCAAGTTCAACTTCCTTACTGCTTCTGTAGAAATAATGTTGTCACAGCTTCCAGCATCAATAACGAACTTGCAAACTTTTCCCAGAATAGTGCATGTCGACTGAAAAATATTGCTTCTCAACCAACTACAGTCCTCCTCTTGCTTTGGTGTAAGACATGACCTCCTCATCATAAGATTACAACCTTCATCTCCAAACAATTCTTCTTCCTCCTCAACATAGAGTACATTTGAACACTCTGCCTCCTCACCATCATCCTCTTCAACTTCTGCAACCATCGCTCTCTTCTTCGGCTTCGGACATTCGTTGCTTTTATGACCCAACTCTTGACAATTATAACATTTGAACACACTGCTAGCCTTTGCCTTCTCAGCCTCCTTTACCACTGGCTTTATAACAGGTTTAGGAACATTAGGACTTCCACCAACACCCCTCGCTTGATTATTGGAATTAGTAAACACACCACCTCCATGCCTTCCTTGCTTCTCCCAAGCCAACGCTTTTTGATGTGCCTCTGCAACTAATCTAGGATCAAACATATTAACCATATCCTGGATCTGCATTCTCAATCCCCCAATGAATCTAGCAGTTAGCTGTTCTTCCGTTTCTATAATATCATTCCTGGCAATGAGTTGGTAAAATTCATCAGCATAATCACTAACAGACTTCGTCCCTTGCCTCAGATTCTGCAACCTTTGGTACATAAGTGACTGATAATTGTAAGGTAAGAAAGTAGATCTCATCAACTTCTTCATCTTATCCCACTCAACAACCTTCGACTTCCCCATCCATTCTCGTGTAAGTTTAGTTTGCTGCCACCATGCCAATGCTCTTACCCTCAATCTAGTAGCAACCAACTTTACTCGACGATTCTCCGGCACTTCCTTGAAATCAAAGATTTCTTCAACATTAGATAACCAATCAAGAAATTCTTCTGCTACCATCCCTCCTTTAAATTCTGGAATTTCCATCTTCATACCCGATTCCAAACGTCGATCATCTTCAACATCCCGATAAGAATTTCGAATTTGGTCTCGATCTCGATAATGAATACTAGTTCTATCACCCTCTTCAACAAAATCAAAGGTACGCCTACATCGATCTCGACCATTATCATCCCTTCGTTCATGCATGCTTCTTTGACTATGTCTCTCTTCATCCCTATATGCTTCATTGTCAAATTCACGTTGACTTCTTCTCTCTTCATGTGCATAGTCATGATGATCTCTTCGTGATGAAATTGATGTTTCTCTTCTATCTCTACAAGAATGTGGTGATACCCTCCTCGCTTCCGTAACCGATGGCGAAACTCGGTTTCCTCCATGGTTCGAGTTTGGTGATCTCCTCCTTTGATTCGAATCATTCATCAATTTCTCCAATTTTCCAATGCCTTCATCAAACTTCTCATTAATACGCTGTTGCATAAGCTCGGCTTCTTCTCTTCGATACAAAGCTTCAACGTTTTGATGACGATTAGCTCTCCTTGGTGGCATGATTGAAACTCCTCACAAAACTTCAACAATTTGAACACAAGACTTCAAAGCTTTAACAAAACAACAAGTCACAGCTTCCCTTGACCCGGCTTGCTCTAGCTCGGCAATAAGGAACGACTCAAAGTAAGGTCGGCTCCTACTCAAGCACAAGGTACGGCTCAAACCCTTTACAAGGCTCGGCTACTTCCCACAAGTATACACGGCCTTCAATTTCAAACACCTTCAATACTTTGATCCGAAATGAATGGATCGAAAGTTCTCCCTCTTGTTGCAACTTCAATATGAACACGATGAACACAACTTCAAAAATTGGCTCCAAGAATCAACTTAGCTATGATTGGCTAAGTATGGCTCTGATACCAAACTGACGCAGCGGATAATTCAAAACAAACTTCAATCGATGGAATGTAGCAATCGGTGAGTTGAGAATACTGCAAGGCCCAAATCCGTTGATCCAAAGATACCGGATTCTAGCTATCTTCGTCTCGTTGATCGCACACGATACCGAGAAACAAAGATCTACGATTCTTCGCACGTTGATCTAGCGCACTAGATTCCGTGAATCGGCTTCTACGATCGTTGAATCGAGCGCACTCGATTAACCGAAAGAGGAGATAGGAGATCACACTCAACTACCAATTTGTATGAAAGCACAAAGCTAACAAAAGAGAATTTTATTCAAAAATCAACCACCTTAAATGTACAACACACACCCCTATTTATAGAGTTTTCACAACACAACCCTTAAGTCGTGGCCGACTCATGACTCATGACTCATCATAAGTCGTTACCGACTTAGCAACACAACAGACCGAAGTACATCACACGACTCAAGAGCAAACGACTCAAAAACAACGACTTACGACTCATAACAGCGGCAAAAATAGACAACCTAAACATGACGACTTATATACAACACGAGTCATCAGATACAAACACCATACGACTCAACTATATATGCGTACAACACGACTCAACATATGTCACGACTCAAGGCTTCACCGACTCATGGTCTTCACCGACTCATAGCTTCCCTGCGGCACATCCCTTAAAGCGAGTCATCTCCGAACGACTCATCTACTTCCCTTCTCTGCTCTTGTTAACTCGTACACGACTTATGGATGAGTCGTTGAGACGTGTACGACTTATCACCAGAAGCGGTGTCTCATTAGGTCGGTCCACATCTTCCTTCGTAGGTCATTGCCGACCTAGACCTTCTTTGTTGAGTCGGAAACGACTCAAAGCCGCTTCATTAGCTTGCAACGTCCCTTCTCGTGACTCCTTAGGTCGTGGACGACTCAAATCTACTCTCCTACGACTCATGCTGCCTTCACTGAGTCGTGTACGACTCATCACACTACACCACAAACTCATGTTTTCAGGAATTAAAGATTGCACAACTTCTTCTCTGGCCTTAGCTGCATCAAATTGACTAACGGATAGTAAACCGTTTAGTGCGAACGGGTGGTTAGGGGACTCACGTTAACACTTTCTGGATTCCTTTTCGAGAGTTGTGACACATTCTGCCAGTTAGTGGTGTCCAGTACTGAGCCTTCGGACCTTCACCACTATGGTTTGTTGCCTTCGGGTGTGTTGCCTTCGGGTTTGCACCTTCAGGTTTGTTGCCTTCGGGTTTGTACCTTCAGGTTTATTGCCTTTGGGTGTGTTGCCTTTGGGTTTGCACCTTCAGGTTTGTTGCCTTTGTGTAAGCTGCCTTCGGGTTTGCACCTTCAGGTTTGTTGCCGTCGGGTGTGCTGCCTTCGGGTTTGCACCTTCAGGTTTGTTGCCTTTGGGTGTTGTGCATTCGGGTTTGCACCTTCGGGTTTGTTGCCTTCCGGTGTGCTGCCTTCGGGTTTGCACCTTCAGGTTTGTTGCCTTCGGGTGTGCTGCCATCGGGTTTGCACCTTCAGGTTTGTTGCCTTCGGGTGTGCTGCCTTCGGGCTTGCACCTTCGGGTTTGTAGCCTTCGGGCTAATGGATCCTTGTTTATACAGTACTGAGCACGTGCAATTTTCTGTTGTTTCATTGATATTTATATTCCCTAGGTATCGCCCTTCGGTGTTGGTCTTTTTGAGCCGCACGATATATAGTGGTTACCTTGCGGAACTTGTGTTACCTTCTTTGGTATTTGTTATTTTCCTTTCTGGCTTGTTTTGGGATATTCATATCCTTTGTTTATTATGTTGCCGATGATATGAGGCTTGTCTTGTTATGATTAATCTTTTGTTAGATGATTGTGTTATCTCTTTTAGAGATATTTGTTATAATTTATGACCTTGCAGGTTCATTGTTGTTCAGTTTATCAAACTGATTTGTTTAGCTAGACTGACCCGTGTATTTTATACTCAGGTCAGACCTAGATGTTTCAGGTTAGGTGATTTTGGACTTAGCCTAGTTTGCTTCCGCATGGACTCCTTCGCTAGCTTCTTTTGTTATAGCTTTTTGTGTAGTCCTTTTGGTTAAAACTCTGATATGTATTCTTTTAGGCTTGTCTGTATATTGTGGTTTGCTTTACCACTTGACATTTATCATTTTTGTATATTCTGCTATGTATCTGTATATGTGTATGCGATGATCTACTGTTCTGTGATGTATATTACATGTGAGTTGTTTTATTCTGTTCTGATAGATCCTCCAACCACCTATGGTTTTGTTTTAAGTATTCATTGGATATGTTGACCTGCTTGGTATGATTATTGTCGATGTATTCAATAGATAGTTAGAGCAAAGCTATAGATGGTCGCTCCTAGCCAGCCTTATTCTCCGCGTTAGTTGACGACATTACCCCGTAGTGTCCTTGGCTAGCGTGGGTATAGAGGTGAGGCGTCACATCACACTAACGTAATATTTGATTTCATTTATTACAATTGGTTTCAATTAATTGGAATTGCACTAAATTAGTTATTTATCCACTTGCATTAACATTATTACCTTTAATTGAATTTGATTACCAATCTTATTTAACACACTAAATAAATAAATAACCTATATTAGTTGTCACCTATTTACTTTTACTTACATTTACAAGTTTATTACTTACCATTAACACCATATTACTTAAATTTGTTTTTCTTATATTTCACTTACAAATCTAATCTACAACAACCGCAATAATTAAGTGAATTGATTGCGATTGATTCCCAATTAATTTTTAATATATTAAATAATGTGTAACTTATAATAATGTTAGTCACCATTTACCTTAAATCACATTTATAACAACTTTAAGTTTATTATCGTAAATAAATATTACAGCTTACCTCCATAACACAAATTTTGTTATATTACCACTAATTATGTACTAGTTCAAAAGTTTATACATACTTACATTTATTTACTTACATTCAATTTATAACCAAGTTATAACCTTTACATCATTTCAATTAATTGGGATTTCATATGAATTGTTAATAGTTAACTTACATTAGCATTGTTGCAGTTCATTCTAGTCACCATTTCCACTAACAATTCACAAATTTTTATTCTCTTCAATATTAAATTACAAAATCTTATTAAATTAACCAATTTAATTATTAAAATTTACGGGTCATTACACTCTCCCCCAGTCAAAATTTTTCGTTCTCGAAAAGGAAAAAGAAGGGGAAAAGAAGAATTACGAAATCAATATATCTTACTTAAAATATTAAATTTATAAACAAAAAATTTACAAAATTAATTAATTTAAATAAAATATACCAATTTATAACCATTAAATATTTTATACTCAAATTAATAAAGTTTGAAAAACATTTTATTTTTCAAAAGGTTTTTCCAAGTCCAAAACTTACGGAAAATTTCGGCAGAGTCTCCGTTGTACAAAGAGGCACGGGAGAAAGTATAATATCAAATATAACAATATATAACATATATTTTCCAAATAATATATCCCAACACAGAAAAACAATATGATACCGTTAGAAAACCGTAATCCGGGAACGTACTTATTTGGGCAATTAACGCTTAGTTATGAAACCAAAGCAGTAGCAATTGCTTTCATAACCTGCATTTCACTTATATAATCTAAAAGAGTTAATAATTACACACAATGAAATATTAATTTTGTTTCATCCACTATCAACCAAATCAATATAAACAACAATCACTTGCAATCACAACATACAACCACCATATGAAGCAAATAAAATCAACCATTCATGGCAAACAAACAAATAGTTGTTTGGGTTTAAAAACTATAAATCGTACAGAATGGAGAGTTAACTATTAAGTGCACCATTTACTCAATAGTTTTAGATGAAACTAAATAGATTATTCATACATCCAAACAAATTTAAAGTATCCTTACCCAAACATCCATAAACCAAAACAAAAAATAAATCCAAACAATAAATTAAGTTATTTCTTATTAATTTCATTTCATACATTTGTTGTTTGATTTCCTTTTTATCCATATACTGATTTATATTTTTATTTTACATTCACTTCTTACAACTTTTTACTTCTATTCATTGGTTCAATATTTAGTTCCATTTATTACTTACAAATCTTATTTCATTTATTAATGCCATCATTTATTAATTATTACATAATTTCATTTATTAATATTCATTTATTCATATTATTCATGTTTAATTCAATTTCTTTGCATATTAATTCATTTACTAAGGTTTATAATCATTTATTTATAATAGTTACCTTTCTATTATATTAAATCAGTAATATTTCAATAGTACTTAAGTTTATAACAACTACAACAAATAAATCCTTATCTATTAAAGAATGTATTGAATACATTCATTACTTTTAGGTTTACTTGTAAAATTTTCCATTACACTTTCTTGTTAACATCTCAACTTTTATAATCGGTAAGTTATATATATGGTTTTAAGGATGTAATCGAAAGTTATACAAGTTTGTTCTATTTCAAATTTAATCAATTTAATGTTCAATAGTAATATCCTTTGTCTTATAGGTTACACATTTCAAATTTCTTTTAATTTCATTCATAACCTAGCAATAATCTCTTATTTTAATTAAAGTCTCCAATTATTAAATAGTTACATTCCATTTCACTACAACAACTGAAACTATTAATCAACGGAAACTTAAGAACTAGATACCGGGTTAAATTTTAAATAGTTTTAAAATAATAGATAAATATATACTTACAACTTATAAATCCAATTATACTTAAAACAACTTAAAATTTATATTTGTTTATAAAAATAATTCTGTAGTAGAACTACTACAGCGCCCTTCCCACTTCGAAACTCGAAAATGAATGTCGATGATGCATGCACTCATGACCGAAATTAATTTCCAACGATAGAGAGGGGAGTACAGAATTTATTCCTTTCAAAATTTCTTTAAAATAATTCTTTCAAATCATATTGAAATATTTATATCAGAAAATACTTCTAAAAATATTATTACTATAATCCAAAAATCATTCGAAAGAAATATTCAAAACCCCAGAACTTAAGTTCTAAAATTTCCAATTTCAGTTACTTTTATTTTATTTTCGATCTTATTTCAACTATTATTTATAAATTTCATTACCTAACAACTAATACATTACAACCAAATATAATCTTTATAAAAATTTATTTTATATATAGAAAATATAATAGGAATAATTATTTCATTCACTTATATTCAAAAACAAATATTGTGTCAGTCTGTCCTATTAAGTGTTTAGAAATCCCTATTAATGCCATAGCATCCTATGCACCAACCAGAATTTATAAATACAAAACGGAACAAATTAGCACAATATAAAACCTTTTATAACACTAACAAATACGCTATCTCATATATATACTCTCAGCGACTTATCATGGGGTATTACTATCCTATTGATAAAGAGTCAGACCCCACAAAGCTAAGGTTTATCCCTAAACCAAAGCTTTGATACCAGATGTAACGGGTCGCGCTAATGGGGTAACGCCCACCATAGCATACATTGGTACCTGTGTTCTGCCTTTACGGTCAACCTCTCGACTGCACAACCAACCACCATGGGGACATGTAGGAGTAAGAGTCAACCATTCGCTATCAAACCAGGAAGAGATAACCTCCTATCATGCTGCACCCTCCAAGTGCAATGGCAGACACACATGTCGGACTTAAACCATACAGAAGGGCGGTGTAACAACCCGATTTTTTTTAGGGATACTAAATTGGGAAATAACTAATAAATTGATAATTAATCTGTTAATAATAACAAACAATTAAATATTTAGGGATAAATAAATAAATAAAAATAAAATAATAATAAATGAAAACAAAAGAAAATAAAATGGAAATTTAATATTAATAGCGTTGAGAGGAAAATAAATGGTAACAAATTCATTTACTTTTATTTGGAGTTATAAATTATGTCTTTTTAGTGGCAGTGTAATTTATTTTAATAAATGAACCATTTTATTAACCTAAACTATTTGGAAAGTTAAACATTGAGAATGTTATGTTTTTTCTGTGAAAGAATGGTAACTAATAACATGAGATAAAATGTGTTTTATGTATGAAAAGTTTAGATAAGAATTTTTTTAATGTTGATTTACAATTAGGTAAAAAAAGAAGGAAAAGTAAATACTAATAATAATGATAACAACAACAATAAATTTTAATATCATTTTCATTATGTCATGTATGGAAGATCTAGAAATTGAATAAATTAATGTTACGCAAAAAAAAAGATCTAGAATAAGGACAAAATAAAATGAACACGTTGAATTCAAAAATAAATAAATAAGTAAAACAAGGGGTTAATTGGTAGAACATTCTAGAGGATGGGCTTTATAATAAAAATATCATTCCCTCCACTCAATTTCTTTACTATACGTACAGAAACAGAAAGAAGAAAAAAAGGAGAGAAAGAGAAAACCCTAATTTCTAATCCCTTCATCCTAAAATTACCTACAATCAAATCTAAAAGATAGATTCTCAATTTCTAAGTGTAAGTATCCCTATATTCCTTTAGCATCCTTCTTTTTCAGTGAATAACAATTTAGAGTTCTTGATTTTGTTAGCAATTGAAAGGTGAAAGGCAAACAATCGAAGGCAAACTTACCTAGAGCTTGAAGATTTCTTTTTGAAAATTTAGGTGAGCGAAGTTATAATCATGTTTTATTTTATTTCATTTTTCATTTATGCATGCAAATATAGGGTGACATTCTTGGATTATTGTTGTTTGCTCATTTCCTAAATCATTTGTTCTTGATTGAACTATTGGACTGGAAAAAAAAGAATGAAAGTCAATGCATAAAATCAAAATGCATGCATGGTGTTTGTTTATTTGCCACACTGAGTTGCAGCTTTCTCCTCTTTGAAAAAAAAGAATGTTTTCGGAACTGCTAAACCCCAGCACAGCTCAGGGCGGGACTGTGCCGACCAGACAGAGCTGCTCTGTGCGACCCAAGTGGAGCTGCAGGTGCAGCCCAAACGGGTTGCCGTATGCAGCCCAGGCCAGCTGCACAAAAGCAGCTTAGCTCAGGGTGCACAGGTGCAGCCCAGCCGGCTGCATGTGCAGCCCCTGCGGGCTGCACTGAGCAGCCGAGCTCGGGCTGCACAGGTGCAGCCTCGGCGGGTTGCAGGTGCAGCCCCAGCGGGCTGCACGGATGGCCTGGGCTGCACTGTGCAGCCTAGCTCGGGCTGCACTGGTGCAGCCCAGCCCTTGGCGGGTTGCAAGTGCAGTCCAGCTCGGGCTGCATGGCAGCCTAGGTGGGCTGTAATCCAGCCCAGCCCAGGACTGCAAATGCAGCCCAGCTCAGGGCTGCACTATGGAGCCCGGGTAGGCTGCATTTGCAGCCCTTAGGGCTGCACCATTCAGCCTAGATTTGACCAAGCTGCATTGTGCAGCCTTGGTCAGGAAAAAAATTTGAAATGTTAAATTAAATTATTTTGGTTAAAAATAAAATAATAATAAAAAATATATATTATCAATCAGTACGTGTTAGAAAAAAAACATTTTATATAGAATTTTGATTGCGTTTTTGCATACTAAAAATTGTGTTGTTTAGTTTTTTTAAATTAAATTAATTTTTATTAATTTTTATCTAACTTAACGAATTTTTAATAATTTTAATCCAATAAATTAGGTTTTTGTGTTTCGCCTTGATACATAAGTATTATGCGGTACTTGTGTATTAATGTGAAACGGAGATGTAATTTTTTTTATATGCATAATTGTTTTGCTAAATTTTGTTTGCTTTTTGAATATTATACTGGGTTTATCAAAGGTTTTTTTGAAGATGTTGTCGCCATTGACTTTTTTAGAAGTGTTTTGAAATTACATACACTTTTGATTTTTGGGTCGGGATAGATTGGACTCTGTTGTACCAATGGGACCAAACTCCATTTTGGCCGACGTGATTCGGGATCGCTACCTGAATCGGTGGTATATCACATGCTCTTTTACCATCATAGGTCAATGGTCTGCTACACAGGGCTAATCTTATTTTTGATCGGGATCTCTGATCGGCGGGTCACGAACTATGATGGATGGAGGCGTGGTGGTCCTACGTGTAGATCCGTGAACGGTTATCTTACGGCCTTTGCCTTAGGCCGTCTTGGTTACCCTGGGTTGATCGTCAGGTGTATTATGGCGTTATGAGGAGGTTACGGTGTTGATGTCTCTACACGTGCTCGAGCTCTACCACTGTGATTTTACAATACTAGCGTCTTTTTATTTGGTATATTTTATGAGTCATGTTATATTTATCCCATAATTCCTATAATGCAATTTTCTTTATCTTATGATTTTGGAAAATGTTAAAGTTGATTTTGAAAACGCAGTATCTTTGGAGAACGTGTGCATGAACTTATTCATTGTGTTACATATGATAATTGGGTTGGTATCGTATTGGGTTACGAACGATATCTTTGGCCTAAAACCATTGTTTGATTAAATGAATTGTTTATGAAACCAAATTTGCATTTTGGTTCACACACATATATGCCTCATGTTGGTTTACACATGCCGCGCTTTCTTTTCCTTTTTGTTGATTGAGAGAATTATTGTTCATAGATCTTACTTCACTCACACTCGAAATAGTCTGACCCGTGTGATTTGTTTTATAATCCTCGGGTCAGTCTGAGGATTGTAGTTGCAGGTTAGGTTGCGTGGACTGTAGTAGCATTCATATTATTTTACACGTTTTGGGGTTTCGGACTTTACGGCTTGGACATAGGAGTAGTTAATATATGTATTATGGTATGTATGTTATTATGTATTTTGAAAGTGATATGTACTATGGACTATGTATCGTGGACATTACTATTATGATATGTATTATGCATTATGTTGTTGTTGTGCTAAACTATACATTCTATTATATTATGTATTATGTAACCTGGAAAAAAATTATCTTGTACTATTGCTTTGAACCAACACTGCGCACGAATGGTAAGTAGAAGAAGAAAAAAGTCATAAAATTTCTCATGCCAGTGTTAGTTCAAGGGAATGAGTACAACATTTAGCCCTATTGAATCCCATTTTCTATGCTTTCTGACAGTAATACTTTGTATTGCTCTTGGTTTGCATGGATATAGGGGCCGGGCGTTACATTTTTGGTATTAGAGCCAAGTTAATAATAGTATAGGATATATTTAGAATATAAGTTAGCACAAAGCAGCAGAAACATTGTACATGTCTATATACCATAAGTATCGCTCCCATAATATAATAATAGTCATACATGCCTAAATCAAAACCCCAAATCTTTGATCGTTTTAGTATGATAGTTATTTTAATTCTAGCTTAACAACATTTCTCACTATGCAGAGTAGTGAGAAAGATGGCTGGAAGACCTCCCCGTTTGACCATGGAGCAGTGGTTAGAGTTGATGCGGAACATGCCACAGGCCGCACCCGCTCCTAATGCTGCTCCTAGAGTTGATTTCGCTCGTATGTGTAAGGACTTTGTGAGCCTTGAAGGGAAGCCCTTTCAAGTAAATGAAGGTGTAGTTGGAGTTCAGGCTTGGTTGAAGACTTGCGAACGAGTCTTTGGGCATATGGGTGTGACGGACCGCCAGAAGGTCCAGATTGCTTCCAGCTTCCTCTAAGATGGTGCATCTAACTGGTTCGATGAGGTTAGTGCTGAGATAGGCAAGGAGGAGCTAACATGGAAAATATTTAGGGAACGATTTGAGTTAAGATTCATTCCAGAGGTAGAGAAGGCCATCCTCGCTCGTAGATTTATTGAGATGAAGCAGAGAGATATGACAGTTCAGGAGTACGTCAATACCTTCAACTCACTCTCTATGTATGGCCCCGATTTGGTCAACACTCCCTTCAAAAAGAACCAAAAATTTGTGGATGGTCTACGTAGGAAGCTGAAGGAACAACTTTTGACTCAGCTTCACTCCACTTTTGATGAGATTGTTCATTTGGCCATGAGGTATGAAGACCTGTATAGGGAAAGAGATGATGATGCACCACCGAACCAACAAAGATTTGTGCCTAAGAGGAAAGCTCCATTCATCCCTAAGAAGAAGCAAAATCCTCAGAAGAAGCAAAAGAAAGGTCAAGCTTCGAGCTCCCAGAAGCAAGATAAAAGTGGAGTGAAACACTATAAGTGTGGAGTAAAGGGTCATTTTGCTAATAATTTCCCCCCAGAGGCAGTGCTATGAGTGTCACCAGACTGGTCATTTGAAGAACAACTGTCCATAGCTTATGAAGAAGAAGCAAGCAGCAAAGCTGAATGTGATGGAAGGAGATCCAGGCCCGAGTCAGACGAAGGGAAAGCAGGTGGCAGTCATGGAAGGTAAGATTCCTTTTAGAGATACTTTTATTCGTATACTCTTTGACACCCGTGCCTCCCATTCTTTAATATCTAAGGAATTAGTTGATAGATATGATTTGGAAGTTGTATACCTCGTGACATCTCTGAGGGTTGCGAATCCCATTGGTGGGTCCACAACACTTGGAATGTTGTGTAAAGGCTTTGAGCTTTCCTTTTGCAGACTCTCTTTTCTCTGTGATTTTCATGTATTTGAGTGCCTTGGATTTGATATTATCTTGGGGATGGACTGGTTGGATCGTTATTGTGCACAGCTTTCCTGCTCAGACAGAGCTGTTACTTTGAAGCATCCATCCTATAAAGGGCTTGTTAATATGACTCTGGATATACTGAGCTCTGATGCTTATTTCTTTATTTTCCATGGAGTCATGAGAGCAAGATGAGATAGCCAGAGTAATAATTGTCAGAGATTTTGGTGATATATTTGAGCCAGTTACAGGCTTACCACCAAAGAGAGCCATTGTGTTCCGCATAGATCTAATCCCTGGAGCAAAACCAGTCAGTCGACCACCTACTCGTATGCCTCGAGTTAAGATGGAGGAACTTCGTAAGCAGTTGACTGAATTGGAAGGGAAGTAGTTTATCCGATCTAGTAGCTCTCCTTGGGGAGCCGCTTCTGTATTTGTAAAGAAGGCAGATGGCTCTCTTCGTTTATGCATTGACTACAGGAAGCATAATGGGCTGACCATAAAGAATAAGTATCCATTACCTCGTATTGATGATCTTTTTGATCATTTGAGCGAAGAAAAGGTCTTTTCCCAGTTGGACTTAGCCACCGGATTCCATCAATTGAAAGTAGCGGAAGATAACATTCCTCTTACTGCTTTTCGCACTCGTTATGGTTCATACGAATGACTAGTTATGCCATTTAGGCTTACGAATTCTCCTGCATACTTTGTAGACCTGATGAATAGAATATTCAGAAGCTATCTTGACAAATTTGTCATGGTCTTTATTGATGACATCCTAGTGTATTCCAAGTCTGAGCAAGAGCATGAAAGGCATTTAAGGATGGTTTTGGAGACCTTAAGGGAACATAAGCTAAAAGCTAAGTTCTCCAAGTGCCACTTTTGGCAGAAGGAGGTAAAGTTTTTGGGCCATATAGTCTCCGAAGCCAGTCTGCCAGTGGATCCTTCTAAGATTGAGGCCATACAGAATTGGAAGAGACCAGAATCTGTTACCGAGATACGGAGCTTCTTGGGACTAGCTGGTTACTACCGATGTTTTATTAAAGGTTTCTCCAAGATTGTGACTCCTTTGACGAGGCTGACGAGGAAAGGAGTCAAGTATGAGTGGACAGATTAATGTGAAGAAGCTTTCTCAAAGTTGGAGATGCTCTCCAACGCTCCAGCTTTGGTGATTCCAGAGGGTAATCAGGATCTTGTGGTCTATACTGATGCTAGTGGTTTTGGCCTTGGAGCAGTACTGATGCAGAAAGGATGGGTTGTAGCTTATGCATCCAGGCAATTGAGGCCCAATGAGATTCGGTATGTTGTTCATAATTTGGAGCTAGCCGTCGTGGTTTTTGCTTTGAAGTTGTGGCGAACTATCTTATGGGTGAGCGATTTGTTCTCTATACAGAACATAAGTCCTTCAAATATCTATTTTCCCAGAAGGAACTGAACATGTACCAACAAAGGTGGTTGGAATTTTTGGTAGCCTATGATTTTGATATTCAGTATACTCCTGGGAAAGGAAACCATGTTGCGGATGGCCTCAGCCGTAAATACCAGGCAGTTGTATCGATGATGATGGTTGAATGGTGTGACTCAGAGGTGTTAGCTTCTAGTGGGATTCGTTACAGTATGCCTACTCATAGCTCAGTGAGTATGTTAGCTGGCTTAGTTGTGAGACCAAGTCTTATGGACAGTATTTCTCTTGCTCAGAAGGAAGATTCGGTTGGTTTAGATCGTATTCATCAGTTGAAGAATGGAGAGGAAGCTGATGATCTGAAAGGTTTTGAGATGGATGCTCTTGGTTGTTTGAGGAAGAAGGGTAGAATGTTTGTACCGAATGTTGCAGGGCTTAGACAAGAGGTGATGAACGACTGCCATTGTTCGCGATACACTATTCACCCAGGTGGCAGCAAAATGTACATGGACATGAAGCGCCTATATTACTGGGAAGGAATGAAGCGTGATATAGGTGAATATGTTAAAAATTGCATTACTTGATAATTGGTGAAATGCGAGCACCAAAAGCCTAGTGGTCTTCTTCAGCCCTTGGAGATTCCATTATGGAAATGGGATCAGGTATAAGTGAATTTTGATTTTATAACGGTTCACTTATATAAACCCTTTAATGTGATCCAATTAGTCTTCCATTAATACTTTATTTAGGTATCAATGGATTTCATTGATGCCTTGCCTAGATCGAAGCAAGGCATGATAGCATATGGGTAGTGGTGGATCGTTTGACGAAATCTGCCAATTTTATCCCTCTCAAGGCAAAGAGGACTGCATCTTATTTGGCGAAGTTGTATGTGAAGGAAGTTATTCGTCTCCATGGTGTACCTAGCGCTATAGTTTGTGACAGAGATCCATTATTTACAAGTTGATTTCGGAGGAGCTTACAAGCAGCTTTGGGGACGAAGTTGAATATTAGCTCAGCCTATCATCCCCAGTCCGATGGACAAACTGAGCGAGTTAACAAGATATTGGAGGATTTGTTGCGATCTTATATTCTGGATTTTGGAGGGTCCTGGGAGGACCACCTGTATTTGGTAGAGTTTTCATATAATAACAGCTTTCAGTCCAGTATAGTAATGGCTCCTTTTGAAGCACTTCATGGAAGACCATGTAGATCTCCTACATGTTGGCTTGAGACTGGAGATAAGTTAGTTTTTGGTCCCGTCAATGTACGAGAAGCTTCAGAAAAGGTAGAGATAATTAGGAGGAGGATGAAAGAAGCACAAGATAGACAAAAGCTCTATGCAGATAAAAGAAGTAAGGACTTGGAGTTTAGCGTTGACGATCATGTGTTTGTGAAGGTTACTCCTTTAAAAGGGTAATGAGGTTCAGCAAGACTGGTAAGCTTGCTCTTATATTTATTGGGCCTTATCCTATTGTGGAGCGGATTAGGAAGCTTGCCTATAGAGTTGCTCTACCTGAACACTTATCGAGTGTGCACAACGTCTTTCATGTATCACACTTGAGAAAGTGTTTGAGGGATTCTGAGGAGGTGATAGAGCCAAAGCAGTTGCAACAGCTTGGGATCGCTCTTAATATGACATATACTCGAGAGCCTATTCGTATGATTGCCTCTGAGATGAAGAAGTTGCGTAGTAAGGTGGTTCCTCTAGTCAAAGTGCAATGGTTGACTAATATGAAGGATGACACCTGGGAAACACAAGAGTCGATGCAGAGGCATTATCCTGAATTGTTTGGCGCTCGAGTAAGGTATGTCTTATTTTATTTGAAATTTTAATCAACTAATAAAGTTACAGATATCTCCCTTACGTATAAATTGCGAGGACGCAATTTTTGTAAGTGGAAAAGTATGTAACAACTCAATTGTTTTAGGGATACTAAATTGGGAATCAACTAATAAATTGATAATTAATCTGTTAGTAATAAAAAACAAATAAATATTTAGGGTAAAATAAATAAATAATAATAAAATAATAATAAATGAAAACAAAAGAAAATAAAATGGAAATTTAATATTAATAGCGTTGAGAGGAAAATAGACGGCAACAAATTCATTTGCTTTTATTTGGAGTTATAAATTATGTCTTTTTAGTGGTAGTGTAATTTATTTTAATAAATAAACCATTTTATTAAGCTAAACTATTTGGAAATTTAAACGTTGAGAATGTTATTTTTTTCTATGAAAGAATGGTAATTAATAAGATGAGATAAAATGCGTTTTATGCATGAAAAGTTTAGATAAGAATTCTTTTATGTTGATTTACAATTAGGTAAAAAAAAGGAAAAGAAAATAATAATAATAATAATAATAATAATAAATATTAATATCATTTTCATTATGTCATGTAGGAAAGATCTAGAAATTGAATAAAATAATGTTAAGCAAAAGAAAGATATAGAATAAGGACAAAATAAAATGAATACTTTGAATTAAAAAATACATAAATAAGTAAAACAGGGGTTAATTGGTAGAACATTCTAGAGGATGGGCTTTATAATAAAAATATCATTCCCTCTCCTCAATTTCTTTACTGTACGTACAGAAACAGAAAGAAGAAAAAAAGGAGAGAAAGAGGAAAACCTAATTTCTAATCCCTTCATCCAAAACTTACCTACAATCAAATCTAAAAGATAGATTCCCAATTTCTAAGTGTAAGTATCCCTATAATCCATAAGCATCCTTCTTTTTCAGTGAATAACAATTTAGGATTTTTGATTTTGTTAGCAATTGAAAGGTGAAAGGCAAACAATCGAAGGCAAACTTACCTAGAGCTTGAAGATTGGTTTTTGAAGATTTAGGTGAATGAAGTTATATTCATGTTTTGTTTTGTTTTATTTTTCATATATGCATGCAAATATAGGGTGAAATTCTTGGATTATTGTTGTTTGCTCATTCTCTAAATCATGTGTTGTTGATTGAATTATTGGATTGAAAAAAAAGAATGAAAATCACTGCATAAAATCAAAATGCATGCATGGTGTTTGTTTATTTGCCACAATAAGTTGCAGCTTTCTCTTCTTTGAAAAAAAGAATGTTTTTGGAACTGCAAAACCCCAGCACAGCTTAGGACGGGACTGTGCCTCCCAGACAGAACTGCACTGTGCAACCCAAGCGGAGCTGCAGGTGCAGCCTAGACGGGCTGCCCTATGCAGACCAGGCCGACTGCACAAAAGCAGCCCAGCTCGGGTTGCACAAGTGCAGCCCCTGCGGGCCGCACTGTGCAGCGGAGCTCGGGCTGCGCAGGTGCAACCTAGATGGGCTGCACATGTGCAGCCCCGACAAGCGGCATGTGCAGCCCCTACGGGCTGAATAGGTGCAGCCCAAGAGGGCTGCACAGGTGGCCTTGGCTGCACTGTGCGGCCCAGCCCTTGGCGGGCTGCAAGTGCAATCCAGCTCGGACTGCATGCGCAGCCCAGGTGGGCTGGAATCCAGCCTACCCCAGGACTGCAAGTGCATGCCAGCTCAGGGCTGTACTATGCAGCCCAGGAAGGCCGCATTTGCAGCCCTTAGGGCTGCACCATGCAGCCCAGATTTGACCAGGCTGCACTGTGCAGCCTTGGTCAGGAAAAAATATATTTAAAATGTTAAATTAAATTATTTTGGTTAAAAATAAAAAATAATAATAAAAAATATATATTACCAATCAATACGTGTTAGAAAAAAAAATTATTCAGAATTTTGATTGCGTTTTTGCATACTAAAACATATGTTGTTTAGTTTTTTTTTATATTAAATTAATTTTTATTAATTTTTATCTAACTTAACGAATTTTTAATAATTTTAATCCAATAAATTTGGTTTTTGTGTTTCGCCTTGATACATAAGTATTATGGCGTACTTGTGTATTAATGCAAAACATAGATGTAATTATTTTCTTTTATATGCATAATTGTTTTACTAAATTTTATATTCTTTTTGAATACTATACTGGGTGTATCAAAGGTTTTTTGGTAGATGTTGTCGCCATTGACTTTTTTAGAAGTGTTTTGAAATTACAAACACTTTTGATTTTTGGGTCGGGATAGATTGGACTCTGTTGTACCAATGAGCCCAAACTCCATCTTGGCCGACCTGATTCAGGATCGCCACTTGCATCGGTGGTACATCACATGCCCTTTTACCACCAAAGGTCAAAGGTCTGCTACATAGGGCTAATCTTATTTTTGATCGGGATCTCCGATCGGCGGGTCACGGACTATGATGGATCGAGGCGTGAGGGTCCCACGTGTAGATCCGTGAACGAGTAGCATACGGCATTTGCCTTAGGCCGTCTTGGTTATCCTAGGTTGATCGCCGGGTGTATTATAGCGTTATGAGTAGGTTACGGTGTTGATGTCTCCGCGCGTGCTCGAGCTCTATCACTGTGATTTTACAATACTAGCATCTATTTATTTGGTATATTTTATGAGTCATGTTATATTTATCCCATAATTCCCATAATGCAATTTTCTTTATCTTATGATTTTGGAAAATATTAAAGTTGATTTTAACCAGTATCTTTGGAGAATGTGTGTATGAACTTATTCATTGTGTTACATATGATAATTGGGTTGGTATCATATTGGGTTACATACGATATCTTTGGCCTACAACCATTGTTTGATTAAATGAATTGTTTATGAAACCAAATTTGCATGTTGGTTCACACACACATATATGCCTCATGTTGGTTTATACATGCGGCGCTTTTTTTCCTTTTTGTTGATTGAGACAATTATTGTTCATAGATCTTACTTCGCTCACACTAGAAATAGTCTGACCCGTGTGATTTTTTTATAATCCTCGGGTCAGTCTGAGGATTGTGGTTGCAGGTTAGGTTGCGTGGATTGTATCAACATTCATATTATTTTCCACGTTTTGGGGTTTTGGACTTTACATCTTGGACTTAGGAGTAGTTAATATATGTATTATGGTATGTATGTTATTATGTATTTTGGAAGTGATATGTACTATGGACTATGTATCGTGGACATTACTATTATGATATGTATTATGCATTATGCTGTTGTTGTGCTGAACTATACATTCTATTATATTCTGTACTATGTAACCTGGAATTTTTTTAATCTTGTACCATTTCTTTGAACCAACACTGCGCACGAATGGTAAGTAGAAGAAAAAAAGTCATAAAATTTCTCGTGCCAGTGTTAGTTCAAGGGAATGAGTACAACATCTAGCTCTATCGAGTCTCATTCTCCGTGCTTTCCGACAGTAATACTTAGTATTGTTGGCATGGGTATAGGGGCCGGGCGTTAAAGGCAGATTGTTATATGGTAAATAAGAAAAAGCAGAGAAAGAAAAAGAACAAAATAGAATCTTGCAGCGGAACGATAAAATATAATAATCAGATGTACAGTTCATGAAGCTGTTTTACAAAATATTCGATTATACTTATACAATACATTCAGAGTTATACATGCCAGAGAACAATAAATAATGCAGCGGAACAATATGAATGTAGTGGAATACTATAATAAATAATAATAATAAATCTTCATCTTCGTCCTCCAGAATACGGTCTTCCAAATCCTGAAATGCTCAGGCTGACCCGAGCGAATTGAAAAGACAAAACACTCGAGTCAGAACTAAAAGATCTTATGTAAGTTAAATCAACGGTAAAAATATGAGTGTAAACGGCATCGGAGATGTTTAGGGATTTGACATCTCCTATCCAGTGTCTAACGTGAGTGCAACAACTTAAGAGATGCTCGGGATTCACATCTCCTAAGGATCCGTTAAACTATTTACTATGTAGTAATATTTTGCTATTATAATAATGTCTATAGTAAAATAAACTTACTTTTAACTAGCGTTAAGGCTTTACATTTTCCACCTTAACACATAATAGTCCCAGTAGTCCATCCTGTATCATGGTTCCTCCTGATCGGGAAGCCACCAGAGGATACCACACGGGCTACGGGAGAAAACCAAACTCGTACAAGGCACGCTAGGGTAGGTGACATGGAACAACTAGGAAAAGCCATGGTAGATATACCAATTACGCTTCCAGGTCGGTGGTAACGCGTAGCGCGCAGCTACCGCCCACCTCGAACCACACACTCAAATAAAAAAAATCAAAAGTAGCCACCGAACCAATCCAAAAGTCAGAGTATAATATCGAAGAGATGCGTCTGATCAAAGAGGCAACCTCATTAGCCCGTCAATCGCTCCTATTTTAGCCACCTTATGCCAACTCATGAGAGTCGGGTCCACTTATATACCTCAAAGGAACGCCACCACCATCCTACTTCATTGTGGAATCTCCACCGCTTACACAGTTGTAAAAGTGGTTTTCGGAGTTGGCATAGAGTATGACAACTTCCAATCCCGGTCTCTTTAACAACCAAACGTTATTATAACACCGCGGTCTTTTCAAAATAGTTTATATTTTTAAAACCAAAATACAATATCCATTTCAAAACCATATAAATACATATCATTTTCGTTTCAAAAACACATCAATATAATATCATTTTATTTCGAATATATCCTTTCTAAAATCATAGCACTTTCAAAATAATAATATTTCGAAACCAAACGCTTGAAATATAACCTTTCAAAACATAATACTTTGAATTTTATAGCTTCAAAACCATAACTTCCAAAACTTAAATAGTTTGGATATTCAAATAGTATATAAAATAAAATAGTTTGAATTTAAATCCATTTATACAGTAAAATAGTTTCCTTGACTTCACAATTTTATTCACTTTATATTAAATCTCAGTTCATAACTTTCAACTCACTTTCAGTTTCAATAAACCATTTCAATTTCAATATATTTCAAACTTTGAGTTTTAAACACTTTCATAACTAAGGTTGATAATTACGATTCAATAATTCAATGTTCTATTATTTAGTTTTGAAATATTTGCATAATAAATCCATTATCATTTAAATAAAACTCAAATTAAAAATTACTAAATATTTCCTTCAATTTATTTATACTTGAAATATTCGTTTAATTCATTTTGATCAAAAATCCAGTTATAAATATCCTACCTTTTAAAATTTCAAGTTTAATAAATTTTACATCAACTTATGGAGTATAATTCTTAAATAAGCTCAATTTCAAATAAATTTCAAATTTGCCTTCCAATCTTAATTTATTTACATCATTATAACCTCTATATTAAAGTATGATTTAAATACTTAACCATATTTTATTTTAATAAAATCAAACTCGATTATTAAACTTACTATTATTAAACAAATTTATACACAGCTTAAATACATGAATTTAACTATATATAAATATTTTTTATATAATATAAAAAAAATCAATATTTATTAAACCGTATAATTCTATCCAAAACCATAGAGATCATTTTCAAAATATTTATATACATAGACTAACGGTGTCTATATATAAATTTTCTATCCTATGGTCAAGTGATACAGATATTTATCATTTCAATCCGTAATATAAAATAAAAATACGGTTATATATCATTTCAAACCGCAATCCCAAATGAAATAAAAATGCATAACAACTTGTAGTTTATAACAATATGTTAATGTGAAAATCAGACGCTAACACCTCGGTGTAGATTGAATTTGAGTGAAAGCACCACCCGTGTACACGGGAACTACAGACAAGTAGAGAAATCGCAGAAAAAGCGGAAAAGACAACAGTTTTTATATTGGTTCGGCTTAGGGTAAGCCTACGTCCACTTTCAATCTCTTTATTACTGAATTTGGTTACAACTTTACAACAATCTTCAATTACAACACACTTCAGACCATTAGATCAAACTTTGACGAAGAATAATCTTCCGAATTCATGTTGAATGATGTAGATTTTCTCTTGAGGATGTAGTAGAGTCCTTGGTGTTTGGAGTACTTGAAGTGTTGAGTGAGTCGAGAATCCAGCAGGGTATCAGTGCTTGAAATGATCGGCCAAAAGTCCATTGCTAGTTGGAGTTAGGGCTGCATTTATAGGGAACACTTCTGGGCAGAATTTTATCACCAAGTGCTAGGTCGCATACGACCTAAGGTGGGTCGTAGGTCATAGGTCGGCGACGACCTAAGAGATGGGATCTGACTTATCTTGATTGCATTTGGTTCTCTTCTGAGCAAATCAATAGGTCGCGTGCGACCTATCATAGGTCGTGAGTCAAATGAGATTTAGGTTGCTGAGACCACTTCGCTCTTAGGTCGGTAGGCTGTGGCATTGCTTAGGTCGCATATGCCTGAAGTCGTTAGGTCACTTTTCCACTTAGGTCGGCAGGCAGTTAGGTCGCTAGAACCTTTCCATAGCTAGGTCGTTTGCCTGTTAGGTCGTAGCCTGTTAACTCGTTAGGTCGCTCCATCCTTTAGGTCGCTCTGGCCTTTAGGTCGCTAGGTCGGTGCACTTCATAGGTCGCTGAAGAACCGAAGCACTAGGTCGCCAAATATCTTAGGTCGCTGCTGTAGTTAGGTCGCTAGGTCGCTTGAGACTTTAGATCGTTAGGTCGCTGAGTGTGTTAGGTCGCTAGGTCGCTGAGTGTGTTAGGTCGCTAGGTCGCTTGAGACTTTAGGTCGTTAGGTCGCGTAAGTCTTAGGTCGCTTCAGAAATAGGAGTTAACACTTGCCCCTCGAAGTATAGGCCTATGCCATAGGTCATGTACTTCGATCTGACTTAGCTAGGTCGTGAGCGACCTAAAACTTATATTAAGTTGCGTGCCTATTCGTCTTCCCCTTTTTGTCCCATATAAATTTGCTAGGTCGCGAACTCCTCCTCACTCTACTGCTCCAATCTCCCACCGCCATTGACGAATTCTCAAGCTTCCAAAAGGAAATTCAACTCGTTCGGTCACCGATTCATCTTTACCATTATATCTCGTAAGTGAATCTGATCTCCATCCCACCATGATCACCATTGAATTATGAATCCCCATTTTCCGATCGTAATTCAATTCCTCGCGTCGTGCTTCGTCTTGAGTGACTGTTATAGTCGACTGTTGATTGTCATTTGACTGATTTAGGAAGGCACGAAGACGCGTTGAATCTATGATGGATCGGGGTTGTTTTGCATTGTTTTTGAAGTGATCAGGTGGCATGAAGGGATGGTGTTCATGAGGAGGATGATGAATTTCTATGTGTAGTTGGTAATGGGTTATCGGGTTGCAGTTTGGCGAGATGGATTGCGTGAGGAGGAAGCTAGCGATTTAGCAGATCTGAGCGACTTAAAAACCTCTGCGACCTAAGAAACCTGGCCGACCTAACAAACTCTCACGACCTAAGGATCCTTCGAATCTGCGACTTAACTTTTAGGTCGCGCTGGGATTTAAACGACCTAGGACTTAACAAATTTGCACATGAATTCCAAGCAGGATGACTTAACAAATGAGCGACCTAATCTTCTTCTTTTTTGTGGCATAAGCTGTAGGTCGCGGTCGAGTTCGGACTAATGAATTGCCTTGAACCTTTTAACTTACACAGTGCGACCTAAAGAAGCTCCGCCTATGCTAGGTCGCTGGACGACCTAAGACTTTGTCAAATTATGAGAAGGCTTGGCTGAATTGTTTGAACTTGAATTTTGTTGTACATCTTTGCAGATTATTTTAACTTTTAAAGCTGTCAACCTATTAAATACAACATTTGCAGAAAAATGGGATGAATATACTGCCATTGACCGCCCACATCGAATGACAGATTATTCGACAAAGAATAATCAACTTAAATGAACTGTGTGAACGAAATGCTGCGAACTAAAGAATTCAAGTGAAGTATTAAAGCAAAACTAAAATATCCAATTAAAGACGATTCATTTGCATTAACACTACACTTGAATTTTATATTAACAAGTCCTGAAATCTCATAATCGACGAATTGTCAACTAGCTTAATTTCAGTTATGCTTGCTTTCTGTTTTTGTTAGTTTTGCACAACACTTCACACTTTTTAGGAAACGTGCACATTCTTATTTGAATGTCTAGTTCCTTGTATAGAATGACTTCTCAACAAGGAGAAACAGAATCGGCTGAAGAGACTTTCCCAATTGCTACTCCATCGGTTAATCCTCCAGAGAGAGTTTCAACCACACTAACATACAAAGTTTTCCGCCAACTGTGCGCTCTGTTTGGCATTGCTGAAGCAGATGCCATTCTTCCTGAGAGAAGCGATACTGCCGATATACCACCTCATGGTTTTGTAGCAGTTAATCGTCAAATGTGCACGAGTGGAGCTATCCCTCCTTTTAACGACTTTCTTCAACGGCTTCTACTTCGACTAGCTATCTCCCCCTTCCAGCTACACCCCAATGGCTATGCTACTCTGATGGGGTTATGTGTGCTATTCGGAAGGACGCTGGATCGCCTTCCGAGTTTTGATGAAGTTTGCTATTTGTGCACATTTGCCAAAAATAAAGATCATCCTTCCATCATTCTTGTAAGAAGCGCTAGGAACCATAAACTAATAATCGGCCTTCCCGAAAGTTCTCAAGGTTTTCTAAGCCAATTTTTCTTCGTTCGCTGTCCTCCGGGATTCTATGCTACCTGGAGAGTAGGAAGTAAGAGCATTCATCTTTGTTCCTGATGTTTTTCTCTGAGCTTTTCATAGCCTGAGTTGTCAAATGTTAACTTCGCCTTTTACTTTTCAGCGCTTCCTCCTCCTTCTAGGGATTCTAGTCATAAACCAACATTTGAGAGGCTTATGGCCGTGCCAGTTGAGGAGAGAAGCATTCAATTTCTGTTGAAAGACGAATTTTTGCATCAATACGGACTTTTGCATACCTCCCGCTCTACACACCCTCATGAAGTCCCAGACTCCCCAACCCAAGCACTGGATGCCCCAGTTTTTACCGACGCACCCATACCGAAAGAACCTGCCTCTGAGGCTTCTCTAGTGAAGTGCTCCACTTCTGTTGATGTCGCGGGGTCATCTGGCAAACTTGCCCCGGTCACTGAAGAAAAAGAGTTTCAGGAATCTCCTCCACATTCGAAGAAGTCTGGCGACGAAGAATCTGGGAAAACAAGCCCTGTCAAACAGAGTGGAGATGACACTTTCGAAGGGTTGAGCGACTTATTTGTCACTTCACAGGAGCTCTTTAAAGACGACCCCGTCACCACTAGGGTTTCTTCTTCAGTAGTTGAGGCGACTTCTACTCTGCAACAGACTCCGTCGGCTCAAGAGTTGACGTTAACTACTACTCCTACGATTACTCCGCAATCAAAGAGCGGTTCGTAGTTTGATGCGCGTAGCTTGCACATCACACACACTTAGAATCTTTCGGCACTTTTATACTCCTAACTCTTTGTACTTTGAAGATTCTAAAGTTACACTTCTTTTCTCTGAAAACTTTTAAGACTTGTCTCTTCTTTTTTATTTCAGATTCTCCGTTGGGACGTAGCGGCTCCTACTATGACGACTTTCAGCGCTACGGGAGGCGTAGTCAATATGATTATAGGCGCTACCTTCCCGCTCACAGAGAAACCGATGAAGAGAGAGCCGCTCGAAAGGCTCAGGAGAGAAGGGCTCAAGAAGAGCATTATGAGAGAAAAGAAAGGGAGGAGCACCATGATTCTTCCCATAAAGGTGATGATTCTCACAAGAGAAAATCCCATGATGACCAGGGAAAAAGTCATATGGTTGAGGACCCGAGTAAGCGTGCTCGACACGGTGAGAAGCATACTTCTAGAACTCCAGAAAAGGTCACTGCCCCCATCTCACTTGACATTCCTTCTAGCTCTCCCGCTCTCGAGAAGACAGACATTCAAACAATAATTAGCGGGCCTAAATTCCATGTTGGACCGGGCCCAGCCACTTTGCAAAGCCGGTTTCCACAGTGGTGCCTGAAGGGAGTGCGGTTCGATCTTGACTTGGTTCCTATCGACAATCCTGCCATGCTGCGGAATCTCGATGCTGTCGAGCTTGATATTGAAAGGATGTCGAACTGGCAAAAACTTGTTGACGAGCTTCAAAGGGTCAACCGTGCTAATATAGAGGCCATGCTTACTATGGAGAATGATATGTCCGAATGGCAGAAGGTTCTCGAGCAGCACGATACCGAAATGAGGAGCATCACTACTTACAATGAAGAGCTTGAAGCAAAAGTTGAGGAACTTAAACAAGAGCTTGCTACTTCCTCTACTTCCTACACTCAAAAAGAAGAAGTGCTTCTAAAACAAGTGAGAGATGCTCATGCTGGCCAAAGAGACGCCGAAGACAGGCTCGAAGTGCAAAAAAGAATCAGCGAGGGCTATATTGCTGATATCGCAGAGCTTCGGAAGAAAACCAGCTCCCAAGAGGCGGAGATTCAAATGCTAAAGCTTCAACTCTCCAAAGCTGAAAGAGAGCGTGATGAGGCCGTTGCCGGCAAAACTGCAGCTGAGGAATCTCATGAGGCAATGAAGACCAGCATCAGCTCAACATTATTTGACTTCTACCTGCACAGCGTCTTGGGGCGCGGTAGCCTCGCCTTTCTAGGTCCCAAGTATGAAATTACCTTAGCTGAAGTGTAGGAGGCCGCACTTGATATGCTTGGTGCTACAGGCGTTGGTTACGTCGAATTAGCTCTTGAGGAGAATTACTTGGATGAAGATGCTCGCGCTGCCCTCGCCAAGGGAAAAGAACAACTTGCAAATTTAAGATCTGAAATGGCAGAAAGGGAACGATTAGGAAAAACTATCTCAGCTGTTCTAGTTCAGCCTTCTCCTTCGGCCGAAATCGACATTATTGGTTCCAGTTCCCATCCCCCATCCCCTACTAAGTTACCACTGAGATCATAGGTATACAGGGCGGAGATAAAGGTGACGAGAGCGCTGAAGCATAGGCTTACGAGGTTGATATTAGGAAGCCGACTTCTCCAGGTAACACTGTTGTCAATCTTGCTCAAGTAGACTGCTCATTTGTTTCTTACGAGTTTGATGAGCTTCTTGACTATTTCCTGAATCTCAGCGAGCCTTTATCTCCTCTTTTTACTGACTTTAACCTCTTTTCTTCTGTAGAGAAAGCATCAAGCATTGTTCAAACTTCCCCTCCTCCAATTATTCCTCCTCCATCTCTTCAGGTCACTCCTCCTTCTGCCTCGCAACCAGGATCACAAGAGGAGCAAATAGAAGCTCTCCAAGACTTGGACGATCCCAATGCTTCACAAGAACACAGGGGAGAAGAAACTGAAGGGAGTGAGAAGACTTCAGAAGCAACTGGTTCCGATGATGAACCATTAACTACACTTTTATCTCCAGGTAGTGGGTCTTCTTCCAAGAAGAGAGGGAAGCGTGGAGTCTCAAAGAAAAAGAAGGAGGCTTCTGCTAGCGAGACACAAGCGGAAGAAGAACCTATTATATCCCTTTCTCCTTCCTCTCCTACTCTTACAAGCCGGCCTAAGAAGTTAATCATTCGGCCAGGCGCAGGCTCAAAAGGCGGAAGGAAGAAGAAATGATGGCTTTGGTCCTGTGCTTTTTACGTCGCCTTTTGCTTTTTGCATGTACTGGCCGGAGATTGCGCGGGTACCGGCCTCCGCTTTTCTTTTTTTTCTTTTTATTTTGAAACCTATACCTGTACAAAATTTTAACAGTGTTGAATAAAATGATTCTTTTTCTTTGTACAAACTTCTGTCTGTATCTGAGAATGCATTTATTATTCATTGTCATACAAGTTTCTTTACATGATATTGCAGCGAGCTTGTGGAATGTTGTTCGAGCGTAATTTTTACCAATGTAGTTATACCATGTTGCCCCTATACCATAAGCTCGTTACAATATTTTATACTTTGAAGGGACTTGTACTCTTATTTTCTGGAGAATAATTATTCCATACTTGGAGGAATATTATTTCGTTAAAAATAGAGTACAGCTCCCTCCATATGAGATTTTACGCTTCATCCTTCGAAGATATCACTTTTTCTTTTGTGCATACACACATTTTTACCAAGTGAATTCTTCTATGTGGTAAAGCGGGCCTCTGAAGAGCACTTTAACTTTTATTTAAGGAAGAGTATTTTCCCGAATAAGTGAATCATTCTTCCCTTGAGAGTTAAAGTGTGCCTTTGAAGAGGGCTTTTTTTTTCTTACACCACAGTAAAGGGCTTTTTTTTTTTGCTTCTTTGAAAAGTTGCACCTCTGAGGAGGGATTTTTCACGTTTCAACACTTGGAAGTTTTATTTCAATCTCGGTGAAACGTGTGCCTCCGAAGAGTTGTGCCTCCGAGGAGGGCTTTTTCACGTTTCAACACCTGGAGATTTTATTTCAATCTTGGTGAAACGTGTGCCTCCGAAGAGGTCTTTCTGTTTGATTGTGCCTCCGGGGGGAGGTCTTTTCATTTCTGCCTATGGGAAGAGGTCTTTTTTGTTTCTGCCTCTGGGAAGAGGTCTTTTTGTTTTGTTGTGCCTCTGGGAAGAGGTCTTTTTTGTTTCTGCCCCTTGGGAGAGGCTTTTATTTTTCCCTGTTCGCTGGGAAGCGGGCCTCCGAAGAGGGCTTTTCACATTTTATTTCACGGGAGTGTATCGACCGATGATGAAATGTGTGCCTCTGAGTAGGGTTACTACCTGGAAGTTTGGAGTTTCTTTCTTTCAGTTGGACGGATTCACGGGAGTGTATCGACCGATCATTCCGCAACTTTGTATCGAGAAAGATCTCTCTTTTTCTGGTTGGCCCGCTCGAGGTCTTTTAGCATTTCAATTGTGGTGAAATGGCCCTCCGGAGAGGGCTTGTCACGTTTCAACACCTGGAAGTTTTATTTCAATCTCGGTGAAACGTGTGCCTCTGAGTAGGTCTTTTGCCTGGAAGTTTGGAGTTTCTTTCTCTCGGTTGGACGGATTCACGAGAGTGTATCGACCGATCATTCCGCAACTTTGTATCGAGAAAGATCTCTCATTTTCTGGCTAGGCCCGCTCGAGGTCTTTAATTTGGACTCTAAAGAGTAGCTTTGGACTCAGAAGAGTAGCGTTGGACTCCAAAGAGTAGCATTGGACTCTGAAGAGTAGCGTTGGGTCTCCGAAGAGAAGCATTTGGACTCTGAAGAGTACTTTGGACTCTAAAGAGTTGCGTTGGGTCTCCTGAAGTGAAGCATTTGGACTCTGAACAGTACTTTGGACTCTAAAGAGTAGCGTTGGGTCTCCTGAAGAGAAGCATTTGGACTCTAAAGAGTACTTTGGACTCTAAAGAGTAGCGTTGGGTCTCCTAAAGAGAAGCATTTGGACTCTGAAGAGTACTTTGGACTCTAAAGAGTAGCGTTGGGTCTCCGAAGAGAAGCATTTGGACTCTAAAGAGTACTTTGGACTCTAAAGAGTAGCGTTGGGCTTGTGTCTTTATACCCTGCGCTTCTTAGCAATCCCTCACAATAACTTCAAGTACATGTCCCATTCTTTCATTTGTTCTTTGCCAGAGAAATGTGCCTTATTGCTGAGTGGATCCACGGGGCAGATGCAAGCTACTCCGCCAGATGTTTGTTTACACGAACGATCGTGGTCGGTTAGCAAAGGCTCAGAATCTTCTTATTAGGAAGGTTCCCTCTTTGGTGGAGTCCTCAATCGTTTGCAAATTGCACTAATTTCGAAATACTTGAATTCGAAGCATTTGTGACTTGTCATTTGTTTACTCTGTGATTTGTAGGGATCACTTCGCTTTGTGATGTGTTCGATGAGCAAGCTTTATTTTGATAGCCTGCAACACTAAATCGATATTTTTAGTAATATTTGCATATCGAAATGATACAGGCATTTTAACGGCATTAAAGAATACAAGATTTATAATTGCTCATTACTGATTCACATCAAATTTACAGTGGTTAACAGCACAAGAATTATACATCCATGATCATTTTACAAAGTTACGCAACGCTATTAAGTAAAATATGGTTGTAAATGAATGCTATCCATGATTTTGTGATTCATATGTTAGTCAATGACCAACGTCTTGGATTCCTGCTCTGTAGTTCTGTTGCCTGAGCTTGACCGATAAGCAGGACATGGTTGCCCCTGAGTGGATGAGGTTGGGTCAATTCCGTCTTTCTTCACATATTGTTGAAGTTTATTCTGTTTCAGCAATTCTTCAATCACACTCTTTAACTGGCGACATTAATCAGTATCGTGACAGGGTTGGTTGTGAAATCGACAGAATTTCCCATTTTGCACTGCACCTCTCCCCATCTCAGGTTGTTTAGGGTACTTGACAACATCCTTTGTTTCCAAGAAGATCTTTTCCGGTGTATCAGTTAAGGGGGTGAAATCTGAAGGGTTAAAATGTCGAGGTTTTTTCTTATTTCCCTGCCTCTTTCCTTCATCACTCTCCCTTTTCTAGTTTCCAGATCCTCTCTTGTTAGAGACGACATCGTTATTCTTGATTTCAGCCACCACTGCTTTTACTGGCATCGAGAGGTTTTCTAGGCGTATGAATTCGTCGGCTTTTTTATAAAACTTCTCGAGTGAGTTTGGTTCCTTCATTTTGAGCCACATCCCGAATTCACTTGACTTGTCGATGGCCCGCATTAAGTATGTTAGGATCATTCGGGGCTCCGCGTTGTCTACCTCGGCTAAGGCTATATTAAAACGGTTCAAAAATGACTTGATGGGTTCTCCGGGTGCTTGTTCTAGACTGGACAGTGACATTAGATCTTTTGCCTTTGACGCATACAATCTGAATTGTTCTTTAAATTTTCGGGTTAAATCGGAGAATTGATCTATGGATCGAACCGGTAGCTTGGTGAACCAAAGCAAAGCCACCCCTTCTAAATATACGGGAAAATATCGGCATTTAATCTCATCCGATGCTCGTGCCCCAGTCATATGCCAATCGTATCTGTATAGAAATTGGTTAGGGTCACTTGTCCCTCGATAGGCCGGGATGGTAGGAGGCACAAATTTCCTGGGAAACTCCGCCTTTAAAATCCTTTCGGTGAACGGAGTCTTGCCCGGAGCGAACCCCCAATCGTTTTCATCCTCATGCCTCCGCATGCTGTCCTTCATGATTGAGCGGACCATTTCTGATAGATACTCCTCATCGTTTTGAGACTTGGCCTGGCAGAAGTTAGCTGCCCTTTCGGATGTTTGAAAAGTTGGCTGTAGCCTTGACCCTTCAGCTTGGGAAGGTCCCCTTGCAGTGGTGTTGTCTGCTCTTTGAGGAATACCTTTCTCTTGGGGGTCATGGGCATCTTCAGCATAGATTGTTTCATTATCCTGTCGTTGGTGATTTGCCTCAAGTAGGGCGTTTAATCTATCCATAATCAAGGCATTCTGGGCATTCTGGGCTTCCAACTGTTGATTCAGCCCCAAAACTACGGCGTCCAACTCCGCTCGCGTAACTCGAAGAGTTGGAGCTGCTTGACTTGAAGGAGGAGAGGTGGCAGTATTCTCTGGAACATTGTCGGATCCTACAGAACTTCGCTTTCTCCCAGGAGCCATTATTTCCAATGAACTTCTGGTTTTAAAAGAAATCCTTTCAACAATCCTTCGCGGAGTAATAGTGGAAGATTCCTGAGTTGGGTTCTCAGTGAAAGCACCAAAAATGTTAACGTGAAAATCAGACGCTAACACCCCGGTGTAGATTGAAGTTGAGTGAAAGCACCACCCGTGTACACGGGAACTACAGACAAGTAGAGAAATCACAGAAAAAGCGGAAAAGACAACAGTTTTTATAGTGGTTCGGCTTAGGGTAAGCCTACGTCCACTTTCAATCTCTTTATTACTGAATTTGGTTACAACTTTACAACAATCTTCAATTACAACACACTTCAGACCATTAGATCAAACTTTGACGAAGAATAATCTTCCGAATTCATGTTGAATGATGTAGATTTTCTCTTGAGGATCGTAGTAGAGTCCTTGGTGTTTGGAGTACTTGAAGTGTTGAGTGAGTCGAGAATCCAGCAGGGTATCAGTGCTTGAAATGATCGGCCAAAAGTCCCTTGCTAGTTGGAGTTAGAGCTGTATTTATAGGGAACACTTCTGGGCAGAATTTTATCACCAAGTGCTAGGTAGCATACGACCTAAGGTGGGTCGTAGGTCATAGGTCAGCGACGACCTAAGAGATGGGATCTAACTTATCTTGATTGCATTTGGTTCTCTTCTGAGCAAATCAATAGGTCGCGTGCGACCTATCATAGGTCGTGAGTCAACTGAGATTTAGGTTGCTGAGACCACTTCGCTCTTAGGTCGGTAGGCTGTGGCATTGCTTAGGTCGCATATGCCTGAAGTCGTTAGGTCACTTTTCCACTTAGGTCGGCAGGCAGTTAGGTCGCTAGAACCTTTCCATAGCTAGGTCGTTTGCCTGTTAGGTCGTAGCCTGTTAACTCGTTAGGTCGCTCCATCCTTTAGGTCACTCTGACCTTTAGGTCGCTAGGTCGGTGCACTTCATAGGTCGCCGAAGAACCGAAGCACTAGGTCGCCAAATATCTTAGGTCGCTGCTGTAGTTAGGTCGCTAGGTCGCTTGAGACTTTAGATCGTTAGGTCGCTGAGTGTGTTAGGTCGCTAGGTCGCTGAGTGTGTTAGGTCGCTAGGTCGCTTGAGACTTTAGGTCGTTAGGTCACGTAAGTCCTAGGTCGCTTCAGAAATAGGAGTTAACACAATATGAAATACAACATCCATTCACCCAATATCAATCATCAACCATTTATCACAATCATCATCCAATTCAAACAATAGCATCAATATATAACAGATATTAAATCACAGGCATTTACTGGCAGTTTATATGCAATAATAATTTAACTAACTATTTAACTGGTAGTTTATATGCAATAATAAATTAAATAACGATTTAATTTAAATAAATGCAATTAATTGAGATGATGATTAAAAATATATGAAACAGTCATAAATAAATTCATAATCACAACATAAATTAAATTTAACAGATATAAGAAATTTAAGAAGTTGTGAGTGGGTTAAAATACTGACCTTTATACGAATCTGAAAATAATAGACTTCTAATTAATAGTTCCACTTTATGTTTCTTTAGTCTCCTTCTTGATTACTAGCTTTGTTCCAAAAAAAATCTTTTATTTTGATTTACTTTAATTTTCCTCCTTATTATATTAACACACAGAGAGACATATATATATATATATATATGTATGCATGTATGTATTTTTAAAAGGTTTGAAAAAAAAGAAGAATTGAAAAAGAAAAGGATAAAAATAAGAACTGAAAATGGAAGAGTAGATCAAAATTTGAAAAGAAAGAAGAAAGTTTGAAATAGAAGAA
Source organism: Allium cepa (assembly GCA_030765085.1). Lineage (NCBI taxonomy): Eukaryota > Viridiplantae > Streptophyta > Magnoliopsida > Asparagales > Amaryllidaceae > Allium > Allium cepa. The sequence continues at coordinate 212,991,454 of CM060930.1, read as the reverse complement.
AATTTGAAGAAGAAGAACATTTGAAGAGGGAGGAAAAATTAAAATGAGAGATAATAAGGAGATTTGAAGAAAGAGAAAAAAAAAAGGAAGAAGATTAGAATGGAGGCTGGGGTTTCATTTGCATCATATCTTATTTATAGGTTAGAGTTAGGTTTTGGGCCAAAGAGATTTGAAAAGAGAGGCCGCAATTAATTAGAAATAAATGAAATGACGTTTCAGAAAATGAAGTCAGAAATGAATGGAAAAAATGAATAAATAAATAAAGTAAATATGAAAAAACTTGCTATTGAAATATAATAACTATGAACAGCCTTCTTAAAAGTAGCAGGTATTAAAAAGATGTAATTATTAATTAGAAAGGGAATGAATGGACCAACTTTATACTGTAAACAAACTTTTAGAATTCAAATTTCAAAACAATCGTTCACTTAATTAATTTTGTTAACCTAAGCATACCAAAATTAACATCCTTTAAAGATTTAATTAACAAACAATAAAGGAAAATAAATTCACTACACAAATTTGTGTCATAAATTAAAAGAATATACAACATTAAGAACTTTTCATTTCTCCCTCTTTGTAGTTAGATTGGGAATTAAACAAATATGTTAACATTTCGATTGAGTGTTTTACTAAGAATGCATTAACATACATTCAATAATATGATAGAATAAGGAAGGTAATATAAACAAGTGTATAATATATACATACATATATATATATATATATATATATATGTACATCTTTATCGCCACTTATAGTTTACATTCATAAATAAAAGGTATGAAAATAATCCACATGAGGAGGCAATGAATATAAGAGTAAATTAGAAAAGTGAAGATGGAAAGGTAAGTTATGTTGCAATTAAAATCTAATTGAAAAGGAAATAGTCAAATGTAAATCTTTTTTACCCCTTTTATCATCTCCTATTCACATTTAGTTTAATAAAGTATGAGATTTCAAACCTAAATAATCCATTCTTTTTAATGAACTAATTGGATCTAAAACGTAAGTTTAAATTTAGGTATAAACATATATGCAATAACTAGGATTAAATTTTGAAACGTGAAATGATTAAGTTGGAAATAAATCACCCAATCTAAATTTATTTCAATATATGTTTACAATTAACGTCTTCCTACTTTTTAATTAAAAGATTACAATTACATTAATTGTCATTGATTTATAAGGTAAAAATAAATGAGACAATTCAATTCCTTTTTATAGTAATTTAACATATTTACAGAATTATTGTATACAAACCAAAAGTTATTAATTCTTATTTCTATACTAAATTTTTTTCAGCTACCAACATTTCAAATAAATAAACATATGATTTTCTTTATTTAGTAAAGAAACACACACACACACACACACACATTTATTAATCCAATCAATTGGAATTTACATTCATATGGTCATTTGTTTTATTCCTTATTAAACTTTACAAATATTTCCAATTTAAGCTCTACAATTACATTCATAATTTGCTTTACCATTACAATTAATTGAAATCACATTAACAATTGTCAATTTCATTCAATCAACATCAACAATCACATTCATACTTTATTATCAACCAACAAATATTATAATTACTTATCTAATATTGATTTTATCAATAGTTTATTACGTATTATTTTAATTATTGCTTCATTCATAAACCATTAACAATACATTATTATCAAATATTACCTGAATTCACACTAACGTTATATTTGATTTCATTTATTGCAATTGGTTTCAATTAATTGAAATTGCACTAAATTAGTTATTTATCCACTTGCATTAACATTATTACCTTTAATTGCAATTTGATAACCAATCTTATTTAACACACTAAATAAATAAATAACATATATTATTTTTCACCTATTTACTTTTACTTACATTTACAAGTTTATTACTTACCATTAACACCGTATTATTTCATTAATTAATTCAATACTTACTTTTGTTTTTCTTATATTTCACTTACAAATCTAATCTACAATAACCGTAATAGTTAAGTGAATTGATTGCCATTGATTCCCAATTAATTTTTAATATATTAAATAATGTGTAACTTATAATAATGTTAGTCACCATTTACCTTAAATCACATTTATAACACCTTTAAGTTTATTATCGTAAATAAATGTTACAACTTACCTTTATAACACAAATTTTGTTATATTACCACTAATTATGTACTAGTTCAAAAGTTTATACATACTTACATTTATTTACTTACATTCAATTTATAACCAAGTTATCTTTACATTATTTCAATTAATTGGGATTTCATATGAATTGTTAATAGTTAACTTACATTAGTATTGTTGCAATTCATTCTAGTCATCATTTCCACTAACAATTCACAAATTTTTATTCTCTTTAATATTAAGTTACAAAATTTTATTAAATTAACCATCCAAATTTACGGGCCGTTACAGAGAGATTGGGGTAGCCTAATTCTAAATGCTTCTTCAATTCACATACCTTGGATTGTCTTCAGGGTTTTTAATAATGATTTGAACCCTAAAGTTAAGAAGAGAGGGTTGTCCTCCCTTTTTCTTATCATATTGGTTTTATAAACTTTATTTTACAGTGTTGCCTTATTGAATGTAATCTAGAGGGTTGTAAATTCACTTGGAGAAAAAGGGGCATGGCTAGAAATATATTTTAAGTTTTGGTGAATCAAAAGTTCATGCAATTATTTCCTAAAATATCAGTTGTCGCACTACTTGCTACTCCGAGTGAGCATACACCAATTTTAATTACTTTCAAAGAAAGCAGGTCTCAACAAAGAATATGCCATTTAGATGTGTGAATTCTTGATGCTATAAAAACCGATATCAACAGTGTGTTCTAGAAGTGTTCAAATCTACTACTTTGGGGGATCTTACACATAATTTATAGCCAAACTAAGGAAAATCGAAGAAAATCTAAAAAAGTGGAAAAAGAAATTAAAAAATCCGGTGTGTTGTTGAAGCTGTCTGATGATTATAAAACTTCTTTCTTGGAAATAGATGATGAACCTGAGAACCTTAGTTTATATATGATAACATGTTGCAGATTAATCTTGATCTAAAGAAGCAACTTGAAATACAGAATGAAAAACTCATGCAAAAAAGTAAAACTCTTTGGCTGGTAGAGGGTGACACCACTCAAAGTTCTTTCATTCCTGAATGTCTATGAGACAACATCGAAATAAAGTTCAAGCATTAATACCCCAACTGGAGAATATATATTTGATCATGAAATAATAACTGAGGAATCTCTCAGCTATTATTACAATCTTTATATTAGGGCAATTGTTGCTTCATTTTTCCACATTGAGCCCGGAATGATTATTAGTGCTAAAGGAAAGAAATACTTATCTTCTCTTGTTCTTGTAGAAGAAATAAAGGCTGCCTTATGGTCTATTCATGATGTAGAAAGCCCAGGCCCAGATAGTTTCTCAGCAAAAAATTTCAAATTGCATTATGACCTGCTATAGGATGAACTGATCTTGGTTATAACAGAAAATTTTCAACAAGCTAAATTAGTTAAGGGACTGAATCATACCTTTATAATTCTCATCCTAAAAAAAGATAAGCCTCAATCCATTTTTTATTATAGGCCTATTTCATGTGCTAACATCATTTATAAAAGTGCAGCCAAGATTATATGTAACGACCCAGAATTTTCGATAATTTAAATTTGAATATTTAATTGAATTTAAATATTAATATGTGAAATTAAACAGTCGAATAATTTATTTATCGAATATTGGATTTAACTGGACAATTAAATCGATAATTTAATAATTGAAATCCCAGAAATAATTGAAAATTGGTTTTAATATGATTGAAAATGATTTGTAAATTTTTATTTAATCATATTAAAGTTATAGAGATGTTATAGAACTTTTAAAATTGAATTTAAGGTTAATCTGTGAAAATTGATTATTTTAATATTTAATTATCGACTGTAAAATAGCCAATTTTTGAACAGTCTCAGAATGCGATCAAACCAGTTCCATTGAATCCGTAATAGTTTGTTATTATCGAATTTCAATTTTCGTAGCAATCGGAGTTGTCGTTTGATCGTGGCAACTCGAAACGCATCGAAATTGTTTTAATATTAATTTGACGAGTTAAAATAGTCATTTTTCAAAAAGTCTCGGGTTTCGACGAAACCAGTTTCATCGGATCCGTAATGTGATATTATTGTAAGGTTTCAAATTTTGTGTCAATAGGATTTACCCTTTGTCCTGGGCAAGCCAAAACGCATAGAAAATCGTTTAACCGATTTAATTTAAAATCGATCGTTTATTGCCATAACTCGCACAGATGATCGAATTGGCTTTCGAAACCTATTCCATTGTGTCCGGAATGCGGGGTAAACACTAGAAATGCCGGTCACCGCGCGAGATTTGGAGTTCGGAAATTAAGATATGAATAGTGTTTCGAAAATTTTATATAAAAGGACCATATTACTTTCATTTTTGCAAAAAATAACCAAGCTAGGGTTTTCAACTAGCAGCCGCCTGTTTTCAATTCAATGGCTGAAAAACAATGGTCTTCTCCTCCAATCATCTTCTAATCCACGCATCCATTCGAGAAATCTTCAACTAGAAATTCGTAGAGGGCGACGAGATCTTCGTTTTGAACGGTTGTGATCGAGTTTCGTTGCACGGATTGGCGGCAATCTCTGTTTAAACGGCCGGCCTTTGTTCACGAAATTCGAGACGGTAGCTCGACCGAGCTTGGCCGCATTTGGCACATGGGCATGGGGGAGATGGGCGCATGCATTGAGAGTCTTTGATCATCTTCTAGTTCGTCGAAGGAGGTGCCGAAATTGATGAAGTATCGGCGGCGTTTGGGTTCGAAAGCGACCTGGATTTCGCGCGTAAGAGGAAGAAAGGTGCGAACGGTTTCGATCTGGGGGTTTCAAAATGGAGGGCCGAGATTGAGTTAGGTTTAAAAATATAAAAGAAATTGTATGATTATTTATATAAAAATTTGTATTAACTTCAAAATGTCATAACTCTTTCATACGAGGTCGAAAACGCACGAAACGAATTGCGTTGGCTTCGTTTTGTCAAACACTACGCTATGGAGCTAGATTGGAGTCGTTTAGAGCTAGTGAAAATTTTGGGTAAAATTAAACGTCCGTTTAATTTTATTCGAAATAAAAGCTGGAAAACAGAACTAAAATCAAGGTGAGAACTTCTCACTCAATCGAACAGTTTCGATTTAAATTTTAAATAGTTAGATTTAAAATTTGCTTGAATGTATGTTTGAATGATGATTGCAGTTGTTGATTGCTGTTTGATTGTGATAGTATATATAGTAGGATATATCTATATATAACAATATATATATATATATTGGCATATGTATATATTGGAGTTGATTTCCCGCATTGTATAGAGGATGAGACCCTATTGCGCCGCCTATTAAGCGGATAATATTTTATGAATCCCATATACCGCGATATTCCGTCTTGAAGCGGAATTGGTATTGTGCTAACATCTGTGGATGCAGGGAAGCAGGTTGGAGGGATCGAACTGGATTCCTCAACTGTATTGATTTATTTACAGATATTGTGATATTTGTTGATTATCATATCGATATATGATATTTGGATGTCACGATTGACTATTTGGCGGTGTTGCACTATCGGATCCATTTTTGAAGTTTTAAAGTAACGATTTTGATTTTTGAAAGGATTTTAAAGTGATTTTCCAAAGTATATGTTTTTATTAAATTTTGAATTGATTCATTTTAAATAATTAAAACATTATAAATTTTTATGTTATAAAAATTAAGATTTTTGAGAAGTATAACCGAAATGAGATTTTTGGAAATAAATAGTTAATAAATTTATAAATTGGTTTAAATTGGAATTTTTGAATTATTATAAATGGTTTATATAAAAGATTTATAAAATTGATATTTATAAGTTAAAATTATTGGAATTATAAAACGAGCTTTTATAAGTGTTAAAATAAAGTTGTACCTAGATTTATAAGTAAATAAGAATTTTTGATTTATAAATAAATGACGATATAAAAGAATGGATTTGTAAATAAATAGATTATAAGTAATTTACTTATAGATTGGATTTCGACATATAAAGGAAATATAATTAAAATTAGTTATTAAAGGAGACTTATAAATTGAAGTTGTTATAAAATTGAAACGGAATTTATAAACGTTGTTTATAAATCCGTAATCAAATAAATTTGATAAGTGAATATAGAAATTATTTAAAGAAAATATATTCACGATTTTGGATAGTGAATATATTATTGAATAAAATGGTTATGTTTTGGGAAAGTGATATTATAAAATGAAGTTAATCGTTTTAAAGATGTTTTAAAATGTGTTGAATATCGAAATCATAGATTTCAACATTCATTGTTGAAATAGACGTTTTCGAGAAATAAAAGGAAATGGTGGACTATAACACTATTGTTATAGTACATGATTTCCTAAAGGAAATATTTTGTATAGTAATGGGATTTATATATCTATTTAAACATTGAATCCCTATACTAGTGATTTTGGATCGTCGTAACGATGTTTTACGTAACATTCGTTTTTGACCCAAATAAATGTGTTAAGAGAATGATTTCCTTAAAGAATGGAATATATACTTAACTATGGTTTAAGTATATTAAATATTTTCCAAATGTTGAAAATAAATGGATTTGTGAAATACTTATTATTAGAATAAGTAAGGAAATGTTTTTCCAGTATGAAATGAAACGTTTTTGAGAACTTATCTTTTTAAAAGATAAATTGAAAATGAATATTAGAAATCGATTTGAAATCGTATATTCATAAATATTTTGGAATGTAAATTCACTATGGAATTTATAAAGGAAAAGAGGAATTTGTTTAAAAATAAACGTTGATTTATTTTTGAAGTATGGGAGTAAATTTACGGATTGGGAACATAAATATAAAGTAAATCGGTAAGGATTTATTTGATTGGTTTAAACGAACCATTTTGAAATGAAAGTATTTCCGAGTAAGGAAATGATTGGAATTTGTTTTCAAAAGTGATAAAGGATTGAAAAGTGATTTGAAAATTTGTTTTCAAATGGTTAAAGTGTGGAAATTATATATCTAGTAAAGATATTTGGAAAGTAAATAATTTGCGAAATTATTTGGAATCTGGTGATGTTGAGCATATCTATTGATAGTTAAATATCCGACTATCAATATTTACCTTTAAATAGGTATTTGTTGTGAATTGCTTGAATTGGATGCCACACTTATTTTTAAATAAGCGCTCACTATTCGGTTTAGCCGGGAAAGGACCTTTGGGTCGTATAACCCATTCCAAATATGTGATACGTCGAAATGGATAGCATTTGAAGACCGGTGTTGAAGACCGGGTATTTGTGAAAACGATAGGATGACCTATCGATTGTCTCTGCACCGTTAGCCACGACATGGAGATTTCCTTTGTGATGGGAAATTCGATCGGGTTTGTGAATACCCGGATTGCAAGGACTTCTTTGGAAGTGCCTTCGGTTACGTTCGATCCCGGAATGTACTTGTATGAATGTGTGTCTGACATTACAATTTGAGATGTAAAGCTGGTTTCTATCAAATATATTTCTGTTGGTGGCGGAGTATTTATTCTCTTAGCTTAACAACCTTCTCTGAGACGTACGAGCTCAGAGGTTATGTAGTTGATGGTTACTAGTGATACATTCCCAAGTTGGTAATGTGGCATATAAGTGCTATTGAGCATTTGTGAATTAAAGCACAGCTTCGTAACGGGACTTCGTCAAGCCTCACAGACCGGTTGTGCTCGAAACAGGAATCGTGGCAGCAAGCTTATTTGGGGGTCGCTCCTCCATAGGGTATGTCATTTCCTATCTGGATTATAAGTGGTATCATGGTATGGAGCCCAGATACTTACTTTGTGGACACACTATATTTATTACTGTGTGATGTTGGTTATCGAGCGCTCGGTTTAAGGTCCCAAAGGACCGGGGGATGACATATTCGTGTCAGTTGTTACCTAGTTTGAAAGGTAACCCGGCCTTGTGTAGCAGAGATCTAACCGTAACGTTAGATCCGAGAACGTTTCTCCAGAGGCGTTCTATTTTACTTGGGAAGTTCCTTTGCCCAACCATTTGTTGGAAATCCGAAACAAAACAATACGTGCCTTGTACGGTTTTAGTTGTAGAACCTGCCATTTAATATGGTAGCTATAGTAGGCATACCATCATGGTACGTATGCTGGCTAAGATTTATATTCTACTTTCGAAAGGTTTTCTACACTATGCACTAGTAATAATATCAAATGTTTCTTTTTAATGCGTATCAAACATTTTTGACTATCATAAGGAGAAATCTCCTCCAATTCTGCGTTTGCATTGTGTGTGTGGCGGGAGACCTTATGGTGGTTTCATTTTCAAAACACATTGTGAATTGACTTTGAAAATTTCTCCTATTCTTTGTTTTAAAGATAAATAACTGTTTTAAGTTCTCACACCAGTCACATGACTGACTCGGAGTTTATTGTTTCCTTCCTAAACTCTGGGTGCCCACCAATTTCCACATAGGCAGTCTAGAGTTTGGTTATCAGGTTATTCTGGATTTAGGAGTGCTATGGAGATCAGGAGACGAGCTGCATATCGAGACGTACCACTTGTATATGATATTATACTATGTATTATCCCGCTGTGTATTCTACATGAGGACAAGTTTATATAACTGTCCATTGATTATTGACTCTATCTATTGTTGTTGTAAATTCTGATAATGATGTAATGTATAAAATGTACAGTTCTTTGTTTTAAAGATTATTTATTTATTTATTTATTATATGTTGTTCCACTGCGATTGTGACATTCTGATATTGTTCTGTTGTTCTTTCTGTTCTGTTCTATCTTTCTCTTTCCTTTCTATCTTTTTCTTCTTCTTAAACCATAACGGTTTGGTTTTCGCATTCGATTGCTCGGCAGTTGATACAGTGTATGTATTGATGTCGATTTTCGAGCGACGAAAAATCGCAATCGTTACATTATATGCAATGGAATTAAATTATTGCTTCCTTATTTGATTTCAAAAACCTCGTTAGCATTTATACTAGGAAGGAACATTATAGAGAACATTTTATTAGCCCATGAACTTATTAAGATTTAAAGGAATCAGGAAAGCCGAGGATGTGAATTAAAATTGATTTGCAAAAAGCATATGATAAGATAAATAGAGAATTACATGTCATATGTTGGCTACTATGGGGTTTCCTACCTCCCTTATTGACTTAATCTACGAGTGCATCAACACCCTATAATTCTCAATCCTAAATGATGGAAGCCCTAAAGAATTTATTGAATGTAATAGAAGCCTGAGACATGGCGATCCCCTATCTCTAATTTGTTTCATATTGCAATGGAGTTTTTATCATTAAGGATGGAAGAAAGTATTACACATAACGGCCTCCTTCCTATTACAAAAGATACCCCAATTGTCTCTCACTTATTATATGTAGATGATGTAATGTTTTACCTAGAGGCTCCTCCTATAAATGCTACAAAAATCAGAAGCATTTTACGAGACTTAAGTTGGACTAGAAGACTACACATTAATCAACTGAAATCCAACGTCTACTTCAGTAAGGTTGTCCCCTAGAAAATAGAAATATTACATATTCTAGACATGACTGAAATTGGTTTACCAGTCAAATAATTAGGTGTTCCCCTCTCATCTGATTATGTTAATGCAGCCTAGTGTAATTTTCTATTCAAATAATTTCAACAAAGCTTGAAAGTTGGGATAGTAATTTATTATCTACTATAGACACGAGCACAACTTATTCAAAGTGTAAACATCTCAATTGTATTATACTGGCAACTTATCTACCACTTACCTTCATCTATCCTCAATAAAATTGAATCTTTATATGCTAATTTTTTTGGCGTAGGAGGACACATAACATACCTAAGAGCTACATCAATATTAGAGCTTTGTTGGACTCTCCTGACCAACCAATCCTTATGGGCAACATCGATGAAGAACAAGTATTAGTACATAGAAACTTTTGGACCAGCCCTATTAACAACAATTACTATGTTACTATGAAGAACATTTTAAGAAGTAGAAATACAGGAAGTAAACTATATACCATGTTATATTTGATGGTTCCACAACTTCATTATGGTTTGATCCTTGGATCAACCATAAATCTTTAGTTGATTTATTGGGATGGAAAAGAGTGGCTACTTTTAATTCTGCTGATTACATGGTAGCTCGTATAATCCAAAATAATTTATTTGTTCCAGTTTTACTACCACAGACCAGGGAAGCTAGGCAACAGATTCAATCAGTTATCATGTATGCTAACAAACAGACTGACTATTGGGAGCTGTGTGGTGCAAATCAATTTGTATTCTCTTCATTTTATGATGAAATACATATCAAAAACCCTACTATTTACTGGCATCAAATTATTTGGAACAACTCAAGTGCAAGGAAGATGTCGTTGTGTGCATGTAAACCCATAAATAATAGGTTACCTACAGCGGATCGATAATCGACAGGGTATTCAACTCGATAGTCGATGCCAACTATGTCGTAGATAGCCAGAATTGCATGATCTCTTATTTTTCAGATGCTCCTATAGTGGATATTCACTAACCTTCATCATGTTGAAGCTCATCATTCCTACTCATAACAACCAGCGATCTGAATGAGGTGGTAAGAATGTTCCTATAAGTATTTCACTCTAACAGCATTCAACGATATACTACTTCCATTACGATATTATCCACCATCTATCACGTCTACTTAGTGCGTAATTGAAGAATTTTGAGAAGAATGAATCCAACAAACTACAACGCACTCTGATTTTGGAAGAGGTGGTTTGCAAATCTATTTGATTAAGGGACAGACAACATTGTAGTGAAGATGAGATTGCATTTTTAAGTGGATGGGGAGTGGAATTATCAGATAATGGATGACAGTGCTAGAGTTAAAACCCTTATCAGATTTTGAATTAAAATGCTTGAATGATAATTTTTTTATTAATCTCGGTAATGATTTGATACAGAGAAAAGTTGTTTCTATTACACAATGCTTTGTTGTATTTATATACAATGATATAAGCTAAATTGGGCTTTAAGAGATATCGGCATGTATCCATTATCGTCCTTTGTGAATTGAGCATGAATATGAACCGTTGAGATTTGATCAAATGGTTGATGATATTGAGTCTCGTTTAAACTTATTATATCCTGAAGCCATTGTAACTTGTCTCATTCTCTTACATTCCCCCTCAAACCCGATGTCGGCTAGGGTTTGCTCAAGAGAAATGAAATCTGCTTTCTTCGAAAAATACGTGAAGGAAACTCGACGAGTTAGATACGATCTTAGATATAATAGTCTTCCGCTTTCTTTATCTGTCTTCAGATGGGTTAAAGGCAGCAACTTGAGTAGAGAATAAGGAGAAATTGATGAAAAAAGTTGCGAGCGACTTCAAGTTGGGGTTTTTTGAGTTGCTTGTCTTCGTCAAGCTCTTGAACAGCCTCTGGTATGTACACTAGAACTTGAGATCTTTGATTGATGTTAGCAACATCAACATTTAGTTCTCTTCTGAACTTCATGAAGCTTCGTCGTGAAAGAGTTTTAGCGAGCACATCAGCCTTTTGGTAAGTTGAAGGTATGTAGCTTACCCTAATTTTGTTTTTGATCACCTGTTCTCTGTTGAAATAAAGATCAAGTTCCATATGTTTGGTTCGAGAGTGTAGAACGGGGTTGACTGTAAGTGATATCGCACTAATGTTGTCACACCAAATTATTGCCTTACTATTAGCATTAACTTGTAATTCGCTTAGTAGCGATTGTATCCATATGATTTCTTATGCTGTACTTGCAATGCTTCTATACTCAGCTTCGGTACTTGATCTAGATACTGTTGACTGTTTTTTTGCACACCAAGATACTGGGTATTTTCCTAGAAAAATACAGTAACCGGTAGTAGATTTTCTATCAGCATAGTCAGTGGCCCAATCTGAGTCTGCATAGGCATTAATATTCAGTGATTTGCTTGATTGCATGATTAGACCTTGATCTAGTGTACCCCTGAGATATCTTAGAATACGTTTTACTGCTTTCAAGTGTTCGCCTAATGGTTTTTGCATAAACTGACTAACTTTGTTCACACTGAAAGAGATGTCTGGTCTTGTTATGGTGGCATATTGCAGTGCACCAACTATGCTTCTGTATTGCTTATCATTGGATATGAATTCGCCTTTGTGTTTTGATAGATGCAAGTTACTTGTCATGGGCGTAGGCAGTGGATTTTCTTTATCCATGTTGGCTCTTACTAAAATCTCCGTGATGTATTTCTTTTGATTCAACTGTATTTCGTTGTTTTATAGTCTTTTAACCTCAATTCCAAGAAAGTAGTTCAAGTTCCCTAAGTCTTTGATTGTAAATTCTCTATGTAGAAATTGTACAGTCTTTTCAATTTTTGACTTTTTGTTGCCTGTAATAATAAAATCATCAACATAAATAAATACATATATAATACTATCATTTAAGAATTTAAGAAATAAAGAGTTGTCTTATTTTGTTGAGTTGTATCCAATTTGGAAAGTGTTGATTTTAGCTTTTCGAACCATACTCTTGGTGCTTGCTTGAGTCCATAGATAGCTTTGTTTAATTTGCACACAAGATTTTCTTTGCCTTTCTCAATGAACCCATGTGGTTGTTCCATGTACACCTCCTCCTGTAAAATGCCATTGAGAAAAGCATTATTAACATCTAGTTATCTGATAGTTCAGTTCTTGTGCAAAGCAATAGTTAAAATAATCCTAATGGTTGAGGGTTTTACAACAGGAGAAAATGTTTCATTGAAGTCAAATCCATTCTGTTGTGAATACCCTTTTGCCACTAGTCTTGCTTTGTACTTAAGAACTGAACCATCTGAATTCCTTTTAATCATGTATGTCCACTTGCATCCAATTATGTTTTTATGAGTTGGTAAGGGTACAAGAACCCAAGTTTTGTTCATCATTAATGCATTGTACTCTTCCTTCATGGCTGTTCGCCAATTAGTATCCTGTACTGCTTGTTGATAAGTACTTGGCTCAGTGCAGTCTGACACAACACTATAGATTTTTGGTTTAAATATGCCACTCTTGGCCCTTATTGTCATGTGATGTCTAGTGTTTATAGGTTGAGCAGGTTGATCACTGCTATCTTCAGTGACACCTTGTTGAGTATTGAGTCATACAATATCGCTTAATATTTGACATGTTTCAGTCTGTTGACTAGTGTTGGGTAGAGGCGGATCACTTGATCTTTCAGAAATACTGCCTTGCTCTTGGCCTATTTCACTTGCTGACTTAAAGAGATTTGCACTGAGATTATCTCTTCTCTCATTATCAGTAGTGCAATCAGGGGCTAATTCTTCAGAGAAGAGAGTTATTGGAGGTAATGAGTATCTAGCATTATATATTTTATCAAATGTCTTGATTGCTACATTACTAAAAGGAAATTCTTGTTCATTAAAGATTACATGTCTTGATATATATACTTTTCCTTTGCTATGAAGACATTGAACCCCTTTTTATTTGATGCATAGCCTAAGAATGTACATGGTTGAGACCTAAATTCTAACTTATGATTATTGTAAGGTCTTAAGTAAGGAAAGCATAGACATCCAAATACTTTTAAGTTTTGATAGTCTGGCTTGACTTTAGTTAGTACTTCCAATGGACTCTTATAGTTCAGTACCTTTGTGGGTAGTCTATTAATCAGACAGACTGCTGTAAATAAAGCATCAGGCCAGAATTTTAATGGTAGTGATGCCTGAGCTAGTAAAGTCAAGCCAGTTTCTACAATATGTCTATGTTTTCTTTCTATAAGACCATTTTTTTCTGAAGTGTAAGGACATGTGGTCCTCTGTGTGATTCCTTTTCTTTGAAAGTAATCTTTCAGTGGTAGAAATTCTTGTCCACAATCTGTTTGAATGATTTTTACCTGACATCCTATCTGTCTTTCTGCATTGGCTACAAACTGCGTTACTGCATTGTTACTTTCTGATTTTGCCTTTAAAAAATATATCCATACATGTCTAGAGTATGCATCAATGAATTAGATATAATATCTATAACTATGATCACTACACATTGGGGCTGGACCCCATAGATCAGTAGCAATTAATTCCAATGGTTTATGATAAACAGTCTCAGAGTCTGGAAATGCAAGCTTATGACTTTCACCCATTTGACAGAATGTACAATTATAAGAAACTGGAATTTACTAACAGATATGTCACTGCAATTATTTACAACGTGTTTTAAAATTTTCATACTGGAGTGACCCAGTTTACAGTGCCAAGTGTCAATACTTTTACTACTGTCATCAGTTCTTAGTTCATAAATACGACACCAATTTTCCTTATGATCATCATGTCTTGAATTTGCAACATCAAATTTGTACAATCCCTTATGTTCTTTACCCTGCAAGAGAGTTTCCCTTGTTAGTATGTCTTTTACAAAGCAATGATTTGGATAAAATTCAAAGTAAACATTGTTATCTTTGGCAAACGGTGACATACTCATTAAATTCTTCTTAATAAATGGGACTCTCAATAAATTGTTGAGGTAAAGTTGTCTTATACCTCTTAAGCTTGCATTACCAGTGTGAGAAATATGAATTGGTTTGCCATTCCCTAAATATAGTAATTGTGTACCTTTGCATTCCCTATTGCCAAGATTCAAGTTGCTCAGATTGTTTGTTACATGATTAGTAGCCCCTGAGTCGGGATACCAACTGTTGTCGTGTATGTCTTCAATCTTGGCTCTGTCATCACTCCTTTGTTCAGTTCTGATTTATGGTTGAGTATTAACTAAGTTTGCACTAGGATTTGAAGCTTTTAAACTATTACTGCTTTGTTGAGATGGAATGAAATTAGCATCGAATCTGAAATAACATTTGCTTGTTGTGTGCCCATATTTTTCATATATTTGGCATCTTGGTCTTCTGTTATAGTTCTGCCTGCCTCCTCTTCCTCTGGGTCTATTGTATTGACCACCCCTTTGATTATTGTTATGTTGATTTCTTGCTACTTTAATGCTTTCTTGATTTCTGTTTCTGCTATTAGCAATGTAATTGATTGAGCAATCTGAGTTGATTGGCTTCTTTTGCTCTAATCTGCCCTCATGAGAAAGAAGTATTACATGTACAAATTATGGTGATGGTAATACTTCATTAGAAGATATTACTACCACCACTGACTCATATTCTTCATCAAGACCATTCAATATGGATAGAATTTGCTCAGTGTCAGATACTTTATGCCCTGCAGAAGCAAGTTGATCACATATTGTTTTAGCTTTTGATAGATATTCCCTCATGCTTAGATTGTCCTTCTTTAAGTGATGCAATTGTCTGTTATAATGCATGATTCATGCAGCTGATTGAGAACTGAACACTTGTTCAATAGTATGCCATATTTCATGTGTTGTTTTACGGCGAACAATTTGTGGCAACAGATTTGCACTGATTGGGGATAACAACTATGAACTGATCTAGCTGTCTTGTCTCTGATGTGTTATGTAATCTTTATTGCTTATGAGTTTTCCATCTTTATCTGCAGTGAATTTGGGTGGAACACTTATGGTTCCAAGAACATAATCTTCGATTCCATAGCCACTGATTGCAGTTTCCATTTTGAATTTCCATTGATTCTTCTAACTGGACTGTGAATGCTTGACTCTGTGGCTTAATGATGGAATTCATGAGTTCTTGGGTGATATTAGATTGAGTCTAAGTGGTTCTTGGTGTAGAGGTTGATGATGCGGCAACATCCTCATCATCCATGATGATGCAGTTGAATCAAGAATCAAGGACAGGGTTGTGAATCAGAAACAAAGATAAGTTGGATATATATTGGTGAAAATGATGAATTGATTTCTCTGATTCATCTTTTTTGTCTGATACAAGTCTGGTAATTTCTGTCATGACAAACTTCTTTGATGAGAGTTGATGCAGCCAGTTGGGAGGTGGGTGATGAGTTCTGACTCCTCCTGGCTTGGCACGGCACAGTAATCAGATGATAAGAACTGTGATGAATTCTTGAATCTCAGATGATGATTTATGATCTGATGAGATTCAGACATGCAGCCTATTCTCAGGTGATGAAATCGTTTCTGATGAGATTATGGAACGACACTATGCTGTTAAGCAAGTTTTGGATCTGATACCATATTAGATTTTGAATTAAAATGCTGAAATGATAAATCTTTTATTAATCTCAGTAATGATTTGATACATAGAAAAGTTGTTTCTGTTACACAATGATTGTTGTATTTATATACAATGATATAAGCTAAATTGGGCTTTAAGAGTATCGGCATGTATCCATTATCTTCCTTTGTGACTTGAGCATGAATATGAACCGTTGAGATTTGATCAGTTGGTTAATGATGCTGAGTCTCGTATAAACTTGTTATATCCTGATGCCATTGTAACTTATCTCATTCTCTTGCAACCCTAAATCCTGTTGGTTTGCGAAAGATAGACCTTAAATGTAGGTTATCACTAAGGTGAATAGTGCTTACTGGTTTTTATGATTCTTTTTAAATTATTTTAAAATTATAACTTAGATGATACAGAATTAACAATTATAGATGCAAATACAAACAGATATAAATGCAGGAAAAGTAAAAAGTAAAGAGTTGGGAAGATCACACCAGAAATTTTATACTAGTTTGAAGTTACCCTAAATCTTCTCCCATAAAATTTCTTGTAAAAATTTCTTCTCAAATATCAAAGTCTTTACAACCTTGGTTTTAAGGCTATATGAGACCCACTCAACAGATTTTCCAAGCTCTAAGTACACTCATAGGATTCAGACGAGACACCAGCACACCCATTTAGATTTTCGAAACACCAAGCACAAGCACTTGATTCGTACGGGACACGAGCACGGCCACTTGGATTTCATGGAAAACAAGCACACCACATAATATAAGAGTATGATTTGATATAATTTACGGACTCGGTTTCTTGATCTTAAGTACAAATGATCCTATAACCTCTTGAATAGTACTTGATCTTGTTTTGAGTGACAGAGATGAGAGAGATCAAAGAGTAATCAACAGGGAATTAAATTAATAGAGTCTGAATTTGATTCTGATTGAATTTGAGTAGATTTTGAATATAATTCCCTTTAGAAAACAAAAGAGATAGGAGACATATAATAATAAAGTGATAAGAAAATTTCGTTGGTTTAATCCTATATATAGAGAAACAACGTTCATGTCCATTAGCGAAGAGATACGACGAAAAGGCGCTTCCATTCAAATCAGAGTTTTGAGAAGATTGGCCAATATGCCAACATATAGTGTTAGAGTATGTCAAAATATTCTTTGTAATCTTGAAAAACTCTTCTAAAATTTTGTTTTGAATATATTAAACTTTATAAAATATTTTGATACCTTATCAAATCATTTAAACATAGTTTATACATGATCTAATCATATTAAAACTAAAGAAAACTTTATAAAATTATTCTGAAATATTTTTAATATATATAAAGGATTTAAATATAAATTTCTTTTGATAATAATATATATAAAGTATAAGTAAACATATATTTAAAATCAAAGCTATAATAAATGTTAAAATATACATATAAGCATCTAGAAAGCATAAAACTAAAAATACAAAAAAGTATAATAAATTTAAAAGTATATTTTAAAATATAAACTATTTAAAAACTTAATTATTAAAAGTATAATAATCTAGTAAATAAAATTAAAGATTAGAAATTATTTAAAGGCTATTTCGAAAGATCATTTGTAAACATGGATTCGTGAAAATTATTTTTGAAATTCAGAATATTTGAAAACCACACAAACTTTGAGAACAGATTTAAAACTTTTTTGAAAAAGAGGAGAGCGACTAAGAAGTGCTATTAGGGTTTTAACAAATAATCTATGACTCCATCACTTATCTATATTTTTCTACTCTTCGATACTCATGAGTCTTCAATCTCTATTTCTTGAGTCTTTACATCCGCCTCTTGAATCTGCTCTTAATATTGTGCAGTCTTCTAATATTAACACATGTATAATATCATGTACTGTATACAATATATAATTTGATAAAAATATTGTTATCTATATTTATATAATGTCATTTGGTTGTTATCATCAAAACTGATACGTAATGTACTAACAAGCTCCCCATTTTTGATGATGATAATCTTGTATATATAATATGACATAACTCTCCTTGAGTTACAAAACTCCCCCTTAATCTATACTTAGATTTTGTATATTTCTCCCTCCTCCTTTGTCATCAACAAAAATCTAACTATATACCCCCCCAACTAAGAAACTATGCGATATATAAGAGAGTGATAAATAATAAGTATAGCACACGCCAATTTTATTTAAATAATTCAGATTAGTACATACACCAATCCAAGTCACTTTCAGACATACTTTAAAAAAAATCTATGTAATCAAACCAATCAGACAAATCATTCCAAATCACTAAAGTTATACACACTCGTTCATAATTTGTAGTATGTTAATATATTATTTATATACTACATTATATATATATATATATATATATATATATATATATATATATATATATATTAAAACTAACCAAGCAACTTAAATTTCCATAGGAACTTCCACCCAACCGTCAGAATCGGAAATTGGATCTTCTTTTTTGGCATTCCAATCTTCATCGTCTTTGTCAATGGCACAAGCTAGATTGTTGGTTAGTTAATCCTTAATAAGAGAAGAAATCATCTATCAAATCACATCTAAATGCTTTTTTTTCATTTATGATCTGAATTTGACACAATTGTAACTGTCTTTGATTCCTAGGAATAAAAGTAAGGCTGTTCTTGAATGACTGGAAGGTTTGCTTAAGATTTTCACACAGTTTCTAATGTGGAGAAAGCATTTTTGAGAATATAAGTTTATAAATGAAAATGGAGAAGAACGAAAAATTAAAATGATGTTTTTCAAGAGTGAGTGTGTTTATATAGAGGAAAGAAGTCGCTTGAAATGAATAGATGCTTGGTAATTATTTTACCATGAAATTTAAAAAACAAATTGATTTCTACCCGTTATATATCGACATTCAGAGTTGGAATATGTCGACATATATACCATAATTTGCACAAGCTATCTTATTTGCTATATTATTGTAATTGGCCTATACTATTGCACTTGTGTGAACTTCCAAAGACGAACAACATTATATAATAGCAAAAAAAAAATCAAATTTCATCGATAACAAAGGAAGAGTACATGGAATACAAAGAAAAGCACAAAAGTACATAATTTAAAACTAGCAAACTCAAACCAAAAGGTAGAAAACATAGACATACATCTAAGAAGAAGACGAGAATAAAGATTTTCCACTTAGCTTGCGACAGATCTTTCCAAATCACTTATCAACTTTGTTAGAAAGAGTTGAGAATGAATTCTTAAGCATTTTTTCATTCTTAAGAACCTTCTCTTGATTTTTAAGAATATCCTTAGTGGATGGACGAGATGACCATTCAAAACTTTCCAATGAAATTTCTTCCTCTTCTTCTTGTTCTTCCACCTCTTCCACTTCCATTTCTTCTCCTTCTCTTCCTCCTCTTCTCTTATTTCTTTCTTCTCTTCCTAAGACAATCTTTGTTCCTTTTCCGCAAGTGTTTCATAAGGCTCGAATAAGAGTGCAATATGCATAAGAGGTATGTTGGCCTTGTCGAAAACTTTTAGAGAAATTATTTCTTCTCCTATAAGGTCAACACCAAAAATATGTGAACACTCTAGTAAAATACACACCATGAAATAGTGTGTTCTCATGCCTAGAGTGATTCTTAGGAAAGAACTTGTTTAAAATGACCAGAGACCAATTAACTCGTAATGACCATAAATTTCAAAAGGAGATGTGAAAATTTTTGAGTCGGGCTATGATGCAAAATGTTGTATTCGAACTCAAAGTAATCATTACTTTCAAAAATGTCGTAGAAAACTTCGCAACCATGAATACCAATTTTAAAATTTGAAAGGTCCATTCAATTAGATTTGCATCCGAGAATATTACCTAAAATTTCACAATTTAAAATGGTTCGAGTGCCCTTGACACTACTCCAAACTTCGTTTTTGGTTCCATCATAAAACATTCCATTTAAATTTGTATAATTTTTTTTAATTAAATTTAGAAAACATACGAAATCATTTTGAGAAGCATCTAGTAAACCAAGAATTCCATTTTGCACACAAAGATCATCGAGATCATAGAGAGGAAGGTCTTAAAAGATGGCGAATCTTCTATGAGATACTTTTCCGAAAGATATATACTCCATATAGGCTTGTATGGCTATATTATCATGAAACTGATAGTCTTTTGTTTTCTTAAAAAGCCTCATAGTTGATGGAGTGTTGCTTAAGGAAGCCGTTGAAGAAATGTTTAGAGAGATAAGAAAGTTAATGAATTTTTGAATTTGAAAATGAAAGTGAAATGAATGGACGGAGATAGAATAACTGAGTAGAGAATCAAATGACATGTTCTATAGCCAAAAGACACCTTCTGTGACAAGACTGTTAATAATTATCCAACTAATAAATGATTAATTAATTTAACTACGAATTTAAAGGATTTAATTGAGAAATTAAATTTAAATTTGAATAATTGATTTGAGAAGTGCATATAAAATTTAGATAGTTTTATTATAATGTCCACAGAAGTTGGATTTACAAGTAAAAAGTAATATTTTCGAACGAGAATTTAGATTTTCATTTGGTTTAGGCTTTTTGTATGAAAACGTTATTAAAGTATAATCAATCAAAAAGGATTAGTTAACCTAAAGGAATTTAATAATATTTTTTAGTGAATTTTGGGACTTAACCTTTTCTTAAGCCCATTAGTAATACTTATAAACCTAAGTCCACTAGCCTAAAAGGATAATTATTCCTTAACCGAATTCCTTAATCTAAGCCAAATCAAACTTCAATATATCATATTCTCCAATATCCACTTCTTTTACAAGCTTAAACCTAAATGAAGAAAGAAGGAAATTTAGTTCAGCCCTAATTGAAATCTTAGAAATTCAAAGAAATAACCATAAATCAAAAGGAGGACAGGTATTCACTCCTTATCATCTATTCAACCTTTCTAGGTAATTAATTTAACATTTCATGTTGATGTTAATTTTTGAAATTTGGAATTAGAGGTTGTTTGAAATGTTTGGGGTTTGGATAAACACAATAAGAATTTTGAAGTAGGAGAAGAAATCAGTAGTCGTCGTTATTTCAGCTTGATCCATTTTTAGTTCATTTATTCAAGGTGAGATTTTTTGTCTCACAAAACTATATCAATTATCTTAAATGCTTTAATTGATTGCTTGGTAGATTGATAAATAAATAAAGGGGTTGTTTGTTAAATAAGATTCTAGATGATGAAAGTCTGAATATTGTTAGTATAAATTCAACACTGTTGGCCTTATTTGAGCCCAAACCCTTCTTGTATGCATACACTATTGATATTGATTGTGTTTGGATGTTGGCTAGACTGGATATAGTATTCATTATATATTTTGCAAATCATCTGAATCAAAGAAATGTAGACCATTAGAGACAAACTGGACAACCATTTGGGCACAGATTGCCCAGGCAGTTCGTCGACCGGTCTATTACCACCGGTCAATTGGTGAAGCTAAATTCTAGGCAATTTGCTCAGTTTCTTTTATGTAAATTGCTTTGAATTATATTGTGTTAACGCTAAAATGTGAACGCTAACACCCCGGTGTGTGAAGTGTAGTTGTGAAAGCACCACCCGATAGATCGGGAAAGAATTACAAGCAAGTAATAGCAGAAAAGCAGTAAACAACAACGATTTTATAGTGGTTCGGCTAAAAGTATAGCCTACATCCACTCTAAGTACTTTTATTAATAATCCCGTTACAAGCTGATACAATTCTTCTCAAGTACAATATACTTCAAGTTACAAGTGATTTGGAACAAGTCTTAAGCTTCAATGTCGATTAAAGTCCTTAGATTCATGTTGAAGATGTGTGGTTTCTTCGTGAATTTCTTTGATGTATTCCTCTAATCTTGGAAGCTCTAAGTGTTGATGAAGTTCTCAATGCAGCAAGGTAACGGTGTATGAAGAGAATGTGCCAAAAGTCCTTTGAATGTTGGAGGTAGTTGCCTATTTATAGAGAGTTTCGGTCTGGAATTATTGCCAAGTCCTAAGTCGTGGCCGATTTAAGTTAAGTCGTAGCCGACTTAATATGAGTCGTGGCCGGTCCATCTGGCCCCTTCATGGCTTCACAGGAGTTCACTTGCACAAGTCCTAGGTCGCCTCCGAGTCAACACTACCCCTTCTTAGTAATATGGCATCGGGCTTATATTTAGTGGCTTTAGGTCGTGGACGAGTTAACTTGGTAGGTCGCAAGTCACGGTCCAACTGGTAAGTCCTGGATCGTGTATGAGTTAAGAGGCCACTGTGCCAAGTAGCTGCATTGAACTTACCTTCCTTTGCTTAGGTCGTGACCGACTTAACATTGGTCATAGGTCGGCCGCGACTTAGGTCGGTAGCTATCTTGGGTCGGCGTTCTTTAAGTCTTAGGTTGGTATACATGCTAGAGCATTGGGTCGGCACCTCTCTTAAGTCGGTATCCCTTTTCGGCCTTAGGTCGGCATTCCTGTTAAGGCAGTTAGGTCGGCAACCAGTTAAGTCGGCAATCTCCCTAGACTGTTAGGTCGGTATCTATGTTGAGTCGGTAGCCTTTTTAAAGTATTAGGTCGGCATACTTGTTGAAGTGTTAGGTCGGCATACCCCTTAGGCCTTAGGTCGGCATCTCTTTGAGTCTTAGGTCGGTATCGTTTCAAGTCGCTGAGTCCAAACCGAGGCGGAGTTAACATATTGCTATGTTGGTTGAATCTTGAGCTTGTTTTGGGCTATGATACCTTTTGATTTGTAATAGAAATTGATTATTATAGTTTCAAGTCCCTTTTGATGATTTATTTTAAAGGAAATATATATACTATTAAGCATATAAAGAGTTTTATTTAAAGTGATTGAGAATAAAAATTTACAATTATATAATTATTCATGAAATGTAAAGATACATTCTATATATTAAAAGGTTTTATTTCAAAAAGGAATAAGCAAATATCGTTTTAAAGTTGTTATGATTTTATAAAAAGTGTGTGCATATGTATGTATGTGTGTGTGTGTGTGTGTCTATATATATATATATATTCACACACTTTTTATGAAATCATAGAGTATATATAAATAATTTCTAAATTGCTTTATCAATATATTACTTTCAAACGATCACCTTTAAAATCCATAAACTTATTCATACATATATATAAGTTTATGGATTTTAATGGTGATCGGTTGTATATATAAGTTTATTGTTTTAAAGGTGATCGGTTTGAAAGTAATTAATAGATAAAGAAATTTAGAAATCGTTTTCTATATGATAAAGTTATATTATTTGCTTTCAAACTAAAATTTTTTAATGGTCTTTATCGTGTTTATCCTTTGGCTATTTTAAATGATCTTAAGTTGGATTTCTATTGAATTTTTTGATTTTCTATAAAACAATGAATTTTAATGAACGATCGAATTATCGGATTGGTATGTTACATTTCGTAAAATTCTTTTGATTATTGTTATAATTTATAAATTAGAGTTTGAGTGGAATTAACTAGCTTTTAGTAAATATTTGAATTTACTATCTGGTATGAGATAGTTAGTTAAATTCTTGTGATTACTTGAGTGATATAGTTAACACTTAGAGTTGTATTATCTTAAAGAATTTGGATTTTAGGCCGATAGATCCTTGAGAGACGGTAACTCATTTTTCATCGACTTAAGAGTCGATATATTTCTAGAGTTTGGTAGGCTGATCTTTTTCGGTAGGTCCGCTATAGTGTAAATACGGTTGTCTCTTTGAAAGACATATGTTTGCATGCATTATAGTCTATAGACCCAATAACCCATTAGTTTATTTTTGTTTTATACCCATGTTTACATCTTTTAGTAGGCAAATTTGAATAGGACAGATTAGGTGCACACCTACTCTTTTCATTGAGCAGTGTTCCTAATTTGCAGTCTCTTCTGATTGACTTCCTTTCTATATAGCAGGTCTCTTTCGATAGAATATGTTTCACTGAATTAAACTGATGGATGATTACCATTATTATTTCATTGGTGATGATTAT
Organism: Allium cepa; assembly: GCA_030765085.1. Classification (NCBI taxonomy): domain Eukaryota; kingdom Viridiplantae; phylum Streptophyta; class Magnoliopsida; order Asparagales; family Amaryllidaceae; genus Allium; species Allium cepa. Next base: position 212,967,243 of record CM060930.1, on the reverse strand, counting down.
TTCTTTAGAGTTGCTATTAGAACATTTGGTTTCTTTTGGCTCTAAAGAAATTTTGAATTATTATCACCATATTTTTGATGATAGTCCATATGACACTTGATATGGATTTATGAAACGAAGATTTGGTTTCTGATATATCTTATTATAGTTTGCGGTGTTGGTAAAATATTGAAATGACTTATTTTACTGTTAAGTTGTAAATGAAATTTTGAATGGTGATTTTATGTAATATGCCTTGTTATGATCATTAGTTCTGGCATTTTTATACTATGAATTATTTACGGTTAAGTCATATATTTATGATATTAGTATTGTCTTACCTTTCTAATAGATATAGTCCGGGCCATTTATTATATAATACCTAAGTAAGGCCGAGACTCTCCAGGTAAAAAGACTGACGATCTTTGGATTTTGTGCTAGCACTAGAGTAAACTATTTTGGCTATTTCAGTCTACTTAATCATTGTATATGTTGACATTTGGGAGCATGTGTTATGTATATTCTTTAATGGTCATTATGTACCTAATATTGTATTTTAGATGAGATGTATATATTTTTGTGGGTTCGATACTGATGTTTTGTAGACTCGCATTTTATTATGTTTATGATGTATATTATTCCACCATGGTTTGTGACTCTAAATCTGAATATATATATTATATACTGTCCTGAATATTTTAATCGGCATTTTAATTATTTTGTATTAATACTATACACGTCGAAAAATTTCATTTCGGATCATCAAAAGGTAATAAAGACGTGTCAACTTTAATATAAAGATATATTCATATTCGCTCGCCCTTAACAAGCCATATTCGCTGGGTTATCAAATGACATTACTCATAATGTTTTTTTAAAATATGGGTATCGCAACGGGGTCATTACACCTTTTCAGTACATTTGGGTTGGTGAAACGGTGGAGGGAAATTCAAAATTTGAATTTGAACTGAAAATTCAAATTTTGAATTCAAGTGCATATGTCAATATATGAATACTGGATATGCCGTCATATACACCATGAATTTCAAATGGAGAAAATGAATAAATTATTCCTTTTATCCTATATGTATATATCTCATAATTATTACTAATTTTTATATGCAATAAATGTCTGAAAAAATTATTTTAAATATATTTTATGCAATTTTATTTAATATTACATTATTAAAAATTATGAAATATTCAATATTAAAATATATACATACAATATTCATCCAATATTATTATTAACACATAGTTTATTCCCAACAATCTCAAGCAATCAAAAATCCAATTCAAAATTAAAATTTTAAATTTTAAACGCGTACCTATTTTTGATCCTTTTCTTCAAACTTTTCTGTATTGATTATGTTGGGAAGCACATATTAGCATTTTCCATATCTTATTCATTATCACTTGATGAAGTATCTAAATCATATAGGGTTGTAGTATAATCCCTTCTTCGTTTTCTGGACAACCGGTATTTTGGGAATTTTTTTGTTTCTCCAGATTTGGATAGACTCTCTCCACATAGCCAATTTCGTTGTAGTTAAAACATCTAACAGTGTTTCCACCTCCCTATCCTAGATTTTTGTTACCATTCCTTCTAAGATTATTCAATTTTCTGTATTTCTAAAATTTTCTTAAATTTCTGGTCATGAAGGCAATTTCCTCATCACCGTCGTTGTCTAAATCTAGATCATTTATTGCGGCATTGAAGGTGATGTATTTCTTCTATTGTCTTGCTTTCTCTTCTAGCCGAAATTTTTGCTTCAAAAGATTTTTAAATTGCTAATTTACTCTTCAATTTTCAGAGTGCTAATGTCTTTAGCCTCTTCAATCGCAAGAGTCTTTGTGTCTCATTCAAGTGTAAGTAAATTGTGGATTTTTCTAACTTGATCCGCTTTAGAAAAACTTATAACCAGTGCAATTAGTGAATGTACTATATCTTGAAACCTATAATATATATCGAAAATGGATTCATTTTAAATAATTGGAACCGATTGGTTAGCATAGAAATTTTTGTCTGTTTGACTTTACTAGTGTCCACATGTGTTACTTGTATAGTTCTCCAAATTTCATATGTAGACTTATAAATAGATAGTCTATTGAATTCATTCCTAGCTGATAAATAGGAAAAAAATATTCATGGCCTTAGAGTTACTTTGTGCAACTGCGTTTTTGTCAGTAGTCCACTGTGAAAAATTAATCCAAGGCTCAATGTACTCATTCCGCGTGATGTTACAACTATCTAGAAAAATTGATCGTAAATAGACTTTCATTCTACATGACCAATTTGTGTAATTACTGCCATTAAAAAGTGGAGGTCTAGGAGTGGATTGTCCTTCGAAAAATGAATTACTAACAAGTGAATTAACAGTGTTACTAATAGAATAATTAACAGTATTGGTAGCCATTTAAACCTTTCAAAAATCAAAATTATGAATACTTTGAAAACCAATGCTCTAATACAAAATGTTAGTTTGCGAAAGACGGATCTTAAGGCAAATTTACCACTATAGGGGGCTGTATAGTGTTTATAAATTTCTATTAATCTTTTTAAAGTCATTTAAGATAATAAATTAAGCAATGCAGAGTCAAAAATCATAGATGCAAACACACACACACACACACACACACACACAGATATATATATGTAGTAAAATAAAACGTAAAGAGTTGGAGCGATCATACCAGGAATTTTATATAGGTTTGGAGTTATTCTACATCTAGTCCTGTAGAATCACTTTTACGGATTTCTTTTCAAATATCAAAGTCTTTACAATCTTGATTTCACGGCTATGGAATACATCCTCTAGATTTTTCGAGCTCTAGGTGCATTCACTAGATTGGATGAGACACTAGTACACCTACTTGGATTTCTGGGACACCAAGCACACCCACTTGATTCAGGCAAGATACAAGCACATCCAGTTGGATTTCAAGGACACCAAGCAAACAACAAAGATAAGAGTATGATTTGATAGAGTTGTAGACAAAGTTTCTTGATCTTGAGTACAAATGATCATATAACCATTTGAATATCATTTGACCTTGTTTTGAGCGACAGAGATGATTGAATCAGAGAGTAATCAATAAATAATCAAATCATTTAAGTTTGAATTTGATTTTGGTTGAATTTGAGTAGATTTTGAGTAGGATTTCCTTAAGAAAACGAAAGAGACAATGATAAGAGATATAGTTAGAAAGTGGTTAACAAAATTCTATTGGTTTAACCCATATTTATAGAGAATAAATGGTCATTTCCATTAGCGAAGAGATACAATGAAAAGATACTTCCCTTCAAATTTGAATTTTGAAAAAATGGGTCTATATGTTGACATATGGAGTTAGAGTATGTCAACATACTCTTTGTAATTTTGAAAGACACTTTTTAAATTTTGTTATTTAAATATTAAACTCTGTAAAATATTTTAGTACTTTGTAAAATCATTTAAACATAGTTTATACATGTTCTAATCATATTAAAACTTAAGAAAACATTATAAAACTATTTTAAAATATTTTTAACGTATAAAGGATTTAAATACCTTGAAAATAATATACATACATATATATATATATATAAACTATAAGCAAACATTTATCCAAAATTAAAGTTATAATATACTTTTAAACAATTAGAAAGCATAAAACTCAAAAAATAAAGAAGTATAATAGATTTGAAAGTATATTTTAAAATATAAAATACTTAAAAATATAATTACTCAAAATATAATAATCTTATAAATAAAATTAAAAGTTAGAAGTTATTTGATGGCTATTTTGAAAGATCATTTTCAAAACAGGAATTCCTGAATATTATTTTTGAAATTCAGAATATTTAAAAACCTTATAAATCTGAGAATAGATTTAAAACCCTTTTGAAAAAGATGAGAGAGTTCAAAAAGTGCTATTTGGGTTTTAAAAAATAATCTATGACTCTATAACTAATCTGGATATCTTGAATCTTCATTATTCATGAATCTTCAGTCTTTAATTCTTGAATACCTATATCAGCCTCTTGAATCTGCTCTTGATACTGTACAGTCTTCTATATCAATACCTGTCTAATATTCTGCACTATATACTATTTATAACTTGACAAAAGTATAAGTATTTATGTTTCATATTTTTTCATATGGTTGTTGTCATCAAAACCAATACCTAAGGTTCTAACAGTCTAATGATGACCTACCTCCTCGAAATTAGAAATGAACACTAATACATTGTCGATATTCATGAGCCGTAAATCAAAGTGCTGGAGAAGGAGATTATTATGTGTAAAAGAAAATAAAGATAGAATAGAATCTTACACAAATGGAATAGCATATATTGTGTGTGTATATATATGTGTGTGTGTGTTTATAAAGGAAATTTTAAATATATTTATCAGAGTTTATCTTATAAATCAGCCGGGACAGTTATAAATCTATGTCCATGTAAATGCTGAATACAATCAATAATCTAATGTAGTGGAAATGGAATTGGAGAACAATCTGCAGGAACATGTTTAGCCCCAGACTTCAAGCTCCATCAAAATGCTTCAAGTTAAATATGACTACTTCGCTACTTGGAAAAATAAGGCATCTAAAGTTTAAGGAGATGAAAATAAACTCAGGGTCAGTCATGGGACTGGTTTGAGTAACTAAAAATACGGATATTGAAACAACCGGTTTCTCATAAGACCACGTCGCACGTCAGCATGGAATCAGTTTTTACCTAATGATAACCAAACATTTGCTACACAAAATCTGGGAATATTACTTTTAATGGCATTCTTCCGAAAACACTTTTCAAGTGAACTTATACAATATATGTCAAAATTGTTACATTGGTTAAATTTCAGCTTAATATGTACTACAATCAAGTCTGAAAGAACTTATGGGAGAATGGATTTCCATATAATGGAAAGGTAAGTAATTACCTTCTACATAGCACATCTCTGGAGGGGTGTATCGAGGATCAACACCTTTGAAACCTCTGCACTTAGCAAGATCGGCCGACCTGCAAACCCATCTGGTGGCGAATAAAACTGAATATGGCATCACTCCGGTCATTCCCGACCTATCCGAGAGCTCTCATAACATAAACAACATACATTGCATCTTTAGTGGTATAAGCTTGTAGGATTCCGTCGACAGGTATTTGCGAATCGTTGACATTTGTCACATCTTTTTATGAATTCCCTCGCATCATGAAGTGCTATGGGACTGTAATAACCATGCCTTAATACTTTATTTACGAACTTTGTCCCTTCTGAATGGTCCTTGCATTGGCCTTCATGTACTTCCCTCATGACCCGTACTCCCTCTTCTTTTAAAATGCACCCGAGATAAGTTATTGAATACCCTCTCGTGTATAATGTGTCATCAAAGGAAGAGTAGTATGGAGCATGGTATCTTATTTTCTGGGCTTCATTTCTATTTTTGGGTACAGTTCCATTTAGCAGGAATTGTTTAATGGGAGTCATTTAGTTGTTATCCTCAGTTTACTAAAGCATGGGTTCAATTGGGAATTATTCCCAATTTTTCATTGTTACTTAATATTGAGCCCCTTAAATCACTGCCCTCTAGGCTTGGGTTAGGACTATTATTTGTTTGATTTTGCTATGTTGGCTCTGCCTAGTGCTCTATTAGTGCTGCCTTCATTTCATTTGCCACCTTGGTGCTTCAAATTTGGCTAATGAGTCGGAAAACAAGTTGTTTTCATATGGAATTTGTTCTATGCTAAATTATTTTAACCGCTCTAGTAGTTTCTTAGAACGTTCCACACATTTAGCCAAGGTTGGTTCCTGTGTTGGGTAATTGCCCTGCATTCGTTTCATAACTAATTGAGAATCGCTGTAAATTTCAGTATGGTTTCCCTTCATTACCTAGGCCATTCTCAAAACTACAATGATAGCTTCATATTTTGCAACATTGTTGATTACTTTGAAACCAAGCTACACTGCTCCTAAAACTACTCATCTAGATTGATTGGTACATACCCAATTAATGCCCCATGCTGATTTAATGCTCCATCTACGAATCGTTTCCAGAACTGAGGGGTTTAGGCTTCTTCCTCTGGTTAAGGTTCGGTTGGCAACGTGCATTCAACGGTGAAGTATTCCAATGCTTGACCTTTGATTTTCTTTCGAGGATAATAAGTGATGTTGTATTGACTAAGCTCCACAACCAATTTTAGTAAGTGGTTGAATGTTTCACACTTCTGTAGTATCTACGTTAGGGGTTTGTCTGTGCGGACTTTGATGGGATGTTCTTGAAAATAGGGACGCATCTTCCTTGCTATAAGGAGTAGGTTATAACTTGCTTTTCAATGGCTGAGTAGTTCAACTTTGCTTTTGATAGCCCCTAGCTTGCGAAGTAGATGGGTCTTCAGCTCCCTTTTTCCTCTCATATTACTACAATACTAACAGCTTCGCCGATTACTACTAAATAAACATACAAGTCCTCACATGTTACCGGTTTAGATAATATGGGAGTGTTGACTAGATGATCCTTTAGGTTTTGGAATGCAACTTTGCATTCCTTAGTCCATTCAAAGTTTTTCCCTTTGTTTATCTGGTTGAAGAACATGATGCATTAGTCCGTTGCTCTTGATGTGAATCGACTCAATTGTGCTACTCTACCATTTATGCTCATCGGATACTTCGGTTCTTCAGGGATCCCCATTTTCCTTATAGCTTTGATCTTCTTAGGATTCGCTTATATGTCATGTGCACTTACAATATACCCTAGGAACTTCACCGATGGAATAACAAAGGTACATTTTATGAGGATTCAGCTTCATATGTACTGCATTAGGACTTCAAATGTTTGCTCTAGATCTTGAACATGACTCGATGATACATTTGACTTGACTAGCATATCATCCTTTTATGCCTTTTCAATCTAATCTGAGAACATCATATTAACCAGCCTTCGATGGATTGCTGCAACAATTTTGGGTCCAAATAAAATGACTTTGTAGCAGTATAATCTTTTGTCTATTACAAAACTGGTATGCTCTTGGTCTAGTTCAAACATAGCTATCTGATTATGCTCTAAATAAGCATCCATGGACAAGAGCAGTCCTTGTCTACTGCTTGCTTCCACTAGCTGATCAATCCTTGGTAAGGGGAAGTTGTCTATCGGGCAGGCTTTGTTTAGGTTGGTATAATCAATGCAAGTTATCCACTTCCCATTAGGTTTCTTTACAAGTATTGGGATGGCGATCCATTTTGGATAATATATCTCCTGGATGAATCCATTTTCTTTTAACTTTTTAACTTCTTCGTGCAAAGCATTATATCTTGGTTGATCTAAGGTTCTACGCTTTTTTCTAAATGGATGCACATCAGGATCAATGTTTAGTGAATGATAGACTAGGATTATTCCTACCATGTCTAAATGTGCCTGGGCAAATACATCTATTGCTCTCTTCAAGAATTCTATTAGCTCAACCCGAGCCTCTGCACGAAATCCTTTCCTATCTTCAGAACTTTTGTAGGGTCCTTTGGATATTTTGTACATCTTCGAAGTCATCAACTGGCTCTAATTCATTCTTTATTGCCCCTAATCTTGGGTATCTCACTTTCTACTTCCTCTACTGGTTGTGAATTGACTGATGATGTATGTTTCTGGACTCCTTTGGAGAAGAATTGCACGTAGATCAAATTATATTCATCAGTGTTGATCATGTGCGTGTATGTCCTTTTCTCTTTCTTTGTAGATGCTGAGTTCGTAAGACGGTCTACCTTAGTACTAGATTTAGTATTTTGTAGTGATGCACTTCTTTGAACTGATTAATTTTCTTGTTCACTACTATTAACACAAATATCAGAAGAGACACTAGAATATTTTGGAACAATTTAACTGCAGAAGTTAAGAGTTACATTGTATATTTCCCGAGCTAAAAATTGTTTTCCTCTCACTGACCCTATCCTGGCACGAGTGTTGAATTTCATAACCAGATGTTTCAGAGAGATAATTGTCTTCGAGTCAATAAGAGCAGGTTTTTCCAAGAAAGCATTGTATAGCGATGGTCGATCGATAATTAAGATGCTCGCGTAAAATTACTAGTGTAGTGGGCCAGTTCCAGCCATAAGAAGCAAACATGTTGATCCCATTAGGATAGTGGCAATATTATTAAATCTACAGAACAATTCAGGACTAGGTTTTAGGATCTCTAATGAAGTTTCATTTGATGCAATCTTGAAAATGATGTTGGCTGAGCTTTCAAAATTATGAAGACTTTCTTCATAGTACATTTTGATATCTGCACTTGTGATAATAAGTGGATACTAGTGTGAAAACACAACTCCTGCCACATCAGCTGCTATGAATGTTATCCCTAGTGCAAGCTTCTAATTAACATGAAAAGCTGACTTTACCTAGATTCTAGCTGCTTGCACATGCTTCTCTTGTGCTTTTTTGCTTGCGCCAGCAAGATGTTGTCCTCCATGAACCAATGCTATAAGGTTAGAGAGGTTTCCGGCTTTATTCTCATTTGGAACTCAAGTTAGGTTTCCTGTCCTATATTCATCATTTTCCTTTTGGAAGTGACCCATGTGACATTTCAAGATCAACCCCTATATCTCATTCTTTAGATGTTGGCAGTTATCGGTGGGATGACCACTAGCTCGATGAAAGCGGCAGTATGCTCCACCTCGGTTTTGTTCTGGTTTCCTCCTCTAGTTTTGCATGCTCTATGCAAAACCAACCCTGGTCATCTCATATATTTTCCCAAGGATTTTGTTAATCCAAAATTTTGTTTAACACTCGAGACATTGTATAACGTAATATTATTCAGAATTGTCCTATGATGCCTAAAGACCTTTAATGAAATTATAAAGTCGAATAGCTCAAGTTATATACCAAAGGGTAAATTAGTAAGTCATAATAACATGATATTGTCCATCAATGCGAAATAGTCACATTAATGTGCCAAATAGGCAATTCATGTAAGTCTCGTTTCCTTATTCATATGTTGATAGGCATGATAGTCGATATCCACTGAATCCGTTAATTTAAATAAGGGCTTAAATGGTCTTGTTTTATATGCAAGTCCATATCAAGTCTAAGTTCAAAAGTAGTCATATGCCCATCCGTACTTTAATAACAATAAAATATGCATAATTCAAGGGAAATAAGCTATGCAAAATTATTTATTCAAGTACTTGTTCACATAATTTTCAAAGGTTCCAATTGATTCTTGATTTCCCCCAAACTGATATAGGGTTTATAATTCATTGATTTTAAGATTGAGAGAAAGAAATGATCTTCCTCTATTTGAATAGCCAAATGAGTCTATTTATAGGGGTGGCAGCAGGTGGCATGGCTGCCAAGTGTCCTTCGGCCTTGTTGATTTTTGGCATCCTTCATTGTGTTGATGATATGCGGCAACCCCCTTTACATTGATGATTTATGGGATCACTCTGAATATTAGTTATTTACAACATCTCTCTGAACACTAATGATTTGTAGCATCCTCTATTATACATTGATGATTTATGACATCCTTTGCAATATATAAAAGTTCGATACTACCTATTGCATGTCGTTGCTTTACAACTGTCATTATTGTAAAGGCTCAGTATTTGCTAAAAAATTAATATCCTCCCTTAAGTTTGGATATTCAGTATCCTCAGGTGGTTCCACATTCCTCCTTTGTTTCATGCTCTACAACATTATGTTGTAGAGGCTCGTTTCCATTTATATTGTGGAGATTCGGTATCTTCTGGTCTATAAAGATTCGATATCTTCTTATTATCAGGTGCTCGACACTGCTTTCAGCGTTGAAGTTTGATATCATTTGTTCGTTTTTAAATGTTCAATAAAATCTACTTTGTGGAGATTCGATAATTCTAGGGATTTGGTATCACTCTTCAATCCCTTTAAATGTTTGACATCTACTTGAAAGTCGATATCTGTGTTAAGTTTTGAAATCTCCATAACTGTGACGTCATTCATTATAGTAATTGGACATCCTTCTTATCATTGAAGAAGCTCTCTATCTTCATTTTTATCAGCTTGAGAGGCTTTGTATTTATAATTTTGACAACCTTTTTATTTTATAAACACGATATTACCTTTCTAAACTGCTTCCATGTTTATAGATTCGATAACATCTCTTTAGGTTGCAGAGTCCCGGTATCCATCTTTCCTTTGAATTCAATATTCATTGTGGCTCGACATCTCCTTGCTATGTTATTATCTCGAAAGCTCAAAGTATAATCATAGGCTTATTAGTTCGACGTGTATTTACATGCACGTTATGCTTTCTTTAGGCACTCGATGTGCGCATCTATTGCAACACTATATTTTATTAGTATAATATCCTTTTGTTTGTCCTCTTAAAAAATATATGACTAATATTTGCTCTTTCCTTGCATAACTTTTTTTACACTTTAGTGTAAAACCAAGTGTTTTCTCACAATTCCAACTTTCTGTGAGTTTTCTCCTTAATCTCGGTTTTCTGAAAAACATAAGATAAGTATTGATGATTTTTCAGTGTTTATTTTAAATTGAAATTTAGTTAAACCCTCTTAGATTTGATAAAAAAAATAGATTAGTTTGTCCCCTTCATTTTATAAAGAAACTTTTAGATTTCATCGTAAGGCCAAGTCTAATTGAGAAGAATAGAAGTCCGCGTGATGGGAAAAACATAAATTTAAATAAATAAAGGATTAGAAATCCATCTAATAAGGAATCCATAATTTCCTTGAATTAATGAACGAAAATTCGTCTGGTAGTGATATAATTGAAGGACCAGAAATCTGTTTGGTAATAATATTTTTTGAATAAGAGACCAAAAACCATTTGGCAACAATATTCCTTGAATAGAAGATGAGAAAACCATCTAGCAATAATATTTCTTGAATTAAAGACCATAAAAAGTATCGGGTAATAATATTTCTTGAATAAAAGACCAAAAAACCATCTAATAATAATACTACTTGAATATAAGAACAAAAATCCCTTTAGATGACAAGATATATATCTGGTGACAATATTACTTGAATAGAAGACCAGAATACCATTTGGAAATAATATTACTTGAATAGAAGACCAGAAATCCATCTGGCAAGTCTCATCTTGCCGAAGATTGACGCTGTAAGTAACAATGGAGATTCCTATTTTTTAACAGAATGTTTCTGACCAAGAGATTCATGATCTTTTGAGTGTCCATATTTAGTTACACTTCTCTTTAAAAGATTGTCTTAGCTTCACCTTGAAGTAGAGTAGCTCAACTTGATTGTCCTTCCTCTAGAAGATTGCTTTGATCCATTCATTAGGATAGAGTTTAATTGGTTCTTTTACATCTTATCAACACCTTTAGGGAATGATTTAGGCCTAGATTGAATCCCTTATTACCATCTCTAGGTAATGATTTAGACTTTGATTAAACCCTTTATCACTATCTTCAGTGATAATTTTGGTTTTGATTGGACCACTTATTACCATCTCCAGTTAATAATTTAGGTTTTGATTGAACCACTTATCACCATCTTCGATGATGAGTCAGGTTTTGATTGAACCCCTTATTACCATCTTTAGGTAATGATCTAGGCTTTTATCGAACCGCTTATCACCATCTTAGGTGATGATTTTGGTTTTGGTAAGTGCGTTTGGTTGGCTATCTTAAGCAGAACCAAATTCTTATCTGTCCTCCCTTTAGAAGGCGCTCTAATCAGGCCTTATAAGCAGAACTAAAGGCCACTTCGATGCTTTGGCCAAGCTATCTTAAGCGGGACCAAAGGCTTACTCCATCCTCCGTCAAGGAGAAGCTCTTGCCATGCCACGTAGGCATGACCGAATGCTTGCAGTGCTTTGGCTAGGCCGTCTTAGATGGGACCAAAGTCTTACTCTGACCTCCCTCTAGGAGGTACTTTGACCAGGCCCTTATGGCAGGATCAAAGGCTTTTCCGTCACCCATTACTACTTTATAGCTAATGATTCAAACTTTACTTATAGTTTCTTTCCTTTCTTTGATTACCGATTCCATAGATTTGTTAGTCTTAACTTTTTTATGCATCTATTGTAGAAAGTATGGTCTCAATTGTTTAACATTCCAAGTTCTTGCAATTATCTTGCCATCAAGTCGGCATAGTCGACAGGTCCCTGGTGGGATTACTTTATAAATAACGAGGGAGTCCTTCCCAGTTTGGCCAAAGCGATCCATCCACTAGATTTTTAGTGTTTTCCATGACTTTTTAGAGTAAGAAATTTCCTTACCAAAATTATCTTTCCTTAACTTTAGAATTGTCTCCGATATCCTTCGTTAATATTCAGTCATCTTTACTGCTTCTTCATCTCTTAACTCATTGATCAGATCTAAGGATTTTCTTTTTGACTCCTAACTAGGATTAAAAGTATGTGCAGTCCTCTGATGGGATGGTACTTCGACTTCGGTTGGAAGCATTGCTTCACATTCATATGTTAAAGCAAATAGGATATGTCCTATCACATTATTAACTTGGTATGCCCAGCGCACAACAGGTAATTCTTCTACCCAATTTCCCTTTTCTTTATTTATCCATTTCTTGAGCATAGTCTTAATGGTTTTGTTAGAAACTTCAGTAGCTCCATTAGCCTTGGGATGAGCTACAGATGAAAAGCTTTCTATTGTTCCATCCTTGTTATAGAACCTTGTAAATTCCTCACTTTCAAATTGGGTTATATTATCAGATATTATCTTATATAGTATTCCAAACCTAGTGCCTATGCTTTTTATCCCAAACTCTAGCATCTTTCTAGAAATATGTTTGGCAATGCTTTGGCTTCTACCCACTTGGTAAAGTATTCAATGGCTACTACTGCATAATTTTCTCCTCTAGATATATGTAATGGTCCAATTAAATCAATCCTCCACACATCAAAAGGTTATGGACTTAAGATCAAGATTAACTCGACCGGTCTCATATGTGGTATCTTTGAAAATTTCTACCATTTCTCGCAACTTTTTATGTAGTCCACTGCATGACTAGTCATATGGGGCCAGTAAAAACGTTATCTCATGACCGTTTGGCTAGCTTTATGCCATTAGAATGATCTCCACAAAATTCTCTATGGGCTTCTCTAACAATTTCATAACATCCTCTAGGCTAACACATATTAGGTAAGGGAGTGAGTATCCTTTCTTATAAAATGTCCATTCAATATGATAAAAGTCGGAGCTTGGTGTTTTATTCTTCTAGCCTCGCACCTCGCTTTATCCTTTGACAATTTACCTTCTACCAAATAATTAGACAATAGGTGTCATCTAATTGTTCTCATATTGGTTATTAATTTCAGTATGGATGGATCCTACTCAGATGACTTCGTCTTCGCTTTCCTTTTATTTTTCCTTTTCTGTACATGTAAGAGCTTGGGATCTAGTTAATACAATAGATTCATTTTTTGGCTCGAGGAATTTTTCTTCTATACTAGGACTTGCTTTGTAAACAAATGGCTCTCATTTGATATATTTGGTTTAATTGATTTACCATTGGTTTGGAATTGCTGAAGATCTCAATCCTTTAAATTTTTAGCTATAGGGCAAAGGTAAGTCTGGCCACAATCGATTCATACTCTACTACATTATTGGTAGCAGGAAACCTAATTTCATTACATAATGAAACTGGTGTCTGTTAGGGGTAATGATCAAGTATCTTGCACTACCCCTTTGTTCATCTGAAGCTCCATCAATAAACGACTGCAATTTGGGTTTTAGATCCCATTCCTTTTCTGACCATTCTATAATTAACATGTGCGTTCATCTATGAAGTTCAGTCAGTTCCTGTCCTTTAATTCCTGCTCAGGGTCAGAACTCAACATCATATTGACTAAATTCTATACCATTTTCCCTAATCTTCCTGATTCCTTAGATTTACTAAAGACTTGTCAAAGTGGAAAGTTGGTTAAGACATTAATTGGCTCTTAGCTCTCGATAGGTAAGCATTAAACAGTATGCCAACTTTTCTATGATCTAATATCTAACTTCTGCATCTTTGAGCCTTTTGCTAATATAATATATTGGAAGTCGAATTCCATTCCCTTCCCTTACTAAAATGGAGCTTACTACATGCTCGAAAAATGTCATGTAGAGATAAAGACTATCCCCTTTTATTGGGCTAGACAGGATTAGAGGCTTTTCAAGATGATCTTTTAGCTCCTTGAAGGCCTTTTAGAATTCCTCCTCTCATTCAAAGTTTTTCTTCTTGATCATATCAAAGAATGGCATGCATTTTTCAGTGGCCTTGGAGATAATTTGTTAAGTGCCGCCACCCTTCCATTCAAGCTCATCACATCCTTACTAGTTTTGGCTCTCATATGTATTTAATAGCTAGAATTTAGTCAAGATTACCCTCAATTACCCGAGTACTTACAATGTATCCAAGGAATTTCCTAGATTGGATTTCGAAAGAACATTGTTGTTGGTTGAGCTTCATTTGATGCCTCCTTAGGACCTCGAATATCTCTTCGAGATCACTAGATGATTGGCCACCTCTTGAAACTTGACTAGCGTATCATTAACATATACCTCCATGTTGCACCTAATCTATTCTCTGAACACTCTGTTCACCAGCCTTTGATACGTTGTTCCAATATTCTTAAGCCGAAAGGGCATTACTTTGTATCAATATGTTCCCCACTCTACTATAAAAATCGTATTTCCTTATCCGCCTAAAACATAGGGATTTTTTCGTATTTCTAATATGCATCCATAAAGGACAAAAAAATTATGTCCACTTGTATCATCAACTAATTCATCTATTCCCGGTAGTGGGTAACAATTTTCTAGAGATGCCTTGTTTAGATCAGTGTAATCGTCACATGTTCTCCATTTCCCATTAAATTTCTTGACTAGCATTAGATATCTAACCTTTTTGGATAGCGCACTTCTTAAATAAACCAAATTTCGAGTAGCTATTTGACTTTCTCTTTTAAAATATTAGCTCGAGCCTTATCAAATTGCCTTTTCTTTGTCGAATGGGTGTAATATTTAGGTCTACGTTCAGAGCGTGGCTCATGACCATTGGGTCTATCCCGACCATGTCTGAATAGGTCTAATTAAATACATTCTTGTTGGAATGAAGAAATTGGACAAGTTTGCCTCTGTGCTTGTCACCTATCTCTTTTCCGATCATTACTATTTTGGCCAGATCCATCGAAGCATGTCTCCTATAAGCCTTTAGTAGGTTTACTCTCTTTATCGCCTTTGCAATCTAACTCAACGACAATTTCTTCACCATCTATTTCTACGTCTACCAGCTTACTTCTTTCCATTTTCTTTTCTTCTCGGAAAAAATTGAATCTATTTAGCACATTCCTAGCTTTTCCATTTTCCCTTTTCTTCTTATTTGCCTTGGATTGTTGGCTTGGGGGACCATCATCCAAGGGATTTCTGATTTCAGTTTTGACTATTTCGCCTTTCTTCGAATCATAACAATAAGCGTTTTGCATGGATCGAGTGTAGCACAATACAATTATTGAGAGCTGAATTTCCCTCCCCTTATCGTTCCCCATCAAATCTTAGTTAGAAATTTCACCATTAAATATTTTTCTAACAAGAATTCATCTACTTCTTCGAAGGACGGTCTCCAAAAGAAGGCATTATAGTAGGATGGTTAGTTTATTATGATGAACAAAGTTTTGAAAGTTCTTGAAAAAGATGGAATCCTCGTCTACATTAGAAATTTTGTCTACCCCACAGAAGAGGACCCTTTGTTATTAAACCCAAAGATGGGCTCGAAGCCTGGCTCTAGTTTCTCTTCTAGAATGTCCATCTGATCAAAAGCATGTTTAAAGATAACATTCACTGTGATCCTAGTGTCAACTAAGATTTTTCTCACTTCAGAAAGCCCGACTTGTGAAGTTATCATTAGTGGATCATTGTGTGGGTGGCGAACACCCTTTAGCTTCTACGAGGTTATCGTCGGATTATGCTTTTGCAGTAGAAAATTTTAGCTTTTGAACACTGGTTCTTCTTGGTGGAAAAGACTCCATCTCGTGCCTCTTTAATGTACCTACTCCTGGCTCCCTTGCTACTTCCGGCTAGATGTGGACTTGCATGGATAATGTTTATTTGGTAATCAATAGAACAAAGTATTGCTGAGAGTTTTTTTTCCATAAATTCATAGCATTGTTTGGAGGTCTCTGATTGCACTCCTAAAGATAGGCAGGTTTTTTATTCTCTTTAACAGACTCTTTTAGGAGCCCTAATCAGATAATATTTTGAATTATTCCAACAAAATCCAAAATACGACATTCATCAGTTTTGTGTCCGTTCACCTTGTGGTAGGAGCAATAATCTACCTCTTTTCTCTATTTGGAGTTCTTCCTTGCCTTATAAGAAGTTGGGAAGTTGACTCCATCTTTAGCTGTAGCAAAATTATAGGCTATCGGCTTATTCAAAGCCATGTAGTTAGATTTTGGGATCTCCTCCCATCTTCTTCTCCTGCTCTTGTCCTATCTTGGCTTCTTATTGGGATGATTAATGCCATATTTTTCCAGCTTCCTTCATTGGCCTAGATGTTTTCTTAGCATGATACATTTCATCCATACGGATGAAATTGTTAGCGTGGAAGTGCAAGTCCTAAAGGTCTCTACTCCTATGAATTTAAAGTTACTTCCAGTGGGGGTTTGCTTAATTAGTCCAAAACACACAGCCATTAACATCTCTCTATCAGTCATGTTCTTGGCTTTCGGCACCTCCATATCGAACCTCCTTAAGTACTCATTAAGCAGTTCTCCTGGTCTCTGCTTAACATTGGCATGTACACTAGAGTCAATAGTTGGGTCCTTACACACACAGAATTGTGTTGAAAATTCTTAAGAGAATTTCTTCCAAGAATAAATGGTTTTCGCTCTATAACGGCTGCACCGTTTAGCAGTCGTTTCTTGAAAAGTGGTTTGGAAGATCCTACAGCACACAGCTACAAAAGCATTATGAAGGTCCATTTGGCACTTGATGGCTAGAAGATGATCATCTGTGTCAATGGTCCCATTATACCTGGGAGATGGGATCGTGATGTGTGATGGAATTCTGATAGACATTATTCCCTCCATTAAAGGGGCTTCACGGAAATTATTGTTGACCCTAGGATCAAGGATCCTCTTTCATTGATACCAAGCATGTCCTTTGCTATTTTATCAACCACAGCTATTAAGTTAGCCGCATCATTGCGGTCATTGCTTCTATAAGGCCTATACTCTTTTTGTGAGATTGAGCTTCCTGACTGTTCGTTGAACCTTTCCGCTAGCTTTGCAACTGATGACTTACTTTAACTATGTCGTCCTTGAAAAATTTTAAAGGGAATTATGCGGCTTCATCCTCTGGGATTCCTCTTCTTTTCTATTGGGTCATAGCAATTTGCTTTATCCTTTCTTCTGACCATGGTGGAATTCGAATTTTTTCTGGGTGATTTGACCGCTTCCCCTCCAATGTGCATTGTTGTCATAGAAGACTTTTTTGTAAAGGCCTTCTCTTGTAGCTCTTTCATAGCTGGTTTTTGTTGTGTTAAGTCCTTTATTTTGGCTTCACTGCACTTTTGTCTTGCTGGTTCTGATGGTTTTCCATACTCTAAATTCTCTGGACTAAAGCCTAGAGTGATATCGTTCTCTAATGTTGTCGTTGTGTTATCTTCTCAATGACGACGTTAACTGTTAACGCTAAAAATGTATGCTAACATCCCGGTGTAAGTTGTAGTATAGTGAAAGAACCACCCGCTGGTATGGGAACTGAAATAAGCAGAAAATAGTAGAGAAATAGTAAAGAAACAACAATTTTTATAATGGTTCGGCTTAAAGTCAAGCCTACGTCCACTTAATCTCTTTTATTGCTGATCTGATTACAACTTTTTCAATGATTCTTCATTTACAACACGACTAAGATGAGTAGCTAGAACTTCGATGTAGAAAAGCTCTTTGAAATCATGTTGAATGAGTTAGATCTTTCCTAAAGTTCGTTGAAGCGTCTTCGGTGTTTGAAGTGAAGGAGTCAAGAAAACAGAAAGGTATTGGCATTCCAGAAATGATCCAAAAGTCCCCTTCCTGGTGGAGTAGGCGAGGTATTTATAAGGAAATTCTGGGTCTAAGTCGTAGGTCATGGGCGACATAGGAGTAGGTTAGGTCGTAGGTCGCCAGCGACCTAATGGATACGGTCTATGGCTTGATCAACTACTTTTGCTGGTAGGTCGTAGCGACCTATGGGAGTGGAAGGTGACTTATATGGAGCGACCTAGAAGAGGTAGTGCCCCAAGGTTGGGAGCGAACTATATGCAAGCGGCTTTACTCTATTTTAACTCGCTAGGTCGTTAGGTCGTTAGGCTGCTAACTTGTTAGGTCGTTAGGCTGCTAACTCGTTAGGTCGCCAACTGGCTAACTCGTTAGGTCGCTAACTCGCTAACTCGTTAACCCGGTTGAGCCGCTCTTTGCTTTAAGTCATTAGGTCGTGGTCTGCTGAGGTCATTGAGTCCCCTGTGCCTTTAGGTCGCTGGGTCCTTCTAACACGTTAGGTCGCTGAACCTTCTAACCCGTTAGGTCGCTGAGTCCCTTAGATCGTTAGGTCACTGAGTCGTGAAAAAGAGGAGTTAACACTTGCCCCTCGAAGCATACGCCTAGGGACTAGGTCGTGTGCTTCAATACTTCTTAACTCGTGCCTTGCTGAGTCGTTAGGTCGTGAGCGACTTAATGAGGGAGTTAGGTTGTTCGCACCGATTCAGATTCCACTGCCACTGTGTATAAGTCGTATAACAGTCCTTCTTCTCTGTACTTTCTCTGACCCTCAAAACTGCCATTGAAGAACCTTTGAGCTTTCAAAGGCGAATTCGAACTAACTGGTCGCCGATCATCTTCATCATCACATCATGTAAGTGGATCCGTTCATTATCCAATCCACGATCACCATCGAATCACGAATTCCCCATTTGCTGTCCCTAGTCCAATTTCATATGCCGTGTTTCACCATGAATCGTGTTACAATCGATCCTTGATTGCCTTTGGACGCGATGTCATTGTAATTCTCGAAAACACAGCAGCATATTGGATCCATGATGGATCTGAGGTGATTTGAACTGGTTCTGGGTGATTTGGCGGTGTGGTGAGACGATATATTTCACGGTAGACATGATAATGGGTTAACGGGTTTGTGAGTTAGGAAATAACTTGCTTAAGAGCTTCGAACGACCTAGGGCTTGATAGTTTGAACTTGAATCGAACGACCTAACGGCTTAACGGCTTATCATCCAAATTCTGAGCGACCTAAGAGACTGCGACTTATGTGACTCGCGACCAAAGATGTATAGTATGTTGCTTCGGATGAGATAACCCTTTTAACGACCTACCTTTAGGTCGCACTATGATTTGGGCGAGCTAACATTTAAGCAAATTTGCCTTGTAGTGACTTAATCTAGCCAGAATAGCATATGAATTCCAAACAGAACGACTTAAAAAACCCCGAGTTGACTTAAGTCGTTCCTGCGACCTAAGAAGTGAACAGGACTTGATTGAATTTCCAACTTGAACAGCCAGAATGAACTGCTTGAACTTGTTGCACTTTTTCATATATTATATTAACTTTTAAGCTTACAACCTGTTAAATACAACATTTGCAGAAAACTTGGGCGAATATACTACCATTGACTGCCCGTATCGAATGACAGATTAGTCGATAAAGAATAATCAACTTAAAGGAACTATGTGAATGAAGTGCTATGAATTAACAAGCTCAAGTGAAGTATTAAAGCAAAGCTAAATTAATCAACTAAAGCTGATCTGTTTGCATCAACACTGTACTTGGACTTAAAATAACAAGCCCTGAAACTTTATAATCGGCAAATGCCAATTAATTTAATTCCAGCTATATTTGCCTGTTATTTTATTAGTTTTGCACAACACTTCACACATTTAGGAAACGTGCACCTTCATATTTGAATATCAAGTTCCTTGTGTAGAATGACTTCTCAACAAATGCAAGAAGAGATAGCAGAGTGGACCGATGAAGTTTTCCCAATAGCCGACCCTCTAGAAAATCCTCCAGAAAGAGTTTCAACTTCATTGAGTCAACGGGCTTTCAGCCAACTATGCATTCAATTCAGCATTGCTGAAACGGATGCTCTGCTTCCCGAGGTAAATGACACTTCTTATAGGCCGCCTCCTGGCTTTGTTGCAGTCAACCATCAAATGTGCCTTAGCTTCTTTATTTCGAGGATTTCTAAATTTTGTCTCTTCTTCACTTTCAGGTTCTCCCATGGGACGCAGCGGTTCGTATTACGATGACTTTCAACGCTATGGGAGGCGTGATTTTACGACCCCAGGCGTTATTTTCCTGCCCCCAGAGAAATCGATGAGGAAAGAGTAGTTAGAAAGGCTCGCGAAAGGCAGGCCTATGAGGAGCGATATGGTAGAAGAGATGACCGCCATGATTCTCGCCAAAGGGATGATGACTCTCATAAAAAAAAGTCTCACAACGACAAAGTTGAAGAGCTATGAAACTAAAGAGTCAAGCAAGCGGGCCAAGCCCAGCGAAAGATCTTCAGCTGAAATCTCTAAAGTGCTCGCGAATTCTATTTCTTTAGACATCCCTTCTAGCTCCCCTGCCCTAAAAAGAGCTGAGATTCAGACAATCATTAATAGGCCTACATATCAAGTCGAGAATGATCTGCCTGCACTCCAAAGCCGGTTTCCATAATGGTGTTTAAAAGGAGTACGCTTTGATTTGGACTCCCATTGACAAACAGGCTATGCGAAGAAATCTTGATGCTGTTAGGCTTGACATTGAAAGAATGTCCGGGTGGTAAAAGATAGTCGATGAGCTTCAAAGAGTGAACCGTTTAAATCTCGAAGCTATGCTAACCATGGAACGTGATAAATCTGAATGGCAAAAAGTTCTTGATCAGCACGACACGGAGATGAAGAACATCACCGCATATAATGAGAAGCTCGAGGCTGAAGTCAAGCAACTTAAAGATGACCTTGCTACCTCTTCCACTTCTTATACTCAAAAGGAAGAGGTGCTTCAAAAGCAAGTAAGAGATGCCCATGCTAGTCAACGAGATGCTGAGGCTAGACTTGAGGCACAGTAGAGAATTATGGAAAGCTACCGCAGTGATGTTGCTCAGCTGCGGGAAAAGACTAGCTCCCAAGACATGGAGATTGAAATGTTAAAGGCAAAGCTTTCTAAAGTTGAAAAAGAGCGTGATGAGGCCCTTTTTGGAAAAGAAGTAGCTGAATAATCTCATGAGGAGACGAAGGCCAACGTCAGCTCCACTTTATTCGAGTTTTACATTCACAGCGTCTTGGGGCATGGCAGTCTCTCATTTTTGGGCCCAAAGTATGAAATTACCCTGGCTGAAGTGTGGAAGGCAGCGGTTGAAATGCTTAAAGGTGTCGGCTACGGTGATGAGGGTCTTGAGGCTCATTTTTTGGACGATGAGGTCAAGCCACCCTTGCCAGAGGGAAAGAACAACTCGCCAAAGAACGAGCCGAAGCGGCGGAAGGAGAGCATTTAGGGATGGCACCTTTTACCGACCCGACTCATCCTTCGGCTTCGGTTGACATCGACATTATTGGCTCTAGTTCTCATTCTCCGCCTCCTGCCAAAGCCAAGACCGGAATTACAACTGCCCACACCGAGTCCCTGGAAGACATTGAAGCCCATGATTCTGAAATCGATGTGATAAAGCCAACTCCTCCGGGTAACTTCAACACTGATCTAGATCAAGTGGACTACTTGTTTGCTTCACATGAGTTTGATGAAATTCTTGATTATTACATAAACCTTGACGTGCCACTATCTCCACTTTTTGCGAGAAATACTGATGTTTAATTCTTCTTCTTCTATAGTGAAAACAACAAGTACTGCACAAGCTTCGCCTCCTCCAGCCGTTGCTCCTCCATCTCTTCAAGTTACTCTTTCTCTTGCTTCTCAACCGGGTCTCAAGAAGAGCAGATAGAAGCTCTTCAAGGCTTGGATGACCCGGCCGCTTCGCAAGAGCAGAAAACTGAAGAGCTTGAAGAGGGTGAGAGGACCCCGGAGGAATTCACTGCGGACGATACAAAGTTGATTGATCTTATTGCTCTAGGCAGCGAATCTTCTTCAGAGAAGAGGGGCAAGCGTGGAATTTCGAAGATAAGGAAGGAGACTTCTGCTGGTGATGAGAAAGCAGAAGAGGACCCGATTGCGCCTCTTTCTCCTCTTTCCCCGACCCGTTGAAGCCGACTTAAGAAGTTAACCATTAGGCCGGGCGAAGTCTCCAAAGGCGGAGGGAAGAAAAAGTGATGGGTCTGGCTTTATCCTTCTTGTTTTGCTTTTTGTTTGTATTGACCGAAGATTGTGCGGGTATCGGCCCCCTCTTTTTTAAACCTGCACATGTATACAGATTTTTATAGTATGGAATAAAATGATTCTTTTTACTTGTACAAACTTTTGTCTGTATTTATAAATGCATTTATTCCTTTTTATCACACAAGTTTTTTTTATTTTCCTTGTATGGTATTGCAGTGAGCTCGTGGTATGTTGCTTGAGCGTCACTTTTATTAATGCGGATATATTATATTGCCCCCATACCACGGCTTATTGCAATATTCCCCATTAAGAGAAAACTTGTATTTTTACTCTGGAGAACAATTTTTCCACTTTGAGAAGACTTGTACTCTTACTTTAGAGGATACTTCTTCCATTTTGTGGAAATATTATTCTAATCTAGTAGAGTGTGCTTTATATTAGAGAAGTTTTCTTTCTCTTTTGGAAAAAGTTTTTACACTTCAACTTTCGGAGATGGTCACTTTTAATTTTGAGAAGTGGATTCCCCTACGCGGTGAAGTGGGTCTCCGAAAAGGGCTTTGATTTGTTTGTGCCTCCGAAGAGGGCTTTTTGTTTGTGCCTCTGGAGAGGGCTTTTTGTTTGTGCCTCTGAAGAGGGCTTTTTTGTTTGTGCCGCTGGAGACGGCTTTTTTCCCTGTACGCGGGAAGCGTATCTCCGAAGAGGGCTTTTGCCTCCAAAGAGGGCTTTGGCACTCCAAGTTGGTAAAGTGTGCCTCCGAAGAGGGCATTGGCACTCCAACTTGGTGAAGTGTGCCTCCAAAGAGGGCTTTTGCCTCCGAAGAGGGCTTTGGCACTCCAACTTGGTGAAGTGTGCCTCCGAAGAGGGCTTTTGCCTTCGAAGAGGCCTTTGGCACTCTAACTTGGTAAAGTGTGCCTACGAAGAGGGCATTGGCACTCCAACTTGGTGAAGTGTGCCTCCAAAGAGGGCTTTTGCCTCCGAAGAGGGCTTTGGCACTCCAACTTGGTGAAGTGTGCCTCCGAAGAGGGCTTTTGCCTTCGAAGAGGCCTTTGGCACTCTAACTTGGTAAAGTGTGCCTACGAAGAGGGCTTTGGTGTTCGCCTGGTAGGTTGCATCTCACAGTTAAGTGGATCCACGGGGCAGATGCACGCTACCTAATTGGATGTTTGTTTGCACAAACGATCGCGGCCAGTTAGCAAGGGCCTGAAACCTTCACATTGGAAAGGTGCCCCTCCGGTGGTTCCACCAACCTTTTTGGTTGAGGCACAAGATTCCGTTCTGGCTGTTCTTTGTCTGCTTGCCCACGTCTTTCCACCATCTGCCTCTCAGCGATTCCTCTTTATCGTTTCCAAGCACATGTTCCCTTCCTTTGCAAGTTGTTTTCTTTTTTCTAGAGAAGAGCATTTCATTGTTAAGTGAATCCACGGGGTAGACGCAAGCTATTTGACCGGATGTACGTTTGCACAAACGATCGCAATCAGTTAGCAAGGGCCTGGAACCTTCACGTTGGGAAGGTTCCCCTCCGGTGGAATCACCAACTATTTGTAAGAAGCACTTTAGATGCAGGAATTGAATGTGGAATTTTCGTGGCTTGACATTTGATTGTTGGTGATTTGTAGGAATTGCTGAGCCTTGTGATGTGTTGAATAGGTAAGCTTTGCATTGGTAGCCTGCATTATTAAGTCAACATTTTAGCAATATGTTTAAGATATGTGCACATCGAAATGAGACAGGCATTTTATAGTAATAAAGAACACAAGATTTATAGTGGTTCGGCCAAAAATTGGGCCTACATCCACTTTATAGTTCTTATTATTGATTTGCACTGATTTTACAATGGCTTACAATACAAGAATGATACATCCATAATCATTTTACAAATTTAAGCACAACTTCTAAGTAAAATATGGACGCAAGTTATTGATGTTCCAGGCTCTCGGAATTGGATCTCCTTCGACAGTTGTGAGCTTGAAAGTGCCATCGAGAAGTTTTTTGCCCATGACATATGGTCCTTCCCAGTTTGGCCCAAACACTCCTGTTGCTGTCATGACCCTTTTCAAGAATAGATCCACAATTTCAAAGCTGCGTTGGCGAACTTTAGAATTGAAGTACCTGTCTATTCTTTGCTGATGGGCTGCAATTCTGAGGTCGACTTCTTTCCTTCTTTCATCAAGAAAATCAAGTGCTTCAAGTTGCAGCTTTTCATTTTCAGCTCGGTTGAAATGAATTCTCCTGTGTGAGGGGACCTCTATTTCCATCGGAATCATTACTTCTGATCCATATGCTAATGAGAATGGAGTGTGCCCAGTTGCAGTCTTGTGGGTAGTTCTGTATGCCCATAGTGCTAGTGGCAGATTATCGACCCAACCACCTTTTGCTTTTTCTAGTTGTTTTTTTTATGGTTGATTTGATAATTTTATTCACTGCTTCCATTTTCCCGTTTTCCTGCGGATGAGCTACTACTGAGAAGCTTTTTTGGATCTTGAATCGCATGTAATAGTCCTGGAACTCTTTGCTTTCGAATTGGGTACCATTGTCTGTGATTATCTTTTGAGGCACACCGTACCTGCAAATGATATTCTTAGTCACAAAGTTTATCATCTTTTTAGAGGTAATAGTAGCTAACGGTTCAGATTCAGCTCATTTAGTGAAATAATCAATAGCAACAATAACATATCCGATTTCGGATTTGGCCGTTGGCAATAGCCCGATGGGATCTACCCCCCAAATGGCAAATGGCCATGGACTGATCATCTGTGTTAGCTCGGTGGAAGGTGCTCTTGGAATTTTTGCAAATCTCTGGCATCTGTCACACATTCGGGAGTAGCTAGCAGCATCTCGATTAATGTCTGGCCAAAAATACCCATAGCGGAGAATTTTCTTTGCTAGAATTTGACCACCTGAATGACCCCATACTCTCCTCCGTGCACTTCAGCTAAAATTGTCTTAGCCTCTTCCTTGGTTACACATCGGAGTAATGGCATCGAGAATCCCCGTCTTTACAACCGGCCGTCTTGAATTATATATCTCAAGTCTTTTCTCAACAATTTCTGGCGCTCTTTTGAGTTTTGTAGAAGGAAGTCGTTAAGTAGATATTCCTTGGTCGAATTCATGCACGATTCCTACTCTAGAGATATATCCATAATCCAATCAATATCCATCTCATCAGTATTTGGAGCTTACAAGACTTCCACAAGTACCAATCCCAATGATTGAGCTTCGCCAGAGCTTGAATATTTTGCCAAAGAATCTGCCTTCATGTTCTCTTCCCGGGGTATATGGCTTATTGTATAATGATCAAAATCATTAAGAAGCTCCCAGGCCTTTGACAAGTAAGCGGGCAGATTTCCTCCTTTAGTTTGAAACTCTTTCTTGACTTGGCTACGTAATATTATTTGTTCAAGTACTTATTCGCATAAGTTTCAAAAATTATAATCGGTTCTCGATTGGACCTAAATCAATTTGGGTTACAATTCTTTGATTCTCAAAAAGAGCAAAAGAAATGATTCGCCTTTTTTGAATGGCTAAAGGGGTCTACTTATAAGGGTGGTAGCAGGCGAAATGGCGGTCATGTGTCCTTCGACGTCGTTGATTTTCGGCATCCTTCATTGTATTTATGATATGCGACAATCTTCTTTACATTGATGATTTATAGCATCCCTTTCAACATTCCTGATTTAAGGCATCCCTCTGAACACTAATGATTTATGGCATCCTCTACACACTGATGATTTACGGCATCCTCTGTTATATGTAAAAGCTCGAACTACATTCCTCCTGTAGTTGCTTTACAACTATCGTAATTGTAAAGGCTTAAGATCTACTAAAAACTTGATATCCTCCCTTATGTTTTGATATTTGGCATCCTCAAGTGGTTCAGATTCCACTTTTGTTTCATGCTCTACAACATTATGTTATAGAGGCTCGATAACATTTACATTATAGAGACTCGATATCTTCAAGCCTATAAAGATTCGATGTCTTCTTATTGTTAGGCGCTCAACACTCCTTTCAGCATCGAAGTTCGACATCATTTGTTCTTTGGTAAATGTTCGATAATATCTACTTTGTAGAGATTTGATATTCTAGGGATTCAACATCACTCTTCAATCCTTTTAAACATTTAACATCTCCTTAAAGTCGATATATGTATTAAATGTTTGATATCTCCATACATGATGACATTCTCCATTATGGCAATTTGATATCCTTCTTGATATTGTAGAAGCTTGTTATTTTCACTTTTATAAGCTTGAGATGTTTTGTATTTGTAGGTTCAACAACCATGTCATTTTATAAACCCGATATTACCTTTCTAAACTACTTCTATGTTTATAGATTCGACACCATCTCTTTAGGTTACAGAGTTTCTATATCCCTCTTGCTTTTGAATTCGATGTCCCTTATGACTCTAAATCTTTTCGATACATTTGTCTCAGAAGCTCGATGTGTAATCATAGGCTTAATAATTCGGCATGTATTTATAGGCCCAATATTCTTTCTTTAGTTGCTCGATATATGCACTAATCATAATATTATCTTGTAATACTTTTATATCCTCTTCTTCCTCCTTTTAGAAAATTTGTGGATAATAGGTGTGAATAAGAGGGGTTTTGTAGTGATTTTTAATTCCTTTGTCACTTAAGAGGTGGGTGTTAACCCTTTGCGTCCCTTTTCTCGTTAAAGTCGAGTGCAGAAGCTTTTTGAGATTGTTCTTGAGATCTAGATTCCTCCATCCTAATGTATCCACTTGCACTTTCGTAGAAGTTGTAACATCTCATATCATGAAGCCAAAAGCTAAGCACTATAGATGCTGCAGTCATCCATAGTATTCACTTCTGGTGGCAAAATACAGTAATGATAATAATATCCATAATATCAGAAGCATATGAATATGAACAAAATCATAGATTCCTAAAACAACATTTTGCTGGTTACATTTCAAACAATAATTCATATCCATGCTACCTAATCCCTTAACGTTTCCCAGGCAATGATAAAATATGTCATTAAAAAAATGCGCCAAGAGCGACATATGACAATGCCACCATGGTTGATCAAAGCAATATAGTCATATCTGACTTATATACGCAGCTGAACCAATACACAAAAATGAAACTGCTATCCCTCAGCCACCTGCTGGTCTTTGGAAGCTTTATTGGCCAAAAGACTAAAACTTAAAAACGTCAACCCCTAGCCCACTTAAATCAATTTTGTACCCGAGAGTTTAAGGGGAAACAAAAACTTCAAGTTAGACATAAAGCCTGGTGTGAATAATTCTGTTACATCTCGGTTTACTAACATTAAGTGAGACCATGCCATTTAGCAGAACGGGTTTCCCCTCGTTGATATCCTTTTCAAAATATACATTTTACAATCCTTTCCACTAACCAAACTGGTTAATCAATCTGATTATATCAAAATAGCAATACCTTTATGCTAATAAACGGACTATCTGTCCGTAAAACAATAATAGGTGAACTATCTTCCCACCCATAATAGCAAGTACCGATGTGCTAACTAAATGGACTAATTATTCGAAAAATGTGACGACTCGGAATTTTAGACAATATCAATTTAATAATCTGCATTAATAATTAAATTGGTTTGGTAATTTTTCTTTATAATTTTAATTTAAATTAGTTAATTTAATCTTTTTAAAGGTTAATAAATTTTTAACCTGGTAATTTTGATCAATATCTTTTAACAAATTTAAAATTGATAAGAATTAATTTTCAAAGCTAATAAATTTTATTCTATTTATAATATATATATATTTGATATATATTGTGAATAGGAAATATTTTGTTTTAAATAAAAGATTGAATTTTCAAATTGTAATATATATGTATGTATATGTTATAATTTGATGTTGTTCTGAAATTTAATTTAATCTATTGATAATTTATATATGTATGAATTGTAATTTAAAGCTTTGTTTTAGAATTGATATTTTTCAAAAGTTAATTTAAGTTTAATTCGATTGTTTTCAAATATAAGATACTTGTTTATTTTTAATATGATAGTTTAAAAAGGATTTAATCAAAGGTTTATTTTGTTTTCTTTTAAAATGATTAAATTAAAATGGTTATAAATGTATAAATATAAATGTTTTAGATTTTAAATTACAAGTATAAGAATTTATTTGTATTATAACTAGTTTTATAATTTTTTCTTTAAAGATTAAGCTTGTAAATTCATACATAAGTATTTAGTAATTTAGTAAATTAAATAAGTAAGCTTATATTATCTTTTAAATTAAATGAAAATTTAATTAAAAATACTTAAAAACATGTGTTGTTATCTTAAGTTATCTTAATAACATTTGTGAAGCAAATAACTTATATTTGTGACAAGTGTTTATTAAGTTTACAAGTGTCATCATCTTAAAAAAAATTACTTTCTTTAATTTTGATAAAACCATAACATAATTCATTTTTCATATCTTCTTCCTATCTTCAACCAATTCTCCTACTCTCAGCTGAAACAAAGAATATTTTTTTTATGGAAAAATAGTAAACTACTTCAATTCTAATCTGCAACTTCAAATCAACCTGCAACTAAAATGGAATCAAGAACAATTGAAGTTTCAGCACTTTAAAATAAACAATCTGTGAGCATGCAAAGGGATTAACTTCAAAAGCAAGGCCTGGAAAATTAAAAAGAAAGAAAAAAAATCTGCTTTGCTTTGTTCTCTACTCTGAAAATTAATGGTGAGTAAACATTTTTAAAAAACAGTTTAATTCGTGACTATCGTTAATCATGTGTTGATCTGTGAATTGTTATTGATGTTGCATGAAACCTTTCAGTTTTTTATATAATTGAATTGGTTTTAATATATGTGTGGAAGTGGGTCTGTGTGTAAAGCTATTCTATTCTTTGATGTTTCACAGGCCATGTTTGCATTCAGAAATTCAAATCTCTAAATCAAATCAACATTATTCTTCAAAATATAAATGGAAGTTGTTTGTTAATGTATAATGATGATTTTAAAAATGGAATTAGGATTTTTATTTGAGGAAATTATTTTTGAATGAAAATATATACAGTAAGAATCAATTGCATGTCAAAATAAATACTCATAATTTCGTAATTTGATTGCTGGAATAGGTTAATAATTGGAAATGATGAATTTAGGTACCAAAATCATAATTTTTAGGTTAATAAACGTTGTGATTTTGTGAGATGAACGGAATTGGTACTTTCGCCAAATCCCTGCGAACGAAGTAATGATTGGCCATGGGCTTTGGTCTTGAGGAGGAGGATGGATCAGGGATCAGTGGAAAAATATTCGCTTGATTTATCATGCGACGTGGTGGTTGGAATTGGGCGTACTAGGGTTTAGGATTGTGTTTTGATTGTCTTGGTTGCCGAGGCATTTGCGACATGGACAAGGGTTCGAGTTCGATCGCATTTGAGGGAGAGGATGCTCGGGGACGAAGGGTTTTGATGGTAGGGTCGGCATGGTCTATCGGCGTTAGGTTCGTCAATGATTAGGGAGTTTTCTGTTCGAGTTGTGTTTCCAGATTTTGGCTTGGGTGCTCGTTTTCGTTTTGGCGATGTTATTTTGGTTTTGGTTGGTCAAGAAGCTCGACGTGATCGTTGGCGACTTGGAGATGGCCGGGGAAGGTTCGACGTCGTTTGGATCGCCGTGCAAGGTGCACGCGTGAGTATCGTATTAGGTAGGATAGAGGAGTTGGGGAAGACGAGGTTGTTCCAGAGTAGCTCTCGTGTTTTTCGTAGGGACGACTCGAAGTGAGGGTGCTGGGTTTAGTCTCGAAGCAAGCACTGGGTATGTAGGTGTATGTCTCGGGTATTTAGGATGTTTTCTTTTTGGTTAATACTGTATCATGTTAAACTGCAAATTTAACTTGATGTTGGATAAATGGAATCAAGCATCAAACTATAAACAAGTTTATAAGAGGAACAAAATACTAAGATAAAAGTTGTTCTTTTGAAATAAAAAGTTAATCAA
Organism: Allium cepa; assembly: GCA_030765085.1. Taxonomy (NCBI): domain Eukaryota; kingdom Viridiplantae; phylum Streptophyta; class Magnoliopsida; order Asparagales; family Amaryllidaceae; genus Allium; species Allium cepa. Next base: position 212,937,041 of record CM060930.1, on the reverse strand, counting down.
ACTTTAAAAAGTATTAATCGAATTTATTTTTCAAATTTAAAGTGTTTGAAATGATTTCTTTGAAAATAATTAATTTAATTAAATTTTGAATTTTAATTTAGAGGAATGATTTGAATTTGAATTATTAAATCAAGGTTTCTAAGTAGACTTTAAGTAATGTATTAAAAACTTAAGTTTCAAATTTTATTTAAAATGAATAAGTTTTAAGTTAGATAATTAAAGTATTTGAAATTTTAAATTTGTTTTCTAAATGCCTTATTTTCAAATAAGGTTATTAAACCAAATAGAATAATTTGTTTTTAAGTTATTAAAATTTGATTAATTTCAAATAATTTATTTATGAAGATAATTAAGGTTAAATTATTTGGATATGACCTTATGGATACTTAATAAATATGATTTGTTAATAAGTAAAGAGTTTAAATAAGGTTTATGATTAATTAAGGGTTTTGAAATATAAGAAGTTAATTAATTAATTATTTAATTAATTTTAAATGATTTGTTAATTGTTTATTTAATTTTAAATAATCACTTAATTATGAATTAATTAAGTGTGATGACTAAATGAAGTAATTAATGGTGAATTTCTGAAGTAATTAATGTATAATTACTTAAAGTAATTAGTGCGTGTTAACACTAAATATGTACGCTAACCCCCCAGTGTGAGTTGTGATATAGTGAAAGCACCACCAGTTGGTACGGGAATTAAAAGCAAGCAGAAAATAGAAGGAAATAGTAAAGAGACAATAATTTTTATAGTGGTTCGTCTTAAAGTCAAGCCTACGTCCACTTAATCTCTTCTATTATTGATTTGATTACAAGTTTTACAATAATTCTTCAATTACAACACCATTAAGGGAAGTAGTTAGAACTTTGATGTAGAAAAGCTCTTTGAATTCATGTTAAATGAACTTGATCTTTTCCCAAGATTCTTTGAAGTGTCTTTGGCATTTGAAGTGTTGTAAAAGTTGTGAAAACAGCAAAGTCTTGGCATTGGAGAAATCATCCCCCCTCCCCCAATATGGAGTAGGCGGGGTATTTATAGGAGAGTTTCGGAGTTAGGTCGTGTGGTGTAGGCCGTGGGCGGCTTAGGAGTTGAGTTAGGTCGCGGGAGACCTAATGGGTATGGGTTAGAGCTTATAGTGGGTGTATTTGGCCATTTGCGTTGGCTGGTAGGTCACAACGACCTATAGGAAATGGAAGGCGATCTATACGCTGGGCATCAAGCGGAGAGACTTAAGATAGACTTGGGAGAAGCAGCGACCTAATATAGGTTGGAGCGACCTATATATAAACGGCATAAGGAGACGCGGCTTATTTAGGTGCAGCTATGGGCTCATAACCCTCTAGGTCGCTACCTCATTGAGTCGCTGTAGTATTCAAACCACTGTGGTGTTTGAGTCGTTATGCCGTTGATCTGTTTAGGTCGCTTAACTCGTTGAAAGCCGCTGGGAGGTTGAGTCGTTAACTCATTGCAATGTTAGCTCGCCAAATGCTATAGGTCGTAAGTCGCTTGGAGCTGTGAACAACTAAGTCGCATGGGGTTTTGGGGTAGTTAACCCGTTGTCATTTTAGGTTGTTAAGTATCCAACTTTTCTTAAGCAGTTGGGTCTCCATTCAGAAAAGGGATTAACACTTGCCCCTCGAAGTACATGCCTAGGTTATAGGCCATGTGCTTCGATTTAACCTTGCTAAGTCGTGGGCGACTCAAGGATCTTGCTAACTCGCACGCCTATTCATCTTCCCCTTTTTCTTCTATATAAGCCGCTAAGTCGTTTCACCCTCTTCACTTTACTGTTTATCATCTTTCCGCCATGGTTGCATTCAAGCTCAAGAGCTAAAGCAAAATTCCCTTCCTCGTATCTTCGATTATCATTTTCAACAGCAAATCTAGGTAAATCCGATCATCTGACCATCGTGTTCACCATTGTTTCTCCCATAACCAATTTCACGCAATTTTTGTTACCATGTTGAAAGATTATACCCTGACTCACCTTTCGATCATCGTCGAATGTTGGTAATTGCGTTATTCTCGAAAAATGAATCGACTTAGGGTTCCATGAAGTTATTGGGTGAATGTGGATTTTTGGAGTTGATCAAGGGTTTTGGAAGTTTGGAGGCGACGAGGAGGTTTTGGGTTAACGGATTTCAGGTTATGTTGTGGCTATTCTAGTGAAGTAAAGGAGATGAACACGTGGCAATGTGTGAGTGAGAGCAGGACTTTCGTTTTTAGTGGAAGAGGGCTCGGTATTTCTGGGATACCCTTAGGGCGACCTAGGGCATGAGGCGAATTAATCATGTAGAGCGACTTACAGAGTTGAACGACCTAAGAGTATTGATAACTTAGGGAGCATGTGCGACATATGAGCCTGGAAACTTAAGGAGCCTGAGCGACTTATGAACTTTGGCGACATAAGGGAGTCTGAACGGCTTAGAGAGCTTGCGACTTAAGCTAAGTCGTTGGAACAAGGCACACCACATGAATAACTTTTTGAGCGACATAGTCATCATGCGACTTAACTTAGGTCGTTAGAGCTCAATGGAATAACTTAAGAACTCAAGCGACTTAGGATATATAGTATACTGCTTCAGATGAGATAACTCCCTTAACGACCCATCTTTGGGTCGCACCATAATTTGGGCGACTTAACCTTTTATGGCATAACCTTTAGGTTTCTCTTGTACTTGGACGAGCTAAGACTTAAGCACATTCACCTCGTCATGATTTAAAGTCTTGTAGCCTTAGCCCGTGACCTTCTACCTTGCACATGCCATATCATTCCATGGCTTTGGACAATATGAACAGCATAAGTTGAACAAGATAAAGTATCGCACTGCTTAATTCGTAAAATGTGACTAGACCTTTGACTTGAACTGCTTCCTTGAACTTTCAACTGCCTCTAAACAGATTGCACCAACATTTGATTGTTAATAACCTGTTATTATAATGCAGAAAAATAGGACGAATATACTCCTCATCGACTGCCCACATCGAGTGATGGATTAGGTCAAAGAGATAGTATTTTACTTAAGTAAAATAATATGAATCTAATTAAAAATGAAATGCTGTGAATCAACTGACTTAAATGAAGCATCAACGCAAAATTCATAAAGTTATAACTGCTTATTGCTGAATATTATCTGCATTGATACTACACTTAATTTTGATCCAATAACAAGCCTTGAATCTTCCTGAATTCACGTGCGCCAACCAGTACTGTTTCAAGTTTTGCTTCATTTACTTGTTATTTTAGTAGCTTTGCACAACACTTCACACGCTTTTAGGAAACGTGCACCTTCATATTTGAATATCCAGTTCCTTGTGTAGAATGGCTTCTCAACAAGTGCAAGAAGAGATAGTAGAGCGGGCCAATGAGGTTTTCCCAATGGCTGACCCTTTGGAGAATCCTCCGGAAAGAGTTTCCACTACATTGAACCATCGGGCTTTCAACCAGCTATGTATTCAATTCGGCATTGCTAAAGCGGATGCTCTACTTCCTAGGGTAAATGACACTGCCGATAGGCCGCCTCCTGGCTTCATTGCAGTCAATCGTCAAATGTGTCTAAATGGAGCTATTCCCCCCTTCAACGAATTTCTTAGAACACTCCTCTTTCGACTAACTATTTCTCCATTCCATTTGCACCCTAATGGCTATGCCATTTTTATGGGGTTGTGCGTACTATTTAGGAGGAAGCTTAACCTCCTCCCAAGCTTTGAGGAGATCTGTTATTTTTGTTCTTTCGGGAGGAACAAAGATCACCCTTCCATCACTCTTATAAGGAGTGCAAGAAACCGTAAGCTGATTACGGATCAGCTCGTGAACGCTCACGGGTTTTTAAACCAGTTCTTCTTTGTCCGTTGCCACCCAAGATTCTACGGTATCTGGAGAGTATGAAGTAAGACTACCTATCTCCGTTCACTTCATTTCTGAGCCTTTCAAAATTCGAGTCGTCAAGTGCTAATTTCATTCTTTACTTTTGCAGCACTTCCTCCTCCCTCTAAAGATTCTAGTCACAAATCGACTTTCGAAAGGTTGAGTGATGTAGCTATCGATGAGAGAAGTATTAAGTTTCTACTGAAGGATGAATTTTTGCACCAATTCGGACTCTTGCACTCTTCTCGATCTATTCAGTCCCGTGATGCCCCTAGTTCTCAAGCAGAAGCGTCAGATGCCCTAGCCTCCGGAAAGGAATTCGCACTGAAGGAACCTATTGTAGAGGCTTCATTAGTGAAATGCTCCAATTCCATTGACGGTGTGGGATTATCTGGCAAATCTAAACTTCCCCCAGTTATTGAAGAAGAGGAATTTCCTCAACATTCTGGGAAGGCTACTAGAGAAGCTGATGAGGGAGCTGAGAAAGAAAGTTCCGTTACGAAGAGTGTAAAGCGTGCTGAAGAGGGCATTGCTGATATGACCCATTCTGTTGGGCACGATGGCGATGATATCTTTGGAGGACTGATAAACCTTATGGTGACTTCCCACGAGCTCTTTAAAGATGACACCACCACTTCTAAGCTTGTTTCTCCAGCAATCGAAGCGACATCCATTTTACGATCAATTCCATCAACCCAAGAGTTGAATACTGCTGCAAAAGCCCACATCACTCCTAAGCCGAAGAGTGGTTTGTAGCTTGACGCGCGTAGTTCGCTCGCCATACATACACTTAGGATTTTTGGCAATTATGCGCACTTAGCTTCTTTATTTCGAAGATTTCTAAATTTTGTCTCTTCTTCACTTTCAGGTTCTCCTATGGGACGCAGCAGCTCATATCACGATGACTTTCAATGCTATGAGAGGCATGATTCTTATGACCCCAGGCGCTATCTTCCTTCCCCTAGGGAGACTGATGAGGAAAGAGTAGCTAGGAAAGCTCACGAAAGGCAGGCTTATGAAGGGAATTATGGAAGAAGAGACGAACGACATGACTCTTACCAGAGGGATGATGACTCCCATAAGAGAAAGTCTCATGACGATAAGGGGAAGAGTCATCTAGCTGAAGATTCAAGCAAGCGAGCCAAGCTTAGCGAAAAGTCTACATTTGAAATTTCTAAAGTGCCCGCTGCTTCTATCTCTCTAGACGTTCCTTCTAGCTCTCCTGCCCTTAAGTGAGCTGAAATTCAAGCAATCATTAATAGGCCTCCTTATCAAGTTGAGAAGCCTCCGTCTACACTCCAAAGCCAATTTCCGCATTGGTGCTTGAAAGGAGTATGTTTTGATCTAGACTAGGTTTCAATTGATAAGCAGACCATTTTGAGAAATCTCGACACTGTGAAGCTTGATTTTGAAAGAATGTCTGGCTGGCAAAAACTAGTTGAGGAGCTTCAAAGAGTAAATCGTTTAAATCTCGAGGCTATGCTGACCATTTAAGCGATAAGTCCGAGTGGCAAAAAGTTCTTGATCAGCATGATACGGAGATGAAGAGCATCACCGCCTATAACGAGAAACTTGAGGCTAAAATCAAGAAGCTTAAAGATGATCTTGCGACCTCTTCCACTTCTTATACTCAAAAGGAAGAGGTTCTTCAAAAGCAAGTAAGAAACGCCCACGATACTCAACGAGATACTGAGGCTAAACTTGAGGCGGAGCAAAAAATCGTGGAAATCTACCGCGACGATGCTGCTCAGCTGAGGGAAAAGACTAACTCCCAAGATTTGGAGATTACAATGTTAAAGGCCCAGCTTTCTAAGGCTGAAAAGGAGCGTGACAAGGCCATCGCTGGAAAAGCAGCAGCTGAACAATCACATGAGCGACTAAGGCCAACGTCAACTCCACTCTATTCGAGTTTTATGTTCTCAGCGTCTTGGGGTGTGGCAGTCTTTCATTTTTGGGCCCAAAGTATGAGGTTATCCTGGCTGAAGTGTGGGAGGCAGTAGTTGAAATGCTTGGAGACGCTGGCTACGCTGAGGAGGATCTTGAGGCTTATTATTTGGATGATGAGGGTCGTGCCGCCCTTGCCAGAGGGAAAGAAAAACTTGCCAAGGAACGAGCCGAAGCGGCGGAAGGAGAGCATCTAGGGAAGGCACCTTTGGCCGACCCAAATCATCCTTCGGCTTCGGTTGACATCGATATTTTTGGCTCCAGTTCCCACTCGCCGCCTCCTGCCAGAGCCGAAACTGAAACTACAACTGCTCATACCGAAGACGAGGCCCAAGAAGACACCGAAGCCCAAGATCATGAAATTGACGTGATAAAGCCAATCTCTCCAGGTAACTTCAAAATTGATCCAACTCAAGTGGACTACTCGTTTGTTTCACATGAGCTCGATGAACTTCTTGCTTATTACTTAAGCCTCGACGTGCCACTATCTGCTCTCTTTGCGAGAAATACTGATGTTTAACTCTTCTTCTTCTGTATGAAAACAACAAGTGTTGTACAGGCTTCGCCTCCTCCAGCTGTTGCCCCTCAACCTCTTCAAGTTACTCCTTCTTCAGCTTCTCAACCCGGGTCGCAAGAAGAACAAATAGGAGCTCTTCAAGGCTTAGATGACCCGGCCGCTTCACAAGAGCAGAAAGCAGAAGAACTTGAGGAGGGTGAGAGGACCCCGGAGAAATTTATTGCCGATGATACAAAGCTGATTGATCTTATCACTCCGCGCAGCGAATCTTCTTCAAAGAAGAGGGGAAAGCGTGGAATTTCGAACAAAAACCAGGGAACTTCTGCTAGCGATGAGAAAGCGAAAGAGGACCCAATTGCACCTCTTTCTCCTTTTTCCCCGAATTGTTCAGGCCGACTCAAGAAGTTAACCATTAGGCCAGGCGAGGGCTCCAAAGGCGGCGGGAAGAAGAAATAATGGGTCTGGTTTTATCCTTCTTGTTCTGCTTTTTTGCTTTTTGCTTGTATCTAAAGACTTGTATCGACCGGAGATTTTGCGGGTACCGGCCCTCGCTTTTTGAAACCTGCACAGGTATACAAATCTTTTATTGTATGGAATAGAATGACTCTTTTTACTTGTAAAATATTTTGTCTGTATTTGTAAATGCGTTTATTCCTTATTTTCACACAAGTTTCTTTATTTTCTTTGTATGATATTGCAATGAGCTCGTGGTATGTTGCTTGAGCATTGCTTTTATTAATGTAGCTATATTATATTGCCCCCATATCACGACTTATTGCAATCTTCTCAATTTTGAGAAGACTTGTACTCTTACTATGGATAACAATTCTTCCATTTCGAGGAAATATTATTCTGCTCTAGTAGAGTGTGCCTTGTATTGGAGAAGTTTTGTTTTTTTAGAAAATTTTTTTACACATCAACTTTCGGAGATGGTCACTTTTATTTTTGAGAAGTGGATTCCCCTACGCGGTAAAGCAGGCCTTCGAAGAAGGCTTTGATTTGTTTGCCAGAAAGTTATATCTCATCGCTAAGTGGGCCCATGGGACAGGCGTCAGCTGCTTTATCGGATATTTGTTTGCATAAACGATTGCGATCAGTTCGCTGCGGCCTAGAACCTTCTTTTTGAGAAGGTGCCCCTTCGGTGGTTCCACCAACGACTTTTTCAAGAGAAAACATTTCATTTTTGGGCATGGCTCGTTAGAGGGCTTTATTTGGCACTTTAACATTTTTGGGGAAGAATGTTCTTATTATGGAGAAATTGATCTTCCCTTGAGAGTAGAAGTGTGCCTCCGAAGAGGGCTTTTTGTTTGCCTGAAAGTTACTTCTCGTAGTTAAATGGATCCACGGGGCGGACGCAAGCCACCTAATTGGATGTTCGTTTATATGGACGATCACAATTTGTTAGTAAAGGCCTGGTGCCTTCATTTTGGGTAGGTGCCCCTTCAGTGGTACCACCAACCTTTTTGTTTGAGAAAAACATTTCATTTTTCGGCGTGCCTCGTTGGAGGGCTTTCTTTGGCACTTCACTTTTTTGGGGAAGAATGTTCTCATTATGGAGAAATTGATCTTCCCTTGAGAGTAGAAGTGTGCCTCCGAAGAGGGCTTTTTTTGGCACTTCAACTTTTTTGGGGAAGAATGTTCTCATTGTGGAGAAATTGATCTTCCCTTGAGAGTAGAAGTGTGCCTCCGAAGAGGGCTTCTTTTTGGCACTTCAACTTTTTTGGGGAAGAATATTCTCATTATGAAGAAATTGACCTTCCCTTGAGAGTAGAAGTGTGCCTCCGAAGAGGTCTTTTTTTTGGCACTTTAACTTTTTTGGGGAAGAATGTTCTCATTATGGACAAATTTATCTTCCCTTGAGAGTAGAAGTGTGCCTCCGAAGAGGGCTTTTTTGTTTCGTTTGCCAAGAAGGTTGCATCTCACAGTTAAATGGATCCACGGAGCAGACGCAAGCTACCTAACTGTATGTTTGTTTGCACAAACGATCACAATTAACTAGCGAGGGCCCGGAACCTTAACTTTGGGGAGGTGCCCCTTTGGTGGTCCCACCAACCTTTTTGTTGAGAGACAAGATTCCATTTTGGCTGTTTTTTGTCTGCTTGCCATGTCTTTTCACCATCTACTCCTAAGCGATTCCTCGTTATCATTTCCAAGTACATGTTCCTTTCTTTTGCAAGTTGTTTGTTTTTTTTCAGAGAAGTGTATTTCATTGTTTAGTGAATCCACGGGGCAAGCGCAAGCTACTGAAACGGATGTCCGTTTTCACAAAAGATCGCAATCAGTTAGCAAGGGCCTAGAACCTCCACGTTAGGAACGTGCCCCTTCGGTGGAATCACCAATCGTTTGTGAGAAGCACTTCTTATGTAGGAATTGAATCTGGAAATTTTGTGGCTTGACATTTGTTTGTTGAGTGATTTGTAGGAATCGCTTGGCCTTGTGATGTGTTGAATAGGTAAGCTTTGCTTTGATAGTAGTAGAGAACACAAGATTTATAGTAGTTCCGCCAAAAACTGGGCCTACATCCACTTTATAGTTCTTATTATTGATTCACACTGATTTTACAATGGCTTACAATACAAGAATGATACATCCACAATCATTTTACAAATTTAAGCATAGCTTATAAGTAAAATATGGACGCAAGTGATTGCTGTTTCAGGCTCTCGACATAGGATCTCCTTCAACAGTTGTGAGCTTGAAAGTGCCATCAATGAGTATATTGCCTATGAAGTATGGCCCTTCCCAGTTTGTCCCAAACATTCCTGTTGCTGTCATGACCATTTTCAAGACTAGATCCCCAATTTCAAAGCTGCGTTTGGCAAACTTTAGAATTGAAGTGCCTGCCTATCCTTTGCTGATGGGCTGCAACTCTGAGCTTAGCCTCTTTCCCTCTTTCATCAAGCAAGTCAAGTGCTTCAAGTTGCCGCTTTTCATTTTCAGCTTGGTTGAAATGAATTCTCCTATGTGAGAGGACCTCTATTTCCACTGGAATCATTGCTTCTGATCCATATGCTAATGAGAATGGAGTGTGCCAAGTCACAGTCTTGTGGGTAGTTCTGTATGCCCAAAGTGCTAGTGGCAGCTTATCGACCCAACCACCTTTTTCTTTTTCCAACTTTTTTTATGGTTGATTTGATAATTTTGTTCACTGCTTCGACTTGCCCGTTTGCCTGTGGATGAGCCACCGCTGAGAAGCTTTTTTGGATCTTGAATCGCCTGCAAAAGTCCTGGAATTCTTTGCTTTCGAATTGCGTACCATTGTCTGTGATTATCTTCTGAGGCACACCATACCTGCAAATGATATTTTTCGTCACAAAGTTTATCATCTTTTTAGAGGTAATAGTAGCCAATGGTTCAGATTCAGCCCATTTAGTGAAATAATCAACAGCAACAATAGCATAATTGATTCCGGACTTGGCAATCGGTAAAGGCCCAATGAGATCTATCCCCCAAATGGCAAATGGCCATGGACTGACCATTTGTGTTAGCTCGGTGGAAGGTGCTTTTTGGATTTTTGCAAATCTTTGGCATTTGTCACACTTTCGGGAGTAGCTAGCAGTGTCTCAATTAATATCTGGCCAAAATTACCCATAGCAGAGAATTTTCTTTATTAGAGTTTGGCCACCTGAATGATCCCTACACTCTCCTCCATGCACCTCAGCTAAAATTGTCTTAGCCTCTTCCTTTGTTACACATCGGAGTAATGGCATCGAGAATCCTCGTCTGTACAACTGGCCGTCTTGAATTACATATCTCGGGGCTTTTCTTAACAGCTTCTGGCGCTCTTTTAAGTTTTCTGCCAGGGAGCCGTTGAGTAGATATTCCTTGATCGGGGTCATCCACGACTCCCGCTCTTGAGATACAGCCATAATCCAGTCAATATCCATCTCAATATCCATCTCATCAGTACTTGGAGCTGACAAGACTTCCACAGGGACCAATCCCAATAATTGAGCTTCGCCAGATCTTGAATATTTTATGAGAGAATCTGCCTTCATGTTCTCTTCCTGGAGTATATGTCTTATTGTATAATGATCAAAATCATCGAGAAGTTCGCAGGCCTTTGACGAGTAAGCAAGCAGATTTCCTCCTTTAGTTTGAAACTCTTTCTTGACTTGGCATATAATAAGCTGGGAATCACTGAAGATCTGCAATACTTTGATGTTCAGTTCTTTAGCAATCTTCAAGCCGGCAATAAGAGCTTCATATTCTGCTTCATTATTTGTCGAAGGAAATTCTAATCTCAATGCATAGCACAATGACCTCCCTTCGGGGGTTTGAAGCACAACCCCAGCTCCGAAACAATAGTCATTTCTTGCACCATCAATATGTAATTTCCATCGGATCGGGATGTCATCAGTCACCTCTTCCTCACTGTCACCTATATTTGTGTATTCTGCAATGAAATTTGGTAAAGCTTTTCCATTGATTGCTCTTCGGGGATGGTAGGTGATATCGTGTTGGCTGAGTTCAATATTCCACTTCAGAAGACGACCCGAAGTTTCAGGGCGAAATAGGACTTGCTTTAGTGGTTGATCAGTGAGGACTTTAATAGGATGAGCTTGGAAATATGGCCTCAAATTTGTGGACGCAATCAACAGACAATAGGAGAACTTTTCCAGCATTGAATAATTCACCTCTGCCCCAGTGAATCTTTTGTTGATGTAATAAACCGGGCGTTGAACTTTTGCGTCTTTCTGTACCAATGCTGCATAGAGAGCATGAGATGAAACCGCTAAATATATGAAAAGATCTTCACCATTGCTGGGCTTAGAAAGTACTAGAGGCGTTTCCATGTGACAAATCAGTTCATCAAAAGCTTTCTGACATTCAGGAGTCCATTCAAAGTTTTTCTTTCCTTTCTTCAGAGCGTCAAAGAAGGGAATGCAGTTATCAGTGGCCTTGGAAATAAACCGACTCAAAGCAGCGGCTTTCCCATTGAGGCTTTGCAATTCCTTCTTTGTCCTAGGGGCTTTGATTTCTCTTAAAGCAATATTCTAAGCAGGATTAGCTTCGATGCCCCTAGCACTCATAATGAAACCCAAGAATTTTCCGGACTCTACCCCAAATGAACATTTCAGAGGATTTAGCTTCATCCCATACTTTCGGAGGACCGCGAACATTTCTGCCAAATGATCCATGTTGTCTACTGCCTTCTTTGATTTCACCAACATATCATCAACATATACTTCCATAGTCTTGCCAATCTGGGGTTTGAACATGGCATTAACAAGTCTTTGATAAGTTGCCCCCGCGTTCTTTCGTCCGAAGGGCATGACTTTATAGCAGTAAAGACCAACATCAGTGATGAAGCTCGTGTCCTCCTGATCTGGCTCATTCATCATGATTTGATTATATCATGAGTAAGCATCCATACAAAACAATAATTCATGTCCGGCTGTTCCATCCAGCAAATGATCAATCCTGGGTAACGGAAGTCTTTGGGGCATGCTTTGTTAAAGTCTGAAAAGTCGATGCATACTCTCCGCTTTCCATTTGCTTTTTTAACCAACACCGGATTAGAAACCCAATTTGGATAAGTGGATTCTCTGATGAAGACATTTTCCATGAGCCGATCTACTTCTTCTTCTAATACTGTCGACCTTTCAGGACCCTAGATTCTTCTTTTCTGCTTTACGGGTGTGAATTTTGGATCAATATTCAAAGCATGCACTGCGATTTCTGGAGATATTCCACACATGTCGGCATGACTCCAAGCAAATACATGGAGGTTTGCTTTCAAGAATGATATCAACATATTATGAACCGTCACACCGAGTTGTCAACCCACATTCAGCACCTTGCTTGGATCATTCAGGTCAACAGGTATTGGCACCGTCACTTCCACCGGCACCACTCTACTCTCCCGTACACTGGTTTTTCTGGGATCAATCTCTTTTCGTGCACCACTATGCTCACCAGTGCATGGTCCACCCCATAATTGCTACAAGGTGGGCTCTTTGATGCGGAGCGGAGCTGCCGCACCCTTACCCATTTATCTCTTCTTTGCCTCCCGTTACTCTATGAGATAGCATTATCGCCCAGCATTTTGGTCCCCCTTCACAACACCGACGCCATTATCAGTGGGGAACTTCATAGTCAGGCACCATGGGGCGAGAATGGCCTTGAATGCGGAAAGAGTCGGTCGACCCAAGAAGGCATTGTAAGCAGAGAATTCATCAACAATCAAAAAATTTTGTTTTCGGATCACCTTATTTTCCCCTTCTCCAAGCTCTACAAATAAGTCAATAGTCCCAATAAGCTATTTTGGTTCTCCAGTGAACCCAACAATTTTCTGTGAGGAAGCTTGGACATAAGCCATGGGAATTTTCATCTGATCAAATGTCTTTCTGAAGAGGACATTGCAAGAGGCGCCGCAGTCAACAAGCACCCTTCTTACAATGGATGTTCCGATGCCTGCAAATATCACCAAGGGATCCATGGTGGGAGCCTCAACACCAACAAAGTCTCTAGCCCGGAATATGATGTCATCGTTAAAAGTTCTTTGCTATTTTAAAGATGCAGCATCTTCCAAGACAAAGACATTTTCTTCCGCCGGGGCATATCTTAAAGCATGAGCATATCTTTCCATCTCACCCCAACTTCTTCCCGCTGGGTGAAGACCCCATGTGATAACATTAATGACAGGCCTCTCAGATTCCTACGCTGCAGTCCTCTCACCTGAGTCGGGTTGATGAGCAGGAACTTGTGGCCTCTGAGTAGATGAGGTTGGGTCACTTCTATTTCTCTTCACATATTGTTGTAGTTTATTCTGTCTCAACAGCTCTTCAATCAGATTCTTTAAATGGCGACATTAATTAGTGTCATGGCCAGGTTGATTATGGAACCGATAGAATCTCCCATTATGAACAACATTTTCCCCAGGCTTCATCTCAGGTGGTTTGGGGTATTCGACAACATCCTTAGTTATGAAAAAGATATTTTCTAGAGTATCAGTTAAGGGAGTAAAATTTGAAGGTTTAGAGTGGCGAGTTTTCTTCGCATCTTTCTTCTTTTTTCCACCGTCACTCTCCCTCTTCTGGCCACCAGATTCCTTTTTGTTAGAAGCAACATTGTTATTCTCAACTTCAGTCACGACTACTTTTACTGGCACAGGAAGGCTTTCTAAGCGCATAAATTCATCGGCCTCCTTGTAGAACTTCTCAAGTGAATTTGGTTCTTTCATCTTTAGACATTTTCCGAATTCACTTGATTTGTCAATAGCTCGCATCAAGTAAGTCAGAATTATCCGAGGCTCTGCATTATCAACTTCGGCCAAGGCTATATTATAGCGTTTTAAGAAAGATTTGATAGACTCTCCGGTACTTTGTTCGAGGATGGATGGTGACATTATGTACTTGGCCTTTGAAGCATGTAGCCTGAATTGGTCTTTGAATTTTCGAGTTAGGTCGAAGAACTGATCCACGGATCGAACTGGCAGCTTCGTGAACCAAAGCAGGGCCACTCCCTCCAAGTACACAGGAAAGTATCTGCACTTGATCTCGTCTGTTGCTCTGGAACCTGCCATATTCTAGTCATACTTGTATAAGAACTGGTTAGGATCGCTTATCCCCCGATAAGCCGGAATAGTGGGGGAACAAACTTCTTCAGAAATTCAGCCTTCAGAATTCTTTCAGTAAAAGGAGTCTTGCTTGGAGCAAACCCCCAGTCACTTTCATCTTCGTCCCTTCGCATGCTCTCCTTCATAATTTGTCGAATCATTCCTGAGAGGTACTCCTCATCGTTTAGAGGCCCCGCGAGACAGACGTCACCTACTTTTTCGGAAGTTTTCCTGGACAACCATTCACGAAGAGTTGGCTGCGCCCTTGAACCTTCAGCTTGGGGAGGTGCCCCTTCAGCGCTGCCAGCTGCCCTCTGAGGAATACTTTTCCCTTGGGAATCTTGAACATCCTTAGCAAAGGTTTCTTCATTATTTTCTGGTTGCTGGTTAACTCCAAGCAAAGCATTCAAAATTTTCAACATGAAAGTGTTCTGGGCTTCCATTTGTTGATACAACCAACACACCACAGCATCCAATTCCGCCCTTGTGATTCCAACACTAAGAGCTGCTTGATTTGACGCGAGAGAAGTGGCGGTGTTGTCATAAGCATCTCCAGATCTAGTAGATCTACTTTTTCTTCCAGGAGCCTTAATTTCGGATAGACTTCTAGTTCTTAGGGAGAGTCTTTCAACAAATCTTTGTGAAGCAATGATGAGAGCACCCCTGAGTTCAATTTTTAGTGAAAGCACCAAAAATGTTAACACTAAAAATGTACGCTAACACCCCAGTGTGAGTTGTGATATAGCGAAAGCACCACCCATTGGTACGGGAATTAAAAGCAAGCAGAAAATAGCAGAAAATAGTAAAGAGACAACAATTTTTATAGTGGTTCGGCTTAAAGTCCAGCCTACGTCCACTAAATCGCTTCAATTATTGATTTGATTACAAGTTTTACAATAATTCTTCAATTACAACACCATTAAGGCAAGTAGTTAGAACTTTGATGAAGAAAAGCTCTTTGAATTCATGTTGAATGAACTTGATCTTTTCCCAAGGTTCTTTGAAGTGTCTTTGGCATTTGAAGTGTTGTAAAAGTCATGAAAATAGCAAAGTCTTGGCGTTCGAGAACTCATCCCCCCTCCCCCCAATGTGGAGTAGGCGGGGTATTTATAGGAGAGTTTCGGAGTTAGGTCGTGTGGTGTAGGCCGTGGGCGGCTTAGGAGTTGAGTTAGGTTGCGGGCAACCTAATGGGTACGGGTTACGGCTTATAGTGGGTGTATTTGGCCATTTGCGTTGGCCGGTAGGTCGCAACGACCTATGGGGAATGGAAGGCGATCTATACGCTGGGGCATCAGGCGGAGCGACTTAAGATAGACTTGGGAGAAGCCGAAACCTAATATAGGTTGGAGCGATCTATATACAAACGGCATAAGGAGACGCGGCTTATTTAGGTGCAGCTGTGGGCTCATAACCCGCTAGGTCACTACCTCATTGAGTCGCTGTAGTATTCAACCCACTGTGGTGTTTGAGTCGCTATGTCGTTGATCTGTTTAGGTCGCTTAACTCGTTGAAAGCCGTTGGGAGGTTGAGTCGTTAACTCATTGCAGTGTTAGCTCGCCAGATGCTATAGGTCGTAAGTCGCTTGGAGCTGTGAACAGTTAAGTCGCTTGGGGTTTTGGGGATAGTTAACCCGTTGTCATGTTAGGTCGTTAAGTTGCCAGCTTTTCTTAAGCAGTTGGGTCACCATTCAGAAAAGGGATTAACAGTGTGTAATTACTTATGAAAGTAATTAGTGGAATTTACTCATGGGAGTAATAAGTTGAAGTGATTAATTGATGTTATTAATTAAGGAATTAATTAATGTAATTGTTTTGAAGATAATTAATTATGGAGTAATTAATTAATTAAAGAATAAGGATTATTTAATGATGGAATTAATTATTTGTTAGGTAATTAATTAATAGAGTAATCAAGATTTATTAATGGAAGTAATTAGAAGATAATTACTTATGTAAGTAATTAAGGGTTAATTACTTAATTAATTTAGTTAATTAATTAATGTGATTAATTAATTAATGAATGTGATTAATTTAAGATTAATTACTAAAGGTAATTAATTAAAATGTAATTAATTAATAAAGTAATTAATTAAGGATTATTTATTAATTTAAGTTGATTAATAATTACTTAATGAAGTAATTAAAGATTAATTAATTAGATAATTAATCAAAGATTAATATAATTAATTAAGAAGTTAATTAATTAAGATAAGTAATTACAAGTTGTTAATTACTATTTATGATTGATAAGATGATTAATTATAAATTAATTATTTAATTAATTTAAAGAGATTATTAATTAATAAGGATCATTAGTTAATTAATGAATTAATCAAGGTTGATTAATAAAAGTAATTAATTAAAGTATGGTTAATTAATTGTAATTAATTGTAATTAATTGTGGATTAATGTAATTAATTATACTTGATTAATTAATGGAAGTAAGTGAAGGATCATTGATTATTATAATTAATGATAGTAATTAAAGGTTAATTACTGTATATGGTTAAGGATAATTACTTGAATGTAATTAAAAGATGATTAATCAAAGAAGATTAATTAAGGAAGATTATTAAGAGATGGTTAATTTATTTATTTGGAAAAATTAATGAAGAAGGATTTAGGTAATCCAATTGATTAAGAGTTAATCAATTCTGCTTTTGGATGATTGATTTATATTGGATGATTGGTATTGGGTGATTGGTTGATACAGGATGATTTGGATATCTATGTTATGTGATATGTTGCTTTGTGAGATGAATGGTTGATATGAATTATCTATTGTGATGACGTGATTCATCTATCTGTTTATATCATCCTGAATATAAGTTTAATTGTTTAAACCCTTAAACAACTTGGACATTAAAATGGCGTTTGGATTTCGATGAGACCGGGATCGGGTTTCCATTTTGGATAATCCGAAAACCACATTGATCCAAATTAAACATTAGGTCGTAAATCCAAGTGGAGCTTAGTGAAGACTCGAAGTGTAAGAATTATACGTCAGTATAACTCTAGGGGTGATTCCGTGATGAGTTTGACGGAGATAGTACTTACACATTCGAGATAGTGATTTAGAGTGCAAGGGCTATGGTCGTTGACTCTGAGGTTATTCCAAAATGAGTGCAACGAGATGGTGCCTTCGGTTTCGTTCGAACCCGGAATGAACTTGTATGGATTGAATGCTTTCAGAACATCATCAGGTGGACGATGAGCATTTTAAGATAGATGTGTTCTATAAAGGTAATCGCAGCCTCAAGCCTCATCAACCGGGAATGGCTAAAACATGGGAGGTGCAGCAAGGCTAGGTGGGTAGCACCCATTTCAGGGTGAGGTCATTCCTGTCTAGATGTCCCTTTTATCGGCTCAAAGGGTGGTTGGTCGCGCCAACCATGGGGTGATCTTACTCGGGACTGTTCAGTAAGGAATTGTTCCGGCTTTGTGATGCAGGGGATTGGGTGTAATCCTCGGTATTGTGATCTAGGCCATGTACTGTGACGGGCGGTACCCCGGTAGCCCCGCCATTGATGGAAATCCATTCTTCCTACGAGACCCTATGGTTTTGTTTGTATTACCCAGTTTTGTGGCTAGTAGATGGAATTTAATAAATGTAACAATTTCGGCTACTTCATATTTACTTGAAAACCCTAGACACTATTATAATATCACTGGATTTCCTATCAAATGTTTTGGTTATCGTAAGGTAAATTTTTTTCCATGTTTATGTGTGGGAAGTCTTACGTGACACCTTTCTTTTCAAAGATTTTTCTAAAGTTAAACAATTTTAACCCGTTTACCCACACTAGACCCCTGTCTGACCCAAGTGTTTATTTTCTGTTTTATTAAACTCTTGGGTACTCATATTATGTATGAGTTGTTGAGGGATTTAGGTTTACTTGATGAATTCTGGAGGAGATATGGAGCAGGAGGCTTCCACGTAGGGGTGGGCATTTAACCGACTTAACCGACTAAACCGACTTAACCGACATCAACCGAACCGACTTAACCGATAAATTCGGTTAACCGACGTAATGGTTAACCGGCCGACCATAACCGAACATTTTCGGTTCGGTTAACGGTTAATGAAATTTGCTCAATCGGTTAACCATGGTTAACCGACCGACCGTATATTGGACTGAATTACTAATGTAATGAATTACTAAATTATCTATTTGTTGAAATTGGACTGAATTACTAATGTAATGTAGTAATTATGAATATTTAATGATGCTTGTAAGTTATAACGTATAAACTAAGGACTAAAGTATGAACTAAGGACTGAAGTATGAAGTATGAATTGTAATCTTGTAATGTACGAACTAATGATGCTTGTAATGTATTGCATCAGGTATTAATGCATGCATAGAAGTATTAAGTATTACTAACGTATGAACTGAATTATTGAAGTTTGAAACTACATTTATTAGTGTGTTTATATGTTGTAGTTTTATAACCATTTAACATAAACGGTTAACCGTTCATGTTAATCGGTTAACCGATTAAATAAATCGGTTAACCGCGGTTAATTTTGATCGGTTCGGTCAGTTAACCATTGCCATAATTAACCGAAGACCGGTTAACCGAATCGCCATAATTTTTTGGTTAACCGAAAAAATTAACCGATTGAATCGGTTAACCGACCGTGCCCACCCCTACTTCCACGTGTAGATATATTATGGCTCCGCTGTGTTTGTGTGATATCTGTATTTTGTGATATCTTGAGTTGTATAGTTAGACAGATGTTTATAACTACCTAATATATGTTGAATAAGTTGTGTACTCCGATGTAATATGATACTATGTAATATTTTATGTGATATATTATATTTCATTCGTTCCGCTATGAGTTATCTGATGTTGTTGTTTTTCTTCTTTCTTGTCTTTTCTTCTTCTATCCCTTTCTTTCTTAATTAGTGATGCGACTTTCTTGTGTTAGAAAGTTGGGTCGCTACAAAAAACAATAGCATGATCCATTATGTTAAAATGGACTGGCTGTCCATAAAATTGGGTTGATTGCCGCTAACTAGACCAACTGTCCACATCAAAATGGATTAACTTTCCGAATCATTTACTTAGGGTTAGCTACCCTTTAAATTTTTCCTTGAAAATCTTTTCAAAAAGATTTAGTCCTTCAAATCATACATACATACATACATACATACATACATACATACATATATATATATATATATATATGGACAAGGAAAATATATCTCTAGCTTTACTCTAAGCCATTCTGCCATTTTATATATACTTTATTCAAAATAATGTTGAACAGGATATAATAAGGATTTACTATCGTTCCAAAACAAGTTAGAAACCATTTTAACTTGAAAATATTTATGCTACATTGCCTATCTATTACATTCGAAATCTTCGTTTAAAATCGTTAAACAACCTTTTCGAAACCATTGGAGGTAACCCCTTCGAAACCATTGGAAACCATTCACTAAAACCTTTTGAAATTGTTAAAACTCAATCATTTCGAAAGCACTTTGGATTCAATATTAAAAATGTGGAAATATTTTGAAACCATTCAAAACGTCCCAGTCGAAACCATTTGGATTCTGCCTTCAAGTAGTGAAAAAGGATCAAAAAACTATTAAAGTTGAAAGCATTAGTTTTGAAACCTCTTAAAACTATCTCTTTCAAAACCATTTAGGTTTTACTTTATTTATAGAAAAGGGGTCCTAAAAACATTTAAGTCGAAAGCGACTGCTTCAAAACCATTTTCTAAGTAATGAAGTGATGATGTAAAAACCATCCCCTCAAAAGCATTGGAGAGGTGGCCTGGTTTTAGAAAATAAACCAATCCCTTCGAAACCATCTGGGTCGGATGGTAAAAAGGCGGTAGTAAAAAGGTTTCGACTTAATCAAAAGCAATTATTTAAAAATAGAGGCGCAACCCAATCAAAAACATTTTCTTTAAATCAGTTGACTTGGTCGAAAGATACTTTGTTGAAAGCCATTTTGTCGAAAGCAAGCAAGCTTGTTTCTTTAATTTAAAAGACAAAGGACCGCCTCAACCCCTTCGAAACCCCTAGTTTCGACTCCATACCTTTCGTCTACATCCAATTCACCATGTACCAGCAAACTAATACCATGTGTATTTGCTTCGACTCTGTCGAAAGCAAAGATGAGGAGGCGGAACCTGGTGTCGACGGTATTGAAACGGTGAAAAACATGTAGCAGATAGTTCTTTTCACCTTACCTGCATTAGGTGTATAATTGTTATTGGTTGCCTCTTTATTTACCAATAAAAGTACCGCACTTTGTCAAAAGGGCTGTCCACCTTTTAGATTTTATAATTTAAATCATTTTACAAAAGCCCTTTCCCCTCTTTAAATTATATAAAACATTTAAGTCTCATACCTTAAATAATTTTATATAACCATTAAAAACTTAGGAAAAATCTACAAAAATTCCCAAAAATCTATTTTAATATGTTTTCCAACATGTAAAAATTTTGGAACCCAATCTTTTATTATTTAACCAGAAATAATTATTAATCCAAATTAACATTTTCTTTACTAGAAAATTCATATTACTTCCACGAAAATTCAGAAAAATCTGGAAATTGAAACTCATCTTCAAAATAATATTGATGACCTCCATAAAAATTCGCAACGCATTTGGATGTAATTTTATAGGGCTTTCACCTTAAAACATATCATAAAATCAATATGAATAACCATAATTCATTAATAAATATATATTCATTCCATCATCAAAAACATGGAAAATCATTGCAAAACATCGGAATTCATATTAAAACTAAAAACACAATAAAAAATGAGATGTAAACATTATTCACCTTAGTTCTAGAAATTATGGAGATTGAGATGTGAATAGATTTGATTTGATTTGAATTTGCTTCTTCCTAGCTTTCCTTCTTCTCTTCCTTGTTATTTGTGGCCGACCTCTTTTAAAAAAATTTAAAATGAAATGAACGTGTACAATTTTACACAGCCAGGGCTTGGAGGATATAGGAATGGCCTCTTTCCTATTTTACCGCTCATCTTTTTCAATTTAAACCCTTCTTTAGTTCATTGTTAAATAACATGGCTACCTTAGTTAAGAATTAAATCTCAATCCCCTAATAACTCCTTATTTTATTTAATTCAAATAATTCAATATCCTAATAATGTTATTGAAAATTTGGGGTGTTAAAGACTCCCGCCTTAAAGAATTTCGTCCTTGAAATTACGATAAGGTACACAAAATCAAACAAGATAGTAAAACATAACATTAAACAATTCAGGATAAGTATCTCCAATCCTACACTCAATCCCCTAAGTACAGTCCTTGTCATCGTCGATCCATTGGGCTTTGACGAGTCTGATCGTTCTTAGAACTAAGCGCCTCTTCTCATCTCTCGCAACTATGCGAACTAGCTTCCTTACTATTGTCAAATCCGACTCTACCACAAATCATCTATCACAGTTAGTGCAACAGCAGTCTTCGGGTCTCTGACGCATTTTCTGAGTTGAGAAACACTGAAAACATCGTGGACTCCTACCAAACTGCTCGGTAACTTCACTCTATACGTGAGTTTCTCGATCCTCTCAACAATAGGAAAAGGTCCAACGAATCTCAGAGCTAATTTCCCCGATTTCCCAAATCTAATCACACTCTCCATTAGTGACAATTTGACAAAATCAGGTTTTCAACTGAGAACTCTAGACCTTTTCGTCTCTTATCTGCATAACTTTTCTGCCTAGACTGAGCCTCCTTCATTCTAACCCGAATGACCTCAAATTTTTTCTGCAGCTTCTCTCGCTAAATCAAGACCAAGGACCAACCTATCCCCAATTTCTAGCCAACAAACAGGATATTTTCATGGCCTTCGATACAAAGCTTCAAACGATGCCATCACAACACTAGTCTGATAACGGTTGTTATACGAAAACTTGACTAAATGCCGTTGGTCCTCCAATGATCCCTTAAATTCGAGAACAAAAGCCCTTAAAAAATCTTCTAAGATCTTGTTACCTTTTTTTCTTGCCCATCAGTCTGTAGATGGTAAGCGGTACCCATCTTGAGCTTGATTCCTAAAACTTCCTGCAAACTCTTCAAGAAATCTCTAGTGAGTAAAGGATCTCTATCACTAACTATGCTTTAGGAATTCCATGCAGTCTAACCATATTCTTCACAAATAACTTTGCCAAAACAGGTGCTGGTCTAGTTGACCAAAATGGGCACTCTTAGTCAACCTATCCACCATAACCCATATGCTATCATTTTCTTTGTTCAATCTTGGCAACCCGTTAATAAATCCATGGAGATAAAATTCCACTTCCATACTGGAATATCTAATGGCTGAAGCAACCCACTTGGATTCTGGTGTTCGGCCTTCGCCTGCTGGCACATCATGCACTAGTTTACACACAACCTAATATCCCGCTTCGCACCGTCCCCAAAGAAAAACCCCTTCATATCCCGATACATCTTAGTACCTCCTGGGTGAATAAAGAACTTCGAACGATGGTATTCCTCCAAGACTTCTTTCCTTATGTTTCCTACGCTCGGAATACATAATCTTCCTTTCTTTCTCAACCTCCCATACCAATCAAAACTGAAATCTTTCAAGTCATCGCTCTCAGTTCCATCTCTTAGCTTCTTGATCCGTTCGGCTAACACTGGATCCTCTTCCTGCTTAGAGGTAATCCTCTCGATCATCACTGTTCGAACATCCAAACAAAATAATACAACTGTATCTCCACTAGATCTAGCCTTGGATCTCCACTGAACTCTACAATCTGCTAATGCTTCCAAGTCCTTCCACATAGCAATCAATGCCAAAACTGCATTCTTATGTTTCCTGCTAAGTGCATCCGCAACCTTGTTGCCATTCCCTAGTGTGTACTCAATTCCAAAATCATAAGCAACGATGAACTCTAGCCCCCTCTATTGTCTCATATTCAACTCCTTCTGAGAGAACAAATACTTCAGCGACCTATGATCTGTAAATAGCCCAAACCTTTCTCCCAAAAGGTAATGTCTCCACACGTTCAAAGCTAAAATCACTGCAACCAATTTTAAATCATGCATCGGATATCCGACCTCATGCGGTATAAGCAGTTTAGAAGCATAAGCGATCACTTTACCCCTCTGCATCAGCACAACTCTAATCATGTTTCGTACGCATCGGTGTAAACCACTAAATCTTGGTTCCCTTTTGGAACAACTGACACTGATGCATGGGTCAATAAATGTTTCAAACTATAGAATGCTTCCTCACACTTACTAATCCACACCAACTTTATATCCTTTCTTGTCAGCATGGTCATCGACGCCTCTATCTGCAAAAAATCCTTAATGATCCTCTGATAATAACCAACGAACCCAAAGAAACTCTTTATTTCAGTTACTATCTTGGGTCTCTTCCAACTATTCACTGCTTTAATCTTAGTCGCATCTACTGACAACCCTTCGTCTAAGACTACATACCAAGAAACTTCACTTATTTCTTCTAGAAATGACATTTCGAAACACTTTGCCTTCAGTTGATGCTGCCTCAGCATCTCAAGCATCACTCTAAGATGAACTTTATGCTCTCTTTCATCTTTATAATAAATTAAGATATCATCTACAAAATCCAATACAAAACTATCCAAGTGCTCTCGGAAAACCCAGTTCATCAAATCTACAAAGAAAGATGGAGCATTAGTCAGTCTGAATGGCATGACTAACCATTCGTATGACCCATACCTGGTCCTAAACACCGCTAAAGGTATACTATCCTCTGCTACCCTGAGATGATGGAAACCTATCACTAAATCCAACAGCTAAAATACCTTGGATCCACATAACTGGTCGAATAAATCTTTAACTTGGCAATGGATGTTGATTCTTTATCGTCCGCTCATTCAACTTACGATAATCGATACATAGCCTTAATTATCCATCCGGCTTCTTAGCAAACACTACAGCTGCACCCCAAGGCAAACTACTCGGCCTGATAAAATTCTTGCTTTCTAAATCCACCAACTGCACCTATAACTCCCTCATCTCTAAAGGGGTCATCCTGCTTGGTGGTCTAATAACTGGTTCTGCCCTTGGAACAAAATTTATCTGAAACTCAATGGCTCGTCTCGGCAGCAACCCAACAACAGGCTCAAACACAACTGCGAATTCTCTAACCACGAAAACTCGACTCAACTCATCATCTGATTCCATGGCACCTAATAAATAATACATATCACCGCAAGAACGTTCTATGGCACAAACTATCTGATCACTACAATTTGCGTGTCTATGCGATATTTTACTATTTTGGCAAAATATCCTAGCATTGTACTCACTTAACCAATCCATCCCGAGATAATCCCGAACCCCACAAAATCAAGCACATGCAAACTGCAAAAAAAAATATGACCTAACAGGTCAAACTCTAATGGCTCACATCTCAACCTTAGAGTTGCATGCCCTCCTATTGAATTCGCAACCCGTAAGGAAGTAACTAAATCATTGGGTTCTAGGTTAAGCTTACCTATCAAAAATCAAAATGCAAAAGAATGAAATGCGCCAGTATCAAATAGAAAGCTAACAGTCATGCCATGAATCTGAAGCATACCTCCCAAGACTACATTTCCTTTTTCCTCAGTTGTTGGCTTAGAAGCAACATGCTTCAATGCATAGACCTTCCCCGTTCCATCCTTAGGGGGCTCCTTGCACTGGCTCTTTTAGTGGCCTATCTGGTCATAGTTGTAGCACCTGACACACTTCCTCCCAACCACTTCCTTAGCCTTCCTGGAATGACACTCATTGGCATAGTGCCCCTTGTTATCTTCATAGCTACTCCACCCTTTTGAGCACCTTTTTTAGAAAAGAATTTGTTCTTTTGATTCTTTCCAACCTGAACTTCTTTAAACTTACTCTACTCTAGAGAATCAAGCAACTCCTCAAGTCTTAAGGACATCTCTACAACAAAGTCAGAATGATCTCTAATATGGGGTAATGTAGCCCTGGCCAACTCAAGCTTCAACCCCCTGATAAACTTTTCGTTCCCCTTCATAACTGTATCCACTGAAGCATACCCGTATCAGGCCAACTCCTCAAATTTCCTTGCATACTCCAAAACTGAAATTTCCATTTGCTCTAATTCAACAAACTTCCTAATCAGAGCTGACTATGCCATTGCTGACATAAACCTCTCTTGGAACCTGCTCTTGAAATCTTCTAAGGTCATAGTTTGCTCACCCACTGCCGCAGTCATGCTATTCCACCAGAACAGAGCTCCTCCCTAAAGCTATCTAGATTCCAACCTCCTCTTCTACTCATCATTGAGCTCCAAATCTGCAGAAATCCTTTCGTTGTGCAACAACCAATTCTCTACCTCAGTGGCATCTTCCATTCCAACAAACGGCTTCCCTCCAAGCTTGGTGTAATATCCACTTAGCTTTGCATGATGGTTAACTATCTAAACCTCAGGAACCCCTACTCCTATAGCATTTCCTTCTAATGCTCCAACTGAAACTCTCGAATGTACCATATTCCTAAAAAAGTGACACATAGCTTCCATTCCAACCTGTGGGACTTTAGCACCCACATTCTTTGCTCGTGCCTGACCTTAACATCTTCTCACATTAGGAATGGAATTCCCTTTGGTGCCTTCCCTTCTTAGGTTAACTCTTCCTCTTCTACCTTCTATATCTGTATTCAAACCTCATGAGATACAGAAAAATATCCTAATGAAGATAAGAGACTAGTGATATAGCTTATGCTTATATATAGAAAATACAAGTATGTTATTATAGCGTTATCCCATACCCCAATCTTACCCTAATTCCTTAGGATTATGTTTCAAAGTCCATTTTAAGTTTAAAGTTTTTCATAAACCATGCTCAAATACCAAGTTGTAATATCCTGTATCTAGCGGCCAAAAGCTAAGCACTATAGATGATGTAGTCATCTATAGTATTAACTTCTGGTGATGAAATATGACAATGATAATGGTATCCATAATATCAAAAGCATATGAATATAAGTAAAATCACATATTTCAAAAAAACAATTTTCTGGTTACATTTCAAACAATAATTCATACCCATGTTACATAATCCTTTAACGTTTCCCAGGCAATAATTAAATATATCATTACAAAATGCACCAAGAGCGACATATGACGATGCCCCTTGGTTGCCTCTTTCTTTACCAATAAATAGTTGTTAAAAGGGCTGCCGACTTTCCAGATTTAATAATTTAAATCATTTTACAAAAGCCCCTTCTCCTCTTTAAATTATATAAAAAATTTAAGCCTCATACCTTAAATAATTTTATAGAACCATCAAAACACTTGGGAAAAATCTATTAAAATTCTAGAAAATCTATTTTAATATGTTTTTTAAGATATAAAAATTTCAAAACCAACCTTTTATTATTTAACCAAAAATAATTATTAATCCAAATTAACATTTTCTTTACTAGAAAATTTATATTGATTCTACAAAATTCAGAAAAATCTGAAAATTGAAAGCCATCTCAAAAATAATGTTTATGATCTATATAAATATTTGCAAGGCATTTGGTTGTAATTTTATATGGTTTTCACCTTAAAACATGTCATAAAATCAAAATAAATAACCATAATTTATCAAGAAGTATATATATATTCATTCCACAATTCAAAAACATGGAAAATCATTGCAAAATATTCGAAATTCGTATTAAAATCGAAAATACAATCAGAAATGAGATGTAAACATTATTAACCTTAGATTTAGAGATTAAGGAGGTTGAGATGTGAATAGATTTTATTTGAATTTGCTTCTTCCTAGCTTTTCTTCTTATCTTCCTTGCTAATGGTGGGCGACCTCTTTTAAAATTTTTGAAAATTAAATGAACATGTAAAATTTTACATGTCTAGGACTTGGAGGATATAGGAATGGCCTCTTTGCTATTTTACCCCTCCTCTATTTCAATTTAAACCCTTCTTTAGTTCATTGTCAAATGGCATGCCTACCCTTAGTTAAGAATCAAGTCTCAATCCCCTAATCAACTCATTATTTTATTTCATTCAACTAATTAAATATCCTAAACCATGTTACTGAAATCTAGGGTGTTATAGAAATACTTCATGTTATGACATGATGTTTTTCTATTTTTATCCCACATGGTTATGTCTCTCCTGATTCCGGCATGAGCTTCCATCAGCAATGCTCCTTCACTACTTACCCATATACTGAGAGCAATAGAATTAAAATGTTTTATAAAGCTGTACAGCTCTAATTCTTGCCCTCTTTAGCACACAACGTTGTATTTACATTCGAGTAGGCTTCTCTCCCTTAATTGAATTACCTTAGAAAATTGGTAGATAAACGTCACCATAATCAGACCACTCATATTCCAAACCTCCTAAACCACCTAGAGGCAGCATGGACTAGGTAAACTGGTAAGAGTTTGCACGTAGCCATCCTTCCCACTTTCAAGATGTTGATGTAATATTAAAATGTGCAAAGATGATAATTGGGATTTATGGTCCCATCGGGCTTGACAATTGATGGGCCTTCGAAGCCGGCGGCGAAGTCTACTTAAATTATAGTTTCCTTGTATGAGGAAGATCCTTCTTCCCTAGCTTCTCCCCAATACCTTATTATTGGAGTTTAGCTAATTGCTCCACTTATACATCTAGCTGGCAAAATTCATCTTCTCTGGGGTCTAAATAGGATGAGACATCCACGTATAATGAGGTGGTATCATCCTCATGAGTAAATTGAGTTTGTTTCTTCAACGGCGGAGGATTAATATTGGCTTATTTAGATTTAATTTAAGGGTTGGCCTTGATCCTGCTTTTTAGCTTGGTATTAATTTTTAGGCCACCATATCCATTCCCATCTCTAGGAGTATCGTTATCATCCCCTCGCTGAATAGCCAGCGCAGTAGGTGAACGGTGATAGTATGGTATGGACCATGGGGTAAGGATGGTCTATGAGTAACATGTTAGGCTATTGTTTTCTCCAACCATTCCATGCGTTGGTTAATTTGTTTTGTGAAGAATTAGAATGCGACCAAGAGGGGACCCATAGGGACTTTAGTCGAAGCTCTTGCTTTAGTTTAATCTTTCAAAGTTATAAGTGACTTCTTTGTAGCTATCGAAGTCAAGTGTAAAGGTACTTAAGTAGGAGGAGTAGATGAATCGGTGGGATTCATGATGTATAGGGGAAGTATTGGTAGAGTTGCTGGAAATAGGAAACTGGGAATGGAGGTTCAGGCCCTCTTTTTAGCACCAAAATGTTAGTGAGAATTTTTGTCTCACAGCATCTAAAATGAATTTGTAGAAACTTTAGTGTTAATTAATTTGATGGTTTAGAATCAACAGATTTAAGTGATATTAAAATTTCCTTTATGGAGTAAATGTGCTGCTGTAAGCGTACACGATTATGAAGTTACACCTAAACTATTTGTCAAAATGTCAAGTTAATTAGTATTTAATTCAAGTAAAAACTGAACAAAATCTAACACTGAAATCTAGGTGAAGATAAAAAGTCTGCATACAAGTAAAAGAAACAAATAATTTACATGGTTTGGATGTTAAGGAATCCTATGACCATAGGGAAATGTTAGTTTCTTCTTTCAATTTCTTGGTATAGATTTTACTGGAAGAGAGTGCAGTGCTTTCACTTTCTAAACCTTAAAATAACAAAATGGAAAAAAGTCCTCTTCTTACAACAGTGCTTTTTCTATTTATGGTATGGAGATGCACGTGGATCGCCATAATCCTACTTCCACCGTTTTGGTTTCGCCTTCGGATCATACTATGTGTCATCCATCCGCATTGTCTATTTGATGCTTGTGGATTAGTAACATGTCTTCGGCGAAAAACTTTGATTTGAGTGGTTAAATTCTAAGTTTCAGAGGGAAGCATAAAATTGAAGCAAGAACATTTGAAATTGTGGCAAGAGACCTCAAATTTGAATGGGTTTCATATCTGATCTACACTCCTCCCTTTTCCACAGGTGAGCAATTCCGCCTTGATCATTTTTGTTGTGATAGTGTTTAGAGTTATGCCACCATTTTGTCTTAGGCGTTGTTGGTACTCATAAGGCTGACATATGATGTCTGTTGTGCTTAGTTTGCATGGTTTTGCACTAGGATGATTGAAGTCATGCAATCTTACTTGATTTGTTACATTTGCTTGACTTTATGCTGAGGTTGAGTCATTTGGATTGCCTGGATTTACCTGCAACACTTTAATATCAGTTTACACATGCCTCAAACCACTCTTGGGTGTGAGGACATGCAAGCTACTAGTATTGGATGCTTATCACTTTGCAGTTTTTTTAGCAAGTCCAGATCTGTAGTGGAGTGATGTTTGGGTGACCCTATGCCTAGACCTTGCGACGCAGTTTTTACTAGGCTCGAACAGTTTAGATACCAAACTGTCACAACCTATCTAGGATCTTCCTCACGAAATGATGATTTCGTGTCAAATAAACCGATAGAACGATAAATGATCAGTTTCGTTGATCGTGATGATGCCGGAATCTAGCTATCTCCAACCCGTTGATCTCACAAGATGCCGTGTTGAATGATCTATAATTCGATCGTTGATCACTCGTAAGTGATACCGAGAATTGGCTTCAAATTCGTTGATTCGCACACGAATAACCCGAAGATGGAAAGAAGAAGGAGATCACACTCAACTTCCAACAATGGTGGCCAAAGCTCACACAAAATTTTATTTCAAAATCAAAAACGCCTTTACAAATGACAACACACGCCTATTTATAGGAAATTACAATACACACATACGACTCAACACAGGCGACTCACGGCCTAACACATACGACTTAACATCATACGAGTTACAACATCATACGACTTAACAACAATGCATGTGACTCAACTTAGGCGACTCACGATCTAACACATACGACTTAACATCATACGAGTTACAACATCATGCGACTTAACAAACAATGCATGCGACTCAACACATACGACTTAAGAAGATGGCACAGCTTCAGGAGCGACTCAAGCGACATAAGCGACATAAGAGACCCATGCGGCATAAGCGACATAAGAGAACCATGCGACATAACTGAACAATGCGACATAAGCGACTTAAGAAGATAGCACAGCTTCAGGAACGACTTAAGTGACATAAGCACATACGACTTAAAAGAACAATGCGGCATAACTGAGCGACTTGTAGAAGTGCGGCATAAGCGAACGATCTATAGAAATGCGGCTTGATTTCTTGAGTCGTTATCTTATAAGGTAGGTGACTTAAGACATGCGACTTGAGCAGGCGACTTAAGGCAGTTGGCATACGATTGACATAACTCGCTATGTCGAGTTTGTTCCACCTACTTATTATAATGCCCTGCATCATCCTCCCCTGTTTGAAAAGAATTCGACCCCGAATTTACACTTTCCTCTTCTTCGACGTACTTATTCTCATGATATGGAATCAAGTGTTTGACGTTGAAAACGTTAGCAGTATGGATATGATCCGAAAATTTTAACTGATAAGCATTCTCATTAATCTTTTTTACGATTTCCAAAGGGCCAATCTTTCTAGCAGCTAGTTTGTTGTAAGTACCAATAGGAAATCGATCCTTAGTCAATACTGCATATACAAAAACTCCTTCTATGAACTCAACATTTTGTCGTTTAATATCTGCGGATTGCTTATATTTATCATTCTCCTTAAGCAATCGTTCCTGCACAACCTTGTGGCACTCTTACAATTCATTCACAAAATCACTAGCTCGTTTGATCACTCCTTTCTGCTATGGCACTATAGATAAATCTAATGGTCCCTTAGGGATTGTTGAGTAAACGATCTGGAATGGACTGAACCCAGTGTTACGATTAACTGCATGGTTGTGTGCAAACTCAGCTTGATACAGCTTGGAATCCCAATTCTTCAAATTGTCATTCACGAGGCATCTCAGTAGATTACCTAGGGATCTATTCACAACTTCTGTCTGTCCATCCGTCTGTGGATGATAAGCCCTGCTAAATTTTAGCTTTGTCCTGACCATTCTCCATAGACTTATCCAAAAATGATTCAGAAAACGAGTGTCTCTATCCGATACAATAGATTCAGGCAACCCGTGAAGACGATAGATCTCTCTGAAGTATAATTGTGCGACATTAACTGCATCTGCAGTCTTCTTGCATGCGATAAAATGTACCATTTTTGAAAACCGATCAACCACCACGTAGATAGAATCATTGCCACGTTGCGTCCTCGGCAACCCCAATACAAAGTCCATACTAACATCCAACAATGGTTTAGTAGGTACAGGCAATGACATATATAAACCTGCATTTGTTGCGGTCCCCTTCGAAACTTGAAAAATATGGCACCTCTGAACGAACTTTTCAACCTCCTTCCTCATTGACGGCCAAAAATAAGACTTTGAGATCAACTGCATAGTACGGTCGCGGCCCATATGTCCTTCTTCATGTAATTCTTTGATGATTTTCATTCGTAGACTGCAATCTGGAATACACAACTGATTTCCTTTGAATAGAAAACCTTCCACCAGCATATATCCAGCCATGTTTCCCTGCTTGATTTTGTCTAGGATTTCGAAAAAATATGAATTTGAAGTAAGAAATTCTGGAAGTGAGTCAAAACCCATCACCTCTACTTGCATGGTTGTTAGTAAATTATTCCTCCGACTCAATGCATCGGCGACGCGATTAGTTACTCCAGACTTGTGCTTTATGACGAATGTAAATTACTGCAAATAAGCTATCTAGATGCGTGCCTAGCTACAATTTTATTCTTCCCTTGTAAATGTTTCAATGCTTCATGATCTGTATGCAAAACAAATTCTTTGTGGAACAAGTAATGTCTCCAATGCTTCATGACCTGCACAATAGCATAAAACTCCACATCATAAGTACTGTAACTCATTTTTCATCCAGAAAGTTTTTCATTGAAATAGGCAATTGGACGTCCCTTCTGACTCAACACTCCTCCGATTCCGCTTTGGACGCATCTGTATGCAACTCAAATAGTAACTTAAAATCTGGCAACACTAGAATCAGTGCTGAGGTTAAAAGTTCCTTGATTTGTTCAAAAGCAGATCCTGCCTCTTTCGTCCATGAAAACTGCTTTCCCTTCATACAATCAGTAATAGGAGCCACTACACTACTAAAGTGCGGCATAAATCTTCTATAAAATGAAGTTAACCCATGGAAACTTCTTTTTCTGTTATAGTTTTGGGCGGTGGCCAATTTCTGATTGCGGCTATTTTACTCTGGTCCACTTGTATCCCTTCCTTAGACACGACATAACCCAGAAATAAAACACTTGGCGTCATGAACACGCATTTCTTCGTTGCTGCATAGAACTGTTCTTGACGAAGAATAGTTAACACCTTTTGCAAGTGTTGAATGTGCTCCTCTGTGCTAGCACTATATATCAAGATATCATCAAAGTAGACTACAACAAACTTCCCGATGTAAGGTCTAAAAATTTGATTCATCACCGTCATAAATGTGCTTGGTGCGTTAGACAGACCAAAATCGCATGACCAGCCATTCATATAATCCTTCCCGAGTCTTGAATGTTGTCTTCCATTCATCACCTGGCCTTATGCGAATCTGATGATAACCACTCTTAAGGTCGATCATAGAAAAGATTACAGACCCACTGAGTTGATCCAATAGATCATCAAGTCTTGGCATAGGAAATCTGTATCTAACAGTAATTTTGTTGAGTGCCCTGATGTCTGTACACATTCTCCATGAACCATCTTTCTTCGGTACCAACAGAGATGGTACAGCACAAGGACTGAGATTCTCTCGAACACGCCCTTGCTTAAGCAACTCCTCAACCTGTCTCCTCAACTCTTCATGCTCTTTTGGACTTATACGACAATGCGGCCTATGTGGTAAAACAGCACCTAGCACTAGATCAATTTGATGTTGTATATCACTTAGTAGCGGTAATTCCTTGGGTAATTCTGCAGGAAAGACATCTTCAAATTCATTTAACACCAGTCTAACCTCCGCAGGAATTTCAAGGTCTTCACTTGTTTCATACCCAATCAACATAAATAATTCAGCACTATCTTTCACTTCTTTAACAAATTCTCTCGTAGATAATAGACTAGTTAATTCCACTTTCTTCTCTAACTTGCTTTCACTTTGTTCACGCTTCTTAGGAACTACGGTAACTTGGGTACCTTCGAACATGAAACTGTAGCTGTTGGTGCGACCATTATGTTGTACAGCTCTATCGTATTGCCATGGTCTTCCCAATAGTAGATGACACACATCCATATCGACAACATCACACCTTATATCATCTTTGTACATCTTCCTAATAGAAAATGTAACAAATGCTCGTCTTCCCACTGTCGCTTCTCCACCTTTCTTCAGCCATGCCAGTTTATAAGGTCTAGGGTGTTTTTCAGTCTTCAACCTTAACTTCTTGACGGCTTCTTCAGAAATAATGTTATCGCAGCTTCCCGCATCAATAACAAATCGACAAACCTTTCCCAAGATAGTACATGTAGACTGAAAGATATTGCTTCTCAGCCAACTAGAATCATTCTCATGCTTTGGCACTAAACAAGACCTCCTTATCATCAAGTTACACCCTTCGTCTCCTGACACAACTTCTTTATCTTCATCAAACTTCTATGGTTGAGAATAATCAATTTCAGCTTCCACATCCTCATACTCACATTCCTCTGCAACTAATGCTATCTTCTTTGGCTTTGTACATTCATTACTTTTATAGTCAAACTCCTGACGATTATAGCATTTGATACTGTTATTGACCTTTGCTTTAGCGGTTTCATTGACAATTGGTTTATTGACAGCCTTGGAAACATTAGCACTGCTACTAGCGCCCTTATTCTGGTTGTTAGAACCCGCAAACACACCAATTCCTCGTCTCCCTTGTTTCTCCCAAGCTAGAGCTTTCTGATGCGCTTCAGCAACAGACATTGGATTAAACATATTAACCATGTCTTGAATTTGCATTCGTAACCCTCCAATATATCTAGCCGTTAGTTGTTCCTCGGTTTCCATAATATCATTCCTTGCAATAAATTGATAGAACTCATCTGCATAGTCATTCACTGTCTTCGTCCCTTGTCTCAAATTCTGCAAACGTCGATACATAAGAGATTGATAATTGTACGGCAAAAAAGTCGCTTTCATCATCTTTCTCATCTTCTCCCAAGTGACAACTTTTGATTTTCACATTCTCTCCCGAGTTAGTTTAGTTTGTTACCACCAAGCTATAGCTCTTCCCCTGAGTTTTGTAGCAACTAATTCAAATCTGCGATTCTCAGGCACCTTCATGAATTTCAAAATTTCTTCAACATTCGACAACCAATCAAGAAATTTTTCTGCTTGCATACCACCTTTGAATTCTGGAATTTCCATCCTCATACCTAACTCCCATTTATGATCGTTTTCTGAATCTAGATATTGATTTCGCACTTGGCCTCGATTTCGATAATGAATACTACCTCCATCACCATCTTCCTCAAAATCATATGTATTTCGATATCGATCCTGACCATCTACGTCCCTACGACCATGCATGTCCCTTCTACCCTGTCTTTCAGCATCACGATATGGTTCATTTTCGAATCCACGTTGATTTCTTCCCTCTTCATTTAGGTATCCGTGGTGGTCTCGCGTCATTGAAACTGATGATTCTCTCCTATCTCGATAAGACTAGGGTGACATCCTCCTTTCTTCCAAAGCCGATGGTGAAACCCTATTTCCACCCTGGTTCGAAACTGGTGACGTTCTCCTTTGATTTGGATTCATGTCGTTCATCAATTTCTCCAATTTTTCAATACCCTCATTGAACTTTTCATTGATACGCTACTCCATCTGTTCAGCTTCTTGTCTTCTATACAAATCTTCAACATTATGATAGCGATTAGCACGTCTCGGAGGCATGATCATTAAACAATCTCGTTTCCGTCTCTGATTTGGCTTTGATACCAATTGACGCAGCTTTGACTAGGCTCGAACAGTTTAGATACCAAACTGTCACAACCTTTCCAGGATCTTCCTCACGAAATGATGATTTTGTGTTAAATAAATCGATAGAACGATAAATGCTCAGTTCCGTTGATCATGATGATGCCGGAATCCAGCTATCTCCAACCCGTTGATCTCGCAAGATGCCATGTTGAAAGATCTACATTTCGATCGTTGATCACTCGTAAGTGATACCGAAAATTGGCTTCAAATTCGTTGATTCGCTCACGAATAACCCGAAGATGGAAAGAAGAAGGAGATCACACTCAATGTCCAACAATGGTGGCCAAAGCTCACACACAATTTTATTTCAAAATAAAAAATGCCTTTACAAATGACAACACACCCCTATTTATAGTAAATTACAACACACACATA
This sequence comes from Allium cepa, assembly GCA_030765085.1. NCBI lineage: Eukaryota > Viridiplantae > Streptophyta > Magnoliopsida > Asparagales > Amaryllidaceae > Allium > Allium cepa. The sequence continues at coordinate 212,901,791 of CM060930.1, read as the reverse complement.
CGACTCAACACAGGCGACTCACGACCTAACACATACGACTTAACATCATACGAGTTACAACATCATACGACTTAACAACAATTCATGCGACTCAACTCAGGCGACTCACGACCTAACACATACGACTTAACATCATACGGTTACAACATCATACGAATTAACAACAATGCATTTGACTCAACACATACGACTTAAGAAGATGGCACAGCTTCAAGAATGACTTAAGTGACATAAGCGACATAAGAGACCCATGCGGCATAAGCGACATAAGAGAACCATGCGACATAACTGAACAATGCAACATAAGCGAATTAAGAAGATAGCACAGCTTCAAGAACGACTTAAGCGACATAAGCACATACGACTTAAAAGAACAATGCGGCTGAGCGACTTATAGAAGTGCGGCATAAGTGAACGATCTATAGAAATGCGGCTTGATTTCTTGAGTCATGATCTTATAAGGTAGGCGACTTAAGAAAGACGACTTAAGCAGGCGACTTAAGGCAGTTGGCATACGATTGACATAACTCGCTATGTCGAGTTCCACCTACTTATCATGATGCGCTGAATCACCTTGGAATGTTTTGAATTCCTTGCGGTACTGCTTAAAGAGTCCTCGGTGATCACATGGCAGATTTGTACTTGAAAAGTTAGCAATGCAAAAGGGTTTAAGAATTATAATTGGTCTTATTGGATCCCTTCGTTATAGTGCAGTTTCGTTCTATTGTCATTTTCTTTTTTATACCTCCCTATTTGTTACATCCTGACGGTGGTGCATTTATTTATTAACCTATTCCGATGGCAGCGCATTTCTTTGTCAATTTGGTGTGGCATATCATGTTCGTATTCTGATGCAAGATCGTTGGCATAGATCTGTTATTCTTTTTACCCTGATTTATAAGCATAGTACATCATCTCGTTGCAACTTCATGCTTTTTTGGCTGTAGCTTTGTTAGTTGGACCAATCATCGTAACCGCATTATGGCTGTCACACTTTGTGGCCACTCTTGGCAGTACTAAGATTTTGATTGAATAAAGAAGTACATGCAGTTTTCTTACGATTAGTTGCAATTTTTGACTTCTTTTTGTGCAGTGTCAATTGAATCATTTTATTACTTCTCTTTTTATCTTAGCTTTATTTGTGAAGGCAATTTCATAGGCTCTACACCTCGTTCGACCTGCCTTTAATAAGTTTTGAAGAATATGGGTGTAACATCGGGGTAATAGGACCATCATATGGGGTACTTAGATTATATCAATTTTATAATAATCTTTTTGACTTAGGTCTAAGTTAGAAATCTTACTATCATCCTTAAATTTCAGCATTCATTTTCTATATATCCAGAGTGTTTTGAAATGATAAATGCTTTTTTTCATGTAGTTTTTTGTAAGTATTTACAGATGCTATTTTTTATAGAAAGATTGATAGATTTAGGGGTATGTTCTAAGGGCAATTATGTAATTTTTTACATAAATCTAACTCGATAATCAATCTTATTCAAAATAAAAGGTATTTTCTTTCTGCTACATACTTGTTATAAAATGTTATGAACGATTAATTAGTTAATTTAAGTATATATGTCAAAAATTCCATAAAATGATGTATTTGTGATAACAGTTACAAATAGTTGTAACCACGAGTATTGTATCACAATATGATAAGCACATCATTTTAAATATTCCTAATCAAGGTGTATTGAGACTAGACATCGATGCATCCGTTGAAATTAGAGTAGGTAACACTCTCCAAATTCTAAGTCGCTTATCATTCACGGCTGTTGGGTATACTAAGGAGTTACGTATTGGTAGTTATTAAATAACTATGAAATGACTCGCCTGATAGTTTTCTATTGGTGAATATAACTAAGGAAAGCAAAAATATCGAAGTGACTAATTTACGTAGTTCTTTGACTTAAGAATACAGTTGATCGTCAATATGAAAGCTCCTCTTTAGTTATAGTTAAATCATGGCATGACGTCCATCAAACGGCCATAGTTGGTTTGAGTGGAAGTATTGGAAGTGAAACTCTATTCAAGGAAAGATTCGTCTCCTTGTTTATATAAGGTTAGTATTACGATTAACCAAATTTCATAAGTCCAAAGTGATATAGTTTTGAAGAAGAGAATTGGTGTGAATAATCTTCATTATCAAATACCGCTTATAATAAGTTAAACTAGATTTTACCAAAAGATTTATTATCAATAAATTCAACCAAAATGCCATACCATTAGGTAAAGTGACGTATGGGCGTTAATATTTGAATTTTTGGACATTAATCATTGACAGAATTTACTCCTTTAAGTCACACAACCATAATAATAAATTCTTTTAAAAACCACTTTATTTAATTTAGTTATAAAATGTTGTAAACTAACTAAATTAATTTGAATTATTTAAATGCATTTATAGAAGTTATATTTTTATGCATTGATATACATGTCGATGCAATTTTAAATGGGTTTAAATAAAAGATAATTGCATGAAGTAATTTATGAAAATTTTGTGTCATTTGGTGGCATGTGGTTTCAACTATATAAATAGAGAGAGTAGTGGCGTGACGATCCATATTTTGGAAGGTCTAAACTGACAATAATCCTGCATGTGGTCTCTCACTTCGACTCATCCTTAATATCTACAAAAAGGAATGATTTAGAACACCTTGAGAAACAACAACATAAGGAGTTCAAATCATTCTAAACTACTATATTATATATAGTAATCATCCATCAAAATACAATTACGTCTCTCATATGTAGTTACGTCAGCGAGCGTTGGCTAAAATCGATTAACCAAAGCTCCGATACCAAATGTGACGACCGCCCATGACTCCCGCACGAAAACAAGGGAATGGTGCGCTGAAAGGTGTGCCAGGAAGCCATGGACGATAGTCAGGGTAAGATAAAACAGAATAATCTATCGTATTACTCACAGCGCATAGATAAAATACAATAGAAAGTATACATAGTGAAGCTCTATAGAACAGAAGTCTCATCATATAAACTCATAATAGTTTTATACAATCATCTGAATAGTCAATACATCAAGCCTCACTACATAACACTCAGAGTATCAAACAAACAACGGAACATCCAGTACATATAGTAAGAAAACAATATGCAAAAGCCTCCAGCTCGTCTTTGTCATCAACAGCGTTGGTAGCCAAGAACAGCACCTGTCACCTTCTACCTTGTCTGCCCATCCCAACATGGATGAATAGCCCAAGGTAATAAGAGTTTAACATAAAACCTTGAGTCAGACAACAGTCTTAGTGAGCAGTAAATCAACTATCAAACATACCAAAAGAGCATAAAGGGTAAAAGGAATAGGAACTCAACCATCCACTCCACCTCATTCTACATTGATAGCCCCCAGACACACCAAGCAGAAACAAGCATAACAAAGCAGACATTTAAAGTAAAGTAATTATCACTCGAGTCAAGGTCGATGTTTTCCAAGTACAAACCCCCAAGGCCTAAACCAAGATCAGATAAGCACCCAGAAAGCATCGCTCTTGAGATCGAATGATAATGCAACCAAACATCCATGACTCTGGCTATCACTGTTATCATTGCCTCGATATCACCGTTAATTGAATGACCGGCACCTTCTTTCAGCCGTCCGTCAAGGGATAATGGCAACCCCGGTTCTAGACATAACTCCACACGTCGTCGTGACCCGTGCCTAGGACTTCCGCATCTGCCCAGAGTACTAGCACGTCATCGTGACCCGTGCTTGGAACGTCATCGTGACCCGTCCCAACGTACTCTTGCTTTGAGCATGCTAGAACCTTCAATAACGATAAGATCCAAGCATCCTAGTCATCCTCCTCGACGACTATTCCCATACTAGCTCAAGCACCTCTCGAGCCCACTATTATCCACAAACCTGGACCGCATCACCGAGTTATCAACATGCTTGGGATGATCCCGTCTGGATTAAACCAAGGCTTTCACACATCATGCTTTGCTTCAACGCATCATAGCAAAGTCCCATCTCAACATCATGGTTTGCCACATCGCATCATGGCAAAGTCCATCATCATCAAATCTATCTATATGAGCTTCAACATCCACTTCATATGCCACAGGCAACTTTCCTTATTCAAGAGCCTTTCCACTTAGCATTTGAATCATCTTCGACCAACTTGTCCAAATCAAGTTATCAATCAACTAATCAATCAAATCAAACATTAATCCAAGTAATCAATCATTCAAACAAGATCTAAATAAACAATTACAACAATAATGGCAATTCCGTAAATAAAGAGTCCAAATCTAACATGCATTCTAACAAGCATGAATCATGAACAATATCTCTACAACTTGATGAATAAACTTGCACAAGTGAACATATAGTAAAATAGGTGTTGAATCATCATTAACCATAGGTCTACATGCAGACTTAAGAAAATGCACGAAATCACTATCTTTAACACATAAACAAACCACCGATCCAATATACTCCTTTGGGTCCGTGTGAGAGATAACTACCACTCACCGAATCACCTAAACACCTCAAAAACAACCAACTCCAGATCTGGACAGCAAAGAATCAAGCTTGATCCTCCAAGCTCCGCTTCAAACGATGAAATCTCTCTTCAATGGATGGAGATCTTCAACTTTGGCTCTTGGATCTTCGATTTGATCTTCAATCTTGGATGGATGTAAGCACTAGATTAGAGTGGAGAAAAGAAGTGAAGAAGTGTTGTAGTCGAGCTCTCAAAATGGCAGCACTTCGTCACTTCAAAATCCGGTGCCAAAAAGTGAACCAAACCCCTCTATTTATAGGCTGGAAATCCTTAGGTCGCCGCCCCCCCTTAGGTCGTCCACGACCTAACTCTTAAGTCGTTCGCGACTTAGCGACATAAGCCTCCACGCGACCTATCACTCAACACAACTGCGCGACCTAACAACATGGCCGACCTAACACTGCAACGACCTTACGAGTACGCCTTCAGATATAGGTTGCTCACGACCTAACTACACCATAGGTCGCTCACGACCTATCGTATCTCCTTAAATCGCTCGAGCAACCTAACTTTCTTAAGCCGTTCTAACGACTCACGACCTATAACATCAACGACCTACGACTTAAGACAGTACGACACTTACCAACTCAAGCCTCTACACACACGCGCGACTTACGACCTAACATAAGCCGGTCACGAATTAACTACACTCACTATCTCAACATGCCGACCCAACCACTCAAGTACCCACGCGACTCAACGGCTTAACACTTCACCACACTGGGTACGACCTAATCCCGTGCCGACCTAACGACCTACTATAAGTCGTTCAACGACCTAACTCCAACACAGGTTAACCATAGGTCGCTACCTACCTTAGGTCGGTCAATTCCATAGGTCGTTCACATCTCTAAACCGTTAGCTCTTAGGTCGGTCCATCTTCTTAACCCTCTAACTTCCTTAACTCGGCAACACTATTGAGTCGGCCACGTCTCTAAGCCATAACTCGTTCAACCCTTAAGTCGCAATCTCCTTAGGTCGTCCAAATCCCTTAAGTCGGCAATCACCTATAAGTCGCTCCAATTCCTAAGTCGCTCCACCGACTCATGCTACGACACGACTTACCCTTGGACGACTCATCTCTGGACGACTTAAACTCCAAACGACTTAAATTCTCAACGACTTAACGGCACTAACAACCTAATAACAACAATTCTACGATCTTTCGATCCGTAAAAATACGGGTCGTTACATTCTCTCCCCCTTAGGAATTTCGCCCCCGAAATCCCAAACAAACAAGAGCAATCAAAACTATTCTGCATGCCTACCATCCATAGCAATCAACAAACCATGCATCCAATTACTAACCTAGCATGCAGAATTCTAAGATTAGAACAAGTTACAAATTCGTGAGATGTCACGACACCTTAGGGTCATACCTCGAAGAGTTCAGGATGAGCTGCCTTCATCCTCTCTTCCTCCTCCCACGTACAGTCGTTAACATCATCACTCCATTGTACCTTGAGCAACATAATCGCCTTCTTCCTAAGCTGTTTCGTGTCGGTTTCAACAACACGAAGCGGCCTACGAGGTCTCGTAACAACTGGGTCAACCTCTAAATCTTCACAGCTATCAGCAGAAACCACTGTATTCGAGTCGTGCACAAACTTCCGTAGATAAGATACATGAAAAACATTGTGCACACCCGCCATCTTTTTCGGTAACTCCAATTTATATGCGAGCTTTCCAATTCGCTCGATGATCGGGAATGGTCCAACAAATCCCGGAGTCAACTTTCCTTTCTTCCCGAATCGAATAACATTCTTCAATGGAGAAACCTTCACGAAAACCATATCTCCTACGTCGAATTCCAAATCCTTACGACGCTTATCGGCATAGCTTTTCTGACAATCTTGGGCTGCCTTCATTCGTTGCCGAATGATCTCTATACAATCCGTAGTCTGTCGAATCATTTCTGGCCCAAGTATCAACTTTTCTCCAGTTTCCAACCAACATGCCGGAGAGTTACACGGTCTTCCATACAATGCTTCATACGGTGCCATACCAATACTTGACTGGTAACTGTTATTATATGCAAATTCCACCAAATGAAGATGATCTTCCCATGATCCTCCGAAATCTAAAACACAAGCTCTAAGGAGATCTTCCAAAACTCGGTTGACTCTCTCGGTCTGACCATCTGTTTGGGGGTGATAAGCTGTACTCAAACATAAATCGGTTCCCAAAATTTCCTGGAAGCTCTTCCAAAATCCACTAGTGAACAATGGATCTCGATCGCTCACTATACTCTTCAGAATACCATGGAATCAAACTATCCACTTAACATAAAGCTCAGCCAACTTCGATGCAGCCCTAGTTGATCGAACAGGAATAAACCTTGCACTCTTAGTCAATCGATCTACGTTGACCCAAATCCCTTCATTTCCTGCCCTGGTTCTAGGTAGACCATCGATAAAATCCATCGATATCTGCTCCCACTTCCATGTAGGAACTTCTAACGGCTGAAGCAACCCACTTGGCTTCTTTTTCTCGGCTTTTACCAATTGGCAATTCATGCACTTGGAAATAAAATTTCCAACATCCTTCTTCATACCTTCCCAGTAATAAGTCCTTTTCATATCCCGATACATCTTATTTCCACCTGGATGAATTGTCAACTTCGAGTGATGACTTTCCTTTAGAACTTCATCTCTCAATTCATCTATATCGGGAACGACTAGTTGTCCTTGTTTCCGAAGCCAACCCTCTCGATAGACTTCGAATCCTTTATCCTTTTCTGGATCCAATCTAGATTCCAAATCACGGATAATCTTGACAAGCTTATCTTCTCGCTTTTGGCTCTCGCCAATTCTTTCCACAAGAGTAGGTCTTATGGATAAGTTTGCCAACATCTCAGGTTCCAATTCACATCTAGGCCTGAAGTCAAATCCAGCCAAATACTCAAGACTCTTCCATTCCGAAAACATGGCTCCCAATCCAGCATGTCTTCGACTTAACGCATGTGCCACTGCGTTACCTTTTCCCGGAGTATAGGCTATACCAAAATCATATGATGCTAAAAACTCTAGCCATCGTTGTTGTCGAAGATTCAAATCCTTTTGGGAGAACAGATACTTCAACGACTTATGATCTGCAAACAGCTCAAATCGAACTCCCAATAGATAATGTCTCCACATCTTCAAAGCAAATACAATCGCCACTAACTCCAAATCATGAGTCGGATAATTCCTTTCATGCGGCTTCAGTTGTCGACTTGCATACGCAACAACTTTATCCTTCTGCATCAGTACTGCTCCAAGTCCAGTACCACATGCATCGATGTAAACCACCATCTCATCATTCCCACTCGGAATAGTCAAAACAGGAGCACTTGTCAGTCGCTCTTTTAGGATTTCGAAAGCTTGCTCACACTTATCATCCCATTTGAATACCTGATTCTTTTTCGTCAATCCTGTTAACGGTGCAGCTATCTTGGAAAAGTCTTTGATAAATCGACGATAATATCCTGCTAATCCAAGAAAACTTCTCACATCAGATGCATTCTTAGGTCTAACCCAATCCTGGATTGCTGCCACCTTAGCGGGTTCAACCGCTATTCCATTTCCAGAGATAACATGGCCTAAGAACCTCACTTCACTCTTCCAGAAGTGACACTTCGAAAACTTAGCCTTTAGCTGATGTTTCCGCAAGATTTCCAAAACAATCCGCAAGTGTGTCTTTTGTTCCTCTTTAGTTCTGGAATAAATCAAAATATCATCCACGAACACAAGTACAAACTTGTTCAACTGATCTCTAAATACTCTATTCATAAGATCCACAAAATATGCTGGTGCATTGGTCAATCCAAATGGCATTACCAGCCACTCATAAAAACCGGATGGTGTCCTAAAACCAGTCTTCGGCACACTATCCTTTGCCACTCTCAACTGGTGAAATCCCTTTGCCAAATCCATCTGAGAAAACACCTTAGCTTCGTGAAGCTGATCAAACAAGTCATCTATTCTCGGCAATGGATACTTGTTCTTCTTAGTCACCTTATTCAGCTCACGATAATCCACACACAACCTCAATGATCCATCCGCTTTGGTTGCGAACACAACTGGTGCACCCCATTCGGACACGCTACGCCGAATGAATCCTTTCCGTAAAAGGTCATCAACTTGCACCCTCAACTCTTGCTGTTCCCTAGGCGCCATCCGCCTAAGAGGCATCACAACAGATCTGGCTCCCTCAACTAGATCGATACAAAACTCGATCTCCCTATGCGGCGGTAATCCTTTGACCTCGTCAAAGACATCCTCAAATCCATTCACAATAGCACCGATGACAGTCCATCCCGTGGAACAACCAGCGAATACATGAAGCTCATGAAGACGCCTTCCTCATGCTTACATCGTATCACAACCTTTCGCCCCTCCACATTCCCGACTGTCACCTCCAGCCTCTCACAATCAACCTTTGCCACATACTTCCTAAGCCAGTCCATACCCAAAATAATTCCGAACCCCGCAAAGTTCAGAACAAAGCAATCACAAACAAAAGAGCAATCATGACTCGATACAACTAGACCACGGCATATCATACACAAACAAGACGAACCCCTAACTGGATTAGTCACAACCAATGGCCTATCAACAATATCCGGTTCCAAACCCAACCGGCCTACAAGTTCACTACAAACAAAAGAATGTGACGCTCCAGTATCAAACAACACTCTTACTGGAACACCACACATGGAAAGAGTACCTTGAACCACCACACTCTTCCCCTTCTCTTCCGCAGTAGGAGCTTTCGAAGATGATGGAACAGCTCCAAAAGCATAAGCTTGCACAATCTGCTTATCTTTCCTCGGTTCTGGACAGTCCTTCCTGATATGCCCCAGCTTATCACAGTTGTGGCATTTCAACTGCACGTTTGGATTCTTGCAATCCCTAGAGAAATGGCCCTTCTGCCGACAATTGTAGCAGATCACTTCGCCCTTCGGCTTCTTCTGGCCATCCTTACCCTTCTGCTGCTGCTGCTTTCTCTTCTTGTTTCCACCCTGCTGTGGTTTGGACTCTTCCTTGGTCACAGCAACAACAGACCCTTCCTTAGGAAACAAACTCTCGTGCCTGAGAGCTTTCTCCACAAGCTTCTCAAACGGATCGTCCAAATGATCCACCAACTGCCTCCCAAGATAACTATCCAAGCCTGTCACAAACTTCTCGTTCTTCTGGTAGGGAAATTCAATATACGATTTGGCATACTTGGACAAAGCTTCAAACTCAGAAATATACTCAAGAACTGATCTTCCATCTTGCTTGAGTTTCATAAACTTCTTAAACAAAATAGATTTCTGAGCCGTAGAGATGAACTTAGCTTCAAATCTGACTTGGAATTGCTCCCAAGTAATCTCTTCCTCTGGAGTATCAATAGTGATAGAGTTCCACCAATCAGAAGCTCTCCCTTGAAGCTGCCTTGATGCAAGCTTCCTCTTAGTTGCATCCTCAATTCCCATATCACCAAAGATCCTTCGACAAGCATCTATCCATCTTTGGACTTCAATGGTTGACTCTGTCCCTAAGAAAACCTTTCCTCCAAGAGCAGTATAGTCCTTACACAACTTAGCAAAATCCACTGGTCTTGGAGCTTGAACTTGAACTCCAACATCTACTGACGGTCCTGAAGTTGGTATCCTTCTCATGATCGAAGTCATCGTAGCTTCGAACATTGCAGCATAGTCAGTAGCTCCCCCAACAGCACGACTTTCCTTAGCAGCTTGTCTCTCACTTCGACTCATCCTTAATATCTACAAAAAGGAATGATTTAGAGCACCTTGAGAAACAACTGCATAAGGAGTTCAAATCCTTCTAAACTACTATATTATATATAGTAATCATCCATCAAAATACAATTACGTCTCTCACACGTAGTTACGTCAGCGAGCGTTGGCTAAAATCGATTAACCAAAGCTCTGATACCAAATGTGACGACCGCCCATGACTCCCGCACGAAAACAAGGGAATGGTGCGCTGAAAGGTGTGCCAGGCAGCCATGGACGATAGTCAGGGTAAGATAAAACAGAATAATCTATCGTATTACTCACAACGCAATGATAAAATACAATAGAAAGTATACATAATGAAGCTCTATAGAACAGAAGTCTCATCATATAAACTTATAATAGTTTTATACAATCATCTGAATAGTCAATACATCAAGCCTCACTACATAACACTCAGAGTATCAAACAAACAGCGGAACATCCAGTACATATAGTAAGAAAATAATATGCAAAAGCCTCCAGCTCGTCTTTGTCATCAACAGCGTTGGTAGCCAAGAACAGCACCTGTCACCTGCTACCTAGTCTGCCCATCCCAACATGGATGAACAGCCCAAGATAATAAGAGTTGAACATAAAACCTTGAGTCAGACAACAGTCTTAGTGAGCAGTAAATCAACTATCAAACATACCAAAAGAGCATAATGGGTAAAAGGAATAGAAACTCAACCATCCCACTCCACCTCATTCTACGGTGATAGCCCCCAGACACACCAAGCAGAAACAAGCATAACAAAGCAGACATTTAAAGTAAAGTAATTATCACTCGAGTCAAGGTCGATGTTTTCCAAGTACAAACCCCCAAGGCCTAAACCAAGATCAGATAAGCACCCAGAAAGCATCGCTCTTGAGATCGAATGATGATGCAACCAAACATCCATGACTCTGGCTATCACTGTTATCATTGCCTCGATATCACCGTTAATTGAATGACCGACACCTTCTTTCAGCCGTCCGTCAAGGGCTAATGGCAACCCCGGTTCTAGACATAACTCCGCACATCGTCGTGACCCGTGCCTAGGACTTTCGCATCTGCCCAGAGTACTAAAATGTCATCGTGACCCGTGCTTGGAACGTCATCGTGACCAGTCCCAACGTACTCTTGCTTTGAGCATGCTAGAACCTTCAATAACGATAAGATCCAAGCCTCCTAGTCATCATCCTCGACGACTATTCCCATACTAGCTCAAGCACCTCTCGAGCCCACCATTATCCACAAACCTGGACCGCATCACCGAGTTATCAATATGCTTGGGATGATCCCGTCTGGATTAAACCAAGGCTTTCACACATCATGCTTTGCTTCAACGCATCATAGCAAAGTCCCATCTCAACATCATGGTTTGCCTCATCGCATCATGGCAAAGTCCATCATCATCAAACCTATCCATATGAGCTTCAACATCCGCTTCATATGCCACAGGCAGCTTTCCTTATTCAAGAGCCTTTCCACTTAGCTTTTGAATCATCTTCGACCAACTTGTCCAAATCTAGTTATCAATCAACTAATCAATTAAATCAAACATTAATCCAAGTAATCAATCATTCAAACAAGATCTAAATAAACAATTACAACAATAATGGCAATTCCGTAAATAAAGAGTCCAAATCTAACATGCATTCTAACAAGCATGAATCATGAGCAATATCTCTACAACTTGATGAATAAACTTGCATAAGTGAACATATAGTAAAATAGGTGTTGAATCATCATTAACCATAGATCTACATGTAGACTTAAGAAAATGCACGAAATCACTATCTTTAACACATAAACAAACCACCGATCCAATATACTCCTTTGGGTCCGTGTGAGAGATAACTACCACTCACCGAATCACCTAAACACCTCAAAAACAACCAACTCCAGATCTGGACAGCAAAGAATCAAGCTTGATCCTCCAAAGCACCGCTTCAAACGATGAAATCTCTCTTCAATGGATGGAGATCTTCAACTTTGGCTCTTGGATCTTCGATTTGATCTTCAATCTTGGAAGGACGTACGCACTAGAGTAGAGTGGAGAAAAGAAGTGAAGAAGTGTTGTAGTCGAGCTCTCAAAATGGCAGCACTTCGTCGCTTCAAAATCCGGTGCCAAAAAGTGAACCAAACCCCTCTATTTATAGGCTGGAAATCCTTAGGTCGCCGCCCCCTTTAGGTCGTCCACGACCTAACTCTTAAGTCATTCGCGACTTTGCGACATAAGCCTCCACGCGACCTATCACTCAACACAACTGCGCGACCTAATGACATGGCCGACCTAACACTGCAACGACCTAACGAGTACGCCTTCAGATATAGGTTGCTCACGACCTAACTACACCATAGGCCGCTCACGACCTATCTTATCTCCTTAAGTCGCTCGAGCGACCTAACTTTCTTAAGCCGTTCTAACGACTCACGACCTATAACATCAACGACCTACGACTTAAGACAGTACGACACTTACCGACTCAAGCCTCTACACACGCGCGCGACTTACGACCTAACATAAGCCGGTCACGAATTAACTACACTCACTATCTCAACATGCCGACCCAACGACTCAAGTACCCACGCGACTCAACGGCTTAACACTTCACCACACTGGGTACGACCTAATCCCGTGCCGACCTAACGACCTACTATAAGTCGTTCAACGACCTAACTCCAACACAGGTTAACCACTAGGTCGCTACCTACCTTAGGTCGGTCAACTCCATAGGTCGTTCACATCTCTAAACCGTTAGCTCTTAGGTCGGTCCATCTTCTTAACCCTCTAACTTCCTTAACTCGGCAACACTATTGAGTCGGCCACGCCTCTAAACCATAACTCGTTCAACCCTTAAGTCGCAATCTCCTTAGGTCGTCCAAATCCCTTAAGTCGGCAATCGCCTATAAGTCGCTCCAATTCCTAAGTCGCTCCACCGACTCATGCTACGACACGACTTACCCTTGGACGACTCATCTCTGGACGACTTAAACTCCAAACGACTTAAATTCTCAACGACTTAAGACACTAACAATCTAATAACAACAATTCTACGATCTTTCGATCTGTAAAAATACGGGTCGTTACATTGACACTCCGTAACATAGATAATCATTTGGGTTAATTAAGATGATAAGAAAAGAAGAAGAAAACAAACACAGAATCTCGTAGCGGAACGATAAAATATAATAATTTAATAAACAGTTCATGAAGCTGTTAACTATACTTTGGATTGTAATTTATACAACATTTGTCAGAGTTACACATATACAATGAAACAAAATATAATGCAGTAAAACAACAAGACGCAGGGAATAATAATAGTAATAGTATACCAAATCTTCATTTTCGTCCTCTAGAATAAATCTTCAATAAGCTGAAAACTCAGTGCTGATCCGAGCATAATGAAAAGACAAAACACTCAAGTCAGAACTAAAATATTCTTATGTGAGTCAAACCGATATAGCATATAACATGAGTGTCGTGGCGTCAGAGATGTTTACGGGGTTTCACATCTCCTATCAAGTGTATAACGTGCGTGCAATAACTCAAGAGATGTTACGGAATTTTCCATCTCTTAACGATCTGTCAAAATATTTATATGTAGTAGAATACACTATATATAATGTCTACTCAGTAAAATAAATATCAAAATAGCGTTAAGGCTTTATATTGATCCCCCTTAATGCATTTTTAAGCATTGTCATATAGTTTGCACATAAAACACCAGTAAACCGTCGGTGGATAAGGATGCACCATGATACGACAACACTAAACCAAAATCGTAAGGGTCTCATATAAAGATATAAGTATGACAAGGCACGTGAGACAACGCCCAAGATAGGATACTACTAGTTTACCCCTTCCGGGTAGTGGTAACACGCCATAGCCACGATCGCCTACCGTGTCCAACACTCCCATAATCTAAGGGTGCGCACCAATCAATCATAATGTAAATGATGGCGAAGAAGTGCGTCCGCTAGAGGTAGCTAGCCTCATTGGCCGGTACGACTCCTATTTTAGTCCTTTCAAATTGGCAAAAGTGTCAGTTCAATCCATCATCATTCTCATTCTTCAAATCCAGCGAATGACGCCAAATCCAACCACTTTATTCCAGAGTCTCCTCTACGCACACAATTGTTAAAGTGGATACTGTATGGACAGAGTATGCCAATAAGAAGCCATGGCCTCTTTAACAACCAAACTCGTTTTACACACCGGTTGGTACTTCAACATTTCGAAAACAATTCATACTTGATATCAAAATATCATATTTGCTTCAAAACCAAAATCATTTCGAAATCATCATATTTACTCAAAATATACTATTTTAACTCAAAATCATGTTCATCTTAATATCTCGATTTCGATTCCAAAATTATTTCGAATTTCAATTTAGGTTATAACTTCATTTTAACCCAATTCACATTTAAATCCAAGATCTAAATATAAACATTCTACCCTTTTGACTAGTTTTGAATTTTTAAAAAATAGTTTAAATTGTTTTAAAATAGTTAAATAGTTAAAGTAGTTTAATAGAAATAATATGAGTACTGAAATGGTTTACATAGTAAAATAGTTTGGAAAATCAAAATAATTTAAATATTTAAAAAAAATTCTTAATAATTTATGCTAAAATAATTTATTTGTTAATAGTTTCAAAGTCAAACCAATTCAATTTCAAATTTTTTGATTCAAATCACTTTAAATTTGTTTTTTGATTTAATCAATTCAATTCCGATTTCATGTCGAATTTTACTTCGATTCCAAATTAATTTCAATTCCGATTACAAATAAATTTCAATTCCAATTCTAAAATTATTTCAAATTTAAACCATTTCGATTTATATCCATTTCGAGTTCGATTTTCAAAATATTGATTCAAAACACTTAAATCCAAGTAATCTTCAATATCCAATTTGAAGATCCAAATCATCAAATAAAATACAATTCCGAGCTCTATTTCAAAATAGTTCGATTTCCATAAATTTGATTTTCATTTTCTTAATATCAAATCATTGAATTAAATTTGAAATCAAAATTATTTAAAATTATTTAATTTAACCAATCTGGTGTTCGTATATAATTTCTATCCAATGGCCAAGTGATCGGTTATTTCAATTTAATTTAGGGACGGATATATATCATTTCGATCCAAATCATAGTGTCATATGTATATATCATTTCAACATATTTCCTAATTTATTCGAAATAATTAAATTCACAGTTGTATACACTATAAATAAATTACCAGGTGGTAACATGATATATATGAAATAAATAAACATCCAATCATCCAAATATCAACCAGTTGGCATCCATCGCAATCAATCATCCAAACAATCAAAATAATTCGCAAAAATTTCGTAGTTATTAATATCAGGTATTTTACTAGCAATTAAAATCGAATTTCAAATTTAACCATAAATTTTAATTTTAACAGTTAATTCGAATGACAATTAAATTTTCGAACAATGATCAATAAATTTATATCACTTCATAATTTCAAATTTAACTAGCATAAAATATTTTAGTACGTTGTGAGCGTTATAAAACACTCACCATGAGTTTTTAATTTTAAAACAAATCGAACAACGTTATCTTTAACCTAAAGTTTTAGTTATTCCCAATCATCTCCAATTCAGTTCTAGAATGTAGTGCTCTTCACCGAAATTCCATCATCTTTTGTTTCGTCAAATTTCGATCTCGTATAACAAAGATGCACATTTTTAAAGATTTGCATAAAATCAATATAAATAAATTTCTTTTTTTAATTCAACCTCCTAAAAAAATCATAGTCATTCGTTCCTAGCATCGTCAAATGGTGGCTGTTCATTGCTTCTTCCTCATTCCATTGCATGCAAGCACCTACAGGCTGAAACCCATCATGCGTTCAAACTTCTCCATGCCGCTTCCACCATGATCCACTAGAGATCGATCAGGCGTTATCAAATCGAAGGCCATCACGAAGTCTACCATCAGCCATAGCAATATCGAAGTTGTCTCTCCCCATTACACTGCAAATGCCTCCAAACGCCAAGAAACGCGGCCTCCCTGCACCTTTTATAGTTCACGATAGCCAAAATCTACCATAGGATGCATAGATCTTACCAAGCTCTTCAACTTTGCAGTTGAAAATTTCTGATAATTGTTGATGGATTTTGATATATTAGAGAACGAAATATCGTGTGTTTTAGGCCATTAAAGTAGAGGGTGGCGGCCGGTTATTATTAGGGTTAGGGTTGAGTGGAATATGCGTATAAATATTTATGTGTATATGTACTATTTTATTATTATTTTCACTAATCATGTACTTTTTGATACGAACTCCAAACGAAACATGCAGCATGGCGTTGATATCGTTATACCCCTATTCCAAACGCAATGGAAAAAGTTTCGAGACCCAATTCGATCGTATGTGGAAGATAGCTCTTTGAATCCAATTAAATAATAAATTTTCGATATTAAACTCAACGTGTTTTTATCCAGTACGACCAAACGATACCTCCAAATACTACGAAAATTGAAATCCATTAATAATACACAATTACGAATCTAATGGAACTAGTTTCATCAAAATCCGAGACTGTGCCTCGGAAGGCTGTTTTTACTCGTCAATTAAAATATAAAATTTTCTAATTTTAAATTAATCGCTTAAATTCAATTTTTAAGTGTTGACAATCTTTATCCATATTTAAATAACATCGAAATCAACTTTTGAAATCATTTCATTCATATTTAATTTAGAGTTCAGTTATTTATATAATTTCCAAGATTAAATTTTATTAAAACATTCTATTTTTCCAATATTCAATAAATTTCAATATTAGCTCTCACATGAATTTTAGTTATCAACTAATTACTTTATTTACATCTAATGAGTTCCACATTTATTATTCAATTCAACTATTGATTGTGAACACATTCAATACATGTTATTATTTAAATCTTCAAAATTTGTTTCTTTTAAAATCTTGTTCAAGTTCATATTCAATAGCTATATTGATAGATTATTAAAAAAAATATTTTTAACCATATTTATTCATTAATTACAATAAATTTAATAATATAGAATAGTTAGAAGTACGTGTCCTTACATTCTCTCCTACTCAAAACTTTTTGTCCTTCAAAAGGAACTAAGTAGAGAATTTTACATTTGATATATTTAGAAAAAAAACAACTTACAAAACATAAAATCCTTTAGAAAACTTGTACTATGCTTCTACTACGCTACTTCGATCGGCTTACGGAATTTACAATTTATTTAAGAAAATATGTTATAAAAATTTTAAAACGACGATAAAATTCTAACGCTCGGATTTACGGAAAATTTCGGTAGAGTCTCTTTTGCATGGCTCGATCGAAAAAATTTCATTTCAATATATAACACAAATAGATATCAAATATAAAAAATATACATCTCATCTCAATGATGAGGCATCCCGAAGGGAAAAATATAAAAGCGCGGTGTGTAATCCAAGATACGTACCTTATTACTAACACGGGTGAATTCGCTTGGATTAAGCAAGCAAAAGCATATAAAATCTGCATATACATCCAAACAGTCATCATATGTATCTATCTCACCTCAATTTCGAATATCAGTTGCATATAGAAAATATAAAAAGCATATATGAGTTTAATAGAAGCATATAACATGAATTTTAAATCAAACCATAACATAAGCATTAATATACGACAAACAAAAATCGTACAAAATAAAATAGTTATAACAACGATTTACAACCAAAGAAACCATTCAATTATTAGTAAATATCCAATTAATTCATAAAAAATGAATTTACGTTTTCCAATGCCAATTTTTAAATTATACACTTCATTTCTTATTAATATTCGATTTTTTATTAGCATTAAATTGGTTTACTTCCAATTTATTCACATCTATTTCTTTCACTTTCAATTTATTCAGTTAGATTTGTTAAATTTCTATTGTTTCATTTTACGTTTGGTACCTTCTCATATCAATTCATTTATTCACATTCATTCTACACTTAAGTTCATTTTCAATGTGATTTCATTTACTCATTTTATTAACACAATTCACTAACTTCTACCATTTATTCATTTTGGTTTGCTTTTCATAGGTTAAAGTTCATTTCATAATTCAATATTAGCTTCTAATGCAGCACGACCTACGGAAGCACAAGGCTTAGGTCATTCACGAGTTAATGAAGGTCGACCCCGACCTAACGAGTCACGTGAGGAGAAGGAACGACCTAACAAGTCACATGGGAAGGCAATACGACTTAACGAAGCTTCGGTTTTAGGTTGTTCAGAAGAGTTAGCTCGATGAAGCTTTGAGTCGTTGCTTTTTGAGTCGGTTGCGACCTAACGGAATACGGATGAAGAGTTAAGTCGTTAGAAGAGTTAGCTCGGTGAAGCTGTGAGTCGTTTGTGTTGAATATGTTGTACAGTGTGTCGTTATTTGTTGAGTCGTTGCTTTTTGAGTCGTGAGTCGTTAGGTCGTATACGACCTAAGTGTTGTGATGAGTCTGTATTTCTTTAAGCAGTGTGTTTAAGTCGTCTACGACTTAAGTGTTGAGTCGCTGTGTTGTACATATGTGAGTGAGTCGTTGTATCTTGAGTCGTGTTGTTTAGATCGCTTATTGTTTTGAGATGTGTGGTGTCAGTTAGGTCGGCAACGACCTAGTTATGTCGTAAGTCGTTGTAAGGAGGTTGAGTCGTAAGTCGTGGGATTTAAGTCGGCAACGGCTTAAGGTCAGGGTTTGGAAACTACTATAAATAACGAGTGTGTTGTAACTTTTTGGGGGTTGATTTTTGAATAAAATTGTTGTTTGATTGTTGCGTGCTTTCATCTTAAATTGGTAGTTGAGTGTAATCTCCTATCTCCATTATCGGTTATTCGAGTGCGCTCGAACCAACGATCGTTGAAGCCAATTCACGGTATCAAGCGTGCTTGATCAATGTTTGAAGAATTGTAGATCTTCTTTCACGGTATCATGCGCGATCAACGTGTCGAAGATAGTTAGAATTCGGTATCTTTGTGATCAACAAATTTGGGCATTTCAGTATCTTCAATCCACCGTTTGCTACTTTTCACAGTTACATTTGTTTCCATAATATCCGCTGCGTCAGGTTTGGTATCAAAGCTAGACTTAGCCAATCATAGCTAAGCCGAGTCTTGGAGCCAAGGAGTTTGAAGTTGGTGTTCATCGTGTTCATCTTGAAGTTGCAACAAGTTAGAAGCTTTCGATCCATTTCATTTTGAATCAAAGTCCGAAAAGTGTTTGAATTTTTGGAGAAGAGTTTGAGGTATTTTGAGAGAAGGCCGAGCATAACTTTGTGTCAAGTTTGGATCGCGCATCACTTTGGTATTATTTGCTGAAGGTAGGACGTGTACACTTGAGAGAAGTAGCCGAGCCTTGGTGAAGTTTGTTTTGAAGTTTGAAGTCGTGCTTTGTTTGTTTGTGAAGTTTTGAAGTGTTTGTGTTGATTTAATCATGCCGCCGAGAAGAGCTAATCGTCATCAAAATGTTGAAGCGTTGTATAGAAGAGAAGAGGCCGAGCAAATGGAACAACGTATTAATGAGAAATTTGATGAAGGTATTGGAAAGTTAGAGAAGTTGATGAATGATTTGAATCAAAATCAAAGGAGGAGATCACCAATCTCGAACCATGGAGGAAACAGAGTTTCGCCATCGGTTACGGAAGCGAGGAGGGTATCGCCACAATCTTTTAGAGAGAGAAGAGAAACATCAATTTCATCAAGGAGAGATCACCATGAATATAAACATGAAGAGAGAAGAACTCCACGTGAGTTTGAAGATGAGCCATATAGAGATGAAGAGAGACATAGTAGAAGAGACATGCGTGATCGAAGGGATGTTGATGGTCGAGATCGACATAGACATACATTTGATTTTAATGAAGACGGTGATAGAGCTAGCATTCATTACCGACATCGAGACCAAGTTCGAAATTCGTATCGAGATGTTGAAGATGATCGTCGATGGGAATCGGGTATGAAGATGGAAATTCCAGAGTTCAAGGGAGGAATGGTAGCAGAATAATTCCTTGATTGGTTGTCAAATGTTGAAGAGATCTTTGATTTCAAAGAAGTCCCGGAGAATCGAAGAGTTAAGTTGGTTGCTACTCGTTTGAGAGGTAGGGCTTTAGCATGGTGGCAGCAGACTAAACTTACACGAGAACGGATGGGGAAGTCGAAGATTGAATCATGGGAGAAGATGAAGAAGTTGATGAAGGCTACATTCTTGCCTTACAATTATCAATCACTTATGTATCAGAGGTTGCAGAATCTGAGGCAAGGGATGAAGACTGTTAATGATTATGCTGATGAATTTTATCAACTGATTGCTCGAAATGACATTATGGAGACAGAGGAACAGCTGACTGCTAGATTTGTTGGAGGGTTGAGGATGCAGATTCAAGATATGGTGAATATGTTTGATCCTAGATCTTTAGCAGAAGCACATCAGAAGGCGTTGGCTTGGGAGAAGCAGGGAACGCGTGGAGATGGTGTGTTTACAAATTCCAACAATCAAGTGAAGGGTGTTAGTGGAAGCTCTAACGTTCCTAAATCTATCAGTAAACCAGTTGTGAATGAAGTTGCGAAGACGAAGGTCAACAACAGTTTCAAGTGTTACAATTGCCAGGAAGTGGGTCACAAGAGTAATGAATGTCCGAAGCTGAAGAAACGAACTATTATCGCTGAAGTTGAAGGTGAGGATGTTGGGGAAGGTTATTCTAGTTCAGTTGAGCAGGATGAACAGGATATTGCGTCAGGAGACGAAGGATGTAATCTAATGATGAGGAGGTCTTGTTTAATACCGAAGCAAGAAGAAGAAGCTAGTTGGTTGAGGAGTAACATCTTTCAGTCAACATGCACTATTCTGGGAAAGGTTTATAAATTTGTGATTGACGCTGGAAGTTGTGACAATATTATTTCTACTGAAGCTGTGAGAAAGCTGAAGTTGAAGACGGAGAAGCATCCAAATCCTTACAAGTTAGCGTGGTTGAGAAAAGGAGGAGAGGTGAAGGTGGACAGGCGAGTTCGAGTTCCATTTTCTATTGGGAAGAAATATGAAGACGAGATTTGGTTTGATGTTGTGGAAATGGATGTTTGTCATGGCAGTATGATCGAGCAGTGCAGCATGACGGTCGGACCAATAGCTACAGTTTTATGTTTAAAGGTGTTAAGATCATTTTGGTTCCAAAGAAGAGACAACAAGAAGAAAGCAAGTCAGAAGAGATTGAGTAGCTGAAGACTTTATTGACTTTGAAGGAATTTATTGAAGAAGTAGAAGAGAGTCCAGAGGTACTTTTGTTGATTGGACATGAAGCCACTGAATCTGTAGAAGTACCAGAGGAAGTAAAGCCAGTATTGGAAGAATTCAGAGATGTGTTTCCTGAAGAACTACCAACGGAGTTACCACCGTTGCGGGATATTCAACATCAGATTGATCTTGTGCCAGGGGCAATATTACCACACAGGCCACATTATAGGATGAGTCCTAAGGAGCATGAGGAACTGAGAAGGCAGGTGGAGGAGCTGTTGGAACAAGGGCGTGTTCAGGAGAGCTTGAGTCCTTGTGCAGTGCCAGCCTTATTGGTGCCAAAGAAGGATGGTTCGTGGAGAATGTGTACGGACAGTCGGGCTTTGAACAAGATCACTGTGAGATACAGATTTCCTATGCCGAGTGGGGCTGTTGTGTTTTCAAAGATTGACTTGAAGAGTGGATACCATCAGATTCGTATTAGACCGGGTGATGAGTGGAAGACTGCTTTCAAAGCCAGGGAAGGTTTATACGAATGGTTGGTTATGCCGTTTGGTTTATCAAATGCACCAAGTAATTTTATGAGAGTGATGAACCAGATTTTCAGACCATTCATTGGGAAGTTCGTGGTTGTTTACTTTGATGATATTTTGATCTACAGTGGGAGTATGGAAAAGCATGTCCAGCATTTGCGTGAAGTACTGTTGATTCTACGGAAGGAGAAATTTTATGCTGCAATGAAGAAGTGTGTGTTCATGACGCACAGTGTTTTGTTTCTAGGATACGTTCTATCGAAAGAAGGAATTCAAGTTGATGAAAGTAAAGTAGAGGCTGTCAGGAGTTGGCCACAACCGAAGACAATTACTGAAGTACGAAGTTTTCATGGATTGGTATCTTTCTATCGAAGATTCATTCCACATTTTAGTAGTGTGATGGCACTTGTAACCGATTGCATGAAGGGAAAGAAGTTTGAGTGGTCAGAGGAAGCAGGGGTTGCTTTTGAGAAGATCAAAACACTATCGACGACAACACCAATTCTAGTTTTACCGGATTTTCAGTTGTTGTTTGAACTACACACTGAGGCATCTAAGGTTGGAATCGGAGGGGTGTTGAGTCAGATGGGACGTCCTATTGCATACTTTAGTGAGAAGTTATCAGGGGCAAAGATGAGATATAGTACGTATGATGTGGAGTTTTATGCTGTAGTGCAAACAGTGAAACATTGGAGACACTATCTGTTCCATAAGGAGTTTGTTCTTTATACAGACCACGAAGCTTTGAAGCATTTGCTGGGGCAGGACAAGATTTCAGCAAGGCATGCATCATGGATTGCCTATTTGCAGCAGTTTACTTTTGTCGTGAAGCACAAATCAGGGATAACGAATCGTGTAGCTGATGCTTTGAGTAGGAGGAGTCATTTATTAACGACAATGAAAGTTGAAGTGACAGGTTTTGAATTATTGCTAGAGCTTATTGAAGAAGATCCTTACTTTAAGAAATTTGTTGAGAAAGTCAAGGAGGGAAGTTCTGATGAATTTGTGTTGATTGATGGTTTCTTACTTAAGGGGAATCAATTGTGTGTACCGGATTCTAGCTTACGAATGAAGATAGTAAAGGAGCTTCATGAGGAAGGACATGTGGGTAGAGACCGAACATTGCAGTTAATCTCTCAATCCTACTATTGGCCATCGATGAGGAAGGAAGTTGAAAGGATTGTTCAGAGATGTCATATTTGTCAAGTTTCGAAAGGGACAGCTACAAATGCGGGTTTGTATATGCCTTTACCTGTACCTACAAAACCATGGGTAGACATTAGCATGGATTTTGTCTTGGGATTGCCGAGAACTCAAAGGGGGAATGACTCTATATATGTTGTGGTGGATCGTTTCTCGAAGATGGTACATTTTATTGCTTGTAAGAAGACGGCGGATGTTGTTCATGTTGCTCAGTTATTTTTCAAGGAGATCTATCGTTTACATGGGTTACCAAAGTCTATTGTTTCGGATAGAGATACTTGTTTTCTGAGTCATTTTTGGCTAAGTTTGTGGAAGATGGTCGGAACGAAGTTGAAATTTAGTAGCGCTTACCATCCGCAAACCGATGGGCAAACGGAGGTGGTTAATAGATCATTGGGAAATTTGTTACGATGTTTGGTGAAAGATAATCTGAGAAGTTGGGACCTGAACTTATGCCAAGCAGAGTTTGCACATAATTATGCGGTTAATAGAAACACAGGTTACAGTCCATTTCAGATTGTATATTCAAATTTACCTAGGGGACCGTTAGATTTAGCAGTAGTGCCACAACCGAAGGGGACGGTTAGACGAGCTGTAGACTTTGTTGATGGGTTGACTAAATGTCATAAAATCGTTCAGAAACGATTGGAGAAAGAAAATGAGAAGTATAAGCAGACTGCAGATTTGAAGCGACGAAGTGTTGAATTTAAAGAAGGTGATTTGGTTTATGCAGTGTTGACAAAAGATCGTTTTCCGGTGGGAACGTACAATAAATTGAAGGCGCGGAAAATTGGTCCAGTTGAAATTCTAAAGAAAATCAATGAGAATGCGTATCAATTGAAGTTACCAGAAGATGTTCATACTTCTGATGTTTTCAACGTCAAGTATTTAATTCCATACCATGGAGCCGAACTTGTTGTGGAAGAAGATGGTCAAAATTTGAGGTCGAATTTCTGTCAACCAGGGGAGGATGACGCAGCATGACCTACGGAAGCACAAGGCTTAGGTCGTTCACGAGTTAATGAAGGTCGACCCCGACCTAACGAGTCACATGAGGAGAAGGAACGACCTAACAAGTCACATGGGAAGGCAACACGACTTAACCAAGCTTCGATTTTAGGTCGTTCAGAAGAGTTAGCTCGATGAAGCTTTGATTCGTTGCTTTTTGAGTCGGTTGCGACCTAACGGAATACGGCTAAAGAGTTAAGTCGTTAGAAGAGTTAGCTCGGTGAAGCTTTGAGTCATTTGTGTTGAATATGTTGTACAGTGTGTCGTTATTTGTTGAGTCGTTGCTTTTTGAGTCGTG
The DNA here is from genome assembly GCA_030765085.1 of Allium cepa. Taxonomy (NCBI): domain Eukaryota; kingdom Viridiplantae; phylum Streptophyta; class Magnoliopsida; order Asparagales; family Amaryllidaceae; genus Allium; species Allium cepa. Next base: position 212,877,193 of record CM060930.1, on the reverse strand, counting down.
AGTCGTTAGGTCGTATACGACCTAAGTGTTGTGATGAGTCTGTATTTCTTTAAGCAATGTGTTTAAGTCATCTACGACTTAAGCATTGAGTCGTGTTCGTCGACAAAATTTCTATTGATTTAGAAATTTGCCGAAAAATTTCAAATTAAAATATAACCGCAAGCGCACGGCGTACACTTGAAGTACGTGGCGAATACGGGTCGATCCGCAGGGAATTGATGATTTAAAAAAAATCTATTCAATCAAATTATACCAAAGTCGAAGAGGATTTGTTAACTAGAAATAAAATGAGGATAACACTAGAAAATGTGATTCAAAAATTATTAGACTAAAGAACAATTTAGAGGCAAATCCACTCTCAAATTTTTGTAAATCAACAAACACATAATTTATGATCTCTAACTTTGATATTAAGTGAAATAATCATTGCATTTATCATAAGTATGGTTTGTTTATGTTATTAGTTAACATAACTCAAACCATCAAACTATAATACAACAATTATACCACTTACAATTCTCATGAAAAAGAAGCCAAAGCAAAAACTATTTTAAGTATGATCTATTTACTATTGTAACTAGTAACATAGATCATCAAATTTCATTTTTACTTTCATTTCATAATCAAAAATTAATTAGCAAATGTTGATGTAAATTGTGTTTATGTTGAGTAAGAATAGCTCATTTGCATAAGCAATATAAGCTATCAAACCCACTTGTATAAACTTACATCAAAATTCACATTCATGAAGCATAAACAAAGAGATCATAAATCATAAAAAATGTTGAAATTACATAAAGTTAGAGAGCTCCATCACACCTAAATTGAAGGGGTTTAGCTACTCATTTGTGGCATTGAAGCATCACAAGTAAGTTTCAACATTAAAGAAAAGAAAATAGAAAATAAGCAAAGAAAGCAAAAGAGATTAGCTACTAACTACTTGCATAAATGTAAATCTAAGCTATGAACATAAAGAGAAAGAGAGCATATAAATAAACATTAACAATAAAACAAAGAAAAACATGTAGAAAAGAGAGAAGAAAGAGGCTTGGAAGCCATTTTTATTTCATAGAACATTGAGCTTACACTTTGATTTCTTAATTTCCTAAGTAAAATGAAAGAGTAGATGATCATCTTCATGTACATAAGAGGGCTATTTATACATGCATAAAACCCTAATTCTCTTTTTAGGGAGCTTCCCAAAATACCCTTGAGGTGGTGTAGCCTCCAAGTAATCATTAACATTCACTAATCCCCCACTTAATATGTACATGAAGCTTTAAGTCCTTTTAGCACGTGCTTAGCTTCTAATTGGAAGTTAGGTAAGTGGGTGGGGTCCTCCATGATCTTGAACTTGAATTATTTCCACTTCATTCCTTTGTATTTCCTTGTGCATGCATGTATCTTCATATAAGCCTCTTCCATATGCATCCAAATTCCTATAAAAATAATCAAAAAAATGTCCAAGTAAAAATTCTTACATTGACACATGCACAAAAATGACCGTTTTGCCCCTGAATGATGATGAAAATATGATGGTTTGGAAATAATTGAATTTTGGTTTTAAACATGTTAAAATGCCCAAATATGATGATTATTTAAAAAAAGAGATAAAATATGGATGTAAATATATGCACAATTACGTGCACATCAAATACCCCCACACTTATCTTTTTATTCGTCCTCGAATAAAGGAAAACTAAGATAAATCCGTTTTCGTAGGGAGCACGATTGCATTGAGCGTATGCAACAAGCCGTTAAACCTCTGGGTGTCCCCAGTAGGACGAGTGTTGTCTCGTGAGGGTTTTCAGCGGATACTACCCACAAAATCTAAATGCAGGATGAAAATATTTACAAATTGCCAGATTTATTTACAAAGAGATGAATGCGAATTTTTTGGAAATATTCACAAATGAAGGATTTATTTTTAAATTGACACGAATAAGTTAAATACAAGTTTTGGTCATTGTCTTGAAAATTTAAGTCATTTACTCGTCAAAATTTCCAATAAAAATCAAGTTGTCATGACAGATAGACCATAGTTTGGCTAGTTGTTTCGGTTGATAACACAATGTAATTATGAAATGGATCCTTAGTTGATTATCAAAGTTTATTAAAGTGGTATTTTCATTTCTTTTCAATAACAAGTTAGGTCAAACAAGTTAAAATAGTGCTAGGATTTCAATTGCTTGCTCTCTCATTATTTGCAAGAAAAATTACACACCTAGCTCAGGTAAACTGAGGCCAGATATACCACCCATGCACTGCCTTTCGGGCTTATGTGAGGGGAGTACAGAGCATGGCGAGTGTACACACTTTCGTGCATACACCTATCGACCGTAGGTGGTTTTTATTAAGTCTGTTCTTTTTTTTAATATGTGTTTCGTACATACATAACCGTGAGGACTTTTAAATGAGTATGAAAGCACATAATCAAAGATTACAAGTAATTCACCCTTGCATAACCGTGAGGACTTTTAAATGAGAGTGAATACTTTGGATGTTATTATTTTGTTTTTTGTTTTTTTATATATATATATTTTTTAAGAGAGAGAGAGTTTTGCAAAATCATCTTAGCACCATTTAACTTAGAAGACAAAAATGTTACATCCTTTACTTTAAATTTACCACTTTTTAAACAACGATTTTCAATTAGAACATACTTCATAATTAACATAAATGAACCTTCCTATATACTTGTAAAACCATTGTTATTCGTAATCAAACTTTATTTTTATTTTTATTAAGACAAATAAATTTTCAAAAATTTCAATTTATTAACCAAAAACTTATACTTAGCCCATAGTGTTTCTTCAAAAATAAATCAAAATGGTAAAAAGAAAATGTTTCTGAGATTTAGGAGTTTTGAGATTTTTTTTTTTTGAAGAAAATGAAAATTCAAAAATGCCATGAAAAACTAAAAAAAATGAAAATGAGACTCCCCCCACACTTAATTTTGACTGTGTCCCCACAGTCGATGCATGATATAATGAGTGTAACGGGGAAAAATATGTACATATTTACAAAAGAGGGTTAACATTCTTACTAGACGTAGCTTGGCTCATGAAGGATCATGAGCTCCTCCTCTTGGTAACCGGGAAATTCCAAGAAGGGTTTTAAACGATGACCGTTGACTTTGAAAATCGATCCATCCTTTGGGTTTTCTATTTCTATGGCACCATGTGGAAAAACAGTTCGTACCACAAATGGTCCGGTCCACCTTGATTTAAGTTTCCCAGGGAATAAATGAAGTCTCGAGTCATATAAAAGAACATTCTGGTTAGGCGAAAACTTTTTCCTTAGGATTGACTTGTCATGAAAAACTTTGCTTCTTTCTTTGTAAATTTTCTCGTTTTCATACGCATCATTCCTAAGTTCTTCTAGTTCGTTGAGTTGTAATTTTCGATTTTCGCCAGCTTCTTCATGATCAAAGTTTAAGTTTTTTATTGCCCACAACGCTTTGTGTTCAATTTCAACGGGTAAATGGCAAGCTTTACCATAAACTAAACAAAAAGGGGACATCCCAAGGTTAGTTTTAAAAGCAGTACGGTAAGCCCAAAGCGCGTCGGTCAATTTCTGAGACCAATCTTTTCGATTTTTATTGACAGTTTTCTCCAAGATTTGTTTTATTTGTCGATTTGAAACTTCAACTTGGGCACAAGTCTGAGGATGATATGGAGTGGATAACTTGTGGGTTATCGAGTATTTTTTATTAAAGTTTCAAAAGAACGGTTGCAAAAATGGGTTCCGTTATCACTGATTATTGTGCGAGGTGTGCCGAACCTCGAAAAGATGTTTTCTTTAAGAAATTTCACAACAATTCTGTGGTTATTGGTTTTGCAAGGAACGGCTTCGACCCATTTTGAAACGTAATCGACAGCGAGAAGGATATAGAAGTTTCCAAAGGAATTGGGAAAAGGTCCCATAAAGTCGATACCCCATACATCAAAAATTTCGATCCTAAGAATGGGGTTTAAAGGCATCATATCTCGTCGAGAAATTCGTCCAAGCATTTGACATCGATCACAAGTTTTACAAAATTCAAACGAGTCTTTGAAAAGAGAAGGCCAATAGAAACCACACTGAAGCACTTTTTCCGTAGTTTTTCGAGGACCGAAATGTCCACCACACGCTTGATCGTGGCAAAACGAAAGAACACTCCTTATTTCATTATCCGGAATGCAACGTCGGATGATTTGGTCGGGACAATATTTGAACAAGTATGGATCGTCCCAATAGAAATATTTCACTTGGGACATGAATTTGCATTTGTCCTGTTTGGACCAAGATGAGGGAGTTTCTTTAGTGACTAAGTAGTTCACTATATCAGCGTACCATGGTTCGATAGAAATAGAAAGAAGTTGTTCATCGGGGAAGTTTTCATTGATCGGCAAGGAAGATGGTGCGTTCGAAAGACGAGATAAATGATCAGCTATGACATTATCGGATCCTTTTTTGTCTTTGATTGTAAGGTCGAATTCTTGAAGTAAAAGGATCCAACGAATCAAACGGGATTTAGCATCCTTTTTAGCGAAGATATCGAAGCGCAGAATGGTCAGTGTAGACCGTAATGTGTGAACCTATCAAGTAAGGTCGAAACTTTTCAAGCGCAAAAACGACAGCTAGAAGCTCTTTTTCAGTTGTTGTGTAGTTGAGTTGAGCGTCGTTCAAGGTCATACTCGCGTAGTAAATGACATGAAGGATCTTGTTGATGCGTTGTCCCAAGACAGCACCAACGACAAAGTTTGAAGCGTCGCACATTATTTCGAAAGGAAGATCCCAATTGGGTGCGCAAATGACTGGGGCAGAAATGAGTTCGCTCTTAAGACGTTCAAAAGAAGAGATACAATCAGAGTTAAAATCGAAAGGAACGTCTTTTCCAAGAAGGGTCGTCAAAGGACGGGCGATTTTGCTAAAGTCTTTCACAAAGCATCGATAAAAGCCAGCGTGTCCTAAAAATGATCGAATGTTCTTAACAGATTTGGGAATGGGTAGATTTGCAATGACATCGATTTTCGCTTTGTCTACCTCAATGCCTTTGTTTGAGATGATATGTCCAAGGACAATGCCTTGTTTGACCATAAAGTGGCATTTTTCCCAATTCAAAGTCAAGTATTTTTCTTTACATCGATTCAAAACCAACTCGAGGTGATGTAAACATTGAGAAAAAGAATCGCCGAAGATAGAGAAATCGTCCATAAAGACTTCTAAAAAGCGCTCAATCATGTCAGAAAAGATTCCAACCATGCATCGTTGGAAAGTCGCAGGAGCGTTACAAAGTCCGAATGGCATACGTCGATAAGCGAAGGTACCGAATGGACACGTGAAAGTCATTTTCTCCTGATCTTCGGGAGCGATTGGAATTTGGTTATAGCCGGAATAACCATCAAGAAAGCAATAGAATTCGTGACCGGCTAAACGTTCGAGCATTTGGTCGATAAATGGAAGAGGAAAATGATCCTTACGTGTTGCGGCATTTAGTTTTCGATAGTCAATGCAAACACGCCAACCCGTTTGAGTACGAGTTGGAATAAGTTCGTTAGCGTCGTTTTTTATAACAGTAAGTCCAGACTTTTTAGGCACGACATGAATTGGGCTAACCCATTGGCTATCGGAGATGGGGTATATGATACCGTTATTGAGGAGCTTAAGAATTTCGTCACGAACCACATCTTTCATTTTTGGGTTAAGCCTCCGTTGTGCATCACGAGTGGGTTTGGCTTCATCAATCAAATGAATGCGATGTTGGACAATAGCAGGGCTAATTCCCTTAATATCAGTAATGGACCACCCAATTGCTTCTCTATTTTTCAAAAGAATAGAGAGAAGAGAAGCTTCTTGGTCAAGAGAAAGATTGTTAGAAATGATGACAGGAGAAGTTTCGTTTTCACCTAAGTATGCATACTTAAGGTGAGCGGGAAGTGGTTTGAGGTCCAATTTCGGGAGTTTTTCGATTGCAAAATTGGGTTGAGATTCGGACTCAACTTGAAGCGATTCAAAGGGAAGAGTGTGTTCGATCTCGTTGGGGACTTCATGAAACAATTTTTCGTACTCGGCCTCGCGTTCATCGTTAAGATCAAATGTTTCGTTTTCAAAGTTTTCATGAATGGCACTAACTTCTAATGTTTGGTCACGAAGTTTGTTCGAGTGGCTTTCAAGATTGAAAATGTTAAGGTCCAAAGTCATGTTTCCAAAAGAGATTTTCATCGAACCGTTACGACAATTGATTAAGGCGTTTGAGGTGAATAAGAATGGTCAGCCTAAAATCAATGGGATTTGACTCGCAGGGTTTGTCACGGGTTGTGTTTCGAGAACGATAAAATCAACGGGGAATATGAATTGCCCTACTCGAATGAGCACGTCTTCGATTTCTCCCACGGGCTTCTTAATGGAACGATCGGCAAATTGAAGCGTAACTTTCGTGGGTTTGAGCTCACCTAAGCCTAATTGTTCGTAAACGGAGTATGGAATCAAGTTGACACTCGCGCCTAAGTCTATTAAACATTTGTTAATCGTCTTTTCTCCAATTGTACACGAAATCGTAGGGCAGCCAGGATCTTTGTATTTAACGGGTATGGATTGGGACAAGACTTCACTCAAACTAGCGGCTAAGAAGACTTTTTTGGGCACTTGAGTGTGTCGCTTTTGGGTGCACAAGTCCTTAAGAAATTTCGCGTAAGTGGGGACTTGCTGAACGATGTCAAGAAGAGGAATGTTAACTTTGACTTGTTTAAAAATTTCTAACATCTTTTCCATTTGGTCCGAGTGTTTCTTTGGTCGAAGACGATGTGGAAATGGAACATGATACTCGGTAGGCGGGTCTACTCGAGTAGAAGAAGAAGAAGAATTTTGATTTTCGTTCGATTCGATGTTTGGCTCCACGTTCTGTTCTGAGTCGTTCGTTGTTTTAGAAGTATCGAGAAAAGTTCCCAGTGAATCATTTGGATTAACGACTTGATTATCGATTTGTTTACCAGAACGGAGAGTTGTGATAGCATTCAACTGGGTGACATTGCTATCTTGAACAACATGGGCTTGATTTGAATTTGCGTTTTGATTTCTGGGATTTGGAAGGGGCTGGCTTGGGAAAGTTCCTCGTTCACGTTCACTTACAGACGTGGCTAATTGACTCATTTGCATTTCGAGTTTCGCAATCGATTGGTTTGTGTTTTGCATTTATGAAGTCAATAAATTTTGCAAATTGCTGTTTGATTGAAGGCTTTGAGTAGTTCGCTTAGCCAACGTTTCAAGAGTTTTCTCAAGCGAAGTTAAACGTTTATCGTCTTGTGGAGGATGAGTAGAATTTGGTGGAAAATTTGGTTGTTGCGGTTGATTATGAGACGGGCCCGCAAAGTTTGGTTGAAAATTATTGGGCTGAAAGGGAGGATTCGAAGCATTATTCGGAAATGCTTGAAAATTGGGACGAATCGTATTCGTGTTGGGATTGTTTTGGTTCCACGCAAAATTCGGATGATTTCTCCATCCAGGGTTGTACATTGGAGAAAACGGGTCGTTTTTGGTTTTATTGAAAGCATTGATTTGTTCGACGGAATTGGGACACTGATCGGCTATATGATTAGGATCGTTGCATTTATAACACATTGGTTGGGAAGCTTGGTTCGTTTGATTCGATGAGAAAATGTTATCGAATTTTTTAATCATTGCGTCGATCTTAGCTTCCAAAGCAAAAGAAGATCCCGTCGAGTGTGCACTCGATCGTGAGTAGATTGATTTTTCGTTCGAGCGTTCCCATTGGGACGACTTTTCAGCGAGGTTTTCAAGAAATTGCCAAGCATCGTCATGATGTTGGGCAAGAAAATTGCCTTGGCACATTGATTCGAGCATGGTTCGTGAGCTGTTTTCGAGTCCATCATATAAGATTTGGCAAATCGTCCATTTTTCAAAGTTATGGTGTGGACATTTTATCAAAAGCTCTTTGAATCTTTCAAAATATTTTCCAAATGGTTCACCATTGAATTGATGAAAATTTACAATTTCGTTTCGAATTCTACTTGTTTTTTCTAAGGGGTAGAACTTTTTTAAGAAAGCTTTTACAAATTCTTCCCACATTTTAATTGAGTTCGAAGGTAAGTTGTACAACCATTTTTCAGCGTAATCCGTAAGAGCAAATGGGATTAATCGAAGTTTGATTCCGTCATCAGAAAGTTGTTGAAGTTTAATGGTTGCGCAAACTTGTTCGAATTTAGTCAAAAAGATGTATGGGTCATCGTGTTTGAAATTGCCAAATTTTGGAAGCGTGGCAATATGGTTCGAATGGATTTCGAAATGGTTACCCGTAGGGGCGAGTAATGTGATGCAAGATGGAATAGAAACTCTATCGGGAAAGATTCTATCCATAAGAGTTCGAGGGGCGTTTTCGTTCGCCATTTCGGGAGGATTGTCTGTTCGAGTTAAACGGTTTGTAGAAGGGTCACGAATCCAAGTATTCGTTGTTGTGTCACGAGTCCAAGTACTCATGCACAAGTGAAAGTCGAGAGGAGAAAGAAATTAGAAACGAGTTTGGAGAATGAAAGAAGATTTGAAAATGTTTTTTTTTTTAAAAAAAAAAAGGGAAAAAAACTATTTACCAAGTGAAGTTCATTTCAAAAGAAAAGTTTGATTTTTGTTTTGTTTTTGAATTTTCAATTTTTTTTTTGAAATGATTTTACAAATTTTTTTAGATTTTTGTTTTTGAGTTTTTTTTTTTAAAAAAATATGCATGAACTAATGCAACTAAATGAATGCAAAGGACTTAATTACAGTTTTCTGTCCTTAGTAGCTCCTAACCCAAAATTGTATAATCACACTTTGTCTTAAATCAACAAAAATATTTCTCAGCCAGGTAACGAACAGGGGTTATCGGTGCACCACGAATCACCGTAGCAATGCAACCGAAGGTTTAAGTACCTTCAGAGGAACAACCAGTATAATATTTACGAATCACCGTAATTTTTATAACTGGTTATTACTCTGCCGTAGCTTAGACACCAAGAAACAAAATCGTTTAAGTAAAACAATTGTGAAGATACAATTAAGCCCTAAGTGAGCTCGTGACACCCTTAGGTCCAACGTCTAACCTTTATTATTAGTCAAATTCTACGATGAAATGCGTTTGTGGGCTAAGGAAAGGGTGATGAAATCCCTCACCTTATGTGAATTGGGTATTGCCCTTAGAAAAGAAAAACAAGATGAGATGAATGCAAAGCAGAAATTAAACGTGAATTTACAATGCAACTAAAATGAAGTTTGTTTTTGTTTTTGGATTTTTTTGAAATTTTTTTTTTGTTATATATAAATGCAAATGCAAGCAACCAACAATGCACTAGAGATGAAAGCACAATACCAGAGCGTGCAGATTATTAGCAATTTTTCTTTTTTTTTGTTTTTTTAGCGGCGATTTTAGCAAAGCAAAGCAATTATTTTTCCTTTTGGCAAGCAATTCCTTGTAATTTTCTGCTTTGACAACCTGAAATGAAAAACAAGATATATTCAACAATTTTTATTGTTATTATTTTTTTGTATGTTTATCAAAGATGAAAAACAAAATAAGCGAAAAACAAAACAATTGAAAATAAAATAAATGAAAAATGAAAATTAAACAAACTTGAACTTGTTTTTTTTTTCTTTGAATTTTTTTTTTTTTTTGGAGAGGAAATTTAAAAGTAGGGTTTTACTTAAAAAAAAAAAAACTTTTTTTTTTAGAACAAAGAAAGAACAATTGATAAAAAAACTAAACAGAACAAAGTAATCTCCTAAACAAAGGATAATAAAAGGAAAGACAAATTTTATTTTTTTTATTTTTTTTGGTGAATAAGATTTTTATAGGGAATTCTTATTTCAAACTTCTCAAGAAAGCAACAATCCAAAATAATTTAAACAGATTACCGTCCAACAGTTTAAAAAGAATTTTAAGATCCGGTCCAAAAGAAATAAGATAAACAAACTTTAAACCCAAACAAGAATCACTACTTGCTTGATACTTTACTGTTCTCTTCAAAACGAACGAAACAAAATCTCAAAACAATGAAAATCAGAGCTTGCTCCCAATTCGAAAATTTAAAATTCCGAAACCAAAATCAATCAATTTGTCATTACATCTGACTGAATTCAATCAAGGGTTCGAGTGTGTTAGATGAAGTCGCGGCTTGGTGGTTGGAAATCTGAGGGGATTTGGATCGTGATGGACTTAATGGCTATTTGTGTTTTGGGTCGTTTGCAGTGTGAAGCGATTCTCGTGAGACGTTTAGTTCAATTCAGATGAAATTCGAGCGAGGGTGCTACGATTTCGGTTGATTTGGGTATTCGAAGGAGGTCGCTGTCGCGGATGATAATCTGGTAAGCGATGGTTGTTGGATGAACTGAGCAGGGGAAGGTCTGGTAGATGGTAGATGTTGAGCAGAGTATGGAATGGGCGAAGAAGGGATGAACTTCAGGTAATCAGGTAAGTGTCGGCTGAGCGAAGTTGTCTTGTGTCTTTGTTTGAAGGAGTTTTTTGTGTGGGTTAGTGAATGGTATGGGTTGTGATGTATACGAAGAGGATGTATGTGGTGGAAGAAGTATATGCAGTAGAGGCTGTTGTATGTTGCAGTGGTTATTGAAGGGGAAGGTTTGTATGGTAATTGTTGGATGTGCACACACTGCAGTATTGGCGATGAACTGGAAGGAATATGGTTGCTGAATGTATAGAAGTATGATTCAGAGTTGTAAATGGTTGAAGAAGATGATATGTGCAGAGGTTTGGTATGGATATGAAGTGGTTTGTGGCAACAGTTAAGACAAATGGTGAGATGTATGTATTGGTTCGATGATGAAATTTGAAACAGTCTGTGGGTAAAAGGTGGTCTGTGGTGTTGAATGATGTAGGGGGAGTTTGCACTGTGCAGTTTTGAAGTCGATAGTGGTGTGACGTTCTGAGTTGGTTGAAGGTGATGAGGACCGGTTGACTGGATGATGTCAAAGGTTTGTGGATGTAGAAGTTTGAAATGAAGGAGTTTTGATATGAAGGATGTTGTGTTGTATGGTGGATTGAAGATGGGGTTATTTTCAGGTGGATGTTGAAGTAAAAGGCAAGTAAGTTGCAGGCTGTAGGAGTGTTTGTTGATGAGTTGGTAGTTGAGGAGCAGAAGCAGGGGAAGGTGGTTGTAGCTGAAGGTAGAGTGTGATGGATTCGGTATGTTGTGACTGTAATGTAGTAAGGCAGGGTTATGGTGTTGCTTTGTTTGAGACAGTGGCACAGGTGGCTTTGGGATTGAATGCTGGAATTGTAATGTGAGTTTATGAGATGGTGATTGGGTTAAGCAGTGCACAAAGAACAGGCAGGGAGGTAGGAATGTGAGTGGAAATGTAGTTTGGGTGGCAGTGGAGGTAGTGTGTTCAGGTGAGCTTGTTTCAAATTGTTGAGTGGATGACTGGTAGGGAAGGGAAACAGAGCTGGGTTGTTGTGATGGTGGCACTGTGTTGCAGAGAATACAATGTATACAATGCAACAACAGTGAATTGTAAATGTAGAAATTTGAATGCAAATGTAGTTGAAAATGAAAAATAATAAAGAAAAATTTGTTTTGAAATTGTGATTCTCTTTTTTTTTTCTTTTTTGTTTTTTGAATTGAAATGCAAAGCATCTAGAAGAACAAAAGCAAACACACACAAATGGAAACAAAAATCAAAAGACACTCACACAAATTTCTTTTTTTTTTTTAAAGAAAAAAAAACACACAAAATAAAAACACAAATAAAATCACACAAAAATAATCCGAAGAATAGAAAATTGAAATCAAAGCAATTCCCCGGCAACGGCGCCAAAAACTTGTTCGTCGACAAAATTTCTGTTGATTTAGAAACTTGCCGAAAAATTTCAAACTAAAATATAACCGCAAGCGCATGGCGTACACTTGAAGTACGTGGCGAATACGGGTCGATCCGCAGGGAATTGATGATTTAAAAAAAATCTATTCAATCAAATTATACCAAAGTCGAAGAGGATTTGTTAACTAGAAATAAAATGAGGCTAACACTAGAAAATGCGATTCAAAAATTATTAGACTAAAGAACAATTTAGAGGCAAATCCACTCTCAAATTTTTGTAAATCAACAAACACATAATTTATGATCTCTAACTTTGATATTAAGTGAAATAATCATTGCATTTATCATAAGTATGGTTTGTTTATGTTATTAGTTAACATAACTCAAACCATCAAACTATAATACAACAATTATACCACTTACAATTCTCATGAAAAAGAAGCCAAAGCAAAAACTATTTTAAGTATGATCTATTTACTATTGTAACTAGTAACATAGATCATCAAATTTCATTTTTACTTTCATTTCATATTAAAAAATTAATTAGCAAATGTTGATGTAAATTGTGTTTATGTTGAGTAAGAATAGATCATTTGCATAAGCAATATAAGCTATCAAACCCACTTGTATAAACTTACATCAAAATTCACATTCATGAATCATAAACAAAGAGATCATAAATCATAAAAAATGTTGAAATTACATAAAGTTAGAGAGCTTCATCACCCCTAAATTGAAGGGGTTTAGCTACTCATTTGTGGCATTGAAGCATCACAAGTAAGTTTCAACATTAAAGAGAAGAAAATAGAAAATAAGCAAAGAAAGCAAAAGAGATTAGCTACTAACTACTTGCATAAATGTAAATCTAAGCTATGAACATAAAGAGAAAGAGAGCATATAAATAAACATTAACAATAAAACAAAGAAAAACATGTAGAAAAGAGAGAAGAAAGAGGCTTGGAAGCCATTTTTATTTCATAGAACATTGAGCTTACACTTTGATTTCTTAATTTCCTAAGTAAAATGAAAGAGTAGATGATCATCTTCATGTACATAAGAGGGCTATTTATACATGCATAAAACCCTAATTCTCTTTTTAGGGAGCTTCCCAAAATACCCTTGAGGTGGTGTAGCCTCCAAGTAATCATTAACATTCACTAATCCCCCACTTAATATGTACATGAAGCTTTAAGTCCTTTTAGCATGTGCTTAGCTTCTAATTGGAAGTTAGGTAAGTGGGTGGGGTCCTCCATGATCTTGAACTTGAATTATTTCCTCTTCATTCCTTTGTATTTCCTTGTGCATGCATGTATCTTCATATAAGCCTCTTCCATATGCATCCAAATTCCTATAAAAAATAATCAAAAAAATGTCCAAGTAAAAATTCTTACATTGACACATGCACAAAAATGACCGTTTTGCCCCTGAATGATGATGAAAATATGATGGTTTGGAAATAATTGAATTTTGGTTTTAAACATGTTAAAATGCCCAAATATGATGATTATTTAAAAAAAGAAGATAAAATATGGATGTAAATATATGCACAATTACGTGCACATCAAGTCGCTGTGTTGTACATATGTGAGTGAGTCGTTGTATCTTGAGTCGCATTGTTTAGATCGCTTACTGTTTTGAGATGTGTGGTGTCAGTTAGGTCGGCAATGACCTAGTTAAGTCGTAAGTCGTTGTAAGGAGGTTGAGTCGTAAGTCGTGGGATTTAAGTCGGCAATGGCTTAAGGTCAGCGTTTGGAAACTACTATAAATAGCGAGTGTGTTGTAACTTTTTGGGGTTGATTTTTGAATAAAATTCTTGTTTGATTGTTGTGTGCTTTCATCTTAAATTGGTAGTTGAGTGTAATCTCCTATCTCCACTTCCGGTTATTCGAGTGCGCTCGAATCAACGATCGTTGAAGCCAATTCACGGTATCAAGTGCGCTTGATCAACGTATGAAGAATTGTAGATCTTCTTTCACGGTATCGTGCGCGATCAACGTGTCGAAGATAGCTAGAATTCGGTATCTTTGTGATCAACGAATTTGGGCATTTTAGTATCTTCAATCCACTGTTTGCTACTTTTCACAGTTACATTTGTTTTCATAATATCCGCTGCGTCAGCTTCCTTCCTTTAACATCCATATTCAATTAGTTTAGCATCTTGTGTAACGACCGGTGTAAATTCGATGTTTAAAATGAATTAAATTATAGGATTTCTTATTTAAATTTAGGAAGAAACAGAAATCTTATTTGTTTACATGAAAGAGAATGTTGAAATTTGATGGATCAAGGGTAATTAAAATTTTACAAATTTAATTTTATATTTCAATTAATTGGAATAGTGAAAATTTGAAAATAGATTCAAATTTATGTAAGACAATGAATTGCAGTAATTAAAGTTAATAAATCAATGGATTAAATGGAATAATTAATTGGAGTTAAGATCAAAATTTGTATGTAAGCATTCATTGATATTGGAATATAAAAGGGTAAATTTATAGTATAAAATGTTGACATCACCTTTAAGATGATGGGTTTATAATTGATGCATAATAGGGAAATCAAATGAATTGGTTTAATTGAATAACAATTAGCAATTAATGAATGAAGAGAAATTTTAAGGGCGTAATTGTTTTCGTTAAATTAATTTTGGTAACAAATTGTATTGAATATAGATTTAACGTTGTGTGATGTATTTAAGTAATAATTGGAGAACAATGTAAATTATATCCGTGAATGGTCAATTCAATTGAACAACAAGATTTTTAAATAAATAAACGTTTTTATTTAGGTTTCAATTTGTTAATTTATGAAGTTTAATGGGAAATCAATTGCAATAAATTGCCCTAATTTATGCAGTTAGAGGAGATTTGGATTTGCATTATAGATGGAAGTATAATCTAAATTGATAGGTAACAAACTTAAGAATAAAATTTAGAGCTAATAGGTGTCAAATTTATATAGTTGTTTATTTACGTAATGTGTACGTAAGCTTTGGTAAATCGATTTCTATCGATCCAAATCTAACGATTTGTTAATATAGATTTAAGTATAGAAGCAGTATTTACTAATTAAATTGAAATATTGCAAAATAAATGAAATTCAACGTTTAATATTACATTATTGTAAGTAAGATAATATGTGTAAGTATTGTTAAGGTTATTCATATTTGACAAATTTATTGAGTTATAAGGATGATATATAAATTAATGTTGGTTTAGGATATCGTTACTTGGTGATTTATTATAGAATAACGGGAGTGTGAACGTAAAATAATAAAAGCATAGATTTATGGTAGGACATAATTTATTGTTTTAGGAATTCAAATCCAAAGATTTATTTATTTGAGGAAATAATACGTATTAAATCTCAACTGGATATAATCAATGCAAATTTAGTAATTAAAAATAAATTGCAAGTTGGTAATTTAGGATGTTTGTGAGTAAATTTGCAGGTAAGATAATTTTTAAAGTTTTACCCATTCATATAATTTATTTAAATATATATAAATCAAATGGCAACATTGTGTTAATAATAGTCGTAAGTGAATTTGAATGCTAAAGGGGTAACAATCGTTTTAGGTTAACCGTTTATTTAATATGTTAAGTCTAGACTGGTAATCGATTGAAATAAAAAAAATTATTTTGTTTTGTTAATGTGACTTGGTTAATAAAGAGGAATTTGTATGAAATGAAGCATGCATGAGAAATGCATTATAATTCAATGTTATGTTTACCCATTAAATGTATACTAGGTTAAGTATCAAATAGAGGGAAAGAAAAGTAAATATTGAATTGATTAATGAATAAGTATTCATTGGATAGAAATTTAATGTAAAGTTGATATTAATTGTATAAAATCTATCTAAGATAATGAATTGCTATAAATTGTGGGTTGATAATATGGTGTGAATGGAAATTTGATTTGTTATGTTAAATGAATAGGATTCAAATTTATTGGGAAAGGTAAATGGATATTTGGTAATAAATATAAACGGATTTCAATAGTGAATTTAGTTAATTTGAATATATATAATAAATAATGATTTAATGGAAACCTATACTCTTTATATATATCTATAATATTTGAGTGGAAATAATATATACTTACAAATGTGGGACTTAGAGTCTTACAACAATTATTAGGAGTGATATAATTAGTTCATTCAATTAAATTTGAAAACATTGCAATAGATGTAAATTAAGGGTTGTGTTAAATAAAGTAATAAATGGGAAATAATGTAAATGTCTTCATAGCATGGTGAGTTGTAATTATTACGTTAATTTAAATTATCGTTTAGCGCGTTTGTTTATCAGATCCATCTACTCTAATTTTAACCTATCTATATAAACCCTAGCCTCCATCTATTCTCTTTTATTTGTGCGTTCATTTTCTTCAATTCTTTCTCTTCCAAAATGGATGCAAATTTCAGATCCAATTCTATTCAAAAATCAAATAAAATTCAAAGTTCTCAGAAAATTTCAAAAAATTATGTTGTAGTTTTCATCTACGGATCTAAGCGCAGTCTCTGGTTTTCCAATAGTCGCTTGAGCCAACCAGAAATCACGGTCAAACGTGTAAAATTCGAAACCCAAAAGGTTGAATTGGGGCTTTTTGATTTCTTCATCTATTTGTGAAATTGGAACATGGGTTTGGTGAGATTTGTCTCTAGGGGTGCGCAGGAAACGTCGACGTGGCAGGTGGTAATAGGTAGGTTTATGTTGTTTGAATTTAATTTAATTTTGATTTTTAAAACGCGTTAATACATTTAACTTCCACATACGAACTCCGTTTCATGCGCGATTTTTTTTAGGATCATAATTAAATTCCAGATTTTTTGACGCTGGTTTGGACAGATTTGGACACCGTCGAATTTTTGGGTTTAAATTCGATTTAAATTCAAAAGGTGAGTGTTTTAACCCACTCACAATTTCTAAAATTTCTTGTGTTTGTTAAATTAATTTTAGATATGAGTAGAAATTTATTTATGACTGTTTGGCATGTTTTATTCATTATCTCTGATAAATCGCATTCATTTAATATAACTGTTAATTAATTTTATTTATTGCATAAATTTGACAGTAAGAATTTATTTAATTGCATATTAACTGCCAGTCATAGTTATGTTAAATTTTTATTTCATATTAACTGCCAGTTAAATTTACGTTTATTTTTGCCTATAAACTGCCAATTAACAGTTATTAAATTTATTTTGAGTATAAACTGATAATTGATACCATTATTTATCGCCTGTTATGTATTGAAGATTGTTTGAAATTAGGTGATGACTGTGATAAATGGATGTATGATTTGATGGATGAATGGATGATTAATATTATTAATTTTAAGTTGCTATGCATTTCATTCATTCGGGATTACGGTTTGAAATGATATACAACCGCATTTTTATTTTTAAATTGCAGATTGAAATGATAAACATCCGTATCACTTGGCCATAGGGTAGAAAATTATATACAGGCACCGCGGTATATATATATATATATATAAAATTATTTTGAAATGATTTTCATGGTGTTGTAAAGCTATATATATGGTTTATGGGATATTGATTTGGTTATTTATATATATATATATAGTAATTTCGGTTTTTTTAAGCTTTGTATGAATTTGATTTGAAGTATAAAATTTAGTTGATTTTCGAGATCAATATGATTAAGAATTTATTTAAAATTAAATTTCTGGAGTTTTAAATGACTTAAAAGAGAATAAGATTTGAAGATGAATATTAAGTTAAATTGGAAATTTAATAAAAAGTTAGAATTTTTAAAGGATATGATTTTATAACTTGATTTTTGTGTAGAATGATTTAAATGAATGAATATCAGGTTTATTTAAATGAATATAAAATAAATTGAAAGATTTTTTCCAGTTATGTGAAGTTAAAGGTTTTCTTAAATTGTATTGAATTCATTAAGTAAAGATTTCAAGTCTAAATAATAAGTAATTGAATTTAATATATATGGGATTTTTAAATGAGTTTGTTTTTGTTGAAATAGTGAAATAATTAAAGCTTTGGAACATAAGAATTGAAATGGTATTTGGAAGTTTAAATCGATATTTGAATTTGATTTGTGAAATCTAAAGAAGCTATTTTGTTTTATAAAAGTAGTTTGATATTTACCACTTAAGAGATGGAAACTTGTTTCAAAGTTATGATTGTCAATGTAGTATAATTTGGAAATATTATATTCAAGAGTTTTGATTTCTAAATATTTTATTTTGGAAAACCCTATGGTTTCGAAAAGAATATATGTTGGAAAATAAAATGATATCGTATTGATTTGGGGTTTTAAGAATAAATGATATCGTATTTATATGGGTTTTGAATGGATATTTTATTTTGGTTTTAAAAGAATAATTTTTTTAAATGACCACGGTGTTATAATAACGATTGGTTGGCAAAGAGACCGGGATCGGATATGGACATACTCTCTGTCGATACCAAAAACCACTTTGACCAACCGTGTACGCGGTGGAGATTCCCGAATGAAGTAGGTTGGTGGCGGCGTTTCCTGTAAGGTAAGTACGTGGACCCAACTCCCGTGAGTTGGCATAAGGTGGCTAAAACAGGAGCGATCGACGGGTTAATGAGGTAGCACCTCTGATCGGACACTTCTCTTCGATACTATACTATGACTTTGGATTGTATTCGGTGGCCACCTTCACTTTTGATTTCTTTGATGTGGGGAGTTTGTCCTAGGTGGGCGGCAACTGCGCGCTGCGCGTTTCCATCGGCCCGGAAGCGTAATTGGTATATCTACCCTGGCATTGCCTAGTTGTGCCGTGTCACCTACCCTAGCGCGCCTTATACGATTTTGGTTTTATACCATACCTATGGAGTGCCCTCTGACGACGCCCAGTACGGGGGAGATTACGGTACTGTATAGACTATGGGAATATATAACCGTGTTAAGGTGGAAAATGTAAAGTGTGACGCCCCACCTGTATACCCACGCTAGCCAAGAACATTACGGTGAATGCTGTCAACTAGCACATAGAATAAGGCTGTTGAGGAGAGACCATCCGTGTAATTGCTTTGTGCGAGCATCGATATGTCAGATAGTATAGCATGCAATTCTTTTCAATTGGAAATCCGACATGCCGACACAAACTCAAAGCTACTACACAGTGGCTATAATATCTTCGGAAACAAATACAGAAGTAAACATAACATAAATCAGTCATAGACAATTCATATCACAAAGGCGGAAATAGATATGAATATTACACATAAAAGTGTATATAAGAGTAGTGGTCAAACAAGATCCACAATATCAAAAAGAATAGATACAAGTGCTAGACAAAAGAATAAGTATACATCATAGAGTCTGTATCTCAAATGTATACAACAAAAACTACTAAACTAAAGTAGTTAGCCAAAAGTCAGAAGATGGTCCGATAAGGAGTCAAGCAGAAGCACCTGTAAAATCTCAGTCTGACCCGAGTATTATTTAAGAAGAAAATAATAAACGGATCAGTCTAGCTATAAATATTAGATGAAGTGATATATAATAAGAGATATGACATAAACATATAATAATCACAATGCCAAGCTGTGATAAATAAGTAATTGAAAATCAACAAGAGATTAATCAATATCACAATAATCTACTCAAGATAAAAGGAAATGTCATACTCCTAATTTCATTCACTAAGCCACAATAAATGACATATATATCAATGCCAATCGTAAAAGTTGGTGAAACATAAATTCCAGAAATCAACACAAGAAATCCAGAAATCACAATAAAAGAATGGCCAATCCCAGAAAAATAAACTCCTCCTGACAGGGTATAGTCCCCCATTGCGGACTTTGAGCCGAAGCTCCTCCTGGTGAGCCGAAGCTCCTCGTGACAGGGTATAATCCCCCATTGCGGACTTTGAGTCGAAGCTCCTCCTGGTGAGCCGAAGCTCTTCGTGACAGGGTATAGTCCCCCATTGCGGACTTTGAGCCGAAGCTCCTCCTGGTGAGCCGAAGCTCCTCGTGACAGGGTATAGTACCCCATTGCGGACTTTGAGTCTAAGCTCCTCCTGGTGAGCCGAAGCTCCCCGTGACAGGGTATAGTTCCCCATTGCGGACTTTGAGCCGAAGCTCCTCCTGGTGAGCCAAAACTCCTCCTGATAGGGTATAGTCCCCCATTGCGGACATTGAGCCGAAGCTCCTCCTGGTAAGCCGAAGCTCAATAAAAACGACGTACAGTCCTCCACGTGGACAAAGAAACATCGCACAATGCTAGTCTAAACCATAAAATGATCGTCATGATCAAAGAGAAGTGACGATTATAGTAAGCTAGTAAATATATGAGCTTAGCTTCATGTCCCATAACCACTAGCTTAACTTAAATATTTACGAACAAATTGTAGATCTCCACTAGAAAATTGTCACAAGAGTTTTCAATCGAACAAGTCCAAGAATTAACCGACGAAGTAAACGCAAGCGTTTCATACCACTTGTTTTACTAAGTCGTTTAATTGGATTTCTCATACGAGTGAGGTAAAGGTTTGTATATACTAATAGATTGGAAATCGGTTTTAGAAAACGAGCTTTGTAATAAAATAGTATTGAAATTATTTTAAGAAAGAGTTTTGATATTTACTACTAGTATAGAAAACCTTTATATTTTAAAGTGACAAATCACAAAGAAAATTGCAGGAACAATCAATCACTAAAATTCACATTTGAAAACGTGAATAGAATCCAAAGAAATCGATACCGAATCCATCGAAATGGATATTCAAAAATCCCTAAAAAGAGTCATCAAGGTCATAATAATTGATAACAACAAATAGGAAACAACACGAATCGATTAAAGTTGGAAATTCAAATAGTTAGGCGAAGTGGGCAAAAGTGCAACAGGTCGGTCGGCCGGCTACAGAGCTCGGTCGACCGGACCCTGTTCTGAAAAATAGTTCGGGAAGCAGGTCGGTCGACTGAGCTCTGTAGTCAGTCGACCGGACCATAAACAGAGAAGTGCTTATGCACTTGGCAGCAGGTCGGTCGGCCGGCAGCAGAGCTCGATCGACCGGACCTGATGCCAGCCTCTTCCCAGCCCATCCTAAAGAGATCCAATCTTGACCAAATTGCATTCGCTCGAGCAACGACGCTAAGGGTTTATGCCAATCGACTACCCGGCCCTATAAGCTCCTCGATGCATCACCAAAAACATGTTCAAACATCAAAGTTATGATTTTTAAAGAATTGAACGCAAAACACTAAAAATTGGAATGTTCACCTAATCAATCCAAACCAAAAGCAAATGCACACGAATAAGCGTTAGGAATTCATACCTAACAATCGAAGAGAATTATAAGCATAGATGTGAGATTAAAAATCTCACCTTTGAACCCGAAAACAATGAACAAGAAGCTTGAAGACAAGGGAAGATCAACCACACTTCAATCTCAACACTAGAAGCTTGAATCTAAGCTTAAAAGAAGAACATTCCCTAAGTTAGGTTTAGGAAATTTTTAAATCAAAGAGAGAATGAGTTGGAGAAGATGAAGGAGATGCTTACCAATGGGTTCACTTGAGTTTGGAGCTAGAAGATGGATTTGCTAATGAAGACTAGGGCTTGGAGTTTTAATTTCCACTCTTCTCCACCATTGTTGCTAAAGCTTGAGTGTTAGGAATATGAGATGAAGTAATGAAGAGGAGAGGGGGTTTGGGGCTGAGTTAGTAAGTGGCTAATGGGTTCAGCCCAAACCAAAGTCCTAAGTGAAAAAGTGGCAAAAATCAACTTTCTCCAAACATATCGAAGCTTATACTCAAAAAGGTCGCAAACGGCATTTTGAACTCAATGGAAGTGGTCTCGAGTCCTAATTCGGCTGTTTGCAAAAGGTAGCTTTTCGGACTAAAATCCGACTAACGATAAAATATTTAAATGAAATATTTAAATATAAAATCGATAAATATGCGGGTTGTTACAGACTCCCCTCCTTAAAGAAATTGCGTCCTCGCAATACTTAAGAGGAAAATAAGAAGTAACAACCATGGAAGCATATCAACACAAAGGAAAATTTGAAATACGAAGTTCACCGAAAATTTGAACTAGGAAGTTCACCATAAAGAGCATGAAAGAGTTAGCACGAACGAGATCGCTCGATGAATTCTCTAGGATTTGAGAACCATTGAACTCTCTCAAGAAGAACATCTTTATTCCGAAGGCGCTCAACCTCCGAAGCAATGATGCGAATGGAATGTTGCTCATAAATCAAATCTGGTGAAACTTCAATTTCCACAATATCACCAGGCACAAGAATAAAACCGGAAACATAAAAGCATTTCCGTAGATAAAAGACGTGGAGAACGTCGAGAATAGCAGAAAATTGAGCTGGTGCAACTGCGTAGTACAAAAACGGTACGCCCGAGGAACTTGAAACTCAAATAATTTGGGACATCAGCGTAGTATAAAAACGGTACGCCCAATGAACCAAAGCAAAGACATTATGTAGTACAAATGGTACATCCAATGAATCGAATAACAAAGACATTGATGTAGTACAAATGGTACATCCAATGAATCGAATAGCAAAAACATTGATGTAGTACAAACGGTACATCCAATGAATCCAAAAGCAAAGACATTGATGTAGTACAAACGGTATATCCAATGAATCCAAAAGCAAAGACATTGATGTAGTACAAACGGTACATCCAATGAATCGAATAGCAAAGACATTGATGTAGTACAAACGGTACATCCAATGAATCCAAAAGCAAAGACATTGATGTAGTACAAACGGTACATCCAATGAATCGAATAGCAAAGACATTGATGTAGTACATACGGTACATCCAATGAATCAAATAGCAAAGACATTGATGTAGTACAAACGGTACATCCAATGAATCGAATAAGACGGAACATCGATGTAGTATAATAACAGTACATCCGATGAACCGAACACCATAAAAGAACATCAGACGCGAGTCCATAAAAGAAACGAGATGAAACTCAATAAAATGAAGTACATCAAAAAGTCCGATGAACTTGATGAAAAGATAATTCCATTCAGACAACATCAAAGAATCAACCACTTGTTGCTTACGACAAAGCGCATTGGCAACATGATTTCCCTTGCAGGAATAAAAAGAATATCAAGATCATAAGATGTCAGGAACTCGAGTCAACATGGAGTTCCATATGAGAAAATAATTATTCCAAAGATTTATGATCGAGGTAGAGAACAAATTTCTCATCCAAATATGATGATGCCAAATTCCAAAAGTAAAAACAATAGCCGCGAGCACTATATCATGAGTGGCATACCTAGTCTCGATCGGCTTTAATGGTTTAGAAGCACAAGTGATATCACGTTCTCTTTTGCAAGAGAACGCATCCAAACCAATACGACTAGTATCGGTACAAATAGCAAAGTCTTGGTCCCCTTCCAGGAATCACAAGAATAAAAGTATCGAAAAGAAAGAATTTCTTTTAAATAATCTTCTTTCCCGAAAAGTTAAAACTTTCAAAATTACATTTTTATCTTTATGTAATAATCTTTCTAAAAAAATTTACTATTTTCAAGTCAATATACTGTGTCTGATTGTCTCATCAAAGCGTTTAGGAAATTCCTATCGATAACGTTGATCAAGCGCATCGACCAAAATTCTTAAAGCACTCAACGGGCAATACAATCACAAAATCAACTTTTATAGGATAAATAAATCTCTTAAAAAGTTTTAAGAATATTCTTTGTTCGTTTCAAGAACAAAATCCAGTTTTATTTATAAATAAATCTTATGAAAAAGATTTGCAAAATTTTAAATTACTATTTTCATCCAAAATTAGTAAATACAAGAATAGTCTCATCGAAATATCCATAGAATATTCGATTTATAAAATGGATGAAATAAGCTGGACAATTTGAATAACATAATAAGTCATTCGTAAGAATCATAGCGAGTGCGGAATGCGGTAAGTGGAATGCTAATTTCCGCAACTCGTAGCAAACGAAAACCGTTGGTAAAGTCAAACTGAAAAGACCTTAACACCACACAAAAGATTTCTTAGGTGATAATCCTAAGACAAACTCAAAAATACCGGAAAATTTCTCAAACTACATGAATGAGAGAAATAACACTTTCCTTA
This sequence comes from Allium cepa, assembly GCA_030765085.1. Taxonomy (NCBI): domain Eukaryota; kingdom Viridiplantae; phylum Streptophyta; class Magnoliopsida; order Asparagales; family Amaryllidaceae; genus Allium; species Allium cepa. The sequence goes on along the minus strand of CM060930.1, from coordinate 212,853,278 downwards.
TAAGTGGGCTTAAGGAATAAAATGATGCCATCAAGTTGGAATCAAAATCATAAGGGAAAAATAGAAATCTGCTTAACAGATTGAAAATGTCGAAGATGAATAGTCCACTCGAAAAATAGGATATGGGCTTCACAATGATTAAGCCGATCCTTTCAAAAAAATCAATTCCGAAGCCTAAGTAAAAATATCGGCTCGGAATGAAAAGTCTCATAAAATAATTTCGACATCAATAAAAAGCAAATTGATTGTTGCGGATCTACCATCCGGATTCACAATCCTCAAAGAAGTCATCAAGCCCAAAATATTCAAAGAAAAAGAATCGACAAGTTCTTTTGATATAAAAATAATGAGATGAAACCCATATCAAAAAGAACTCAAATAAGAAGATCACAAAATAAATGTAATCAAGGATTAAATGAGAAATACCTTGACCACGAGAAGTGTTACCAGGAGCTTGCACCACATTGAGCTCTCCCTCCTTATTTTGAAGTACGGGACATGCAGTAATATAAAGACCCGAATTTTTGCAATAGCGACAAAAGAGGGGTCTTGGACACTCCCTTGCATAGTGGTTCGTGGAACCACAATTGTAGCATTGACCACGACTAGAGGTAGGAGTCTTTGCTACTGGAATTTGTTGCTTCCCTTTCTTATTAGAATTGGGGCCTTTGAATTTGATAGGCCTCTTCAAGTTATTGTCGAAGTTCTGTTGGGCACGCACAACTTCAACATCACCTTCATTATCGGCCTCTTCAAGACGAAGAGCGATATCAATAAGCTGATCAAATGAAACTTCAAGTTTCAGAAGTAATGGCTTCTTAAGATTCTTATTCAAGCCACAGACGAATCTCTGATTTTTCTTCATTGGGGTGTTAATGTATTCAACCCCATATTTGGAAAGAGATTCGAAAGATGGGACATATTCTGTCACAGAAGATTCACTTTGAACAAGGTCAATAAAACACCGGGCCAAAGTTACTTTTTCGGCCTCCGGAACAAATTTCAATTCGAACCTTTCCCGGAATTGCTCCCAAGTGAGATCCGCTTCAATGATTTCATAAATTAAAAGCTCATACCAATCCAATGCTCTTTCTTGGAGCATGCTAGAAGCCACTTGGACTCGATGAAGGTCAATAAGGTTCATGCGAGAAAAGATGCGATCGCATGATTTGAGCCAAGCTTGAATTTCAATAACACCCTCGGATCCCCTGAATGGCCTTCCACCCAAATCGGTGTAGTCTCTGCACAAGCGTGCAAAACCGGATCTAGGATGAGTAGGCTCTGGATTGGGTCCGGCAGCTTGAGCGTTCTTAACAAGATCTAAAAGATGCTGGGCAGACATAAAAACTCCATCTTAGGGAGTAGCACTAGATTGACCGGCGCTGGGACGGCCTGGTCTAACCATTTCTCTTCTTTAAGAAAGAAATAAAGAAGAAAAAGTTATTCTCAAGATAAATATCAAGCAATTCTTGATAGATAAAACAAGGAATCATAAAGAAAATAGGATGAATCGGTACGAAGACTCGAATTAAATCCCAAAGCACGACTCCTAAGAAAGACTTAGACATGATCCTTGCTAAATTATTCTATATTGTTCTGAAGTTTGGCTCTGATACCAAGCTGTGACGCCGCACCTCTATACCCACGCTAGCCAAGAACATTACGGTGAATGCTGTCAACTAGCACGGAGAATAAGGCTGTTGAGAAGCGACCATCCGTGTAATTGCTTTGTGCGAGCATCGATATGTCAGATAGTATAGCATGCAATTCTTTTCAAGTGGAAATCCGACATGCCGACACAAACTCAAAACTACTACACAGTGGAAATAATATCTTCGGAAACAAATATAGAAGTAAACATAACATAAATCAGTCAGAGACAATTCATATCACAAAGGCGGAAATAGATATGAATATTACACATAAAAGTGTATATCAGAGTAGTGGTCAAACAAGATCCACAATATCAAAAAGAATAGATACAAGTGCTAGAAAAAAGAATAAGTATACATCATAGAGTCTGTATCTCAAATGTATACAACAAAAATTACTAAGCTAAAGTAGTTAGCCAAAAGTCAGAAGATGGTCCGATAAGGAGTCAGGCAGAAGCACCTGTAAAATCTTAGTCTGACCCGAGTATTATTTAAGAAGAAAATAATAAACGGATCAGTCTAGCTATAAATATCAGATGAAGTGATATATAATAAGAGATATGACATAAACACATAATAATCACAATGCCAAGCAGTGATAAATAAGTAATTGAAAATCAACAAGAGATTAATCAATATCACAATAATCTACTCAAGATAAAAGGAAATGTCATACTCCTAATTTCATTCACCAAGCCACAATAAATGACATATATATCAATGCCAATCGTAAAAGTTGGTGAAACATAAATTCCAGAAATCAACACAAGAAATCCAGAAATCACAATAAAAGGATGGCCAATCCCAGAAAAATAAACTCCTCCTGACAGGGTATAGTCCCCCATTGCGGACTTTGAGCCGAAGCTCCTCCTGGTAAGCCGAAGCTCCTCGTGACAGGGTGTAGTCCCCCATTGCGGACTTTGAGCCGAAGTTCCTCCTGGTGAGCCGAAGCTCTTCGTGACAGGGTTTAGTCCCCCATTGCGGACTTTGAGCCGAAGCTCCTCCTGGTGAGCCGAAGCTCCTCGTGACAGGGTATAGTCCCCCATTGCGGACTTTTAGCCGAAGCTCCTCCTGATGAGCCGAAGCTCCTCGTGACAGGGTATACTCCCCCATTGCGGACTTTGAGCCTAAGCTCCTCCTGGTGAGCCAAAACTCCTCCTGGCAGGGTATAGTCCCCCATTGCGGAAATTGAGCCGAAGCTCCTCCTGGTGAGCCGAAGCTCAATAAAAACGACGTACAGTCCTCCACGTGGACAAAGAGACATCGCACAATGCTAGTCTAAACCATAAAATGATCGTCATGATCAAAGAGAAGTGACGATTACAGTAAGCTAGTAAATATATGAGCTTAGCTTCATGTCCCATAACCACTAGCTTAACTTAAATATTTACGAACAAATTATAGATCTCCACTAGAAAATTGTCACAAGAGTTTTCAATCGAACAAGTCCAAGAATTAACCGACGAAGTAAACGCAAGCGTTTCATACCACTTGTTTTACTAAGTCGTTTAATTGGATTTCTCATACGAGTGAGGTAAAGGTTTGTATATACTAATAGATTGGAAATCGGTTTTAGAAAACGAGCTTTGTAATAAAATAGTATTGAAATCATTTTAAGAAAGAGTTTTGATATTTACTACTAGTATAGAAAACCTTTATATTTTAAAGTGACAAATCACAAAGAACATTGCAGGAACAATCAATCGCTAAAATTCACATTTGAAGACGTGAATAGAATCCAAAGAAATCGATACCGAATCCATCGAAATGGATATTCAAAAATCCCTAAAAAGAGTCATCAAGGTCATAATAATTGATAACAACAAATAGGAAACAACACGAATCGATTAAAGTTGGAAATTCAAACAGTTAGGCGAAGTGGGCAAAAGTGCAACAGGTCGGTCGGCCGGCTACAGAGCTCGGTCGACCGAACCCTGTTTTGAAAAATAGTTCGGGAAGCAGGTCGGTCGACTGAGCTCTGTAGTCGGTCGACCGGACCATAAACAGAGAAGTGCTTATGCACTTGGCAGCAGGTCGGTCGGCCGGCAGCAGAGCTCGGTCGACCGGACCTGATGCCAGCCTCTTCCCAGCCCATCCTAATGAGATCCAATCTCGACCAAATTGCATTCGCTCGAGCAACGGCGCTAAGGGTTTATGCCAATCGACTACCCGGCCCTATAAGCTCCTCGATGCATCACCGAAAACATGTTCAAACATCAAAGTTATGATTTTTAAAGAATTGAACGCAAAACACTAAAAATTGGAATGTTCACCTAATCAATCCAAACCAAAAGCAAATGCACACGAATAAGCGTTAGGAATTCATACCTAACAATCGAAGAGAATTATAAGCATAGATGTGAGATTAAAAATCTCACCTTTGAACCCGAAAACAATGAACAAGAAGCTTGAAGACAAGGGAAGATCAACCACACTTCAATCTCAACACTAGAAGCTTGAATCTAAGCTTAAAAGAAGAACATTCCCTAAGTTAGGTTTAGGAAATTTCTGAAATCAAAGAGAGAATGAGTTGGAGAAGAAGAAGGAGATGCTTACCAATGGGTTCACTTGAGTTTGGAGCTAGAAGATGGATTTGCTAATGAAGACTATGGCTTGTAGTTTTAATTTCCACTCTTCTCCACCATTGTTGCTAAAGCTTGAGTGTTAGGAATATGAGATGAAGTAATGAAGAGGAGAGGGGGTTTGGGGCTGAGTTAGTAAGTGGCTAAAGGGTTCAGCCCAAACCAAAGCCCTAAGTGAAAAAGTGGCAAAAATCAACTTTCTCCAAACATATCGAAGCTTATACTCCAAAAGGTCGCAAATGGCATTTTGAACTCAATGGAAGTGGTCTCGAGTCCTAATTCGGCTTTTTGCAAAAAGTAGTTTTTCGGACTAAAATCCGACTAATGATAAAATATTTAAATGAAATATTTAAATATAAAATCGATAACTATGCGGGTTGTTACATAAAGCCTTAACGCTATTTAAAAGCAAGCTTTTTTACAAATAGACGCTATTATAATAGCGCAATATACTATATAGTAAATAGTTTAACGGAACCTTAGGAGATGTAAATCCCGAGCATCTCTTGAGTTACCGCACTCATATTTATTTCTGTTAATTTAACTTACATAAGATCTTTTAGTTCTGACTCGAGTGTTTTGTCTTTTCAATTCGCTCGGGTCAGTCCGAGCGTTTCAGGATTTGAAGATTTAGCTCTGGAGGACGAAGACGAAGATCTATATTATTATTATTTATACTAGTACACTACACACTGTTCCGCTGCATTGTTATTGGTATGTGTAACTCTGATATGTATTATATAAATGTTTTGTAAACAGATTTATAAACTATATATTTTATTATTATATTTTATCCTTCCGCTGCGAGATTCTGTTTTCTTTTATTTCTTTCTCGATTTTCTTATTTACCCCATAACAATCCGCCATTCCGTATGGTTTGAATCGGCATGGGTGTCTGTTTAAATCGTGCGAAAAGGCGGGACGTTACATCTTGTATCATAGCTTTGGTTTAGCGATAAACCTTAGCTTTGTGGGGTTTGACTCTTTACTAATAGGGTAGTAATACCCTATGGGAGTCGCTGAGTGTATATATATGAGAGAGCATATTTGTTAGTGTTATAAAAAGGTTTTTATATTGTGTTAATCTATTCCGTTTCGTATTTATAAATTCTGGTTGGTGCATGGGACGCTATGACATCAATAGGGATTTCTAAACACTTAATAGGACAGACCGACATAATATTTGTTTTTAATATAGGTGAATGAAATAATTTTACCTATTATATTTTCTATAAAATAATTTTTCAAAATAATATCTATATTTGGCTGTAATAGATTGGTTGTTAGGTAATAAAGTGTATAATTAATAATAGAATAAGATTGAAAAATAAAATCAATGAAATTTGGAAATTTGGGACTTAAGATCCGGGGTTTAGAAATTTCTTTTGAATAAATTTTGGAATATAATAATATTGTTTATAAGTATTTTCTTATATAAATATTTCAATATAATTCGGAAGATTTGTTTAAAGGAAATTTTGGAGAAAATAAGTTTGGTACTTTCCTCTCTGTTGCTGGAAAATAATTTCGGTGATGAGTGCACGCATCATCGACATTCATTTTCGAGTTTGGAGAGGGAAAGGCCACTGTAGTAGTTTTACTACCGATTCTTTTTTCGGAAAAAATATATATATATTTTGAATTGTTTTAAATATAAACTGAGATATAAGTGTAAGAATGTATTTATCTGTTATTTTAAAATAATTTGAAATTTAACCCGGTATCTAAATTCTTAAATTTCTGTTAATAAATTGTTTCAATTATTGTAGTGAAATGAAAGGTTAGTAATTAATAATTGGAACCTTTAGTTAAAGTAAAAATTTAATAATAGGGAGATAAGTAATGTATATAAATGATTGTAAACCTTAGTAAATGAATTAATGAAATTCTTTATTTATGAGAATTGATGTTATAAGGTTATAAATTTAAGTGTAATTAAAATGTTACTATAATTAAAAACAATAGAATAAAAGGAATTGAAGGTAATTTGAAATATGTAACTTATAAAAAAAAGATATAATTATTGAACCATTAATTAATTAAAAGAATTGTGAAAAAATTTGCATAACTTTCAATTACATCCTTAACTAACAAATATATATAACTTACCAAATATTAAAAGTTGAAATGTTTAATAAGAGATTGTAATAGAATATTATACAAGTAGTAAATGTATTCAATGAAATTGCTGTTAAATGAGAATTTAATGTTATAAAATTAAGTTATAAATTGAAATTTTACCAAGTAAAATATAATTAAGGTAAGTATGACAAATAGATGATTATAAACTTAAGTAATTAAAGTGTAAATAAAAGAGGTCGTGCAATAATAAATGAATGAATAATAGTAATTAGTAAGTGAAAATAAATGAGTGTAATAGTAAAGGGAAATTGTAAACTTAAGAAAAAGGGTTGAAGTTAATTTCTAAACAAAATAGAAAGAAATATAATGAAAATAAATGACGTAATGAAAGAAAGGAAATTAAACAGCTAAAGTATGTAATAAATTTATAATAAGTTAATTTGGTTTGTTGGTATGAATTCTATTATTTGATTTATCGTTGGTTGGGTAAGGGAATTTGAAATTGTTGGATGAATAAATAATCTATTTTGTTCCATCTAAGACTGTTGAGTAAATGATGCACTTGATAGTTATTTCCATTCCGTACAATTTCAAGTTTTGAATCCGAACAACTACTTGTTTGTTTTTTGAATGGTTGTTTTGGATTTGTTGTGTATGCTGCTTTGATGGTTGTTGTACTGATTGGTTGTTAGTGTTTGAAACCGCTTAATTTCACTTTATATAAATTGTTAACCCTTTGGATCTTTATAAGTGAAATGCAGGTTGTGGAAGCAATTGCTGCTGCTTTTGTTTCCATAACATAAGCGTAAAATGCCCGACAAATAGGTACGTTTCAGATTACGGTTTATAGCGCTATTTATATATATTTCGGGAGTTGGAATATAATATTTTGGATAATATATGTAATATAATTGTTATACTTTGATATTATATTTTCTCCTGAGCCTCCCCGTACAAAGGAGACTCTCCAAAAAATTTCCGTAAATTTTGGAATTAGAATTTTTTTTTACAAACATAATGATTTTAAAATGGTATATTTTATTTAAGGTAACAAATGTTGTAAATTATTGTTTATAAGTTAATATTTGAATAATATGTACTATTATTAAATTCTTCCTTCTCCCTTCTTTTCCTTTTTGGAGACGAAAAGTTTTGAGTGGGGAAGAGTGTAACGACCAGTGTAAATTCGATGTTTAAAATGAATTAAATTATAGGATTTCTAATTTAAATTTAGGAAGAAACAGAAATCTTATTTGTTTACATGAAAGAGAATGTTGAAATTTGATGGATCAAGGGTAATTAAAATTTTACAAATTTAATATTATATTTCAATTAATTGGAATAGTGAAAATTTGGAAATAGATTCAAATTTATGTAAGACAATGAATTGCAGTAATTAAAGTTAATAAATCAATGGATTAAATGGAATAATTAATTGGAGTTAAGATCTAAATTTGTATGTGAGCATTCACTGATATTGGAATATAAAAGGGTAAATTTATAGTATAAAATGTAGACATCACCTTTAAGATGATGGGTTTATAATTGATCCGTAATAGGGAAATCAAATGAATTGGTTTAATTGAATAACAATTAGCAATTAATGAATGAAGAGAAATTTTAAGGGCGTAATTGTTTTCGTTAAATTAATTTTGGTAACAAATTGTATTGAATATAGATTTAACGTTGTGTGATGTATTTAAGTAATAATTGGAGAACAATGTAAATTATATCCGTGAATGTCAATTCAATTAAACAACAAGATTTTTAAATAATAAACGTTTTTATTTAGGTTTCAATTTGTTAATTTATGAAGTTTAATGGGAAATCAATTGCAATAAATTGCCCTAATTTATGCAGTTAGAGGAGATTTGGATTTGCATTATAGATGGAAGTATAATCTAAATTGATAGGTAACAAACTTAAGAATAAAATTTAGAGCTAATAGGTGGCAAATTTATATAGTTGTTTATTTACGTAATGTGTACGTAAGCTTTGGTAAACTGATTTCTATCGATCCAAATCTAACGATTTGTTAATATAGATTTAAGTATAGGAGCAGTATTTATTAATTAAATTGAAGTATTGCAAAATAAATGAAATTCAACGTTTAATATTACATTATTGTAAGTAAGATAATATGTGTAAGTATTGTTAAGGTTATTCATATTTGACAAATTTATTGAGTTATAAGGATTGATATATAAATTAATGTTGGTTTAGGTTATCGTTACTTGGTGATTTATTATAGAGTAACGGGAGTGTGAACGTAAAATAATAAAAGCATAGATTTATGGTAGGACATAATTTATGGTTTTAGGAATTTAAATCCAAAGATTTATTTATTTGAGGAAATAATACGTATTAAATCTCAACTTGATATAATCAATGCATATTTAGTAATTAAAAATAAATTGTAAGTTGGTAATTTAGGATGTTTGTGAGTAAATTTGCAGGTAAGATAATTTTTAAAGTTTTGCCCATTCATATAATTTATTTAAATATATATAAATCAAATGGCAACATTGTGTTAATACTAGTCGTAAGTGAATTTGAATGCTAAAGGGGTAACAATCGTTTTAGGTTAATCGTTTATTTAATATATGAAGTCTAGACTGGTAATCGATTGAAATAAAAAAATATATTTCGTTTTGTTAATGTGACTTGGTTAGTAAAGAGGAATTTATATGAAATGAAGCATGCATGAGAAATGCATTATAATTCAATGTTATGTTTACCCATTAAATGTATACTAGGTTAAGTATCAAATAGAGTGAAAGAAAAGTAAATATTGAATCAATTAATGAATAAGTATTCATCGGATAGAAATTTAATGTAAAGTTGATGTTAATTGTATAAAATCTATCTAAGATAATGAATTGCAATAAATTGTGGGTTGATAATAAGGTGTGAATGGAAATTTGATTTGTTATATTAAATGAATGGGATTCAAATTTATTGGGAAAGGTAAATGGATATTTGGAAATAAATATAAACGGACTTCAATAGTGAATTTAGTTATTTTGAATATATATAATAAATAATGATTTAATGGAAACCTATACTCTGTATATGTCTATAATATTTGGGTGGAAATAATATATACTTACAAATGTGGGATTTAGAGTCTTACAACAATTATTAGGAGTGATATAATTAGTTCATTCAATTAAATTTGAAAACATTGCAATAGATGTAAATTAAGGGTTGTGTTAAATAAAGTAATAAATGGGAAATAATGTAAATGTCTTCATAGTATGGTGATTTGTAATTATTACGTTAATTTAAATTATCGTTTAGCACGTTTGTTTATCAGATCCATCTACTCTAATTTTAACCTATCTATATAAACCCAAGCCTCCATCTATTCTCTTTTATTTGTGCGTTCAATTTCTTCAATTCTTTCTCTTCCTAAATGGATGAAAATTTCAGATCCAATTCTATTCAAAAATCAAATAAAATTCAAAGTTCTCATAAAATTTCAAAAAATTATGTTGTAGTTTTCATCTACGGATCTAAGCGCAGTCTCTGTTTTTGCAATAGTCGCTTGAGTCAACCAGAAATCACGGTCAAACGAGTAAAATTCGAAACCCAAAAGGTTGAATTTGGGCTTTTTGATTTCTTCATCTATTTGCGAAATTGGAACATGGGTTTGGTGAGATTTGTTACTAAGGGTGCGCAGGAAACGTTGACGTGGCAGGTGGTAATAGGTAGGTTTATTTTGTTTGAATTTAATTTAATTTTAATTTTTCAAACGCGTTAATACATTTGAATTCCATATACAAACTCCGTTTCATGCGCGATTTTTTTTAGGATCGTAATTAAATTTCAGATTTTTTGACGCTGGTTTGGACAGATTTAGAGACCGTCGAATTTTTGGGCTTAAATCGGATTTAAATTCGATTTAAATTCAAAAGGTGAGTGTTTTAACCCACTCACAATTTCTAAAATTTCTTGTGTTTGTTAAATTAATTTTAGATATGAGTAGAAATTTATTTATGACTGTTTGGCATGTTTTATTCATTATCTCTGATAAATCGCATTCATTTAATATAACTGTTAATTAATTTTATTTATTGCATAAATTTGACAGTTAGAATTTATTTAATTGCATATTAACTGCTGGTCATAGTTATGTTAAATTTTTATTTCATATTAACTGCCAGTTAAATTTACGTTTATTTTTGCATATAAACTGCCAATTAACAGTTATTAAATTTATTTTGAGTATAAACTGATAATTGATACCATTATTTATCACCTATTATGTATTGATGATTGTTTGATATTAGATGATGACTGTGATAAATGGATGTATGATTTGATGGATGAACGGATGATTAATTTTATTAATTGCAAGTTGCTATGCATTTCATTCATTCGGGATTGCGGTTTGAAATGATATACAACCGCTTTTTTATTTTTAAATTGCGGATTGAAATGATAAACATCCGTATCACTTGACCATGGGGTAGAAAACTTTATACAGGCACTGCGGTATATATATATATATATATATATATATATATATATAATTATTTTGAAATGATTTTCATGGTGTTGTAAAGCTATATATATAGTTTATGGGATATTGATTTGGTTATTTATATATATAGTAATTTTCGGTTTTTTTAAGCTTTGTATGAATTTGATTTGAAGTATAAAATTTAGTTGATTTTCGAGTTTAATATGACTAAGAATTTATTTAAAATTAAATTTCTGGAGTTTTCAATGACTTAAAAGAGAATAAGATTTGAAGATGAATATTAAGTTAAATTGGAAATTTAATAAAAAGTTAGAATTTTTAAAGGATATGATTTTATAACTTGATTTTTGTGTAGAATGATTTAAAGGTTTTCTTAAATTATATTGAATTCATTAAGTAAAGATTTCAAGTCTAAATAATAAGTAATTGAATTTAATATATATGGGATTTTTAAATGAGTTTGTTTTTTTTTTTGAAATGGTGAAATTATTAAAGCTTTGGAACATAAGAATTGAAATGGTATTTGGAAGTTTAAATCGATATTTGAATTTGATTTGTGAAATCTAAAGAAGCTATTTTGTTTTATAAAAGTAGTTTGATATTTAACCACTTAAGAGATGGAAACTTGTTTCAAAGTTATGATTGTCAATGTAGTATAATTTGGAAATATTATATTCAAGAGTTTTGATTTCTAAATATTTTATTTTGGAAAACCCTATGGTTTCGAAAAGAATATATGTTGGAAAATAAAATGATATCGTATTGATTTGGTGTAACGCCCCGAAAATTTATCGTTCTTCGAAAATTCGACATCGACACTCACTTTATCGACTGCCGAGAAATCGAAGGCCGAAAACACGGAATGTTATGGGTTTTTAAAAGAATTTAAGAAAAAGAAAGTAAGAAGAGAGAAGAGATAAGAAGAGAGAAGATAGAAAATAGAGGGAAAAGAAGATAGACGATTTTTAGAAAAACAGAGAAAGAAAACAGAGAATAGAAGATAGAAGAATTTTAAAAATAGAACGGACAGAAAGGAAACAACAGAACAACAACAGAATCTCACAATTCGCAGCGGAACAACATATAATAATAAATGAATAATCTTTAAACAAAGAACTATCAGTTATTACATTACATTTCATTTCATTACATCATATCATCAGAGTGTACAACAACAACATACAACATCAAACAGTGCAGCGGAAAAAGAAATACTATATACAAGTAATACGCCATGCCATCCAGCTTGCCTCCAGCAACTCCAGAATATCCAGAATATCCTGATAAACCTAACTCTTAACTGCCCGTGTGGAAATTGGTGGGCACCCAGAGTTTAGGAAGGAAAACAATAAACTCCGAGTCAGTCATGTGACTGGTGTGAGAACTCAAAACAGTTTATTTATCTTTAAAAATCAAAAAGAGAAATATTTTTAAAACAATTCGCAATGCTTTTAAAAATGAGACTACCATAAGGCCTCCCGCACACACACACATGCAAACGCAGAATCGGAGGAGATTTCTCCTTATGATAGTCAAAGATGCTTGATACGCATTTAAAATAACATTTGATATTATTACTAGTGCATAGTGTAGAAAAAATTCATTTCGAAAGTAGAATATAAATCTTAGCCAACATACGACCATTATCGTATGCCTACTATAGCTAACTATGTTCAATAGCAGGTTACCGCCACATTCCATAGCAGGTTCTACAACTAAAACCGTACAAGTCTCGTATTGTTTCTTTGGATTTCCAACGAATGATCAGGCCAAGGAACTTCCCATTGCCACATGAGAATGCCTCTGGATGGACATCCCCGAGAACCAAACCGGATCTCTACCAACACAAGGCCGGGTTACTCCTAACTGAGCAACAACTGACCGAATATGCCATCCCCCGGTACTTTGGGACCTTTATCCGAGAGCTCTCTAATCAATTCACACAATCATAAAAACAAAGTGTTTCAACATGAGTAAGTATCTGGGCTCCATACCATGATACCACCCTTTTCCAGAAGGAAATGGACACATCCTAAAGGGTGCTACCCCTCATAACCTTGCCGCATCTTTCCTGTTTTGACCATTCACGGTGTGTGAGGCTCGACGAATTCACGTCCACAAAAACATACTTTATACAAAAGCCATGCTTTGGGTCAACAAATGATCAACACAATGATCACTAAGATAGACGATCAAATAAATGATCCTATCACAATAATCAACACAATGATCATTTCAGCATCACTCAGCATGTCACATTACCAAACTTGGAATATATCGCTGATAACTTCAACTATATAACCTTTGAGCTCGTACGTCTCAAAGAAGGGTGTTAAGCAAAGAATAAATTCTCCGCCACCAACAGAAATATATTTGAAAGAAATCGGCTTTATATCTCAACTTGTAATGTCAGACATACAATCCATACAAGTCTGTTCCGGGCTCGAACAGAACCGAAGGCACTTACAAAGAAGTCCTTGCAATCCGGATATCCACAATCCTGATCGGATTCACCATCACATATGGAGAACTCAATACCGTAGCTACTCGGTGCAGAGTCAATCGATAGTTCATCCTATCACTCTCGCAAATACCGGTCTTCAACACCGATCTTCAAATGCGATTCACAACGACGTATCACATATTCGGAGTGGGTTATACGACCCCATGGTCCTTTCCCGGTTAACCCGAATAGTGAGCGCTTATTCAAAATATAAGTGTGCATTCAATTTCAAACAATTCACATCAAATACCCATTCAAAGGGAAATACTGATAGTCGGCTATTGAACTATCACTGGATATGCACACATCACCAGTTTCCAAATAATTTTCCAAATTATTTATTTTCCAAAATATCTTTACTAGATATATAATTTCAACACTTCAAAAATAAATCAATATTTATTTTTTTATCAAGTTTCACTTTCACATATAAATTCCTTAGTGAATTTATATCCCAAAATATTCATGCATATACGATTTCAATTATTCATTTCAATTTTATCTTCAGAAAAAGATAAATTCTAATTATTCACTTCATATTGGAAAACATTTCCATACTTATTTATTCATAAGTAATTCACAAATTCCTTTTATTTTCAACACTTAGAAAATATTCAATATACTTAAATCGAATTAAGTATATAATTCATTCTTTAAGGAAATCATTCTCTTAAACATATTTATTTGGGCCAAAACGAATGTTACGTAAAACATCGTTACGACAACCCAAAATCACTAGTATAGGGATTCGAAATTAAAATAGATATATAAATCCCAATACTATACAAAACATTTCCTTTCGGAAATCATTTACTATAACAACAGTGTTATAGTCCACATTTCCTTTTATTTCTCGAAAACGTCTATTTCAACAATAAATGTTGAAATCTATTGTTTCGAATCTTAACATGTTTAAAACATTGTTAGATCGTTTAATTCAATTTAAACATCTCATTCAAAACAATTTCTTTAACATATCATTCACTATTCAAAAACGTGAAAATACTTCTTTAACAAATCCCATCCTTTCATTCATTTTAATTCAAAGGATTATTCACTATTCAAAATGTGAATATAACCCTATTTCTAAGTTATAACAATTAACTTATCAAAATAAGTCATTTGCGGATTTATAAAACAACGTTTATAAATTCCGTTTCTATTTATTTATAAAAACTTCCTTTTTATAAATTCCTTTATTAACCTATTCCAGTTTATAACTCAATTATAAACTACAAGTTCATATTATAAGTTAAATACTTATAAAACGATTATTTTACAAAATCGTTCTTTTTAAAGACTTTTCAATTTATAAACCTTATAACTTATAAGATTTATTTATTTAATCAATCTATTCTTCAAATAATTTCACCAAATTTATAAATCTTACTATTTATAAATTTCATTTATAACTTCACAGTTTATAATTCTATAAATTTCATTCTATAATGAAATTCATTTTCACTTAATTAAAACACTTATAAAAACTCATTTTATAAGTCAATATTTCAATTTATAAATATCCATTTATAAATCTCTTAATATAAATCAGTTTATATTATTATTCTAAAACGTCTTTAAATTCCTTTATAATTTCATCATTTCGATTTATAAAATAATCAAATTTTATAAATCCTATATTTAAACTTTTATCATATATTCAAAAATCCAATCTAAATTATTTTATAAAATCATTAGTTTCTTTCATTTCTCGAAAATCGACTTTTAATCGTATTTCTAAAAATCAACTTTTTTAACTATATTTCACAAAAACCATAATTTTTATAACTTTAAAAATTATAACGTTTATTTATTTATAATGGATCAATTCCAAAAATATAGTATATTTTCAAAATCACTTTTAAAATCATTTTAAAATCCCAAAATCTGGGTCCAATGATGCTACACACCAAATAGTCAATCACGACTAACAACGATATCATATATCGATATGATAATCCATCAAATATCAAAATATCTGAAATAAAATAAATACTGTTGAGGAATCCAGTTGGATCCCTCCAACCTGTTTCCTGCATCCAAAAACATTAGCACAATACCAATTTCGCTCCAGTACGAAATTATCGCGGTATATGTTCTTAATAAATATTATCCGCTTACTAACGGCGTAATAGGGTCTCATCCGCTAAACAAAAATGCGGGAAATCAACAACTGCAATATATACATATGCCAATATATATATATTGATATTATATATAATACCAATTTCACTGTTTATGAAATATTCGCGGTATATGTTTATATTAAATAACATCCGCTTATTAACGGCGCATAATGTCTATTTTAACAATCAATAATTTACAGTCATCATTCAAACATGCATTCAAATATTTTAAATCTAACTATTTAAAATAAAATCGAAACTAATTCGATTGAGTGAGAAGTTCTCACCTTGGTTTTAATTTCCGTTTAAGCTTTTATTTCGAATAAAATTAAACGCGCGTTTAATTTTACCCGAAATTCTCACTAACTCCAAAAGACTCCAAACCAACTCCATTGCGTAGTGCTCGTCCATACGATTCCAACGCAACTGAGTTTGCATTTTTTCGACCTCGTATGAAAAAGATATGAATTTTTGAAGTTTACACGTATTTAAACAAACTAATTACAACATAACTTATAATTATTTAAACCTATTCCATCAAGAACCCTTGGATCCAAATCCTACAGATCTTGGCCGTTCCCCCCCTCTTCCTCATCACGTTACTCACTCCAGGTTATTGCCGTGCATAGAACCCAACCTCCATCAATTAGGGTTTAGCTTTGCCACCCCCTCGAGCGACTATACTTGATCACGCCAACACCATCACAAAGCCTTCGACTTAAGCTATGATCGGCCCCCACCTAGGTGAAGCTCGGCTGCATGTGCTGCCTTGGAACGCGTGCCAAACCTGAAGCGAACGGCCACCTCTAGCTTCCTCCACACGACTCCGTTTCCGATCATCTCCGTATGAAATCGAAGCTCTCGTCGTGCTCTACGACTTCCGTGTTGAACACCTTGGCTAAATCTTTACGGATTGAGAGAGATTGATGAAGAAATGAGAGTGATTTCTGGCCCTTGAATTAGAAAGTGGCGGCTAGGTTAAAATTAGGGTTAGGGTTATTTTTTTGTAAAATTATGAAGGTGGTGGGTGTATTTATAGAGAACCGATCGACACTATTCATCCGGAAATTCCGAACTCCGATTTAGACGCCGTAACCAGCGTACCTAGGGTTTATCCCGCGTTCCGGACACAATGGAACAGGTTTCGGAAGCTAATTCGGAAGTATGTGCGAGTTATGGCTGAAAACGTTCAATTTGAATTAAACCGATTTAAATCGATTTCTAGGCGTTTTAATTTGTACCGGACAAACGGTAAATCCAATTGACTTGAAATTTGAAACCTTACAATAATATCACATTACGGATCCGATGAAACTGGTTTCGTCGAAATCCGAGACTTTTTGAAAAATGGCTATTTTCACTCGCCAAATTTAAATTAAAAATAATTCGATGCGTTTCGAGCTGCCACGATCAAACGATAACTCCGATTGACACGAAAATTGAAATCCGGTAATAACTAACTATTACGGATCCAATGAAACTGGTTTCGTTCAATTCTGAGACTGTTCAAAAATTGGCTATTTTACTAGTCGATTTAAATATTAAAATATTCAATTTTCACAAATTAACTTTTAATTCGATTTTAAAAGTTCTAAAATATTTCTATAACTCCAGTATGATTAAATAAAATTTTACAAATCATTTTCTATCATATTTAACTCAATTTTTAATTATTTCCATAATTTAACATATTAAATTATCGATTTAATTATCCAATTAAATCCAAAAATTCGAATAAAAATTTATTTGACTTAAAAATTCACTTATTAACATTTAAAATTAATTAAATATTCAAATTTTAATTTATAAAATTTCTGGGTCGTTACAATCTTTCCCCCTTAAAAGAATTTCGTCCTCGAAATTACAAATAAGAAAGGTTACAGAATTTATTAACTTTCCAAAATTTATAATTAAACTTCTTTCAAATCTTTACTAAGTTTTCAAATCATACTTAGTTATCTTTTCAAAAACAACTACTATTGTTTAACTTTCAATTCCAAAATCAAAGTTAAAGTTTTTAAAATTTTCCAATTTTCTCAAATTTTTCTAACGCCTTAAATTTTCGAAAAAATTCGCCATAGTCTCCTTTGCGCGGCTCGATCCGAAAAAAAAATGACAGTATATATATCACAAATATACATCTCATCAAGTAATGAGGCATCCCGCAGGGAAAAAAGTGTAAAAGTACGATATTTAATCCGAGATATGTACCTTATATTTTTATTAGCAAGCATATACGGCTAATATAGCGCTAAAGCGAACTCCAAATGCGAAGCAAACGCGATCCGCACCTACTAAACTCAACAAACAACATGAGAACATGCACATATGCAAATAATCTCAATATACAACATATAGCAACATAACTATACATGTCACATAGCAAATGCAACTAAAGCAATATATATTCAACCATCAACCAACTACATTCATAACCAATAATATTCATTCATATTCTTATTAATATTCAATGAAATGGTTTTCACTCTAAATCATATTTGATTTATCAACATTGGATTTTATCAACATTCATTCTCAATTCAATTAGTTTACATTTACTAATTAAATCTAATTCAATTCTATTCAAATTTATTTACTTCAAATTTGAATTCAATTTCATAGCTTCCAATTTCATTAAATCTTAATGAATTATAAACAATCAACTAACAACCATATAACAACCAATGTATATTAGTTACAACCAAATTCCTTTGCTTATATTCATTCAATTTGGTTTAACATTAAATTGATTTCCATTCCAATTTATTCAACTTCTAATAAAATTAGATTTTAATGAATTAACACTTTCATTAATTATTCCTTATCAACTTAAATTACATTCAATTGTTTTAACATTCAATCCATTCATTCAATTCAATTACTAAAGTTGAATTTCATTTATATAACTCTTAAGTCATATTCCATTTAACATTATTTTCACTTCTTATATATATAAGTTTATTCACAATTGTAAATTACTTTAATTATAATTTCAATTCTTATAATTCTTTTGCTTATACAATTATTCTTTTATTTAGATTATTCAAACAATCTAACAATCAATTTATATACATTTAATAATTCTGAAAAATTATTTCTTTCATATATAAAATATAATCAAGGCAAAATTATTTCATTCACCCAATTTAAAATCAATATTGTGCCGAATTGTTCTATTCAAGTGTTTAGAAACCCCTTCGGCATAGTCTTGCGGACCACGCTGACGAAAGTTCATATACCACTCAATAAACCAATCATCACAATATAAAACAATTTCATATTCACTAACAAATACGCTCTCATAGCTATTATTACACTCAAACTCATTCTAGAGTACTACTGACTCTATCTCTAATGAGTAATACCCAACAGAACCATGGTTGTCGCTTAACCATCAGCTCTGATACCAAATGTAACGCCCCGAAAATTTATCGTTCTTCGAAAATTCGACATCGACACTCACTTTATCGACTGCCGAGAAATCGAAGGCCGAAAACACGGAATGTTATGGGTTTTT
Source organism: Allium cepa (assembly GCA_030765085.1). NCBI lineage: Eukaryota > Viridiplantae > Streptophyta > Magnoliopsida > Asparagales > Amaryllidaceae > Allium > Allium cepa. Next base: position 212,834,330 of record CM060930.1, on the reverse strand, counting down.
AAAAGAATTTAAGAAAAAGAAAGAAAGAAGAGAGAAGAGATAAGAAGAGAGAAGATAGAAAATAGAGGGAAAAGAAGATAGACGATTTTTAGAAAAACAGAGAAAGAAAACAGAGAATAGAAGATAGAAGAATTTTAAAAATAGAACGGACAGAAAGGAAACAACAGAACAACAACAGAATCTCACAATTCGCAGCGGAACAACATATAATAATAAATGAATAATCTTTAAACAAAGAACTATCAGTTATTACATTACATTTCATTTCATTACATCATATCATCAGAGTGTACAACAACAACATACAACATCAAACAGTGCAGCGGAAAAAGAAATACTATATACAAGTAATACGCCATGCCATCCAGCTTGCCTCCAGCAACTCCAGAATATCCAGAATATCCTGATAAACCTAACTCTTAACTGCCCGTGTGGAAATTGGTGGGCACCCAGAGTTTAGGAAGGAAAACAATAAACTCCGAGTCAGTCATGTGACTGGTGTGAGAACTCAAAACAGTTTATTTATCTTTAAAAATCAAAAAGAGAAATATTTTTAAAACAATTCGCAATGCTTTTAAAAATGAGACTACCATAAGGCCTCCCGCACACACACACATGCAAACGCAGAATCGGAGGAGATTTCTCCTTATGATAGTCAAAGATGCTTGATACGCATTTAAAATAACATTTGATATTATTACTAGTGCATAGTGTAGAAAAAATTCATTTCGAAAGTAGAATATAAATCTTAGCCAACATACGACCATTATCGTATGCCTACTATAGCTAACTATGTTCAATAGCAGGTTACCGCCACATTCCATAGCAGGTTCTACAACTAAAACCGTACAAGTCTCGTATTGTTTCTTTGGATTTCCAACGAATGATCAGGCCAAGGAACTTCCCATTGCCACATGAGAATGCCTCTGGATGGACATCCCCGAGAACCAAACCGGATCTCTACCAACACAAGGCCGGGTTACTCCTAACTGAGCAACAACTGACCGAATATGCCATCCCCCGGTCCTTTGGGACCTTTATCCGAGAGCTCTCTAATCAATTCACACAATCATAAAAACAAAGTGTTTCAACATGAGTAAGTATCTGGGATCCATACCATGATACCACCCTTTTCCAGAAGGAAATGGACACATCCTAAAGGGTGCTACCCCTCATAACCTTGCCGCATCTTTCCTGTTTTGACCATTCACGGTGTGTGAGGCTCGACGAATTCACGTCCACAAAAACATACTTTATACAAAAGCCATGCTTTGGGTCAACAAATGATCAACACAATGATCACTAAGATAGACGATCAAATAAATGATCCTATCACAATAATCAACACAATGATCATTTCAGCATCACTCAGCATGTCACATTACCAAACTGGGAATATATCGCTGATAACTTCAACTATATAACCTTTGAGCTCGTACGTCTCAAAGAAGGGTGTTAAGCAAAGAATAAATTCTCCGCCACCAACAGAAATATATTTGAAAGAAATCGGCTTTATATCTCAACTTGTAATGTCAGACATACAATCCATACAAGTCTGTTCCGGGCTCGAACAGAACCGAAGGCACTTACAAAGAAGTCCTTGCAATCCGGATATCCACAATCCTGATCGGATTCACCATCACATATGGAGAACTCAATACCGTAGCTACTCGGTGCAGAGTCAATCGATAGTTCATCCTATCACTCTCGCAAATACCGGTCTTCAACACCGATCTTCAAATGCGATTCACAACGACGTATCACATATTCGGAGTGGGTTATACGACCCCATGGTCCTTTCCCGGTTAACCCGAATAGTGAGCGCTTATTCAAAATATAAGTGTGCATTCAATTTCAAACAATTCACATCAAATACCCATTCAAAGGGAAATACTGATAGTCGGCTATTGAACTATCACTGGATATGCACACATCACCAGTTTCCAAATAATTTTCCAAATTATTTATTTTCCAAAATATCTTTACTAGATATATAATTTCAACACTTCAAAAATAAATCAATATTTATTTTTTTATCAAGTTTCACTTTCACATATAAATTCCTTAGTGAATTTATATCCCAAAATATTCATGCATATACGATTTCAATTATTCATTTCAATTTTATCTTCAGAAAAAGATAAATTCTAATTATTCACTTCATATTGGAAAACATTTCCATACTTATTTATTCATAAGTAATTCACAAATTCCTTTTATTTTCAACACTTAGAAAATATTCAATATACTTAAATCGAATTAAGTATATAATTCATTCTTTAAGGAAATCATTCTCTTAAACATATTTATTTGGGCCAAAACGAATGTTACGTAAAACATCGTTACGACAACCCAAAATCACTAGTATAGGGATTCGAAATTAAAATAGATATATAAATCCCAATACTATACAAAACATTTCCTTTCGGAAATCATTTACTATAACAACAGTGTTATAGTCCACATTTCCTTTTATTTCTCGAAAACGTCTATTTCAACAATAAATGTTGAAATCTATTGTTTCGAATCTTAACATGTTTAAAACATTGTTAGATCGTTTAATTCAATTTAAACATCTCATTCAAAACAATTTCTTTAACATATCATTCACTATTCAAAAACGTGAAAATACTTCTTTAACAAATCCCATCCTTTCATTCATTTTAATTCAAAGGATTATTCACTATTCAAAATGTGAATATAACCCTATTTCTAAGTTATAACAATTAACTTATCAAAATAAGTCATTTGCGGATTTATAAAACAACGTTTATAAATTCCGTTTCTATTTATTTATAAAAACTTCCTTTTTATAAATTCCTTTATTAACCTATTCCAGTTTATAACTCAATTATAAACTACAAGTTCATATTATAAGTTAAATACTTATAAAACGATTATTTTACAAAATCGTTCTTTTTAAAGACTTTTCAATTTATAAACCTTATAACTTATAAGATTTATTTATTTAATCAATCTATTCTTCAAATAATTTCACCAAATTTATAAATCTTACTATTTATAAATTTCATTTATAACTTCACAGTTTATAATTCTATAAATTTCATTCTATAATGAAATTCATTTTCACTTAATTAAAACACTTATAAAAACTCATTTTATAAGTCAATATTTCAATTTATAAATATCCATTTATAAATCTCTTAATATAAATCAGTTTATATTATTATTCTAAAACGTCTTTAAATTCCTTTATAATTTCATCATTTCGATTTATAAAATAATCAAATTTTATAAATCCTATATTTAAACTTTTATCATATATTCAAAAATCCAATCTAAATTATTTTATAAAATCATTAGTTTCTTTCATTTCTCGAAAATCGACTTTTAATCGTATTTCTAAAAATCAACTTTTTTAACTATATTTCACAAAAACCATAATTTTTATAACTTTAAAAATTATAACGTTTATTTATTTATAATGGATCAATTCCAAAAATATAGTATATTTTCAAAATCACTTTTAAAATCATTTTAAAATCCCAAAATCTGGGTCCAATGATGCTACACACCAAATAGTCAATCACGACTAACAACGATATCATATATCGATATGATAATCCATCAAATATCAAAATATCTGAAATAAAATAAATACTGTTGAGGAATCCAGTTGGATCCCTCCAACCTGTTTCCTGCATCCAAAAACATTAGCACAATACCAATTTCGCTCCAGTACGAAATTATCGCGGTATATGTTCTTAATAAATATTATCCGCTTACTAACGGCGTAATAGGGTCTCATCCGCTAAACAAAAATGCGGGAAATCAACAACTGCAATATATACATATGCCAATATATATATATTGATATTATATATAATACCAATTTCACTGTTTATGAAATATTCGCGGTATATGTTTATATTAAATAACATCCGCTTATTAACGGCGCATAATGTCTATTTTAACAATCAATAATTTACAGTCATCATTCAAACATGCATTCAAATATTTTAAATCTAACTATTTAAAATAAAATCGAAACTAATTCGATTGAGTGAGAAGTTCTCACCTTGGTTTTAATTTCCGTTTAAGCTTTTATTTCGAATAAAATTAAACGCGCGTTTAATTTTACCCGAAATTCTCACTAACTCCAAAAGACTCCAAACCAACTCCATTGCGTAGTGCTCGTCCATACGATTCCAACGCAACTGAGTTTGCATTTTTTCGACCTCGTATGAAAAAGATATGAATTTTTGAAGTTTACACGTATTTAAACAAACTAATTACAACATAACTTATAATTATTTAAACCTATTCCATCAAGAACCCTTGGATCCAAATCCTACAGATCTTGGCCGTTCCCCCCCTCTTCCTCATCACGTTACTCACTCCAGGTTATTGCCGTGCATAGAACCCAACCTCCATCAATTAGGGTTTAGCTTTGCCACCCCCTCGAGCGACTATACTTGATCACGCCAACACCATCACAAAGCCTTCGACTTAAGCTATGATCGGCCCCCACCTAGGTGAAGCTCGGCTGCATGTGCTGCCTTGGAACGCGTGCCAAACCTGAAGCGAACGGCCACCTCTAGCTTCCTCCACACGACTCCGTTTCCGATCATCTCCGTATGAAATCGAAGCTCTCGTCGTGCTCTACGACTTCCGTGTTGAACACCTTGGCTAAATCTTTACGGATTGAGAGAGATTGATGAAGAAATGAGAGTGATTTCTGGCCCTTGAATTAGAAAGTGGCGGCTAGGTTAAAATTAGGGTTAGGGTTATTTTTTTGTAAAATTATGAAGGTGGTGGGTATATTTATAGAGAACCGATCGACACTATTCATCCGGAAATTCCGAACTCCGATTTAGACGCCGTAACCAGCGTACCTAGGGTTTATCCCGCGTTCCGGACACAATGGAACAGGTTTCGGAAGCTAATTCGGAAGTATGTGCGAGTTATGGCTGAAAACGTTCAATTTGAATTAAACCGATTTAAATCGATTTCTAGGCGTTTTAATTTGTACCGGACAAACGGTAAATCCAATTGACTTGAAATTTGAAACCTTACAATAATATCACATTACGGATCCGATGAAACTGGTTTCGTCGAAATCCGAGACTTTTTGAAAAATGGCTATTTTCACTCGCCAAATTTAAATTAAAAATAATTCGATGCGTTTCGAGCTGCCACGATCAAACGATAACTCCGATTGACACGAAAATTGAAATCCGGTAATAACTAACTATTACGGATCCAATGAAACTGGTTTCGTTCAATTCTGAGACTGTTCAAAAATTGGCTATTTTACTAGTCGATTTAAATATTAAAATATTCAATTTTCACAAATTAACTTTTAATTCGATTTTAAAAGTTCTAAAATATTTCTATAACTCCAGTATGATTAAATAAAATTTTACAAATCATTTTCTATCATATTTAACTCAATTTTTAATTATTTCCATAATTTAACATATTAAATTATCGATTTAATTATCCAATTAAATCCAAAAATTCAAATAAAAATTTATTTGACTTAAAAATTCACTTATTAACATTTAAAATTAATTAAATATTCAAATTTTAATTTATAAAATTTCTGGGTCGTTACATTTGGGGTTTTAAGAATAAATGATATCGTATTTATATGGGTTTTGAATGGATATTTTATTTTGGTTTTAAAATAATAATTTTTTTTAAATGACCGCGGTGTTATAATAACGATTGGTTGGCAAAGAGACCGGGATCGGATATGGACATACTCTCTGTCGATACCGAAAACCACTTTGACCAACCGTGTACGCGGTGGAGATTCCAGAATGAAGTAGGTTGGTGGCGGCGTTTCCTGTAAGGTAAGTACGTGGACCCAACTCCCGTGAGTTGGCATAAGGTGGCTAAAACAGGAGCGATCGACGGGTTAATGAGGTAGCACCTCTGATCGGACACTTCTCTTCGATACTATACTATGACTTTGGATTATATTCGGCGGCCACCTTCACTTTTGATTTCTTTGATGTGGGGAGTTTGTCCGAGGTGGGCGACAGCTGCGCGCTGCGCGTTTCCATCGGCCCGGAAGCGTAATTGGTATATCTACCCTGGCATTGCCTAGTTGTGTCGTGTCACCTACCCTAGCGCGCCTTATACGATTTTGGTTTTGTACCATACCTATGGAGTACCCTCTGACGACGCCCAGTACGGGGGAGATTACGGTACTGTATAGACTATGGGAATATATAACTTTGTTAAGGTGGAAAATGTAAAGCCTTAACGCTATTTAAAAGTAAGTTTATTTTACAAATAGACACTATTATAATAGCGCAATATACTATGTAGTAAATAGTTTAACGGATCCTTAGGAGATGTAAATCCCAAGCATCTCTTGAGTTACTGCACTCATATTTATTTCTGTTAATTTAACTTACATAAGATCTTTTAGTTCTGACTCGAGTGTTTTGTCTTTTCAATTCGCTCGGGTCAGTCCGAGCGTTTCAGGATATGAAGATTTAGCTCTGGAGGACGAAGACGAAGATGTATATTATTATTATTTATACTAGTACACTACACACTGTTCCGCTGCATTGTTATTGGTATGTGTAACTCTGATACATATTATATAAATGTTTTGTAAACAGATTTATAAACTATATATTTTATTATTATATTTTATCCTTCCACTGCGAGATTCTGTTTTCTTTTATTTCTTTCTCGTTTTTCTTATTTACCCCATAACAATCCGCCCTTCCGTATGGTTTGAATCGACATGTGTGTCTGTTTAAATCGTGCGAAAAGGCGGGACGTTACATCTTGTTTAACGAACATTTATCGAAGTTATAAATTATAAACTTCACTATACATTTTCCCAAAACATTTGAATTATAATGTTTATATCTCCAATTTTAGCATCAACATCATTGATAAATTATTTCTTATATCCTTACTTAAGTTTTTTTTCAACTTAATTCACATTTTTTCTGCTTTCACTTAATAAAAAATTTATTTATGAAACATTTTATTAATCATCATTTCATTTTATAATCATTCTATAGAAGTCCAACTTCTTATATGTGACTTTATCTAAGTTTATAATTATCTCAAAAGCTACAAATTCAAATTCACAATTTCTTTGCAAATTTATGTTTAATTCTATAACCAATTTACAAAGATGTCATTTGATTCATTGTCTACTTTCTTATTCCATTTAGTCATTAATCATTTCATAATATATAAATTAAGTATATGACATTTATTATTACAACTAAATTTCCATTTATATACATTTGGATTACTTTTAAGTTTTGTTTACTTGTATAAGATCCCATTACATATCCAAATCATTATTTTAACTTTTAACATTTGGTAAATCTAATTATATGTTATTAGCATGAAATTTGGTATAAGAAAAATTAATCTGATTCATTTTACTTAATTAGAACGTTTATTATTATAACTTGTTTAAATTTTCTTTACTTTCAATTTAAGAGTTGCAAACTTCAACTCTAAAGTTTCTCAAAACAATAAGCTTAGATTCCTTAATTCTCTTATTTTATAAGTTCTGGTTATTCAAATATTTCATTTCATTTAAATAATTTGAAGATTATTAATTAACAGAACTTAAAAATTTTAAATACTATGTCCATCTCAAATCATATGAAAGAAGTATATATACTTATATCTTCTGTATATAAAATCATACTTTTGGAGTTCAAACCAAAATCTGTTTAACAAAGCAATTTTGTATCAAAGCTTCTCAGAAGTCTCCCCTACTTTGAGGCTCAAAAATGAACGTCGATGATGCCACGTAGTCATCACCGAAATTACTTTCCAATGATGGAAGAGGGGAGTACTGAATTCATTCCTTTTAAATTTTATTTGAAAACAATTTGTGTTTGTATATACTTTTAAACAATACCAATATTATTTTCCAAACCTTGAAAACCTTTTTTCGAAACATTGGAATTTAAATTTCTCAAATCTCGATTTTATATTCATTTTACCTGCAAATTAAATTTTATAAATAACATCTATATAGTTTCATTTTCTTATAATCATATAATAGCTAATAGTTTAGGAATATTGACTAATCCAACAATAAACGATAATGATCAATATTATCATTTCAAACAACCAATTCACGCTGTATATACCGTAATAATTTCTGAAAATTATTCCTTTATATTCAAAATATAATCAGGGTAAAATTATTTCATTTACCCAATTTCAAAATAATACTATGTTGAATTGTTATGTTCAAGTGTTTATAGATCCCTATCAATAATGTTAATTAGTTGTATTGATCAGAATCCATAAGCCACTCAACAAATCAACTAACACAATACAAAATAATTTTTATATTCACTAACAAATACACGCTCATATCTGTTAATAAACTCAAACTCATTCTAGGGTGCTGCTGAAGCTATATCTAATGAGTTAACCCTTAAAGCCAAGATTATCGCTAAACCAAAGCTTTGATACCAACTATGACGACCCACATTTTGGAAGGTTTAAATCGATAGTAATCCATACATGTACAACTTAAACAATCTGGAACATAGATAAAAATTGGGTTTAATTAAGAAAAGAAGAAAAGAAGAAGAAAACAAATATAGAATCTCACAGCGGAGCGATAAAATATAATAATCAAATAAATAGTTCAGAAAGCTGTTTACCTTACTTTTGATTATAATTTGTACAACATTTATCATAGGTATACATATATAACGAAACAAAATATAATGCAGCAGAACAACATGGCATAGGGAATAATAATAGTAATAATATATCAAATCTTTGTCTTTGTCCTCCAGAATAAATCTTCAATATGCTGAAAAATCAGGGCCGACCTGAGCATAATGAAAAGACAGAACACTCGAGTCAGGACTAAAATATTCTTATGTGATTCAAACAAATATAGCATATAACATGAGCGTCGTGGCATCAGAGATGTTTACATGGTTTCAAATCTCCTATCCACCGTATAGCGTGCATGCAATGACTCATGAGATGTTACGGGATTTTCCTTCTCTTAAGGATCTATCAAAATATTTATACATTGAAGAATATGCTATACATATAATGTCTAATTAGTAAAATAAATATCAAAATAGCGTTAAAGACTTACGTTGATCCCGTCTAACGCCTTTTTAAGCATTTTCCTATAGTTTGCATATAAAACACTAGTAAATCATCGGTGGATAGGGATGCATACGACCACATTAAACCAAAATCGTAGGAGTCTCGTATATGGATAAAAGTATGACAAGGCACGTGAAGCAGTGCCTAAGGTAGGATACTACAAGTTTACCCCTACCAGCTGGTGGTAATGCATCATAGCCATGGTCGGTCACTGCGCCAACACTTCCATAATCCAAGCGTGTGCACCAATCAATCATAATGTAAATGATGGTAATACGAAGAAGTCCGTGTACTATAGGTAGCTAGCCTCATTTACCGGTACATCTCCTGTTTTAGTCATTTCAAATTGGCACAAGTGCATTCCAATCCATCATCGTTGTCTTTCTTCAGTTTCAGCAAAACGACGCCAAATCCAACCACTTCATTCTAGAGTCTCCTCTGCATACATTGAGACGACCCGACTTTTTCTCCACAAAAAGTCGTATCATCCTTAAGAAAGAAAGGGATAGAAAAGTGAAAAGAAAGAAGAGAAAGAAGAAACAACACAAGAACCTCAACAGCGGAACGAATAAATTATATTAATAACATAAGTATTACATAGTATACATCAAATATCAGAGTTACACAGACAATACAACACATACTAGACAGTTATAAACACCTGTCTAGTTATTACAACTCAATACAGAATACAGAAACACTCAGAGATACCAACACAGCGAAAAACTATATAACTATACGCAGAAGCCTCCTGCTCCATATGCTCCTCCACAATTCGTCAAAGCTAACCTGAATTCCCTTGGCTACCCGTAAAAATTTGAGTACCCAAGAGTTAAAGAAAAACAGAAATAACTCCGGGTCAGACATGGGTCTGGTGTGAGTAACAGATTAAAGTTGCTTAACTTTGAAAAACCTTTGAAAAGAAAAGGTATCACGTAAGACTTCCCACACATAAACATGGAAAAGTTTTTACCTTACGCTAACTAAAACATTTGATAGGAAATCCGATGATATTATAATAGTGTCTAGGGTTTTCAAGTAAATAAGAAATAGCCGAAATTGTTACATGATTAAATTCCAGCTACTAGCCACAAAAGTGGGTAATACAATCAAAACCAATGGCACTTATTGGATTTTGGATTCCATACAATGGCTGGGCTACTAGGGTACCGCCCATCACAGTATGTGGCCTAGATCACCGTACCGAGGATTACTCCCAATCCCCTGCAACACAAAGCCAGACCCATTCCTTACTGAACAGTTCCAAACAAGACAACCCCGCAGTTGTGATTAGCAACCGCACCACTAAGCCGAAATAAAGGGACCTCTAGATAGGGATAATTCTTGCTCTCAAGTGGAGGCTACCTACGAAGCTTTGCTGCACCTCCCCTGTTTTAGCCATTCCCGGTTGATGAGGCTTGAGGCTACGATTACCTTTATAGGACATATCACTTAGAATGCTCATCGTCCACCTGACGATGTTCTGAAAGCATTCAATCCATACAAGTTCGTTCTGGGTTCGAACGAAACCGAAGGCATTATCTCGTTACACTCATTTTGGAATCACCCTCAGAGTTAACGACAATAACCCTTGCACTCTAAACCACCATCTCGAATCTATAAGTACTATTCCGTCAAACTCATTACGGAATCACCCACAGAGTTATACTGACGTATAGCCCTTACACCTCGAGTCTTCACTCGCTCCACTTGGATTAACGACCTAACGTTTAATTGGAATCGATGTGGTTTTCGGATTCCAAATATGGAAACCCGATCCCGGTCTCATCGAAATCCAAAGCGTGTCTTTTAAGTCCAAGTTGTTTTAAGTTTTAAACAATTCAATTTCATTATCTATATATACACTGATAGATAATTCACAACACAATAGATAATCAACATTATCATCAACAGATAATTCATATCATAATCAGATAATTCATATTATCATCCAAAAGCAACCAATGCATCCATATCACATACACTACTCATCTCATAACTGAGATTACAAACCATACCAGGCAGCCAATACCATTCATCAAACATAAGCAATGATCTAATGATCACACCTTCTATAATTAATTTAAAATGAGTTAAATTAACTACTTAATCTCTAATTAATTTAAAATGAATTAAATTAATTACTTCATCACTAAAATTCTGCTTATCTCAATCTTTAATTGATTACAACTCAATTTATAAATCATCATCTCAATATTCATTTCACTTAATCCTTATTGATTAACTATCTCTAATTACAATAAGTAATTAGCTTATAAGTTAATTACACAAGTTAATTATAATAAACCCTTTGCAAATAATTAACTTGTAATTACTTAATTAATTTCTTAATTACATTAATCATTTGTTCATTATTAATTATACCTTAATTAATCAATTCCAAATTACATCGTTAATTAATTAATGATTTCTCATTACATTTAATCAATCTCTATATTAATTACATAAGTAATTAATCTTCAATTAAACCACAAATATACTAATCACCTTTGATTAATAACCATTCAGTAATTAACTGCTTTAATTACCCATCCCATAAATTAATTATTCTTAATTAATTATCTTTATAATCACTTGATTAATTTTCAAAGTAATTTAAATTTAAATTACTTCTATAATAAATATCCTTAATTATATTCAGTAATTATTAATTAATTACTTCCTTAAGTAATTACAAACCCATAAAGTAATTATCAACAATCCACAAATGTTCAAATTAATTAACTCAATTAAACTAATCACATTAATCAAATTAATTACACTAAGTAATTAGTTCATTAATTACTTTCATTAAGTAATTAAACTTAAATAATTGATTATTATTAATTAATTAATCTAATTAATTATCAAAAATTAATCACATTAATTAATTGTTAAATAATCTTAAGTTAATGACCTTCATTAACATTTCTTAATCACTTAATTAAGAATTAACTTATATTAATTATTATTAATTATCAATTAATTAATATTTAATCTCAATTTAATTAATCTCTAATTATTAATTAATTAAGTGTTAATTAAAATCTAAATTATCTTTAATCACTTGATTAAGTAATTCTTAATTATTAATGAAAATTTAATTAACCATCCTTAATTATAGATTAATTAACCTTAATTAATTAATCTCAAATCTAATTAATTAACTTAAAAATTATTAATTACTTAATTAATCATCCACATAATTCATTAATTAAATAATTAATATTCCATTTAAATTAATTTAATAATTTAAATGAAACCAATTTCTTAAGTTCTAAATTAAGAAACATACTTCTTTATACAAAGTATTTTTAATCAATTTGTTTCAAACAAAATTTAATTTAAAAAAAATTCTTTTTAAATTTCAAACTGAAACACAATTTAAATTCTCATTTTAGATTAAATCTTAAAACATTACTTACTCTTCCATCTTCATTTTTAAATTCAAGTTATTTAACCTTTTCTAAAAATGGTTAAAACAAATTTAAATTTAAAAACTTATTAAATTTTAAAAACCGACATTAAAGTAAAATTCCAGATTTTTAGAAACTAAATTTAAATATATTTTAAATTCTTATTTCATAATTTAAAACTTAAAGTCTTAAATTCAAAACAATGTTCTCTTATAATTTTAAAGTTTAAAAACTAAATTTAAATTCCCAGATTTAAATTCAAACTCAGATTCATATTTCTGTTTTCCAGATTTTAAACTTGTTTTAAATTTTCAGTTGCATTTTTAAAGTTTACTTTAAACTTAAACAGAAAAAAATTTCTGTCTTTTCTTACATTTTTGAATTCAAAAATGTTTTCAAAATCCAAGATTTAAATTATTAAATTCATAATTATGTTTCAGGTTTAAAAAATTCATGTTGAACATCAACTTACAATTTAAATTTTACCTTTAAATTTTAAAACAGAACACAGTTTTCATATTTTAGGTTTAGAACCCAAACTAAAATTTAAAATCTGAATAACTACAAATATCAGGATTTAAATATTTTGAATTTATAACTAAATTCAGGTTCCAACTAGTTTCCAATTTATAGTTTGCATTTCAAATTTTCACTGCAACTTATATAAACCTAGAAAACAGGTTTCAGATTTTGCTTAAAACTAATTAAAAATTTCAAAATTTAAATTATTTCAAAAACCCAAAATTTAACTAATTGAATTTATATTTAAATTCAGTTTAAATTTTATACTTAGTTCAGGTTTTAAATTTATATTTTAAAAACTTACTTTTAAAATTTTAAAACTTGGAAATAAGGCTCTATTCAATTACCAAAACCTGAAGCACTATTATTAACTCGAGCCTACCCAGTTTACTTCGAGTCACATGATTCCCTGCTTCGAGAAAACTACCCACAAACCCGAGACCATCCCGAGACATAAAACCCTGCAACCAAAATCATTACCCACATGCACAACTCCTCCCTGTGCACTCACTCCCCAACTCCGGTCACCTCTGACCAACTTCAACGGCCATATCACATCGACCAGTAACCCCACTACAAAAACCTGGAAACAACCTTCCCCTTACAAGCTCGACCTGTCAACGGCGAGATCAGCCAACTCCGACCACTAACACCCTTGAAACTCCGGCGATAACATCATCAAACCACCACCTATCACCGTGCGAATCGCAGTTGAACTCGATCAACCCAGGAGTCCATACTCGAGCAAACACAGTAACCCAGTAAAACTAGGGTTCATAACAGAAATTCCCAAATTACAATACCCAAAATCTAATTTCAATCCAATTTAGTAATTTTCCTACAATCTATGATAGATACACTGTCCCCAGAAACAATTTCAACCAATTCTAATGCAATCTTCAACTGAACATGACCAATAAGTAAAATACAGTATGTTTGAAACTGCACTTTATTTACAACGCTAAAATTTGTAATTTTTGATTAAAAATTCTTGAATTCACTTGATGATTCTATTAATAAACCTGAAACATTAAATCATAAAGTTTGGATTTTCACTCTATGATAATTTGCTCTGTAAATCTTAATTTTCCAGATTTTAGATAACTCTATTTAATTTATATAAAGTTTATACTTACCCTATTCTAAAATAAACAGATTTTATTCAATTGTTTTAATTCATGACAACAACAAGTTATAGGGAAGAATTCAAGAAATCAATCAGGAACTTGGGATTTTGAAACACAGACATGGTACAGTTACATCAGGTATACATGCAAATGTTTACAGGTAAAATATTCATAGCAATTTCATATATGTTCATTTGTAATTTATAAAGCATGCACAACTTTACCTACTTAATAAATTTAAAAAATGAGTTACTCACCTGAATTATGCAGACCACAGATTTTAGCATGCAGTAGCTTGAATGCTTTTTAAAACCTTAGTGCTTTGACTTAAAATTACATGCATGCTTGATCTTTGAACCTTGAGCTACTGATGTCTTCAATTTGCATTTGTTCCCAGATTTAATATGCAGTAGTCTCTTCCCAGATTTTAAAAGAAATGCAGACCTTCTAGTTTATTGTTGCATGCATGTCCTTTTTGTTTCCAGATTAAAGAAATATGCAGGTTTGTTTTGCAAACTACTTTAGGTTCAAAAAAAATTGAATGCAGGAACCATTTCATGATTTATGCTATGCATTTGAAGATGAACTAGAGGGTGATTGTTCAGATTTGCTTTAATTTGTAAATGCAGAGCTTGCTTGAAAATGGAATGTTTATTTGCTCTGCATTTACTTTGCAGGTTTATATTTTGGGGAATGCAGATTTGTATTTTGAGGAGTTGAATGCAATGCATTTGAATAGGTTTTTGAGGATGAAAATGTTATAGAACTTTGATTTTCAGATTTCTTTTTAGAATGAAAATGAGAAAGAGAAAAAGAAATGAGTATATGCAAGTTTATAAACTAAATTTATGATTTATTAAAAACAAATAAAAATAAAACATCAAATTTGACACTTGTCTAAAATGTTAACACTTGTTAACTTATATTTTAAATTACATACACATGTCATTTTTAAATGATTTGTTATCTTAATTAAAGTTAATGAATGTTTAAATTAAATTAATTAGTTCTTATACTTAGTTATGTGTATAATTAATTTCTAAAGAATAAATCAAAGCAATATACTATTAATCATTTGAAAAAGATACTTTTAAATAATTAAAATAAATTTATAAAAGAGTTTGCAAGTTAATGAATACATGTTTCATATTTTAAATTGTATTTTAAATTTCCTATTAAATTAACAAATCACATTTTATAAATCAATATTGTAAAAACAAATAACACAAACATTTTGTAACATATTTTAAATATACAAACTTAAGTTAAAATGAATTTTAAACCAATAAAACATTTATCTTATATATTTAAAATTATTTAGTTATTTATTAAATATTTTTGAAAAGCTTAAATTGAAAATGAATCACAATTCCTATTTTCAAAACATTAAAATTATGCTATACTAATTTATTTAAAACAACTTATGTATTTAAAATATCTATAAATACATATACATTATTAAATAGAAAACAGATTTATTAGTTTATTAAAAATAAATTCACAAACTAAATATTTAAATAAAGAAGATTATTAAATCAAATCAAATTTATTAACAAAATTTATCAATTCAGTATAAATTTAAACATAGATTATTAAATTAATATGGTCCAAAATTCCTGGATATTACATACATAGTTGTTAAAGTGTTTCCAATATTGACAGAGAGTATGCCAATAAAAGGCCTCGGCCTCTTTAACAACCAAACCTTGTTTTACACACCGGTTGGTACTTTTACATTTCGAAAACAATCCATACTTGATATCAAAATATCATATTCACGTCAAAACCAAATTCATTTTGAAATCATTATATTTACTCAAAATTTACTATTTCAACTCAAAATCATATCCGTCGTAATATCTCAATTTCGATTCCAAAATTGATTCAAAATTCAATTTAGGTAATAACTTCATTTTAACCAAATTCGTATTTAAATCCAAGAATTAAAAATAAACATTCCACACTTTTGACCAGTTTGAATTTTTATAAAATAGTTTAAAAAGTTTTGAAATAGTTAAAGTAGTTGAATAGAAATAGTTTGAGTATTGAAAATGGTTTATATAGTAAAATAGTTTGGAAGATCGAAATAATTTAAATATTTAAAAAAATAGATTTTTTTTAATAATTTATACTAAAATAGTTTATTTGAAAGTAGTTTCAAAGTCAAATCGATTCAATTATAAATTTGCCGATTCAAATCACTTTAAATTTCCATTTCGATTTAATCGATTTCATGTTGTATTTTACATTGATTCCAAATTAATTTCAATTTCGATTACAAATAAATTTCGACTACAATTCCAGATTAATTTCAATTCCAATTCCAAAATAATTTCAAATTTAAACCATTTCAATTTATATCAATTTCGAGTTTAATTTTTAGAATATCGATTCAAAACACTTATATCCGATTAATCTTCAATATCCAATTTAAAGAACCTAATCTTCGAATAAATTGTAATTCCGAGCTCATTTTCGAAATAGTTCGATTTTCATAAATTCAATTTTCATTTTCTTAAAATCAAATCATTGAAATAAATTTAAAATCATTTTTTTTAAATTATTTAATTTAATCAATACGGTGTTCATATATAATTTTCTATTTTCTAGCTAAGTGATCTGTTATTTCAATTTAATTTAATGGATGGATATATACCATTTCAATCCAAATCACCATGTCATAGGTATATATCATTTCAACATATTTCTTAATTTATTCAAAATAATTAAACTCACAGTTTTATATACTGTAAATATTTACCAAGTTATAACTGGATATATATATGATAAATAAACTTCCATTTATCCAAATATCAATCAATTGGCATCCATCATAATCAATCATCCAAACAATCGAAATAATTCACTATAATTTCATAGTTATTAATATCAGGTACTTTATTGGCATTTAAATACCAATTTCAAAGTTGACCGTCAATTTCAAATTTAGCAGTTAATTCTAATGACAATCAAATTTATTAAACAACGATCAATAAATTTATAACACTTCATAATTTCAAATTTAACAAGCATAAAAATATTTTAGTATGTTGTGAGCGTAATAAATACTCACCATGAGTTTTTAATTTTAAATCAAATCGAACGACGTTAGATTTAACCTAAAATTTTAGTTATTCCCAATCGTCTCCAAATCAGTTCTAGAATGTAGTGCTCATCGTCGCGATTCCATCGCCATCTTTTTCGTCCAATTTTGACCTTGCACGACAAAGATATACATTTTTAAAGATTTGCGTAAAATCAATATAAATAATTTTCTTTTCGTTTTAACCTCTAAAAAAATCATGGCCGTTTGTTCCTAGCATCATCAAATCATGGCATCTCATTGCTTCTTTCTCATTCCATCGCGTACAAGCACCTATAGGCCGAAACCTATCACACGTTCAAACTCCTCCATGCCGCTTCCACCACGATCCACAAGAGATTGATAAGACGTCATCAAATCGAAGGCCATCACGAGCTCCACCATCGGCCATAGCAATATCGAACTCGGCCCTCCACATCACCCTGGAATCATCTTCAAACGCCGAGAAACACGGCCTCCCTACTCCTTCTATAGTCGACGATAGCTAAAATCTACCGTAGGATGTATAGATCTCATCAAGCTCTTCAACTTTTTAGTTGAAAATTTCAGATAATTGTTGATGGATTTTGATATGCTAGGGAATGAAATATCATGTGTTTTCGGCCATTAAAGTAGAGGGTGGTGGCCGGTTATTATTAGGGTTAGGGTTGAGAAGGAATACGTGTATAAGTACGTGTATATGTATTATTTTATTATTAACTTCACTATTCACGTACTTTTCCGTACGAACCATAAATGAAGCGCGTTGTCTGGCATTTATAAAGTTATACCCCTATTCCGAACGGAATGAAATAGGTTTCAATACAAAATTCACTACACCATTATAAGCTATTAACAACGGGTAAAAACCGTTGTTAAGTCCAAAAGCAACGGGTAAAAACCGTCTTCAACACAGGAGTGGTTGAATTTAGCGACGGGAGAAAACCATTGCTTTATGTCCAAAAGGCAACGGGTATAAACCGTTGCAAATTGGGACAATGGCAACGGGTATAAACCGTTGCAAACTGGGCCAAAGGCAACGGGTATTGACCGTTGCAAATTGGACCAAAGGCAACGGGTATAAACCGTTGCAAATTGGGCCAAAGGCAACGGGTATAAACCGTTGCTTTATGGACAATTGGCAATGGGTATAAACCGTTGCCTAATGTACAAAAGGCAATGGTTACAAACCGTTGCTTAATGGAAAAAAAAAATCAACGGATATAAACCGTTGCTTTCTGTCCAAAAAGCAACGGGTGCAAGCGTTGCTTTATGGCCAAAAAACGTTGCTTTATGTCCAGTAAAAAATGGTTAAAAACCGTTGCTTTATGCCCAAAGTCACACATAAAGCAACGGTTAACACCCATTGCACATAATGTTTGCTCCTGCTCCTACAAAATCACATCTGTAACTCACTACTGCATTACACGCATATCTCAGTATATATACCAGAATATCAATATATATCAAAATATGCCAGAATATCAAAATATTGGTACACAAGCACTATAAACATATCGCACATATACCATACATATAAAATTATCAAACTTATAATTACACTCATTGTTTTGCAAACAGAATGCTACCGTGCCGGAATATCATACTTATTACACTGCATTGTTTATTACACTACATTACAAAGATTTCATTAATTACACTACATTGTTTCGCAAGTAGTGAAGTCTACATATAATAAACACATTAAAAGGATGCTGAGCAGGTTAGCCGAAGCTGATATTTCTTTGGCTCATGCTGTGGTGCATACAATATTCTATCCAATTCCTGCGCAAAAGTAAAAGTAGGTTTTAAACTCAAATGATACAGTGAATTTTAGCTTGGTCAAGTTCGGTTAATAGAGCAACGGAATTCCTGTGTAAGCAATAATAATGCACAAGTAAAAGTGGCAGCAAACATTTAAACAACTATAACAACACTAACAAAAAAACTGCCTTTCAACTTCATCCCATCCCCTCTGCTATACACTTCCACTCACAACCACACTCCTACACACTACAGCACTTCCTCATTCTCTTTGTTTTCATCTCATCCACACTTAAGTACTACATCATACCCCCTACTACCTATTGCCTATCAACAACATACACCATTAGCTTGGTCAAGTACTACACTTAAGTACTACACTATTTTTGGGTTTTTGTCCAATGTTGCACCGTTTGTACTGAGCCAGAAATCAAGTAATATGAACAAGTTGCTCGGACATATCTAACCTTAAATGTCCACCTCCTCCGAATGCATTTGATTCTGCTATTTTTCTTAATTATCTCATTCGGGTATTGTTAAATCCATAATCTTTAAAGTTTGTACGTGCACACACCTATCAAGTTAAATCCAAACATTTTATAATGGTTTTTTCAATAAATATTGCTTGATGTTAATAGTATGTACCAATTTTGCACCATTAATATCCAACAAAAGCTATATTGCAGTATACCTTTAAGTTGTTACCTCATCGGTAGGTGTACATTATGTATGCTTAATCTATGATTGATTTCACCTAGAATATATGAAAACAAAAGGATATTGCACATAGCCTCGTTATCATAAATAAGCCAAGTACAGGTTTGGTTCTACTCAGTACTCAGGCAAAAGAGATGTCTGCGAATGCGGCGAGTGTTTCTGCTGGTAATCCAACATTGATTAAACGAGTTAATTATATGCATTCTAACTGTTATAACTTTTAAATCAATTATATGCATTCTAACAACTGTAATTCCTTTTATTGTCTGCTTCAAAACCAATCCCCTATCAACTGCACATTCACATCACATCACAAAAACTGTAACAGTCTTCTTCTGACTGCTCCGCAGCCTTCAACTTCCCTTTCATCCACCATTTACACTTCCAACCTGGTTCCCTTGGTACCAGTAAGCCATCAAACACAAACTACAAACCTGCTTGCACTCCAACAACATTTCCATATTTCCTATTCAAACCAATCACTACACATTTCATTTCCTCTTCAAACCAAATCACAACCATAACACTGCCAGCATAATTCAACTATCCCGACCAACCTCTCTAACTCCACATTCTGCAATGAACTCCAGCATTACAAACTGCCTCCCACTTCCTATTCACCAACTCTACCACAAACCACCAGTATCAACCACTCCAACCACCAGTAAACACTTCAGTAACCACTCCAGTTCCCTACCAAACATTCCAGTCCCCTACCATTTCAGTCCCCTCCTCAACATCATAACCAAATTATTTTACCACCCATTAAACCCAATTAGTACGATACACACATAAATTTTTTTAGCTAATCAATTTTTAGTTATTGGACCTCCATTCATAGTTCAGGCACATTGATCATGTTTTTTGTTTTTTGATTTTGTCCTTGAATTTTGACTTTACTTCCTAGTATTTGATAAATTGTCGATTATCTTGTAAACAAGATAGACCAGGACAAAATATACATGCATTTGCATATGCAAATTTCATATACAGCAAACAAAAGAAAATCAGCAATATATGCAAAGAACAAGTCAGAAATATCAATACCTCCGACTAAATATATCTTATCAAACCCTTTTGATGGCTCACATAACCTCTGGCTCCAACATCCCCAAAGGTCTCGGTAAATTGTGGACATATTTTGGCAGTTAGCTCATCCGGCAATAAAATTTTGTCCAACAACACTTTTTCATATGTGGGCGGTACTGGTTTTCCATGAATTACTAATGCTGTGGAATCTCGGCATATAGTACCTGTTATATAAGCATTTCTGGAGTGAATATATGGAATCACATTTACAGAACTAACAAGTTCCCAAACATTTAAGACCATTGTGCAGATCTACACAAAGACGGAGGAAGGTTATATTGTACTACAATTACTGGCCAACAGCTGTAAGGGTTAGTTAAAGAAGCATTCAGACAGAAACCATCTGTTGCTATTCCAAGCGTGAGATTTTGTGGTTGAGCAGCAAACGAAGAATCAAAAGAATATGTAGTTTTCCATTGAGAAGTATCACGCGGATGACGCATTACGGTTGTACCGGACTTGGCATGACTATGCCAGGTTATCGCTTCTGCTATCCATGGTACAATATACAGTCTTCTCAATCTAGAAATAAAAGGAAAATGTCTTAAGGTCTTTTGAGGTACAGTGGTAGCTTTTCTCTCTTCGTCGAATGATGTCTTATATCTTGGTGCGTTGCAATTTTTACATGAAACTTTGTTCGCATTATCTTTCCAGTACAAGATGCAGTCATTAATGCATGCATCATAAGTTATGTAATTCATCCCAACTTGCTTAATGATCTTCTTCACGTCGGGGTACTTTGACGGTAGCGTGTTACCTTCGAGGAGTAACTCCTTTATGAATTCGAGTAGTGCAGTCACACCATTGTCTGAAAAGCCGTATTGGGTCTTCAAGCTATTCAGTTTCACAATGGCATACAACTATGTAATCTCTTTTGGACAAGAAGGATACAAGGCTCTGTTGCAGTTGCACTATCAAAAAATGATTTATCCGTAAACTGCTCACCGATATTAGCATTATCATGCAACTGACTTGTAGGTTGAAAATGATGGAATCTATCTGCATCATTGATCAAATCCTCCATCCTAATATGTTCGGACTCATCAGTATTTATGGCATGACTAACCGGTTGTTGTTTTGGCTTCTTCGGTATTCTTTCCCCGTGAAAACACCACACGGTAAATGATTGAACAATACCATATCTAAGCAAATGAAAAGGAATGTCATTTAATTTGAATGTATCTTCATTTTTGCACCGCGTGCAAGGGCACGAATACTTTTCCTTATTGCCACCGTTTTCAGCAACAAATTTAACGAAATTTCTCACACCTTCCACATATTCTGTATTTCTTCAATTATATTGATTCATCCATTGTTTGACTATACTAAAAGACATACTGAAAGAAAATAACAAGAGCTAATAAGAAATCATGGGTAACAATATCTTATGGCTTTCCACCAAGTTCAACTCTGATATTAACTAAACAGATGTATATTCTTCTGATTTCATTTGAAATTTAACATTAGCATCAAACTGTTTCCAAAAAATTTGCCATTACAACGGCGCCATTTTGTAGCACCAGAGTAATGTCTATGCATTACCCCTCTCCTGATACTTAGCTTGCGCCATTAACAACAATTTTATCCACTTACTAAATATGGTCTCATATGTAGTAAAACAAAATTCATTGCATCAACTTATACCCTAGCAGTCACTATAAGCAGCTATGTCTAACTAGCATGAAGTATAGTACAACATTTAGGCTTTAGTAAATATGAGAATGCACACTACAACACCACTTCTCTTCCATGTTGCAATGTTTGGCTGATGATACACCGCACGTACGGGGACGTGTTAGATTATATCACATTGTACAATTTGTAAAACAAATCATATATAAATGTAAAAAGATCATCCTTTGCATAACCAATTGTTTCTTGGTTCTCTAACACTGTACACTTAAAACATCAAATATGTATTCTGATGGTTCAGATTAGAAGGTGCATCTCTACTTTGGCAAAGTGTTAAAGAGTAGTAGATATTTACTATAATCAATCCCCAAAAACTTAATGAAACAGCAATCCTAAAAGATGAAGATAATGATGGAACTCAAATGACAGCTTATATGGTAAAACTCAGGGCCGGTTCTATACAATAAGTTGCCCTAGACGAGGAAATTTTTTGTTGCCTTTCACAAAACAATAATAGTAGCAATAACGTTATGAACATCAGTTCATTAATCTCACAAAAATGACAAAACACACTCAAAATATAGATAAAAACAAAAATGTAAACATTAATCCAAAGCTGTTATAGCCTTCAATTGGAACAATCAGTTAACTCTTATAGTCTTATTTACTAAAAAAATTATTTCTTTTAAGCTTTTAAGAGAGTCGGCAACCAAAATTTTGAGATATCAGTATTAGAATCGTTAATTCGTCATTACCTTTGAGCTACAGGCTATACCAGCCTTGGAATTGAAACTAAAGGCTAAAGCTGAACTGGTCCGATTGGAGTGGATGTCCGGAGGAGGAGGAGTTGTGAAGCGCCGCTGCCGTGGATGGGGTGCGGCCGTGCGGAGGCGACGGAGGCGGTCAGGTGGGTTAGCGTAGGGTTTTTTTGTTCGGTCGTCAGTGAGTGTTGCAATATCTCTGTGCGCGATTGTGAAATTTGAACTAGGGTTTTTTTTGGTTGCCCCCCATAGGGTGGGTTGCCCTATTCCGTAGCTAGCCCGCCTAGCCCAATAACCGGGCCTGGTAACACTAAACAAACGCATAAGCAAGCAATATAGGGAATAAACTGTTCCTCAACTTGTGTTGCATCCCTTTCTTTATTATTCTAAACTACAAATATAAGCATGTAATATTTTCCTATTATTCAACCATAGAAACGAATGGATTCACCGTGTACAGACAGCCAGTCATCGTTAATACATATAAAGCACTGAGTAGAAACACACATGCTTGTTTTCCAAATAATTTACTGATTTCTATTAATCATGTGTGGATTACAGATTAATTTGTTATCATTGCATTTGACAATCTTTTAACTAAGTTGTGATAAGTCAATTTTCAAGGTGACTGTAACATTCGTCCTAAATCTCTTTTCAACGACATGGAACAAGCAAAAGGTGGCAAATTTTTGGCCGAGAAGAATCAGAAAATCCTTGGTACATAGTTAAAAGTTTATCTTATCACCATGAAGATATTCACGTTAAATTTGAACCAGGTTCTTCAAGACTTAGCCGAGCAACGTATGAAGTTAAAGATTCTTTTAATTCTACACATAAGTACTGTGATATAACAATGCACCGCAAATACATGTACATAGAGTTTTCATTTCAATTGACAACAAGTATTATTACAAAACAAAGCTTACCTGGTGGTTATACGCTCTCTTCGATTATGCCAATGAAACTCGAGGAACCAAATATCAAAGATACACAGATCTGAGATAATTAAGATTTCAAATTAGATTTTATAATACAAGTATGAAACAAAATCAAATTTAAAATAAAAATCAAATAATTAAAATTGAGTACCCAACCTGGAGTAGGTATTCGATAAATTCACGTTGTAATACTTCTCCGAACACAGATCTGAGAGGGCCACTGATTGGCATTGAATGAAGGAAGAACTGGTGCGGCTAGAAGGAAGATGAGTTCGCAGCTGGACATAATTAGGTGGAAAGATGGGTTCGCGGTTGGATGGAAGATGATTTCACGATTAGATGGAAAGATGAGCGGGTTGAAGCAAATCGAATTGGTGGAATTGGGAGTTTTTTTTTATTTAGGTTTTCTTTTCGTTGAAAGAGGACGAACGAATATCAAAGGAAAGGAGGGAAGGAAAAGTGACAGGCCAATTCTTTTTGGCTCCCAGCGAATATTTGGCACAAAATTAGCGCCATTATTTGCCACAACATTTACGACGGTTACAAACCGTTGCTAATTAGCCATGGTTGAAAACCGTTGCTAGTTGGAATGAAGCGCGCCAAAAATTATGGCGCGAAAGGATGAAATGCACGGCCATCATTTGTCTCCAAAGAAGCTACGGTTAATAATCGTTCCCAATTAGCAACGATAAAAAACCGTTGCTAACTGAACCAAGACGGTGATTAACCGTTTCTAAATGGCAACGGTTAATAACCGTTGCCAAATGCGCGGATGGATAGTTGCAAATCTCAGTATTTGGTGTAGTGATTCAATCGTATGTGGAAGATAACTTTTTGAACCTAATTAAAATATTAAATTTTCGATATTAAATTCAACGCGTTTCTATCCCATACGACCAAACGGTAACTCCAAATGCTACGAAATTTGAAATTCGATAACAATACACTATTATGGATCCAATGGATCTAGTTTCATTGAAATCCAAGACTGCCCCAGAAGGCTATTTTTACTTGTCAATTAAAATTTAAAATTTTCAAATTTCAAATTAATCACTCAAATTCAATTTTTAAGTCTTGACAATCTTCGTCCATATTTGAATAACATATAAATCAACTTTTGAAATAGTTTCATTCATATTTAATTTAGGATTCAATTATTTATATAATTTTCAAGATTAAATTTGTTTTTAAACAATTTAATTTTCCAATATTCAATAAATTGCAATATTAGCTTTCACATGAATTTCAGTTATCAACCAATTACTTTATTTACTCTAATGAATTCGACATTTAATATTCAATTCAACTATTGATTGTAAACCCATTCAATATACAACATTTCCTTTCAGTACTTGTTATTACTTAAATCTTCGAAATTTGTTTCTTTTAAAATCTTGTTCAAGTTCATATTCAATAGCTATATTGTTATACTAAATTTAATAATTTAAAACAGTTAAAAATACAGGTCGTTATAAGAGGGGAAAGAGAGAGAAATAATCAAGAGAATTAATTAGGGATGTTCTAATTAAAGAAGTGGAAAGGTTTTATTCTTTCAATTAAAGCATATCCATTAATTCGTTTTCCACGGACAATTCATTCTTTCTCATTCATTTTATTCTCTTCTCTCCTCCCAAACTTTTATGATAGAAAAATAAAAAAGGATTTCCAAAATCTTTTAACTCCAAATAAAAAAGCGTCAAAAAATTTAAACATGAGTAGTTTATCCATCTCTTGCAAGGATTGGGTGCTGATATTAGAGTTCTAAGGAGATTTCTTTATTCAAGGTGCATTCTCTTAGCAACATCTTCATGTAATAATTCTAATTTCATTTATTTATCATTCGTCTTAATCATATGATTTGAGTCCATCACATATCTCATTACATTTGAAAATTTGTTTATTTGGTTACATAGATTAAATTCCATTTTGTTGTGTCTTAATTAACTAAATTTGTTCACCATGTTATTTAGATTTGGAACTATCTTAAGATATACTTTAATTGCTTACCTATTTATTTTTTCATCATTAGATCTACATAGTATGATTTCACATTAAATTTATTATTTATATTATCTATATAGTTACATCCTTAGGGCAAGTAGCAATGAGCTTGAACTGCTCCATAAATTTCTTTTCCAACTCATTAAAAGTTGATATGGATTTCGACGTAAGCCGAGTAAACCACATAAATGCAATGCCTTCTAGAAAAGTAGGGAAGCACCTACACTGTACTGCATCCATTGCTCTAAAACCATCCATGTGACATTCATACTTAAACAAGTGTTACTTGGGATCGGTAGTTTAGTTATACGATGGCATCAGAATTGTAAATCTCTTTGGATATTCTTCCCTTGGAACGTTCCCCATGAACGGAGTTCTGCTTGATGTGAAACCCCATTTCTCGTTCTTTCTACATCGATTCTCTTGTACCAACAGCTTAACCATGTCTTCTATATACTCCTTACTTGCTAGAAACTCTAAAGGTCAGCCGTTAGAAGCTCACAGAGCGTTTGAATTTGTAAATGGTCGTGGTTTGCTCGTTGACGTCTAAATTCTCCAATCTCTGGAATAACAACTTCTTCAGGTCATCTCTGCTGCCTAACCGACTTCAAAGCGATTGTCCGCACACTAGCAGCTTGATTCTTGAACTCCAGCATCAAGCTTGTAATCATCACCATCTTGCTGCTTATCATCCTCTGAATCAGACAAGTGTATGGCCTCAGCTTCTTATCCCCTCAAAGCGATTAAATTCTTCTTTGCAGTGACTAGATTCTTGTCGCTACTTGGGGACCTTTTGACATCCTTCTGTCACTTTGCCTGCTACACCAGATGTCTTTCGCTTCTCCTTTTGTTTCCAAGCTAGTCCATTGTGACCAAAAAATAGATAAGTTCTCCTCTTCAGATCCAGCAAGGGAATCACTCTCCTACTACTCCTAGATCTCTACGGCTGTTGGATCAGCAAAGCTATGCTAACATCCATCTTGTTCAAAAGAGCCTGCTAACTATTAGCCGTCCTCTGATTCGGCTCATGCATCATCTTTTCAAACCCCACTTTGGTAACCGTCTCTTAAGGAGCAGATGGTCCCAGCAATACTTGTTGGTTGTTAACCACCGCGTGAAAAGCAGCTCTAGCTGCTGTTTTAGATGATCTTCCAAATCTCCTATGTGACGTTGATTCTTAAATGCAAATCCTTTAAGTGGCATAATGAAAATCTTCTGGATCTAACCTTTGGATTCTCTAATCTAAAATCGAAAGATAGATCTATATGCCTGAGTGTTATCCCACATTTTGGTCAAGGTTGGAATATCAACAAATTGGCAAGGAAGAATGGATATCAGGATTGGAGATCGATTGGAAACAAGGCTGCAATCGATGCCGTTAAAATTTGGCCAAGCTCCGATCGGGAAGAAATCGAGGGAGATGATGATCGAGGTTAAGGAAAGCTACATTTCAAATTTCAGGTCGATCGGAGTTCGTATGGAGGAAATATGATCGATACAAGGTAGAAGGAATATACTGTTCGTATCCATCTGTTTCGTATCGATACCCATGGATACGAACAGCACGTTCGTGTCGATCAAGTCAGATCATAGTGGTGGACTTCGAATCGATATCGTTCGTATCGATTAGCATGGACTCGACTCAATGGTTTCGCATCGATCAGGTAAGCAGGTAGGTGAGGCATTGTTCGTATCCATCAAGTTTAGTGCAGTTCGAGTCCATCATTCACATCCATCAGGAAATCATGACACTGGCTCGTTCGAATCGATCGGTTTCATATCTATCGGAATGACATCACCTCAGTATGTTCGAATCGATCGAGTCATGTGCAGTTTGATTCCATCAGGCTCGCATCGATCTAAACAGCAGCATCGAGTCGGTTTCGGTTTGTATCCAGCATGGTAAGACTGCTTCGTATCGATCAGGGGCTTGTTAAGTTCGCACCCGTCGCGGGTAAGCGTAGTTCGTATCCATCCAGTTCGTGGTTGTTCGAATCGGTCGCGCCGGAGTCCTTGTTCGCATCCATCATGCTCGAGTGAGTTCATTTCGTATCGATGAGCAATGGATACGAAGTGTGCCAACGTTTATCGATACGAACAAGGGCTTCAATGAACAGGCGATAATGATAATTGATTCGAGGAAGGAATGAAGTGAGTGGATGCGAATTATGTGTCGGTGGGAACGAATCCTCGGAGTTGGATGCGAAAAACTCGATCAAACTCGGCACACAAAGTGGATCGATCTAGGAAACTCGCTCCACATCACTCCACGTCACCGCGCGCACGTGCTCCTGATCGATGCGAAAGGAATGGATACGAAGCCATGGATTCGAATCGGACAGCCATCCAAAGAACATCGACTCGTATCGATCATATCTCCTAAACCGTTGATCCAAATGCAATGAATTTTTCACGGCATATTCTATACAAGGTAAAGATTGTTCCTACCAAGTTTCATCCTGATTGGATCAATTTTTTGATGGATATGAAATCAACTCGTATAGATCATAGATCGAGTTGAAACTTGGTGGGGTCGGTCGCGTGGGCCCATTAACGTGCCAGAAGAAGTCTCCCGAAGTTCGAGCGTGATATCAGCCTCCTACGCCTATAAATAGCCCCCTGAAGCCTATAGAAAAAGGATCTTTTGGCTATTGGATGTCCAAACTCTGTCGGATTCAATTGCACACCATATCATCGCCGTTATACTCAAATTGCATCAATGTAATCGCTGTAATCATCTGTAACCAACAAGGATAATCAATCAAAGATAAAACTTTGAAGTGGATGTAGGCCGGAGATAGCCGAACCACTATAAATCTTGTGTCTCTGTTCATTATTTCTGAATTGTTGTTTGTTATTTGCTGAGATCTGATATTTGTGCTTGAATATTGTTGATTTGTGTTCATACACTGGTGCTTTCACGATACTTGGGGTTTATGACCATTTATAGCGCAAACACTTTGGTGCTTTCATTGATAGGGACTAGCACCCGCTACATCGGATTGAAGTTTGGATTCGAAAAGAGTGAAGAGTTTAGATCTGAAAGACAATGACTCGTCAGACAAGCAGGAGACAAAGAGCTGAGAGAAGCCAATAGGAAGGAAGTCACGAAGCATCCTCCGGAGCTGGGGAAGGACAAGCTTCGATCTACATAACCAGGGATGAAATGGAGGCTATGGCCAATTCATTGCAGGAGAGATTGTTGACAAGTCAACAGGAAATCATGTAGACTTTCTTCGAACAAATGAGAACTACAGGGATGCAAAACCTTGGACCGACTACAGTGACTGCGAATGTGGAGCAGGGAACTAGGATTGCGGAGCCTAATGGAGGACAGAATGCAGAACTAGATGGCAATCGACAAAGGCTTAGGGGCAGGCCCGTAGGATCTGATACTGGACGGCCCTTGGATGGAGCTCAACAGGCTAGTGCTAGCGCTAACGTTAGTGAACCGCATGAGGAGTATGTACCGGAATTCCCTCGGGGGCATGGGGGCAACCTTTGATAGATAATGCAAGATTAGCTGAGATTATCAGGAGAACTATGCGTGGAGGTCTGACCAATAGGGATTTGGAAAGGGTGAACAAGAGTCCGTTCACACGGGAAATCAGGATGGCACGAAATCCGCCTGATTTCAAGCTACCTACTGTAGAAGTGTACAATGGCAAGGCTGTTCCGACAGATCATCTGATGAGATATACTAGACACATGGAATTACTGGGGGCATCGGAGGAAGTTATGGCCCGATGTTTTCCCTTGTATTTGATAGATATAGCCACAATCTGGTTTAGGCAGTTGGAAGAAAGGTCTATCAGAACATGGACGGAGCTGGTGGATAGGTTTCTAAGGCAATTTCGGGTTCATATTAAGAGGCCCAAGAACGTGATGACGCTAACGTCGGTGAAACAAAGGACGGATGAATCACTTAGAGATTTTCTAGCTCGATTCAAGGCGGCAGTTGCTTCGGTGGATCGGCCGGATCCATCAATGGTTTTAATGGCGGCAGTGTCAGGAGTCAAGGAGGATTTGGATTTCAAGGTATCTTTGATACGAGACCCACCACTGGATCTCGGAGAATTCTTACACGAAGTTGAGAGGTTCCTCCGACAAGAGAATGCATGTGCGGACTTAAAGATGAAGGAAGTGAATGCGACTGAGGGTGGAGGACCATCCAGCAGAGGTTCGGATAAAGAAAAAGGAAAAAGGAAATTGGATGATGATTCTAGAAAAGCTAGGAAGCGATGGAAGGATCCAAAGTTTTCCACATACACAGGGTTGAATGAGACGATGGAGCGGATATACTTGGATATTCGAAATCGCCTTACCTATCGAAGGCCGGCTAGGAGAGAGCCTTCTGACCGGGAGAAGGCATCAGGAAGGCATTGCCTCTTTCATGATTTGGATGGGCACGATACCAGCAGTTGCAGGCACTTAAAGGATATAATCGAGGAGCGTGTAAGGAATGGACAGTTGCGACAATATGTCGGAACTCGGAATGCATCGGTGGAGCAGGAGCAACCACCGCCTACCTCGAGCAACGATGGTATGAGGCCCCAGGATGATGGTCGATTGATTATCCATTGACCCGGATAATATGAAATAAGTAACAAGCTACTGGCAAACGGCAAAGTCATTTACACATGTATGGGGACGGATATAGCCCCTAGGCATGCTTTGAATGATGATAAACCGCGATGCTATGGTTTGTGAAATTTTTCTTTTGTTTTCGGATTGCACACTGATTTTTCTGGTTTGGTTTTGGAGTTTGGATTGAACTCCTGGTTTTGTTAGCTTTCTGATTTGGATTTTCGCTTGGATGATTGTTTTCTGTTTTGGACGTTGGTTTGGATTTCTGATTTGATTTGGATTTTGGATTGGATTTTGATTGGATTTTTATCTGGTTTTTGGTAAATGGTCGTCAGGTATGGATTATATCTAGCAAGGGGTAAGTCTCTTCGTCCGCATGTGGCAAATTGGCTTATTCAGGTCGCTGAATATGGACTATGCTCAGCAAGGGTCCGTAGTGACCAGGACTTAGGCCCCATATTATCGATTACTATTTCAAGTCGTTGAGTATGGACTATGCTCAACAAGGGTCCGGAGAGATCAGGATTCGGCTTAGGACTTAAGCCATGGCATCGTACAACATCCAGGGACACTGGACCATGGTCGTCAAGTGTGGATTGCGCTTGGCAAGAACCCGAAGAGGTTAGCTCAACATCCAGGGACACTGGACCACGATCTCCAAGTGTGGATTGCGCTTGACAAGAACTCGGAGAGGTTAACTCAACGTCCAGGGACACTGGACCACGGTCGTTAGGTGTGGATTGCGCTTGGCAAGAGCCCGGAGAGGTTATGGATTCGGACATCGACCCAGAGAGGTCCTGGATTTGGTTATTGGCTATTGGATAAGGATGGATTAGGACTCGGTTGTCGAGTTCGAATGGATATGGAATTGGCTAAGGCTTTGGTTGCTGGATTTGGAATTGGGCATCGACTCGGAGAAGTCAAGGATGATGTACTCTAGTGATATGGCTATGGATTTCAGATATCGGATTCGGAACTATTCAAAACATGCCTTATTATCACGAGGCATGTTTTGGGGGGCAAATGTTATCCCACCTTTTGGTCAAGGTTGGAATATCAACAAATTGGTAAGAAAGAATGGATATCAGGATTGGAGATCGATTGGAAACAAGGATGCAATCGATGTCGTTAAAATTTCACCTGCCTCCGATTGGGACGGAATCGATGGGAGATGATGATCAAGGTTAAGGAAAGCTACATTTCAAATTTCAGGTCGATCGGAGTTCGTATGGAGGAGATATGATCGATACAAGGTAGAAGGAATACACTGTTCGTATCCATCTGTTTCGTACCATCGATACGAACAGTACGTTCGTGTTGAACAAGTCAGATCATAATGGTGGACTTCGGATCGATATCATTCGTATCGGTCAGCATGGACTCGACTAAATGGTTTCGCATCGATCAGGTAAGCGGCCGGGTGAGGCATTGTTCGTATCCATCGAGTTTAGTGCAGTTCGAGTCCATCATTCACATCCATCAGGAAATCATGACACTGGCTCGTTCGAATCGATCGGTCTCGTATCCATCGGAATGACATCACCTCAGTATGTTCAAATCGATCGAGTCGTGTGTAGTTCGAGTCCATCAGGCTCGCATCGATCTAAACATCAGCATCGAGTCGGTTTCGGTTCGTATCCAGCATGGTAAGACTGCTTCGTATCGATCAGGGGCTAGTTAAGTTCGCACCAGTCGCAGGTAAGCGTAGTTCGTATCCATCCAGTTCGTGGTTGTTCGAATCATTCGCGCCGGAGTCCTTGTTTGCATCCATCATGCTCGAGTGAGTTCATTTCGTATTGATGAGCAATGGATACGAAGTGTGCCAACGTTTATCGATACGAACAAGGGCTTCAATGAATAGGCGATAATGATAATTGATTCAAGGAAGGACTGAAGTTAGTGGATGCGAATTATGCATCGGTGCGAAACAATCCTCGGAGTTGGATGCAAAAAACTCGGTCAAACTCGACACACAAAGTAGATCGATCCAGGAAACTCGCTCCACATCACTCCATGTCACTGCGCGCACGTGCTCCTGATCGACGCGAAAGGAATGAATACGAAGCCATGGATACGAAGCCATGGATTCGAACCGGACAGCCATCCGAAGAGCATCGACTCGTATCGATCATACCTCCTAAACCGTTGATCCAAATGCAATGAAATTTTGACGCTATCTTCCATACAAGGTAACGATTGTTCCTACTCGTATCGATCAAAGATCGAATTAAAACTTGGTGGGGTCGGTCGCGTGGGTCCAGTCACGTGCCAGAAGAAGTCTCCCGAAGTTTGAGCGCGATATCATCCTCCTGCGCCTATAAATAGCACCCTGAAGCCTATAGAAAAAGGATCTTTTGGCTATTGGATGTCCAAACTCTGCCGAATTCAATTCTACACCATATCATCGCCGTTATACTCAAATTACATCAGTGTAATCGCTGTAATCATTTGTAACCAACAAGGATAATCAATAAAAGATAAAACTTTGAAGTGGGCGTAGGCCGGAGATAGCCGAACCACTATAAATCTTGCATCTCTGTTCATTATTTCTAAATTGTTGTTTGTTATTTGCTGAGATCCGATATTTATGCTTGAATATTGCTAATTTGTGTTCATACACTGGTGCTTTCACAATACTTGGGGTTTGTGACCATTTCTGGCGCAAACACTGAGAATCTTTTTCCTTAGTGAAAGCACAAAAATGTTTAGCCTACAAATAACACAACACAAAAAATCCTATATAAATATATAAATATCATAGAAAATATATAAAAAAAACAGAGAGGACATCAGGGTTATTAAAGTGGTTTGACAATATTTGGCCTACGTCCACAGAAGTTTTTATTGATTATCGATTTGAGAGTCACTAGTATAAAGGTTTTACCGATCTAACGGCCTAAAACAACAAATAGTAGCTTCCTTAATGGCTTTTTTGGAGGAGAGATAGAAGGAAAAATAGCAAAGTGCTAAAAGTCCTTCTCCTACTACTAAGAGTGTTGTATTTATAGGGAAACCATCTAGTAGAGTCGCCAGATCAAAATAAGCATGGTCTTACTTTAGATCCAGAAAAACAAGAGGGAAATATGGAGTCCTCCTGCAGAAATAACTCATTACTGACCAAAATGGTGGGTACCAACTTGTTTCTTGGACGAGGGATCACACCTTCCCCCTTTAGGTCTTCTATCTCCGATTAAATGTGGTCAGAGTACTTTTCCTTGAAGATCGTGTTGTTTTTAAAAGATTTTGATATCTCTTGTACTTGTCCGCTTTTCTCTAGAAATTCCCCAGAGTGTGTTCATTTATCCTCATGAAATGTACCTCAAGGCAATCACAAGCCATTTTTCATATGTCATAGCTCCAACACCCAAAAGTAGCCCTAAAAAGAGCTCGGCACTAAGTGATTCTAGTCGATACCTACCACTCTCTTGTACTTCAATCACTCCCCACACTCTTGGGAGACATTTTCTATTGTCCTTCTATTTGTGTTCCTAAGTACATGAATCATTTCAACTTCATCCTGATGTCCGGATTTGTCTAAAGGGTGCTTGATTAAAAAGTTGGATAACAATTCGGCTTCCTTTCCTTTATTGGGGGCTTCTTTTTGTGATTGCTAAAATGAAGGATGAATTTTGCACCATTAGAGATGCTCTTAGGAAGAAGCCAGGGATTTTAGTAGCTATGGTATTTTATTTTTATTTTTTTGTTAAATTTGGGGATTAAATACGTTGTAAACCAGGTTAAGTGAGAAGGAGATGTTGAATGTAGTCAAGGAATAGAATATAGAACTATGTTTGTTGAATATGTTACAAAGTCGGGTTAATTACGCTGGTTAAATTGGTTAAGTATCCATCCTTATTTTGAAGTTATTTACTGATTTCGTAAGCTTTTATGAACTAGTTAATTATTTAATTTCTTAAAAAATTGAATTTGTGAAATTTTAGAAAATTTCTATTTTTAAAGGTTATTCTAAAATAACGATGTTTTTTAACTTTCATAAGCTCCTTTATTTTCTCGCACGATTGATGAGCACGAGCATTAAATTTGCCAAGCGGGGATGGTTGTGTCAACTTAGAACTTTTATTTATTGTTTACGTTCCTTGAAAGTGCTTAAAAGATCACTTGCAACCTATGAGTAAGAAACCAATACATAAATGTCGTTATAAATTAATATTTACAATGTCATAAATTAAAAATTGTTAAAGACCTTTATTACAACTTCAAAATGAAATCAACTTTTAAAAAAGGACTTTATTACGGCTTTCAAAAAAAAGTGTTGTTAAAAACTTGTATTACAATTTTTACTGAGTGAACAATGTGAAGGAAATTCGTAATAGGGTCAATTTGTTATAGTGATAGTACGAGATCAACATCATATTCTGTAGGGAGGGGGAAGAGCATTTTTAGATATCTATTTGCATATGTCAAAATGAAATGGACAAGAAGTTACCGATGAGGTGATGGACGAACAAAGAAAGACACAGACAGGACAAGGACTAGACATGCAGGTTTATCATATGGTTAACTAATCACATGTTACAGCCGCTATATCAGAATGCTCCAAATTCATCAATCAGTTGCTTGCACACTAAGTATATTAGTGCACCAACATAAAACATAAATATAAATGCAGAAGAAGACAAAAGAAGTTCTTGAAAAAACTTCCTTTATTTCATATATTTCTTTTATTCTAGTAATGCAAATGAATGGAGTACAATATGTAACCAATAGTTTAAGTACAGGATTTCTGGACTCATATTATTCGCTCCTAAAAGAGAATTCTTAGTCTCCAATAACTTATTTTCAGATAATGATCCTTGGACTTTTATTATAAAACAAATATTCTTGGTTTTCTATCAGTTATTTTCATAAGAGTATTTTTAAACTTCCATTATTTATCCCCAGATGTGGATTCCTGTTTTTCTATGACTTATTTCCAAATGATAATTTTTGGACTTTTATTACTAGACATTTATTATCACCGAAAGAAAACTTTTGAACTTCCATTATTGATGCCATATCTAAACATATGCTTGATCTTCTGCTAGTATAGCAAGGGTTTAATTTCCGGACTTCATTCATTCTACCAAATTTGAATGTTAGGACTTTTTTTATTTTTGCCAGATAAGAATTTTTGATCTTCAATCATCCCCAAATGTGGATTTCTTATCACTTGTTTAAATCAGATGATGGTTCATTTATCTCCGTTATTTCAAGATTTAGAATTTAGGAATTCTATTGTTACAATGCTAATATTGTCTTCAATCATATTACGGGCAAATAACTAAATATATTTTTACATAAATTTTGAACCGATAATAAATAAAGTTACCCACTTTATACTTTGCAGCGGAATAAGATCATTCCGGATGGAATAGAGCAAAAGGAAAGTTATTAGATTTTTGTCATAAAGAACAAATGCTTCTTTCATACAAGGAGGGGGCCAAATTTAACCATTAAACTCACTCAAGAACAAAGGAATTAGAGAAGGCCCATAAAAGTGTTGATAAATCTTCACATGAGTTGAAAAGAAAGGTTTTTAGGCATTGATGTAGCTTTCGAAGGGGTTAGTTTGGTACCGCAAACATCTAATGCACCTACAAGTATTGACTAAAAGAAGAGCTTCCGAAGGAATCGAATGGGAGGCAAGGCCACCCTTCCACTACAGTTAATCCTTTTGACACGGTTAATTCCGCATACATGAAAGAGACTTGTTTAAGTTCGAAATACCTTTAGAAGGTGTCGAATGACATACTCATGCACAAGAGCCACAACCTTCGAAAAAGTTGTTTTCGCCACTATTAATCTTTCATGTAAGGGCATTTTACCAAAGTGTACCATTTGAAAGCATAGGTAAGCCTTTCAAAATGGTTGGACCCTTCCACAGGCATAAAGAAGACTTCAATAAGACCAAGTGACCTTTCGCAATGAGCCTTTCTTCACCTACAGGTCCCTTCAAAACCATTCGAAAGCACTTCCTCACCTACTCAAATAATCACTCATTATGATTAGCACCAGACCGAAGAGATCAAGGCGAAGTTTCAAAAGAAAAGGAGGAGTTGGGAGTGCTTCCGCTTACATCTAAATAGCACCATCGGGAATTTGACCCTTTCGCTACTAAAAGAGGCATACCTTTTGAAGGCGTCGAAAGGTTCCAAAAGTACATAAAAGCGTAATTAAGGAATGATGGAACAATATCCGTTGTTAATACACTTATGATGGAGGCCAAAGGACTAATTCAAGCGTGACAAGAATTTGTATCCGCTTTTGAAGCTATGAGTGCGAAAGGATAAAGGAAAAAGGTGGGGTGTGAAAGGTTGAGAGAAAGACCTTTCGACAGCTTCGAAAGGATGGGAGTGGAAGGGGTTAATCCGCATCTATAAATACGGCCCTATGGGTCCGAGTTGGGAACCAAATTTTGAATTCTAGAATATATTTTCTTACTTCATAGCGAAATCAATTTCTTGCAATCCTAGATTAATGTAGGGAAAATTCTCTTATTTGTAATCCAATTTCAATAAATAAAAGGCAATGGATTCATGGATCCAATATCCACTTCAAATACGACGAAGAACATGTTGAATCATAAGCTTTGATTCATAACACAGAGCTTAAACAAATCAGTGACGAGACTATATGATCAAGCAACAAAAAAGAAAGAGATATGATAATAAAGCTATAAAGGAGACAAGATTTCAAAATTGAGTAGAGTATGGTATATTTATATGTTGAAGTTTTTTAGTCTTAGAATTGTTAAAATCTATCATCAAGTAGTTTACAAGAAATCAAAGTTGTTTTAAATTCAAAATTCTTTAAAAAAATGTGTGAATTGTGCACTGACAACTAGGTCAGACGACTGACCAAAAATGACCAGTCGACCGAACCTGTTCAGTTGCACAAATACACTCTGTTTTAAACAAACTTTGAATATTCAGTTGACTGGTCATTTGGGTCAGTCGACTGAACTATTCTAACAGCTATTTTTCTGAACAGACACTTCCATATGCCAAGAGATACAATCCAATTTGAAGAGTTGTGACTGCATCTTTTGATCAAAACTCTTCGTGAATAGCTGTGGCTATTTATCCACTATATAAACACATGAGATTCACTTCTCAAATCATCGAAATTTATTTAGTTTTCTGATCATATTCTCTACTATTTCTGCATTCTACAAGTAATCACAATTTATATAATTTCTTGAAACTCTGAATCAATTAGCTTATTCTTCGATTCAAAGCAATATTTTCCTTTCTAACTCTTTACACATTCAAAATATATACTTGAGGAAAAGATTATAGGAAGGGTGTACTATCAAAGATAAATTAGTGTTATCAAGAACACAAAGTTTCAAAACAATTGAAACTGTTGAAGTCCTATTTGGTTGATCAGGCGGTAAAAGTCGTCTTTCGGTTGTTAGAGGTGGAAAAATCCTGATGTGTTACTCAGGTGATGTTTACCTATTCCACCGGGTTAAGTGAGGGGTTATTGAGTGAAATTCCAAAGGGAAGTCTGGGACTGGACATAAAATGGGAAGTTCGAACCAGTATAAAAACTCCTAGTGTGCTTATTCTTATTTACTTTACTATTATTATCTGTTTCCGCATTTAGATTATTATACATTCCATATTACACGATCCTAAGTGATAACTAGCCATACAGTAGTCACTTTCATTTGGTATCAGAGCAAGACATCCTATAACCATAACACAGTTATTTGATAATTTATTTTACTAATATGGAAAACAACAACTGCACAAGCATTGTCACTAACACTAGTTTTATTGAAGGTCAATCTACTACACGACCTCTACTATTCAACGGCATGAATTATAATTGCTGGTCAACTAGAATGAGAATATATACACAAGCTAATGGTTTTGAAACTTGGAATATTACCAAAAAGGAATATACTATTCCAACAAAAGATTTTTCCACTTGGACTACTGCACAAAAAACTTATGCTACGTCAAATGCTAAAGCTATGAACATGTTATTTTGTGCATTAGATAAAAATGAGTTTAATAGAGTCACTATGTGTACAACTGCTTATGAGATATGGAGAACTCTAAAAGTAACTCATGAAGGAACTAACAAAGTTAAACAAAGCAAAATTTATATGTTAAAAAATCAATTCCAGAATTTCAAAATGAAATCAAATGAAAGTGTAAATGACATGTACTCTAGATTTCAAGATATATATCACTCACTATTGGCACTAGGAGAAAAATTTTCTGACTTTGATATAGAGATGAATGGGAAAAAAAGGTTCTAGCTATTTAAGAAGCAAACGATCTTTCCACTATGAAACCAGAAGAGTTAATAGGAAATCTAATGTCATATA
Source organism: Allium cepa (assembly GCA_030765085.1). Lineage (NCBI taxonomy): Eukaryota > Viridiplantae > Streptophyta > Magnoliopsida > Asparagales > Amaryllidaceae > Allium > Allium cepa. The sequence goes on along the minus strand of CM060930.1, from coordinate 212,795,251 downwards.
AAGTGAATTTGCAGGCAAAGAAAGTTCAAGCACTGGATAAGAAGAATCTAGAATTTCAAGAAGAAAAAGATGATTCTGACTCAGTTGAAGAGGATATGGCACTTATTGCTAAAAATTTCAAATGTTTTTGAAATTCAAAAAGAATAACAAGTTCAAGAGTTACAAAAATAACTCTAAAAACAACAATAATAGCAATAAACCATCATCTTCTATCATGGAGTGTTATGAATGTCATAAAAAGGGCCATATGCAGAATTATTGTCCAGAGAAACAGAAAAATAAATTCAAAAAGAACAAATTCAAGAAGAAAGCATTTTTAGTAACATAGGATGATTCAGGTTCTTCTTCATCAGAGAGTGACAGTGACATTGACACAGAGCAAGCTAATGTATGCTTCATGGCTGCAAGTGATGATGTAAGTAAATTAAATTTTGATGATCTGGTTGAACTTAATTCAGAACTATTGGATTTTTTTCAGCAAATTAAAAGGCGAAATAAGGAGTTACAAGGAAAACTAAATAGATTTGAATTAGAAATTAGTATGCTAAGAGATGAATAGAATATTCTAGAAGAAGAACTTGAAAAATCTCAAGAATCTAATTCTAATTTAACATCTCAACTTTCGATGATAACTCAGGAATTAGAAATTTAGAAAAATAAAAATGATGATTTATCGGTTGAAATTAATGATTTAAAATCTAACATGAAAGAATTAGAGTAAGAAAATCTAGTCTCAAAACTAAGTTAGAAGATATCAATAAAAATATTTCTAATTTTGATAAAGGACGAGAAAATCTTTCTAAAATAATAGAAAATTCTCGGTTTACTTCAATAAAATGGGACTAGGATATAAGAAAATTGAAAATCCAAAGAAATCTGGAAAGGTAAAAATAAGTTTAAAAACAAAATTAAGAAAGATATTAAGAAAAATGTTTCTGAAGATTTTAAAACTATTAAAATATGGATTCCTAAAACAAATAATAACATAATTAGGAATAAACATATCAAAACACTTACGGAAACTGTTCATAAAAAAGAGAACTATATTTATAAAGGGAATTCTGAACCTTCTTAGGTTTGGTTTCCTAAGACCTAACTCTTTGTGACGACCCGGAATTTTCCAGCATTTAAAATCTGAATATTAAATTGATTTTAACTATTCAATAGAGTAATTTTAACTTGAATTACGAATATCACAATTTATTTGATAATTTAACTATTGAATTAAATAATGTGAAGTTGGGTGAAATGTTGAATATAGAATTTTAAGCCTATTAAAAATAATTTGAAGGCTTATAGAATTTATATTGTGATTTTGAAGATAGCAAAAGTGTTAAAATTGAAATTAATAGTGGTTTGTTCAGTTTTAAAATTTTTATATAGTTTAAATTGAATTTAAAATAGCCGTCCGAGGTGCAGTCTCGGAATTCGACGAAACCAGTTTCATTGAGTCCGTAATATAGAATTATTAACGGATTTCAATTTTTGTAGCATTTGGTGTTGTTGTGTGAGCGTACGATATATAAACACGCTGAAATTTAAGTGGTAATAATTTGATGAAATTTAATTTAGTTAATCAAGCCTCTGGTATACGCCATCTTCCTGTCGTTAATCACATACTTTCCCAATTCTAAGCCGCTCAATCAACAATCAAAATGCTTGGACTAAACTAAAAAAATAAAATAAAAATAATAATAGATAGATAATTAAAAGTGGAAGCTTCGAGGAGAAGTTGTAAGCCGCGTAAAAAAAAAGGGAGGCAACAATAGGGGCCGAACCCCCTTTTCTTCATCTCAAACCCCCCAAAACCACTCGGTCAAATAAAATAAAAATAAAGATAATAGTAATAATGGCCGACACTTATCCCTTCTCAGGTTCGAAATAAACGCGAGCCTCCTCTCTTCAATTTCTGCTGCTCGATTGTGGAATTCTTCAGTCGCTCAATCGAGCGGCGGTCACGTTCTAATTCAAGAAGGAAGCGACTGAGTTGCCTTGTGTGAAATCGATTGGGGGGATACTACATTCGTTGGCGTCGCGAAGGGATGTGGATGGCTAGGGTTGATCGATTCTGGAAGCGGCAGGCGTTGTGTAGAGTGGCGTCGCGAGGTCGTGTTTGGCATGGGATTTCCGCAAGGTGGAGCTTCGATTTGAAGTGCTGTTCGTTCGGCATGGAGTCAATGGTCGCTGCTTTCGAGTTCGACGATGGAGCGTGCGGTTTTGGGTAACGCGAGAAAGGCAGAGGGCTTGATGAATGGTTTCGTGGTGATGAACGAGGTGTCCTGAGTGTGTCATTCCTTCAATGTATAAATTACAACTCGTTTAATTTCAATTTACGTTCCAGTTTAAAAATTGATGGTGAATTTGAATTTTAATTCAGAAATTTTAAAATATAAATATAAGCACATGAGAAAAAAAAAATCAGATCTTAACCTATATAGATTTTAGGTTAATTTTATAAGTATAATTTCAAAATAAATTAAATATACGTTTACATACTCTAATTTTGTTAAATTATCTTTAAATTAAAGGGTTTGGTGATTAATTTATTTTATTAGAAACTACTAAAATTATTTTGTTACTAAGAAAATTTTCGGACGGACATTATTAAAAATTTAATCATCAAGTCAAGACTAAATTATTAACTGAACTTAAAATTTAGAATGGTGGGTTGAATTGTTCAATTAGTAAAATATTAATAAAATGTTATAAATATTTCTGCAAGGTCTGTAATTGCGAGAATCATGTTGGGAATGAAGCGGACTACAACTAGGAAAGGTGAGTTAATCTCACTCAGTTTAAATATAAATATAAATTTAAATGATTAAATCTAAATAATCGTTTGAATGATTTAATTGGATGATTGAATGGATTGATTGATGTTGTATAGTATGTTATATTCTGGAATTGGCATATTATTGTGCTAACATCTTTGGATGCAGGGAAAACAGGTTGGAGGGATCCAACTGGACCCCTCGAAATTATTTAGATTATTGAATATTCTGTATTCTGAATATTTGATATCCCGTGATGATTTTATGAGTAATTGAAGTATTGAATGGTATGGTTGGATTGAATATCTCAGTAAAATAAATTATCAAATCTCTAGAATTTATTTTCGAGAGAAATAAAGGAGTAAATTTTTAAGTAAAATAATTCTGGTGAATTGGAATAAATTAATAATCAATTGAAATTAAAATAAATAAAAGAATTGCGAAACTCTAACGAATTTGGAATAAGAGGAATTTGAATTATTAGGGGTAATAATAAATTGTAAAGCTTAAGTGATATTATTTGAATGAATAAAGAATTTATTTTAAATGAGATTTTGGAAATTTTAAACTAGGATATCAGGTAAAATAAAATATCGTTGGATATTTTAAATATGAATTTAAAGTGGAAATTTATAAAGGAATGGAAATTCATTTAAAAATAAATAGTGATTCATTTTTAAAGATGTGAAAGAGAAGAGTGTTTCCCTGGATAGCCAAGTACGATTTTCAAGCAATTTTAAATATAAGTTAAAGGTTTTAGTGTTATTTTAAAAAAAAGCATATCTTAGAAAATTTATTATTTAAAAACGTTTAAATTCTACAATAAATATTTTTCAAACTATTAGCGTAGTAATTATTAAATGACTTGGTATTTGTTTTAAAGAAAAATCTAGTTTTATATTTTATAAAAGTATCCTTATTTATTAAATATTCCTAAAGTATATATTTTAATTAAGTATTAAAGTAGTTTCAAACTTTTAAGGCTATGAAGTATATTTTATAACTAAGTGCTTTTAAATTTATTCTAAAGCTAAAAGTATTTTATACTTGGCGTTTCAGTGGAAATAAATATTGAAAAAATTTATTCCGGGAAAGGAACATGTTTGAAACTGTTTTTCAAAAAGGGGTTTGAAAGTGAAATATATCTTGTGAAGATATTTTTGAGGTAAATAAATAATTTGGGAAATTATTTATTGTTTGATGGATGTTTGTGAATATTAATTGATAGTTAAATCACCGACTATCAATATTGGCCAAATGCGTTGATCGTTTCGAAGAGACCGGGATCGAGATTTATTTCTCGAAAACCACTTCGATCCGGTTTATATGTTTCGTGGAAATGATTTTGGATTCGAAGATGGAGCAGTGAAGTGCAAGGGCTAGTCGCTACTAATCCTGAGGATATTTCCAAAATGGATGTAGTAGGAATAGTGCCTTCAGTTCCGTTCGAACCCGGGACGGACTTGTATGGATGAATGCTTGCGAAACATCGTCAGGTGGACGATGGGCATTCTAAGAGATATTGTTCTAAAAAGGTAACGCTTAGCCTCAAGCCTCATCAACCGGGAATGACTGAAAATCAAGGGTTATGCAGCAAGGTTAGGTGGGTAGCACCCAAGCAGGGTCAGGTCATTCCAGTCTAGATGTCCCTTTTTATTTCGGCTTAGTGGGCGGTTGCTGATCCCAACCGCGGGGTGATCTCACTCGGGATTATCCAATAAGGGGTAGTCCCGGCCTTGTATTGCAGGGGAGCGGGCGTACTCCTCGGTACGGTGATCTAGGCCCCGTACTGTGACAGGTGCTACCCCAGTGCCTAGTCATTGGTTGGAAATCCATTCTCCCTACGAGCCTTGTACGAGTTTTGTTTGTATTACCCACTCTGTGGCTAGTAGCTGGAATTTAATGAATGTAAAAATTTCAGCTATTTTATAAGTATTTGTAGATGGACCCTATTATAATATCAGAGGATTTCTATAAAAATTGTTTTAGCTATCATAAGGTATAAACCCGACATGTTATTTGTGGCGTGCTCTTACGAGATGCTTTTGTTTTCAAAGGATTTTTGAAACTTTTTTAATCAATTAGGTGTGATTTTCTCACACTGGTATTCCAGACTGACTCAGGTGTTATTTAACTGTAATGCTCAGGTCAGACCGAGTATTATAGGATACAGGATATGATGCTATGGAGCTCAGGAGACGAGTTGGATGACAACACGTACTCTCGTACTTGTTTATATATATATTCCACTATATTGAGTTGTTATGTATCCATTTGTATGATATTGATGTTGAGCTGTGATTGATGTACCCTGATGATGTAATATATAAATAGATATATTTGATTTTGAGTAAAGATCATTTATTATCTATTATATTTTATTCCGCTGCGATGGTTAGATGCTGATGTTGTTTTCTGTTTTCTGTCCTTCTACCTCTTCTTCTTTAACCCAATGGTTCGTATTTCTGTGCAACTTGAGTTGATTGTTGTAGAATAGTGTTGACTCAAGAAGTACGGATTTGCGGGCTGTTACACATGGTGTTAGAGCTTAGGTTGGAGATAACCTTGTCTCTAGTGGGAATTACTCATTTAAATTAGAGTCCGTAGTACTCTATAATGAGTTTGAGCGTATTAATAAATATGAGTGCGTATTTGTTAGTGAATATAAATTGTTTTAATATTGTGTTGATTGGTTTATTGAGTGGCGTATGAACCTTCGTAGACACAGTCTGCGCAATTGTATCGAAGGGGTTTCTAAGCACTTGAATAGATCAATTTAAACGATATTGTTTTAAGTGTGGGTAAATAAAAAAAATTTACCCAAAAATATATTTTCGATATAAAGAAAGTTTTTGTAAACTATTTAGCTATATATGGTTGCTTGGATGTTAGAAATGATAATATTAAAGTATTATCATTGTTAAGTGAAAAATTTAACTAGAAATTGTAAATATAATCAAAGATTGAGAAGATAAATTCATTATAAAATGAAATTTATAAATATAAATTATAAATGTAATTTATGAATTGAATTATAATCAAATGGGAAGCTATGCAAATGAATTATAGTTAAATTTGATTTAAGCAGGATTTGGAAATTTAAAATCCCAGAGATTTGGAAGTATTTGAAGATAAATGATAGTATTATTGTTTTGGAGGTATTTCTGAAAGGAAATTGTTTAAATGAATTTTGAAGGTGAAATAGCATTGAAATCACTTGGATTATTGGAAAATAATTCTGATGATGACGGCCGCATCATCAGTATTCATTTTCGAATTTCTAAGTGACGGATTGCTGCCAAAAAAATTTATTTACTCAGAAGAGCTGGTTGTTTTTGAAAATTTCAAAGGAAATTTGTTGGGAATAAAACCAGGGTTGGTTTAATTTTTGAGAATTTTGATTTTGAGATGTTGGAGATTTCAAAATAATTGGAAACAAAAAAACCGGGTGTTTAAAAAAATCCTGATGAGATAGTTGTAAGCTTATAAATTAAGATGATTTTTAAATCAAGAAGGAAATATAAGCTTTGAATGTTGGGAATTTAATTTTAAGTGAAAAGTAGAAATGAAATAAGCTTAGATTGAGGAAATAAAAATTTAACTGGATTGAAATTAATTGGATAAGCCGAAATAATATCCAGTTGTATTCGAATTAAGTTGGAATTGAATTGAGTTGAATAAATCTGAGTTAAAATAGAATTGTATTGGGATAGGAATTCAATTGAATTATTTAGATTCTTACCTGAATAAATGGAAAATAGGTAGGATAAGGATTGAATTGAAATAAATAAATCATAATATCTTATAAAAGAATTAAAAATGCATGGAATAAAAATATGCTTGAGTTATAAATAAGCATAAGGCATGAGTTAAAAATAAAAGAATAATATATTCAAGCCTATGAGGAATGGAACTGTGTAAATAATAAGTTGTGACTTATTAAATTTGAAAAGTGGGATACAAAACTCCAAAATAAATATTATTGATGAATTGGAGAATAAAATTAAAATCAAAACTTGAATTATAAACTAAATTGAATTAAGAAAATTAAATGAAGTGATATTTGAATTTTAAAAATCAAATATTGAACTATAAATAGGAGAGAACTAATTTAGATAATAAATTAGATAATAAAATATGTAATAAGGACCAATGCAGTTAAGTAAAAGCTGAATTGTGAGTTAATAGTGAAATTTGAAAATAAAACTCAAGTTATAAATTAAATTCGATCTGGATCGATGGTAAAGTAAATGTAATTGAATTGTGGTAAATGAATTGGGTGGTAAATTGAAATGGATAGTGGATCCAGAACTTGAGTTATAGATTATAATTTAACTTGAAGTGTTAACAAATTAAATAGATTGGGAATGTATCGAATAAAAATGTGATTGGAGTAAAATAGTAATGGTTTGTATTGTGAATAAAATCCAAAAATGTGGAAATAAATTAGATATGGCCTTGTAAACAATTGAGTTAAGTTGAGTATAAAAGAGAAAAAAAATTTACTTGTAAAATGAAAATAAGCTTAAGTATAAAATTTGAATAAATTGAGGTAAATTGGCTTAAGCTGAATAAATCGAAGAGAGTTGAATTTAATTCAACTTAAACTAAATTTAGTGATATTGGATTGAATTTAAATCTAGTAAAATTAAATTTGAATCGAAATAGAATTGAAATGATTATTGAATGGATTAGCCAGGATCAGATTCAAGCTAAATAAAATAGTTTGGAATAAATAAATGTGGAATAAATTGAGTAAAGTAACTGAAGCTTGGGTTGAACTAATTTGGGAATGGTTAATAATATGCAAGCTTGTAATGTGTCAAGCTAAATAAATGGTCGTGAATGAATTAAAATAAAAGGCAATTTAATTGGTAATGAAGATGAACCTAATTTGTTAATGATTTTGAACGAACTGGTTTGGTTAATAATCTGAAATGCAAAAGTGAGAATATATGGATTGTGAATAAATTTAAAAAGGGAATGGAATTAAGTATAAATTGAGTTGAAATCCATTCAAATAGATTATAAAACATAAATACTTATTTATTCACATAGATCTCGTCAAATTGCATGGAATAAATTATCATTTGATGTAAATGGAAGTAATTAAAATTCTATGAATTGGTAGGGGTAAAATAAATTGATTTTGAGAACAATTGAATTAAATATGAGTTCAGTTTGCTTAAGAATAAATTAAATGTAAGCGATTGTGTTTTAAACCATTCAAATTGATGAAGTGATAGACAAATGGATTGAAAACCATTCAAATTGAATGAAAATGGTTTGTAAATTAATTGAAATAGTTGGATTGGTATGAAAGTTGTATAAATTGCTTATGAAAAATATTTGATGTGCATTTCTTTAAAATTCATATGTTTTAACCATTGCAACTAAGTGAAATATAGTTAAACTGCATATATTTGGCACTTACATGTTTAAATTGAGTAAGTACAGGTACCCGGAAGCCGTGTGGCTGAATTTGGGTTGCATTAACTGCTAAATAAATAGGCCGTCTACTTAAAAATGCTAAATAAGGTACGCCTACGCAATAAAAATAGGAAATACGAACTGTTTTTGGTTTTTCCGACCGGGTGGGTCGATGTATATATATTTATCTCTTTTGTCAAATTGCAAAAGCTCCTCCGTACAAAGGAGACTCTGCCAAATTTTTTTCAGAAATTTTGGGAGTTAGAAAATTTTTGAAAATTTTGGAAAAATTTGTTAACGACAAAACGAATTCAAATTAGAAACAAAAATAAATTGTAAATGAAACTAGTTTAAAATAATGACATGAATCAGTATAAATGAAAAAATAAAATTCAAAATTTAGAGTTGAAGATAAATTGAAATTCATATGGAAATGAAGGAATCGATCTGTATAGAAATAGATATAAACTGAAGTGGTAAGACGGAAATAAATAAAGAAGCATATAAAATGCTTATACTAAACTTAAGTATAAGGAATGGTGAATTCTTAATTGGAAATTGATATTACAAATATATTCTAAAATAATATTAGAATGAATAGATATTGAAATTTTGTGAGGAAGTCGATAAAATGTTTGGGAATATTGTGATTTGATATTAGTGCTAAGTAGGATATGCAGGTGTTATAAAGGGAAAGGAAAATTGGATTTGATTTCATAAGATAAATTTGAAATGCTCGACGAAAAGGTATGTATTTAAATTTGGTGTGAAATTTGATTGGATTTTGGATTGAGCCACTTGGCTTTTTGTTTTCTTTTTGGATTTGGGAGGCCGTAGTGCCATTTTGTAGTTGTACCGAGCTAGCCGCGCAAAGGAGACGCTGGTGAAATTTTTCGGGAATTTAGGGAGTTAGAAAATTTTGAGAAAATTCTGATAATTCAAGATTTGGTTTTAAATTTAAACTTGAATGGTTAATCAAATAGTATAGTTTGAAAACTATGGGCGAGTAGAGAAGTTAATAAGAATGACAATGGTCTTTTATAAAAGGATAGTTGGTAGAATGTTGAACTGTTTGGTTTTAGGGAAAATAGTAACGGGTTTTGGACCATTCTGCTTAGTTAGTAATTTCGGGGACGAAATTCTTTTAAGGGGGGGGGGGGGGGAATGTGACGACCCGGAATTTTCGAGCATTTAAAATCTGAATATTTAATTGATTTTAACTATTCAATAGAGTAATTTTAACTTGAATTACGAATATCACAATTTATTTGATAATTTAACTATTGAATTAAATAATGTGAAGTTGGGTGAAATGTTGAATCTAGAATTTTAAGCCTATTAAAAATAATTTGAAGGCTTATAGAATTTATATTGATGATTTTGAAGATATTAAAAGTATTAAAATTGAAATTAATAGCGGTTTGTTCAGTTTTAAATTTTTATATAGTTTAAATTGAATTTAAAATAGCCGTCCGAGGAGCGGTCTCGGAATTCGACGAAACCAGTTTCATTGAGTCCGTAATATAGAATTATTATCGGATTTCAATTTTCGTAGCATTTGAGGTTGTTGTGTGAGTGTACGATATATAAACACGCTGAAATTTAAGTGGTAATAATTTGATGAAATTTAATTTAGTTAATCAAGCCTCTGGTATACGCCATCTTCCTGTCATTAATCACATACTTTCCCAATTCTAAGCCGTTCAACCAACAATCAAAATGCTTGGACTAAACTAAAAAAATAAAATAAAAATAATAATAAATAGATAATTAAAAGAGGAAGCTTCGAGGGGAAGCTGTAAGCCGCGTAAAAAAAAAGGGAGGCAACAATAGGGGCCGAACCCCCTTTTCTTCATCTCGAACCCCCCAAAACCACTCGGTCAAATAAAATAAAAATAAAGATAATAATAATAATGGCCGACACTTATCCCTTCTCAGGTTTGAAATAAACGCGAGCCTCCTCTCTTCAATTTATGCTGCTCGATCGTGGAATTCTTCTGTCGCTCAATCGAGGGGCGATCACGTTCTAATTCAAGAAGGAAGCGACTGAGTTGCCTTGTGTGAAATCGATTGGGGGGATACTACATTCGTTGGCGTCGTGAAGGAATGTGGATGACTAGGCTTGATCGATTCTGGAAGCGGCAGGAGTTGTGTAGAGTGGCATCACGAGGTCGTGTTTGGCATGGGATTTCCGCAAGGTGGAGCTTCGATTTGAAGTGTTGTTCGTTCGGCATGGAGTCAATGGTCGCTGCTTTCGAGTTAGTCGATGGAGCGTGCGGTTTTGGGGGTAACCCGAGCAAGGCAGAGGGCTTGATGAAGGGTTTCGTGGTGATGAACGAGGTGTCCTGAGTGTGTCATTCCTTCAAGGTATAAATTACAACTCGTTTAATTTCAATTTACATTCCAGTTTAAAAATTGATGGTGAATTTGAATTTGAATTTAGAAATTTTAAAATATAAATATAAGCACATGAGGAAAAAAAACAAAAATCAGATCTTAACCTATATAGATTTTAGGTTAATTTTATAAGTATAATTTCAAAATAAATTAAATATACGTTTACATACTTTAATTTTGTTAAATTATCTTTAAATAAAAGGGTTTGGTGATTATTTATTTTATTAGAAACTACTAAAATTATTTTGTTACTAAGAAAATTTTCCGACGGACATTATTAAAAATTTAATCATCAAGTCAAAACTAAATTATTAACTGAACTTAAAATTTAGAATGGTGGGTTGAATTGTTGAATTAGTAAAATATTAATAAAATGTTATAAATATTTCTGCAAGGTCTATAATTGCGTGAATCAAGTTGGGAATGAAGCGGATTACAGCTAGGAAAGGTGAGTTAATCTCACTCAGTTTAAATATAAATATAATTTAAATGATTAAATCTAAACAATCGTTTGAATGATTGAATTGGATGATTAAATGGATTGATTGATGTGGTATAATATGTTATATTCTGGAATTGGCATATTATTGTGCTAACATCTTTGGATGCAGGGAAAACAGGTTGGAGGGATCCAACTGGACCCGTCGAAATTATTTAGATTATTGAATATTCTGTGTTCTGAATATTTGATATCCCGTGATGATTTTATGAGTAATTGAAGTATTGAATGGTATGGTTGGATTGAATATCTCAGTAAAATAAATTATCAAATCTCTAGAATTGTATTTTCGAGAGAAATAAAGGAGTAAATTTTTAAGTAAAATAATTCTGGTGAATTGGAATAAATTAATAATAAATTGAAATTAAAATAAATAAAAGAATTGCAAAACTCTAACAAATTTGGAATAAGAGGAATTTGAATTATTAGGGGTAATAATAAATTGTAAAGCTTAAGTGACATTATTTGAATGAATAAAGAATTTATTTTAAATGAGATTTTGGAAATTTTAAACTGGGATATCAGGTAAAATAAAATATCGACGGATATTTTAAATATGAATTTAAAGTGGAAATTTATAAAGGAATGGAAATTCGTTTAAAAATAAATAGCGATTCATTTTTAAAGATGTGAAAGAGAGGAGTGTTTCCCTGGATAGCCAAGTACGATTTTCAAGCAATTTTAAATATAAGTTAAAGGTTTTAATGTTATTTTAAAAAAAACCATTTCTTAGAAAATTTATTATTTAAAAATGTTTAAATTCTACAATAAATATTTTTCAAACTATTAGCGTATTAATTATTAAATGACTTGGTATTTGTTTTAAAGAAAAATCTAGTTTTATATTTTATAAAAGTAGCCTTATTTATTAAATATTCCTAAAGTATATATTTTAATTAAGTATTAAAGTAGTTTTAAATTTTTAAGGCTATGAAGTATATTTTATAACTAAGTGCTTTTAAATTTATTCTAAAGCTAAAAGTATTTTATACTTGGCGTTTCAGTGGAAATAAATATTGAAAAAATTTATTCCGGGAAAGGAATATGTTTGATACTGTTTTTCAAAAAGGGGTTTGAAAGTGAAATATATCTTGTGAAGATATTTTTGAGGTAAATAAATAATTTGGGAAATTATTTATTGTTTGATGGATGTTTGTGAATATTAATTGATAGTTAAATCACAGACTATCAATATTGGCCAAATGCGTTGATCGTTTCGAAGAGACCAGGATCGAGATTTATTTCTCGAAAACAACTTTGATCCGGTTTATACGTTTCGTGGAAACGATTTTGGATTCGAAGATGGAGCAGTGAAGTGCAAGAGCTAGTCGCTACTAATCCTGAGGATATTTCCAAAATGGATGTAGTAGGGATAGTGCCTTCGGTTCCGTTCGAACCCGAGACGGACTTGTATGGATGAATGCTTGCGAAACATCGCCAGGTGGACGATGGGCATTCTAAGGGATATTGTTCTAAAAAGGTAACGCTTAGCCTCAAGCCTCATCAACCGGGAATGACTGAAAATCAGGGGTTATGCAGCAAGGCTAGGTGGGTAGCACCCAAGCAGGGTCAGGTCATTCCAGTCTAGATGTCCCTTTTTATTTCGGCCTAGTGGGCGGTTGCTGATCCCAACCGCGGGGTGATCTCACTCGGGATTATCCAGTAAGGGGTAGTCCCGGCCTTGTGTTGCAAGGGAGCAGGCGTACTCCTCGGTACGGTGATCTAGGCCCCGTACTGTGACAGGTGGTACCCCAGTGCCTAGTCATTGGTTGGAAATCCATTCTCCCTACGAGCCTTGTACGAGTTTTGTTTGTATTACCCACTCTGTGGCTAGTAGCTGGAATTTAATGAATGTAAAAATTTCAGCTATTTTATAAGTATTTGTAGATAGACCCTATTATAATATCAGAGGATTTCTATAAAAATTGTTTTAGCTATCGTAAGGTAAAAACCCGACATGTTATTTGTGGCGTGGTCTTACGAGATGCTTTTGTTTTCAAAGGATTTTTGAAACTTTAATAATCAATTGGGTGTGATTTTCTCACGCTGGTATTCCAGACTGAATCGGGTGTTATTTAACTGTAATGCTCGGGTCAGACCGAGTATTATAGGATACAGGATATGATGCTGTGGAGCTCAAGTGACGAGCTGGATGACGACACGTACTCTCGTACTTGTTTATATATATATATATATTCCGCTGTATTGAGTTGCTATGTATCCATTTGTATGATATTGATGTTGAGCTGTGATTGATGTACCCTGATGATGTAATATATAAACAGATATATTTGATTTTGAGTAAAGATCATTTATTATCTATTATATTTAATTCCGCTGCGATGGTTAGATTCTGATGTTGTTTTCTGTTTTCTCTCCTTCTACCTCTTCTTCTTTAACCCAATGGTTCGTATTTCTGTGCAACTTGAGTCGATTGTTGTAGAATAGTGTTGACTCAAGGAGTACGGATTTGCGGGCTGTTACACTCTTAGGGCCCTAAAAGGGAAAGTGGGTACCATCTTAAACTTTATTTTTGCACGTACCACTTAAAAAGAGAGAAAAATGGATTTTAGACAGTGGTTTCTCGAAACACATGATTGATAATAAGGACATGTTAACAAACATTGTCTACTCAAATGGAGGATCGGTCACTTTTGGAGATAATTCAAAAGGTTATATCATCGGCAAAGGCAATGTGAGCAATAACGGTATGTCTAACTCACCTCCCATTACTGATGTTCTATTAGTTAAAAACTTAAAACATAATTTATTAAGCATAAGTCAATTATGTGATAAAAGGTTTAATATATCCTTTTTAGAAAATAAATGTGATATTTCTGATAAAAATCAAAATTTAATATTTGAAGGTATAAGAGATAAATATATATACATTAAGTATGAATATAAATTATAACACAAACATGTGTTTAGTAGCTACAGAAAATGATTCTTGGCTATGGCACAAAATATTTTGTCATATAAATATTAATACTATTAATAAAATAGCTAAAAATAAACTTGTTTAAGGGCTGCCTGATATACAATTCAAAGTTGATAATATTTGTGATGCATGTCAGTTAGGAAAATTAAAAAAATCTTCTTTAAATTAAAGAAAATATCGTATCTACAACATAACCACTTGAACTACTACATATGGAGCTTTTTGGACCTACTCAAGCTCAATCAGTTAATCACAATAGATATATGTTTGTTATTGTAGATGATTTTTCAAGATATACATGGACTATTTTGTGAAACATAAAAGTGATACTTTTGAGAATTTTAAAATTTTTGTAAAAAGAATTCAAAATATAAAGAATTTAAAATTTAAAAATATTAGAAGTTATCATGGAGGTGAATTTGGAAATGAAGCTTTTGAACATTTTAGTAATAAGAAAGGAATTAATCATAATTTATCATTTCCTAGAACACCAAAACAAAATGGAGTTGTATAAAGGAAAAACAGAAAATTAGAAGAATGTGCAAGAACTTTATTACTCATTTTACCTAAGCATTTTTGGCAGAAGCTCTTGCAACTTCCTATTATGTTTCGAATCGTGTTTAAATTCGATCATTAACAAAACATACCCTATATGAACTTTTAAATGGGAGAAAACCAAATATATCATATTTAAAAGTTTTTGGATCAAATTTTTTTATACTTAACACTAACGATAAGCTTGGCAAGTTTGATCCAAAATCCGATGAAGGAATATTCATAGGATATTCAAAAAGAAGCAAAGCTTATCGAGTTTTTAATATAAGAAAAAAAGTAATCGAAGAAACTCTTCATGTTTCTTTCGATGAAAATTTCAAAATTTCTTCTAAAAATACAAACTTGGAAAATAATTCAAATCAAATTCTAAAAAATAATTCAGAAGATGATGATATTATTTTTCAAAATAATAATGCTGATAATACTAGAGAAAATGAAAACATTGTTCATAATGAAAATGTAGTAAGATCTCCTCCAAGAATTCTTAGAGATCACCTTGTTCAAGATATAATTGGAGAAGTAAATTCAAATGTAAGAACAAGACATCAATTAAATCAAATGGGCAATATGGCTTTTCTCTCTAATATAGAACCTAAAAATATTAAAGGAAGCCTCCACTGATGACTATTGGATTATAGCTATGCAAAAAGAGCTAAATCAATTTGAAAGAAACGAAGTTTGGGAATTAGTCGAGACCAAGTGATCAATCTGTCATTGGTACAAAATGGGTTTTCAAGAACAAAGCTGATGAACATGGTAACATAGCTAGAAATAAAGATAGATTAGTAGTGTAAGAATATAATCAAGAAGAGGTAATAGATTCTGATGAAACGTTTGCTCCTGTCGCAAGATTAGAAGCTATACATATTATATTGGCTTTTGCATGTTTTCATAACTTTAAATTATATCAAATGGATATTAAAAGTGCTTTTCCAAATGGATATATAGAAGAAAATGTCTATGTTGAACAACCTCCTCTTTTTACTCATGAAAAATTTCTAGATCACGTTTATAAAATTAGGAAAGCTTTATATGGTTTAAAACAGGCACCTCGTGCTTGGTATAACCGACTTAAAAGCCATCTAATAGAATCTGGTTTTGAAATTCGAAAAGTTGATCAAACTTTATTTATTAAGATATCTAAACAAGATATTTTAATTATACAAATATATGTTGATGATATTATATGTGGTTCAACAAATGAAAATTATGTCAGGAATTTTTGACTATCATGACAAATGAATTTGAAATGTCACATATGGGAGAACTATCATATTTTCTTGGATTACAGATCAAGCAATTACAAAATGGCATTTTTGTTAATCAAGAAAAGGGTTGTAATAATTTAATTACACGTTTTGGTATGGAAAACACTTTTGCCAAACCGACTCCTATGAGTACAACTATACATCTCGACAGAGACGAAAATGGTAAGAATGTCGACCAAAAACTCTATCGTAGCATGATTGGATCATTACTTTACTTAACTGCTAGTCGACCTCATGAGTGTTTTTTTATGTTCTCAATTTCAAGCAAATCCTAAAGAATCGCATATGAGAGCAGTAAAACGTATAATTCATTATCTTAGCAAGACCAACGATCTAGGACTGTTTTATCCAAAAGAATGTCCTTTTGAATTAGTATCCTATAGTGATGCTGATTTTGGTGGAAGTCGGACAGATAGAAAAGTTATAAGTGGACTTGTCATTTCATCAGACGATCCTTAGTATTTTGGTTTAGCAAGAAACAAAACTGTGTTTCACTATGGGCATGTGAAGCAGAATATATATCTGCAGCTTTAGCTTGTGTTCAAGTAATCTACATGCAACAAACATTGCAAGATTTTGATATAAAATTGAATAAATCTATAATATATTGTGCTAACAACGGTGCAATAAATTTATCTAAAAATCCTGTCAATCACTCGTGAACTAAACACATTAACATTTGTCACCATTTTCTTCGTAATAATATTGAGAAGGATATAATAAATTTAGAATTTGTAAATTCTAAAAATCAGTTAGCTGATATTTTCACTAAATCACTCAATGAAAATTGTTTTATAAAACTAAGAAGAGAACTAGGAATAATTTCTTTAAAAGAATTATAAAATTTATATAATAATTTTTTTAGAGAAAAAGGAAGAAATTTTTTTTACCTTGTTGGTGCTTGAACTCAGCACCTCTAGTTTGGAAATCCTATATCTCTGCCATTTCACTATTTGTTGTTTCATAACTAATTCTATTATGCATTTTTCCTTATCAATTTTTCACTCTTCTCATGGATAATTCTCAATCATAAAATAAAATGTTTGTTTTCAACCATTAATTATTTTTCTACTTATCCGTAAATCCATCCATCTTTAACTACTTTTTCACCTATATATACTTTAAAAAATTTATTTTTATCCTTCCGTCTATTTTGCTTTAATGCTATATTATTTCTTTCTACTACAATGTCTTCACAAGATAACTCCGCTAATGGCATTGCATAGTCCTCTGTCGATTTCTCGACACCTACCTCTGGATCATCAAATTTACCTACACCTACACCATATCATGAACCTGCCATACCATCAAACTATCATACTGGCCATATTCCAGAAAAAAAGAAGGTTCCACAAACAAAGCAAAATATTGATGATTTACAACATTATCAAACGGAATCAATAGCAATTCAATGTGAAATATACTATGAACAGAAGATGAATTCAAGACGACTTAGCTTTCTAGAGCAACTTGGATGGAAATTCTATGGGTCATCTTCATCTGCTGTTCATCAACCTACAACCTCTTCCTCTCGGAATCCATGGTATCAGTCACCACGACCTCCACCCGTGTCTCCGTATTCAAGGGGGCGTGGAAATCGCTGGTCTCCATTAAAACCATATGAAGAGAAGACAAAGGTTGAACCAAACGACCCCAAGTCTCCATCCACTTCTTCATCAAAATAATTTTTTTAATCATATTTGTTAATTTCATTCTTAATTGTATGCATTATTTTAACATATTGAATAAATATCTTTTTTATGCAAAATATACTATAAAATGCTATAAAAAGGAATTCAGTCGACTGAACAAATTTGACCAGTCTACTGAATCTGGAAATAGAGAGCTTTCATATAGTATTCAGTCATGAAACAGAGAGTTTCAGGATACTGAGCAGTCGACTGACTAAATACGACCAGATGACTGAATGATAAATCTTAGCATTTTACACTATTTCACTTACCTTTTTACCCCTTTAACCCACCTTCTTCTTTTTCACTCTTCACTTTTACTTCAACTCTTCAGATTTTCAAACCCTAGCTATCAAAAAATTTCAAATTCCTTTACTCAATTATAATTTCAAATGGCTCCAAGACAACCTAAAAGATCTAGACAAGCTTCTACCTCTTCCTCTGAGCCAATTGACACCCAAACTTCTCAATGGCTTTATGATGCTACTGAAGTCCAAAGATGGAACAAAATGAAGGAAGCACGCTTTCTCGAAGGATCTTTTATCGTGTTTCCTAACTTCCCTTCATATCGAATTTATGATCATGCAAGGAGAAGTCATCTAGAATCTCTTCTTGACCACAATCAAAATAATCTCAAAATTAATCATACTACGGTAAAACTCATTTATGCAAATTTGAATTTGGGTCATCAAAATCCATGAAATCGTGACAATTGCGTATGGAGTTTAGTTTGTGGTCAACAAATATTCTTGTCATTAGATAGAATTGGACACATTCTCCACACACCAACTAACGGTATTCTATTAGAAGATTTAAATGTTCCTATAGGCAAAAGAGATGACGTAAGCCATGGGTTTTTGGAAGATGACATGATTGAACAAAAGCCTATGGCTTTACGCCCTACACCTCGAATTATGCATCGAGCCTTAATGCCTACAATTCTTTCTCGTACTGGTTTTTATGAGCTTGTATATCCGAAAAATTATAGGGCATTATATGCTATCTATGGAGATGTCCAAATCAATTGGCTGAAGCTTATTCTTGACGAGTTCTTGTCTTTTAACCAGCGTCGAATGAACATCATCCATTACGGTGAGTACATTATGCGGCTACTTATGAACTTACAAGTTCCTATTCTAGAATCCGATACCTCAATTCCTAAAATTTTAAATAGCCACACAATAAGTCTAATGAAATTGCCTCCTAGACCTCTTACTATCATGTCTTTCCAAGACTGGCAACCACGACCTCGTCAACAAACTACTACCCTACAGTAACAAAGAGATGACATTCGTACACCAACCCCATCCCAAAGCACATGAGAATCCATTGATCTAATTGTGCAAAATCAAGTCATTTTGGATTCTCGCATAAAAATATCGATAAGAAGATCGACAAGAAATTGTCAAAATTAAAAGCTTTTTGGGGATTTTATGGGAAGCAATCTCTTGTTCCTCTTCCACAGCTACGTACACTTCACATTGGGATCCAGGTAAACATCCAGCTCCTCGATTTTATTGGTCCACGTCCAAAGAAGACACAAGTTCTAACACAAGCGAAAATGGGGGTGGTAGATAATTTGTGGAAAGTTCTTCAAGTGGCAAAGGACCAATGCAAGTGGAAGAAGAAACAGAGTCTGACTCTGATGAGTGGTATTGATATTTCTTGATGGTAGTGAGTTATCTTTATTTATTTCAGACATTCTACTACTGTTTTACTTTTTTATGAGCTTGTATAAATAGCTCGGTACAATTCAAAAAATTATTTTGTGATTGTTATGTTGTTATGTTCAATGATGAAATTATTGTTTATTTCCTTTTTATTGATGACAAAGGAGGGAAATTTGTATGACTAACCATTTCTTACAGGATTAGATACGTTGCCAAATATTCAGGGGGAGATATATATATAACTTCCATTATATATTTTTTTAAATATAGTATCATCTAAAATAGGTTGTCATTAATCAAAAAGGGTGAGAATGTTGAATCATAATTTTTGATTCATGACAAAGAGCTTAAATAAATTGGTGATGAGACTATTTGATCACGCGACAAAAAGAGAAAGAGATATGATATTAAAACTACAAAGGAGGCAAGACTTCAAAACTGAGTATAGTATGTTTATTTGTTGAAGTTTTTTAGTCTTAGAATTGTTAAAATCTATCCTCAAGTAGTTTACATAAAATAAAAGTTGTTTTAATTCAAAATTCCTTCAAAAATTTGTGAATTGTGCACTGACAGCTAGTCAGTCGACTGACCAAAAATGACTGGTCGACAGAACCAGTTCAGTTGGACAAATACACTCTGTTTTACACCAACTTTGAATATTCATTTGACGGGTCGTTTTGGTTCGGTCGATTGAACTATTCTAATAGTTATTTTTCTGAACAGACACTACCATTTGCCAAGAGATGCGATCCAATTTGAAGAGTTGTGACTGCATCTTTTGATCTAAACACTTTGTGAATAGTTGTAGTTGTTTATCTGTTACATAAAAACATGAGATTCACTTCTCAAATCACCGAATTTTTTTTTCTTATCATATTCTCTACTATCTCTGCATTCTACAAGCAATCACAATTATATATGTTACTTGAATATCTGAATCAAATAACTTATTCTTAGATTCAAAGCAATATTTTCCTTGCTACATCTTTACACATACAAAATATATACTTGAGGAAAAGATAATAGGAAGGGTGTACTATCAAAGACAAATCAGTGTTAAAGAACATAAAGGGTCAAAACAATTTTTTTGAAACAGTTGAAGTCCTATTCGGTTGTTCAGGCGGTAAAAGACCTCTTTCGGTTGTTAGAGGCAGAAAAATCCTGATCTATTACTCAGGTGTTGTTTACCTATTCCTTCGGGTTAAGTGAGGGGTTATTGAGTGAAATTCTAGAGGGAAGTCTGGGACTGGACGTAGACAGGGAAGTTCGAACCAGTATAAAAACTCCTTGTGTGCTTATTCTTATATACTTTACTATTATTATATGTTTCCGCATTTAGATTATAAAACATTCCATCTTACACGATCCTAAGTGATAACTAGCCACACGATAGTCACTTTCAGATCATTTCGGCCATTAGCTCGATTAATGACCAATTGGACACGATACTCACTTATTTTCTTAACCCCTAATTGACTTATTTAATGCTATGGAGTCTACATGGTTTTTTTTGTTTCGAATCATATTATCATCATGTTTCACGATATGAAATATTAAATTGGCATGATGATGATAATTAAATAATGACAAGTCAATTGAATCTGTATCATTTATCTAAGATAAGATTCCATTGCATATTGAGTTTAAACCTTATTTGTTATGTAAATTGAACATCAAGTCCCTTCTAGAGAATAAAGATCCTCTCGACTCGACCAAAAGGGGATTCGAAGGGACTCACTGCATGATTATTGAAGTTATATTACATGGGAGGACTCCTTCGAAAGGCGCTTGGATAATTTAAAATATATAACCCCTTTCGAAAGAACCTTCACCATGACCGTAGAACCTATGCTTTAGAAAGGGATCCTTCTTTAAAGGTGTAATGATCCTTTCGATTCATTCGAATGGGATTTTGGATGAGCTTTTCCTTTCCTAAACTTTTCTTCGAATGTTGATTAGATTTCTCGTCAATAATTAACATCTTTAAAGGGGTACCTTTCGAAGACATTTAGTTCCTATGGACTCATTTGGAAGGGTTTCGAAGACGTTAGTCATTCTTTTAGTTATGATTTGAGGTGTTAACAAGACTTCTTGTTAGCATTATTTTTTTTGGTTTTTTTTCCTCTATTTTTTTGGGGTGGAGATTGCAAGGAGGAAGAAGAAAGCTTTGTGCTTTTTGAATGCACAATAGTCGGCTTATTTATGGCTGGCGTTGTGTGTTAACATAGCCAGCTTTATAAAAGCTGACTATGTTAATATTGTGGATTGTAATCCACAGCATCACAAGGATTGCAATCCAATGACTGTGTCGTTGGATTGTAGTCCGCATGATGTGTCTTAGACTGCTTTATCAAAGTCGGCTAAGAGCACAAAATTTGACACCCTTGGATCTTTGTTTTTTTTGCTGTTGAGATTGGATGGAGGTTGGTTGGGGTTGAATTGATGTATGGATACTTATACGGTTTGGAATGCTCTAAGCGTACATAGTTGTAAACTATATCATTTTGTTTCTAATGCATGTACACGGTTTTCTTAGATTCTGGTAATGGATTAACTTCCATATACGCACATGCATCATCATTTCTTCTTATTATATATGTAAACATTGTTATTTGGTAACCGAATCTCTATCTCTACTATCAATAATGAGAATTCCATGAATAAGATTCAACAATATCTTTTTGAATTTCTTAAATTACCCTTTACATCTCCATAGAAGCTAAAATTATTTGTCTCTCAATTTGCCATCTATTCATGGGCTATATTATTAAGCTTCACGGCATCATCTCAACTCAATAAGATGTTATTGGAAAAACTTCTTTCTTCATCCCTTAGCTTATATACAATAAAAATTAATGTATATTTGACGAATTGGGACAAATTAAAAAACTCAAAATGGGTCAATATTATTGCAACATGAATTCAATAGAAAGGTTAAATTCAGAATTTACCATTTAATGATAATTCAATATGGTACCGATAACCTTGAAGATCTTGAGCAGGCAGTTACCAAGCTATCCAATAGAAAAATATATTAAAATTTGAGCTGCTCTGATAAAAAATCTAACTGTAGGTGATGACTTTAATTTCAAGCATTGTCTCTTACAACTTCTCGCCTCATTGGTTTTACCTTATTAGTTTATTCATCTAACGAATGGTAGGCTAGAACAAACCTTACCGGTTTCACATTATCCTTTATGAAGCACTTTTAGTTCATCTGATATATTGCTTATTCGACTCAAACAATTACAATAGATGTGACGACCCACATTTCGGATGGTTTAAATCGATAATAATCCTCATATGTCCAACTTAAACAATCCAAAATGTAGATAATCAATAGGGTTGATTAAGAAAAATAAGAAAAGCAGAAGAAAATAAACGTAGAATCTCATAGTGGAACGATGAAATATAACAATCAACTAAACATTCCATGAAGGTATTTACTATACATCTGATTATAATCTATACAACATTTATACAAGTTATATATATATATATATAAGGGATAAAGAATTAATACAGCAGAATAACATGATGCATGGAATAATAATAGTAGTGTAATATAACAATGCTTCATCTTCGTCCTCCAGAGAATAATCTTCAATATGCTGAAAAACTCCGGACTAACCCGAGTGTAATGAAAAGACAAAATACTAAAGTCAGGACTAAAATATTCTTACGTGAGTCAAATCAATATCATGAAATATGAGTGCTATAACTTAAGAGATGTTACGGGTTTTTCCATCTCCTAAGGATCCGTCAAACTATCTATGTATAATAGTGTATGCTATAATAGATAATGTCTATCAGTAAAATAAATACCAAAATAACGTTAAGGCTTTACATTATCCCCCTTAACACATTTTATAGCATGTAGTCTATGCAGGTCCTGTAACACAACCACTAGTGTCAGTAGTCATTGAGTCCCCTATAGGTACAGTACTAGACAAAAATCGATATGTGCTCGTATAATGTTAAAATATGACAAGGTACGTGAGGCAATGCCCAAGGTATAATTTTGCTAGTTTACCCCTTCTAGCAGGTCGTAACTCATCCATGGCCAACCGCGACAATCAATCAGACCGACAAAAGATGCACCCATCGAATACGAGATCACAATAGTAATACGAGGGATCAACGTCACTAGAGGTAGCTAACCTCAATGGCTAGACATAGGCTTCTGTTTTAGTTATTTCAATTATGACACAAGTGTCTAGGCTATCCATCATCGTTCTCTTACTTCATTCCAGTAAACGTTGCCAATTCAACCACTACATTCTGGATATCATCCACCGCGTATATAGTCGTTAAAGTGGTTCCAATATTGATATAGAGTATGCCAATAAGAGGCCCTAGTCTCTTTGATAACCAAACGTCGTTTTACGTGCCGATTGATACTTTTTTATTTCGAAAACAGTTCATACTTGATATCAAAATATCATATTCGTTTCATAATCAAATCCATTTCGAAATCATCATATTCGCTTCAAAAATCATATTTTGCTTCAAAAGGTTAATCAGATCGAAATATCGATTTCGCTTCAAAATTTTGATTCTAATTACAATTTGGGTTATAACTTCACTTTAACCTAAGATGCATTTAAATCCAAATTTTAAATATAAAACATTCCACCCTTTGGCCGGTTTGAATTTTAAAAAAATAATTTAGATAGTTTTAAAATTGTTAAATAGTTAAAATAATTTAATAGAAAATAATTTGACTAAAAAAATGGTTTATATGGTAAAATAGTTTGGAAAATGAAAATAATGTGAATATTTAAAGAATATAGATTTTTAAATCGTTTATACTAAAAATATTTATTTAAAAATAGTTTCAAATTCAAACCAGTTCACATTCCAATTTTCTAATTCAAATCAGTTCCAATTTTCATTTCGATTTAATCGAGCCAATTCCTATTTCAAGTCAATATTTACTTCGATTCCAAATTAATTTCAATGCCACTTCCAAACTAATTTCAATTCCAGTTCTAATTAATTTCAACTCAAATCCCGAATTAATTCCCTTCGATTTACATCGATTTCGAGTTTATTTTCAGAATATCGGATGAAAATATTTAAATCAAATTTTCCTTCAATATCTAATTTAAAAATCCAAACCTTCAAATATTATTAAATTCCAAGCTTAATTTCGAAATATCGTTTTATATCACTTTTACTTAGCAATATTCAAAGTTCAAATAAAAATCCAATCTTTAAAACAAAGCAATTTCTGAAATTCAAATCATATTTCGATTATAAATTCAAAATCTCAACTTTGATTATTTAAACAATTTCGTTTATGAAATTTAAATTTCAACATCTCGAGCTCAAGTCCAAAAATACTTTGATTTCCATCTATTCGATTTTTATTCCTTAAAATCAAATCATTTAAAAAATTTAAAAACAAAAATTTTAAAATCATTTAAGTTAACCAATCCGGTATCCGTATATAATTTTCTATCCTATGGCCAAGTGAATCAATTATTCCAATATAATTCCAGGGATGGATATATATCATTTTAATCCAAAATAAATGCCATAGGTGTATATCATCTCAACCTATTTCTTAATTTATTTGAAATAATTCAATTTATAGTTTTATATACTATAAATAATATACATGATGATAACATGATATAAACATCCAAATATCAACCAATATCATTCATCACAGCCAATCATCCAAACAGTCAATAAAACTCACAGCAATTTCATAATTATTAATATCGGGTATTTTATGGGCAATTAAATTCTAATTCAAATTAACTGTCAATTCAAATTCTATCAATTAATTCAAATGTCAATGTAAATGTCAATTAAACTTATCAAACAACAATCAATGAATTTCAATCACTTCACTATATTTATTTAACAAACATAAAATTATTTCAGTCAATTGTGAGCGTATAAACACTCACCTTTTATCTGAAACTGAAAATATTTTAGTTTCAAACAAACTTCCAATCTGATTCCATGCCAAAGCCTTTGTCGATATGCCAATGTGATTTTTCTCGCCCGAAACGGACCTCTTACAAATAAGATACGAATTAATTAACGAAACGTATAATTAAAAATTAATTAACACATTAATTAATAATAATAAAACACGGCGATGCCTTTTCTCTCGTTCACAAAGCACCTGCATGCAAACGCGATTCCATCTTTGAGCATGATTTTTTTTAGATAAAAGTAACAATCGCCAGAGCCACCTAATCCAGTGCCACCGCAACCCCCGCCTCCATCGCCTCTCAGGCCGCGAATGGTCATCGCCTAGTCGAGCGATTGAAACCCTAAACCCCAAACCCAACAGACGAATGGGAACTCGCCTCCATCTTTTGTTGTCGAGTCGCCGTCGCGATCCCCTCCGGCATCGCGAATGTTCGCCATTTTTTTATATTTTGTTTTATGAATGATTTTTTCGTTTGAAACAAGTGATTTGAAAGAAAGGGGGAAAGCTACAAGGAATAGAGAATAGATAGCGTACAATACGAGTGTTGACCCTTTTATTATATTATTTTAAATATGAAAATATCTCATCCGAGTGGTTCGCAAAATTCTGAACTCCAAACGAAGCATGCCACCTGGCATTCCTAATGTTTAACCTCCATTCCGAATGTAATGGAACTAGTTTCAGGGTCTAGTTCGATTGTATGTAGAAGATAGCTTTTCAAAATCAATTAATTAAATTAAATTCCACGCGTTCCAAACTCGCTTAGGAAAACGATTAGTTGATTGCTACGAAACTTGAATTCCTACAATAACTCACTATTACGGATCCAATGAAACTGGTTTCGTCGAAATCCGAGAGAGTGGTCAAAATGCTATTTTTACACGTTAATTAAAATATAAAATTCTCAAATTTTAATTATTCGCATTTAAATCCAAATTTAAATGTTAAACATCTTCATTCATATTTAAATAAAATTTAAACCAATTTTCGATGCCATTTTCGTTCTCATTAAATTTCCAATTCAATTATTCAAATAATTTTCAATATTAAATTTAAACAACTTAATTATCCAATAAATCAATATTACTAAATCCTTAAATTTTTATTTCTACCCATATTTATCCAATAATTACATTAAATTTAATAACTTATAATAGTCAAAAGTATGGGTCGTTACATACTTCCCCACTCAAAACGTTTCGTCCTCGAAAAGGGACTAAGTATGGATTTAACACTCGATATATTCAATTCAAAACTATCAACTAATAAAACTTTATAGTATTATTCATAAACTATTACCAAATTTCTTCTACGCCACTCTGATCATTTTACGGAACTTACAATTTAGTTATCAAAACAAGTTACAAAAAATTTTAAAACTTCAAAAAATTTCTAACTCCCAGATTTACGAAAAATTCAGCAGAGCCACCCTTGCACGGCTCGATCAGAAAAATTTACAATATTAATATATATCACAAATATACCAAATAGATATCAAATATATAAATCTTATCTCGATGATGAGGCATCTCGAAGGGTAAAAATATAAAATCACGGTATGTAAACCGAGATACGTACCTTATTAATAATAATATGATTGAGTTCGCTCGTATTAAGCAAGCAAATGTAGGATCGATTTCACCCTAGAGGGGGGTGAATAGGGTGATACTGATAATTATAAAAATTATTGCGGAAGCTTATAAAATTATTTCAACTTAGATATATCAAAATTATAGCAGCACAGATAATAGCAGAATAATAAATGCAGAAATTAAACGACACAGAATTTAACCAGCTTCGTCAAAACCCTGACTACATGCTGCTCCCAAGGTTTCTACTAGAAATTAAGTAGTCACACGCTTACACACATAAACTCGCGACACCCGCTACTGACTAACCTAACTCTATGCTCAAAACCCTGCCACAACTCAGCTACTGAGTTGCGAATTCTCAAACTACGCCACGTAGTTTGTCCCCTAGTCACACGACTAGAAATTACAACGGTTTAAAAAGGAAAAATACATTTAAAACACAATTAAAAATAAAAACCCTAATTTTAAACTATTAAGCCTTATAATTGAAACAAGGCCGACCAATCTAATTAAACAAATGCGGCCTTATTTCTTTTATCAATTCGGCCATTCCTTTTACTCTATGTTCTATATAATGGCGGATCGTTCCTTTGTTCCTTCTTCGTTCCAAATTAGGGCTTCGTGATTTTTTGAAGTTGCCGATTTCGTAGATCAATCAAGTTGATATTTGCGCGAGGATTTGTTGATCGATCGTCTCTTTGCATATGGCTGCTCCTTCTCGATCGATTTCGGTGATTTGGTATGTGATTTATTTCTTTTTGCTTTTCTATTATGCTTGCTTGAACTCGATTGTCCTTCAGCCGATGATGATTATGGGTTTATATATAGTTCGATCTCCTTATTTTTCGTTCATATATTTCATATGAATTCGTCAATTATTTTTGCTTGAATTTGTCTCGTTCACTCGATTTTGCTTGGATGTTGATGATTTTTCTGACTTTGTCAATTTCGTATAATTTGATAATGGCTTGTTCATCATGGTTTCGAATTGCTTTCGTGACTACCACGGCCTTTTTTGATTTGGTTTCTTTTTGATCTCGGTCAATTGAGTTGTGTAAGGCTGTGAGCTTGTTCAATTTTTGTCTTGGTTATTGATCCCTTCTTGACTTCGGCCTTGACTTCTGTTAGCACTAGCTTTGACTCGATTTGATAACTGTCACTGCTCTGACTTGGTACACTTGACTTTGTTAAAACCGTTAAATTCTTTGATTGTGTTTCACTTGGATTTGTGCTGAGCTTGAGTGTAGATTTAAGCTCCGTTGTTGTCTTCACTATTGACTATTGAGCTTGCACCACTCTCTGATGATGTTGTGTTCATTGTAGTTTCATTTTTTTTGTTCTTGTGCATTATCAACTACCTGGAACTTGTTGTATTCTGACTTGTATTCAGTTGAATTTAAGCTGGTCTAGTCTGGTGCAGTTTCATTATGCGTCGAGTCATTGAACTTGTATAGCTGTGCATGTCACTACTGCATTGTATTTGTATTCATGATCATGACACTGAGTTCTTTGGTCGACACTCGCAGTTCACTTGCTTATGCTGGTTCATATATTTCATTGTGTCATGTGATCTTGTAACTGTATCATTTTGCTTCGAGGTAATTTTCATTTTTTGATTTGGTAGCCTCGAGCTCTGCCTTCACTGCAACCATATGTATGCCTCCAGTCTTTGATGTTGAGACTGTGCCATTGTTTCTACACATTCAAGTTTTCCGGTCTTTTCATTTGTGTTGGGCATTGATGTGAACTGTGCTTGAATATCCAGTGTTGTTTCATTGAGTTTGGTCATTCATTGTAGCTTGTCTGCACTTATATTTGCAGTTTGCATTCACTTGTGTACATTTGTTTGAGTGCGGCTTTGTCCCATGCTTATGGTTCTATTGATAATGCTATGCACTGTATATACGTGTGCCATTTTATTTTCTTCTATGGTCTTGACCATTTTCATGAACTTGCACCTATGTTGAATCCAGCTTTTGAGCTCGGGTTTGACCTTGTGCTGATATTATGACATTATTTTTATTGCACTTGAGTTGAAACCGACATTTTGGGTTTGACCTGTGCTCACATGTCCCTGTAATTCTATCAAGTGTATATATCGGTGTGCACGGCCTTGTGGCATATACAGTGATACACTGTGTATGTCACAAGCTGTTCCAGTATGATGAATTCAAAATTAAATGATGACGAACAACCCAAATAACTGAGACAGATATTATTTTCAACATCCACATTTTATTTTATACTGCAAAAATAGTTTCTTTTCAATTTTACTGCGTCAATATTTATTTTTGTAGATTGCTCAGATGTTGGATTCAATTTGGAGTGAAGTTGAAGATAAAATACGAGTTGAGTGATTGGGCGATATGTATGGAGGTCAAATGTAAATGTGAATCGTGATGTAATCAAAATTGCACTGTAGTTGAAATTGTGTATATATAGTGAGAGCTTGAAATTTGTACTATTCAAATATTGTAATAAATATTTGTTTGAATAAAATTTTTGTTTGAATTCAAATTCTATGTTATTTATTTTTATTCAGCAAATATTTATTTAATCTTTGAAAAATAAAATAGTACATTAACAAATACATTTAAATGAATATATATGTGTGTGTGTGTGTGTGTGTGTGTGTGTGTGTGTTTATTGTCATTAAACAAAAACCTTATAATCGCATATTTGACAATCTACCCCTTTTGATGATAACAAACATATATTTAAGATTTTAAATATGTTAAATGTATTTGATCATTGATATACTCTAATTGCTCCCCCAATTTAAATTCTTCCTCTCTACATAAAACTCCCCTTCATATATGCATGCAATTAAAAATATGCAAATGAGCCAAGATGCAAATAGAAAATATTTGACATTTGCTTGATTTTATTGGACAAAATCTTAACTATTCTCTCCCCCTTTTGTTATCAGCAAAAGAGTAATAGTGTTAGAGAAAGTAGAGATAAAGTGATCGATATTAATCCAACGTTAAAAACTCAATTGAATATAAATATTAAATTTCAATAAAAAAATCAAACAAAAATCATAAATAATTTGTTAGGCGCATATTCCACATTTAGAATGATGGGAATGATGTCATCATATAAAATCATACAGTTGTGTCTATTTGTGGTATATTTATATCGGGAATTTGAATATCTACTAAACATGCATAGCCGTTAGTACTTTTAAATGAGATTAGTAGTATTTCAATTTTATTTTTAAAAACTGAATTCAAGTATCTTCTAACCATGCATAACCGTGAGGACTTTTAAATGGGATTAGAATCAACTTATTTATTTTAAAAATCAATTTTGATATGTGTTCCATACATGCATAACTGTGAGGACTTTTAAATGAGCATGGAAGCACATAACATATTCCAAGTAACTCACCCATGCATAACCGTGAGGACTTTTAAATGAGAGTGAATACTTTGGATTATTTTTTTATTTTATTTTTAAAAAAATGAAAAATTAAAAACGAATGATTCCTGTTTAAAATACCACATATTGACAAACTATGTAGAATTTTGATGAGTGATGGTCATTAGAAATATGATAGAAATAGAAATGGTCATGGAATTTTTACCAACAAAAAGTTTTATAACTCTTGTTTAAATTTCTAAAGAAATTTACTAATTATACTGTCTCGAGTCATAATATATGATAAATATCAACATTCATCACTTTTTCAATAACTATTTATCTTTTTAATAATTATTAGCGAGTTATATTAGTCAAAATAGTCTTTTAAAATCAAATTCAAAAATAATTATGGAATCAATTTTTCAAAATGACTGATCTGAAAACATGGTCGAAAATGATTTTCTCGAAGGGGTTATATGGGAAAAATTTCTGCTATTTGAAAATTATTTGAAATGAAAAATATGCAGATATTTTCACTGAAAAAAATGATACAGTTACTAATGTCTTAACAAAAATCACGTTCAACTAGTAATTTTTCTATCAACTAGATTACCAGTGTAATCTGCATCTGAATTTCTCTTTCACTCAAAATTATTATAACAACCTATATATTTGTACCATTTAAATTGACGATATTCCAACTTGTCAACTTAAATAATATAAAACACGAATCATTTTTGGAGTATATATATAAATGAGAATCATCACAGAATCACAGAAATAACATCACAGAATAGTGCAGCGGAAATACAACATAGTCATAAGAGTAGTTCATGAAGCTACCCATAAATACAACAATGTCTCAGATAAAATAAAATAGAACAACATAAATGTCCAAATAGTCTGAATAGAAAGAACAATACTGGTAAGATAAGATAATGATAGTCTTCGGTCTTCAGTTCCAAGTAGAAACAACAACAGCAATCCTAAGTCTGATCCGAGCGTATGCACAAACAAACACTCGAATCAGGACATATATTCTTATACAGATAATATGATCCAAATTCAAAATAACAATAACTCGAAGATGAATGGAATAACATCTTTAAGGATCCGTTAATCTATTTATACATAATAGTGTACGATAAATAGATAATTTCTAACAGTAAAGTAAAATATCAAAATAGTGTTAAGGCGTTACCATTGTCCCCCTTAACACATTCATATAGCATTATAGACTATACAGCACTATAAACTCCACCGTAAACTAGTGGGATATCAGGGAGTACTCCATAGGTATAATACAAAACAAAATCGTAGTGGTCACGTATATGGGAATGCAAGTATGACAAGGCACATGAGGCAATACCCAAGGTAGTGAAACTACCGTTTGCCTGATCCGGACTGGTGAGAACGCATCGCCGCAACGATCGCAACAACGCGAAACAACACTCCAAATTCAAGGGTGCGCACCAATCAATCACAAAAGTAAATGAGTAGTTTACGAAGAAGTGTGTTCGCTCGAGGTAGCTAACCCCATTTGGCCCGGCACGACTCCTGTTTTAGTCATTTCCAATTTGACACAAGTGTCAAGGCTATCCATTATCATTCACTTTCTTCAATCGTCAACGTTCGCCAATCCAACCACTTCATTCTGGATCACACTCCGCATATAGTTATTAAAGTGGTTTTCGGTTTAGACGGTGAGTATGTCCCTAACCGATTCCGGTTCCTTTAATAACCTTCGTGATTAATTTGCCGATTGGTCGTTTAATATATTTGAAAACCGAAACAATTTCAATTTCAATTAGAATTCGTAATTCAACATTTCGTTAGTCATTCTAAAATAATTTCCATAATTTACGTTTCGTAATTTCACAATTTCATTCAAATTTCTATAATTCAATTTCAAAGTTCATTTTAAACAATTCAAATATTCCTTTAATTTTGTATATAAGTTTATTTCATAATCATTTAAACTTAATTTAACGCTCAAATCGATTTAAACTCATTTATCGATTTCATTCGACATTCATTAATTTAATTAACACTAAAACAATTTCCGTTAAATTTCTAATTCATTAAATTTACTTCTTAAGTTCAACTCCATTATCAAAGCTCATAAATTTAATTTAAATTAAATTTGTCAAATCCAATTCTTTAAATTTCAAGTTTTTCATTTGTTCGATAAACACACTCTATTTCTTATTAAAGAAATTAAATTCATTCATTTATTACCTTCGTTACAAATTTCAAAATTCAATTAAAGAAATTAGTTTCACTTATTCAAAATTCAATTTCTCTTATTAAGAAAATCCAATTCAATTTAAATTATTCATTAAATAATTCAATCTATTCAAATTATCAATAATTCCAAATCTTAATATTAATCATTTCAAACTTATTGTTAACAATTCCAAAACTTAATTATCAAAAATTTCAAAACTTAATTATTAACAATTTCAAACTTCGTTATTTATAATTCCAAATTTAATTATTAATAAATTCCAAGACTTGATTATTAATAATTCCAATTTAATTATTACTAATTTCAAACTTAATTATTAATAATTTCAAATTTAATTATCAATTAATTCTAATTTAATTATTACATAATTACATTTTAATCAATATTCTTTTGTCAATTACGATATTCATATTTGTTTCAAACTTAAATATTCACATTTACAATTTATTCGAATTTAAATTCTAATTTTTATTCAAAACCTTGTTATTAGTCAAATAAAACTTTATTTTATTTTAAATCAAAACATTAACCAATCGATTTTGATTTAATTTTCTATCCTAAGTCAAAGTTATATTGGGTATTTATCATTTCAACCCGATTCCATTTCAATTCAAAATCAAAACATACAAAGGGAACTTGCAATGTGATAGCTGGGATGGTGTCAAAGTAAATAAACAAGCAATAGCATCCATTCACAACAATTCAACAATTTATTTACATAATCCCGAAATAATCATACTAATTTACATTTGTTATTTATGTAAATTAGTATAATTATTCCTAGAATCTACACTATCATTTCATGTAGATTAAAGATTATATTTCGGTTTTCACTTGTCGTTCAATTAAATTTCAAATTTACACTACAACAATTGATCCAATATACGTTCAATGGTTCAACGTGAAATTTATCAAATTATACGTGTCAATTAATCTTAACAATTAAAAGGTCATATTCAACTAGTCCATATTCAACATATAAGGGGTCAAGTTAATCAACATTCAACATAAATAGTTCACTTAATATTGTTAAATATCCTATATCACTTTTAACTTGCATACTTTATCACTTAACAATAGAAATCAACATTCAATTTAATTATCACATAGCAATCAGTTATCAACCAAACTAGCATAAGAATATATGTCGTGAAAATTTATTTCACCTTTCGTGGATAAAGAAGTGGACCCAAAGAAAGAATAAGCACGACTAGTAGTCGGTACACGCGAATAACGAACACTGTTATATCGACAAAAGAAAACGATATTAATACAATGAACGTTTGTATAAAATTTATAAATTTATATAAATTCGTTTACCGATGACGGAGAAAAAGAAAAGCTGAAGATCGATACTGCTGCGAAAGAACTCAGTCGGTTGCTTCTGCACACAACAAGCAAAGAAAAGTCGGTTACAAATTTGGCAACCAAAATAGATATTGGCGTAAATACTCTACTGCAATATCCAACGCGATTTACAAATCTCAGTTTCGTTTTTTTTTATATATATATAACATGGCCGAGACTAAAAATGCATCCAACCCCTTACTTACTCACGCACGCATGTATAGTGTTGTACGCGTTCCATCTACCCTACTTCTCCTACAACCGGCTGCCCAAACACGCAAACTTCTTTTGTCCACTTTCTTCAAAAAAATTGTTATTTTTTATTATACACAACACACACATGCACTTCCTAACCCGACATGCAACATACAAAAAGAACACAATGCACGCATGCATCACTAAACATACAGAAACCTTCCACCTTTTCAACTCACGCATGTAGTAAACACCCATGCGCAAAACATATTTTCCCATTTTACTTGCTGCAAACTTTCAACTCACACACATATTTTTTTTCTTTTTTTTTCGACCTGCACTCCTTTTTTTCATTTTTTTTTAAAAAACTCACGCACGAACCACATGAAACACATGAAAACTCCCCCCTCCCCCCCCCCATACGCATGTTGCACTTCCATAATGTTGCAACTCAACTCAACCATATTTTTATTTTTTTATACAACACATTCCCTTCATTCACGCACACTTCACTTTTACATATCTTACTCACGCATAAAACATGCAGGAAAACTTTCCATGCATAAATTACTTCATGAAATTACTAAATATGCAGCCAAACTGGTCACGCACACCCTAAACACGTGCATTATCCATGCGCACACCACATTCACTCACACAACACCATACACACACACTCACAACACATGCACACATACCCTAAAGGCGTGCACACACCCGAGAGGACAGGGAGGTAGTGGCTAAGACGTGGAGAAGAAATGGAAAATTGTGGTGTGCGCGTGGATCTGGGTAAGTGATATAGGCCGATGGTAGGGGAGAGGGGAGAGGGACGATTGCAGGTGGCGTGGGTTGTTTCGGCCCTCATTTATTTTCTTTTTCTTTTTTCAAAAGGAAATGAGAAGAAGGAGAAGGTGCAAAGTGTTACCTGAAGCTTGAAGCGTTGCATAGTGAAAATGAGAATGAATGAAACAGTGTTTTCTTTTAACTTTAAAATTTAGTCACAGTAATTAATTTTTCTTTTTCCCAAGTGTCACGTATATTCCCCAAGAAACTCCTTAGCTTCCAGCTCCTAACTAACGCATTTATTTAGCTGATTTATTTTTTCAAATTTCTAGTGGACATGGCTAAAATTTGGGTTGATATTTGTTTAACCGGTCCGTCCGGCACCGTTAGATCAACGCGCCGGATTATGCTGGACTCCGATTCGCGCAAATAAATATACCGTTATGATCAGTGCGACGATGCGCTTCCAACGGTACACAGATTATTACGATACGATGGTTTTATAAAATTCGCATTTACGCCGCTAAAATTGTACGTTTTGCAAAACAATTTAAACGGGACAGGCGATGATAGTTTTTGACGAAACGAATTACATAACCTTGATCAGAATAATTTTTACAACATAACTGTGTAAAAATATTTGGGTTTGGAAGATAAATTTTACAGAGCTTTATATGGACTGATATACAGTAAAACGTGAATGAAGTTTACTGTAATAATTTGCGACGAAACTTTTTCTATGTCCATATCTAACTAGACGTATGCCATAAATAATGTTTGGACGTAAATTGAGATCGTTTATTAATTTCAAAACATTTATACTAAAACGATGGATTTAAAATTTAAATTGGGTCGGAAATTCAGGGTCGTTATAATTATCATTAATTGAATTTGATAGACAGGACCATGAAGTGTGAAACAAAATATCTCAAAATCAATTTTAACAGCTTCTTAAATGACATTCTCTTGAATTTAAATTGAAGCCGTGTAAATAATCAAAAACCGTGAATGTAGAGTTAGCCGTAAAATAATCAAATGTATATCATCCAATAAGACACTATTATTAATCCAAACTAATATATATATGAAGTAATTCAAGACCCTTCAGATTTTTATAGTGTTCTTGGCATAAGATTATAATTGGCCAACAATTTTGAATAAGTCAGTATCAAAACCATCATTATTTCATCATCACATTATTGGCTGATTTAACTCAGATTAGGGTGTAGATTATCACATTTAATATGTCATTCAAATTAATATACCATTACCTGTTTTACCTTTACGATATTTTTTGTTGTTATCCATTGTGATTCTGTCACATTTATACTAGGCTAAGGAACTTTGCATTGTCGCCCGTTGTGTTTCTGGAACAGCCAAAATCCAAATAACACTATTGTTGTTCCTTAGCCTGCCACCACACCTACACGACGAAAGATTTTTGTGACCTATTTGTTTTTATAGGTCCATGATTGTTAGTGGCAGAATATTTCGAAAAATAATTTTGTGAAGACCCATAACTATTTATATATGTTTCTTTTGGCACCCAGATTTGTTTAACTTTGAGAGATTTTATATTTGTGCCTTTTGGAACCCAAATTGGTATAGTTTTCACGTGTTTGGGTCTATACCAACAAGTATTGTGATTGTGTACACATTTTCTACAAATTGTGCACATAGAATTAACTTGATTAATTTTGCTTTTAACAATTTCAGATTGATTATATCCAAGTCCTTGTCTAACTGTATTAACAGTTTGCTTTCCTAACAGCATATTCAACGATTTTTCACTTTTTGAAAATTTATCTAAAGTCGTTGACAATTGTTGGACTTATGTTTTGAGAGATTCATTTTCGTTTAACAATTGTGTGCACTTTTTAATAGAATTTTGTCCCCTAGTATTTTCATTCTCTTTCAAAATCAGAATTTCATTTTCAAGTGATTTTATATTTATTTATGATTTTTTTACTTCTTCTTCGAATGTTGGACACTTATCACACCTAGGGATCCTACTTTGATAGGTTTTAACTAATTGGTCAAGTTGTTCATTTAATTCTATCAAAGTATCTTTTTGTGATTCAAGTTTGGCATACTTCTTCCAAAGTCGTTCAAAACAGCCATTTACTTCGTAGAAATATATAATTAATTCTGAGTGAGTGAGTTTTGATGCCTTGCTTGGCTCGTTATCGTCGCTATCAGTTATATTGCCTTGAAGTAACATATTTGCTTTCTCACTCTCACTGCTAGTACTTTG
Source organism: Allium cepa (assembly GCA_030765085.1). Lineage (NCBI taxonomy): Eukaryota > Viridiplantae > Streptophyta > Magnoliopsida > Asparagales > Amaryllidaceae > Allium > Allium cepa. The sequence goes on along the minus strand of CM060930.1, from coordinate 212,758,291 downwards.
ATTATCTTCATCACTTGTATTCCACGTGGCTGCAAAACTTCTCCTTTTTGATTTCTTTTCAAAGTCTTGTCGGTTTTGAGGACAATTGGGTTTAATGTGTCCGGGTTGGTTGCACTTGTGACAAATGATCTCCTGTTCTTCTGAGTAGTCTAGTGCTTTGGCTATTCTGCTTTTCAATTTCTGATTTCGAGCTGGATTTCGGTATCTGTGATTCCACTTTTTGAATTTCTTCATTAGTAGTGCCAGCTCTGCTGCTCCATCATCATCGTTATCATCATCACTTTCGGTTGTTCCTTTGAGAGCTATTGATTTCTTTCGAGTATCTCCTCCTTCACGCTCTTCCTTGAATTTCATTTATAGCTCACAAGTGGTGAGATTTCCGATGAGTTCTTCAACATTCATCTGTTTTATATCTTTTGATTCTTGAATGGCAGTCACTTTTGCTTCAAATCTGCATGGAAGGACTCTGAGGATTTTTCGGACTATTTCCAATTCCGTGTATGATTTTCTGAGAGCTTTTGATTTGTATATGATACTGGAAAGTCGTCCATACATCTCTTTGACATTTTATCCTTTCTCCATTGTGAAGTTCTCGTATTCGCTGTTTAGCATGGCAAAGCGAGCTTCTTTGACTTGAGATGTCCCTTCGTGAGTCACTTCTAGTGTGTGCCATATTTCCTACGCAGTTAGACAATGTGAGACAAGATTAAATTCAAATTGATCCAATGAACAGATAATAGAATTCATAGCTTTAGCATTAGCATTTTGTAATTTATTTTCTAGTTCTGTCTATTGATCCTTTGGTTTCCCTATTTCCTGATTATCTACAAATATAGTTGGTGCTCTATAACCCGTCTCAACAATATTCCAAGCGTCAATGGTTTTAAGAAAAAAATTCATCATATTTTTCCAGTAAGCATATTCACCATTGAACATTGGCGGTCTAACTATGGATTGACCCTCAGCAAAAGCATTATTAAAAAAAGCCAACTTAAAAATCCAATTTTTTTAAAAAAATTGATTTTTGAAAAAAAGCCGAATTTTTTAAAAACAAAAGTTGACTTCTATTCCTAGCTCTGATACCACTTGTAGGATCGATTTCACCCTAGAGGGGGGTGAATAGGGTGATACTGATAATTATAAAAATTATTGCAGAAGCTTATAAAATTATTTCAACTCGGATATATCAAAATTATAGCAGAACAGATAATAGCAGAATAATAAATGCAGAAATAAAATGACACAAAATTTACCCAGCTTCGGCAAAACACTGCCTATGTGCTGCCCCCAAGGTTTCTACAAGAAATTAAGTAGTCACACGCTTACACACGTAAACTCACGACACCCGCTACTGACTAACCTAACTCTACGCTCAAAACCCTGCCACAACTCAGCCACTAAGTTGCAAATTCTCAAATACGCCACGTAGTTTGTCCCCTAGTCACACGACTAGAAATTACAATGGTTTAAAAAGGAAAAATACAATTTAAAACACAATTTAAAAATAAAAACCTAAATTTTTAACTATTAAGCCTTATAATTGAAACAAGGCCGACCCAATCTAATTAAACAAACGCGGCATCATTTCTTTTATCAATTCGGTCGTCCCTTTTACTCTTTGTTCTGTATAATGGTGGCTCGTTCCTTTGTTCCTTCTTCATTCCAAATTAGGGCTTCCTGATTTTTTGAAGTTGCCGATTTTGTAGATCAATCAAGTTGATATTTGCATGACGATTTGTTGATCGATCGTCTCTTTGCACAGGGCTGCTCCTTCTCAATCGAGTTCGGTGATTTGGTATGTGATTTATTCCTTTTTGCTTTTCTATTATGCTTGCTTGAACTCGATTTTCCTTCAGCCGATGATGATTATGGGTTTATATATAGTTCGATCTCCTTATTTTTCGTTCGTATACTTCATATGAATTCGTCAATTATTTTTGCTTGAATTCGTCTCAGCCACTCGATGTTGCTTGGATGTTGATGATTTCTCTGACTTTGTCAATTTCGTATAATTTGATAATGGCTTGTTCATCACGGTTTTGAATTGCTTTCGTGACTACCACGGCCTTTTTTGATTTGGTTTCTTTTTTCTCTCGGTCAATTGATTTGTGTAAGGCTGTGAGCTTGTTCCATTTTTATCTTGGTTATTGATCCCTTCTTGACTTCGGCCTTGACTTCTGATAGCACTAGCTTTGACTCAATTTGATAATTGTCACTGCTCTGACTTGGTACACTTGACTTTGTTAAAACCGTTAAATTCTTTGATTGTGTTTCACTCGGATTTGTACTGAGCTTGTGTGTAGATTTAAGCTCCGTTGTTGTCTTCACTATTGACTATTGAGCTTGCACCAGTCTCTGATGATGTTTTGTTCATTGTAGTTTCGTTTTTTTGTTCTTGTGCATTATCAACTACTTGGAGCTTGTTGTATTCTGACTTGTATTCAGTTGAATTTAAGCTGGTCTGGTCTAGTGCAGTTTCATTATGCGTCGAGTCATTGAACTTGTATAGCTGTGCATGTCACTGCTGCATTGTATTTGTATTCATTGTGATGGCACTGGGTTGTTTAGTCGACACTCGCAGTTCACTTGCTTATGCTGATTCATATATTTCATTGTGTCATGTCATCTTGTAACTGTGTCATTTTGCTTTGAGGTAATTTTCATTTTTTAACTTGGTAGCCTCATGCTCTACCTTCACTGCAACCATATGTATGCCTCCGGTCTTTGATGTTGAGACCGTGCCATTGTTTCTGTACATTCATGTTGTCCAGTTTTTCATTTGTGTTGGGCGTTGATGTGAACTGTGCTTGAATCTGCAGTATTGTTTCATTGAGTTTGGTCATTCATTGTAGCTTGTCTGCACTTATATTTGCAGTTTGCATTCACTTGTGTACATTTGTTTGAGTGCGGCTTTGTCCCATGCTTATGGTTCTATTTGATGCTTTGCACTATATATACATGTGCCATTTTATTTTCTTCCCTGGTCTTGACCATTTTCATGAACATGCACCAGTGTTGAATCCAGCTTTGGAGCTCGGGTTTGACCTTGTGCTGATATTGTGACATTATTTTTATTGCACTTGAGTTGAACCTGACGTTTTGGGTTTGACCTGTGTTCACCTGTCCCTGTAATTCTATCAAGTGTACATATCGGTGTGCACGGTCTTGTGGCATATACAGTGATACACTGTGTATGTCACAAGCTGTTCGTGTTTGCTGAATTCAAAATTAAATGATGACGAACAACCAAAATAACTGAGGCAAATATTATTTCCAACATCCACATTTTATTTTATACTGCAAAACTATTTCCTTTTCAATTTTACTGCGTCAATATTTATTTTTGCAGATTGCTCAGATGCTGGATTCAATTTGGAGTGAAGTTGAAGATAAAATACGAGTTGAGTGAATGAGTGATATGTAGTGAGGTCAAATGTAAATGTGAACCGTGATGTAATCAAAATTGTACTGTAATTGAAATTGTATATATATAGTGAGAGCTTGAAATTTGTACTATTCAAAGATTGTAATAAATATTTGGCTGAATAAAATTTCTGTTTGAATTCAAATTCCGTGTTATTTATTTTTATTCAGCAAATATTTATTTAATCTATAAAAAATAAAATAGTACATTAACAAATACATTTAAATGAATATATATATATATATGTATGTATCTATGTATGTATGTATGTATATGTTTATTTTCATCAAACAAAAATCATATAATCGCATATTCAACAGTAAAAGCATGTAAAACCCACGTATATGTCCAAACGATCTTCGTATGTACCTATCTCAACTCAATTTTACAATATTAGTTAATATACAACGATAAGAGCAAACATATAAGGTTATTTCTATTTGACCCAGAAATCAATATAGAAGCATGTATAAGACTAATATAACCATATAACATGGATTTTGAATTCAAACAAAAAATACAAGCACAAATATGCAACATGCAATAATAATATGCATTCAAAACAGTAATAACAATGGTTTGAAACAAAAGAAACCATCCAGCCATCAATATCCATCCAATTAATCTAATTAATTCATAATCATGTGAATTTACATTATCAAATGTCACTTTTAATTTATACCCTTCATTTCGTATTAATATTCATTTCATTAACATTTTGATTAACTCATTTCAATTTATTTACATTCAACCAACTTTTATTCAATTAGATTCACGTTCAATTGATTTTTTGCATTCAATTTATTTACTCTCAATTGATTAGCATGCACTTATCAACATTGATGAATTTACATTCTGTTAATTTACACTCGTTTATAGTTACAGTTGTCTTTTTCCATTATTTCATTTCAATAATTCATATAATTAATTTCATTTAAGTAATTTAATTCCATACCACATTCCATATATTTTAAATTGATTCACATTCATTTATTAATATTCATTTCATTAATCATACAATGGATTTATATTCAGTTCGTTCGCTTTTAATTGATTTACATTCAGCTAATTTGGTTTCATTTTATTCTTATTCAATCAACCAATATTCATTTCATTCACATTTGATTGATTATACTTAAATAAATTTACATACAATCGATTTGTTCAATTATTTACATTCGTTTCATCCACATTTAATTGGTTTACATTCCATTAATTTCTTTCGGTTTATTAACATTCGTTACAAATTCAATATATTCAATTTTATTTAATTAAATTTGTGAAATTCCAATTTTTTTACTTTTTTTTTGGCAAAGCCAGCGGGGTTAACTAGGCCCCTACCATTTTTATTGCAAAACAATAAAAAAGAGTACAACATGAAGAAAAGGTAAAAATCAAAAAAAAAACTACAAGCACAACAGACTCATCCCCAAGTATCAACCAAAGATTGTGGGAAACCAGAAGCACAGTATTTCAGCTGAGTATGAGTTCGAGACTTGACTTCATTCCAGATCAAAACATCAGTTCTTCTAACATTATCAAAAACCATAGCATTCCTCTCTGCCCATATCACAGACATACTAATTTTCAATACAACAGCTAAAACTCTTCCTTGTTCCATTCTCCACCTAGTTGCTTTATAGATTATATGCCAGAGAGGACATGTTGCAGAACCAGTTAACTGATAACCTGTTATACAACTAATCCTGTCTAAAATGAAGTGCAAAGCAAGACAATCAAAAAATAGATGCTCGGTAGATTCATCATGGTGTTGACAGAACAAGCACGGCTTGGAACATGCCATACCATAACTGTTGATTATTCTTCTAGTAAGTAATGCCTGATTAATGACTTTCCACATCATTAAGTTTTCTTTTGGAGTTGAATCAAAATTCCAAATCACTTTGTACCATTCAACAGCTGGAAGAGGAACACTGGCAGTAACATAATTGTAAACTGTTTTAACAGTGTGAGTTTTCTTATCCCAAGTAACACAGGCATCCTGGTGCACACTGAAGTTATGTTGTTGAATATCACCCCACAACCGCGTGATCACTTGGTTACTATTGGATGGTAACAAGATTTTACCATTATGCAAAAAATCATTCGCTAAAGCATCTTGGTGTATACCAGACTGTAATATCTGAGCATGATCACAAACATTGAAAAGGATATGACCAATACTAACCCATGGATCATGCCAAAAGCTAATAGCTTTTGTAGAATTTATAGGATATTGTATCATTGGGAGGAAAACATGTCTGAGTTTCAACATTCATCTCCAAATCCAGCTGCAGTTCTGTGGGGTTTCCATTGTCCAAAAGTGCTTGTTCTTTAACTGTGTTTCCATGTCCAGCTAACCCATAAACTATTCTTATTATTAATGAGGACATCAAATTATTAACTAATGGCAGAAGTATTCCATTTCCTAACATCAATAACTCCCAGTCCCCCTAATATCATAGGTGTCTCAATTTTTGTAAAAGAACATGGCATAATCTTTCTATTGTGAATACTTCTAGTCCAAAAAAATCTAATCATGGCAGACCTAATTAGTTGCAATAGTTTAACAGGAAGGATTAGGGTTCTAGCCCAGTAGACCAAGGAGGAAAAAACAACAGATTTAATAATAACTAGCCTACCACTCTAAGTCAAGCTTCTATTGTCCCAACTTAATCAAGACACAGGTGATTTTATTGAAAAGGGGTAAGCAATCGGCCTTAGTTATTCTTTTAGATAGTAATGGTAGACCAAGATACCTCATATCATTATTCATGCTAGAGAAACCAGTATGGTGATGAAGGGCAGCAGCCTACAATTGACTAACACCAGAGACCAGTAGAGAAGACTTGCCTTGATTTATGGAGAGTCCTGTCATTCTGTGGAAAACATGCAAAACTTCCAAAACACCATTCAAAGAAGGTAACTCTGGTTTGGTAAACAACATAACATCATCTGCAAACATTATAGAGGTGATTTGTAGCTCAGAGCACTTTGGATGATACTTAATGATTTTATGGTTGAACCTATCTCTGAGAATAACTGTTAACACTTCCATGACGATCAAGAATATGTAAGATGATATAGGGTCGCCTTGTCGTATTCCTTTACTACCTCTAAAGCTACCAATAGGTCTGCCATTTAAAACAACGGAGTATGAAGGTGTGTATATACAAACATATATCCAAGACACAAATGCTTTAGGGAAACCCATCACTGCCAATATCCTAACAATAGAATCCCAAAGGATAGAATCATATGCCTTGGATATATCTAACTTAAGAGTAGCTGCAGGAGTCACATTATTTCTGCCATAACCCTTGAGTAATTCCTGAGCAAGGGGTAAACATATATTTTACTTTTTGTTTAACCTATTTCATATAAATTCATTGGTGAATCATTTGTAAAATCATTCCACTTAACCTTACTGAAGTTGAATTTTTTTATTTTCACTTAGTATATTCTTTTTTTAATTATATTAATGTCATCATAAATTAGCTAAGTTTATTATAAATATTTTATGCAATACAACTCACTTTTTTTATTATTACTTCATATCTTAAGTTATTATTAATTTATGGATTCACATCATTTATTCAAATTCATATTATTAATTTACTAAAGTAAATTTTATTTTGTAAATCAATTCATATTAATACTTTCTTTCTTTTCACAATCAATTCATTTAACATCTCTTAAGTTAACTTCAGTTTATAATTTATTCTAATAACTTATTCTATATTATATTAGTTAACATTCAAATTTTATTTAAACTACTCCACTTGCAATTTATTTATTTATATCCAACTTTAAATCAAATCCAATTACTCATACTAATTTTTACTTACATTCATATATTTTTATTTTTTATTCAATTTCTTACACACTTAATTTACATTTCATTTAAAAATCCAAGTCCGTATTCATTTTTAATTCATTTCATAGCTTAAATGAAATTGGTCCACTTTACTCATTTATCTAGTTCGATTCAAATCTAATTCAACTCATCTAATATTAAATTAAACTTCCTTCCATTTTAATCATTACTCATTATTATGTCTTATTCAAGTTAAATTTCTAATCATTCATATTCAACAAATTTAAATTTTTTTTAGCTTATTAATTCTCAAATCTATAAGTTATACAATTTATTTACTAAAATTTCATTTCATTTAAGCTTCTTAGTTAGACTTCATTCTATTTACTTAATTTCACTAACTCCATTTAATTTAACAATGCTAAGCCAATTACTTTATTTGTATCTCAAAATTTTCCTTTGTTTTCTTAACCAAAATTTAACCATTTTAAATTTGGTTTATTTTCCTATTCAAATTTATAAGTTACAACTTATTTTTTTTCTATACTATTTTAAATTTACAAGTTATAACTTATTTCTTTTGTATACTATTTTAAATTTGTAAGTTATAAACTTACTCCTTAAACACTATTTTCAATTATAAGTTCAAAACTATCTTCACATATTTATTAAATCGTACTTTGAACATTTTTCACAATCAAAACTTGTTTTAATCGATAGACAAATTTGTTTTGGTAACATTTCACTCAGAAACTCAAAAATAAATTACTAGCGATGCTACAGTCCTTCCCAAAAATATTTCCCAACGACCAAGTGAGTTTAATGCTTTATTTCTTTCAAAAATATTTTCTAGTCCAAAATCTTTCAAATAATATTAATATTAATTTCAAAGTCTTCGAAAACAATTTTAAAAACAAAAGGATTTTAAATTCTAAATTTTCAATTTTTAAAATCATTTCTATTTATAAGCTATATTATAAACATAATTATACAAATTTCTCATCTTATTATCAAAATATTTCATTCATTTTCAACTTGGTGATTTTAACTAATTCTTATTGAAATAATATTTCAATTCAATTCAATTATCAAATGCTTCAAAAAATAAAATTCATTAAACATTTGTTTTATTTTTAATTCAACCAATAATTGATGATAATTAAATATTGTCATCACCAAACAACAATTTCATTAATAATCGCTTTATATATATAATATAATTTAGGTAAAATTATTTCTTTTACCCAATTTTTTAAACAATATTATGTCAACTTGCCTCATATAAATGTTTAGAAACAACGTCCCGTACATCGACTAGAATTCATAAACAACTCAACTGATAAGTAAACATAATGTAAAACATTTTATAACACTAACGAATATGCTCTCTCATATACACACACTCAAACAACTTATTCTAGGGTATTGCTACCTTATCTCTAATAAGTCAAACCCCACAAAGCCAAGGCTATGGTTGAACCAAAGCCCCGATACCAACTGTGACGACCCACATTTCGAAAGGTTTAAATCGACAATAATCCACACATGTCCAACTTAAACAATCCGAAACGTAGATAATCAATGGGGTTAATTAAGAAAAATAAGAAAAGAAGAAGAAAACAAACACAGAATCTCAAAGCGGAACGATAAAATATAATAATCAAATAAACATTTCATGAAGTTATTCGCTATACATTTGATTATAATATATACAACATTTATCAAAGTTATATATATATATATATATCATGGATAAATAATAAATACAGTAGAATAACAAGATGTAGGGAATAATAACAATAGTAATATACCAAATCTTTGTCTTCGTCCTCTAGAGAATAATGTTTGATATGCCGAAAAACTCAAGACTAAACCGAGCGTAATGAAAAGACAAAATTTTGAGTCAGGACTAAAATACTCTTATGTAAGTCAAATCAATATCATGAAATATGAGTGCAATAACTTAAGAGATGTTACGAGTTTTTCCATCTCCTAAGGATCCGTAAAACTATCTATGTATAATAGTGTATGCTATAATAGATAATGTCTATCAGTAAAATAAATATCAAAATAGCATTAAGGCTTTACATTATCCCCCTTAACACATTTTTATAGCATGTATTTTATGTAGGTCCTATAACACAACTAGTAACGTCGATAGCCAGTGAGTCCCCTATAGGTACAGTACTAAACCAAAATCGTAATGGGCTCGTATAAGGATAAAATAAAACAAGGCACGTGAGGTAATTCCCAAGGTAGGATTCTACCAGTCTACCCTTCTGGCTGGTCGTAACCCATTCGTGGCCGACCGCGACAATCAATCCAACCGACAAATGGTCCACTCATCAAATACTAGATCACAATAGTGATACGAGGGATCAACGTCGCTAGAGGTTGCTAACCTCAATGGTCGGACATAAGCTCATGTTTTAGTCATTTTAATTATGACATGAGTATCAAGGTCATCTATCATCGTTCTTTTACTTCATTCTAGCAAACGTCGCCAATTCAACCTGTGACGACCTGCCTTTCATCCCACAGAAAGGCGCATCATCAATAAGAAAGAAAGGGATGGAAAAGAGAAAAGATAGGAAAGAAAGAACTAAACAATATCAGAATCCCACAGTGGAACGAACAAAATATATCACATCGCATAGTTATTACAAAATATACATCATCTATCAGAGTCATACGGCTTAATACATAACACATTAGAAAGTTGTAACGCCCCGCCTCTATACCCACGCTAGCCAAGAGTATTAATAGATAATACCGTCAACTAGCACGGAGAATAAGGCTATTGAGGAGCGACCATCTATAATTTTTCCTTAACTATCTATTGAATGCATCGACAATTACCATCAAGTGAATCGACATATCCAATAAATACTTAATTTAAAACCATAGGTGGCCGGAGGATCTATCAGAACAGAATATAACAACTCAAATGTAATATACATCACAAAACAGTAGATCACCATATACACATATACTGATACATAACAGAGTATACAAACTAATACAAGTCAAGTGGTAAAGCAAACCACCATATACAAACGAGTCAAATAATACATATCAGAGTTACAACCCAAAAAGGACTACACAAGAAGTTATGGCAAAAGAAAACTAGCGGAATAGTCCATGCGGAAGCAAAAGAGGCTAAGTCCAAAAGCACCAAACCTGAAACATCTAGGTCTGAACAGAGTATAAAATACATGGATCAGTCTGGCTAAACAAATCAGTTAGATAAACTGAACAACAATAAACCTGCAAGGTTACAAAGTATAACAAATATCTCTAAAGGAGATAACACAATCATCAACAAAAGATGAATCATAACAAAACAAGCCTCGTATCATCGGCAACTCAGGGAAACAAAGGATATGAATATCCCAAAACAAGCCACAAAGGCAAATAACAAATACCAATGAAGGTAACACAAGTTCCACAAGGTAATCGCTACATATCGTGCGGTTCAAAAAGACCTACACCGAGGGGCGATACCTAGGGAATATACATATCAATGAAACATAAGATTGCTCGAGCTCAGTACTGTATAAACAAGGATCCATGAGCTCGAAGTCTCCAAACCCAATATTACTCGAGCGATGATGAATGACCAACTCCGAAAGCGATACAATAGGGCAACAAACCCGAAGGCCACAAACCCAAGTATCTCTCGAGCGGTGACGATGGACCAACTCCAAAAGCAATACTAAAGGCAACAAACCAGAAGGAGACAGTCCGAAGACACTATCCCAAAGGCAACATGTGTCACAAACTCCCAGAAAGGAATCCGAAAGTGGTAACGTGAGTCCCATAACCACCCGTTCGCACTAAACGGTTTACTATCCGTTAGTTAATTTCACACTCAAAGCAGTACAAAGTTCACCTCATCTCATCGGTAAACCAGACCAAAAAGGTCAAAACAATCAATCGAATAGGTCGGGGATTAATCGGAAAGATAAACGCATGGATTCATGGTCCGTGTTTTACCTAACCATTTAATCTCCTTTCCACTCCGCTCGAAGTGCGAAATTGTGTGTGTGCGTTTTAATAGAATTTATAAATTGGAGAAGGAAACTTTTAATATGATTTGAAGGGATATTTATGAAAACCCGTGAATGAAGTCAAAAAGGAAACATTAAGGTCAAATATGCATAAACAACTAATTGGAATCAATAAGAGTCGATTAAATTTGGAAAACCAAGCGAACAAGGCAATTTGACAATAGAAAGCATATTCAGACGTCTGAAAGAAGGGATTCAGACGTCTGAATCTGAAATTTAATTTGTTTTCCAGAACAGAATTTAGACGTCTGAACCCAAACTTTCAGACATCTGAAATAGGCATTATTTTGCCTATTTCCTTTTTGGTTGAACTTTAGCACTTTCTGACGTCTGAAATATAAATTCAGACGTCTGAATCTGGGAATAAAAATCTTTTCCGGAACAATATTCAGACGTCTGAAATAGGCTTTCAGACGTCTGAAACCTGATGGTCAGGCATTTCCTGAACCTAGACCATTTATGGCCAAACAAATCGAAAGCAATCGGATGAGCGTTGATTATGGGCTTATGTCAAATGACTACCCAACCTCAACGACACACCCAAACACTCCAAACAACATAAATATCAACCATATAAGGATTTTCATAGATTTGGCTTCAAAAATCATAATTTGGCAATTTCACCGAATCAACCCAAATCAAAAGCAATTGCACATGAATAATTGTTAGGAATTCATACCTAACAACCAAAGGTACTTATAGTTATAGATGTGAGATAAAAATCTCACCTTTAACCCAAAAGCAAAGAAGAAGGAGCTCAATTTGCGAGGAGAAGACCAACCAATCTCCACTTCAACTCAACAAGCTTCAATCTAAGATCAAAACAAGTATTTCCTAAGTTTTGGTTTAGGAATTTCTGAGATTGAAGAGAAAGAGATAGAGAAGATGAAGAGGAGGCTTACCAATGGCTTCTCTTTGATTTTGGAGCAAGAATTCAAGTTGCAAGTTGAAACTAGGGCTTGTAATTTTTATTTCCTCTTCCTCTCCACCATTATCAGTTTTCTTAAGTTAAAGGAATGAAATGAGGGTGAATGGATGAAGAGTTAATGAGCTAGAAAGGTTAAGACGAGATAGGGGCTGAACCCAAACTCAAGCCCAATAGAAAAAAGTAACAAAATTCAACTTACTCCAAACATATCAAAGCTTATACTCAAAAAGATCGCAAACGGCGTTTTGAACTCAATGGAAGTGGTCTTGAGACCCAATTCGACCGTTTGCAGAAAGTAACTTTTCGGACTATAATCCGACAAACGACGTTATATTTAAATAAAATATTTAAATATAAACCCGATAAATATGCGGGTTGTTACAGACTCCCCTCCTTAAAGAAATTGCGTCCTCGCAATTCTTAAGAAGAAAATAAAGAGTAACAACCCAAAAACGTATTAACACATAAGAATAACAGAATAAGAAGTTCTCCATAAAATGCACGAAAGGATAAGCCCTAACTTATTTGCTCAGAGAATTCTAAGGATTCCTAAGCTCAAAATAATTCGGAACACCGACGTGGTGCAACAATACATCAAATGAACCAAAGCTCAACAAAATGAAGTACAACAAAACATCCGATGAACTTGGTAAAAAAGATCATTCCATTCGGACATCAACAAAGAAACAATCACCTGTTGCTTACAACTAAATGCATTGGCAACACGATCCCCTTTTCGGGAATAGAAAGAATGGGAGTATCGGAAAAGAGTTCTTTTAAATAATCAACTTTCTCGAAAGCTAAAACTTTCAAAACCACAATTATCTTCACGTAATTATTTTTCTACAAAAATTTTCTTATTTAAAATCTATTCATTGTGTCTGATTGTCTCATCAAAGCGTTTAGGAGATTCCTATCGATAACGTTGATCAAGCGCATCGACCAGAATACTTAAAGCACTTAATGGGCAATACAATCACAAAACAACCTTCTATATGATAAACATATTTCTAAAAACTTTAAAAATTCTCTTTGTTTGTTTTAAGAACAAAAATACCATTTATACTTATAAATAAATCTTATGAAAAAGATATGCAAAAATTTTAAATTTCTAATTTCCATCCAAAACCAATAAATACAAAAATGGAATCATCGAGATATTCACAAAATACTCGATTCCTAAAATGGATGAAATGAGCTAAACAAACTAAATGACAGAATAAATCATTCCTAAGAATCACAACGAGTGCGGAATCCGGTAAGTGGAGTGCTAACTTCCGCAACTCATAGCCAAATCAAAACCGATGGCAAGGTCGAGCTGAAAAGACCTTAATACCACTCAAAGGATTGCTTAGGTGATAATCCTAAGACAAGATCCAAAATACCAGAAAATTCTCAAACTATAAGAATGAGAGAAACAACACTTTCCTCGTCATGAGGGATTAAAGAAATAAAATGATGCCATCAAATTGGAAAGAGAATCACAAAGAAAAGTAGAAACCTACCAAAATAGATGGAGACATACCTTATCCCCGAGAAGGGCCTCTAGAAGCATCTGTTACATTTAGCTTGCTGGATTGAGAATTATTCGGAGCAATAGGACAAGTGGAAAGACGATGGCCTTTCTTCTTGCAATAGCGGCAGAAGAGAGGCTTAGGACAAGCTCGAATCATATGATTAGGAGAACCACAATTGAAACACTTCCGAATGGAAGGTGTTCCAGCAGGCTGAGACTGAGAATCAGATTCAACGAGCTTTTTCTTCTTGGAAGGGAAAAATTCACGCTCATCCAATGGAGACTGCTTTTTGTTGGGGTTCTTGCAAACCTCAACATCATCACCACTATCACACTCCTTCTCGACGGTCTCGAGATGAAGTGCAGAATCTACCAACTCCTCAAAAGAAAGCTTAAGCTGGAGCAACAAAGACATCTTAAGATATTCCTTAAGACTAGAGACAAACTTCAGATTCTTCTTATAAGAAGTGCTAATGAATTCAAGACCATACTTAGATAAAGCCTCGAATGAGGCACATACTCAAAAACAGAAGATTTCCCTTGCTTCAACTCAAGGAAGCGACGGGTCAATAAAACTTTTTTAGATTAGGAACTAACTTGAGTTAAAATCGCTCCTGAAACTGAGTCCTAGAAAGAGTAGAGTCATCAATTTCGGCTACAAGAAGCTCATACCAATCAAGAGCACGCTCCTGTAATAAGTTAGAAGTACAAGAACCCTATCATGATCAGAAAGATTCATGCGAGAGAAAATACGCTCGCACGTGCGAAGCCAAGCTTGGACTTCAAGAACAGACTCAGAGCCCTTAAACGGCTTTCCTCCAAGATGAGAAAAATCACTGCACAGACGTGCAAAGGCAGACTTGCGAGGTGGAGATACACGAGTAGGAGCTGGAGGCTGAATGCTCCTAAACAACTCCATAAACTGATCGGCAAACATATAAACGCCATCCGGATGTGAGCCACTGGATTTCCCAACATCCGAACGTCGTCCCCTGCTTCTTCCAGCCATACGCTGAAAGTTAGACAAGAACAAGATTAATCACAAGGTAGATACTTCGATACGGAATACTACGGAATAAAATGCATTCCTAGACGTATTCCCCAAATTCTATCTAACCAAAGGCACAAAAGGAATATAGAGGCACGATGATTCAAAGATTTCTATCACTTATACACTTTGATGTACCGGGATATGTGCAACTATTCTGTGTTTATCATATTTTGTTCTGTACCTCGCTCTGATACCAAGCTGTAACGCCCTACCACTATACCCACGCTAGCCAAGAGTATTAATAGATAATACCGTCAACTAGCACGGAAAATAAGGCTGTTGAGGAGCGACCATCTATAGTTTTTCCTTAACTATCTATTGAATGCATCGACAATTACCATCAAGCGAATCGACATATCCAATAAATATTTAATTTAAAACCATAGGTGGCTGGAGGATCTATCAGAACAGAATATAACAACTCAAATGTAATATACATCATAGAACAGTAGATCATCATATACACATATATTGATACATAACAGAGTATACAAACTAATACAAGTCAAGTGGTAAAGCAAACCACCATATACAAACGAGTCAAATAATACATATCAGAGTTACAACCCAAAAAGGACTACACAAGAAGTTATGGCAAAAGAAAACTAGCGGAATAGTCCATGCGGAAGCAAAAGAGGCTAAGTCCAAAAGCACCTAACCTGAAACATCTCGTTCTGGCCCGAGTATAAAATACACGGGTCAGTCTGGCTAAACAAATCAGTTAGGTAAACTGAACAACAATAAACCTGCAAGGTTACAAAGTATAACAAATATCTCTAAAGGAGATAACACAATCATCAACAAAAGATGAATCATAACAAAACAAGCCTCGTATCATCGGCAACTCAGGGAAACAAAGGATATGAATATCCCAAAACAAGCCATAAAGGCAAATAACAAATACCAATGAAGGTAACACAAGTTCCACAAGGTAATCGCTACATATCGTGTGGTTAAAAAAGACCTACCGAGGGGCGATACCTAGGGAATATACATATCAATGAAACATAAGATTGCTCGAGCTCAGTACTGTATAAACCAGGATCCATGAGCCCGAAGGCTCCAAACCCAATATCACTCGAGCGGTGATGAATGACCAACTACGAAAGCGATACAATAGGGCAACAAACCCAAAGGCGACAAACCCAAGTATCTCTCGAGCGGTGACGATGGACCAACTCCAAAAGCGATACTAAAGGCAACAAGCCAGAAGGAGACAGTCCGAAGACACTATCCCAAAGGCAGCATGTGTCACAAACTCCCAGAAAGGAATCCAAAAAGTGGTAACGTGAGTCCCATAACCACTCGTTCGCACTAAACGGTTTACTATCCATTAGTTAATTTCACACTCAAAGCAGTACAAAGTTCACCTCATCTCATTGGTAAACCAGACCAAAAAGGTCAAAACAATCAATCGAATAGGTCGGGGATTAATCGGAAAGATAAACGCATGGATTCATGGTCCGTGTTTTACCTAACCATTTAATCTCCTTTCCACTCTGCTCGAAGTGCGAAATTGTGTGTGTGCATTTTAATAGAATTTATAAATTGGAGAAGGAAAATTTTAATATGATTTGAAGGGATTATTTATGAAAACCCGTGAATGAAGTCAAAAAGGAACCATCAAGGTCAAATATGCATAAACAACTAATTGGAATCAACAAGCGTACATTAAATTTGGAAAACCAAGCGAACAAGGCAATTTGACAATAGACAGCATATTTAGACATCTGAAAGAAGGGATTCAGACGTCTAAATCTGGAATTTAATTTGTTTTCCAGAACAGAATTCAGACGTCTGAACCCAAACTTTTAGACGTCTGAAATTGGCATTGCCTATTTCCTTTCTGGTTGAACTTTAGCACTTTCAGACGTCTGAAATATAAATTCAGACGTCTGAATCTGGGAACAAAAATCTTCCCCGGAACAATATTCAGACGTCTGAAATAGGCTTTCAGACGTCTGAAACCTGATGGTCAGGCATTTCCTGAACCTAGACCATTTATGGCTAAACAAATCGAAAGCAATCGGATGAGTGTTGATTATGGGCTTACATCAAACGACTACCCAACCTCAACGACACACCCAAACACTCCGAACAACATAAACATCAACCATATAAGGATTTTCATAGATTTGGCTTCAAAAATCATAATTTGGCAATTTCACCGAATCAACCCAAATCAAAAGCAATTGCACATGAATAATTTTTAGGAATTCATACCTAACAACCAAAGATACTTATAGTCATAGATGTGAGATAAAAATCTCACCTTTAACCCAAAAACAAAGAAGAAGGAGCTCAATTTGCAAGGAGAAGACCAACCAATCTCCACTTCAACTCAACAAGCTTCAATCTAAGATTAAAACAAGTATTTCCTAAGTTTTGGTTTAGGAATTTCTGAGATTGAAGAGAGAAAGAGATAGAGAAGATGAAGAGGAGGCTTACCAATGGCTTCTCTTTGATTTTGGAGCAAGAATTCAAGTTGCAAGTTGAAACTAGTGCTTGAAATTTCTATTTCCTCTTCCCCTCAACCATTATCAGTTTTCTTAAGTTAAAGGAATGAAATGAGGGTGAATGGATGAAAAGTTAATGAGCTAGGGGGGTTAAGAGGAGATTAGGGCTGAACCCAAACTCAAGCCCAATAGAAAAAGTAGCAAAATTCAACTTACTCCAAACAAATCAAAGCTTATACTCAAAAAGATCGCAAACGGCGTTTTGAACTCAATGGAAGTGGTCTTGAGACCCAATACGACCGTTTGCAGAAAGTAACTTTTCGGACTATAATCCGACAAACGACGTTATATTTAAATAAAATATTTAAATATATACCCGATAAATATGCGGGTTGTTACAATAGTCGTGAAGACTTATCTATCATAACAAGCCAAAATACAAACACAGAGCTACTAATACAGCGGAACCACAATATCTATATATGCTGAAGCCTCCTGCTCTAAGTCTCCTCCATAAAATTCGTCAAAGCAAACCTGTATCCCTTGACTACACGTAAAAATTTGAGTACCCAAGAGTTTAAGAAAACAGAAGATAAACTCTAGGTCAGACATGGGTCTGGAGTAAGTAAACAGGTTAAAGTTGTTTAACTTTGAAAATCATTTGAAAACAAAGGTACCTCGTAAGAACACGCCACAAATAAACATGTCGAGTTTTTACCTTACGTTAACCAAAACATTTGACAGGAATTCCAGTGATATTATAATAGTGTCTAAGGTTTTCAAGTAAATTATTCACATAGGCGAAATTTTTACATTATTAAATTCCGGCATACGTAGGTTTACAATCAAGTCCGAGATCACTTATTGGAGATTGGATTCCATACAATTGCAGGGCTACTAGGGTACCGTCCGTCACGGTACTTGGTCTAGATTAGAGTACTGAGGATCCACACTGATCCCCCACAATACAAGAGTGGGACTACCCCTTACTGGATATTTTGAATAAGACAACCCCACGGTTGGCACGACCAACCGCTCACTAAGCCGAAAAAGGGATCTCTAGAAAGGGGAAAATCTCATCCTACTTAAGTGCTACCCAATTAGCCTTGCTGCACCTCCCCTGTTTTAGCCGTTCCCGGTTGATGAGGCTTGAGGTTAAGATTACCTTTTTAGAACACATATCTTCGAATGCTCACCGTCCTCCGATGACGATGGTCTGAAAGCATTCATCCATACAAGTCTGTTTCGGGTTCGAACGGAACTGAAGGCACTATTTCACTACCCTCATTTTGGAATCACCCTCAGAGTTATCGACAATAGCCCTTGCACTCTGAATTCTTCATCTCGAAACTGAAAGCACTATCTCCGTTACACTCGTTTTGGAATCACCCTCGGAGTTAACGACAAATAGCCTTTTCACTTCGAGTCTTCATCTTGATCGTCACTTGAGATTTCACGGCCTATCGTTTAATTTGGATCGATGTGGTTTTTGGATATCCAATTTGGAATCCGATCCCGGTCTCATCGAAATCCAAAACGCCATTTCGAAGTCCAAGTTGTTTAAGTTTAAACAATTCCATTTGTATTCAAAATAACATATTCACACAACAATTCTATTACAGATAGATAACTAATTATCATAGTTCAACCAATTCACTTCATATCACAGAACAATACATATCGTAGATCAAAGATATCAAATAATCCAAGTAATTCAATATCATTTAATCATCCATAATCAAGATTGATTAGTTGAACAATTCCTAATTAATTTAATTAAGCTCCATATGAATTAAACTAATTACTTTAATTACTTTTAATTCTGCTTACTTAACATTAATTAATGATAAACAATTAATTAATCATCCTTTAATTATTCAAATTAAAAACCATGTATCTTAATTAATTAATGAAATTGATTATTCATTCCTTAATTATTCTCATTAATTAATCAACCTTTAATTACTCACATTAATTAATTATACTATAATTAATTATATTGATTAATTATCCTTAAATAATTTGATTAATTAATTAATCCTTTAATCACTTACATTAATCAATTATCTTTTAGTTGATCACATTCATTAATTACTCTTAAATTACTTACATTAATTAAATAACCCTTTAATTAGTTACATTAATTAATCCTTAATTACTTCCATTAAGTAATTACCCTTAATTACTTTCATTAAGTAATTTCCCTTTAATTAATTACATTCAGTAATTATCCATTAATTACTTACACTAAGTAATTGTAATTTATTAATTACATTAAGTAATTATACTTAATTAGTTACATTAAGTAATTTTACTTAATCACTTTCATTAAATGATTATCCTTAATTAATTAAACCAATTACTTATCTTAAATTAATTACATTAATTAATTATCTTTAATTAATTAAGTAATTATACTTTAATCACTTTTATTAATAAGACCTTAATTAATGAAGATAAACCATTTACCTTAATTAAACACTTACTTACATTTTATTTATTTAAATTAGATGCTTGAAAACAATTTATACAAAAACATTTAAGAATATTTTTATTAATTAAAATTCAATACTCTTACCTTAATCACATCTTAATTACATTATTAATCTCATTTGAAAAACATTAGGAATTAATTACATAATTAACCTAATATATAATTACTTTAAAAAATCAAATTTTAAAAACATTTAACTTAACAGTTTAAATCTTTGATACTTTACATGGAAATTTGTTGAAATTTTTCTTTGAAAACTTAATCCCTTTAATAACTTTAAAAACTTGTTTAATAAATTTTACTTTGGAAAGCATGGTTTACATTTCTTTGAAGACTTATTTATTTTATAAACTTTAAAACTTGGTTTAATAAATTGCTTAAAAACTTAATCATCTTTAATAACCTTAAAACTTGGAAAATACTTATCTTTGAAAACGTGTTTATTTCCATTTGGCTTTAAAACTTTGTTTAACATTTTTCTTATGTTTTAAACTTTGTTAATACATTTTGAAAACTTGGTTAATTTGATTTACTTTTAATGCCATGTTTAATAATTGGTTTCAAACCAGGTTAATACCATTTGAAAACTTGTTAATAGCTGGCTTAAAATCTAATCCATGCTTTCTTTATATTATTAAAACTTTGGTACAAATTCACTAAAAAAAATTAAAAACGTGAACATAATTTACCTATAAATTTAAAGCTTGTTATCTTTATAAACAAGTTCAAGACAAGCAAAAAAAATCCCAAGACAAACTCCGAGACACTCGCGAACTCACCTTCCTTCAAGATGCACACACAACATCTTTGAGCCTGACCCGAGAAGAATGCTTCTTCCCCAAACCTACAAACAAAACAAGATACGATTGTGCACGCGTGCACGGTGCATGCCTTCCCATGCTCCTCCGATCAACTTTCTGATCCTTGACCATTCGTCGTCGACCTTGCCAATCCCCTCGATCACCCAGTTCAATGAATTCGACAGCAAATCAAAATCGAGCCCACGATCGACACAGGAATCCCAAACCCGATTGATAAATTCGCCTTGCCCCATCGCCAGCGACCACTGGTGAGCTCGTCGTCACACCTGAAGCTAAGCCACTGTCCTGCACATCTAATACCCCATGTTCTATCGTCTCCAGTGCTTCATCAATGACACACTACCCTCGGTTACCACATCGACCAAAAATAGTCATCGAACCCTAGTTCGATGTCGCCCGGCCTCCAAGATGCTCTAAAAATCTAGCGATCATTTTTCCTTCGATCGCCATCACTCAAACTTCCTCCAGCCACGACCACGTCGACTATCACTTCGCTGATCGTCGGAATTCGACGATAATACATAAATCGATCAACTAGAGATAACTCGACACATACCAAAATAAAAATGATGATAAAAAATCATTAAATTGCAATACTATTTGATGGTAAAATCCAAACATGATTTCCAGACATTTAATTTTTTACTTGAATTTCATTATCTCTGTAATTTCCTAATTTAAAAATAATTACTAAATTTAAAAACTTGAAACTATTTTTAAAATTGGTATTACCTAGTTCAATTATTTTCCTTTCAGGAATCATAGCTTGAATATGTCTATAAGATTTAAATATACATTCACAGACATACCCTTATATATACATTCATTCACATCCAAACATTCATTTAAATATTATATACTATATTACTATAAGATTTCATCACATGCATCAAGTTTATAACCAGATTTAAACTTTAAAACCGAATGTTTACTCGCTGGTTTCTAAAAATAAAGAACAGAGCTACAGGCTTTATTTTTTATGATCTAGAATTTTATTTGATTTTAATCTTCTTATTAATGTTGAATTTGAATCTAAAATTGTTGAGTTGATCTTTTCTTGTTGAAGCTTTAATCTTTACTTTGTTGAATCAGGTTGAAAACTTGAAAACTTATGTTGTTTTTGTTTGACTTTCTTTAGTGTTGGTTTTGGTTTATAAGAAAAAGAAAGAAATAATTGAGAAAGTAAGAATAAAATGATTTTGAACTGAAACCAGGTTTCTCAATTTCTTAGTTATTTATAATATAAATTTTAAAAGAAATAAATGTTGTCATTTGTAAAATTGCATGTTACATAAGTTACAAATGTCTTAATGCATGTATTATATGTCTACAAATGTTTTAAACCATATTTTTAATATTTCTCATATTTTTATTAATTTGTATATTATTGTTTATATTAATTTATGTTTATATTTTATATATATACGAACCATGTATAATTCATGTATAATTTAAAAGAAAGAATACAAAACTTTTTTATTAATTACTTATGTTTTTATAAATGTATGAATTATGTTTTGAACTTATATATATATGTGTGTGTGTGTGTGTGTATGTATATATATATATATATATATAAACTATCTTTATCAAATTCTATTTTCAAACTTAACCAATTATACTTTTTAACTTAATAAATAATTATATTAAGTGTTTTTGAAAAATGCACAATTTAACTTTAAACAACTTCTGAAAAAGTATTATATTAAATTTAAAACATAACTTCCAAATCACAATATATATATATATATATATATTATAATAATAATTTGAAAACATATTTTTATTTGTTTTAAAAAGATAAATATGCCAATTTAAATAATTATAAAAGAATATTATCAAACCAATATCGCCAATTCAGATTATTATAAATGAAGATTATCAAATTGCTATTGCCAAAATTCCGGGTCATCACATTCCTCCCCCTTAAAAGAATTTGGTCCCTGAAATTAAAAGCAAAGATAATTTAATAATCCATCAAAAAATTATTTATATTCTAACAATAAGCATACATATCAACCATATACTAACAACCATAGCAACCAATTCATTCAGACAAACAAACGAATCTAACTATCCTGTCACAATTCAGGATAGGCCTTCCTAACACTATCTAGAGTTTCCCAGGTACAATCTCTAGGATCCTCGCTCCACTAAATCCTAACTAGCTTCACCACTGCTCCTGAGCTCCATCTCATCTTAATCTACAATCTGAACAGGATGTCCGACCATAATCCAGTCCAGCTCAATTCCTAAATCCTCCTGAACTGCTGGTTCTACAACCAGTGATGGATCCTGCATGTACTTCCTCAAATGAGATATGTGAAATACATTGTGAATCCCAGCCATCCGAAATGGCAATTTTATCCTGTAAGCCAAAGTACCAATCCTTTCGAGAATACGGAAAGATCCAATATACCTCATAGCTAGCTTTCCAATCTTACCAAACTTGATTGCTCCTTTGATCGGAGAAACCTTATCCAAAATCCAAATCTCCAGCATCGAATTCCAAATTCCTTCGTCTCTTACCGCATAACTTTTCTGACGATCTTGGGCTGCCTTCATCCTTCCTTGATCAGCTCAACCTATGCAAATGCCTCTTGAAACAAATCTAGACCTAGAATAAGACAATCTCCGGATTCTACCCAACAAAATGGTCCTTCCAAAATCCACCGACATCCAGAACACAGGCTCTAATCCACAAGCATTGGTAAACTGAACTTATTTCTCCAATCTGGAATAGCCAGAACAGGTGCACTTGACAACCTCGCCTTCAGATCCTGAAAAGCTTCTTCATATTTAGACGTCCATCTGAACTTCGCTCCCTTCCTAGTCAACTTGGTCAAGTGAGAAGAAATCTTAGAATAGTCTCGGATGAACTTCCTGTAGTAACCCGCAAATCCAAGAAAACTGCGAACTTCCGTAGGAGTCTCTGGTTGCTTCACTCTTGAATCAACTGCTACCCTGACTGGATCCACAGAAATACCTTTTCCAGATACGATATGTACCAAAAATCTTACTTTCGACTTACAGAAAATATACTTTAATAACTTAGCTTTCAGAACATGTCTCCTCAAAGATTTCCTATACTATCTCCAAATGACGCTTATGCTCTTCCTCCGATAAATCCCGAGTCTGCTTCACCAACTCTTCTCTTTCTCTAGGAGCCATCCTTCTACTAGGTTAAACCACCGGTATTGCTCCTGGAACTAAGTTGATACGGAACTCAATCTTCCGATGCAGAGGCAAACCTTTGACTTCTTCGAAGACATCTGGAAAATCATTGACAACTTCAATAGCTCCTACTTTCTCTTGAGATGCCTCGACTCCATGCAAAAGATTACTCAGGTGAACTTTAGAACTATCGCAATTCACTCTTTCAATCCTACCCAGTTCAGTTTCCAAAAATAATGTTCTCTCTTCACAAATCAGAACAGCTTTATGCTTGTCTCTCCAATCCATTTCCAAAATAAGGTGAAATCCTTCAAGAACGACTTTGCCTTACCTACTAGAAGAAGTTGATGGACCACCTTCAAAAGCAAACACCTTATCCTTCTGAGCTTTCTGAAGAAGCGGGCAAGCTTTCACCTTGTGCCCTGCTGCTGGCAGTTGAAACACATCGAAGAAATGGGTCCACTCCGCTAATTTTGAACTACACCTCTAGGACACTGCTTAGCCAGATGACCTTCTTACCGGCACACGAAATACTTCCGAGCTGCATTGCTGCCTCCCGGTTCCCCTTTACTCTTCTTATTCCAATTTGGATTGAATTTCCTTTAGGTTCTGATTGGAAGAATACCCACTCGGTGCTGCCACAGATGTCAAGGGCTTCTTTTCCACAAGCTCTTTATACCTCAAAGCCATATCAACCAATTCCACAAACGAGCCTTTGAGACGGGCAATCATCTTCTTCTGAAACTCGAGCCTCGTACCAAGCTCAAACATCTCATCCTTCTTAGTTTCATACTCCAATGCAGACATACTCCCTTGCTTGAGATCCAGAAAATTTCTATACAACCGAGTCTTCCCTGCGGTGGGTATAAACTGCTCCTTAAACACTTCCTAAACTTGCTCCAAGAGAAAACATCTTCGGGAATATCCACAGTAACTATGTCCCACCACGCAGCTTCTCCTTCTTGAGGATGCCAAGATGCCAACACTCTCTTCTGCTCGTCCGATAGATCCAAACACTTGGAAATCCGCTCACACGAGCGCAACCAAGCTTGCACTTTATGATGGACTCTGTACCTTACAAGGCTATCCTCCGAGATTGGTGAAATCCTTGGAAAATGCCGAAAAGCTTACTCGAGGCAGTATTGGGTTTACAACCTTGGCAGATACTCTTCCTCCTTCAACATTCGGACCTATTCCATCTGTGGTAGTCGTGCTACCCACACCTCTGTCCCTTTTACCTCTAGAACTCATGTTGGCAAACCCGAACAGGTAACCCAACAAATCAGGTAGACATATATATATATATATATATATATATATATATAAATACAAGTACGCTCTCTCAAGACAGATATCACTCAAAATCCTAGGCATTATCTTAACCTAGACCTTTGATACCAACTGTGACGACCCACCTTTCATCCCACAGTAAGACGCATCGTCAATAAGAAAGAAATGAATAGAAGGAGAAAAGATAAGAAAGAAAGAACTAAACAATATCCGAATCTCACAGTAGAACAAATAAAATATATTACATTACATATTTATTACAAAATATACATCATCTATCAGAGTCATACAGTTTAATACATAGCACATTAGAAAGTCGTGAAGACTTGTCTATCATTACAAGCCAAAATCAACACAGAGCTACAAACACAGCGGAACCACAATATCTATAAACGCTGAAGCCACCTGCTCCAAGTCTCCTCCATAAAATTCATCAAAGCAAACCTGAATCCCTTGGTTACTCGTAAAAATTTGAGTACCCAAGAGTTTAAGAAAACAGAAGATAAACTCTAGGCTAGACATGGGTCTAGTATGAGTAAATGGATTAAAGTTGTTTAACTTTGAAAATCATTTGAAAACAATGGTATCTCGTAAGACCTTGCCCCAAATAAACATGTCGGGTTTTTACCTTACGATAACCAAAATATTTGATAGGAAATCCAGTGATATTATAATAGTGTCTAGGATTTTCAATAAATTATTCACATAGCCAAAATTATTACATTATTCAATTCCAACATACTTAGGTATACAATCAAGTCCGAGATCACCTATTGAAGATTGGATTCCATACAATGGCAGGGCTATTAGGGTACCGCCCGTCACAGTACCTGGTCTGGATCAGAGTACCAAGGATCCACCCCGATCCCTTACAATACAAGACCGGGACTACCCCTTACTGGATAATCCCGAATAAGACAACCCTAAAGTTGGCGTGACCAACCGTCCACCAAGCTTACTCGAAGGCTACCCACTTAGCCTTGCTGCACCTCCCCTGTTTTAGCCATTCCCGGTTGATGAGGCTTGAGGCTACGATGACCTTTTTAGAACACATATCTTAGAATGCTCACCGTCCTTCGATGACGATGGTTTAAAAGCATTCATCCATACATGTCTGTTTCGGGTTCGAACGGAACCGAAGGCACTATCTTGCTACACTCATTTTGGAATCACCCTCAGAGTTAACGACAATAACCCTTGCACTCCGAGTTCTTCATTCGAAACTGAAAGCACTATCTCTGTTACACTCATTTTGGAATCACCTTCAAAGTTAACGACAAATAGCCCTTGTACTTCGAGTCTTCATCTTGATCTTCACTTGAGATTTCACGACCTCTCATTTAATTTGGATCGATGTGGTTTTCGGATATCCAATTTAGAATCTGATCCCGATCTCATCGAAATCTAAAATGCCATTTTAAAATCCAAGTTGTTTAAGTTTAAACAATTCCATTTTTATTCAAAATAACCAATTCACATAGCAATTTTATTATAGATAGATAATTTATTATCATAGTTCAACCAATTCACTTCATATCACAGAACATCACATATCACATATCAAAGATATCAAATAATCCAAGTCATTCAATATAACTTAATCATCCATAATCAAGATTGATTCGTTGAACAATTCCTAGTTAATTTAATTAATCTCCAAATGAATTAAATTAATTACTTTAGTTACTTTTAATCCTGCTTACTTAACATTAATTAATGATAAACCATTAACTAATCATCCTTTAATTATTCAAATTATAAACCGTGTATCTTAATTATTTAATGAAATTAATTAATCGTCCCTTAATTATTCTCATTAATTAATCAACCTTTAATTACTCACATTAATTAATTATACTATTATTAAATATATTAATTAATTATCCTTAGGTAATTTGATTGATTAATTAATCCTTTAATCACTTACATTAATCGATTATCTTTTAATCAATTACATTCATTAATTACCATTAAATTACATACATTAATTAACTAACCCTTTAATTAAATACATTAATTAATCCTTAAATAATTCTAATAATTAATTACCCTTTAATTACTTCCATTAAGTAACTTCCCTTTAATTAATTACATTCAGTAATTATCCATTAATTACTTACACTAAGTAATTATACTTTATTAAGTACAAAAATTAATTATACTTAATTAGTTACATTAAGTAGTTTTACTTAATCAATTTTATTAAGCGGTTATCCTTAAATAATTAAACCAATTAATTATCTTAAATTAGTTATATTAATTGATTATCTTTAATTAATTAAGTAATTATACTTTAACTACTTTTATTAATAAGACCTTAATTAATTAAGATAAACCATTTACCTTAATTAAACACTTTGTAATGACCCAAAATTTCGACCTCGAAAATTCGACACTAATACGTTCACTGTAGAAGTGCCGAGAAATCGAACGCCCGAAAATTTTAGATTGTTAAAGAAAAGAAGAAAGATGGAAGAAGAAGAAGAAGAACAGGAAACAACAACATTCCACATTCACGGCGGATTATATATAATAACAATAATAGCATTTTTACAAAGAAAAAATGTAATTGTTACTTTACATACAATTCATCAAAGTTACAATCATTTACAAATAGACTAGACAGTTACATCAACCTATCCCACACTACTATCAATACAACTCAAATACACATCGGTCAACTCCATACATTCTTGCCATCCAGCTCGCCTCTTGAGCTCAAGAACGCCCTAACCTTAAAATCTGTAATACTTGGTCTTACCCGAGCATTACATCAAAGTAACACCCGGGTAGGCTGGAAACTAGCGTGAGTAAACCCATCAAACATAAAATTCTAATGCATAAAAAATATTTAAAACCCGGGGTAACTCGTACTTTACTACGAGTCCATAACTTGTTATAGTCAACACCTATTCACAAATCAAACCCTAAGTACCCTTACTTAGTTCCAATGATCCAGTTACTTAAATTATTCCATTCCAGCCTGCTTATTTCACATGCCAAAACTATAAAGAATTATTGTAGATTCCAAATCGAAGTGGTTTTGGGTATTTATTGATACCCGACCCCGTTCTCTTTGAATCCAATATTATCTTAAAAACAAAGCTGCTTAAGTTTAAAAAATTGAATTTATATCCAAAATTACATATTTACATATCCATTCATAACAGATAGACAAACCATATTATCACATTTCAACCCAAACATATCACATAGCATCACAAATCACATATCAGAGATATCAACTAATCTAAGGCATAAATATCATTCAATCATTCATAAGCAAGATTAATTTGCCACACCATTTCTAATTATTTTAAATAAATTAAATTAATTACTTCAATCACCTTTTAAATCCTGCTTACTTAATCATTGATTACTTACAAACCATTAATTAATCATCCTTTATTTACCCATTAATTATCCGTGATTACTTCCATTAAGTAATTATCCCATTGTTTAATTATCCTCAATTAATTAACCTTTAATTATTAATTAATTAAACCTTTAATTATTAGTTAAATTAATTAAACCTTAACAAAATTATCCTTTAATTACTTACACTAAGTAATTATCATTTAAGTAATTAATCTCAAATTACTTAATCAATTTATCCTCAATTACGAATTAATTAATCTCTAATTAATTAAATTAATTAACTACCGTTAAAATCATTAATTAATTAAATAAATAAATTACTCTTTAATTACTTTATTAATTTAATTAATCCTTAATCATCCAAGGTCCTAATTAACCATAAGATAAACCATTTATCTTTATTTAATTTCTTAATTATCATAATCATATTTAAAACATTTATCAATATAATTAACTTACTTAATTAAATCATTTAATTGAAGTTTAAAATAACTTAAGCATTTAACTTAAAAAATTTAATTTAAATAAATTATATAATTTCCTTAAAACAATTGTTTAAGACATTTATTATATAAAGAAATAAATTCTAAGAAATGGTTCAAAACTTGATTCATTTTAAATTTAGAAACTTATTTATATTTAAACTTAAAAACTGTACAAATTTTAACTTCGGGTCAAACCTGAATAACACTCGATCCCCTACCCGAGACCATTACCTTTCTTTTTTTAACTTGGATTTAATTTTAAACTTAAACTTGTTACACGAAAAACTCTCATGCTAACCCGAAGACGATCCCGAGTCACCTTGCCCATTTCCTCGAGTCATTCCCTTAGTCCACCCTCTCATCCCAAACCACTGACATCAGATTCACTGTGCACATGCATGCTAGCTCACCAGAGCTCCGACCATCCATACTACCCTCAACAAGTTGGCCCCGACCTATTCTTCTGATTCTGACCACCTGAAGTTCACCAAACCCTCAAAATCGAAATCGAGAAAATCTCGATCAACCAGGAACACCCATCACACAAAAACTCCTCGCCTCGACGACGCCAACCACTAGTGTAACGACCCAACTTCCACACTCCAGGAAGTCGCATCGCTAAGAAGAAAGAAAGGGATAGAAAAGAGAAAAGAAAGGAAAGAAAGAACAGACCACATCAGAATCTCATAGGGGAATCGAATAAATTATAATATATCACATAAAACTTTACAGAGTATCTTATACATCAGAGTAATACAGCTAATACAACACAAAACTAGACAGTTATAAACATCTGCCTAGCTATTACAATTCAAGTACATCAGAGAAACAGATACAACTCAAACACAGCAGAACTACTACATATATCTACACGCTGAAGCCTCCTGCTCCATTATCTCCTCTATAAACTCATCAAGCAATCCTGAAACACTTGACTACTCATACGTAATATGAGTACCCAAGAGTTTAATAAAACAGAAAATAAACACTCAAGTTAGACAGGGGTCTGGTGTGAGTAAACGGGGATAAAAGTTGCTTAACTTTAGAAAATCCTTTGAAAACAAAAGGTATCACGAAAGACTTCCCACACATAAACATGGAAAAGTTTTTACCTTACACTAACCAAAACATTTGATAGGAAATCCAGTGATATTATAATAGGGTCTAGGGTTTTCAAAATAAAATACAGAAATAGCTGGAATGCTTACATCTCACATTACATACATGTCCAACTTAAACAATCTGGAACATAGATAAAAATTGGGTTTAATTAAGAAAAGAAGAAAAGAAGAAGAAAACAAATATAGAATCTCACAGCGGAGAGATAAAATATAATAATCAAATAAATAGTTCAGAAAGCTGTTTACCATACTTTTGATTATAATTTGTACAACATTTATCATAGGTATACATATATAACGAAACAAAATATAATGCAGCAGAACAACATGGCATAGGGAATAATAATAGTAATAATATATCAAATCTTTGTCTTTGTCCTCCAGAATAAATCTTCAATATGCTGAAAAATCAGGGCCGACCCGAGCATAATGAAAAGACAGAATACTCGAGTCAGGACTAAAATATTCTTATGTGATTCAAACAAATATAGCATATAACATGAGCGTCGTGGCATCAGAGATGTTTACATGGTTTCAAATCTCCTATCCACCGTATAACGTGCATGCAATGACTCATGAGATGTTACGGGATTTTCCTTCTCTTAAGGATCTATCAAAATATTTATACATTGAAGAATATGCTATACATATAATGTCTAATTAGTAAAATAAATATCAAAATAGCGTTAAAGACTTACGTTGATCCCGTCTAACGCCTTTTTAAGCATTTTCCTATAGTTTGCATATAAAACACTAGTAAATCATCGGTGGATAGGGATGCATACGACCACATTAAACCAAAATCGTAGGAGTCTCGTATATGGATAAAAGTATGACAAGGCACGTGAAGCAGTGCCTAAGGTAGGATACTACAAGTTTACCCCTACCAGCTGGTGGTAATGCATCATAGCCATGATCGGTCACTGCGCCAACACTTCCATAATCCAAGTGTGTGCACCAATCAATCATAATGTAAATGATGGTAATACGAAGAAGTCCGTCTACTATAGGTAGCTAGCCTCATTTACCGGTACATCTCCTGTTTTAGTCATTTCAAATTGGCACAAGTGCATTCCAATCCATCATCGTTGTCTTTCTTCAGTTTCAGCAAACGACGCCAAATCCAACCACTTCATTCTAGAGTCTCCTCCGCATATATTGAGACGACCCGACTTTTTCTCCACAAAAAGTCGTATCGTCCTTAAGAAAGAAAGGGATAGAAAAGAGAAAAGAAAGAAGAGAAAGAAAAAACAACACAAGAACCTCAACAGCGGAACGAATAAATTATATTAATAACATAAGTATTACATAGTATACATCAAATATCAGAGTTACACAGACAATACAACACATACTAGACAGTTATAAACACCTGTCTAGTTATTACAACTCAATACACAATACAGAAACACTCAGAGATACCAACACAGCGGAAAACTATATAACTATACGCAGAAGCCTCCTGCTCCATATGCTCCTCCACAATTCGTCAAAGCTAACCTGAATTCCCTTGGCTACTCGTAAAAATTTGAGTACCCAAGAGTTAAAGAAAAACAGAAATAACTCCGGGTCAGACATGGGTCTGGTGTGAGTAACAGATTAAAGTTGCTTAACTTTGAAAAACCTTTGAAAAGAAAAGGTATCACGTAAGACTTCCCACACATAAACATGGAAAAGTTTTTACCTTACGCTAACTAAAACATTTGATAGGAAATCCGATGATATTATAATAGTGTCTAGGGTTTTCAAGTAAATAAGAAATAGCCAAAATTGTTACATGATTAAATTCCAGCTACTAGCCACAAAAGTGGGTAATACAATCAAAACCAATGGCACTTATTGGATTTTGGATTCCATACAATGGCTGGGCTACTAGGGTACCGCCCATCACAGTACGCGGCCTAGATCACCGTACCGAGGATTACTCCCAATCCCCTGCAACACAAAGCCGGACCCATTCCTTACTGAACAGTTCCAAACAAGACAACCCCGCAGTTGTGATCAGCAACCGCACCACTAAGCCGAAATAAAGGGACCTCTAGATGGGGATAATTCTTGCTCTCAAGTGGGGGCTACCTACGAAGCTTTGCTGCACCTCCCCTGTTTTAGCCATTCCCGGTTGATGAGGCTTAAGGCTACGATTACCTTTATAGGACATATCACTTAGAATGCTCATCGTCCACCTGACGATGTTCTGAAAGTCAATCCATACAAGTTCGTTCCGGGTTCGAACGAAACCGAAGGCATTATCTCGTTACACTCATTTTGGAATCACCCTCAGAGTTAACGACAATAACCCTTGCACTCTAAACCACCATCTCGAATCTATAAGTACTATTCCATCAAACTCATTATGGAATCACCCACAGAGTTATACTGACGTATAGCCCTTACACCTCGAGTCTTCACTCGCTCCACTTGGATTAACGACCTAACGTTTAATTGGAATCGATGTGGTTTTCGGATTCCAAATATGGAAACCCGATCCCGGTCTCATCGAAATCCAAAGCGTGTCTTTTAAGTCCAAGTTGTTTTAAGTTTTAAACAATTCAATTTCATTATCTATATATACACGGATAGATAATTCACAACACAATAGATAATCAACATTATCATCAACAGATAATTCATATCATAATCAGATAATTCATATTATCATCCAAAAGCAACCAATGCATCCATATCACATATACTACTCATCTCATAACTGAGATTATAAACCATACCAGGCAGCCAATACCATTCATCAAACATAAGCAATGATCTAATGATCACACCTTCTATAATTAATTTAAAATGAATTAAATTAATTACTTAATCTCTAATTAATTTAAAATGAATTAAATTAATTACTTCATCACTAAAATTCTGCTTATCTCAATCTTTAATTGATTACAACTCAATTTATAAATCATCATCTCAATATTCATTTCACTTAATCCTTATTGATTAACTATCTCTAATTACAATAAGTAATTAGCTTATAAGTTAATTACACAAGTTAATTATAATAAACCCTTTGCAAATAATTAACTTGTAATTACTTAATTAATTTCTTAATTACATTAATCATTTGTTCATTATTTATTATACCTTAATTAATCAATTCCAAATTACATTGTTAATTAATTAATGATTTCTCATTACATTTAATCAATCTCTATATTAATTACATAAGTAATTAATCTTCAATTAAACCACGTATATACTAATCACCTTTGATTAATAACCATTCAGTAATTAACTGCTTTAATTACCCATCCCATAAATTAAATATTCTTAATTAATTATCTTTATAATCACTTGATTAATTTTCAAAGTAATTTAAATTTAAATTACTTCTATAATAAATATCCTTAATTATATTCAGTAATTATTAATTAATTACTTCCTTAAGTAATTACAAACCCATAAAGTAATTATCACCAATCCACAAATGTTTAAATTAACTAACTAAATTAAACTAATCACATTAATCAAATTAATTACACTAATTAATTAGTTCATTAATTACTTTCATTAAGTAATTAAACTTAAATAATTGATTATTATTAATTAATTAATCTAATTAATTATCAAAAATTATTCACATTAATTAATTGTTAAATAATCTTAAGTTAATGACCTTCATTAACATTTCTTAATCACTTAATTAAGAATTAACTTATATTAATTATTATTAATTATCAATTAATTAATATTTAATCTCAATTTAATTAATCTCTAATTATTAATTAATTAAGTGTTAATTAAAATCTAAATTATCTTTAATCACTTGATTAAGTAAATCTTAATTATTAATTAAAATTTAATTAACCATCCTTAATTATAGATTAATTAACCTTAATTAATTAATCTCAAATCTAATTAATTAACTTAAAAATTATTAATTACTTAATTAATCATCCACATAATTCATTAATTAAATAATTAATATTCCATTTAAATTAATTTAATAATTTAAATGAAACTAATTTTTTAAGTTCTAAATTAAGAAACATACTTCTTTATACAAAGTATTTTTAATCAATTTGTTTCAAACAAAATTTAATTTAAAAAAAAATCTTTTTAAATTTCAAACTGAAACACAATTTAAATTCTCATTTCAGATTAAATCTTAAAACATTACTTACTCTTCCATCTTCATTTTTAAATTCAAGTTATTTAACCTTTTCTAAAAATGGTTAAAACAAATTTAAATTTAAAAACTTATTAAAAGTTAAAAACCGACATTAAAGTAAAATTGTAGATTTTTAGAAACTAAATTTAAATATATTTTAAATTCTTATTTCATAATTTAAAACTTAAAGTCTTAAATTCAAAACAATGTTCTCTTATAATTTTAAAGTTTAAAAACTAAATTTAAATTCCCAGATTTAAATTCAAACTCAGATTCATATTTCTGTTTTCCAGATTTTAAACTTGTTTTAAACTTTCAGTTGCATTTTAAAATTTTACTTTAAACTTAAACAGAAAAAAATTTCTGTCTTTTCTTACATTTTTGAATTCAAAAATGTTTTCAAAATCAAAGATTTAAATTATTAAATTCATAATTAAGTTTCAGGTTTAAAAAATTCATGTTGAACATCAACTTACAATTTAAGTTTTACCTTTAAATTTTAAAACAGAACACAGTTTTCATATTTTAGGTTTAGAACCCAAACTAAAATTTAAAATCTGAATAACTACAAATATCAGGATTTAAATATTTTGAATTTATAACTAAATTCAGGTTCCAACTAGTTTCCAATTTATAGTTTGCATTTCAAATTTTCACTGCAACTTATATAAACCTGGAAAACAGGTTTCAGATTTTGCTTAAAACTAATTAAAAATTTCAAAATTTAAATTATTTCAAAAACCTAAAATTTAACTAATTGAATTTATATTTAAATTCAGTTTAAATTTTATACTTAGTTCAGGTTTTAAATTTATATTTTAAAAACTTACTTTTAAAATTTTAAAACCTGGAAATAAGGCTCTGTTCAATTACCAAAACCTGAAGCACTATTATTAACTCGATCCTACCCAGTTTACTTCGAGTCACATGATTCCCTGCTTCGAGAAAACTACCCACAAACCCGAGACCATCCCGAGACATAAAACCCTGCAACCAAAACCATTACCCACATGCACAACTCCTCCCTGTGCACTCACTCCCCAACTCCGGTCACCTCTGACCAACTTCAATGGCCATATCACATCGACCAGTAACCCCACTACAAACAAAAACCTGGAAACAACCTTCCCCTTACAAGCTCGACCTGTCAACGGCGAGATCACCCAACTCCGGCCACTACCACCCTTGAAACTCCGACGATAACATCATCAAACCACCACCTATCACCGTGCGAATCGTAGTTGAACTCGATCAACCCAGGAGTCCATACTCGAGCAAACACAGTAACCCAGTAAAACTAGGGTTCATAACAGAAATTCCCAAATTACAATACCCAAAATCTAATTTCAATCCAATTTAGTAATTTTCCTACAATCTATGATAGATACACTGTCCCCAGAAACAATTTCAACCAATTCTAATGCAATCTTCAACTAAACATGACCAATAAGTAAAATACAGTATGTTTGAAACTGCACTTTATTTACAACACTAAAATTTGTAATTTTTGATTTAAAATTCTTGAATTCACTTGATGATTCTATTAATAAACCTGAATCATTAAATCATAAAGTTTGGATTTTCACTCTATGATAATTTGCTCTGTAAATCTTAATTTTCCAGATTTTAGATAACTCTATTTAATTTATATAAAGTTTATACTTACCCTATTCTAAAATAAACAGATTTTATTCAATTGTTTTAATTCATGACAGCAACAAGTTATAGGGAAGAATTCAAGAAATCAATCAGGAACTTGGGATTTTGAAACACAGACATGGTACAGTTACATCAGGTATACATGCAAATGTTTACAGGTAAAATATTCATAGCAATTTCATATATGTTCATTTGTAATTTATAAAGCATGCACAACTTTACCTACTTAATAAATTTAAAAAATGAGTTACTCACCTGAATTATGTAGACCCCAGATTTTAGCATGCAGTAGCTTGAATGCTTTTTAAAACCTTAGTGCTTTGACTTAAAATTACATGCATGCTTGATCTTTGAACCTTGAGCTACTGATGTCTTCAACTTGCATTTGTTCCCAGATTTAATATGCAGTAGTCTCTTCCCAGATTTTAAAAGAAATGCAGACCTTCTAGTTTATTGTTGCATGCATGTCCTTTTTGTTTCCAGATTAAAGAAATTTGCAGGTTTGTTTTGCAAACTGCTTCAGGTTCAAAAAAAATTGAATGCAGGAACCTGTAACGACCCAGAATTTTTATTAATTAAAATTTTAATATTTAATTAATTTTAAAAATTAATAAGTGAATTTATAAGTCAAAAAATTTTTATTTGAATTTTTGGATTTAATTGGATTTTTAAATCGATAATTTAATATGTTAAATTATGGAAATAATTGAAAATTGAGTTAAATATGATTGAAAATGATTTGTAAAATTTTATTTTATCATATTGGAGTTAGAACGATAATTTAGAACTTTTAAAATCGAATTAAAAGTTAATTTGTGAAAATTGAATATTTTAATATTAAAATCGGCTAGTGAAAATAGTCAATTTTTGAATAGTCTCAGAATTGAACGAAACTAGTTCCATTTGATCCGTAATAGTTAGTTATTACCGGATTTCAATTTTCGTGTCAATCGGAGTTATCGTTTGATCGTGGCAGCTCGAAACGCATCGAATTATTTTTAATTTTAATTTGGCGAGTTAAAATAGCCATTTTTCAAAAAGTTTCGGATTTCGACGAAACCAGTTTCATCGGATCCGTAATGTGATATTATTGTAAGGTTTCAAATTTCGTGTCAATTGGATTTACCGTTTGTCCGGTACAAATTAAAACGCCTAGAAATCGATTTAAATCGGTTTAATTTAAATTGAACGTTTATAGCCATAACTCGCACAGATGTCCGAATTAGCTTTCGAAACCTATTCCATTGTGTCCGGAACGTGGGGTAAACCTTAGAAACGCTGGTTACGGCGCGTAAATCGGAGTTCGGAATTTCCGGGATGAATAGTGTTTCGTCGGTTCCTTATAAATAGCCCACTATCTCAAAAAAATAAATAATAAAAAAAGAAAAACCCTAATCTAAAACTGCACAGCCGCCTCCACATACATGAACGGCCAGAAATTAGTATCCTCTCCCCCTCGATTTCTTCCAATCCGTCAACATTCGTCAAAAACATTCAACTGCAAAGATGAAGATCACAACGAGAGCTTCGATGTGAACGGCTATGATCGAATATGGTGTCGCGAGGAGGGAGCTATGGGGGGCCGTTCATGGCCAGTTGGGCACGCAACATGAGGAGGAGGAGGGGGCCGAGCTCAGGGTGCTTGGGGCCGAACCTAGAGGGAGTTAGGGGCTACGCAATGCAACTACCTGATCGAGCTAGAAGTCGTTGTGGTGATCGAATTTGTTAACCCTAGTATTTGCTAATGGGTTCATGTGTGTTGCGGCTATTACTGGAGATGGTGAACGTGAAGAGGAGAGAAGGGGGGGACGGTCCAGATGAGATATGTTGAGATCCAATGGCTTAGGTTTAAAGATTTATAATTAATTGTTGTAAATAGTTTATATAAAATTCATGAAAACTTGTAAAATCAATATCTTTTTCATACGAGGTCGAAAACGCGCGAAACTAGTTGCGTTGGAATCGTATGGACGAGCACTACGCTATGGAATTAGATTGGAGTCGTTTGGAGTTAGTGAGAATTTTGGGTAAAATTAAACGTCCGTTTAATTTTATTCGAAATAAATCGCTAAAACGGAATTTAAATCAAGGTGAGAACTTCTCACTCAATCGAATCGGTTTCGATTTTATTTTAAATAGTTATATTTAAAATATTTGAATGCATGTTTGAATGATGATTGATATCTATTGATTGTTAAAATAGACATTATACGCCGTTAGTAAGCGGATGTTATTTATTAAAAACATATACCGCGAATATTTCATAAACAGTGAAATTGGTATTATATATAATAGTAATATATATATTGGCATATGTATATATTGCAGTTGTTGATTTCCCGTATTTTTTGGCGGATGAGACCCTATTGCGCCGTCTATTAAGCGGATAATATTTTAAATCCCATATACCGCGATAATTTCGTACTGGAGCGAAATTGGTATTGTGCTAATGTTTGTGGATGCAGGAAACAGGTTCGAGGGATCCAACTGGATTCCTCAACAGTTTTTATTTGATTTCAGATATTTTGATATTTGATGGATTATCATATATGATATATGATGTCGTTGTAGTCGTGATTGACTATTTGGTGTGTAGCATCATTGGACCAAGTTTTGGAATTTTAAAATGATTTCAAAGTGATTTTTGAAAGTATAAGTTATAAAATAATTTTTGGAATTGATCCATGTTAAATAAATAAACGTTATAATTTTTATGTTATAAAAATTATGATTTTTGAGAAATATAGTTAAAAAAAACTGATTTTTGAGAATATGATGCTAATGATTTTATAAAATAGTTTAATCGGGATTTTAGAATTATTATGAACAGTTTAAATATAGGATTTATAAAATTTAATTATTTTATGAATCAAAAGGATGAAGTTTTTAAAGGAATTTAAAGACGTTTAAAAAGAATAATATAAATTGATTTATATTAAGAGATTTATAAATGGATATTTATAAATTGAAATATTGACATTATAAAACGAGTTTTTATAAGTGTTTGAATGAAGTGAAAATGGATTGTATAAGTGAATGGAATTTATAAAATTATAAATGGTGAAGTTATAAATGAAAATTATAAATAGTAAGATTTATAATTTTTGTGAAATTATTAAAGAATATATTTGGATGAATAATTGAATCTTATAATTTATAAGATTTATAATTATGAAGTTAAAAGAACGATTTTGTAAAAAAATCGTTTTATAAGCATTTAACTTATAATGTGAACTTTTGGTTTATAATTGAGTTATGAATTGAATATAGGTTAATAAAGGAATTTATAAAAGGAGTTGTTATAAAATAAATGGTAAAGGAATTTATAAACGTTGTTTTATAAATTTGCAAACGGCTTATTTTGATAAGTTAATTGTTGAAACCTATTAATGGAGTTATATTCACATTTTTGAC
Source organism: Allium cepa (assembly GCA_030765085.1). Taxonomy (NCBI): domain Eukaryota; kingdom Viridiplantae; phylum Streptophyta; class Magnoliopsida; order Asparagales; family Amaryllidaceae; genus Allium; species Allium cepa. Next base: position 212,719,073 of record CM060930.1, on the reverse strand, counting down.
CGTGAATGATCCTTTGAAATAAAATGAATAAAAGGATGAAATTTGTTAACGTAGTATATTCACGTTTTTGAATAGTGAATAATATGTTAAAGAATTGTTTTGAATGTGATGTTTTAAATTGAATTAAAACGATCTAACGATGTTTAAAATGTGTTGAGATTCAAAACCATAGATTTCAACATTTATTGTTGAAATAGATGTTTTCGAGAAATAAAAGGAAATGGTGGACTATAACACTGTTGTTATAGTAAATGATTTCCGAAAGGAAATGTTTTGTATAGTATTGAGATTTATATATCTATTTTAATTTCGAATCCCTATACTAGTGATTTTGGGACGTCGTAACGATGTTTTACGCAACATTCGTTTTGGCCCAAATAAATATGTTTAAGAGCATGATTTCCTTAATGAATGAAATATATACTTAATTTCGATTTAAGTATATTGAATATTTTCCAAAGGTTGAAAATAAAAGATTTGTGAATTACTTATTAAATAAGTATGGAAAAGTTTTCCAATATAAAGTGAATATTTTGAGAATTTATCTTTTTGAAGATAAATTGAAATGAATAATTGAAATCGTATATTCATAGATATTTTGAAATATAAATTCACTATGGAATTTATAAAAGAAGGGGAACTTGTTTAAAAATAAATATTGATTTATTTTTGAAGTATTGAAATTTTATATCTTGTAAAGATATTTTGTGAAATAAATAATTTGGAAAATTGTTTGGAATCTGCTGATGTGTACATATTCATTGATAGTTCAATAACCGACTATCAATATTTCCCTTTGAATGGGTAATTTATGTGAACTGTTTGAATGTGAATGCCACACTTATTTTTGAATAAGCGCTCACTATTCGGGTTAACCGGGAAAGGACCATGGGGTCGTATAACCCATTCTGAATATGTGATACGTCGTTGTGAATTGCATTGAAGACCGGTGTTGAAGACCAGATCTTTTTGAAAGCGAAAGGACAACTCGTCGATTGTCTTTGCACCGAGTAGCTATGGTATAGAGACTCCCTATGTGATGGGAAGTCCGGACGTGATTAGAGATTATCCGGATTGCAAGGACTTCTTTGTAAGTGCCTTCGGTTTTGTTCGATCCCGGAACAGACTTGTATGGATTGTATGTCTGACATTACAAATTGAGATATAAAGCCGATTTCATTCAAATATATTTCTGTTGGTGGCGGAGAATTTATTCTTTTAGCTTAACACCCTTCTCTGAGACGTACGAGCTCAGAGGTTATATAGTTGAAGTTATCAGCGATATATTCCCAATTTGGTAATGTGATATACTTAGTGTTGCTGTAAATGATCATTGTGTTGATTATTTGTGATAGGATCGTTTATTTGATCGTCTATCCTGGTGATCATTTCTATGATCATTTGTTGACCCAAAGCATGGCTTTTGTATAAAGTATGTTTTTGTGGACGTGACTTCGTCGAGCCCCACAACCCGTGAATGGTCAAAACAGGAAAGAAACAGCAAGGTTATGAGGGGTAGCGCCCTTTAGGATGTGTGCATTTCCTTCTGGAAAAGGGTGGTATCATGGTATGGAGCCCAGATGCTTACTCATGTTGAAAACACTTTGTTATGATTGTGTGAATTGATTACGAGCGCTCGGTTAAAAGGTCCCAAAGGACCGGGGGATGGCATATTCGGTCAGTTGTTACTCAGTTAGGGGTAACCCGGCCTTGTGTTGGCAGAGATCCGGTTTGGTTCTCGGGGATGTCCATCCAGAGGCATTCTCATGTGGCAATGGGAAGTTCCTTGGCCTGATCATTCGTTGGAAATCCAAAGAAACAATACGTGACTGTACGGTATTAGTTGTAGAACCTGCCATCTAATATGGTAGCTATTAGTAGGCATAATATAATGGTACCTATGCTGGCTAAGATTTATATTCTACTTTCGAAATGAATTTTCTACACTATGCACTAGTAATAATATCAAATGTTCTTTTTAAATGCGTATCAAGCATGTTTGACTATCATAAGGAGAAATCTTCTCCAAGTCTGCGTTTGCATTGTGTGTGTGGCAGGAGGTCTTATGGTAGTCTCATTTTTAAAAGCATTGCGAATTGATTTAAAAATATTCCTCTATTTTTGATTTTAAAGATAAATAAACTGTTTTGAGTTCCCACACCAGTCACATGACTGACTCGGAGTTTATTGTTTTCCTTCCTAAACTCTGGGTGCCCACCAATTTCCACATGGGCAGTCAAGAGTTAAGGTTTATCAGGATATTCTGGAGTTGCTGGAGGCAAGCTGGATGGCATGGCGTATTACTAGTTTATATAGTATTTCTTTTTCCGCTGCACTGTTTGATGTTGTATATTGTTGTACACTCTGATGATATGATGTAATGAAAAGTGATGTAATGTAATAACTGATATAGTTCTTTGTTTAAATATTATTCATTTATTATTATATGTTGTTCCGCTGCGAATTGTGAGATTCTGATGTTGTTTTGTTGTGTTCTGTTCCGTTCTATGTTTTTTTCTCTATTTTCTATTTTCCATCCTCTCCATTTTCTACCTTCTTATCTCTTCTTTTTTCTTTTTCTTTTCTAAAATTCTTTTCAAAAACCCTAACTATTCGGTTTTTCGGCAACGAAAAATCGCGTACGTTACAATGTGGTATCAGAGCATATGGTTAAGCGACAACCATGGTTCTGTTGGGTGTTACTCATTAGAGATAGAGTCAGCAGTACTCTAGAATGAGTTGGAGTGTAATAATAGATACGAGAGCGTATTTGTTAGTGAATATAAAATTGTTTTATATTGTGATGATTGGTTTATTGAGTGGCATATGAACTTTCATCAGCGTGGTCCGCAAGACTATGCCGAAGGGGTTTCTAAACACTTGAATAGAACAATTCGGCACAATATTGATTTTTAATTGGGTAAATGAAATAATTTTACTTGATTATATTTTTATATATAAAGAAATAATTTTTCAAAATTATTAAAGTGTATATAAGTTGATTGTTTAGTTGTTTGAATAATCTAAATAAAAGAATAAATTGTATAAGCAAAATAATTATAAGAATTGAATTATAATTAAAGTGATTTACAATTGAGAAATAAACTTATATATATGAGAAGTGAAACTATATGAATATATTTAGGAATTTAAGTTATGTAAAAACAAGTGATGTTTATAAATGAAATATAACTTAAGAGATGTTGAATGAAGTTGATTTTGGTATCAAACTAAATTAATAAAGTTAAGTGATAAATGTGAACTTGAGTTATGTAAATAAAATTCAACTGTTGTAATTGAATTGAATGAATGGATTGAATATTAATCAATTAAATGTGTATAATTGATATGAAATAATGAATATAAGTGTAATTCATTAAAATCTTATGTTATTGAAAGTTGAATAGTTGAATGAAAATCAAATTAATTAAACCAATTGATAAGCAAAGGAATTTGGTTGCAATTAATATACATTGATTGTTATATGATTGTTAGTTGATTGATTGTATATAATTCATTAAGTTAATGGAATTGAAAGCTAAAGAAATTGGAATTCAATTGGAAGTTAAGTGAATCTTAAATAGAATTGAATTTGATTTGGAAGTGAACCAACTTGAATATGAATTAGTGAATATAAACTAATTGAGAATGAATATTAGTAAATCCACTGTATATGAATCAAATATGATTAAATTGAAAACCATTTCATTGAATATTAATGAAAATATGAATGAATATTAATTGGTTATGGATGTTAGTTGGTTGATGCTTGAATATATATTGCTTTTACTGCATTTGATATGTCGGCATGTATAGTTATTATGTTGCTATATGTTGTATATCGATACTATTATCTATATGCATGATTCTCACGTTGTTTGTTGAGTGTTTAGTAGTTGCGGATCGCGTTTGCTTCGCATTTGGAGCTCGCTTTCGCGCTATATTAGCCGTATATGCTCCCTAATAAAATATAAGGTACATATCTCGGATTAAATACCGTACTTTTATACTTTTTTCCCTTCAGGATGCCTCATTACTTGATGAGATGTATATTTGTGATATATATACTGTCATTTTTTTTCGGATCGAGCCGCGCAAAGGAGACTATGGCGAATTTTTCCGAAAATTTAAGGCGTTAGAAAAAATTTGAGAAAAATTGGAAAGTTTTGAAAACTTTAACTTTGATTTTGGAATTGAAAGTTAAACAATAGTAGTTGTTTTTGAATGGATAACTAAGTATAATTTAAAAACTTAGTAAGTTATTACAAGAAGTTAATTATGAATTTTGGAAAGTTAATAGATTCTGTAACTTTTCTTACTTGATAATTTCGAGGACGAAATTCTTTTAAGGAGGGAAGATTGTAACGACCCAGAATTTTTATTAATTAAAATTTTAATATTTAATTAATTTTAAATATTAATAAGTGAATTTATAAGTCAAATAAATTTTTATTTGAATTTTTGGATTTAATTGGATTTTTTAATCGATAATTTAATATGTTAAATTATGGAAATAATTGAAAATTGAGTTAAATATGATTGAAAATGATTTGTAAAATTTTATTTTATCATATTGGAGTTAGAACGATATTTTAGAACTTTTAAAATCGAATTAAAAGTTAATTTGTGAAAATTGAATATTTTAATATTAAAATCGACTACTGAAAATAGTCAATTTTTGAACAGTCTCAGAATTGAACGAAACCAATTCCATTGGATCCGTAATAGTTAGTTATTACCGGATTTCAATTTTCGTGTCAATCGGAGTTATCGTTTGATCGTGGCAGCTCGAAACGCATCGAATTATTTTTAATTTTAATTTGGCGAGTTAAAATAGCCATTTTTCAAAAAGTTTTGGATTTCGACGAAACCAGTTTCATCGGATCCGTAATGTGATATTATTGTAAGGTTTCAAATTTCGTGTCAATTGGATTTACCGTTTGTCCGGTACAAATTAAAACGCCTAGAAATCGATTTAAATCGGTTTAATTTAAATTGAACGTTTATAGCCATAACTCGCACAGATGTCCGAATTAGCTTTCAAAACCTGTTCCATTGTGTCCGGAACGCGGGGTAAACCTTAGAAATGCTGGTTACGGCGCGTAAATCGGAGTTCGGAATTTCCGGGATGAATAGTGTTTCGTCGGTTCCTTATAAATAGCCCACTATCTCAAAAAAAAAATAATAAAAAAAGCAAAACCCTAATCTAAAACTGCACAGCTGCCTCCACATACATGAACGGCCAGAAATTAGTATCCTCTCCCCCTCGATTTCTTCCAATCCGTCAACATTCGTCAAAAACATTCAACTACAAAGATGAAGATCACAACGAGAGCTTCGATGTGAACGGCTATGATCGAATATGGTGTCGCGAGCAGGGAGCTATGGGGGGCCGTTCATGGCCAGTTGGGCACGCAACATGAGGAGGAGGAGGGGGCCGAGCTCAGGGTGCTTGGGGCCGAACCTAGAGGGAGTTAGGGGCTACGCAATGCAACTACCTGATCGAGCTAGAAGTCGTTGTGGTGATCGAATTTGTTAACCCTAGTATTTGCTAATGGGTTCATGTGTGTTGCGGCTATTACTGGAGATGGTGAACGTGAAGAGGAGAGAAGGGGGGGGACGGTCCAGATGAGATATGTTGAGATCCAATGGCTTAGGTTTAAAGATTTATAATTAATTGTTGTAAATAGTTTTTATAAAATTCATGAAAACTTGTAAAATCAATATCTTTTTCATACGAGGTCGAAAACGCGCGAAACCAGTTGCGTTGGAATCGTATGGACGAGCACTACGCTATGGAATTGGATTGGAGTCGTTTGGAGTTAGTGAGAATTTTGGGTAAAATTAAACGTCCGTTTAATTTTATTCGAAATAAATCGCTAAAACGGAATTTAAATCAAGGTGAGAACTTCTCACTCAATCGAATCGGTTTCGATTTTATTTTAAATAGTTATATTTAAAATATTTGAATGCATGTTTGAATGATGATTGATATCTATTGATTGTTAAAACAGACATTATACGCCGTTAGTAAGCGGATGTTATTTATTAAAAACATATACCGGGAATATTTCATAAACAGTGAAATTAGTATTATATATAATAGCAATATATATATATTGGCATATGTATATATTGCAGTTGTTGATTTCCCGTATTTTTTAGCGGATGAGACCCTATTGCGCCGTCTATTAAGCGGATAATATTTTAAATCCCATATACCGCGATAATTTCGTACTGGAGCGAAATTGGTATTGTGCTAATGTTTGTGGATGCAGGAAACAGGTTGGAGGGATCCAACTGGATTCCTCAACAGTTTTTATTTGCTTTCAGATATTTTGATATTTGATGGATTATCATATATGATATATGATGTCGTTGTAGTCGTGATTGACTATTTGGTGTGTAGCATCATTGGACCAAGTTTTGGAATTTTAAAATGATTTCAAAGTGATTTTTGAAAGTATAAGTTATAAAATAATTTTTGGAATTGATCCATGTTAAATAAATAAACGTTATAATTTTTATGTTATAAAAATTATGATTTTTGAGAAATATAGTTAAAAAAAACTGATTTTTGAGAATATGATGCTAATGATTTTATAAAATAGTTTAATCGGGATTTTAGAATTATTGTTAACAGTTTAAATATAGGATTTACAAAATTTAATTATTTTATGAATCAAAAGGATGAAGTTTTTAAAGGAATTTAAAGACGTTTAAAAAGAATAATATAAATTGATTTATATTAAGAGATTTATAAATGGATATTTATAAATTGAAATATTGACATTATAAAACGAGTTTTTATAAGTGTTTGAATGAAGTGAAAATGGATTGTATAAGTGAATGGAATTTACAAAATTATAAATGGTGAAGTTATAAATGAAAATTATAAATAGTAAGATTTATAATTTTTGTGAAATTATTAAAGAATATATTTGGATGAATAATTGAATCTTATAATTTATAAGATTTATAATTATGAAGTTAAAAGAACGATTTTGTAAAAAAATCATTTTATAAGCATTTAACTTATAATGTGAACTTTTGGTTTATAATTGAGTTATGAATTGAATATAGGTTAATAAAGGAATTTATAAAAGGAGTTGTTATAAAATAAATAGTAAAGGAATTTATAAACGTTGTTTTATAAATTTGCAAACGGCTTATTTTGATAAGTTAATTGTTGAAACCTATTAATGGAGTTATATTCACATTTTTGACCGTGAATGATCCTTTGAAATAAAATGAATAAAAGGATGAAATTTGTTAACGTAGTATATTCACGTTTTTGAATAGTGAATAATATGTTAAAGAATTGTTTTGAATGTGATGTTTTAAATTGAATTAAAACGATCAAACGATGTTTAAAATGTGTTGAGATTCAAAACCATAGATTTCAACATTTATTGTTGAAATAGATGTTTTCGAGAAATAAAAGGAAATGGTGGACTATAACACTGTTGTTATAGTAAATGATTTCCGAAAGGAAATGTTTTGTATAGTATTGGGATTTATATATATATTTTAATTTCGAATCCCTATACTAGTGATATTGGGACGTCGTAACGATGTTTTACGCAACATTCGTTTTGGCCCAAATAAATATGTTTAAGAGCATGATTTCCTTAAAGAATGAAATATATACTTAATTTCGATTTAAGTATATTGAATATTTTCCAAAGGTTGAAAATAAAAGATTTGTGAATTACTTATTAAATAAGTATGGAAAAGTTTTCCAATATAAAGTGAATATTTTGAGAATTTATCTTTTTGAAGATAAATTGAAATGAATAATTGAAATCGTATATTCATAGATATTTTGAAATATAAATTCACTATGGAATTTATAAAAGAAGGGGAACTTGTTTAAAAATAAATATTGATTTATTTTTGAAGTATTGAAATTTTATATCTTGTAAAGATATTTTGTGAAATAAATAATTTGGAAAATTATTTGGAATCTGGTGATGTGTGCATATTCATTGATAGTTCCATAACCGACTATCAATATTTCCCTTTGAATGGGTAATTTATGTGAATTGTTTGAATGTGAATGCCACACTTATTTTTGAATAAGCGCTCACTATTCGGGTTAACCGGGAAAGGACCATGGGGTCGTATAACCCATTCCGAATATGTGATACGTCGTTGTGAATTGCATTGAAGACCGGTGTTGAAGACCGGATCTTTTTGAAAGCGAAAGGACAACTCGTCGATTGTCTTTGCACCGAGTAGCTACGGTATAGAGACTCCCTATGTGATGGGAAGTCCGGACGTGATTAGAGATTATCCGGATTGCAAGGACTTCTTTGTAAGTGCCTTCGGTTTTGTTCGATCCCGGAACAGACTTGTATGGATTGTATGTCTGACATTACAAATTGAGATATAAAGCCGATTTCATTCAAATATATTTCTGTTGGTGGCGGAGAATTTATTCTTTTAGCTTAACACCCTTCTCTGAGACGTACGAGCTCAGAGGTTATATAGTTGAAGTTATCAGCGATATATTCCCAATTTGGTAATGTGATATACTTAGTGTTGCTGTAAATGATCATTGTGTTGATTATTTGTGATAGGATCGTTTATTTGATCGTCTATCCTGGTGATCATTTCTATGATCATTTGTTGACCCAAAGCATGGCTTTTGTATAAAGTATGTTTTTGTGGACGTGACTTCGTCGAGCCTCACACCCCGTGAATGGTCAAAACAGGAAAGAAGCAGCAAGGTTATGAGGGGTAGCACCCTTTAGGATGTGTGCATTTCCTTCTGGAAAAGGGTGGTATCATGGTATGGAGCCCAGATGCTTACTCATGTTGAAAACACTTTGTTATGATTGTGTGAATTGATTACGAGCGCTCGGTTAAAAGGTCCCAAAGGACCGGGGGATGGCATATTCGGTCAGTTGTTACTCAGTTAGGGGTAACTCGGCCTTGTGTTGGCAGAGATCCGGTTTGGTTCTCGGGGATGTCCATCCAGAGGCATTCTCATGTGGCAATGAGAAGTTCCTTGGCCTGATCATTCGTTGGAAATCCAAAGAAACAATACGTGACTGTACGGTATTAGTTGTAGAACCTGCCATCTAATATGGTAGCTATTAGTAGGCATAATATAATGGTACCTATGCTGGCTAAGATTTATATTCTACTTTCGAAATGAATTTTCTACACTATGCACTAGTAATAATATCAAATGTTCTTTTTAAATGCGTATCAAGCATGTTTGACTATCATAAGGAGAAATCTTCTCCAAGTCTGCGTTTGCATTGTGTGTGTGGCAGGAGGTCTTATGGTAGTCTCATTTTTAAAAGCATTGCGAATTGATTTAAAAATATTCCTCTATTTTTGATTTTAAAGATAAATAAACTGTTTTGAGTTCCCACACCAGTCACATGACTGACTCGGAGTTTATTGTTTTCCTTCCTAAACTCTGGGTGCCCACCAATTTCCACACGGGCAGTCAAGAGTTAAGGTTTATCAGGATATTCTAGATATTCTGGAGTTGCTGGAGGCAAGCTGGATGGCATGGCGTATTACTAGTTTATATAGTATTTCTTTTTCCGCTGCACTGTTTGATGTTGTATATTGTTGTACACTCTGATGATATGATGTAATGAAAAGTGATGTAATGTAATAACTGATATAGTTCTTTGTTTAAAGATTATTCATTTATTATTATACGTTGTTCCGCTGCGAATTGTGAGATTCTGATGTTGTTCTGTTGTGTTCTGTTCCGTTCTATGTTTTTTTCTCTATTTTCTATTTTCCATCCTCTCCATTTTCTACCTTCTTATCTCTTCTTTTTTCTTTTTCTTTTCTAAAATTCTTTTTAAAAACCCTAACTATTCGGTTTTTCGGCAACGAAAAATCGCGTACGTTACAGGAACCATTTCATGATTTATGCTATGCATTTGAAGATGAACTAGAGGGTGATTGTTCAGATTTGCTTTAATTTGTAAATGCAGAGCTTGCTTGAAAATGGAATGTTTATTTGCTCTGCATTTACTTTGCAGGTTTATATTTTGGGGAATGCAGATTTGTATTTTGAGGAGTTGAATGCAATGCATTTGAATAGGTTTTTGAGGATGAAAATGTTATAGAACTTTGATTTTCAGATTTCTTTTTAGAATGAAAATGAGAAAGAGAAAAAGAAATGAGTATATGCAAGTTTATAAACTAAATTTATGATTTATTAAAAACAAATAAAAATAAAAGATCAAATTTGACACTAGTCTAAAATGTTAACACTTGTTAACTTATATTTTAAATTACTTACACATGTCATTTTTAAATGATTTGTTATCTTAATTAAAGTTAATGAATGTTTAAATTAAATTAATTAGTTCTTATACTTAGTTATGTGTATAATTAATTTCTAAAGAATAAATCAAAGCAATATACAAATTAATCATTTGAAAAAGATACTTTTAAATAATTAAAATAAGTTTATAAAAGAGTTTTTAACTTAATGAATACATGTTTCATATTTTAAATTGTATTTTAAATTTCCTATTAAATTAACAAATCACATTTTATAAATCAATATTGTAAAAACAAATAACACAAACATTTTGTAACATATTTTAAATATACAAACTTAAGTTAAAATGAATTTTAAACCAATAAAACATTTATCTTATATATTTAAAGTTATTAAGTTATTTATTAAATATTTTTGAAAAGCTTAAATTGAAAATGAATCACAATTCCTATTTTCAAAACATTAAAATTATGCTATACTAATTTATTTAAAACAACTTATCTATTTAAAATATCTATAAATACATATACATTATTAAATAGAAAACAGATTTATTAGTTTATTAAAAATAAATTCACAAATTAAATATTTAAATAAAGAAGATTATTAAATCAAATCAAATTTATTAGCAAAATTTATCAATTCAATATAAATTTAAACACAAATTATTAAATTTATATTGTCCAAAATTCCTGGATATTACATACATAGTTGTTAAAGTGTTTCCAATATTGACAGAGAGTATGCCAATAAAAGGCCTCGGCCTCTTTAACGACCAAACCTTGTTTTACACACCGGTTGGTACTTTTACATTTCGAAAACAATCCATACTTGATATCAAAATATCATATTCACGTCAAAACCAAATTCATTTTGAAATCATTATATTTACTCAAAATTTACTATTTCAACTCAAAATCATATCCGTCATAATATCTCAATTTTGATTCCAAAATTGATTCAAAATTCAATTAAGGTAATAACTTCATTTTAACCAAATTCGTATTTAAATCCAAGATTTAAAAATAAACATTCCACACTTTTGACCAGTTTGAATTTTTATAAAATAGTTTAAAAAGTTTTGAAATAGTTAAAGTAGTTTAATAGAAATAGTTTGAGTATTGAAAATGGTTTATATAGTAAAATAGTTTGGAAGATCGAAATAATTTAAATATTTAAAAAAATAGATTTTTTTTAATAATTTATACTAAAATAGTTTGTTTGAAAGTAGTTTCAAAGTCAAATCGATTCAATTATAAATTTGCCGATTCAAATCACTTTAAATTTCCATTTCGATTTAATCGATTTCATGTTGTATTTTACATTGATTCCAAATTAATTTCAATTTCGATTACAAATAAATTTCAACTACAATTCCAGATTAATTTCAATTCCAATTCCAAAATAATTTCAAATTTAAACCATTTCAATTTATATCAATTTCGAGTTCAATTTTTAGAATATCGATTCAAAACACTTATATCCGATTAATCTTCAATATCCAATTTAAAGAACCTAATCTTCGAATAAAATGTAATTCCGAGCTCATTTTCGAAATAGTTCGATTTTCATAAATTCAATTTTCATTTTCTTAAAATCAAATCATTGAAATAAATTTAAAATCAATTTTTTTAAAATTATTTAATTTAATCAATACGGTGTTCATATATAATTTTCTATTTTCTAGCTAAGTGATCTGTTATTTCAATTTAATTTAAGGGATGGATATATACCATTTAAATCCAAATTACCATGTCATAGGTATATATCATTTCAACATATTTCTTAATTTATTCAAAATAATTAAACTCACAGTTTTATATACTGTAAATATTTACCAAGTTATAACTGGATATATATATATATATGATAAATAAACTTCCATTTATCCAAATATCAATCAGTTGGCATCCATCACAATCAATCATCCAAACAGCCGAAATAATTCACTATAATTTCATAGTTATTAATATCAGGTACTTTATTGGCATTTAAATTCCAATTTCAAAGTTGACCGTCAATTTCAAATTTAGCAGTTAATTCGAATGACAATCAAATTTATTAAACAACGATCAATAAATTTATAACACTTCATAATTTCAAATTTAACCAGCATAAAAATATTTTAGTATGTTGTGAGCGTTATAAATACTCACCATGAGTTTTTAATTTTAAATCAAATCGAACGACGTTAGATTTAACCTAAAATTTTAGCTATTCCCAATCGTCTCCAAATCAGTTCTAGAATGTAGTGCTCATCGTCGCGATTCCATCGCCATCTTTTTCGTCCAATTTTGACCTTGCACGACAAAGATATACATTTTTAAAGATTTGCGTAAAATCAATATAAATAATTTTCTTTTCATTTTAACCTCTAAAAAAATCGTGGCCGTTTGTTCCTAGCATCATCAAATCATGGCCTCTCATTGCTTCTTTCTCATTCCATCGCGTACAAGCACCTATAGGCCGAAACCTATCACACGTTCAAACTCCTCCATGCCGCTTCCACCACGATCCACAAGAGATCGATAAGACATCATCAAATCGAAGGCCATCACGAGCTCCACCATCGGCCATAGCAATATCGAACTCGGCCCTCCACATCACCCTGGAATCATCTCCAAACGCCGAGAAACACGGCCTCCCTACTCCTTCTATAGTCGACGATAGCTAAAATCTACCGTAGGATGTATAGATCTCATCAAGCTCTTCAACTTTTTAGTTGAAAATTTCAGATAATTGTTGATGGATTTTGATATGCTAGGGAATGAAATATCATGTGTTTTCGGCCAATAAAGCAGAGGGTGGTGGCCGATTATTATTAGGGTTAGGGTTGAGAAGGAATACGCGTATAAGTACGTGTATATGTATTATTTTATTATTAACTTCACTATTCACGTACTTTTCCGTACGAACCATAAACGAAGCGCGTTGTTTGGCATTTATAATGTTATACCCCTATTCCGAACGGAATGAAATAGGTTTCAAGACAAAATTCACTACACTATTATAAGCTATTAACAACGGGTAAAAACCGTTGTTAAGTCCAAAAGCAACGGGTAAAAACCGTCTTCAACACAGGAGTGGTTGAATTTAGCGACGGGAGAAAACCGTTGCTTTATGTCCAAAAGGCAACGGGTATAAACCTTTGCAAATTGGGACAATGGCAACGGGTATAAACCGTTGCAAACTGGGCCAAAGGCAACGGGTATTAACCGTTGCAAATTGGGCCAAAGGCAACGGGTATAAACCGTTGCAAATTGGGCCAAAGGCAACGGGTATAAACCGTTTCTTTATGGACAATAGGCAATGGGTATAAACCGTTGCCTAATGTACAAAAGGCAATGGTTACAAACCGTTGCTTAATGGGAAAAAAAATCAACGGATATAAACCGTTGCTTTCTGTCCAAAAAGCAACGGGTGCAAGCGTTGCTTTATGGCCAAAAAACGTTGCTTTATGTCCAGTAAAAAATGGTTAAAAACCGTTGCTTTATGCCCAAAGTCACACATAAAGCAACGGTTAACACCCGTTGCACATAATGTTTGCTCCTGCTCCTACAAAATCACATCTGTAACTCACTACTGCATTACACGCATATCTCAGTATATATACCAGAATATCAATATATATCAAAATATGCCAGAATATCAAAATAGTGGTACACAAGCACTATAAACATATCGCACATATACCATACATATAAAATTATCAAACTTATAATTACACTCATTGTTTTGCAAACAGAATGCTACCGTGCCGGAATATCATACTTATTACACTGCATTGTTTATTACAATACATTACAAAGATTTCATTAATTACACTACATTGTTTTGCAAGCAGTGAAGTCTTCATATAATAAACACATTAAAAGGATGCTGAGCAGGTTAGCCGAAGCTGATATTTCTTTGGCTCATGTTGTGGTGCATACAGTATTCTGTCCAATTCCTGCGCAAAAGTAAAAGCAGGTTTTAAACTCAAATCATACAGTGAATTTTAGCTTGGTCAAGTTCAATTAATAGAGCAACGGAATTCCTATGTAAGCAATAATAATGAACAAGTAAAAGTGGCAGCAAACATTTAAACAACTATAACAACACTAACAAAAAAAACTGCCTTTCAACTTCATCCCATCCCCTCTGCTATACACTTCCACTCACAACCACACTCCTACACACTACAACACTTCCTCATTTTCTTTGTTTTCATCTCATCCACACTTAAGTACTACATCATACCCCCTACTACCTATTGCCTATCAACAACATACACCATTAGCTTGGTCAAGTACTACACTTAAGTACTACACTATTTTTGGATTTTTGTCCAATGTTGCACCGTTTGTACTGAGCCAGAAATCAAGTAATATGAACAAGTTGCTCGGACATATCTAACCTTAAATGTCCACCTCCTCCGAATGCATTTGATTCTGCTATTTTTCTTAATTATCTCATTCGAGTATTGTTAAATCCATAATCTTTAAAGTTTGTATGTGCACACACCTATCAAGTTAAATCCAAACATTTTATAATGGTTTTTTCAATAAATATTGCTTGATGTTAATAGTATGTACCAATTTTGCACCATTAATATCCAACAAAAGCTATATTGCAGTATACCTTTAAGTTATTACCTCATCGGTAGGTGTACATTATGTATGCTTAATCTATGATTGATTTCACCTAGAATATATGAAAACAAAAGGATATTGCACATAGCCTCGTTATCATAAATAAGCCAAGTACAGGTTTGGTTCTACTCAGTACTCAGGCAAAAGAGATGTCTGCGAATGCGGCGAGCGTTTCTGCTGGTAATCCAACATTGATTAAACGAGTTAATTATATGCATTCTAACTGTTATAACTTTTAAATCAATTATATGCATTCTAACAACTGTATTTCCTTTTATTGTCTGCTTCAAAACCAATCCCCTATCAGCTGCACATTCAAATCACATCACAAATATTGTAACAGTCTTCTTTTGACTGCTCCGCAGCCTTCAACTTCCCTTTCATCCACCATTTACACTTCCAACCTGGTTCCCTTGGTACCAGTAAGCCATCAAACACAAACTACAAACCTGCTTGCACTCCAACAACATTTCCATATTTCCTATTCAAACCAATCACTACACATTTCATTTCCTCTTCAAACCAAATCACAACCATAACACTGCCAGCATAATTCAACTATCCCGACCAACCTCTCTAACTCCACATTCTGCAATGAACTCCAGCATTACAAATTGCTCCCACTTCCTATTCACCAACTCTACCACAAACCACCAGTATCAACCACTCCAACCACCAGTAAACACTCCAGTAACCACTCCATTTCCCTACCAAACATTCCAGTCCCCTACCATTTCAGTCCCCTCCCCAACATCATAACCAAATTATTTTACCACCCATTAAACCCAATTAGTACGATACACACATAAATTTTTTTAGCTAATCAATTTTTAGTTTATTGGACCTCCATTCATAGTTCAGGCACATTGATCATGTTTTTTGTTTTTTGATTTTGTCCTTGAATTTTGACTTTACTTCCTAGTATTTGATAAATTGTCGATTATCTTGTAAACAAGATAGACCAGGACAAAATACACATGCATTTGCATATGCAAATTTCATATACAGCAAACAAAAGAAAATCAGCAATATATGCAAAGAACAAGTCAGAAATATCAATACCTCCGACTAAATATATCGTATCAAACCCTTTTGATGGCTCACATAATCTCCGGCTCCAACATCCCCAAAGGTCTCAGTAAATTGTCGACATATTTTGGCAGTTAGCTCATCCGGCAATAAAATTTTGTCCAACAACACTTTTTCATAAGTGGGCGGTACTGGTTTTCCATGAATTACTAATGCTGTGGAATCTCGGCATATAGTACCTGTTATATAAGCATTTCTGGAGTGAATATATGGAATCACATTTACAGAACTAACAAGTTCCCAAACATTTAAGACCATTGTGTAGATCTACACAAAGACGGAGGAAGGTTATATGGTACTACAATTACTGGCCAACAGCTGTAAGGGTTAGTTAAAGAAGCATTCAGACAGAAACCATCTGTTGCTATTCCAAGCGTGAGATTTTGTGGTTGAGCAGCAAACGAAGAATCAAAAGAATTTGTAGTTTTCCATTGAGAAGTATCACGCGGATGACGCATTACGGTTGTACCGGACTTGGCATGACTATGCCAGGTCATCGCTTCTGCTATCCATGGTACAATATACAGTCTTCTCAATCTAGAAACAAAAGGAAAATGTCTTAAGGTCTTTTGAGGTACTGTGGTAGCTTTTCTCTCTTCGTCGAATGATGTCTTATATCTTGGTGCGTTGCAATTTTTACATGAAACTTTGTTCGCATTATCTTTCCAGTACAAGATGCAGTCATTAATGCATGCATCATAAGTTATGTAATTCATCCCAACTTGCTTAATGATCTTCTTCACGTCGGGGTACTTTGACGGTAGCGTGTTACCTTCGAGGAGTAACTCCTTTATGAATTCGAGTAGTGCAGTCACACCATTGTCTGAAAAGCCGTATTGGGTCTTCAAGCTATTCAGTTTCACAATGGCATACAACTTTGTAATCTCTTTTGGACAAGAAGGATACAAGGCTCTGTTGTAGTTGCACTATAAAAAAATGATTTATCCGTAAACTGCTCACCAATATTAGCATTATCATGCAACTGAATTGTAGGTTGAAAATGATGGAATCTATCTGCATCATTGATCAAATCCTCCATCCTAATATGTTCGGACTCATCAGTATTTATGGCATGACTAATCGGTTGTTGTTTTGGCTTCTTCGGTATTCTTTCCCCGTGAAAACACCACACGGTATATGATTGAACAATACCATATCTAAGCAAATGAAAATGAATGTCATTTAATTTGAATGTATCTTCATTTTTGCACCGCGTGCAAGGGCACGAATACTTTTCCTTATTGCCACCGTTTTCGGCAACAAATTTAATGAAATTTCTCACACCTTCCACATATTTTGTATTTCTTCAATTATATTGATTCATCCATTGTTTGACTATACTAAAAGACATACTGAAAGAAAATAACAAGAGCTAATAAGAAATCATGGGTAACAATATCTTATGGCTTTCCACCAAGTTCAACTCTGATATTAACTAAAAAGATGTATATTCTTTTGATTTCATTTGAAATTTAACATTAGCATCAAACTGTTTCCAAAAAATTTGCCATTACAACGGCGCCATTTTGTAGCACCAGAGTAATGTCTATGCATTACCCCTCTCCTGATACTTGGCTTGCGCCATTAACAACAATTTTATCCACTTACTAAATATGGTCTCATATTTAGTAAAACAAAATTCATTGCATCAACTTATACCCTAGCATTCACTATAAGCAGCTATGTCTAACTAGCATGCAGTACAGTACAACATTTAGGCTTTAGTAAATATGAGAATGCACACTACAACACCACTTCTCTTCCATGTTGCAATGTTTGGCTGATGATACACCGCACGTACGGGGACGTGTTAGATTATCTCACATTGTACAATTTGTAAAACAAATCATATATAAATGTAAAAAGATCATCCTTTGCATAACCAATTGTTTCTTGGTTCTCTAACATTGTACACTTAAAACATCAAATATGTATTCTGATGGTTCAGATTAGAAGGTGCATCTCTACTTTGGCAAAGTGTTAAAGAGTAGTAGATATTGACTATAATCAATCCCCAAAAACTTAATGAAACAGCAATCCTAAAAGATGAAGATAATGATGGAACTCAAATGACAGCTTATATGGTAAAACTCAAGGCCGGTTCTATACAATAAGTTGCCCTAGACGAGGAAATTTTTTGTTGCCTTTCACAAAACAATAATAGTAGCAATAACGTTATGAACATCAGTTCATTAATCTCACAAAAATGACAAAACACACTCAAAATACAGATAAAAACAAAAATGTAAACATTAATCCAAAGCTGTTATAGCCTTCAATTGGAACAATCAGTTAACTCTTATAGTCTTATTTACTAAAAAAATTATTTCTTTTAAGATTTTAAGAGAGTCGGCAACCAAAATTTTGAGATATCAGTATTAGAATTGTTAATTCGTCATTACCTTTGAGCTACAGGCTATACCAGCCTTGGAATTGAAACTAAAGGCTGAAGCTGAACTGGTCCGATTGGAGTGGATGTCCAGAGGAGGAGGAGCTGTGAAGCGCCGCTGCCGTGGATGGGGTGCGACCGTGCGGAGGCGACGGAGGCGGTCAGGTGGGTTAGCTTAGGGTTTTTTTGTTCGGTCGTCAGTGAGTGTTGCAATATCTCTGTGCGCGATTGTGAAATTTGAACTAGGGTTTTTTTTGGTTGCCCCCCATTGGGTGGGTTGCCCTATTCCGTAGCTAGCCCGCCTAGCCCAATAACCGAGCCTGGTAACACTAAACAAACCCATAAGCAAGCATTATTGGGAATAAACTGTTCCTTAACTTGTGTTGCATCCCTTTCTTTATTATTCTAAACTACAAATATAAGCATGTAATATTTTCCTATTATTCAACCATAGAAACGAATGGATTCACCGTGTACAGATAGCCAGTCATCGTTAATACATATAAAGAACTGAGTAGAAACACACATGCTTGTTTTCCAAATAATTTACTGATTTCTATTAATCATGTGTGGATTACAGATTAATTTGTTATCATTGCATTTGACAATCTTTTAACTAAGTTGTGATAAGTCAATTTTCAAGGTGACTGTAACATTCGTCCTAAATCTCTTTTCAGCGACATGGAACAAGCAAAAGGTGGCAAATTTTTGGCCGAGAAGAATCAGAAAATCCTTGGTACATAGTTAAAAATTTATCTTATCACCATGAAGATATTCACGTTAAATTTGAACCAGGTTCTTCAAGACTTAGCCGAGCAACGTATGAAGTTAAAGGTTCTTTTAATTCTACACATAAGTACTGTGATATAACAATGCACCGCAAATACATGTACACAGAGTTTCCATTTCAATTGACAACAAGTATTATTACAAAACAAAGCTTACTTGGTAGTTATGCGCTCTCTTCGATTATGCCAATGAAACTCGAGGAACCAAATATCAAAGATACACAGATCTGAGATAATTAAGATTTCAAATTAGATTTTATAATACAAGTATGAAACAAAATCAAATTTAAAATAAAAATCAAATAATTAAAATTGAGTACCCAACCTGGAGTAGGTATTCGATAAATTCACGTTGTAATACTTCTCCGAACACAGATCTGAGAGGGCCACTGATTGGCATTGAATGAAGGAAGAACTGGTGCGGCTGGAAGGAAGGTGAGTTCGCAGCTGGACATAATTAGGTGGAAAGATGGGTTCGCGGTTGGATGGAAGATGATTTCACGATTAGATGGAAAGATGAGCGGGTTGAAGCAAATCGAATTGGTGGAATTGGGAGTTTTTTTTATTTAGGTTTTCTTTTCGTTGAAAGAGGACGAACGAATATCAAAGGAAAGGAGGGAAGTAAAAGTGACGGGCCAATTCTTTTTGGCTCCCAGCGAATATTTGGCACAAAATTAGCGCCATTATTTGCCACAACATTTACGACGGTTACAACCGTTGCTAATTAGCAATGGTTGAAAACCGTTGCTAGTTGGAATGAAGCGCGCCAAAAATTATGGCGTGAAAGGATGAAATTCACGGCCATCATTTGTCTCCAAAGAAGCTACGGCTAATAATCGTTCCCAATTAGCAACGATAAAAAACCGTTGCTAACTGAACCAAGACGGTGATTAACCGTTTCTAAATGGCAACGGTTAATAACCGTTGCCAAATGCGCGGATGGTTAGTTGCAAATCTCAGTATTTGGTGTAGTGATTCAATCGTACGTGGAAGATAACTTTTTGAACCTAATTAAAATATTAAATTTTCGATATTAAATTCAACGCGTTTCTATCCCATACGACCAAACTGTAATTCCAAATGCTACGAAATTTGAAATTCAATAACAATACACTATTATGGATCCAATGGATCTAGTTTCATTGAAATCCAAGACTGCCCCAGAAGGCTATTTTTACTTGTCAATTAAAATTTAAAATTTTCAAATTTCAAATTAATCACTCAAATTCAATTTTTAAGTCTTGACAATCTTCGTCCATATTTGAATAACATCTAAATCAACTTTTGAAATAGTTTCATTCATATTTAATTTAGGATTCAATTATTTGTATAAGTTTCAAGATTAATTTTTTTTTTAAACAATTTAATTGTCCAATATTCAATAAATTGCAATATTAGCTTTCACATGAATTTCAGTTACCAACCAATTACTTTATTTACTCTAATGAATTCGACATTTAATATTCAATTCAACTATTGATTGTAAACCCATTCAATATACAACATTTCCTTTCAGTACTTGTTATTACTTAAATCTTCGAAATTTGTTTCTTTTAAAATCTTGTTCAAGTTCATATTCAATAGCTATATTGTTATACTAAATTTAATAATTTAAAACAGTTAAAAATACAGGTCGTTATAAGAGGGGAAAGAGAGAGAAATAATCAAGAGAATTAATTTGGGATGTTTTAATTAAAGAAGTGGAAAGGTTTTATTCTTTCAATTAAAGCATATCCATTAATTCGTTTTCCACGGACAATTCATTCTTTCTCATTCATTTTATTCTCTTCTCTCCTCCCAACCTTTTATGATAGAAAAATAAAAAAGGATTTCCAAAATCTTTTAACTCCAAATAAAAAAGCGTCAGAAAATTTAAACACGAGTAGTTTATCCATCTCTTGCAAGGATTGGGTGCTGATATTAGAGTTCTAAGGAGATTTCTTTATTCAAGGTGCATTCTCTTAGCAACATCTTAATGTAATAATTCTAATTTCATTTATTTATCATTCGTCTTAATCATATGATTTGAGTCCATCACATATCTCATTACATTTGAAAATTTGTTTATTTGGTTACATAGATTAAATTCCATTTTGTTGTGTCTTAATTAACTAAATTTGTTCACCATGTTATTTAGATTTGGATCTATCTTAAGATATACTTTAATTGCTTACCTATTTATTTTTTCATCATTAGATCTACATAGTATGATTTCACATTCAATTTATTATTTATATTATCTATATAGTTACATCCTTAGGCCAAGTAGCAATGAGCTTGAGCTGCTCCATAAATTTCTTTTCCAACTCGTTAAAAGTTGATATGGATTTCGACGTAAGCCGAGTAAACCACATAAATGTAATGCCTTCTAGAAAAGTAGGGAAGCACCTACACTGTACTGCATCCATTGCTCTAAAACCATCCATGTGCCATTCATACTTAAACAAGTGTTACTTGGGATTGGTAGTTTAGTTATACGATGGCATCAGAATTGTAAATCTCTTGGGATATTCCTCCCTTGGAACGTTCCCCATGAACGGAGTTCTGCTTGATGTGAAACCCCATTTCTCGTTCTTTCTACATCGATTCTCTTGTACCAACAGCTTAACCATGTCTTCTATATACTCCTTACTTACTAGAAACTCTAAAGGTCAGCCGTTAGAAGCTCACAGAGTGTTTGAATTTGTAAATGGTCGTGGTTTGCTCGTTGACGTCTAAATTCTCCAATCTGTGGAATAACAACTTCTTCAGGTCATCTCTGCTGCCTAACCGACTTCATAGCGATTGTCTGCACACTAGCAGCTTGATTCTTGAACTCCAGCATCAAGCTTGTAATCATCACCATCTTGCTGCTTATCATCCTCTGAATCAGACAAGTGTATGGCCTCAGCTTCTTATCCCCTCAAAGCGATTAAATTCTTCTTTGTAGTGACTAGATTCTTGTCGCTACTTGGGGACCTTTTGACGTCCTTCTGTCACTTTGCCTGCTACACCAGATGTCTTTTGCTTCTGTTTTTGTTTCCAAGCTAGTCCATTGTGACCAAAAAATAGATAAGTTCTCCTCTTCGGATCCAGCAAGGGAATCACTCTCCTACTACTCCTAGATCTCTACGGCTGTTGGATCAGCAAAGCTATGCTAACATCCATCTTGTTCAAAAGAGCCTGCTAACTATTAGCCGTCCTCTGATTCGGCTCATGCATCATCTTTTCAAACCCCACTTTGGTAACCGTCTCTTAAGGAGCAGATGGTCCCAGCAATACTTGTTGGTTGTTAACCACCGCGTGAAAAGCAGCTCTAGCTGCAGTTTTAGATGATCTTCCAAATCTCCTACGTGCCGTTGATTCTTAAATGCAAATCCTTTAAGTTGCATAATGAAAATCTTCTGGATCTAACCTTTGGATTCTCTAATCTAAAATCGAAAGATAGATCTATATGCCTGAGTGTTATCCCACATTTTGGTCAAGGTTGGAATATCAACAAATTGGCAAGGAAGAATGGATATCAGGATTGGAGATCGATTGGAAACAAGGCTGCAATCGATGCCGTTAAAATTTGGCCAAGCTCCGATCGGGACGAAATCGAGGGAGATGATGATCGAGGTTAAGGAAAGCTACATTTCAAATTTCAGGTCGATCGGAGTTCGTATGGAGGAAATATGATCGATATAAGGTAGAAGGAATATACTGTTCGTATCCATCTGTTTCGTATCGATACACATGGATACGAACAGCACGTTCGTGTCGATCAAGTCAGATCATAGCGGTGGACTTCGAATCGATATCGTTCGTATCGATTAGCATGGACTCGACTCAATGGTTTCGCATCGATCAGGTAAGCAGGTAGGTGAGGCATTGTTCGTATCCATCGAGTTTAGTGCAGTTCGAGTCCATCATTCACATCCATCAGGAAATCATGACACTGGCTCGTTCGAATCGATCGGTTTCATATCTATCGGAATGACATCACCTCAGTATGTTCGAATCGATCGAGTCATGTGCAGTTTGATTCCATCAGGCTCGCATCGATCTAAACAGCAGCATCGAGTCGGTTTTGGTTCATATCCAGCATGGTAAGACTGCTTCGTATCGATCAGGGGCTTGTTAAGTTCGCACCGGTCGCAGGTAAGCGTAGTTCGTATCCATCCAGTTCGTGGTTGTTCGAATCGGTCGCGCCGGAGTCCTTGTTCGCATCCATCAAGCTCGAGTGAGTTCATTTCGTATCGATGAGCAATGGATACGAAGTGTGCCAACGTTTATCGATACGAACAAGGGCTTCAATGAACAGGCGATAATGATAATTGATTCGAGGAAGGACTGAAGTGAGTGGATGCGAATTATGTGTCGGTGCGAACGAATCCTCGGAGTTGGATGCGAAAAACTCGATCAAACTCGGCACACAAAGTGGATCGATATAGGAAACTCGCTCCACATCACTCCACGTCACTGGGCGCACGTGCTCCTGATCGATGCGAAAGGAATGGATACGAAGCCATGGATTCGAACCAGATAGCCATCCAAAGAACATCGACTCGTATCGATCATATCTCCTATACCGTTGATCCAAATGCAATGAATTTTTCACGGCATATTCCATACAAGGTAAAGATTGTTCCTACCAAGTTTCATCCTGATTGGATCATTTTTTGATGGATATGAAATCAACTCGTATAGATCATAGATCGAGTTGAAACTTGGTGGGGTCGGTCGCGTGGGCCCACTAACGTGCCATAAGAAGTCTCCCGAAGTTCGAGCGTGATATCAGCCTCCTACGCCTATAAATAGCCCCCCTGAAGCCTATAGAAAAAGGATCTTTTGGCTATTGGATGTCCAAACTCTGTCGGATTCAATTACACACCATATCATCGCCGTTATACTCAAATTACATCAGTGTAATCGCTGTAATCATCTGTAACCAACAAGGATAATCAATCAAAGATAAAACTTTGAAGTGGATGTAGGTCGGAGATAGCCGAACCACTATAAATCTTGTGTCTCTGTTCATTATTTCTGAATTGTTGCTTGTTATTTGCTGAGATCTGATATTTGTGCTTGAATATTGTTGATTTGTGTTCATACACTGGTGCTTTCACGATACTTGGGGTTTATGACCATTTATAGCGCAAACACTTTGGTGCTTTCATTGAGAGGGACTAGCACCTGCTACATCGGATTGAAGTTTGGATTCGAAAAGAGTGAAGAGTTTAGATCTGAAAGACAATGACTCGTCAGACAAGCAGGAGATAAAGAGCCGAGAGAAGCCAATAGGAAGGAAGTCACGAAGCATCTTCCAGAGCTGGGAAAGGACAAGCTTCGATCTACATAACCAGGGATGAAATGGAGGCTATGGCCAATTCATTGCAGGAGAGATTGTTGACAAGTCAACAGGAAATCATGTAGACTTTCTTCAAACAAATGAGAACTACAGGGATGCAAAACCTTGGACCGACTACAGTGACTGCGAATGTGGAGCAAGGAACTAGGATTGCGGAGCCTAATGGAGGACAGAATGCAGAACTAGATGGCAATCGACAAAGGCTTAGGGGCAGGCCCGTAGGATATGATACTGGACGGCCCTTGGATGGAGCTCAACAGGCTAGAGCTAGCGCTAACGTTAGTGAACCGCATGAGGAGTATGCACCGTAATTCCCTCGGGGACGTGGGGGCAACCTTTGATAGATAATGCTAGATTAGCTGAGATTATCAGGAGAACTATGCGTGGAGGTCTGACCAATAGGGATTTGGAAAGGGTGAACAAGAGTCCGTTCACACGGGAAATCAGGATGGCATGAAATCCGCCTGATTTTAAGCTACCTACTGTAGAAGTATACAATGGCAAGGCTGATCCGACAGATCATCTGATGAGATATACTAGACACATGGAATTACTGGGGGCATCGGAGGAAGTTATGGCCCGATGTTTTCCCTTGTATTTGACAGATATAGCCGCAATGTGGTTTAGGCAGTTGGAAGAAAGGTCTATCAGAACATGGATGGAGCTGGTGGATAGGTTTCTAAGGAAATTTCGGGTTCATATTAAGAGGCCCAATAACGTGATGATGCTAACGTCGGTGAAACAAAGGACGGATGAATCACTTAGAGATTTTCTAGCTCGACTCAAGGCGGCAGTTGCTTCGGTGGATCGGCCGGATCCATCAATGGTTTTAATGGCAGCATTATCAGGAGTAAGGGAGGATTCGGATTTCAAGGTATCTTTGATACGAGACCCACCACTGGATCTTGGAGAATTCTTACACGAAGTTGAGAGGTTCCTCCGACAAGAGAATGCATGTGCGGACTTAAAGATGAAGGAAGTGAATGCGACTGAGGGTGGAGGACCATCCAGCAGAGGTTTGGATAAAGAAAAAGGAAAAACGAAATTGGATGATGATTCTAGAAAAGCTAGGAAGCGATGGAAGGATCCAAAGTTTTCCACATACACAGGGTTGAATGAGACGATGGAGCGGATATACTTGGATATTCGGAATCGCCTTACATATCGAAGGCCGGCTAGGAGAGAGCCTTCTGACCGGGAGAAGGCATCAGAAAGGCATTGCCTCTTTCATGATTTGGATGGGCACGATACCAGCAGTTGCAGGCACTTAAAGGATATAATCAAGGAGCATGTAAGGAATGGACAGTTGCGACAATATGTCGGAACTCGGAATGCATTGGTGGAGCAGGAGCAACCACCGCCTACCTAGAGCAACGATGGTGTGAGGCCCCGGGATGATGGTCGATTGATTATCCATTGACCCGAATAATATGAAATAAGTAACAAGCTACTGGCAAACGGCAAAGTCATTTACACATGTATGGGGACGGATATAGCCCCTAGGCATGCTTTGAATGATGATAAACCGCGATGCTATGGTTTGTGAAATTTGTCTTTTGTTTTCGGATTGCACACTGATTTTTCTGGTTTGGTTTTGGAGTTTGGATTGAACTCCTGGTTTTGTTAGCTTTCTGATTTGGATTTTCGCTTGGATGATTGTTTTCTGTTTTGGACGTTGGTTTGGATTTCTGATTTTATTTGGATTTTGGATTGGATTTTGATTGGATTTTTATCTGGTTTTTGGTAAATGGTCGTCAGGTATGGATTATATCTAGCAAGGGGTAAGTCTCTTCGTCCGCATGTGGCGAATTGGCTTATTCAGGTCGCTGAGTATGGACTATGCTCAGCAAGGGTCCGTAGTGACCAGGACTTAGGCCTAGGACTTAGGCCCCATATTATCGATTATTATTTCAAGTCATTGAGTATGGACTATGCTCAACAAGGGTCCGGAGAGACCAGGATTCGGCTTAGGACTTAAGTCACGGCATCGTACAACATCCAGGGACACTGGACCATGGTCGTCAAGTGTGGATTGCGCTTGGCAAGAACCCGAAGAGGTTAGCTCAACATCCAGGGACACTGGACCACGATCTCCAAGTGTGGATTGCACTTGGCAAGAACTCGGAGAGGTTAACTCAACGTCCAGGGACACTGGACCACGGTCGTTAGGTGTGGATTACGCTTGGCAAGAGCCCGGAGAGGTTATGGATTCGGACATCGACCCAGAGAGGTCCTGGATTCGGTTATTGGCTATTTGATAAGGATGGATTAGGACTTGGTTGTCGAGTTCGAATGGATATGGAATTGGATAAGGCTTTGGTTGCTGGATTTGGAATTGGGCATCGACTCGGAGAAGTCAAGGATGATGTACTCTAGTGATATGGCTATGGATTTTGGATATCGGATTCGGAACTATTCAAAACATGCCTTATTATCACGAGGCATGTTTTGGGGGGCAAATGTTATCCCACCTTTTGGTCAAGGTTGGAATATCAACAAATTGGTAAGAAAGAATGGATATCAGGATCGAAAATCGATTGGAAACAAGGCCGCAATCGATGTCGTTAAAATTTGACCTGCCTCCGATTGGGACGGGATCGATGGGAGATGATGATCAAGGTTAAGGAAAGCTACATTTCAAATTTCAGGTCGATCGGAGTTCGTATGGAGGAGATATGATCGATATAAGGTAGAAGGAATACACTGTTCGTATCCATCTGTTTCGTACCATCGATACGAACAGTACGTTCGTGTTGAACAAGTCAGATCATAATGGTGGACTTCGGATCGATATCATTCGTATCGGTCAGCATGGACTCGACTAAATGGTTTCGCATCGATAAGGTAAGCGGCCGGGTGTGGCATTGTTCGTATCCATCGAGTTTAGTGCAGTTCGAGTCCATCATTCACATCCATCAGGAAATCATGACACTGGCTCGTTCGAATCGATCGGTTTCGTATCCATCGGAATGACATCACCTCAGTATGTTCAAATCGATCGAGTCATGTGTAGTTCGAGTCCATCAGGCTCGCATCGATCTAAACATCAGCATCGAGTCTGTTTCGGTTCGTATCCAGCATGGTAAGACTGCTTCGTATCGATCAGGGGCTAGTTAAGTTCGCACCAGTCGCAGGTAAGCGTAGTTCGTATCCATCCAGTTCGTGGTTGTTCGAATCGGTCGCGCCGGAGTCCTTGTTTGCATCCATCATGCTCGAGTGAGTTCATTTCGTATTGATGAGCAATGGATACGAAGTGTGCCAACGTTTATCGATACGAACAAGGGATTCAATGAAAAGGCGATAATGATAATTGATTCAAGGAAGGACTGAAGTTAGTGGATGCGAATTATGCATCGGTGCGAAAGAATCCTCGGAGTTGGATGCAAAAAACTCGGTCAAACTCGGCACACAATGTAGATCGATCCAGGAAACTCGCTCCACATCACTCCATGTCACTACGCGCACGTGCTCCTGATCGACGCGAAAGGAATGAATACGAAGCCATGGATACGAAGCCATGGATTCGAACCGGACAGCCATCCGAAGAACATCGACTCGTATCGATCATATCTCCTAAACCGTTGATCCAAATGCAATAAAATTTTGACGGCATCTTCCATACAAGGTAAAGATTGTTCCTACTCATATCGATCAAAGATCAAATTAAAACTTGGTGCGGTCAGTCGCGTGGGTCCAGTCACGTGCCAAAAGAAGTCTCCCGAAGTTTGTGCGCGATATCAGCCTCCTGTGCCTATAAATAGCACCCTGAAGCCTATAGAAAAAGGATCTTTTGGCTATTGGATGTCCAAACTCTGCCGAATTCAATTCTACACCATATCATCGCCGTTATACTCAAATTACATCAGTGTAATCGCTGTAATCATTTGTAACCAACAAGGATAATCAATAAAAGATAAAACTTTGAAGTGGACGTAGGCCGGAGATAGCCGAACCACTATAAATCTTGCATCTCTGTTCATTATTTCTAAATTGTTGTTTTTTATTTGCTGAGATCCGATATTTATGCTTGAATATTGCTAATTTGTGTTCATACACTGGTGCTTTCACAATACTTGGGGTTTGTGACCATTTCTGGCGCAAACACTGAGAATCTTTTTCCTTAGCGAAAGCACAAAAATGTTTAGCCTACAAATAACACAACACAAAAAATCCTATATAAATATAGAAATATCATAGAAAATATATAAAAAACAGAGAGGACATCAGGGTTATTAAAGTGGTTTGACAATATTTGGCCTACGTCCACAGAAGTTTTTATTGATTATCGATTTGAGAGTCACTAGTATAAAGGTTTTATCGATCTAACGGCCTAAAACAACAAATAGTAGCTTCCTTAATGGCTTTTTTGGAGGAGAGATATAAGGCAAAATAGCAAAGTGCTAAAAGTCCTTCTCCTACTGCTAAGAGTGTTGTATTTATAGGGAAACCATCTAGTAGAGTCGCCAGATCAAAATAAGCATGGTCTTACTTTAGATCCAGAAAAACAAGAGGGAAATATGGAGTCCTCCCATAGAAATAACTCATTACTGACCAAAATGGTGGGTACCAACTTGTTTCTTGGACGAGGGATCACACCTTCCCCCTTTAGGTCTTCTATCTCCGATTAAATGTGGTCAGAGTACTTTTCCTTGAAGATCGTGTTGTTTTTAAAAGATTTTGATATCTCTTGTACTTGTCCGCTTTTCTCTAGAAATTCCCCAGAGTGTGTTCATTTATCCTCATGAAATGTACCTCAAGGCAATCACAAGCCATTTTTCATATGTCATAGCTCCAACACCCAAAAGTAGCCCTAAAAAGAGCTCGGCACTAAGTGATTCTAGTCGATACCTACCACTCTCTTGTACTTCAATCACTCCCCACACTCTTGGGAGACATTTTCTATTGTCCTTCTATTTGTGTTCCTAAGTACATGAATCATTTCAACTTCATCCTGATGTCCGGATTTGTCTAAAGGGTGCTTGATTAAAAAGTTGGATAACAATTCGGCTTCCTTTCCTTTATTGGGGGCTTCTTTTTGTGATTGCTAAAATGAAGGATGAATTTTGCACCATTAGAGATGCTCTTAGGAAGAAGCCAGGGATTTTAGTAGCTATGGTATTTTATTTTTATTTTTTTGTTAAATTTGGGGATTAAATACGTTGTAAACCAGGTTAAGTGAGAAGGAGATGTTGAATGTAGTCAAGGAATAGAATATAGAACTATGTTTGTTGAATATGTTACAAAGTCGGGTTAATTACGCTGGTTAAATTGGTTAAGTATCCATCCTTATTTTGAAGTTATTTACTGATTTCCTAAGCTTTTATGAACTAGTTAATTATTTAATTTCTTAAAAAATTGAATTTGTGAAATTTTAGAAAATTTCTATTTTTAAAGGTTATTCTAAAATAACGATGTTTTTTAACTTTCATAAGCTCCTTTATTTTCTCGCACGATTGATGAGCACGAGCATTAAATTTGCCAAGCGGGGATGGTTGTGTCAACTTAGAACTTTTATTTATTGTTTACGTTCCTTGAAAGTGCTTAAAAGATCACTTGCAACCTATGAGTAAGAAACCAATACATAAATGTCGTTATAAATTAATATTTACAATGTCATAAATTAAAAATTGTTAAAGACCTTTATTACAACTTCAAAATGAAATCAACTTTTAAAAAAGGACTTTATTACGGCTTTCAAAAAAAAGTGTTGTTAAAAACTTGTATTACAATTTTTACCGAGTGAACAATGTAAAGGAAATTCGTAATAGGGTCAATTTGTTATAGTGATAGTACGAGATCAACATCATATTTTGTAGGGAGGGCGAAGAGCATTTTGTAGATATCTATTTGCATATGTCAAAATGAAATGGACAAGAAGTTACCGATGAGGTGATGGACGAACAAAGAAAGGCACAGACATGACAAGGACTAGACATGCAGGTTTATCATATGGTTAACTAATCACATGTTGCAGCCGCTATATCAGAATGCTCCAAATTCATCAATCAGTTGCTTGCACACTAAGTATATTAGTGCACCAACATAAAACATAAATATAAATGCAGAAGAAGACAAAAGAAGTTCTTGAAAAAACTTCCTTTATTTCATATATTTCTTTTATTCTAGTAATGAAAATGAATGAAGTACAATATGTAACCAATAGTTTGAGTACAGGATTTCTGGACTCATATTATTCGCTCCTAAAAGAGAATTCTTAGTCTCCAATAACTTATTTTCAGACAATGATCCTTGGACTTTTATTATAAAACAATTATTCTTGGTTTTCTGTCAGTTATTTTCATAAGAGTATTTTTAAACTTCCATTATTTATCCCCAGATGTGGATTCCTGTTTTTCTATGACTTATTTCCAAATGATAATTTTTGTACTTTTATTACTAGACATTTATTATCACCGAAAGAAAACTTTTGAACTTCCATTATTGATGCTATATCTAAACATATGCTTGATCTTCTGCTAGTATAGCATGGGTTTAGTTTCTGGACTTCTTTCATTCTACCAAATTTGAATGTTAGGACTTTTTTTATTTTGGCCAGATAAGAATTTTTGATCTTCAATCATTCCCAAATGTGGATTTCTTATCACTTGTTTAAATCAGATGATGGTTCATTTATCTCAGTTATTTCAAGATTTAGAATTTAGGAATTCTATTGTTACAATGCTAATATTGCCTTCAATCATATTACGGGCAAATAACTAAATACATTTTTACATAAATTTTGAACTGATAATAAATAAAGTTTCCCACTTTATACTTTGCAGCGGAATAAGATCATTCCGGATGGAATAGAGCAAAAGGAAAGTTATTAGATTTTTGTCATAAAGAACAAATGCTTCTTTCATACAAGGAGGGGGCAAAATTTAACCATTAAACTCACTCAAGAACAAAGGAATTAGAGAAGGCCCATAAAAGTGTTGATAAATCTTCACAAGAGTTGAAAAGAAAGGTTTTTAAGGCATTGATGTAGCTTTCGAAGGGGTTAGTTTGGTACCGCAAACATCTGATGCACCTACAAGTATTGACTAAAAGAAGAGCTTTCGAAGGAATCGAAAGGGAGGCAAGGCCATCCTTCCACCACAGTTAATCCTTTTGACACGGTTAATTCCGCATACATGAAAGAGACTTGTTTAAGTTCGAAATACCTTTAGAAGGCGTCGAATGACATACTCATGCACAAGAGCCACACCCTTCGAAAAAGTTGTTTTCGCCACTATTAATCTTTCATGTAAGGGCATTTTACCAAAGTGTACCATTTGAAAGAATAGGTAAGCCTTTCAAAATGGTTGGACCCTTCCACAGGCATAAAGAAGACTTCAATAAGACCAAGTGACCTTTCGCAATGATCCGTTCTTCACCTACAGGTCCCTTCAAAACCATTCGAAAGCACTTCCTCACCTACTCAAATAATCACTCATTATGATTAGCACCAGACCGAAGCGATCAAGGTGAAGTTTCAAAAGAAAAGGAGGAGTTGGGAGTGCTTCCGCTTACATCTAAATAGCACCATCGGGAACTTGACCCTTTCGCTACTAAAAGAGGCATACCTTTTGAAGGCGTCGAAAGGTTCCAAAAGTACATAAAAGCGTAATTAAGGAATGATGGAACAATATCCGTTGTTAATACACTTATGATGGAGGCCAAAGGACTAATTCAAGCGTGATAAGAATTTGTATCCGCTTTTGAAGCTATGAGTGCGAAAGGATAAAGGAAAAAGGTGGGGTGTGAAAGGTTGAGAGAAAGACCTTTCGACAGCTTCGAAAGGATGGGAGTGGAAGGGGTTAATCCGCATCTATAAATACGGCCCTATGGGTCCGAGTTGGGAACCAAATTTTGAATTCTAGAATATTTTTTCTTACTTCATAGCGAAATCAATTTCTTGCAATCCTAGATTAATGTTGGGAAAATTCTCTTATTTGTAATCCAATTTCAATAAATAAAAGGCAATGGATTCATGGATCCAATATCCACTTCAAATACGACGAAGATCATGTTGAATCATAAGCTTTGATTCATAACAAAGAGCTTAAACAAATCAGTGATGAGACTATATGATCAAGCAACAAAAAAGAAAGAGATATGATAATAAAGCTATAAAGGAGACAAGATTTCAAAATTGAGTAGAGTATAGTATATTTATATGTTGAAGTTTTTTAGTCTTAGAATTGTTAAAATCTATGCAAGTAGTTTACAAGAAATCAAAGTTGTTTTAAATTCAAAATTCTTTAAAAAATGTGTGAATTGTGCACTGACAACTAGGTCAGACGAATGACCAAAAATGACCAGTCGACCGAACCTGTTCAGTTGCACAAATACACTCAGTTTTAAACAAACTTTGAATATTCAGTTGACTGGTCATTTGGGTCAGTCAACTGAACTATTCTAACAGCTATTTTTCTGAACAGACACTTCCATATGCCAAGAGATACAATCCAATTTGAAGAGTTGTGACTGCATCTTTTGATCAAAACTCTTCGTGAATAGCTGTGGCTATTTATCCAATATATAAACACATGACATTCACTTCTCAAATCATCGAAATTTATTTAGTTTTCTGATCATATTCTCTACTATTTCTGCATTCTACAAGTAATCACAATTTATATAATTTCTTGAAACTCTGAATCAATTAGCTTATTCTTCGATTCAAAGCAATATTTTCCTTTCTAACTCTTTACACATTCAAAATATATACTTGAGGAAAAGATTATAGGAAGGGTGTACTATCAAAGATAAATTAGTGTTATCAAGAACACAAAGTTTCAAAACAATTGAAACTGTTGAAGTCCTATTTGGTTGATCAGGCAGTAAAAGTCGTCTTTCGGTTGTTAGAGGCGGAAAAATCCTGATCTGTTACTCAGGTGATGTTTACCTTTTCCTTCGGGTTAAGTGAGGGGTTATTGAGTGAAATTCCAGAGGGAAGTCTGGGACTGGACATAAAATGGGAAGTTTGAACCAGTATAAAAACTCCTAGTGTGCTTATTCTTATTTACTTTACTATTATTATCTGTTTCCGCATTTAGATTATTATACATTCCATATTACGCGATCCTAAGTGATAACTAGCCATACAGTAGTCACTTTCATTTTGTATCAGAGCA
This sequence comes from Allium cepa, assembly GCA_030765085.1. Lineage (NCBI taxonomy): Eukaryota > Viridiplantae > Streptophyta > Magnoliopsida > Asparagales > Amaryllidaceae > Allium > Allium cepa. The sequence goes on along the minus strand of CM060930.1, from coordinate 212,685,461 downwards.
AGACATCCTATAACCATAACACAGTTATTTGATAATTTATTTTGCTAATATGGAAAACAACAACTGCACAAGCATTGTCACTAACACTAGTTTTATTGAAGGTCAATCTACTACACGACCTCTACTATTCAACGGCATGAATTATAATTACTGGTCAACTAGAATGAGAATATATATACAAGCTAATGGTTTTGAAACTTGGAATATTACCAAAAAGGAATATACTATTCCAACAAAAGATTTTTTCCACTTGGACTACTGCACAAAAAACTTATGCTACGTCAAATGCTAAAGCTATGAACATGTTATTTTGTGCATTAGATAAAAATGAGTTTAATAGAGTCACTATGTGTACAACTGCTTATGAGATATGGAGAACTCTAAAAGTAACTCATGAAGGAACTAACAAAGTTAAACAAAGCAAAATTTATATGTTAAAAAATCAATTCCAAAATTTCAAAATGAAATCAAATGAAAGTGTAAATGACATGTACTCTAGATTTCAAGATATATATCACTCACTATTGGCACTAGGAGAAAAATTTTCTGACTTTGATATAGAGATGAATGGGAAAGAAAGGTTCTAGCTATTTAAGAAGAAAACGATCTTTCCACTATGAAACCAGAAGAGCTAATAGGAAATCTAATGTCATATAAAGTGAATTTGCAGGCAAAGAAAGTTCAAGCACTGGATAAGAAGAATCTAGAATTTCAAGAAGAAAAAGATGATTCTGACTCAGTTGAAGAGGATATGGCACTTATTGCTAAAAATTTCAAATGTTTTTGAAATTCAAAAAGAATAACAAGTTCAAGAGTTACAAAAATAACTCTAAAAACAAAAATAATAGCAATAAACAATCATCTTCTATCATGGAGTGTTATGAATGTCATAAAAAGGGCCATATGCAGAATTATTGTCCAGAGAAACAGAAAAATAAATTCAAAAAGAACAAATTCAAGAAGAAAGCATTTTTAGTAACATAGGATGATTCAGATTCTTCTTCATCAGAGAGTGACAGTGACATTGACACAAAGCAAGCTAATGTATGCTTCATGGCTAAAAGTGATGATGTAAGTAAATTAAATTTTGATGACCTGGTTGAACTTAACTCAGAACTATTGGATTTTTTTCAGCAAATTAAAAGGCGAAATAAGGAGTTACAAGGAAAACTAAATAAATCTGAATTCGAAATTAGTATGCTAAGAGATGAATAGAATATTCTAGAAGAAGAACTTGAAAAATCTCAAGAATCTAATTCTAATTTAACATCTCAACTTTCGATGATAACTCAGGAATTAGAAATTTAGAAAAATAAAAATGATAACATAATTAGGAATAAACATATCAAAACACTTACGGAAACTGTTCATAAAAAAGAGAACTATATTTATAAAGGGAATTCTGAACCTTCTTAGGTTTGGTTTCCTAAGACCTAACTCTTTGTGACGACCAGGAATTTTCCAGCATTTAAAATCTGAATATTAAATTGATTTTAACTATTCAATAGTGTAATTTTAACTTGAATTACGAATATCACAATTTATTTTATAATTTAACTATTGAATTAAATAATGTGAAGCTGGGTGAAATGTTGAATCTAGAATTTTAAGCCTATTAAAAATAATTTGAAGGCTTATAGAATTTATATTGATGATTTTGAAGATAGCAAAAGTGTTAAAATTGAAATTAATAGTGGTTTGTTCAGTTTTAAATTTTTTATATAGTTTAAATTGAATTTAAAATAGCCGTTCGAGGTGTAGTCACGGAATTCGACGAAACCAGTTTCATTGAGTCCGTAATATAGAATTATTATCGGAATTCAATTTTTGTAGCATTTGGAGTTGTTGTGTGAGCGTACGATATATACACACGCTGAAATTTAAGTGGTAATAATTTGATGAAATTTAATTTAGTTAATCAAGCCTCTGGTATACGCCATCTTCCTGTCATTAATCACATACTTTCCCAATTCTAAGCCGCTCAATCAACAATCAAAATGCTTGGACTAAACTAAAAAAATAAAATAAAAATAATAATAAATAGATAATTAAAAGCGGAAGCTTCGAGGGGAAGCTGTAAGCCGCGTAAAAAAAAGGGAGGCAACAATAGGGGCCGAACCCCCTTTTCTTCATCTCAAACCCCCCAAAACCATTCGGTCAAATAAAATAAAAATAAAGATAAAAATAATAATGGCCGACACTTATCCCTTCTCAGGTTCGAAATAAACGCGAGCCTCCTCTCTTCAATTTCTGCTGCCCGATCGTGGAATTCTTCAGTCGCTCAATCGAGCGGCGGTCACGTTCTAATTCAAGAAGGAAGCGACTGAGTTGCCTTGTGTGAAATCTATTGGGGGGATACTGCATTCGTTGGCGTCGCGAAGGGATGTGGATGGCTAGGGTTGATCGATTCTGGAAGCGGCAGGCGTTGTGTAGAGTGGCGTCGCGAGGTCGTGTTTGGCATGGGATTTCCGCAAGGTGGAGCTTCGATTTGAAGTGCTCTTCTTTCGGCATGGAGTCAATGGTCGCTGCTTTCGAGTTCGACGATGGAGCATGCGGTTTTGGGTAACGCGAGCAAGGCAGAGGGCTTGATGAATGGTTTCGTGGTGATGAACGAGGTGTCCTGAGTGTGTCATTCCTTCAATGTATAAATTACAACTTGTTTAATTTCAATTTACGTTCTAGTTTAAAAATTGATGGTGAATTTGAATTTTAATTCAGAAATTTTAAAATATAAATATAAGCACATGAGAAAAAAAAATCAGATCTTAACCTATATAGATTTTAGGTTATTTTTATAAGTATAATTTCAAAATAAATTAAATATACGTTTACATACTTTAATTTTGTTAAATTATCTTTAAATTAAAGGGTTTGGTGATTAGTTTATTTTATTAGAAACTACTAAAATTATTTTGTTACTAAGAAAATTTTCCGGATGGACATTATTAAAAATTTAATCATCAAGTCAAAACTAAATTATTAACTGAACTTAAAATTTAGAATGGTGGGTTGAATTGTTCAATTAGTAAAATATTAATAAAATGTTATAAATATTTCTGCAAGGTCTATAATTGCGAGAATCATGTTGGGAATGAAGCGGACTACAACTAGGAAAGGTGAGTTAATCTCACCCAGTTTAAATATAAATATAAATTTAAATGATTAAATCTAAATAATCGTTTGAATGATTTAATTGGATGATTGAATGGATTGATTGATGTGGTATAGTATGTTATATTCTGGAATTGGCATATTATTGTGCTAACATCTTTGGATACAGGGAAAACAGGTTGGAGGGATCCAACTGGACCCCTCAAAATTATTTAGATTATTGAATATTCTGTGTTCTGAATATTTGATTCCCGTGATGATTTTATGAGTAATTGAAGTATTGAATGGTATGGTTGGATTGAATATCTCAGTAAAATAAATTATCAAATCGCTAGAATTGTATTTTCGAGAGAAATAAAGGAGTAAATTTTTAAGTAAAATAATTCTGGTGAATTGGAATAAATTAATAATGAAATGAAATTAAAATAAATAAAAGAATTGTGAAACTCTAAAAAATTTGGAATAAGAAGAATTTGAATTATTAGGGGTAATAATAAATTGTAAAGCTTAAGTGATATTATTTGAATGAATAAAGAATTTATTTTAAATGAGATTTTGGAAATTTTAAACTGGGATATAAGGTAAAATAAAATATCGTTGGATATTTTAAATATGAATTTAAAGTGGAAATTTATAAAGGAATGGAAATTCGTTTAAAAATAAATAGTGATTCATTTTTAAAGATGTGAAAGAGAAGAGTGTTTCCCTGGATAGCCAAGTACGATTTTCAAGCAATTTTAAATATAAGTTAAAGGTTTTAGTGTTATTTTAAAAAAAAAAAGCATATCTTAGAAAATTTATTATTTAAAAACGTTTAAATTCTACAATAAATATTTTTCAAACTATTGGCGTAGTAATTATTAAATGACTTGGTATTTGTTTTAAAGAAAAATCTAGTTTTATATTTTATAAAAGTAGCCTTATTTATTAAATATTCCTAAAGTATATATTTTAATTAAGTATTAAAGTAGTTTTAAATTTTTAAGGCTATGAAGTATATTTTATAACTAAGTGCTTTTAAATTTATTCTAAAGCTAAAAGTATTTTATACTTGGCGTTTCAGTGGAAATAAATATTGAAAAAATTTATTCCGGGAAAGGAATATGTTTGAAACTGTTTTTTCAAAAAGGGGTTTGAAAGTGAAATATATCTTGTGAAGATATTTTTGAGGTAAATAAATAATTTGGGAAATTATTTATTGTTTGATGGATGTTTGTGAATATTAATTGATAGTTAAATCACCGACTATCAATATTAGCTAAATGTGTTGATCGTTTCGAAGAGACCGGGATCGAGATTTATTTCTCGAAAACCACTTTGATCCGGTTTATACGTTTCGTGGAAATGATTTTGGATTCGAAGATGGAGCAGTGAAGTGCAAGGGCTAGTTGCTACTGATCCTGAGGATATTTCCAAAATGGATGTAGTAGGAATAGTGCCTTCGGTTCCGTTCGAACCCGAGACGGACTTGTATGGATGAATGCTTGCGAAACATCGTCAGGTGGACGATGGGCATTCTAAGGGATATTGTTCTAAAAAGGTAACGCTTAGCCTCAAGCCTCATCAACCGGGAATGACTGAAAATCAGGGGTTATGCAGCAAGGCTAGGTGGGTAGCACCCAAGCAGGGTCAGGTCATTCCAGTCTAGATGCCCCTTTTTATTTCGGCTTAGTGCGCGGTTGCTGATCCCAACCGCGGGGTGATCTCACTCGGGATTATCCAATAATGGGTAGTCCCGGCCTTGTGTTGCAGTGGAGCGGGCGTACTCCTCGGTACGGTGATCTAGGCCCCGTACTGTGACAGGTGGTACCCCAGTGCCTAGTCATTGGTTGGAAATCCATTCCCCCTACGAGCCTTGTACGAGTTTTGTTTGTATTACCCACTCTGTGGCTAGTAGCTGGAATTTAATGAATGTAAAAATTTCAGCTATTTTATAAGTATTTGTAGATAGACCCTATTATAATATCAGAGGATTTCTATAAAAATTGTTTTAGCTATCGTAAGGTAAAAACCCGACATGTTATTTGTGGCGTGGTCTTACGAGATGCTTTTGTTTTCAAAGGATTTTTGAAACTTTAATAATCAATTAGGTGTGATTTTCTCACACTGGTATTCCAGACTGACTCAGGTGTTATTTAACTGTAATGCTCGGGTCAGACCGAGTATTATAGGATACAGGATATGATGCTATGGAGCTCAGGAGACGAGTTGGATGACGACACGTACTCTCGTACTTGTTTATATATATATTCTGCTATATTGAGTTGCTATGTATCCATTTGTATGATATTGATGTTGAGCTGTGATTGATGTACCCTGATGATGTAATATATAAATAGATATATTTGATTTTGAGTAAAGATCATTTATTATCTATTATATTTTATTCCGCTGCAATGGTTAGATGCTGATGTTGTTTTCTGTTTTCTGTCCTTCTACCTCTTCTTCTTTAACCCAATGGTTCGTGTTTCTGTGCAACTTGAGTTGATTGTTGTAGAATAGTGTTGACTCAAGAAGTACGGTTTGCGGGCTGTTACACTTGGTATTAGAGCTTAGGTTGGAGATAACCTTGGCTCTAGTGGGAATTACTCATTTAAATTAGAGTTCGTAGTACTCTATAATGAGTTTGAGCGTATTAATAAATATGAGTGCGTATTTGTTAGTGAATATAAATTGTTTTAATATTGTGTTGATTGGTTTATTGAGTGGCGTATGAACCTTCGTCGACACAGTCTGCGCAACTGTATTGAAGGGGTTTCTAAGCACTTGAATAGATCAATTTAAACGATATTGTTTTAAGTGTGGGTAAATGAAATAATTTTACCCAAAAATATATTTTCGATATAAAGGAAGTTTTTGTAAACTATTTAGCTAATATATGGTTGCTTGGATGTTAGAAATGATAATATTAAAGTATTATCATTGTTAAGTGAAAATTTTAACTAGAAATTGTAAATATAATCAAAGATTGAGAAGATAAATTCATTATAAAACGAAATTTATAAATATAAATTATAAATGTAATTTATGAATTGAATTATACTCAAATGGGAAGCTATGCAAATGAATTATAGTTAAATTTGATTTAAGCAGGATTTGGAAATTTAAAATCCCAGAGATTTGGAAGTATTTGAAGATAAATGATAGTATTATTGTTTTGGAGGTATTTCCGAAAGGAAATTGTTTAAATGAATTTTGAAGGTGAAATAGCATTGAAATCACTTGGATTATTGGAAAATAATTCTGATGATGACGGCCGCATCATCAGTATTCATTTTCGAATTTCTAAGTGACGGATTGCTGCCAAAAAAATTTATTTGCTCAGAAGAGCTGGTTGCTTTTGAAAATTTCAAAGGAAATTTGTTGGGAATAAAACCAGGGTTGGTTTAATTTTTGAGAATTTTGATTTTGAGATGTTGGAGATTTCAAAATAATTGGAAACCAAAAAACCGGGTGTTTAAAAAAATCTTGATGAGATAGTTGTAAGCTTATAAATTAAGATGATTTTTAAATCAAGAAGGAAATATAAGCTTTGAATGTTGGGAATTTAATTTTAAGTGAAAAGTAGAAATGAAATAAGCTTAGATTGAGGAAATAAAAATTTAACTGGATTGAAATTAATTGGATAAGCCGAAATAATATCCAGTTGTATTCGAATTGAATTGAGTTGAATAAATCTGAGTTAAAATAAAATTGTATTGGGATAGGAATTCAATTGAATTATTTAGATTCATACCTGAATAAATGGAAAATAGGTTGGATAAGGATTTAATTGAAATAAATAAATCATAATAACTTATAAAAGAATTAAAAATGCATGGAATAAAAATATGCTTGAGTTATAAATAAGCATAAGGCATGAGTTAAAAATAAAAGAATAATATATTCAAGCCTATGAGGAATGGAACTGTGTAAATAATAAGTTGTGACTTATTAAATTTGAAAACTGGGATACAAAACTCCAAAATAAATATTATTGATGAATTGGAGAATAAAATTAAAATCAAAACTTGAATTATAAACTAAATTGAATTAAGAAAATTAAATTTAGGAGAGAACTGTGTAAAAATAAAAGAATAATATATTCAAGCCTATGAGGAATGGAACTGTGTAAATAATAAGTTGTGACTTATTAAATTTGAAAAGTGGGATACAAAACTCCAAAATAAATATTATTGATGAACTGGAGAATAAAATTAAAATCAAAACTTGAATTATAAACTAAAATGAATTAAGAAAACTAAATTACCAATTAAATTGCCCTTTTATTTTAATTCATTCACGACCATTTATTTAGCTTGACACATTACAAGCTTGCATATTATTAACCATTCCCAAATTAGTTCAACCCAAGCTTCACTTACTATACTCAATTTATTCCACATTTATTTATTCCAAACTATTTTATTTAGCTTGAATCTGATCCTGGCTAATCCATTCAATAATCATTTCAATTCTATTTCGATTCAAATTTATTTTTACTAGATTTAAATTCAATCCAATATCACTAAATTTAGTTTAAGTTGAATTAAATTCAACTCTCTTCGATTTATTCAGCTTAAGTCAATTTACTTCAATTTATTCAAATTTTATACTTAAGCTTATTTTCATTTTACAAGTAAAATTTTTTTCTCTTTTATACTCAACTTAACTCAATTGTTTACAAGGCCATATCTAATTTATTTCCACATTTTTGGATTTTATTCACAATACAAACCATTACTATTTTACCTCAATCACATTTTTATTCGATACATTCCCAATCTATTTAATTTGTTAACACTTCAAGTTAAATTATAATCTATAACTCAAGTTCTGGATCCACTATCCATTTCAATTTACCACCCAATTCATTTACCACAATTCAATTACATTTACTTTACCATCGATCCAGATCGAATTTAATTTATAACTTGAGTTTTATTTTCAAATTTCACTATTAACTCACAATTCAGCTTTTACTTAACTGCATTGGTCCTTATTACATATTTTATTATCTAATTTATTATCTAAATTAGTTCTCTCCTATTTAAAAGAATTATACTCCTCGGTACGGTGATCTAGGCCCCGTACTGTGACAGGTGGTACACCAGTGCCTAGTCATTGGTTGGAAATCCATTCTCCCTACGAGCCTTGTACGAGTTTTGTTTGTATTACCCACTCTGTGGCTAGTAGCTGGAATTTAATGAATGTACAAATTTCAGCTATTTTATAAGTATTTGTAGATAGACCCTATTATAATATCAGAGGATTTCTATAAAAATTGTTTTAGCTATCGTAAGGTAAAAACCCGACATGCTATTTGTGGCGTGGTCTTACGAGATGCTTTTGTTTTCAAAGGATTTTTGAAACTTTAATAATCAATTGTGTGTGATTTTCTCACGCTGGTATTCCAGACTGACTCGGGTGTTATTTAACTGTAATGCTCGGGTCAGACCGAGTATTATAGGATACAGGATATGATGCTGTGGAGCTCAGGAGACGAGCTGGATGACGACACGTACTCTCGTACTTGTTTATATATATATATATTCCGCTGTATTGAGTTGCTATGTATCCATTTGTATGATATTGATGTTGAGCTGTGATTGATGTACCATGATGATGTAATATATAAACAGATATATTTGATTGTGAGTAAAGATCATTTATTATCTATTATATTTAATTCCGCTGCGATGGTTAGATTCTGATGTTGTTTTCTGTTTTCTCTCCTTCTACCTCTTCTTCTTTAACCCAATGGTTCGTATTTCTGTGCAACTTGAGTCGATTGTTGTAGAATAGTGTTGACTCAAGGAGTACGGATTTGCGGGCTGTTACACTCTTAGGGCCCTAAAAGGGAAAGTGGGTACCATCTTAAACTTTATTTTTGCACGTACCACTTAAAAAGAGAGAAAAATGGATTTTAGACAGTGGTTTCTCGAAACACATGATTGATAATAAGGACATGTTAACAAACATTGTCTACTCAAATGGAGGATCGGTCACTTTTGGAGATAATTCAAAAGGTTATATCATCGGCAAAGGCAATGTGAGCAATAACGGTATGTCTAACTCACCTCCCATTACTGATGTTCTATTAGTTAAAAACTTAAAACATAATTTATTAAGCATAAGTCAATTATGTGATAAAAGTTTTAATATATCCTTTTCAGAAAATAAATGTAATATTTCTGATAAAAATCAAAATTTAATATTTGAAGGTATAAGAGATAAATATATATACATTAAATATGAATATAAATTATAACACAAACATGTGTTTAGTAGCTACAGAAAATGATTCTTGGATATGGCACAAAATATTTTGTCATATAAATATTAATACTATTAATAAAATAGCTAAAAATAAACTTGTTTAAGGGATGCCTGATATACATTCAAAGTTGATAATATTTGTGATGCATGTCAGTTAGGAAAATTAAAAAAATCTTCTTTAAATTAAAGAAAATATCGTATCTACAACATAACCACTTGAACTACTACATATGGAGCTTTTTGGACCTACTCAAGCTCAATCTGTTAATCACAATAGATATGTGTTTGTTATTGTAGATGATTTTTCAAGATATACATGGACTATTTTTGTGAAACATAAAAGTGATACTTTTGAGAATTTTAAAATTTTTGTAAAAAGGATTCAAAATATAAAGAATTTAAAATTTAAAAATATTAGAAGTTATCATGGAGGTGAATTTGGAAATGAAGCTTTTGTACATTTTTGTAATAAGAAAGGAATTAATCATAATTTATCATTTCCTAGAACACCAAAACAAAATGGAGTTGTATAAAGGAAAAACAGAAAATTAGAAGAATGTGCAAGAACTTTATTACTCATTTTACCTAAGCATTTTTGGCAGAAGCTGTTGCAACTTCCTATTATGTTTCGAATCGTGTTTAAATTCGATCATTAACAAAACATACCCTATATGAACTTTTAAATGGGAGAAAACCAAATATATCATATTTAAAAGTTTTTGGATCAAATTTTTTTATACTTAACACTAAAGATAAGCTTGGCAAGTTTGATCCAAAATCCGATGAAGGAATATTCATAGGATATTCAGAAAGAAGAAAAGCTTATCGAGTTTTTAACATAAGAACTAAAGTAATCGAAGAAACTCTTCATGTTTCTTTCGATGAAAATGTCAAAATTTCTTCTAAAAATACAAACTTGGAAAATAATTCAAATCAAATTCTAAAAAATAATTCAGAAGATGATGATATTATTTTTCAAAATAATAATGCTGATAATACTAGAGAAAATGAAAACATTGTTCATAATGAAAATGTAGTAAGATCTCCTCCAAGAATTCTTAGAGATCACCTTGTTCAAGATATAATTGGAGAAGTAAATTCAAATGTAAGAACAAGACATCAATTAAATCAAATGGGCAATATAGCTTTTCTCTCTAATATAGAACCTAAAAATATTAAAGGAAGCCTCCACTAATGACTATTGGATTATAGCTATGCAAAAAGAGCTAAATCAATTTGAAAGAAACGAAGTTTGGGAATTAGTCCGAGACCAAGTGATCAATCTGTCATTGGTACAAAATGGGTTTTCAAAAACAAAGCTGATGAACATGGTAACATGGCTAGAAATAAAGATAGCTTAGTAGTGTAAGAATATAATCAAGAAGAGGTAATAGATTCTGATGAAACGTTTGCTCCTGTCGCAAGATTAGAAGCTATACATATTATATTGGCTTTTGCATGTTTTCATAACTTTAAATTATATCAAATGGATATTAAAAGTGCTTTTCCAAATGGATATATAAAAGAAAATGTCTATGTTGAACAACCTCCTCTTTTTACTCATGAAAAATTTCTAGATCACGTTTATAAACTTAGGAAAGCTTTATATGGTTTAAAACAGGCACCTCGTGCTTGGTATAACCGACTTAAAAGCCATCTAATAGAATCTGGTTTTGAAATTCGAAAAGTTGATCAAACTTTATTTATTAAGATATCTAAACAAGATATTTTAATTATACAAATATATGTTGATGATATTATATGTGGTTCAACAAATGAAAATTATGTCAGGAATTTTCGACTATCATGACAAATGAATTTGAAATGTCACATATGGGAGAACTATCATATTTTCTTGGATTACAGATCAAGCAATTACAAAATGGCATTTTTGTTAATCAAGAAAAGGATTGTAATAATTTAACTACACGTTTTGGTATGGAAAACACTTTTGCCAAACCGACTCCTATGAGTACAACTATACATCTCGACAGAGACGAAAATGGTAAGAATGTCGACCAAAAACTCTATCGTAGCATGATTGGATCATTACTTTACTTAACTGCTAGTCGACCTTACATTATGATGAGTGTTTTTTTATGTTCTCAATTTCAAGCAAATCCTGAAGAATCACATATGAGAGCAGTAAAACGTATAATTCATTATCTTAGCAAGACCAACGATCTAGGACTGTTTTATCCAAAATAATGTCCTTTTGAATTAGTATCCTATAGTGATGCTGATTTTGGTGGAAGTCGGACAGATAGAAAAGTTATAAGTGGACTTGTCATTTCATCAGACGATCCTTAGTATTTTGGTTTAGCAAGAAACAAAACTGTGTTTCACTATCGACATGTGAAGCAGAATATATATCTGCAGCTTTAGCTTGTGCTCAAGTAATCTACATGCAACAAACATTGCAAGATTTTGATATAAAATTGAATAAATCTATAATATATTGTGATAACAACGGTGCAATAAATTTATCTAAAAATCCTCTCAATCACTCGTGAACTAAACACATTAACATTTGTCACCATTTTCTTCGTAATAATATTGAGAAGGATATAATAAATTTAGAATTTGTAAATTCTAAAAATCAGTTAGCTGATATTTTCACTAAATCACTCAATGAAAATTGTTTTATAAAACTAAGAAGAGAACTAGGAATAATTTCTTTAAAAGAATTACAAAATTTATATAATAATTTTTTTAGAGAAAAAGGAAGAATTTTTTTTTACCTTGTTGGTGCTTGAACTCAGCACCTCTAGTTTGGAAATCCTATATCTCTGCCATTTCACTATTTGTTGTTTCATAACTAATTCTATTATGCATTTTTCCTTATCAATTTTTCACTCTTCTCATGGATAATTCTCAATCATAAAATAAAATGTTTGTTTTCAACCATTAATTATTTTTCTACTTATCCGTATATCCATCCATCTTTAACTACTTTTTCACCTATATATACTTTAAAAAATTTATTTTTATCCTTCCGTCTATTTTGCTTTAATGCTATATTATTTCTTTCTACTACAATGTCTTCACAAGATAACTCCGCTAATGGCTCTGCATAGTCCTCTGTCGATTTCTCGACACCTACCTCTGGATCATCAAATTTACCTACACCTACACCATATCATGAACCTACCATACCATCAAACTATCATACTGGCCATATTCCAGAAAAAAGAAGGTTCCACAAACAAAGCAAAATATTGATGATTTACATCATTATCAAACGGAATCAATAGCAATTCAATGTGAAATATACTATGAACAGAAGATGAATTCAAGACGACTTAGCTTTCTAGAGCAACTTGGATGGAAATTCTATGGGTCATCTTCATCTGCTGTTCATCAACCTACAACCTCTTCCTCTCGGGATCCGTGGTATCAGTCACCATGACCTCTACCCGTGTCTCCGTATTCAAGGGGGCGTGGAAATCGTTGGTCTCCATTAAAACCATATGAAGAGAAGATAAAGGTTGAACCAAACGACCCCAAGTCTCCATCCACTTCTTCATCAAAATAAAAAATTTAATCACATTTGTTAATTTCATTCTTAATTGTATGCATTATTTTAACATATTGAATAAATATCTTTTTTATGCAAAATATACTATAAAATGCTATAAAAAGGAATTCAGTCGACTGATCAAATTTGACCAGTCTACTGAATCTGGAAATAGAGAGCTTTCATATAGTATTCAGTCATGAAACAGAGAGTTTCAGGATACTGAGCAGTCGACTGACTAAATACGACCAGATGACTGAATGATAAATCTCAGCATTTTACACTATTTCACTTACCTTTTTACCCCTTTAACCCACCTTCTTCTTTTTCACTCTTCACTTTTACTTCCACTCTTCAGATTTTCAAACCCTAGCTATCAAAAAATTTCAAATTCCTTTACTCAATTATAATTTCAAATGGCTCCAAGGCAACCGAAAAGATCTATACAAGCTTCTACCTCTTCCTCTGAGCCAATTGACACCCAAACTTCTCAATGGCTTTATGATGCTACTGATGTCCAAAGATGGAACAAAATGAAGGAAGCACGCTTTCTCGAAGGATCTTCTATCGTGTTTCCTAACTTCCCTTCATATCGAATTTATGATCATGCAAGGAGAAGTCATCTAGAATCTCTTCTTGACCACAATCAAAATAATCTCAAAATTAATCATACTACGGTAAAACTCATTTATGCAAATTTAAAGTTGGGTCATCAAAATCCATGAAATCGTGACAATTGCGTATGGAGTTTAGTTTTTGGTCAACAAATATTCTTGTCATTAGATAGAATTGGACACATTCTCCACACACCAACTAACGGTATTCTATTGGAAGATTTAAATGTTCCTATAGGCAAAAGAGATGACGTAAGCCATGGGTTTTTGGAAGATGACATGATTGAACAAAAGCCTATGGCTTTACGCCCTACAGCTCGAATTATGCATCGAGCCTTAATGCCTACAATTCTTTCTCGTACTGGTTCTTATGAGCTTGTATATCCGAAAAATTATAGGGCATTATATGCTATCTATGGAGATGTCCAAATCAATTGGCTGAAGCTTATTCTTGACGAGTTCTTGTCTTTTAACCAGCGTCGAATGAACATCATCCATTACGGCGAGTACATTATGCGGCTACTTATGAACTTACAAGTTACTATTCTAGAATCCGATACCTCAATTCCTAAAACTTTAAATAGCCACACAATAAGTCTAATGAAATTGCCTCCTAGACCTCTTACTATCATGTCTTTCCAAGACTGGCAACCACGACCTCGTCAACAAACTGCTACCCTACAGTAACAAAGAGATGACATTCGTACACCAACCCCATCCCAAAGCACATGAGAATCCATTGATCTAATTGTGCAAAATCAAGTCATTTTGGATTCTCGCATAAAAATATCGATAAGAAGATCGACAAGAAATTGTCAAAATTAAAAGCTTTTTGGGGATTTTATGGGAAGTAATTTGTTGTTCCTCTTCCACAGCTACGTACACTTCACATCGGGATCCAGGTAAACATCCAGCTCCTCGATTTTATTGGTCCACGTCCAAAGAAGACACAAGTTCTAACACAAGCGAAAATGGGGGTGGTAGATAATTTGTGGAAAGTTCTTCAAGTGGCAAAGGACCAATGCAAGTGGAAGAAGAAACAGAGTCTGACTCTGATGAGTGGTATTGATATTTCTTGATGGTAGTGAGTTATCTTTATTTATTTCAGACATTCTACTACTGTTTTACTTTTTTATGAGCTTGTATAAATAGCTCGGTACAATTCAAAAAATTATTTTGTGATTGTTATGCTGTTATGTTCAATGATGAAATTATTGTTTATTTCCTTTTTATCGATGACAAAGGAGGGAAATTTGTATGACTAACCATTTCTTACAGGATTAGATACGTTGCCAAATATTCAGGGGGAGATATATATATAACTTCCATTATATATATTTTTAAATATAGTATCATCTAAAATAGGTTGTCATCAATCAAAAAGGGTGAGAATGTTGAATCATAATTTTTGATTCATGGCAAAGAGCTTAAATAAATTAGTGATGAGACTATATGATCAAGCGACAAAAAGAGAAAGAGATATGACATTAAAACTACAAAGGAGGCAAGACTTCAAAACTGAGTATAGTATGTTTATTTGTTGAAGTTTTTTAGTCTTAGAATTGTTAAAATCTATCCCCAAGTAGTTTACATAAAATCAAAGTTGTTTTAATTCCATATTCCTTCAAAAATTTGTGAATTGTGCACTGACAGCTAGGTCAGCCGACTGGCCAAAAATGACTGGTCGACAGAACCAGTTCAGTTGGACAAATACACTCTGTTTTACACCAACTTTGAATATTCATTTGATGGGTTGTTTTGGGTCGGTCGATTGAACTATTGTAATAGTTATTTTTTTGAACAGACACTACCATTTGCCAAGAGATGCGATCCAATTTGAAGAGTTGTGAATGCATCTTTTGATCTAAACACTTTGTGAATAGTTGTAGTTGTTTATCTGCAATATAAAAACATGAGATTCACTTCTCAAATCACCGAATTTTTTTTTCTTATCATATTCTCTACTATCTCTGCATTCTACAAGCAATCACAATTATATATGTTACTTGAATATCTGAATCAAATAACTTATTCTTAGATTCAAAGCAATATTTTTCCTTGCTACATCTTTACACATACAAAATATATACTTGAGGAAAAGATAATAGGAAGGGTGTACTATCAAAGACAAATCAGTGTTAAAGAACATAAAGGGTCAAAACAATTTTTTTGAAACAGTTGAAGTCATATTCGGTTGTTCAGGCGGTAAAAGACCTCTTTCGGTTGTTAGAGGCAGAAAAATACCGATCTATTACTCAGGTGTTGTTTACCTATTCCTTCGGGTTAAGTGAGGGGTTATTGAGTGAAATTCTAGAGGGAAGTCTGGGACTGGACGTAGACAGGGAAGTTCGAACCAGTATAAAAACTCCTTGTGTGCTTATTCTTATTTACTTTACTATTATTATATGTTTCCGCATTTAGATTATAAAACATTCCATCTTACACGATCCTAAGTGATAACTAGCCACACGATAGTCACTTTCAGATCATTTCGGCCATTAGCTCGATTAATGACCAATTGGACACGATACTCACTTATTTTCTTAACCCCTAATTGATTTATTCAATGCTATGGAGTCTACATGGTTTTTTTTGTTTCGAATCATATTATCATCATGTTTCACGATATGAAATATTAAATTGGCATAATGATGATAATTAAATAATGACAAGTCAATTGAATCTGTATCATTTATCTAAGATAAGATTCCATTGCATATTGAGTTTAAACCTTATTTGTTATGTAAATTGAACATCAAGTCCCTTCTAGAGAATAAAGATCCTCTCGACTCGACCAAAAGGGGATTCAAAGGGACTCACTACATGATTATTGAAGTTATATTACATGGGAGGACTCCTTCGAAAGGCGCTTGGATAATTTAAAATATATAACCCCTTTCGAAAGAACCTTCACCATGACCGTAGAACCTATGCTTTAGAAAGGGATCCTTCTTTAAAGGTGTAATGATCCTTTCGATTCATTCGAATGGGATTTTGGATGAGTTTTTCCTTTCCTAAACTTTGCTTCGAATGTTGATTAGATTTCTCGTCAATAATTAACATCTTTAAAGGGGTACCTTTCGAAGACATTTAGTTCCTATGGACTTATTTGGAAGGGTTTCGAAGACGTTAGTCATTCTTTTAGTTATGATTTGAGGTGTTAACAAGACTTCTTGTTAGCATTATTTTTTTTGGTTTTTTTTCCTCTATTTTTTTGGGGTGGAGATTGCAAGGAGGAAGAAGAAAGCTTTGTGCTTTTTGAATGCACAATAGTCGGCTTATTTATGGCTGGCGTTGTGTGTTAACATAGCCAGCTTTATAAAAGCTGACTATGTTAATATTGTGGATTGTAATCCACATCATCACAAGGATTGCAATCCAACGACTGTGTCGCTGGATTGTATTCCGCATGATGTGTCTTAGACTGCTTTATCAAAGTCGGCTAAGAGCACAAAATTTGACACCCTTGGATCTTTGTTTTTTTTGCTGTTGAGATTGGATGGAGGTTGGTTGGGGTTGAATTGATGTATGGATACTTATACGGTTTGGAATGCTCTAAGCGTACGTAGTTGTAAACTATATCATTTTGTTTCTAATGCATGTACGCGGTTTTCTTAGATTCTGGTAATGGATTAACTTCCATATACGCACATGCATCATCATTTCTTCTTATTATATATGTAAACATTGTTATTTGGTAACCGAATCTCTATCTCTACTATCAATAATGAGAATTCCATGAATAAGATTCAACAATACCTTTTTGAATTTCTTAAATTACCCTTTACATCTCCATAGAAGCTAAAATTATTTGTCTCTCAATTTGCCATCTATTCATGGGCTATATTATTAAGCTTCACGGCATCATCTCAACTCAATAAGATGTTATTGGAAAAACTTCTTTCTTCATCCCTTAGCTTATATACAATAAAAATTAATGTATATTTGACGAATTGGGACAAATTAAAAAACTAAAAATGGGTCAATATTATTGCAACATGAATTCAATAGGAAGGTTAAATTCAGAATTTACCATTTAATGATAATTCAATATGGTACCGATAACCTTGAAGATCTTGAGCAGGCAGTTACCAAGCTATCCAATAGAAAAATATATTAAAATTTGAGCCGCTCTGATAAAAAATCTAACTGTAGGTGATGACTTTAATTTCAAGCATTGTCTCTTACAACTTCTCGCCTTATTGGTTTTACCTTATTAGTTTATTCATCTAACGAATGGTAGGCTAGAACAAACCTTACCAGTTTCACATTATCTTTGATGAAGCACTTTTTGTTCATCTGATATATTGCTTATTCGACTCAAACAATTACAATAGATGTGACAACCCACATTTCGGATGGTTTAAATCGATAATAATCCTTATATGTTCAACTTAAACAATCCGAAATGTAGATAATCAATAGGGTTGATTAAGAAAAATAAGAAAAGCAGAAGAAAATAAACGTAGAATCTCATAGTGGAACGATGAAATATAACAATCAACTAAACATTCAATGAAGGTATTTACTATACATCTGATTATAATCTGTACAACATTTATACAAGTTATATATATATATATATATATATATATATATATATATATATATATATATATATATATATATCAGGGATAAATAATCAATACAGCAGAATAACATGATGCATGGAATAATAATAGTAGTAGTAATATAACAATGCTTCATCTTCGTCCTCCAGAGAATAATCTTCAATATGCTGAAAAACTCCGGACTAACCCGAGTGTAATGAAAAGACAAAATACTAAAGTCAGGACTAAAATATTCTTATGTGAGTCAAATCAATATCATGAAATATGAGTGCTATAACTTAAGAGATGTTACGGGTTTTTCCATCTCCTAAGGATCCGTCAAACTATCTATGTATAATAGTGTATGCTATAATAGATAATGTCTATCAGTAAAATAAATACCAAAATAACGTTAAGGCTTTACATTATCCCCCTTAACACATTTTATAGCATGTAGTCTATGCAGGTCCTGTAACACAACCACTAGCGTCAGTAGTCATTGAGTCCCCTATAGGTACAGTACTAAACAAAAATCGTAATGTGCTCGTATAATGGTAAAATATGACAAGGCACGTGAGGCAATGCCCAAGGTATAATTTTGCCAGTTTACACCTTCTAGCAGGTCGTAACTCATCCATGGCCAACCGCGACAATCAATCAGACCGACAAAAGATGCACCCATCGAATACGAGATCACAATAGTAATACGAGGGATCAACGTCACTAGAGGTAGCTAACCTCAATGGCTAGACAAAGGCTTCTGTTTTAGTTATTTTAATTATGACACAGGTGTCAAGGCTATCCATCATCGTTCTCTTACTTCATTCCAGTAAACGTTGCCAATTCAACCACTACATTCTGGATATCATCCACCGCGTATATAGTCGTTAAAGTGGTTCCAGTATTGATAGAGAGTATGCCAATAAGAGGCCCCAGTCTCTTTGATAACCAAACGTCGTTTTACGTGCCGATTGATACTTTTTTATTTCGAAAACAGTTCATACTTGATATCAAAATATCATATTCGTTTCATAATCAAATCCATTTCGAAATCATCATATTCGCTTCAAAAATCATATTTTGCTTCAAAAGGTTAATCAGATCGAAATATCGATTTTGCTTCAAAATTTTGATTCTAATTACAATTTGGGTTATAACTTCACTTTAACCTAAGATGCATTTAAATCCAAATTTTAAATATAAAACATTCCACCCTTTGACCGGTTTGAATTTTTAAAAAATAATTTAGATAGTTTTAAAATTGTTAAATAGTTAAAATAATTTAATAGAAAATAATTTGACTAAAAAAATGGTTTATATGGCAAAATAGTTTGGAAAATCAAAATAATGTGAATATTTAAAGAATATAGATTTTTAAATCGTTTATACTAAAAATATTTATTTAAAAATAGTTTCAAATTCAAACCAGTTCACATTCCAATTTTCTAATTCAAATCAGTTCCAATTTTCATTTCGATTTAATCGAGCCAATTCCTATTTCAAGTCAATATTTACTTCGATTCCAAATTAATTTCAATGCCACTTCCAAACTAATTTCAATTCCAGTTCTAATTAATTTCAACTCAAATCCCGAATTAATTCCCTTCGATTTACATCGATTTCGAGTTTGATTTTCAGAATATCGGATGAAAATATTTAAATCAAATTTTCCTTCAATATCTAATTTAAAAATCCAAACCTTCAAATATTATTAAATTCCAAGCTTAATTTCGAAATATCGTTTTATATCACTTTTACTTAGCAATATTCAAAGTTCAAATAAAAATCCAATCTTTTAAAACAAAGCAATTTCTGAAATTCAAATCATATTTCGATTATAAATTCAAAATCTCAACTTTGATTATTTAAACAATTTCGTTTACGAAATTTAAATTTCAACATCTCGAGCTCAAGTCCAAAAATACTTTGATTTCCAACTATTCGATTTTTATTCCTTAAAATCAAATCATTTAAACAATTTAAAAAAAAAATTAAAATCATTTGAGTTAACCAATCCGGTATCCATATATAATTTTCTATCCTATGGCCAAGTGAATCAATTATTCCAATATAATTCCAGGGACGGATATATATCATTTTAATCCAAAATAAATGCCATAGGTGTATATCATCTCAACCTATTTCTTAATTTATTTGAAATAATTCAATTTATAGTTTTATATACTATAAATAATATACATGATGATAACATGATATAAACATCCAAATATCAACCAATAGCATTCATCACAGCCAATCATCCAAACAGTCAATAAAACTCACAGCAATTTCATAATTATCAATATCGGGTATTTTATGGGCAATTAAATTCTAATTCAAATTAACTGTCAATTCAAATTCTATCAATTAATTCAAATGTCAATTTAAATGTCAATTAAACTTATCAAACAACAATCAATGAATTTCAATCACTTCACTACATTTATTTAACAAACATAAAATTATTTCAGTCAATTGTGAGCGTATAAACACTCACCTTTTATCTGAAACTGAAAATATTTTAGTTTCAAACAAACTTCCAATCTGATTCCATGCCAAAGCCTTTATCGATATGCCAATGTGATTTTTCTCGCCCGAAACGGACCTCTTACAAATAAGATACTACTTAATTAACGAAACGTATAATTAAAAATTAATTAACACATTAATTAATAATAATAAAACACGGCGATGCCTTCTCTCTCTTTCACAAAGCACCTGCATGCAAACGCGATTCCATCTTTGAGCATGATTTTTTTTAGATAAAAGTAACAATCGCCAGAGCCACCTAATCCAGGGCCACCGCAACCCCCGCCTCCATCGCCTCTCAGGCCGCGAATGGTCATCGCCTAGTCGAGCGATTGAAACCCTAAACCCCAAACCCCAAACCCAACAGACGAATGGGAACTCGCCTCCATCTTTTGTTGTCGAGTCGCCGTCGCGATCCCTCCGGCATCGCGAATGTTCGCCATTTTTTATATTTTGTTTTATGAACGATTTTTTCATTTGAAACAAGTGATTTGAAAGAAAGGGGGAAAGCTATAGGGAATAGAGAATAGATAGCGTACAATACGAGTGTTGACCCTTTTATTATATTATTTTAAATATGAAAATATCTCATCCGAGGGGTTCGCAAAATTCTGAACTCCAAACGAAGCGTGCCACCTGGCATTCCTAATGTTTAACCTCCATTCCGAATGTAATGGAACTAGTTTCGGGGTTTAGTTCGATTGTATGTAGAAGATAGCTTTTCAAAATCAATTAATTAAATTAAATTCCACACGTTCCAAACTCGCTTAGGAAACGATTAGTCGATCGCTACGAAACTTGAATTCCTACAATAACTCACTATTACGGATCCGATGAAACTGGTTTCGTCGAAATCCGAGAGAGTGGTCAAAATGCTATTTTTACACGTTAATTAAAATATAAAATTCTCAAATTTTAATTATTCGCATTTAAATCCAAATTTAAATGTTAAACATCTTCATTCATATTTAAATAAAATTTAAACCAATTTTCGATGCCATTTTCGTTCTCATTAAATTTCCAATTCAATTATTCAAATAATTTTCAATATTAAATTTAAACAACTTAATTATCCAATAAATCAATATTACTAAATCCTTAAATTTTTATTTCTACCCATATTTATCCAATAATTACATTAAATTTAATAACTTATAATTGTCAAAAGTATGGGTCGTTACATACTTCTCCACTCAAAACGTTTCGTCCTCGAAAAGGGACTAAGTATGGATTTAACACTCGATATATGCAATTCAAAACTATCAACTAATAAAACTTTATAGTATTATTCATAAAACTATTACCAAATTTCTTCTACGCCACTCTGATCATTTTATGGAACTTACAATTTAGTTATCAAAACAAGTTACAAAAAATTTTAAAACTTCAAAAAATTTCTAACTCCCAGATTTACGAAAAATTCGGCAGAGCCACCCTTGCACGGCTCGATCAGAAAAATTTACAATATTAATATATATCTCAAATATACCAAATAGATATAAAATATATAAATCTTATCTCGATGATGAGGCATCTCGAAGGGTAAAAATATAAAATCACGGTATGTAAACCGAGATACGTACCTTATTAATAGTAATATGATTGAGTTCGCTCGTACTAAGCAAGCAAATGTAGGATCGATTTCACCCTAGAGGGGGGTGAATAGGGTGATACTGATAATTATAAAAATTATTGCGGAAGCTTATAAAATTATTTCAACTTAGATATATCAAAATTATAGCAGCACAGATAATAGCAGAATAATAAATGCAGAAATTAAACGACACAGAATTTACCCAGCTTCGTCAAAACCCTGACTACATGCTGCTCCCAAGGTTTCTACTAGAAATTAAGTAGTCACACGCTTACACACATAAACTCGTGACACCCGCTACTGACTAACCTAACTCTACGCTCAAAACCCTGCCACAACTCAGCCACTGAGTTGCGAATTCTCAAACTACGCCCCGTAGTTTGTCCCCTAGTCACACGATTAGAAATTACAACGGTTTAAAAAGGAAAAATACAATTTAAAACACAATTAAAAATAAAAGCCCTAATTTTTAACTATTAAGCCTTATAATTGAAACAAGGCCGACCAATCTAATTAAACAAATGCGGCCTTATTTCTTTTATCAATTCGGCCATTCCTTTTACTCTATGTTCTATATAATGGCGGATCGTTCCTTTGTTCCTTCTTC
This sequence comes from Allium cepa, assembly GCA_030765085.1. NCBI lineage: Eukaryota > Viridiplantae > Streptophyta > Magnoliopsida > Asparagales > Amaryllidaceae > Allium > Allium cepa. Next base: position 212,662,681 of record CM060930.1, on the reverse strand, counting down.
GTTCCAAATTAGGGCTTCGTGATTTTTTGAAGTTGCCGATTTCGTAGATCAATCAAGTTGATATTTGCGTGAGGATTTGTTGATCGATCGTCTCTTTCCATATGGTTGCTCCTTCTCGATCGATTTCGGTGATTTGGTATGTGATTTATTCCTTTTTGCTTTTCTATTATGCTTGCTTGAACTCGATTGTCCTTCAGCCGATGATGATTATGGGTTTATATATAGTTCGATCTCCTTATTTTTCGTTCATATATTTCATATGAATTCGTCAATTATTTTTGCTTGAATTTGTCTCGTTCACTCGATGTTGCTTGGATGTTGTTGATTTTTCTAACTTTGTCAATTTCGTATAATTTGATAATGGCTTGTTCATCATGGTTTCGAATTGCTTTCGTGACTACCACGGCCTTTTTTGATTTGGTTTCTTTTTGATCTCGGTCAATTGATTTGTGTAAGGCTGTGAGCTTGTTCAATTTTTGTCTTGGTTATTGATCCCTTCTTAACTTCGGCCTTGACTTCTGTTAGCACTAGCTTTGACTCGATTTGATAACTGTCACTGCTCTGACTTGGTACACTTGACTTTGTTAAAACCGTTAAATTATTTGATTGTGTTTCACTCGGATTTGTGCTGAGTTTGAGTGTAGATTTAAGCTCCGTTGTTGTCTTCACTATTGACTATTGAGCTTGCACCACTCTCTGATGATGTTGTGTTCATTGTAGTTTCATTTTTTTTGTTCTTGTGCATTATCAACTACTTGGAACTTGTTGTATTCTGACTTGTATTCAGTTGAATTTAAGCTGGTCTAGTCTGGTGTAGTTTCATTATGCGTCGAGTCATTGAACTTGTATAGCTGTGCTGCATTGTATTTGTATTCATTATCATGGCACTGAGTTCTTTGGTCGACACTCGCAGTTCACTTGCTTATGCTGGTTCATATATTTCATTGTGTCATGTGATCTTGTAACTGTATCATTTTGCTTTGAGGTAATTTTCATTTTTTAATTTGGTAGCCTCGAGCTCTGCCTTCACTGCAACCATATGCATGCCTCCGGTCTTTGATGTTGAGACTGTGCCATTGTTTCTACACATTCAAGTTGTCCAGTCTTTTCATTTGTGTTGGGCATTGATGTGAACTGTGCTTGAATATCCATTGTTGTTTCATTGAGTTTGGTCATTCATTGTAGCTTGTCTGCACTTATATTTGCAGTTTGCATTCACTTGTGTACATTTGTTTGAGTGCGGCTTTGTCCCATGCTTATGGTTCTATTGATAATGCTATGCACTGTATATACGTGTGCCATTTTATTTTCTTCTATGGTCTTGACCATTTTCATGAACTTGCACCTGTGTTGAATCCAGCTTTTGAGCTCGAGTTTGACCTTGTGCTGATATTATGACATTATTTTTATTACACTTGAGTTGAAACCGACATTTTGGGTTTGACCTGTGCTCACCTGTCCCTGTAATTCTATCAAGTGTATATATCGGTGTGCACGGCCTTGTGGCATATACAGTGATACACTGTGTATGTCACAAGCTGTTCGAGTATGATGAATTCAAAATTAAATGATGAGAACAACCCAAATAACTGAGACAAATATTATTTTCAACATCCACATTTTATTTTACACTGCAAATATATTTTCTTTTCAATTTTACCGCGTCAATATTTATTTTTGTAGATTGCTCAGATGTTGGATTCAATTTGGAGTGAAGTTGAAGATAAAATACGAGTTGAGTGAATGGGCGATATGTAGGGAGGTCAAATGTAAATGTGAATCGTGATGTAATCAAAATTGTACTGTAGTTGAAATTGTATATATATAGTGAGAGCTTGAAATTTGTACTATTCAAAGATTGTAATAAATATTTGTTTGAATAAAAGTTTTGTTTGAATTCAAATTCTGTGTTATTTATTTTTATTCAGCAAATATTTATTTAATCTTTGAAAAATAAAATAGTACATTAACAAATACATTTAAATGAATATATATATATGTGTGTGTGTGTGTGTGTTTATTATCATTAAACAAAAATCTTATAATCGCATATTCAACAATCTCCCCCTTTTGATGATAACAAACATATATTTAAGATTTTGAATATGTTAAATGTATTAGATCATTGATATACTCTAATTGCTCCCCCAATTTAAATTCTTCCTCTCTACATAAAACTCCCATTCATATATGCATGCAATTAAAAATATGCAAATGAGCCAAGATGCAAATAGAAAATGTTTGACATTTGGTTGATTTTATTGGACAAAATCTTAACTTTTCTCTCCCCCTTTTGTTATCAGCAAAAGAGTAATAGTGTTAGGGAAAGTAGAGATAAAGTGATCAATATTAATCCAACGTTAAAAACTCAATTGAATATAAATATTAAATTTCAATAAAAAAAATCAAACAAAAATCATAAATAATTTGTTAGGCGCATATTCCACTTTTAGAATGATGGGAATGATGCCATCATATAAAATCATATAGTTGTGTCTATTTGTGGTATATTTATATCGGGAATTTGAATATCTACTAAACATGCATAGCCGTTAGTACTTTTAAATGAGATTAGTAGTATTTCAATTTTATTTTTAAAAACTGAATTCAAGTATCTTCTAGCCACGCATAACCATGAGGACTTTTAAATGGGATTAGAATCAACTTATTTATTTTAAAAATCAATTTTGATATGTGTTCCATACATGCATAACTGTGAGGACTTTTAAATGAGCATAGAAGCACATAACATATTCCAAGTAACTCACCCATGCATAACCGTGAGGACTTTTAAATGAGAGTGAATACTTTGGATTATTATTTTTATTATTATTATTTTATTTTATTTTTAAAAAAACGAAAAATTAAAAATGAATGATTCCTGTTTAAAATACCACATATTGACAAACTATGTAGAATTTTGATGAGTGATGGTCATTAGAAATATGATAGAAATAGAGATGGTCATGGAATTTTTACCAACAAAAAGTTTTATAACTCTTGTTTAAATTTCTAAAGAAATTTACTAATTATACAGTCTCGAGTCATAATATATGATAAATATCAACATTCATCACTTTTTCAATCACTATTTATCTTTTCAATAATTATTAGCGAGTTATATTAGTCAAAATAGTCTTTTAAAATCAAATTCAAAAATAATTATGGAATCAATTTTTCAAAATGACTGATCTGAAAACATGGTCAAAAATGATTTTCTCGAAGGGGTTATATGGGAAAAATTTCTGCTATTTGAAAATTATTTGAAATGAAAAATATGCAGATATTTTCACTGAAAAAAATGATACAGTTACTAATGTCTCAACAAAAATCACGTTCAACTAGTAATTTTTCTATCAACTAGATTACCAGTGTAATCTGCATCTGAATTTCTCTTTCACTCAAAATTATTATAACAACCTGTATATTTGTACCATTTAAATTGACGATATTCCAACTTGTCAACTTAAATAATACAAAACACGAATCATTTTTGGAGTATATATATAAATGAGAATCATCACAGAATCACAGAAATAACATCACAGAATAGTGCAGCGGAAATACAACATAGTCATAAGAGTAGTTCATGAAGCTACCCATAAATACAACAATGTCTCAGATAAAATAAAATAGAACAACAAAAATGTCCAAATGGTCTGAATAGAAAGAACAATACTGGTAAGATAAGATAATGATAGTCTTCGGTCTTCAGCTCCAAGTAGAAACAGCAACAGCAATCCTCAGTCTGATCCGAGCGTACGCACAAACAAACTCTCGAATCAGGACATATATTCTTATACAGATAATATGATCCAAATTCAAAATAACAATAACTCGAAGATGAATGGAATAACATCTTTAAGGATCCGTTAATCTATTTATACATAATAGTGTACGATAAATAGATAATGTCTAACAGTAAAGTAAAATATCAAAATAGTGTTAAGGTGTTACCATTGTCCCCCTTAACACATTCATATAGCATTATAGACTATACAGCACTGTAAACTCCACCGTAAACTAGTGGGATATCAGGGAGTACTCCATAGGTATAATACAAAGCAAAATCGTAGTGGTCACGTATATGGGAATACAAGTATGACAAGGCACATGAGGCAATACCCAATGTAGTGAAACTACCGTTTGCCTGATCCGGACTGGTGAGAACGCATCGCCGTAACGATCGCAACAACGCAAAACAACACTCCAAATTCAAGGATGCGCACCAATCAATCACAAAAGTAAATGAGTAGTTTACGAAGAAGTGTGTTCGCTTAAGGTAGCTAACCCCATTTGGCCCGGCACGGCTCATGTTTTAGTCATTTCCAATTTGACACAAGTGTCAAGGCTATCCATTATCGTTCACTTTCTTCAATCGTCAACGTTCGCCAATCCAACCAATTCATTCTGGATCACACTCCGCGTATAGTTATTAAAGCGGTTTTCGGTTTAGACGGTGAGTATGTCCCTAACCGATTCCGGTTCCTTTAATAACCTTCGTGATTAATTTGCCGATTGGTCGTTTAATATATTTCAAAACCGAAACAATTTCAATTTCAATTAGAATTCGTAATTCAACATTTCGTTAGTCATTCTAAAATAATTTCCAAAATTTACGTTTCATAATTTCACAATTTCATTCAAATTTCTATAATTCAATTTCAAAGTTCATTTTAAACAATTCAAATATTCCTTTAATTTCGTATATAAGTTTATTTCATAATCATTTAAACTTAATTTAACGCTCAAATCGATTTAAACTCATTTATCGATTTCATTCGACATTCATTAATTTAATTAACACTAAAACAATTTCCGTTAAATTTCTAATTCATTAAATTTACTTCTTAAGTTCAACTCCATTATTAAAGCTCACAAATTTAATTTAAATTAAATTTGTCAAATCCAATTCTTTAAATTTCAAGTTTTTCATTTGTTCGATAAACACACTCTATTTCTTATTACAGAAATTAAATTCATTCATTTATTACCTTCGTTACAAATTTCAAAATTCAATTAAAGAAATTAGTTTCACTTATTCAAAATTCAATTTCTCTTATTAAGAAAATCCAATTCAATTTAAATTATTCATTAAATAATTCAATCTATTCAAATTATCGATAATTCCAAATCTTAATATTAATCATTTCAAACTTATTATTAACAATTCCAAAACTTAATTATCAAAAATTTCAAAACTTAATTATTAACAATTTCAAACTTCGTTATTTATAATTCCAAATTTAATTACTAATAAATTCGAAGACTTGATTATTAATAATTCCAATTTAATTATTACTAATTTCAAACTTAATTATTAATAATTTCAAATTTAATTATCAATTAATTCTAATTTAATTATTACATAATTACATTTTAATCAATATTCTTTTGTCAATTACGACGTTCATATTTGTTTCAAACTTAAATATTCACATTTACAATTTATTCGAATTTAAATTCTAATTTTTATTCAAAACCTTGTTATTAGTCAAATAAAACTTTATTTTATTTTAAATCAAAACATTAACCAATCGATTTTGATTTAATTTTCTATCCTAAGTCAAAGTTATATTGGGTATTTATCATTTCAACCCGATTCCATTTCAATTCAAAATCAAAACATACAAAGGGAACTTGCAATGTGATAGCTGGGATGGTGTCAAAGTAAATAAACAAGCAATAGCATCCATTCACAACAATTCAACAATTTATTTACATAATCCCGAAATAATCGTATTAATTTACATTTGTTATTTATGTAAATTAGTATAATTATTCCTAGAATCTACACTATCATTTCATGTAAATTAAAGATTATATTTCGGTTTTCACTTGTCGTTCAATTAAATTTCAAATTTACACTACAACAATTGATCTGATATACGTTCAATGGTTCAACGTGAAATTTATCAAATTATACGTGTCAATTAATCTTAACAATTAAAAGGTCATATTCAACTAGTCCATTTCAACATATAAGGGGTCAAGTTAATCAAGATTCAACATAAATAGTTCACTTAATATTGTTAAATATCCTATATCACTTTTAACTTGCATACTTTATCACTTAACAATAGAAATCAACATTCAATTTAATTATCACATAGCAATCTGTTATCAACCAAACTAGCATAAGAATATATGTCGTGAAAATTTATTTCACCTTTCGTGGATAAAGAAGTGGACCCAAAGCAAGAATAAGCACGAATAGAAGTCGGTACACACGAATAACGAACACTGTAATATCGACAAAAGAAAACGATATTAATACAATGAACGCTTGTATAAAATTTATAAATTTATATAAATGCGTTTACCGATGACGGAGAAAAAGAAAAGCTGAAGATCGATGCTGCTGCGAAAGAACTCAGTCGGTTGCTTCTGCACACAACAAGCAAAGAAAAGTCGGTTACAAATTTGGCAACCAAAATAGATATTGGCGTAAATACTCTACTGCAATATCCAACGCTATTTACAAATCTTAGTTTCGTTTTTTTTATATATATATATATAACATGGCCGAGACTAAAAATGCATCCAACCCCTTACTTACTCACGCACGCATGTATAGTGTTGTACGCGTTCCATCTACCCTACTTCTCCTACAACCGGCTGCCCAAACACGCACACTTCTTTTGCCCACTTTCTTCAAAAAAAATTTTTTTTTTTATTATACACAACACACACATGCACTTCCTAACCCAACATGCAACATACAAAAAGAACACAACGCATGCATGCATCGCTAAACATACAGGAACCTTCCACCTTTTCAACTCACGCATGTAGTAAACACCCATGCGCAAAACATATTTTCCCATTTTACTTGCTGCAAACTTTCAACTCACACATATTTTCTTTTTCGACCTGCACTCCTTTTTTTCATTTTTTTTTTAAAAACTCACGCACGAACCACATGAAACACATGAAAACTTCCCCCCCCCCAACATACGCATGTTGCACTTCCAGAATGTTGCAACTCAACTCAACCATATTTTTATTTTTTTATACAACACATTCCCTTAACTCACGCACACTTCAATTTTACATATCTTACTCACGCATAAAACATGCAGGCAAACTTTCCATGCATAAATTACTTCATGAAATTACTAAACATGCAGGCAAACTGGTCACGCACACCCTAAACACGTGCATTATCCATGCGCACACCACATTCACTCATACAACACCATACACACACACTCACAACACATGCACACATACCCTAAAGGCATGCACACACCCGAGAGGATAGGGAGGTAGTGGCTAAGACGTGGAGAAGAAATGGAAAATTGTGGTGTGCGCATGGATCTGGGTAAGTGATATAGGCCGATGGTAGGGAGAGGGGAGAGGGACGATTGCAGGTGGCGTGGGTTGTTTCGGCCCTCATTTATTTTCTTTTTCTGTTTTCAAAAGGAAATGAGAAGGAGGAGAAGGTGCGAAGTGTTACCTGAAGCTTGAAGCGTTGCACAGTGAAAATGAGAATGAATGAAACAGTGTTTTCTTTTAACTTTAAAATTTAGTCACAGTAATTAATTTTTCTTTTTCCCAAGTGTCATGTATATTCCCCAAGCAACTCCTTAGCTTCCAGCTCCTAACTAACGCATTTATTTAGCTGATTTATTTTTTCAAATTTCTAGTGGACATGGCTAAAATTTGGGTTGATATTTGTTTAACCGGTCCGTTCGGCACCGTTAGATCAACGCGCCGGATTATGCCGGACTCCGATTCGCGCAAATAAACATACTGTTATGATCAGTGCGATGATGCGCTTCAAACGGTACACAGATTATTACGATATGATGGTTTTATAAAATTCGCATTTACGCCGCTAAAATTGTACGTTTTGCAAAACAATTTAAACGGGACAGGCGATGATAGTTTTTGACGAAACGAATTACATAACCTTGATCAGAATAATTTTTACAACATAACTATGTAAAAATATTTGGGTTTGGAAGATAAATTTTACAGAGCTTTATATGGACTGATATACAGTAAAACGCGAATGAAGTGTACTGTAATAATTTGCGACGAAACTTTTTCTATGTCCATATCTAACTAGACGTATGTCATAAATAATGTTTGGACGTAAATTGAGATCGTTTATTAATTTCAAAATATTTATACTAAAACGATGGATTTAAAATTTAAATTGGGTCGGAAATTCAGGGTCGTTATAATTATCATTAATTGAATTTGATAGACAGGACCATGAAGTGTGAAACGAAATATCTCAGAATCAATTTTAACAGCTTCTTAAATGACATTCTCTTGAATTTAAATTGAAGCCGTGTAAATAATCAAAAACCGTGAATGTAGAGTTAGCCGTAAAATAATCAAATGTATAACATCCAATAAGACACTATTATTAATCCAATCTAATATATATATGAAGTAATTCAAGACTCTTCAGATTTTTATAGTGTTCTTGGCATAAGATTATAATTGGCCAACAATTTTGAATAAGTCAGAATCAAAACCATCATTATTTCATCATCACATTATTGGCTGATTTAACTCAGATTAGGGTGTAGATTATCACATTTAATATGTCATTCAAATAAATATACCATTACCTGTTTTACCTTTACGATATTTTTTGTTGTTATCCATTGTGATTCTGTCACATTTATACTAGGCTAAGGAACTTTGCATTGTCGTCCGTTGTGTTTCTAGAACAGCCAAAATCCAAATAACACTATTGTTGTTCCTTAGCCCGCCACCACACCTACACGATGAAAGATTTTTGTGACCTATTTGTTTTTATAGGTCCATGTTTGTTAGTGGCAGAATATTTCGAAAAATAATTTTGTGAAGACCCATAACTATTTATATATGTTTCTTTTGGCACCCAGATTTGTTTAACTTTGAGAGATTTTATATTTGTGCCTTTTGAAACCCAAATTGGTATAGTTTTCACGTGTTTGGGTCTATACCAACAACTATTGTGATTGTGTACATATTTTCTACAAATTGTTCACATAGAATTAACTTGATTAATTTTGCTTTTAACAATTTCAGATTGATTATATCCAAGTCCTTGTCTAACTGTATTAATAGTTTGCTTTCCTAACAGCATATTCAACGATTTTTCACTTTTTGAAAATTTATCTTAAGTCGTTGACAATTGTTGGACTTATGTTTTGAGAGATTCATTTTCGTTTAACAATTGTGTGCACTTTTTAATAGAATTTTCTCCCCTGGTATTTTCATTCTCTTTCAAAATCAGAATTTCATTTTCAAGTGATTTTATATTTATTTATGATTTTTTTACTTCTTCTTCGAATGTTGGACACTTATCACACCTAGGGATCCTACTTTGATAGGTTTTAACTAATTGGTCAAGTTGTTCATTTAATTCTATCAAAGTATCTTTTTGTGATTCAAGTTTGGCATACTTCTTTCAAAGTCGTTCAAAACAGTCATTTACTTCGTAGAAATATATAATTAATTCTGAGTAAGTGAGTTTTGATGCCTCTCTTGGCTCGTTATCGTCGCTATCAGTTATATTGCCTTGAAGTAACATATTTGCTTTCTCACTCTCACTGCTAGTACGTTGATTATCTTCATCACTTGTATTCCACGTGGCTGCAAAACTTCTCCTTTTTGATTTCTTTTCAAAGTCTTGTCGGTTTTGAGGACAATTGGGTTTAATGTGTCCGGGTTGGTTGCACTTGTGACAAATGATCTCCTGTTCTTCTGAGTAGTCTAGTGCTTTGGCTATTCTGCTTTTCAATTTTTGATTTCGAGCTGGATTTCTGTATCTGTGATTCCACTTTTTGAATTTCTTCATTAGTAGTGCCAGCTCTGCTGCTCCATCATCATCGTTATCATCATCACTTTCGGTTGTTCCTTTGAGAGCTATTGATTTCTTTCGAGTATCTCCTCCTTCATGCTCTTCCTTGAATTTCATTTATAGCTCACAAGTGTTGAGATTTCCGATGAGTTCTTCAACATTCATCTGTTTTATATCTTTTGATTCTTGAATGGCAGTCACTTTTGCTTCAAATCTGCATGGAAGGACTCTGAGGATTTTTCGGACTGTTTCCAATTCTGTGAATGATTTTCCGAGAGCTTTTGATTTGTATACGATACTGGAAAGTCGTCAATACATCTCTTTGACATTTTATCCTTTCTCCATTGTGAAGCTCTCGTATTCGCTGCTTAGCATGGCAAGGCGAGCTTCTTTGACTTGAGATGTCCCTTCGTGAGTCACTTCTAGTGTGTGCCATATTTCCTACGCAGTCAGACAATGTGAGACAAGATTAAATTCAAATTGATCCAATGAACAGATAATAGAATTCATAGCTTTAGCATTTGCATTTTGTAATTTATTTTCTAGTTCTGTCTATTGATCCTTTGGTTTCCCTATTTCCTGATTATCTACAAAAATAGTTGGTGCTCTATAACCCGTCTCAACAATATTCCAAGCGTCAATGGTTTTCAGAAAAAAATTCATCATATTTTTCCAGTAAGCATATTCACCATTGAACATTGGTGGTCTAACTATGGATTGACCCTCAGCAAAAGCATTATTAAAAAAAGCCAACTTAAAAATCCAATTTTAAAAAAAAAATTGATTTTTGAAAAAAAAACCGATTTTTTTAAAAACAAAAGTTGACTTCTATTCCTAGCTCTGATACCACTTGTAGGATCGATTTCACCCTAGAGGGGGGGTGAATAGGGTGATACTGATAATTATAAAAATTATTGCGGAAGCTTATAAAATTATTTCAACTCGGATATATCAAAATTATAGCAGAACAGATAATAGCAGAATAATAAATGCAGAAATAGAATGACACAAAATTTACCCAGCTTCGGCAAAACACTGCCTATGTGCTGCCCCCAAGGTTTCTACAAGAAATTAAGTAGTCACACGCTTACACACGTAAACTCGCGACACCCGCTACTGACTAACCTAACTCTAGGCTCAAAACCCTGCCACAACTCAGCCACTAAGTTGCGAATTCTCAAATACGCCACGTAGTTTGTCCCCTAGTCACACGACTAGAAATTACAATGGTTTAAAAAGGAAAAATACAATTTAAAACACAATTTAAAAATAAAAACCTAAATTTTTAACTATTAAGCCTTATAATTGAAACAAGGCCGACCCAATCTAATTAAACAAACGCGGCATTATTTCTTTTATCAATTCGGTCGTTCCTTTTACTCTTTGTTCTGTATAATGGTGGCTCGTTCCTTTGTTCCTTCTTCATTCCAAATTAGGGCTTCCTGATTTTTTGAAGTTGCCGATTTTGTAGATCAATCAAGTTGATATTTGCATGACGATTTGTTGATCGATCTTCTCTTTGCACACGGCTGCTCCTTCTCAATCGAGTTCGGGGATTTGGTATGTGATTTATTCCTTTTTGCTTTTCTATTATGCTTGCTTGAACTCGATTGTCCTTCAGCAGTTGATGATTATGGGTTTATATATAGTTCGATCTTCTTATTTTTCGTTCGTATATTTCATATGAATTCGTCAATTATTTTTGCTTGAATTCGTCTCAGCCACTCGATGTTGCTTGGATGTTGATGATTTCTCTGACTTTGTCAATTTCGTATAATTTGATAATGGCTTGTTCATCACGGTTTTGAATTGCTTTCGTGACTACCACGGCCTTTTTTGATTTGGTTTCTTTTTTCTCTCGGTCAATTGATTTGTGTAAGGCTGTGAGCTTGTTCCATTTTTGTCTTGGTTATTGATCCCTTCTTGACTTCGGCCTTGACTTCTGATGGCACTAGCTTTGACTCGATTTGATAATTGTCACTGCTCTGACTTGGTACACTTGACTTTGTTAAAACCGTTAAATTCTTTGATTGTGTTTCACTCGGATTTGTACTGAGCTTGTGTGTAGATTTAAGCTCCGTTGTTGTCTTCACTATTGACTATTGAGCTTGCACTAGTCTCTGATGATGTTTTGTTCATTGTAGTTTCATTTTTTTGTTCTTGTGCATTATCAACTACTTGGTGCTTGTTGTATTCTGACTTGTATTCAGTTGAATTTAAGCTGGTCTGGTCTAGTGCAGTTTCATTATGCGTCGAGTCATTGAACTTGTATAGCTGTGCATGTCACTGCTGCATTGTATTTGTATTCATTGTGATGGCACTGAGTTGTTTGGTCGACACTCGCAGTTCACTTGCTTATGCTGATTCATATATTTCATTGTGTCATGTCATCTTGTAACTGTGTCATTTTGCTTTGAGGTAATTTTCATTTTTTAACTTGGTAGCCTCATGCTCTACCTTCACTGCAACCATATGTATGCCTCCGGTCTTTGATGTTGAGACCGTGCCATTGTTTCTGTACATTCATGTTGTCCAGTTTTTCATTTGTGTTGGGCGTTGATGTGAACTGTGCTTGAATCTACAGTATTGTTTCATTGAGTTTGGTCATTCATTGTAGCTTGTCTGCACTTATATTTGCAGTTTTCATTCACTTGTGTACATTTGTTTGAGTGCGGCTTTGTCCCATGCTTATGGTTCTATTTGATGATGCTTTGCACTATATATACATGTGCCGTTTTATTTTCTTCCCTGGTCTTGACCATTTTCATGAACTTGCACCTGTGTTGAATCCAGCTTTGGAGCTCGGGTTTGACCTTGTGCTGATATTGTGACATTATTTTTATTGCACTTGAGTTGAACCTGACGTTTTGGGTTTGACCTGTGTTCACCTGTCCCTGTAATTCTATCAAGTGTACATATCGGTGTGCACGGTCTTCTGGCATATACAGTAATACACTGTGTATGTCACAAGCTGTTCGTGTTTGATGAATTCAAAATTAAATGATGACGAACAACCCAAATAACCGAGGCAAATATTATTTTCAACATCCACATTTTATTTTATACTGCAAAACTATTTCCTTTTCAATTTTACTGCGTCAATATTTATTTTTGCAGATTGCTCAGATGCTGGATTCAATTTGGAGTGAAGTTGAAGATAAAATACGAGTTGAGTGAATGAGTGATATGTAGTGAGGTCAAATGTAAATGTGAACCGTGATGTAATCAAAATTGTACTGTAATTGAAATTGTATATATATAGTGAGAGCTTGAAATTTGTACTATTCAAAGCTTGTAATAAATATTTGGCTGAATAAAATTTCTGTTTGAATTCAAATTCCGTGTTATTTATTTTTATTCAGCAAATATTTATTTAATCTATGAAAAATAAAATAGTACATTAACAAATACATTTAAATGAATATATATATATATGTATGTATGTATGTATGTATGTATGTATATGTTTATTTTCATCAAACAAAAATCATATAATCGTATATTCAACAGCAAAAGCATGTAAAACCCGCGTATATGTCCAAACGATCTTCGTATGTACCTATCTCAACTCAATTTTACAATATTAGTTAACATACAACGATAAGAGCAAACATATAAGGTTATTTCTATTTGACCCACAAATTAATGTAGAAGCATGTATAAGACTAATATAACCATATAACATGGATTTTGAATTCAAACAAAAAATACAAGCACAAATATGCAACATGCAATAATAATATGCATTCAAAACTGTAATAACAATGGTTTGAAACAAAAGAAACCATCCAGCCATCAATATCCATCCAATTAATCTAATTAATTCATAATCATGTGAATTTACATTATCAAATGTCACTTTTAATTTATACCCTTCATTTCGTATTAATATTCATTTCATTCACATTTTGATTAACTCATTTCAATTTATTTACATTCAACCAACTTTTATTCAATTAGATTCATGTTTAATTGATTTTTTGCATTCAATTTATTTACTCTCAATTGATTAGCATGCACTTATCAACATTGATGAATTTACATTCTGTTAATTTACACTCGTTTATAGTTACAGTTGTCTTTTTCCATTATTTCATTTCAATAATTCATATAATTAATTTCATTTAAGTAATTTAATTCCATACCACATTCCATATATTTTAAATTGATTCACATTCATTTATTAATATTCATTTCGTTAATCATACAATGGATTTATATTCGGTTCGTTCGCTTTTAATTGATTTACATTCAGCTAATTTGGTTTCATTTTATTCTTATTCAATCAACCAATATTCATTTCATTCACATTTGATTGATTATAATTAAATAAATTTACATACAATCGATTTGTTTCAATTATTTACATTCGTTTCATCCACATTTAATTGGTTTACATTCCATTAATTTCTTTCGGTTTATTAACATTCATTACAAATTCAATATATTCAATTTTATCCAATTAAATTTGTGAAATTCCAATTTTTTTACTTTTTTTTGGGCAAAGCCAGCGGGGTTAACTGGGCCCCTACCAGTTTTATTGCAAAACAATAAAAAAGCGTACAACATAAAGAAAAGGTAAAAATCAAAAAAAAAACTACAAGCACAACAGACTCATCCCCAAGCATCAACCAAAGATTGTGGGAAACCAGAAGCACAGTATTTCAGCTGAGTATGAGTTCGAGACTTGACTTCATTCCAGATCAAAACATCAGTTCTTCTAACATTATCAAAAACCATAGCATTCCTCTCTGCCCATATCACAGACATACTAATTTTCAATACAACAACTAAAACTCTTCCTTGTTCCATTCTCCACCTAGTTGCTTTATAGATTATATGCTAGAGAGGACATGTTGCAGAACCAGTTAACTGATAACCTGTTATACAACTAATCCTGTCTAAAATGAATTGCAAAGCAGGACAATCAAAAAATAGGTGCTCGGTAGATTCATCATGGTGTTGACAGAACAAGCACAACTTGGAACATGCCATACCATAACTGTTGATTATTCTTCTAGTAAGTAATGCCTGATTAATGACTTTCCACATCATTAAGTTTTCTTTTGGAGTTGAATCAAAATTCCAAATCACTTTGTACCATTCAACAGCTGGAAGAGGAACACTGGCAGTAACATAATTGTAAACTGTTTTAACAGTGTGAGTTTTCTTATCCCAAGTAACACAGGCATCCTGATGCACACTGAAGTTATGTTGTTGAATATCACCCCACAACTGCGTGATCACTTGGTTGCTATTGGATGGTAACAAGATTTTACCATTATGCAAAAAATCATTTGCTAAAGCATCTTGGTGTATACCAGACTGTAATATCTGAGCATGATCACAAACATTGAAAAGGATATGACCAATACTAACCCATGGATCATGCCAAAAGCTAATAGCTTTTGTAGAATTTATAGGATATTGTATCATTGGGAGGAAAACATGTCTGAGTTTTAGCATACATCTCCAAATCCAGCTGCAGTTCTGTGGGGTTTCCATTGTCCAAAAGTGCTTGTTCTTTAACTGTGTTTCCATGTCCAGCTAACCCATAAACTATTCTTATTATTAATGAGGACATCAAATTATTAACTAATGGCAGAAGTATTCCATTTCCTAACATCAATAACTTCCAGTCCCCCTAATATCATAGGTGTCTCAATTTTTGTAAAAGAACATGGCATAATCTTTCTATTGTGAATACTTCCAGTCCAAAAAAATCTAATCATGGCAGACCTAATTAGTTGCAATAGTTTAACAGGAAGGATTAGGGTTCTAGCCCAGTAGACCAAGGAGGAAAAAACAACAGATTTAATAATAACTAGCCTACCACTCTAAGTCAAGCTTCTATTGTCCCAACTTGTCAAGGCAGAGGTGATTTTATTGAAAAGGGGTAAGCAATCGGCCTTAGTTATTCTTTTAGATAGTAATGGTAGACCAAGATACCTCATATCATTATTCATGCTAGAGAAACCAGTATGGTGATGAAGGGCAGCGGCCTGCAATTGACTAACACCAGAGACCAGTAGAGAAGACTTGCCTTGATTTATGGAGAGTCCTGTCATTCTGTGGAAAACATGCAAAACTTCCAAAACACCATTCAAAGAAGGTAACTCTGGTTTGGTAAACAACATAACATCATCTGCAAACATTATAGAGGTGATTTGTAGCTCAGAGCACTTTGGATGATACTTAATGATTCTATGGTTGAACCTATCTCTGAGAATAACTGTTAACACTTCCATGACCATCAAGAATATGTAAGATGATATAGGGTCGCCTTGTCGTATTCCTTTACTACCTCTAAAGCTACCAACAGGTCTGCCATTTAAAACAACGGAGTATGAAGGTGTGTATATACAAACGTATATCCAAGACACAAATGCTTTAGGGAAACCCATCACTGCCAATATCCTAACAATAGAATCCCAATGGATAGAATCATATGCCTTGGATATATCTAACTTAAGAGTAGCTGCAGGAGTCACATTATTTCTGCCATAACCCTTGAGTATTTCCTGAGCAAGGGGTAAACATATATTTTACTTTTTGTTTAACCTATTTCATATAAATTCATTGGTGAATCATTTGTAAAATCATTCCACTTAACCTTACTGAAGTTGAATTTTTTTATTTTCACTTAGTATATTCTTTTTTTAATTATATTAATGTCATCATAAATTAGCTAAGTTTATTATAAATATTTTATACAATACAACTCACTTTTTTTATTATTACTTCATATCTTAAGTTATTATTAATTTATCGATTCACATCATTTATTCAAATTCATATTATTAATTTACTAAAGTAAATTTTATTTTGTAAATCAATTCATATTAATACTTTCTTTCTTTTCACAATCAATTCATTTAACATCTCTTAAGTTAACTTCAGTTTATAATTTATTCTAATAACTTATTCTATATTATATTAGTTAACATTCAAATTTTATTTAAACTACTCCACTTGCAATTTATTTATTTATATCCAACTTTAAATCAAATCCAATTACTCATACTAATTTTTACTTACATTCATATTATTATTATTTTTATTCAATTTCTTACGCACTTAATTTACATTTCATTTAAAAATCCAAGTCCGTATTCATTTTTAATTCATTTCATAGCTTAAATGAAATTGATCCACTTTACTCATTTATCTAGTTCGATTCAAATCTAATTCAACTCATCTAATATTAAATTAAACTTCCTTCCATTTTAATCATTACTCATTTATTATGTCTTATTCAAGTTAAATTTCTAATCATTCATATTCAACAAATTTAAATTTGTTTTTAGCTTATTAATTCTCAAATCTATAAGTTATACAATTTATTTACTAAAATTTCATTTCATTTAAGCTTCTTAGTTAGACTTCATTCTATTTACTTAATTTCACTAACTCCATTTAATTTAACAATGCTAAGCCAATTACTTTATTTGTATCTCAAAATTTTCCTTTGTTTTCTTAACCAAAATTTAACCATTTTAAATTTGGTTTATTTTCCTATTCAAATTTATAAGTTACAACTTATTTTTTTTCTATACTATTTTAAATTTATAAGTTATAACTTATTTCTTTTGTATACTATTTTAATTTTGTAAGTTATAAACTTATTCCTTAAACACTATTTTCAATTATAAGTTCAAAACTATCTTCACATATTTATTAAATCGTACTTTGAACATTTTTCACAATCAAAACTTGTTTTAATCGATAGACAAATTTCTTTTGGTAACAATTTCACTCAGAAACTCAAAAATAAATTACTAGCGATGCTACAGTCCTTCCCAAAAATATTTCCCAACGACCAAGTGAGTTTAATGCTTTATTTCTTTTAAAAGTATTTTCTAGTCCAAAATCTTTCAAATAATATTAATTTCAAAGTCTTCGAAAACAATTTTAAAAACAAAAGGATTTTAAATTCTAAATTTTCAATTTTTAAAATCATTTCTATTTATAAGCTATATTATAAATATAATTATACAAATTTCTCATCTTATTATCAAAATATTTCATTCATTTTCAACTTGGTGATTTTAACTAATTCTTATTGAAATAATATTTCAATTCAATTCAATTATCAAATGCTTCAAAAAATAAAATTCATTAAATATTTGTTTTATTTTTAATTCAACCAATAATTGATGATAATTAAATATTATCATCTCCTAACAACAATTTCATTAATAATCGCTTTATATATATAATATAATTTAGGTAAAATTATTTAGTTTACCCAATTTTTTTAAACAATATTATGTCAACTTGCCTCATATAAATGTTTAGAAACAACGTCCCGTACATTGACTAGAATTCATAAACAACTCAACTGATAAGTAAACATAATGTAAAACATTTTATAACACTAACGAATATGCTCTCTCATATACACACACTCAAACAACTTATTCTAGGGTATTGCTACCTTATCTCTAATAAGTCAAACCCCACAAAGCCAAGGTTATGGTTGAACCAAAGCCCCGATACCAACTGTGACGACCCACATTTCGAAAGGTTTAAATCGACAATAATCCACACATGTCCAACTTAAACAATCCGAAACGTAGATAATCAATGGGGTTAATTAAGAAAAATAAGAAAAGAAGAAGAAAACAAATACAGAATCTCAAAGCGGAACGATAAAATATAATAATCAAATAAACATTTCATGAAGTTATTCGCTATACATTTGATTATAATATATACAACATTTATCAAAGTTATATATATATATATATATCATGGATAAATAATCAATACAGTAGAATAACAAGATGCAGGGAATAATAACAATAGTAATATACCAAATCTTTGTCTTCGTCCTCTAGAGAATAATGTTTGATATGCCGAAAAACTCAGGACTAAACCGAGCGTAATGAAAAGACAAAATTTTGAGTCAGGACTAAAATACTCTTATGTAAGTCAAATCAATATCATGAAATATGAGTGTAATAACTTAAGAGATGTTACGAGTTTTTCCATCTCCTAAGGATCCGTAAAACTATCTATGTATAATAGTGTATGTATAATAGATAATGTCTATCAGTAAAATAAATATCAAAATAGCATTAAGCCTTTACATTATCCCCCTTAACACATTTTTATAGCATTTATTTTATGTAGGTCCTATAACACAACTAGTAACGTCGATAGCCAGTGAGTCCCCTATAGGTACAGTACTAAACCAAAATCGTAATGGGCTCGTATAAGGATAAAATAAAACAAGGCACGTGAGGTAATGCCCAAGGTAGGATTCTACCAGTCTACCCTTCTGGCTGGTCGTAACCCATTCGTGGCCGACAGCGACAATCAATCCAACCGACAAATGGTCCACTCATCGAATACTAGATCACAATAGTGATACGAGGGATCAACGTCGCTAGAGGTTGCTAACCTCAATGGTCGGACATAAGCTCATGTTTTAGTCATTTTAATTATGACATGAGTATCAAGGTTATCTATCATCGTTCTTTTACTTCATTCTAGGAAACATCGCCAATTCAACCTGTGACGACCTGCCTTTCATCCCACAGAAAGACGCATCATCAATAAGAAAGAAAGGGATGGAAAAGAGAAAAGATAGGAAAGAAAGAACTAAACAATATCAGAATCTCACAGCGGAACGAACAAAATATATCACATCGCATAGTTATTACAAAATATACATCATCTATCAGAGTCATACATCTTAATACATAACACATTAGAAAGTTGTAACGCCCCGCCTCTATACCCACGCTAGCCAAGAGTATTAATAGATAATACCGTCAACTCGCACGGAGAATAAGGCTGTTGAGGAGCGACCATCTATAAATTTTCCTTAACTATCTATTGAATGCATCGGCAATTACCATCAAGCGAATCGACATATCCAATAAATACTTAATTTAAAACCATAGGTGGCCGGAGGATCTATCAGAACAGAATATAACAACTCAAATGTAATATACATCACAGAACAGTAGATCACCATATACACATATATTGATACATAACAGAGTATACAAAATAATACAAGTCAAGTGGTAAAGCAAACCACCATATACAAACGAGTCAAATAATACATATCAGAGTTACAACCCAAAAAGGACTACACAAGAAGTTATGGCAAAAGAAAACTAGCGGAATAGTCCATGCGGAAACAAAAGAGGCTAAGTCCAAAAGCACCAAACCTGAAACATCTAGGTCTGAACAAAGTATAAAATACATGGATCAGTCTGGCTAAACAAATCAGTTAGATAAACTGAACAACAATAAACCTGCAAGGTTACAAAGTATAACAAATATCTCTAAAGGAAATAACACAATCATCAACAAAAGATGAATCATAACAAAACAAGCCTCGTATCATCGGCAACTCAGGGAAACAAAGGATATGAATATCCCAAAACAAGCCACAAAGGCAAATAACAAATACCAATGAAGGTGACACAAGTTCCACAAGGTAATCGCTACATATCGTGCGGTTCAAAAAGACCTACACCGAGGGGCGATACCTAGGGAATATCATATCAATGAAACATAAGATTGCTCGAGCTCAGTACTGTATAAACAAGGATCCATGAGCCCGAAGTCTCCAAACCCAATATTACTCGAGCGATGAGGAATGACCAACTCCGAAAGCGATACAATAGGGCAACAAACCCGAAGGCGACAAACCCAAGTATCTCTCGAGCGGTGACGATGGACCAACTCCAAAAGCGATACTAAAGGCAACAAACCAGAAGGAGACAGTCCGAAGACACTATCCCAAAGGCAACATGTGTCACAAACTCCCAGAAAGGAATCCGAAAGTGGTAACGTGAGTCCCATAACCACCCGTTCGCACTAAACGGTTTACTATCCGTTAGTTAATTTCACACTCAAAGCGGTACAAAGTTCACCTCATCTCATCGGTAAACTAGACCAAAAAGGTCAAAACAATCAATCGAATAGGTCGGGGATTAATCGGGAAGGTAAACGCATGGATTCATGGTCCGTGTTTTACCTAACCATTTAATCTCCTTTCCACTCCGCTCGAAGTGCGAAATTGTGTTTGTGCGTTTTAATAGAATTTATAAATTGGAGAAGGAAACTTTTAATATGATTTGAAGGGATATTTATGAAAACCCGTGAATGAAGTCAAAACGGAACCATTAAGGTCAAATATGCATAAACAACTAATTGGAATCAATAAGAGTCGATTAAATTTGGAAAACCAAGCGAACAAGGCAATTTGACAATAGAAAGCATATTCAGACGTCTGAAAGAAGGGATTCAGACGTCTGAATCTGAAATTTAATTTTTTTTCCAGAACAGAATTCAGACGTCTGAACCCAAACTTTCAGACATCTGAAATAGGCATTATTTTGCCCATTTCCTTTTTGGTTGAACTTTAGCACTTTCTGACGTCTGAAATATAAATTCAGACGTCTGAATCTGCGAATAAAAATCTTTTCCGGAACAATATTCAGACGTCTGAAATAGGCTTTCAGACGTCTGAAACCTGATGGTCAGGCATTTCCTGAACCTAGACCATTTATGGCCAAACAAATCGAAAGCAATCGGATGAGCGTTGATTATGGGCTTCGTCAAATGACTACCCAACCTCAACGACACACCCAACCCTCCAAACAACATAAATATCAACCATATACGGATTTTCATAGATTTGGCTTCAAAAATCATAATTTGGCAATTTCACCGAATCAACCCAAATCAAAAGCAATTGCACATGAATAATTGTTAGGAATTCATACCTAACAACCAAAGGTACTTATAGTCATAGATGTGAGATAAAAATCTCACCTTTAACCCAAAAGCAAAGAAGAAGGAGCTCAATTCGCAAGGAGAAGACCAACCAATCTCCACTTCAACTCAACAAGCTTCAATCTAAGATCAAAACAAGTATTTCCTAAGTTCTGGTTTAGGAATTTTTTTGATTGAAGAGAAAGAGATAGAGAAGATAAAGAGGAGGCTTACCAATGGCTTCTCTTTGATTTTGGAGCAAGAATTCAAGTTGCAAGTTGAAACTAGGGCTTGCAATTTTTATTTCCTCTTCCCCTCCACCATTATCAGTTTTCTTAAGTTAAAAGAATGAAATGAGGGTGAATGGATGAAGAGTTAATGAGCTAGAAAGGTTAAGACGAGATTGGGGCTGAACCCAAACTCAAGCCCAATAGAAAAAGTAACAAAATTCAACTTACTCCAAACATATCAAAGCTTATACTCAAAAAGATCGCAAACGGCGTTTTGAACTCAATGGAAGTGGTCTTGAGACCCAATTCGACCGTTTGCAGACAGTAACTTTTCGGACTATAATCCGACAAACGACGTTATATTTAAATAAAATATTTAGATATAAACCCGATAAATATGCAGGTTGTTACAGACTCCCCTCCTTAAAGAAATTGCGTCCTCGCAATTCTTAAGAAGAAAATAAAGAGTAACTACCCAAAAAAGTATTAACACATAAGAATAACAGAATAAGAAGTTCTCCATAAAGTGCACGAAAGGATAAGCCCTAACTTATTTGCTCAGAGAATTCTAAGGATTCCTAAGCTCAAAATAATTCGGAACACCGATGTGGTGCAACAATACATCAAATGAACCAAAGCTCAACAAAATGAAGTACAACAAAACGTCCGATGAACTTGGTAAAAAAGATCATTCCATTCGGACATCAACAAAGAAACAATCACTTGTTGCTTACAACTAAATGCATTGGCAACACGATCCCCCTTTCGGTAATAGAAAGAATGGGAGTATCGGAAAAGAGTTCTTTTAAATAATCTACTTTCTCGAAAGCTAAAACTTTCAAAACCACAATTATCTTCACGTAATTATTTTTCTACAAAATTTTTCTTATTTAAAATCTATTCGTTGTGTCTGATTGTCTCATCAAAGCGTTTAGGAGATTCCTATCGATAACGTTGATCAAGCGCATCGACCAGAATTCTTAAAGCACTTAATGGGCAATACAATCACAAAACAACCTTCTATATGATAAACATATTTCTAAAAACTTTAAAAATTCTCTTTGTTTGTTTTAAGAACAAAAATACCATTTATACTTATAAATAAATCTTATGAAAAAGATGTGCAAAAATTTTAAATTTCTAATTTCCATCCAAAACCAATAAATACAAAAATGGAATCATCGAGATATTCACAAAATACTCGATTCCTAAAATGGATGAAATGAGCTAAACAAACTGAATGACAGAATAAATCATTCCTAAGAATCACAACGAGTGCGGAATCCGGTAAGTGGAGTGCTAACTTCCGCAACTCATAGCCAAATCAAAACCGATGGCAAGGTCGAGCTGAAAAGACCTTAATACCACTCAAAGGATTGCTTAGTTGATAATCCTAATACAAGATCCAAAATACCAGAAAATTCTCAAACTATAAGAATGAGAGAAACAACACTTTCCTCGTCATGAGAGATTAAAGAAATAAAATGATGCCATCAAATTAGAAATAGAATCACAAAGAAAAGTAGAAACCTACCAAAATAGATGCAGACATACCTTATCCCCGAGAAGGGCCTCCAGAAGCATCTGTTACATTTAGCTTGCTGGATTGAGAATTATTTGGAGCAATAGGACAAGTGGAAAGACGATGGCCTTCCTTCTTGCAATAGCGGCAGAAGAGAGGCTTAGGACAAGCTCGAATCATATGATCAGGAGAACCACAATTGAAACACTTCCGAATGGAAGGTGTTCCAGCAGGCTAAGACTGAGAATGAGATTCAACGGGCTTTTTCTTCTTGGAAGGGAAAAATTCCCGCTCATCCAATGGAGACTGCTTTTTGTTGGGGTTCTTGCAAACCTCAACATCATCACCACTATCACACTCCTTCTCGATGGTCTCGAGATGAAGTGCAGAATCTACCAACTCCTCAAAAGAAAGCTTAAGCTGGAGCAACAAAGACATCTTAAGATATTTCTTAAGACTAGAGACAAACTTCAGATTCTTCTTATAAGAAGTGCTAATGAATTCAAGACCATACTTAGATAAAGCCTCGAATGAGGCAACATACTCAAAAACAAAAGATTTCCCTTGCTTCAACTCAAGGAAGCGACGGGTCAATAAAACTTTTTTAGATTCAGGAACTAACTTGAGTTAAAATCGCTCCCGAAACTGAGTCCAAGAAAGAGTAGACTCATCAATTTCGGCTACAAGAAGCTCATACCAATCAAGAGCACGCTCTTGTAATAAGTTAGGAGTACAAGAACCCTATCATGATCAGAAAGATTCATACGAGAGAAAATACGCTCGCACGTGCGAAGCCAAGCTTGGACTTCAAGAACAGACTCAGAGCCCTTAAACGGCTTTCCTCCAAGATGAGAAAAATCACTGCACAGACGTGCAAAGGCAGACCTGCGAGGTGGAGATACACGAGTAGGAGCTGGAGGCTGAATGCTCCTAAACAACTCCATAAACCGATCGGCAAACATATAAACGCCATCCGGATGTGAGCCACTGGATTTCCCAGCATCCAAACGTCGTCCCCTGCTTCTTCCAGCCATACGCTGAAAGTTAGACAAGAACAAGATTAATCACAAGGTAGATACTTCGATACGGAATACTACGGAATAAAATGCATTCCTAGACGTATTACCCAAATTCTATCTAACCAAAGGCACAAAAGGAATATAGAGGCACGATGATTCAAAGATTTCTATCACTTATACACTTTGATGTACCGGGATATGTGCAACTATTATGTGTTTATCATATTTTGTTCTGTACCTCGCTCTGATACCAAGCTGTAACGCCCTACCTCTATACCCACGCTAGCCAAGAGTATTAAGAGATAATACCGTCAACTAGCACGGAAAATAAGGCTGTTGAGGAGCGACCATCTATAGTTTTTCCTTAACTATCTATTGAATGCATCGACAATTACCATCAAGCGAATCGACATATCCTATAAATATTTAATTTAAAACCATAGGTGGCTGGAGGATCTATCAGAACAGAATATAACAACTCAAATGTAATATACATCACAGAACAGTAGATCATCATATACACATATATTGATACATAACAGAGTATACAAACTAATACAAGTCAAGTGGTAAAGAAAACCACCATATACAAACGAGTCAAATAATACATATCAGAGTTACAACCCAAAAAGGACTACACAAGAAGTTATGGCAAAAGAAAACTAGCGGAATAGTCCGTGCGGAAGCAAAAGAGGCTAAGTCCAAAAGCACCTAACCTGAAACATCTCGGTCTGGCCCGAGAACAAAATACACGGGTCAGTATGGCTAAACAAATCAGTTAGGTAAACTGAACAACAATAAACCTGCAAGGTTACAAAGTATAACAAATATCTCTAAAGGAGATAACACAATCATCAACAAAAGATGAATCATAACAAAACAAGCCTCGTATCATCGGCAACTCAGGGAAACAAAGGATATGAATATCCCAAAACAAGCCATAAAGGCAAATAACAAATACCAATGAAGGTAACACAAGTTCCACAAGGTAATCGCTACATATCGTGCGGTTCAAAAAGACCTAACGAGGGGCGATACCTAGGGAATATACATATCAATGAAACATAAGATTGCTCGAGCTCAGTACTGTATAAACAAGGATCCATGAGCCCGAAGGCTCCAAACCCAATATCACTCGAACGGTGATGAATGACCAACTACGAAAGCGATACAATAGGGCAACAAACCCAAAGGCGACAAACCCAAGTATCTCTCGAGCGGTGACGATGGACCAACTCCAAAAGCGATACTAAAGGCAACAAGCCAGAAGGAGACAGTCCGAAGACACTATCCCAAAGGCAGCATGTGTCACAAACTCCCAGAAAGGAATCCAAAAAGTGGTAACGTGAGTCCCATAACCACTCGTTCGCACTAAACGGTTTACTATCCATTAGTTAATTTCACACTCAAAGCAGTACAAAGTTCACCTCATCTCATCAGTAAACCAGACCAAAAAGGTCAAAACAATCAATCGAATAGGTCGGGGATTAATCGGAAAGATAAACGCATGGATTCATGGTCCGTGTTTTACCTAACCATTTAATCTCCTTTCCACTCCGCTCGAAGTGCGAAATTGTGTGTGTGCGTTTTAATAGAATTTATAAATTGGAGAAGGAAAATGTTAATATGATTTGAAGGGATTATTTATGAAAACCCGTGAATGAAGTCAAAAAGGAACCATCAAGGTCAAATATGCATAAACAACTAATTGGAATCAACAAGCGTACATTAAATTTGGAAAACCAAGCGAACAAGGCAATTTGACAATAGACAACATATTCAGACATCTGAAAGAAGGGATTCAGACGTCTGAATCTGGAATTTAATTTGTTTTCCAGAACAGAATTCAGACGTCTGAACCCAAACTTTTAGACGTCTGAAATAGACATTATTTTGCCTATTTCCTTTCTGGTTGAACTTTAGCACTTTCAGACGTCTGAAATATAAATTCAGACGTCTGAATCTGGGAATAAAAATCTTCCCCGGAACAATATTCAGACGTCTGAAATAGGCTTTCAGACGTCTGAAACCTGATGGTCAGGCATTTCCTGAACCTAGACCATTTATGGCTAAACAAATTGAAAGCAATCGTATGAGTGTTGATTATGGGCTTACATCAAACGACTACCCAACCTCAACGACACACCCAAACACTCCGTACAACATAAACATCAACCATATAAGGATTTTCATAAATTTGGCTTCAAAAATCATAATTTGGCAATTTCACCGAATCAACCCAAATCAAAAGCAATTGCAGATGAATAATTTTTAGGAATTCATACCTAACAACCAAAGGTACTTATAGTCATAGATGTGAGATAAAAATCTCACCTTTAACCCAAAAACAAAGAAGAAGGAGCTCAATTTGCAGGGAGAAGACCAACCAATCTCCACTTCAACTCAACAAGCTTCAATCTAAGATCAAAACAAGTATTTCCTAAGTTTTGGTTTAGGAATTTCTGAGATTGAAGAGAGAAAGAGATAGAGAAGATGAAGAGGAGGCTTACCAATGGCTTCTCTTTGATTTTGGAGCAATAATTCAAGTTGCAAGTTGAAACTAGTGCTTGCAATTTCTATTTCCTCTTCCCCTCCACCATTATCAGTTTTCTTTAGTTAAAGGAATGAAATGAGGGTGAATGGATGAAAAGTTAATGAGCTAGGGGGGTTAAGAGGAGATTAGGGCTGAACCCAAACTCAAGCCCAATAGAAAAAGTAGCAAAATTCAACTTACTCCAAACATATCAAAGCTTATACTCAAAAAGATCGCAAACGGCGTTTTGAACTCAATGGAAGTGGTCTTGAGACCCAATTCAACCGTTTGCAGAAAGTAACTTTTCGGACTATAATCCGACAAACGACGTTATATTTAAATAAAATATTTAAATATACATGCGATAAATATGCGGGTTGTTACAACAGTCGTGAAGACTTATCTATCATAACAAGCCAAAATACAACCACAGAGCTACTAATACAGCGGAACCACAATATCTATATATGCTGAAGCCTCCTGCTCCAAGTCTCCTCCATAAAATTCGTCGAAGCAAACCTGTATCCCTTGACTACACGTAAAAATTTGAGTACCCAAGAGTTTAAGAAAACAGAAGATAAACTCTAGGTCGGACATGGGTCTGGAGTAAGTAAACAGGTTAAAGTTGTTTAATTTTGAAAATCATTTGAAAACAAAGGTACCTCGTAAGAACACGCCACAAATAAACATGTCGAGTTTTTACCTTACGTTAACCAAAACATTTGACAGGAATTCCAGTGATATTATAATAGTGTCTAAGGTTTTTAAGTAAATTATTCACATAGGCGAAATTGTTACATTATTAAATTCCGGCATACGTAGGTTTACAATCAAGTCCGAGATCACTTATTGGAGATTGGATTCCATACAATTGCAGGGCTACTAGGGTACCTTCCGTCACAGTACTTGGTCTAGATTAGAGTACTGAGGATCCACACTGATCCCCCACAACACAAGAGCGGGACTACCCCTTACTGGATAATTTTGAATAAGACAACCCCACGGTTGGCACGACCAACCGCTCACTAAGCCGAAAAAGGAATCTCTAGAAAGGGGAAAATCTCATCCTACTTAAGTGCTACCCACTTAGCCTTGCTGCACCTCCCCTGTTTTAGCCGTTCCCGGTTGATGAGGCTTGAGGTTAAGATTACCTTTTTAGAACACATATCTTGGAATGCTCACCGTCCTCCGATGACGATGGTCTGAAAGCATTCATCCATACAAGTCTGTTTCGGGTTCGAACGGAACTGAAGGCACTATTTCACTACCCTCATTTTGGAATCACCCTCAGAGTTATCGACAATAGCCCTTGCACTCTGAATTCTTCATCTCGAAACTGAAAGCACTATCTCCGTTACACTCGTTTTGGAATCACCCTTGGAGTTAACGACAAATAGCCTTTTCACTTCGAGTCTTCATCTTGATCGTCACTTGGGATTTCACGGCCTATCGTTTAATTTGGATCGATGTGGTTTTTGGATATCCAATTTGGAATCCGATCCCGGTCTCATCGAAATCCAAAACGCCATTTCGAAGTCCAAGTTGTTTAAGTTTAAACAATTCCATTTGTATTCAAAATAACATATTCACACAACAATTCTATTACAGATAGATAACTAATTATCATAGTTCAACCAATTCACTTCATATCACAGAACAATACATATCGTATATCAAAGATATCAAATAACCAAGTAATTCAATATCATTTAATCATCCATAATCAAGATTGATTAGTTGAACAATTCCTAATTAATTTAATTAATCTCCATATGAATTAAACTAATTACTTTAATTACTTTTAATTCTTCTTACTTAACATTAATTAATGATAAACAATTAATTAATCATCCTTTAATTATTCAAATTAAAAACCATGTATCTTAATTAATTAATGAAATTGATTAATCATTCCTTAATTATTCTCATTAATTAATCAACCTTTAATCACTCACATTAATTAATTATACTATAATTAATTATATTGACTAATTATCCTTAAATAATTTGATTAATTAATTAATCCTTTAATCACTTACATTAATCAATTATCTTTTAGTTGATCACATTCATTAATTACTCTTAAATTACTTACATTAATTAAATAACCCTTTAATTAGTTGCATTAATTAATCCTTAATTACTTCCATTAAGTAATTACCCTTAATTACTATCATTAAGTAATTTCCCTTTAATTAATTACATTCAGTAATTATCCATTAATTACTTACACTAAGTAATTGTAATTTATTAATTACATTAAGTAATTATACTTAATTGGTTACATTAAGTAATTTTACTTAATCACTTTCATTAAATGATTATCCTTAATTAATTAAACCAATTACTTATCTTAAATTAATTACATTAATTAATTATCTTTAATTAATTAAGTAATTATACTTTAATCACTTTTATTAATAAGACCTTAATTAATGAAGATAAACCATTTACCTTAATTAAACACTTACTTACATTTTATTTATTTAAATTAGATGCTTGAAAACAATTTATACAAAAACATTTAAGAATAAGAGTATTAATTAAAATTCAATACTCTTAACTTAATCACATCTTAATTACATTATTAATCTCATTTGAAAAACATTAGGAATTAATTACATAATTAACCTAATATATAATTACTTTAAAAAAACAAATTTTAAAAACATTTAACTTAACAGTTTAAATCTTTGATACTTTACATGGAAATTTGTTGAAATTTTTCTTTGAAAACTTAATCCCTTTAATTTAAAAACTTGTTTAATAAATTTTACTTTGGAAAGCATGGTTTACATTTCTTTGAAGACTTATTTATTTTATAAACTTTAAAACTTGGTTTAATAAATTGCTTAAAAACTTAATCATCTTTAATAACCTTAAAACTTGGAAAATACTTATCTTTGAAAACGTGTTTATTTCCATTTGGCTTTAAAACTTTGTTTAACATTTCTCTTATGTTTTAAACTTTGTCAATACATTTTGAAAACTTGGTTAATTTGATTTACTTTTAATGCCATGTTTAATTATTGGTTTCAAACTAGGTTAATACCATTTGAAAACTTGTTAATAGCTGGCTTAAAATCTAATTCATGCTTTCTTTATATTATTAAAACTTTGGTACAAATTCACTTAAAAAAATTAAAAACGTGAAAATAATTTACGTATAAATTTAAAGCTTGTTATCTTTATAAACAAGTTCATGACAAGCAAAAAAAATCCCAAGACAAACTCCGAGACACTCGCGAACTCACCTTCCTTCAAGATGCACACGCAACATCTTTGAGCCTGACCCGAGAAGAATGCTTCTTCCCCAAACCTACAAACAAAACAAGATACGATTGTGCACGCGTGCACGGTGCATGCCTTCCCATGCTCCTCCGATCAACTTTCTGATCCTTGACCAGTCGTCGTCGACCTTGCCAATCCCCTCGATCACCCAGTTCAATGAATTCGACAGCAAATCAAAATCGAGCCCACGATCAACACAGGAACCCCAAACTCGATTGATAAATTCGCCTTGCCCCATCGCCAGCGACCACTGGTGAGCTCGTCGTCATACCTGAAGCTACGCCACTGTCCTGCACATCTAATACCCCATGTGCGATCGTCTCCAGTGCTTCATCAACGACACACTACCCTCGGTTACAACATCGACCAAAACTAGTCATCGAACCCTAGTTCGATGTCGCCCGGCCTCCAAGATGCTCTAAAAATCTTGCGATCATTTTTCCTTCGATCGCCATCACTCAAACTTCCTCCAGCCATGACCACGTCGACTATCACTTCGCTGATCGTCGGAATTCGACGATAATACATAAATCGATCAACTAGAGATAAATCGACACATACCAACATAAAAATGATGATAAAAAATCATTAAATTGCAATACTATTTGATGGTAAAATCCAAACATGATTTCCAGACATTTAATTTTTTACTTGAATTTCATTATCTCTGTAATTTCATAATATAAAAATAATTACTAAATTTAAAAACTTGAAACTATTTTTAAAATTGGTATTACCTGGTTCAATTATTTTCTTTTCAGGAATCATAGCTTGAATATGTCTATAAGATTTAAATATACATTCATAGACATACCCTTATATATACATTCATTCACATCCAAACATTCATTTAAATATTATATACTATATTACTATAAGATTTCATCACATGCATCAAGTTTATAACCAGATTTAAACTTTAAAACCGAATGTTTACTCGCTGGTTTCTAAAAATAAAGAACAGAGCTACAGGCTTTATTTTTCTTGATCTAGAATTTTATTTGATTTTGATCTTCTTATTAATGTTGAATTTGAATCTGAAATTGTTGAGTTGATCTTTTCTTGTTGAAGCTTTAATCTTTACTTTGTTGAATCAGGTTGAAAACTTGAAAACTTATGTTGTTTTTGTTTGACTTTCTTTAGTGTTGGTTTTGGTTTATAAGAAAAAGAAAGAAATAATTGAGAAAGTAAGAATAAAATGATTTTGAACTGAAACCAGGTTTCTCAATTTCTTAGTTATTTATAATATAAATTTTAAAAGAAATAAATGTTGTCATTTGTAAAATTGCATGTTACATAAGTTACAAATGTCTTAATGCATGTATTATATGTCTACAAATGTTTTAAACCACATTTTTAATATTTCTCATGTTTTTATTAATTTGTATATTATTGTTTATATTAATTTATTTTTATATTTTATATATATACGAACCATGTATAATTCATGTATAATTTAAAAGAAAGAATACAAAACTTTTTTATTAATTACTTATGTTTTTATAAATGTATGAATTATGTTTTGAACTTATATATATATATGTGTGTGTGTGTGTGTGTGTGTGTGTGTGTGTGTGTGTATGTATATATATAAACTATCTTTATCAAATTCTATTTTCAAACTTAACCAATTATACTTTTTAACTTAATAAATAATTATCTTAAGTGTTTTTGAAAAATGCACAATTTAACTTTAAACAACTTCTGAAAAAGTATTATATTAAATTTAAAACATAACTTCCAAATCACAATATATATATATATATATATATATTATAATAATAATTTGAAAACATATTTTTAATTGTTTTAAAAAGATAAATATGCCAATTTAAATAATTATAAAAGAATATTATCAAACCAATATCGCTAATTCAGGTTATTATAAATGAAGATTATCAAATTGCTATTGCCAAAATTCCAGGTCATCACATTCCTCCCCCTTAAAAGAATTTGGTCCCTGAAACTAAAAGCAAAGATAATTTAATAATCCATCAAAAAATTATTTATATTCTAACAATAAGCATACATATCAACCATATACTAACAACCATAGCAACCAATTCATTCAGACAAACAAACAAATCTAGATAGGCTTTCCTAACACTATCTAGAGTTTCCTAGGTACAATCTCTAGGATCCTCGCTCCACTAAATCCTAACTAGCTTCACCACTGCTCCTGAGCTCCATCTCATCTTAATCTACAATCTGAACAGGATGTCTGACCATAATCCAGTCCAGCTCAATTCCTAAATCCTCCTGAACTGCTGGTTCTACAACTAGTGATGGATCCTGCACGTACTTCCTCAAATGAGATATGTGAAATACATTGTGAATCCCAGCCATCCGAAATGGCAATTTTATCCTGTAAGCTAAAGTACCAATCCTTTCGAGAATACGGAAAGATCCAATATACCTCATAGCTAGCTTTCCAATCTTACCAAACTTGATTGCTCCTTTGATCGGAGAAACCTTATCCAAAATCCAAATCTCCAGCATCGAATTCCAAATTCCTTCGTCTCTTACCGCATAACTTTTCTGACGATCTTGGGCTGCCTTCATCCTTCCTTGATCAGCTCAACCTATGCAAATGCCTCTTGGAACAAATCTAGACCTAGAATAAGACAATCTTCGGATTCTACCCAACAAAATGGTCCTCCCAAAATCCACCGACATCCAGAACACGGGCTCTAATCCACAAGCATCGGTAAACTGAACTTATTTCTCCAATCTGGAATAGCCAGAACAGGTGCACTTGACAACCTCGCCTTCAGATCCTGAAAAGCTTCTTCATATTTAGACGTCCATCTGAACTTCGCTCCCTTCCTAGTCAACTTGGTCAAGTGAGAAGAAATCTTAGAATAGTCTCGGATGAACTTCCGGTAGTAACCCGCAAATCCAAGAAAACTGCGAACTTCCGTAGGAGTCTCTGGTTGCTTCACCCTTGAATCAAATGCTACCCTGACTGGATCCACAGAAATACCTTTTCCAGATACGATATGTACCAAAAATCTTACTTTCGACTTACAGAAAAGACACTTTAATAACTTAGCTTTCAGGACATGTCTCCTCAAAGATTTCCTATACTATCTCCAAATGACGCTTATGCTCTTCCTCCGATAAATCCCGAGTCTGCTTCACCAACTCTTCTCTTTCTCTAGGAGCCATCCTTCTACTAGGTTAAACCGCCAGTATTGCTCCTGGAACTAAGTCGATACGGAACTCAATCTTCCGATGCAGAGGCAAACCTTTAACTTCTTCGAAGACATCCGGAAAATTATTGACAACTTCAATAGCTCCTACTTTCTCTTGAGATGCCTCGACTCCATGCAAAAGATTACTCGGGTGAACCTTAGAACTATCGCAATTCACTCTTTCAATCCTACCCAGTTCAGTTTCCAAAAATAACGTTCTCTCTTCACAAATCAGAACAGCTTTATGCTTGTCTCTCCAATCCATTTCCAAAATAAGGTGAAATCCTTCAAGACCGACTTTGTCTTACCTACTAGAAGAAGTTGATGGACCACCTTCAAAAGCAAACACCTTATCCTTCTGAGCTTTCTGAAGAAGCGGGCAAGCTTTCATCATGTGCCCGGCTGCTGGCAGTTGAAACACATCGAAGAAATGGGTCCACTCCGCTAATTTTGAACTACACCTCTAGGACACTGCTTAGCCAGATGACCTTCTTACCGGCACACGAAATACTTCCGAGCTGCATAGCTGCCTCCCGGTTCCCCTTTACTCTGCTTATTCCAATTTGGATTGAATTTCCTTTAGGTTCTGATTGGAAGAATACCCACTCGGTGCTGCCACAGATGTCAAGGGCTTCTTTTCCACAAGCTCTTTATACCTCAAAGCCATATCAACCAATTCCACAAACGAGCCTTTGAGACGGGCAGTCATCTTCTCCTGAAACTCGAGCCTCGTACCAAGCTCAAACATCTCATCCTTCTTAGTTTCATACTCCAATGCAGACATACTCCCTTGCTTGAGATCCAGAAAATTTCTATACAACCGAGTCTTCCCTGCGGTGGGTATAAACAGCTCCTTAAACACTTCCTAAACTTGCTCCAAGAGAAAACATCTTCGGGAATATCCACAGTAACTGTGTCCCACCACGAAGCTTCTCCTTCTTGAGGCTACCAAGATGCCAACACTCTCTTCTGCTCGTCCGATAGATCCAAACACTTGGAATTCCGCTCACACGAGCGCAACCAAGCTTGCACTTTATGATGGACTCTTTACCTTACAAGGCTATCCTCCGAGATTGGCGAAATCCTTGGAAAATGCCAAACAGCTTACTCGAGGCAGTATTGGGTTTACAACCTTGGCAGATACTCTTCCTCCTTCAACATTCGGACCTATTCCATCTGTGGTAGTCGTGCTACCCACACCTCTGTCCCTTTTACCTCTAGAACTCATGTTGGCAAACCCGAACAGGTAACCCAACAAATCAGGTAGACATATATACATACATATATATATATATATACATATATAAATACAAGTACGCTCTCTCAAGACAGATATCACTCAAAATCCTAGGTATTATCTTAACCTAGACCTTTGATACCAACTGTGATGACCCGCCTTTCATCCCACAGTAAGACGCATCGTCAATAAGAAAGAAATGAATAGAAGGAGAAAAGATAAGAAAGAAAGAACTAAACAATATCAGAATCTCACAGTAGAACAAATAAAATATATTACATTACATATTTATTACAAAATATACATCATCTATCAGAGTCATACAGTTTAATACATAACACATTAGATAGTCGTGAAGACTTGTCTATCATTACAAGCCAAAATACAACACAGAGCTACAAACACAGCGGAACCACAATATCTATAAACGCTGAAGCCACCTACTCCAAGTCTCCTCCATAAAATTCATCAAAGCAAACCTGAATCCCTTAGTTACTCGTAAAAATTTGAGTACCCAAGAGTTTAAGAAAACAGAAGATAAACTCTAGGCTACACATGGGTCTAGTATGAGTAAATGGATTAAAGTTGTTTAACTTTGAAAATCATTTGAAAACAATGGTATCTCGTAAGACCTTTCCCCAAATAAACATGTCGGGTTTTTACCTTACGATAAACAAAACATTTGATAGGAAATCCAGTGATATTATAATAGTGTCTAGGATTTTCAAATAAATTATTCACATAGCCAAAATTATTACATTATTCAGTTCCAACATACTTAGGTATACAACCAAGTCCGAGATCACCTATTGAAGATTGGATTCCATACAATGGCAGGGCTATTAGGGTACCGCCCGTCACAGTACCTGGTCTGGATCAGAGTACCAAGGATCCACCCCGATCCCTTACAATACAAGACCAGGACTACCCCTTACTGGATAATCCCGAATAAAACAACCCTAAAGTTGGCGCAACCAACCGTCCACCAAGCTTACTCGAAGACTACCCACTTAGCCTTGCTGCACCTCCTCTGTTTTAGCCATTCTCGGTTGATGAGGCTTGAGGCTACGATGACCTTTTTAGAACACATATCTTAGAATGCTCACCGTCCTTCGATGACGATGGTCTAAAAGCATTCATCCACACATGTCTGTTTCGGGTTCGAACGGAACCGAAGGCACTATCTTGCTACACTCATTTTGGAATCACCCTTAGAGTTAACGACAATAACCCTTGCACTCTGAATTCTTCATTCGAAACTGAAAGCACTATCTCTGTTACACTCATTTTGGAATCACCTTCAAAGTTAACGACAAATAGCCCATGTACTTCGAGTCTTCATCTTAATCTTCACTTGAGATTTCACGACCTCTCATTTAATTTGGATCGATGTGGTTTTCGGATATCCAATTTAGAATCTGATCCCGATCTCATCGAAATCTAGAATGCCATTTTAAAATCCAAGTTGTTTAAGTTTAAACAATTCCATTTGTATTCAAAATAACCAATTCACACAACAATTTTATTATAGATAGATAATTTATTATCATGGTTCAACTAATTCACTTCATATCACAGAACATCACATATCACATATCAAAGATATCAAATAATCCAAGTCATTCAATATAACTTAATCATCCATAATCAAGATTGATTCGTTGAACAATTCCTAGTTAATTTAATTAATCTCCAAATGAATTAAATTAATTACTTTTGTTACTTTTAATCCTGCTTACTTAACATTAATTAATGATAAACCATTAACTAATCATCCTTTAATTATTCAAATTATAAACCATGTATCTTAATTATTTAATGAAATTAATTAATCGTCCCTTAATTATTCTCATTAATTAATCAACCTTTAATTTCTCACATTAATTAATTATACTATTATTAAATATATTAATTAATTATCCTTAGGTAATTTGATTGATTAATTAATCCTTTAATCACTTACATTAACCAATTATCTTTTAATCAATTACATTCATTAATTACCATTAAATTACATACATTAATTAACTAACCCTTTAATTAAATACATTAATTAATCCTTAAATAATTCTAATAATTAATTACCCTTTAATTACTTCCATTAAGTAACTTCCCTTTAATTAATTACATTCAGTAATTACCCACTAATTACTTACACTAAGTAATTATACTTTATTAAGTACATAAATTAATTATACTTAATTAGTTACATTAAGTAGTTTTACTTAATCAATTTTATTAAGCGATTATCCTTAAATAATTAAACCAATTAATTATCTTAAATTTGTTATATTAATTGATTATCTTTAATTAATTAAGTAATTATACTTTAACTACTTTTATTAATAAGACCTTAATTAATTAAGATAAACCATTTACCTTAATTAAACACTTTGTAATGACCCAAAATTTCGACCTCGAAAATTCGACACTAATACGTTCACTGTAGAAGTGCCGAAAAATCAAACGCCGGAAAATTTTAGATTGTTAAAGAAAAGAAGAAAGAAGGAAGAAGAAGAACGGGAAACAACAACATCCCACATTCACGGCGGATTAAATATAATAACAATAATAGCATTTTTACAAAGAAAAAATGTAATTGTTACATTACATACAATTCATCAAAGTTACAATCATTTACAAATAGACTAGACAGTTACATCAGCCTATCCCACACTACTATCAATACAGCTCAAATACACATCGGTCAACTCCATACATTCTTGCCATCCAGCTCGCCTCTTGAGCTCAAGAACGCCCTAACCTTAAAATCTGTAATACTTGATCTTACCCGAGCATTACATCAAAGTAACACCCGGGTAGGCTGGAAACTAGAGTGAGTAAACCCATCAAACATAAAATTCTAATGCATAAAAATTATTTAAAATCCGGGGTAACTCGTACCTTACTACGAGTCCATAACTTGTTATAGTCAACACCTATTCACAAATCAAACCCTAAGTACCCTTACTTAGTTCCAATGATCCAGTTACTTAAATTATTCCATTCCAGCCTGCTTATTTCACATGCCAAAACTATAAAGAATTATTGTAGATTCCAAATCGAAGTGGTTTTGGGTATTTATTGATACCCGACCCCGTTCTCTTTGAATCCAATATTATTTTAAAAACAAAGCTGCTTAAGTTTAAAAAATTGAATTATATCCAAAATTACATATTTACATATCCATTCATAACAGATAGACAAACCATATTATCACATTTCAACCCAAACATATCACATAGCATCACAAATCACATATCGGAGATATCAACTAATCTAAGGCATAAATATCATTCAATCATTCATAAGCAAGATTAATTTGTCACACCATTTCTAATTATTTTAAATAAATTAAATTAATTACTTCAATCACCTTTTAAATCTTGCTTACTTAATCATTGATTAATTACAAACCATTAATTAATCATCCTTTATTTACCCATTAATTATCTGTAATTACTTCCATTAAGTAATTATCCCATTGTTTAATTATCCTCAATTAATTAACCTTTAATTATTAATTAATTTAACCTTTAATTATTAGTTAAATTAATTAAACCTTAACAAAATTATCCTTTAATTACTTACACTAAGTAATTATCGTTTAAGTAATTAATCTCAAATTACTTAATCAATTTATCCTCAATTACGAATTAATTAATCTCTAATTAATTAAATTAATTAACTACCGTTAAAATCATTAATTAATTAAATAAATAAATTACTCTTTAATTACTTTATTAATTTAATTAATCCTTAATCATCCAAGGTCCTAATTAACCATAAGATAAACCATTTATCTTTATTTAATTTCTTAATTATCATAATCATATTTAAAACATTTTTCAATATAATTAACTTACTTGATTAAATCATTTAATTTAAGTTTAAAATAACTTAAGCATTTAACTTAACAAATTTAATTTAAATAAATTATATAATTTCCTTAAAACAATTGTTTAAGACATTTATTATATAAAGAAATAAATTCTAAGAAATAGTTCAAAACTTGATTCATTTTAAATTTAAAAACTTATTTATATTTAAACTTAAAAACTGTACAAATTTTAACTTCGGGTCAAACCTGAATAACACTCGATCCCCTACCCGAGACCATTACCTTTCTTTTTTTAACTTGGATTTAATTTTAAGCTTAAACTTGTAACACGAAAAACTCTCATGCTAACCCGAAGACGATCCCGAGTCACCTTGCCCATTTCCTCGAGTCATTCCCTGAGTCCACCCTCTCATCCCAAACCACTGACATCAGATTCACTATGCACATGCATGCTAGCTCACCAGAGCTCCGACCATCCATACTACCCTCAACAAGTTGTCCCCGACCTGTTCTTCTGATTCCGACCACCTAAAGTTCACCAAACACTCAAAATCGAAATCGAGAAAATCTCGATCAACCAGGAACACCCATCACACAAAAACTCCTCGCCTCGACGACGCCAACCACTAGTGTAACGACCCAACTTCCACATTCCAGGAAGTCGCATTGCTAAGAAGAAAGAAAGGGATAGAAAAGAGAAAAGAAAGGAAAGAAAGAACAGACCATATCAGAATCTCATAGCGGAATCGAATAAATTATAATATATCACATAAAACTTTACAGAGTATCTTATACATCAGAGTAATACAGCTAATACAACACAAAACTAGACAGTTATAAACATCTGTCTAGCTATTACAATTCAAGTACATCAGAGAAACAGATACAACTCAAACACAGCCGAACTACTAAATATATCTACACGCTGAAGCCTCCTGCTCCATTATCTCCTCTAGAAACTCGTCAAGCAATCCTGAAACACTTGACTACTCATACGTAATATGAGTACCCAAGAGTTTAATAAAACAGAAAATAAACACTCAGGTCAGACAGGGGTCTGGTGTGAGTAAACGGGGATAAAAGTTGCTTAACTTTAGAAAATCCTTTGAAAACAAAAGGTATCACGAAAGACTTCCCACACATAAACATGGAAAAGTTTTTACCTTACACTAACCAAAACATTTGATAGGAAATCCAGTGATATTATAATAGGGTCTAGGGTTTTCAAAATAAAATACAGAAATAGCTGGAATGCTTACATCTCACGTTCCAACATAGTTGGGCACAATCAAAACCGTACAGGCACTTATTGGATTATGGATTCCATCAATGGCAGGGCTACTGGGGTACCGCCCGTCACAGTACGTGGCCTAGATCACCGTACCGAGGAGTACTCCCACTCCCCTGCAACACAAAGCCGGACCCGTTCCTTACTGAACAGTTCCGAACAAGACCACCCCGCAGATTGGTCGTCACCAGCTTCCACACAGCCGAATATAAAGGGACCTCTAGACAGGAGTAAATCTTTCTCTCAAGTGGGGGCTACCCACGAAGCTTTGCTGCACCTCCCCTGTTTTAGCCATTCCCGGTTGATGAGGCTTGAGGCTACGATTACCTTTATAGGACATATCAATCTTAGAATGCTGATCGTCCACCTGACGATGTTCTAAAAGCATTCAATCCATACAAGTTCGTTCTGGGTTCGAACGAAACCGAAGGCATTATCTCGTTACCCTCGTATTGGAATCACCCTCAGAGTTAACGACGATAACCCTTGCACTCTATATCACCATCTCGAATCTATAAGTACTATTCTGTCAAACTCATTACGGAATCACCCACAGAGTTATACTGACGTATAGCCCTTACACCTCGATTCTTCACTTGCTCCACTTGGATTAACGACCTAACGTTTAATTGGAATCGATGTGGTTTTCGGAATTCCAAATATGGAAACCCGATCCCGGTCTCACCGAAACCAAATGCCATTTTAATGTCCAAGTTGTACTTAAGGGTTTTAAATAATTAACTTATTTCATTATTATCTAATTCACATAGATAGATAAACTACATATCACAATAGATAATCTCATTCATATCATAAACAGATAATCTGTATCATCTATAAACAGATAATCATCACAACCAAATAATCCATCACAAACCATCATACATAAACCAATCATCCATATCATACATATACAACTAATCTCATTACTGAGATCACAACCATTCAACCAATAACATCCATAAGCAATGATTTAATTATCATCCATTATAATTAATTTAAAATGAATTAAATTAATTACAACCATCTCTAATTAATTTAAAATAAATTAAATTAATTAACACATTTAAATCTTACTTAACATTCATTAATTAATTAACCCAGTTAATTAATCACTTCAAAAGTATTAAACTTGATTAAACAACTTTGATTAATCATTCACTAATTACAATAAGTAATTAGTCCTTAATTAATTTTATAAATTAATTAACCTTAATCATAAGTAATTAACATTTAATTACTTCATTTATTAATTAATTATAATTATTTATATTCGTCCTTAATTAATTACAATTAATTAATCACTTAATTAATTAATTATTACTTAATTAAACAATCCTTAATTACATCATTAATTTTAATAATTAATGATCTCTAATATTTAAATAAATTATTTAATTAAAATTAATTACATTTAGTAATTAATCTAATTATTAATCACCATAATTAATATTCAATTAAGAAATTAACTATCTTTAATTACTCATTAACAAATTAATTAACAAATTAATTAACCAATAATTAATCATTAATTAATTCCAAAAGTAATTATCCAAGTTACTAATTATATTCCAGTAATTATCAATATTACTTCTCTAAGTAATCTTGCTCCACTAATTACATTAAGTAAGTACTCTCTAAAAATCATTAGATGATTTATTTAAATTAATTAAACTAAATTAATTAACTTAATTAAATCACATATCAAAATTAATTACAATAAGTAATTAATTCCTTAATTACTTTAACAATTAATTGTACTTAACAAATTACAATTAATTAATCTAGTTAATTATCAAAATTAATTACATTAATTAATTACTAAATTATCCTTAGATAATTATCACCAATTATTAATTAACAACACTACATTAATTACATACTTAAGAAAATTTAAATTATATTAATAAATCATTTCTAATTAATATTAATCTAAAATATTAATTAAAGCCAAATAATTAAGTAAATCCTTAATCATCTTAATTATTTTTCAAAATAATTCAATTATTTATCAAATGACTCATTTACTTTCAAAATGTATTAAAACAATACATTTCTAAATTTAAATTCAAATTCTATTTAAACATTAAATATTTAAAATGTTTAATCATTAAACATTAATTCAAATTAAAATAATTATAAACCTTACAATAAAATGAATGTTAAAGAACATTCATTACCTAAATATAAAGAAAGATTTAAATTGATTATTTCAATTTCCAAATTTAAATTAAACACTTCATATTTTAATTCAAATTCTAAAGGAAACAAATTCTTTCAATTTTTTAAACTTATTTGAAATCAATTTCTCTTAAACCTTTGAATATGTTCATTCATTTTAAATTTCAATTGTTTAAATTCAAAACTGGTTTACAAAGAAACTTGAGAACGGATTTTAATTTTGAATTCAAAAGCAAATTTAAGTTTTGCTTAAACATTTAAATCTGTTCATACATAAAAACTTACAAAAACTATTTAAATCTAATTCTGGTTTAAAACAAACCTGAAACTGTTTTATACTTGATTTCAAAACTAAATTTTTAAACTTGTTAAATTTAAGATTTCATTTTTTAAAACTTTTGAACTCAAAACTACATTTGAATTCAGATTCAATTATTACCTGAATCAAGTTTCAACTTAAAATATGAATTTATTCAACAATTTAAAACTGCAAAACTTCTCAGGCTTAAACCTGAAAACTGTTTAAAATTTTGATTTAAAACAGAATTTAAAACTTGTTTAAATTTTAAAAAAAAATCATTTTAAAACCTTGAACTCAAAACTCCATTTGAATTCAGATTTAACTCTAACTTAAATCAAAACTGCACTAAAGTTTTGAATCTCAATCAACATTTTAAAAAAAAAACTGCAAATGTCTCTCATATAAAACCTGTAGCCATAAACCCGAGACACCCATGATTTTACTTCGAGTTTTCTAACTCCTAGCTTCGAGACAACACAAAAAAATACCCGAGGAATACCCGAGTACAAACCCTGCATATAACAGAAGTTCACCAAACCTGTCAACAGCCAATTTGCTCGCCTCCAACCATCTTCATCGCTACAATTCCGGCAGATGGTCCATCTACAACCCCTCTGCAACCTCAACAAACCCCACTCATATTCGATGCAGCAGAAAGCATGTGCAGAATCCCAAACTTCATCACTGCAATACCAAGTTTTGAAACCTGGAAAACCCAATCCCCCTCTCTTCCCCCTCTTTGATCATCTATCACCAAATTCTACTCCATCCTCACAACAACAATTCCCTAACATAAAGCATCTAACACCTGACATCCACTAGCTTAACAGATTATTCCAAAAATTACTAATCCTGTTCAAAACAGAATTGCAAACCCCCCCCCCCCCCAGTAAATTTAAAAAAATGTGATATTTGCTTCCAAAGTCCATGAATTCAATCATGCATTCTGTTACAAACTGTTTTAATGTTTTTTTTTTAAAGTTTGATATTTTGTTTTATTTCAAAATATTTACTGCAGAGTTATTTTTCAGAGGGTAGCATACTTCAGTTCTAACCCTTTCTTTTTTTTAACTAAATCATAATTTATAAAACCTACATTTATACTAAACCATAGAGAAGATAAAATCAACTGAAAACACACAGGCTCACAAATGTACATAAAGCAAGGCAATCATCAAACAGTATTTACTGCAACACATATATTTGTTAGTTATGTTTTTAAAGATAATTTGTGTTTAAATATGATAGTGAGGTTACTCACTAAAGGTCAGTATTCACAGTAATCATCAAACAGTATTCACCGCCACACATAGATTCAACTCCTTGCACTAAGGTTTTCACAGTAAATAAATAGATAAATAACAGGGCAGTTTCAATCTCCCAGATTTTTAATTAATGTGAACTCATACTTCCATTCAGGAGATTTATAAAATTTTGATTTTAAATAAACTGTTTTTAAAACCAGAAGTTTACTCGCCTTAAATTGAAGATGCAGAACAAACTTAAGTGCAGATTTTCAATTTCCAAAGAAGCAGATCATAATTTCCTGGATCTGTTGAAACTTCATGATGAAATCTGGCTTTGCAAGTTGAAGTTTGCTTGTTGTTGATGATGCATGCAGACCCATACTAATAGCTCAGATTTTATATTGCAGATGATATATGAAGAAAGAGATTGCAGACTTGGTTTAAAATGTTGCAGATTTGAGGTTGTATGGTTTGCAGAAATTTGAAGTTGTTTGTAGAAATGGTTTGCAGATTTTGTAGTTTGCAGATTTTCAATCATGCATTTGTTTTAGGTTTTAGATTTACTGAAATTTTGATTCTCAGATTTTCAATTTTGAAGAGAATGTTTTAACAAATGAATTACTATGTTTCTCCTATCAAAAATTTAAATAATGAGATATAAAACAATTGCCACTTGTTATATTATTATGTTAGGTGATTACAAGTGTCTACTTATTAGTTTAAAAATTTAACACATGTACATTTCAATAAAAAGAGAATTCTAAATTTATGAATGTATTTAAATTTATCTTAACTATTTCAAACTTATTTTAGCAAGTTTTAAATGTTTTATTAACATTAGTCCTTAAATAATAACATATACACTATTTAAATGTTTACTTATAAACTTATTTTAAAATTATACATTTACATTTTAATGTTTACTTAATTATTTTTAAAATAATATTCTTTATAAAACTAAATTTCAAAAGAAAAGATTTTTAAAAGAAGAAAGATGTTGAGTTTATCTTATTCAAGAGTTTTAAATCAAATGTTATACTTAAACAAGAATGAATTAAATCTTGTTTCAAAGAGGAAAACAATTTTAAAATAAAACAAAACAAATTTTTATTATAAAATAAAATCTAAACTATATTTATTCTTATAAACAAATAAATACTTACTTACATTTCTATGAAAATTATAAGATAGATTTTTAAAACAAACTTTTGAAAATTTTACAATACTAATTTAAATCAATTAAATTAATCAATTAAATAATTAGAAAATATCCTTTATAAAATTTAAATTAAAATTAAAATCAAATCTTCTATTTACAATGTATAAACATTTATACATTATAAATAAAATATTTTTAAATCAGTTTAGAAAGATAAATTTATCACTTAAATATTTTTAACTTTGAAAAGAATATCATTAAACAACCTAAATAATTGTAATTTTCAAAAGAGAATTCCAGTTTGAATTAAATTATTAAATCAATA
Source organism: Allium cepa (assembly GCA_030765085.1). NCBI lineage: Eukaryota > Viridiplantae > Streptophyta > Magnoliopsida > Asparagales > Amaryllidaceae > Allium > Allium cepa. Next base: position 212,617,766 of record CM060930.1, on the reverse strand, counting down.
TTTCACATTTTAAAATAATTACCAATGAAATTATTAAATAATTATTGCCTAAATTTCCGGGACATCACATTCCTCCCCCCTTAAAAGAATTTCGTCCCCGAAATTTAAAAGCAAATGTAATTTAATAATCCCATACAGATTTTAAATTTAAAAAGAGCAAACATATGCTATCAACCAAATACTAGCAACCATAGCAACCAATTCAAACAAACAATTCTAATTATCCAGACAAAATTCTAGATAGATTTCCCTAGAGTTTCCCAGGTACAAACACCGGGACACTCGCCCTATAAAATCTAAACTAGCTACACCACTCAGATCTAGAGCTCCTATATATCTAGATCTACATATCTAAACAGAATACAGGACTACAGACAAGTCCTGAACAACTCCCAAATCTCCCAGAACTACTGATTCTAAAACCGGAGATAAACCATACACGTACTCCCTCAGAGATACGTGAAAAACAAAACAAATTCCAACCATCCGAACTGGAAATTCAATCCTGTAGACCAAACACTTAACTCTTAAGAGAAAACAGAAAGATCCAATACTCATATCCACAAATCTCTCCTGTAGAAATCCTCTGATCTAAGACAAAACTCAAATTCCCAAAGAATCGGTGTTGCTCCTATTCTGGAATAGCTGCCACCATGCTTCCACTGTGCAACTCTAATTCGAGAATGCTGTTGAAGAACACAAGTATAAACTTGATCAACTTATCCCGGAATATTGTTCATCAAACTCCATAAAATCTCAGTGACCTATCCGATTCGGTCACAACACCACAGCAAAAATTCAACCAGAAAACTGGATCCAATAAATCCTATCAACTTAAACAGATCTCACTCAAAGAATCTCCTACAATGCTGAACCACCGGTAAAGCTTCAAGAATCAAGTCGAAACAGAACTCAAACTCTTGATGCGGATGCAAATCTTAACTCCTTCGAAGATATCCAGAAAATACCACTTAGATAACTCAAACATCCTCTAAAGATGCTTCAATCCAGACAAAAATTACTCGGAGTACTTCCGAACCATCGCAAGTCACTTTTGCGATTCCACTCAGTTCAGATTCCAAGAAATCATTCTTACTTCAACCATCAGAACAGCTAAAGCCTTCGAATCAAAGAAGAACTAGTGGTCCACCTCTTAACCACTAACATCACACCCAACTGAGCTCCAGAAGAAATGGACAAGCTACACCATATGCCCGGACTACTGACAGAAGAATCACAGGGATTTATGAACCACCAAAGAACAGGCCACTCACTGCTGCTACTGCTACCAAAACTTCCTTATCCAAAAGCTCATCGAACCTCAAAGCTACACCAGCCTCTTCACAAAAGAGCCTTCCAGATATACAAATATCTCTCAGTAAACTCGCTCCCAAACCAAGCACAAAACACTCTGCCAAACTGAGTCTCAAACTCAAATAGACAGAACTCCTCCCCAAAGTTTCCAAAATACCAATGCTGGCTTCTGCACTTCCAACTAGTCCAAGCTCAAGAAAAACCACTCTCACGAGTGATATCCAGCTTACAATCCAAAATAAACTCCGAATCTTGAAAAGATTTCCTTCAGAGATTAGTGAAATCCTTCACACCAAACTGCAGAACTACTCAAGATGCCCAAACTGCCCTAGCAGACCACTTCCAACCTCAAACATTTGAACTCCAACTATTGGTAGTTGTGTTACACACACTACTACCCTATCTACCTTTATTACTTATATTGGAAAACCCGAACAGGTAACCCAATCTAATAGGTAGAAATAAATAATATATATTCAAAATTACAAATACGCTCTCTCAAGAAGAAAACCACTCCAGAGTCTAGGCATTTGCTCAGCCTAGTGCTCTGATACCATGTTGTAACGACCCAACTTCCACACTCCAGGAAGTCGCATCGCTAAGAAGAAAGAAAGGGATAGAAAAGAGAAAAGAAAGGAAAGAAAGAACAGACCACATCAGAATCTCACAGCGGAATCGAATAAATTATAATATATCACATAAAACTTTACAGAGTATCTTATACATCAGAGTAATACAGCTAATACAACACAAAACTAGACAGTTATAAACATCTGTCTAGCTATTACAATTCAAGTACATCAGAGAAATAGATACAACTCAAACACAGCGGAACTACTAAATATATCTACACGCTGAAGCCTCCTGCTCCATTATCTCCCCCAGAAACTCGCCAAGCAATCCTGAAACACTTGACTACTCATACGTAATATAAGTACCCAAGAGTTTAATAAAACAGAAAATAAACACTCAGGTCAGACAGGGGTCTGGTGTGAGTAAACGGGGATAAAAGTTGCTTAACTTTAGAAAATCCTTTGAAAACAAAGGGTATCACGTAAGACTTCCCACACATAAACATGGAAAGTTTTTACCTTATGCTAACCAAAACATTTGATAGGAAATCCAGTGATATTATAATAGGGTCTAGGGTTTTCAAAATAAAATACAGAAATAGCTGGAATGCTTACATCTCACGTTCCAACATAGTTGGGCACAATCAAAACCGTATAGGCACTTATTGGATTATGGATTCCATCAATGGCAGGGCTACTGGGGTACCGCCCGTCACAGTACGTGGCCTAGATCACCGTACCGAGGAGTACTCCCAATCCCCTGCAACACAAAGCCGGACCCGTTCCTTACTGAACAGTTCCGAACAAGACCACCCCGCAGATTGGTCGTCACCAACTGCCACACAGCCGAATATAAAGGGACCTCTAGACAGGAGTAAATCTTGCTCTCAAGTGGGGGCTACCCACGAAGCTTTGCTGCACCTCCCCTGTTTTAGCCATTCCCGGTTGATGAGGCTTGAGGCTACGATTACCTTTATAGGACATATCAATCTTAGAATGCTCATCTTCCACCTGACGATGTTCTGAAAGCATTCAATCCATACAAGTTCGTTCCGGGTTCGAACGAAACCGAAGGAATTAGCTCGTTACACTCGTATTGGAATCACCCTTAGAGTTAACGACGATAACCCTCGCACTCTATATCACCATCTCGAATCTATAAGTACTATTCCGTCAAACTCATTACGGAATCACCCACAGAGTTATACTGACGTATAGCCCTTACACCTCGAGTCTTCACTTGCTCCACTTGGATTAACGACCTAACGTTTAATTGGAACCGATGTGGTTTTTGGAATTCCAAATATGGAAACCCGATCCCGGTCTCACCGAAACCAAACGCCATTTTAATATCCAAGTTGTACATAAGGGTTTTAAATAATTAACTTATTTCATTATAATCTAATTCACATAGATAGATAAACTACATATCACAATAGATAATCTCATTCATATCATAAACAGATAATCTGTATCATCTATAAACAGATAATCATCACAACCAAATAATCCATCACAAACCATCATACATAAACCAATCATCCATATCATACATATACAACTAATCTCATTACTGAGATCACAACCATTCAACCAATAACATCCATAAGCAATGATTTAATTATCATCCATTATTATTAATTTAAAATGAATTAAATTAATTACAACCATCTCTAATTAATTTAAAATAAATTAAATTAATTAACACATTTAAATCTTGCTTAACATTCATTAATTAATTAACCCAGTTAATTAATCACTTCCTAAGTATTAAACTTGATTAAACAACTTTGATTAATCATTCACTAATTACAATAAGTAATTAGTCCTTAATTAATTTTATAAATTAATTAACCTTAATCATAAGTAATTAACATTTAATTACTTCATTTATTAATTAATTATAATTAATTATATTTGTCCTTAATTAATTACAATTAATTAATCACTTAATTAATTAATTATTACTTAATTAAACAGTCCTTAATTACATCATTAATTTTAATAATTAATGATCTCTAATATTTAAATAAATTATTTAATTAAAATTAATTACATTTAGTAATTAATCTAATTATTAATCACCTTAATTAATATTCAATTAAGAAATTAACTATCTTTAATTACTCATTAACAAATTAATTAACCAATAATTAATCATTAATTAATTTCTTAATTAATTCCAAAAGTAATTATCCAAATTACTGATTACATTCCAGTAATTATCAATATTACTTCTCTAAGTAATCTTGCTCCACTAATTACATTAAGTAATTACTCTCTAAAAATCATTAGATGATTTATTTAAATTAATTAAACTAAATTAATTAACTTAATTAAATCACATATCAAAATTAATTACAATAAGTAATTAATTCCTTAATTTCTTTAACAATTAATTGTACTTAACAAATTACAATTAATTAATCTAGTTAATTATAAAATTAATTACATTAATTAATTACTAAATTATCCTTAGATAATTATCACCAATTATTAATTAACAACATTACATTAATTACATACTTAAGAAAATTTAAATTAGATTAATAAATCATTTCTAATTAATATTAATCTAAAATATTAATTAAAGCGAAATAATTAAGTAAATCCTTAATCATCTTAATTATTTATCAAATGACTCATTTACTTTCAAAATGTATTAAAACAATACATTTCTAAATTTAAATTCAAATTCTATTTAAAAGTTAAATATTTAAAATGTTTAATCATTAAACATTAATTTAGATTAAAATAATTATAAACCTTACAATAAAATGAATGTTAAAGAACATTCATTACCTAAATATAAAGAGAGATTTAAATTGATTATTTCAATTTCCAAATTTAAATTAAACACTTCATACTTTAATTCAAATACTAAAGGAAACAAATTCTTTCAAGTTTTTAAACTTATTTGAAATCAATTTCTCTTAAACCTTTGAATATGTTCATTCATTTTAAATTTCAATTGTTTGAATTCAAAACTGGTTTTCAAAGAAACTTGAGAACAATTTTTAATTTTGAATTCAAAAGCAAATTTAAGTTTTGCTTAAACATTTAAATCTGTTCATACTTAAAAACTTACAAAAACTATTTAAATCTAATTCTGGTTTAAAACAAACCTGAAACTGTTTTATACTTGATTTCAAAACTGAATTTTTAAACTTGTTAAATTTAAGATTTCATTTTTAAAAACTTTTGAACTCAAAACTAAATTTGAATTCAGATTCAAGTATTACCTGAATCAAGTTTCAACTTAAAATATGAATTTATTCAACAATTTAAAACTGCAAAACTTCTCAGGCTTAAACCTGAAAACTGTTTAAAATTTTGATTTAAAACAGAATTTAAAACTTGTTTAAATTTTTAAAAAAAATCATTTTAAAACCTTGAACTCAAAACTCCATTTGAATTCAGATTTAACTCTCACTTAAATCATAACTGCACTAAAGTTTTGAATCTCAATCAACATTTTTAAAAAAAACTGCAAATGTCTCTGATATAAAACCTGTAGCCATAAACCCGAGACACCCATGATTTTACTTCGAGTTTTCTAACCCCTAGCTTCGAGACAACACAAAAAAACACCCGAGGAATACCTGAGTAAAAACCCTGCATATAACAGAAGTTCACCACACCTATCAACAGCCAATTTGCTCGTCTCCGACCATCTTCATCGCTACAATTCCGGCAGATGGTCCATCTACAACCCCTCTGCAACCTCAACAAACCCCACTCATATTCGATGCAGCAGAAAGCATGTGCAGAATCCCAAACTTCATCACTGCAATACCAAGTTTTGAAACCTGGAAAACCCAATCCCCCTCTCTTCCCCCTCTTTGATCATCTATCACCAAATTCTACTCCATCCTCACAACAACACTTCCCTAACATAAAGCATCTAACACCTGACATCCACTAGCTTAACAGATTATTCCAAAAATTACTAATCCTTTTCAAAACAGAATTGCAAACCCCCCCCCCCCAGTAAATTTAAAAAAATGTGATATTTGCTTCCAAAGTCCATGAATTCAATCATGCATTCTGTTACAAACTGTTTTAATGTTTTTTTTTTAAAGTTTGATATTTTGTTTTATTTCAAAATATTTACTGCAGAGTTATTTTTCAGAGGGTAGCATACTTCAGTTCTAACCCTTTCTTTTTTTTAACTAAATCATAATTTATAAAACCTACATTTATACTAAACCATAGAGAAGATAAAATCAACTGAAAACACACAGGCTCACAAATGTACATAAAGCAAGGCAATCATCAAACAGTATTTACTGCAACACATATATTTGTTAGTTATGTTTTTAAAGATAATTTGTGTTTAAATATGATAGTGAGGTTACTCACTAAAGGTCAGTATTCACAGTAATCATCAAACAGTATTCACCGCCACACATAGATTCAACTCCTTGCACTAAGGTTTTCACAGTAAATAAATAGATAAATAACAGGGCAGTTTCAATCTCCCAGATTTTTAATTAATGTGAACTCATACTTCCATTCAGGAGATTTATAAAATTTTGATTTTAAATAAACTGTTTTTAAAACCAGAAGTTTACTCGCCTTAAATTGAAGATGCAGAACAAACTTAAGTGCAGATTTTCAATTTCCAAAGAAGCAGATCATAATTTCCTGGATCTGTTGAAACTTCATGATGAAATCTGGCTTTGCAAGTTGAAGTTTGCTTGTTGTTGATGATGCATGCAGACCCATACTAATAGCTCAGATTTTATATTGCAGATGATATATGAAGAAAGAGATTGCAGACTTGGTTTAAAATGTTGCAGATTTGAGGTTGTATGGTTTGCAGAAATTTGAAGTTGTTTGTAGAAATGGTTTGCAGATTTTGAGTTTGCAGATTTTCAATCATGCATTTGTTTTAGATTTTAGATTTACTGAAATTTTGATTCTCAGATTTTCAATTTTGAAGAGAATGTTTTAACAAATGAATTACTATGTTTCTCCTATCAAAAATTTAAAAATGAGATATAAAACAATTGCCACTTGTTATATTATTATGTTAGGTGATTACAAGTGTCTACTTATTAGTTTAAATATTTAACACATGTACATTTCAATAAAAAGAGAATTCTAAATTTATGAATGTATTTAAATTTATCTTAACTATTTCAAACTTATTTTAGCAAGTTTTAAATGTTTTATTATCATTAGTCCTTAAATAATAACATATACACTATTTAAATGTTTACTTATAAACTTATTTTAAAATTATACATTGACATTTTAATGTTTACTTAATTATTTTTAAAATAATATTCTTTATAAAACTAAATTTCAAAAGAAAAGATTTTTAAAAGAAGAAAGATGTTGAGTTTATCTTATTCAAGAGTTTTAAATCAAATGTTATACTTAAACAAGAATGAATTAAATCTTGTTTCAAAGAGGAAAACAATTTTAAAATAAAAAAATCAAATTTTTACTATAAAATAAAGTCTAAACTATATTTATTCTTATAAACAAATAAATACTTACTTACATTTCTATGAAAATTATAAGATAGATTTTTAAAACAAACTTTTGAAAAGTTTACAATACTAATTTAAATCAATTAAATTAATCAATTAAATAATTAGAAAATAACCTTTATAAAATTTAAATTTAAATTAAAATCAAATCTTCTATTTACAATGTATAAACATTTATACATTATAAATAAAATATTTTTAAATCAGTTTAGAAAGATAAATTTGTCACTTAAATATTTTTAACTTTGAAAAGAATATCATTAAACAAACTAAATAATTATAATTTTCAAAAGAGAATTCTAGTTTGAATTAAATTATTAAATCAATATTTCACATTTTAAAATAATTATCAATGAAATTATTAAATAATTATTGCCTAAATTTCCGGGACATCACAACCAGAGATCGTGAAACACCGTCCAAAGCTCCATCATCCATCCACGCTTCCATCGCCCCAAGTCCGATGCAACCCGATGCCAGAGAGACGACGCAGTAGCCACATTACCGACCTCGTCCCATTTTGGGTTTTAAACCCTAAACCATCACCGCGATGCCGCCTCGGTGATCTTAAAATTCACCAGACATTTTTCCCGAGACCACCAAGCTTCCTCCTACCTCAACCGAGACCCCGTCCACCCCGAGACCTCCGACCACCCGAAAAACCTCAATACCCATTTTCTGGTCAACTACAAAATGCTCGATCCCAATCTAAAAATTGTGATCTTACTTTTAAAATTCATGAATCTTGATGATGATCAAGATTTTATAAATGAAATAAGGAATTATGATGCTTGAATTTCAACAGGTTTTAAATTTCTACTGTATTTTCTTGACTTACAGAGATATACAAACTTGTTTCACTTAAATACATTTTTACATCTTGATTTATGTTCAAACAAACATATTTTGTTTGAAAAACAAGGCCTATCATAGATTAGTTAAAGAAAATTTGAATTTTTTACTTATTCTAAAATTCTGTAACCTTGAACAGAGAAGAACCAGACATATCCAGACATGCACCATTTATATTTGCATATTTAAAACATGCAAGCCAATATTTCATCCATGCAAAAAATTATCACAGCACCTATCAACTATATTCATCTCAAAGAACAATTTAAAACAAGAGTCAGATTGTTTGCTCATCTGTTAGAAGATGAACAGAGACTTAAAAACTGAGATGCTTGATTTTGAAAAGTGAAATGCTTTAATTTTTGAGAGCTTGAAACTAAAAACTTGTTTTTAAACTGAGATGATTTTGGTTTGTAACTGAACTGATTTTACTAGATCTTTTTAAAAACTTGATGGTGTTGCTTAGTTGAGTTGATCTTGCTACAGGTTGTAGATTGAAAAACGAAATCTTGTTGTTGTTGTTATTAATTCTCTGGTTTGAAAATTGTTTACAGGTTTTGATTTTTCTTTGTTTAGAAAATGAGAAGATAGGAAAAAGGAATGAAGAGAAGGGATAGGTGTTTATATAGACTTAAGCATGATTTTTAAAAATTAAAGAAAATAAAAATAAAATAATGACACTTGTTTAACTTGCCAAAATTTGTCATGTACATTTGTTTATCATCTTACATTTGTTATTAACATTATTCTACAAATTAACATTTGTAATTATGCATGTTTTAATTAATTTTAAAATGGTTTATAAAACTTTTATATTAAATTTTCTATTTAGTAAATACATTTCTCTTAATTTATATTAATAAAATCCTTTAAAGAAAATAATATAAAACGAATTACATTCTATTTAAAATCATATATAATATATTTCAAATCCAATATTATTTTAAGAGATCGATCTTTTGAGTTTCAAAATTAAATTCAAATTCAATTTAAAATCCACTCATATATATATACACACACACAAATTTAATTTATTTGAGAATAATAATTTTTCTATTTAAAATATTCTTATATCTATATATAAACAATCATTATTATTTGTTTTTAAAAGAATAATTTGTCAATTTTAAGTAATTATATTAGGAGGTTATCAAATAAATATTTATCCAGATATTTAAAATTCAACTTTTATCATATTTCAAATTCATTTACATATCTAGATATCTTTTATTTTTAGAATTTTTATCTGTTCAATTGAACAGACTAGTAAATTATCTAATTATCAGATGTCTAAAATACGGGTTATTACGTTCCTCCCCCCTTAGAGTCTTTTTGTCCTCGAGATGGAACGAAACCACAATTTTATTAAAATGATTATTATCAGCTTATATTGCTCTTTGACCATTTCAACAATAAACCCTACATTTAAGAATTTTAAAAACACTTTAAAATCTAAATAATATTACCAAAACAGTTTCATAAAAATACTTTTTATAACTCGATGTTTCCATAAGTCCATCCTTGTTCTCACAGAAATTCGGCCATACGTTGATCAGGCGTAGGACTGAAAATCTATAAGTACTTGGTAAACCGTTTTCAACACCCAGTGAAATACTTGGGGAAAACATTTTCGAAAACTTTGTGAAAATATAGAAAACACTTTTTGAAAATAGCGGAAACATCTTTGGTGAGAATGCTATGGAAATCATCACCCCTCCATGGTCACAGTTAACCCGATAGTTACATTACCATCCCGCATCCATAGATAATTGTAGGCACTCCGCACCCCTCGATTACGCCACGGAACCCACCATAGATCGCAGTTACATCTCGAGTTACGTTGCCATCACGGAAAAAGTCCATGTAACTTTAGGCATCAGCGCCCTCAATTTTTGCTGCCAAGTGAAACTTCACCACTCCCACATATGTCGCAAACTACATCAGTTAAGTCCCAATGCAGCCTTTGGCTCTCACGGCCTCTCTACTTTTGCTATGTCTCCATAGGTCGTAGTCTACCGATGTTACGTTGCCATAACGGCAAAATCATACGTAGACCGTTGGCTCTCATGGCACACACAACTTCCGCTATGGTCCACAGTAGATCGTAGTGACATCGAGTATACTGTCGTCACAGCATAACCCAAATGTCCCTGTAGGTATTAGCGCCCTCGACTTTCGCTACCCACAACACAAAATCCTCAGGAACTTCAGCTTGTCCGGACTTCCTCCCAGGATTCAATTTAGAGCCTCCCCCTTAGGGCTCAAGGCAGACCCACCCCGTGGATCTCCTATGAAGTTCATTCCAATGGGAGCGCCTTTTTCCCCAGAGCCAATCTCAAAACACTTTATACTATACACTTATAATATCTTTCAAATCATACCCTTTATGATTTACATCAAAATCTCCTTTACACAAAATCGATATCTCAAATCGACAGTTCCAAACTTGGCTTTTTAAATTTCCAAAATTGATTTTTCCCAAAAATCAAAATCCTTTTCCAAATCCATAGGTTCCAAAACCCTTTTTCCAAAATCATTCTCATAAAACCATTTATATATATAAATATATGAAACCTTGGAATCACTTCATGCTTATATAAATTCTCTTTTTATACTTCAAATATTTTCAAAAACCCTTTCTTCTGGTTCTAGATTCAACATAGGGAAGCTTATCAAATATAACAATATATATAACTTTACCACGCCAAATCAACATTCAAATTTGATTTTCTTATAAAGTTACATAACATATCACTTACTTTTCATAAAGTGAATTTCAAAAGATATCCAACTTCCACATTTATTCATATATATTCCCTCACAATATATTTTTCTTTTCAAAATCATTTCCACATTTCTTTCAAAATTTCAATATCAATTTCTTTTAAGTACGTACGATGTACATATACCATCCATACGCAATGTCAAATCTGATCGCACACTCGATCACACAATTTCGCTTTCAACTAGTATCGTCCACCGACTTCCTAGTGCGGACTCAGATCTGGTTTCTTGATCAGAAACCATCATTCTTCTTACATAGTCATAACTATGATAGAGAACTCCCCGAATCAACCAAAATCCATATCCAGGTGTCGCCTTCGAAAATCGAGTGAAAAATCCCAACTCGGGTCGATATACTGTCTCGAAATTCTATTCTCAAATCTAGATCAAATCATTATACGAATAGAATAATATACATACATCCTACGTATTTATCTTTATTGATCACTTGCTAAATCAATTCTCTTTTCTATTCTCCTTCATTTTGATTCTATTCACTCATCCACAATTGCTTCCAGTTTCCATTTGGGTTAACACTTCAATTCTTATCTCAATTGGTATTCATATATACACAATTTGCACTCTGACCAACTTGTATTAAGAAAATAGCTTGAAATTTTTTAAAATACATAAGTAGTTGTAAAATAGTTATTCGTTGCAAATAGTAGTAAAATAGTAACTAGTTTGTAAGTAGTTGTAAAATTGTTATTTGTTTGTAAAACAGATGTAATGTAGTAATTAGTTTTCAAAATAATTGTAAAATAAGTATAAGATAGTTTGGAGTTTAAAAAGAAAGGTTGTATAGTAAATAGCTAGGAAAATAGATTTAAAATAGTTTATATTAAAATAATTTATTTGATAAAAAATAGTTCAGAGCCAAGCTGTTCAATTCCCAATCTCCATTTCCAATCAATTTCCAATTTTCCACTTCCATTTAAATTGATTCAGTTTAAATTAAATTCAATTCCCATCCCAAATTCAAATCAACTCCTATTTGAATTTCAAACTTATTCAACTTCAATTTCACTCCAAAATAATTCAATTCAAATTTCCATTTGAATTTTATGCTTACTCATCTTCAATCACAATTACAATTAATTGAAATCAAATTCAATTTGAGCTAATTCTATTCAAATCTCAACTTAAAACCATCTCGAATTTCATAAATTCGAGTTAAATTTTTAAATGTTGATTTAATCCTTTAAATCAAACCAACCTTTATTTTTAATTTAACAGCCTAAATCCTTCAACCATTTAATTCAGAGTCCAAATTTCAAAATTCCCTTTTAAATTACCTTTTCTTAGCTTATTTCAAAGTTCAAGTAAGAGTTAAAAAACAATTTGATCTTCAAAATACAATTTATTACTCAATTTTTACTTCGAAACCCATTCTTAAGCAATTTTTGTTTGCAAGTTCATTTTTAACATTTGAATCTTAAGTTCAAAGTGATTCCCTTTTCATAATTTCAACTCATATTTCTATTTTATTTCAGTAATCGATGTATATCACCTCGATCCATTTCTTAATTTAATTAAAATAACCTAATTCATAGTTTCATGGATTATTAATAACGACGGGATGATATTAAGATAAGTCAAAATAAATAAATATCCAAATTATTTAAAACATTCATCAATAGCATCTAATTCCAATTTCTAGATCTCAAACCCATTTTGAGATCACACATACTCCCAATTCAAATCAACCATTTAACTTCCCAAGTTAAATCTCAATTTCATCTTGAAATTTCCAATTCATGTTGTTCATTCTAAACTTATTTAACTTCCCCTAAGTTAAATTCAATTCAATTTAATCCAGTCAACTTTACCCAATTTGAATTGCCATTTCAAATTTTAAACTTCATATTAATAATCTTCCCACTCAAGTTTAAAAACTTATTTCACTTAGGGTTTCCTCGTCACATTCTAGGGAAAAATCAAAACTCAACCTTAGAGTTTATTTCAAATCATCTTTGACATTATGTATATCCTCATATATACATATCTGTTTCCTTTGCACACCAAAGTTATACCTTAAATTTTAAACCACCTTTGGTTTTAATTCAAAACAAATGTTCTTTAAAATTTCCAAACAACTCTTGTTTGAAACAGGCCCTTTTCATTCAATTACATTGTAAACAATACTATCATTATTTCTTTTATCACTTTGAAACAAATTCCAAATTCTGGACTTAGATTTAAAACATCATAATTTAGTTCATCTTCAATTCCAATTTATAAGTCATACTCGCCTAAATGTTTACTTCCCTAAAACATTTCTTTTTTGTCTTAATCATTAACAAACATTTCATTATCAAGGTACAACAAACATTTTAGGATAATAACCAAAGTTATCGTATCTGTAAACCAATTCACTATATATTACCTTATTCTGAAAACACTTCTACAAATTCAGGACTTTAATTTCAGTTTGGATCCATTTATCTTATTTATATAGTTTATATTATCCAATTCCCATTTGTGGTATTTCTATTACCACTTAATTCTTATTATTATTTTAATTCAAATAATACAACAACCAATTATCTTAATATATTAAAAAAACTATCGCTTTATATATATCAAAATATAAACTTATATAAAATCATTTTATAAGAAAATAACAAATATGCCCTCACATATACTATACTCAACTCAATCTAGGGTACCATTGACCCTATCGTTAATGAGTAAACCCACCAGAGCCAAGGTTCTCGCTTTACCTTCTGCTCTGATACCAAAAAGTAATGACCCAAAATTTTGACCTCGAAAATTCGACACTAATACGCTAATTGTAGAAGTACCGAGAAATCGAATGCTGGAAAATTTTAGATTGTTAAAGAAAAGAAGAAAGATGGAAGAAGAAGAACAGGAAACAACAACATCTCACATTCGCAGCGGATTAAATATAATAACAAATAAAAGCATTTTTACAATGAAAAACTGTAATTGTTAATTTACATACAATTCTTTAGAGTTACAATCATTTACAAATAGAAAAGACAGTTATATCAACCTGTCCCAGACTAATATTAATACAACTCAAATGCACAGCAGTCAACTCCATACGTTCCTGCCATCCAGCTCGTCTCCTGAGCTCTAGAACGTCCTAACCTGAAAATCTGTAATACTCGGTCTGACCCGAGCATTACATCAAAGTAACACCCTGGTCAGGCTGGAAACCCACGTGAGTAAACCCATCAAATATGAAATTCTACTGCATAAAACTTATTTAAAACCCGGGATAACTCGTACTTTACTACGAGTCCATAACTTGTTATAGTCAATACCTATTCACAAATCAAACCCTAAGTGCCCTTACTTAGTTCAAATGATCCAGTTACTTAAATTATTCAATTCCAACCTATTTATTTCGCATATCAAAACTATAAAGAATTATTGTAGATTCCAAATTGAAGTGGTTTCAGGTATTTACTGATACCCGACCCCGGTCTCTTCGAATCCAATATTATCTTAAAAATAAAGCTGTTTAAGTTTAAAAAATTCCACTTATATCCAAAATTACATATTTACATAGCCATTCATCATAGATAGACAAACCATATTGTCATAGTTCAACCCAAACATATCATATCACATAGCATCACAAATCATATATCAGAGATATCAACTAATCCAAGGCATATAATATCATTCAAACATTCATAAGAAAGATTAATTTGTCATACCATTTCTAATTAATTTAAATAAATTAAATTAATTACTTCAATCACCTTTTAAATCCTGGTTACTTAATCATTAATTATTATTTTTTGCAGATTAAGCGGGGTTAAACTGGGCCCCTACCAGCTTTATTAAAAAATAAGGGAGAAACAGAACAAGAGAAAACACGGAACGGAAAAGGAAAAAAGAAAAGAGGAAAAATACAACGGCCACACAAGAGAACAAACACCAACAACTAAGAGAAAAGACAAATGAGGAAGAACTATGGTATCCATGGCTCAATGTGATCATCACAAAATGTGTGTGGACTGTCTCTCATCCCCATGAAAATATCATGATTCAAAACAGCCCATACCACCTCCTTGCTTCTACTTATTCCTTCAAAACACATTTTTTTTCATTCCCTCCAAACCACCATCATGAGCTTTTTCAAAATGAAGAAAAAATGCTGCTTTTTATCATCGTTCCACTTAATGGCACTCTCAATAAAATCCTAATGATTATTAGTGATAGGTGAGGCAACTACCCTCTGACAACAGGCAACCAAATTGCACCAAGTATCAGAAGCATAAGAGCACTCGAAAAATAAATGCAGAACACTCTCACATTGCTGTTTACATAATTCACATATGGGATTCACCGGCATCCCAAATCTGATAAGTTTATCCCTAGTCAGCAATGCATTATTTGTGACTTTCCAAAACATTAAGTTATCACTGTTACAGGAGATTTCATTCCACATCATCTTTCTCCACTTACAATTAGGCATTAAATCCACACCATGTAAAGCTTCAAAAACAGTAGAAATGGTGTGTGCCTTACCATTCCACTGGACAGTGTCATGATCATTAAAAGCATAAGTATTTGCTTGATAGGTGCTCCAAATATTCCTGACAAACTGATTACTTGAGAAAGGCAACACTAGCTTACCATTAGCAATATGTTAAACTGCAAGAGCATTATTTCCAATGCCTGATTGATACTTCTGTTGGGTTAAGAGAAGATGATCAAGGATTATACCTTTATCAATCCAAGGTTCAGTCCAAAACTTGCACAAGCTTCCACCAGATAGATGAATTTGAACAAAAGGCTTGAAACAGGTTCTCAAGTTTAACAAACTCCTCCAAGTCCAACTACAAGATTGCAGTACCTTCATTAGCCAAAAGTTTTTGACTCCAACATTATACCTGAGTGTCCATCTCACCCAGAGTGTGTCTTTCTTATTTAGCAATGCATTGAAATGATGGTTGTATGCAGCCTTATTCCAGACCTCTATGCTATGCAACCCCAACCCTCCTTTGCTTTTTGGCTTCTCAAAAATAGAGCATGAACATGGAAACACTTTCTTCGTATGTATTGAACCAAACCAAAAAATCTCAACATAGCCCTCCTAACCAATTTCAACAGCTTAAGAGGAAGGATGAAAGCTCTTGCCCAGTAGACCATAATGGAGAAACTGATAGATTGGACCAGAACCAACCTACCAGCTTGTGACAGGAATATGTTAGCCCAATAGTCCATAATTGCAATAATTTTTTCATAAAGAGGCAAGCATTTGGCATAGGAAATCCTAGAAGAACAAAGAGGCATCCCATGGTAATACATATCAGCAGCCATGGACTCCATACCAGCATGGGAAGAAAGACTTGAATGCTGCAAGCGACAAGTGCCAGAGAACATAATACTTGACGTTTTAGGCCTGTCATCCTGAAGAAATTGTGGAGAGCGCCTTTTATTGATTCAATGGATTGCAGATTGAGTTTGGTGAATATCATGATATCATTAGCAAAGAGGAGGGAAGTTATCTCAAGTTCCTTGCATTTAGGGTGATAAAGGATTTGCTTATTATGAAACATCGGTCTCAACATGCAAGTGAAAACTTCCATAACCATGATGAAAATGTATGATGACAGAGGATCCCCCTGCCTAATGCCTTGCTTGGAAACAAAATTGCCCTTACTAGAACCGTTGATAATCAGAGTGAAGGAGGGGGTTGAGATGCATTCATATATCCAAGCAACAAATTTTTTTGGAAATCTCATGAGAGACATAATTCTCACAACCGACTTCCAATGAATTGAATCATATGCCTTCATCAAATCAAGTTTCAACATGGCAGCAGGCGTAGCATTAGCATGGGGATAACCTTTTAAGAATTCATGGGCTAACATTATGTTATCAAGAATATTTCTGTTAGGTAAGAAGGCCACTTGATTGTTGGAAATGATTCTTTGCAAAACAGACACAAGCCTCGTTGCAATAATCTTCGAGATGCACTTATAAACTACATTGCAGCAAGAGATAGGCCTAAAAGATGAAACAGAAGAAGCATGTTTGGCCTTTGGGATTAACACCAGATTGGTAGCGTTCACAGACTTGAGCAACTTGAACTTATTGAAGAAGTTATGAATTGCCTTACAAAATTGCCCTCCCACATTGTCCCAGCTTGCTATAAAAAAGACGACATTGAAACCATCTGGACCACCAGAGGAGCACCTATTCATAGCAAAGACAGTCTTCTTAATTTCTTCATTAGTCACCTTAGCTACCAGATGTGCAGCTTCTTCATGATTGATGTCAGTGGAATGCTAAAAAGAAGATCCAACTCCGGTTCAAATTGGTCAGCATTCCCAAGAAGGGATGAATAATACAAGAGAAAAGCATTTTCTACTTATTCAGGAGAAGTGTGCAGTGATCCTGCTTCATCAAAAATGGAAGTCATGTTATTAACAGAGTGTTTAACCTTTATGGAAGCATGAAAAAATTTTGTATTCCTATCGCGTTCAGTTGCCCAATTGATTCTAAGTTGCTGCTTCTTCATGTCACATTCATTAGCCAACGCGTGATTGAGGTCATTGTATAGGGCAGCTTCCTTCTCTGCCATCTCAGCATTGTCAGGATGTGACATCATTTTCTCCTGAGCATCCTTAAGATGAACCATAAGAGAGGTGGATTGCAGGTTGCCATTTCCAAATTTTCTTCTAGCCCAAACTCTTAATTCTTCCTTTGCTACACGGAGCTTACTGCAAAAAGTAAACATGGGATTTCCAAAAAACTTAACAGACCAAGCTTTAATTATAATTTTATTATACTCTGGATTACGGACCCAAGCATTGAAGAATTTAAAACCTCTTTTATTTCCAGGCGACTGCTTCCCAGTTGACAAGATAATTAGAGAGTGGTCAGAGAGGATGGGGTGGGGCATAAAAGAGGAGATGTTAGGCCAAGTGGGAAGGGCTTTGAAGTTTGAGAATGCATGATCAATATTGGAAAATATGCGAGCACCACTCCTAGATCTATTATTCCAAGTGTAGAGAGCACCATTTTTGCAAATGGGTATCAGAGAAGAATCTTTAATTGCAAAGTTTAAAGGGAGGACATCCCTAGGCTTTAGCGGGATGCCTCCATTCTTGTCTGACAATGACATACAACAGTTGAAATCTCCAACTGTCACCCAAGGGTGAGTTTCTTGCCGTAATGTCGGTATTAGGTTAAGAAGGGATTGCCTATTAGAAGGAGAATTAAAAGCATAGATGAAAGTAACATAGAAATAAGTGGAAGCATTGAAATACTTAGCATGGTAGTGCATTAACTGAGGAGTAGCAAGAAGGAGGTCAAGGGAAAGCTGACCAGGGTTATGAAGTACCAAATTCTCCCATAACAAGCTTTATGAAGGTTGTGGGAGAGAGCCCATGATGGATCAATGTATTTGGTAGCAGATAAAGTCAGGGGGAGATTTAATTTAGTTTCGAGAATAGCGAAAATAGACAATTGATGATTGGTTATCAAAAGCTTCACTTGATCAAGCTTGAGGAAATTGTGACGTCCTCTAATATTCCATACACCAAAAATGTGTAACATAATTAATGTAATGAAGAGAGATCACCTTCTGTCATGCTCCCCGTAATGGGAGAGTTAATTCGGGAATAACTTGGGGTATTGATGTTTGATTTTTTGTGCCTTTTGCTTTTTGCATTTTTTGATCCTTGATAGTTGTTGTCTGATTGTTCTTTATAGGGAGATTTCCAACCAGGAATTGAGCCCAGGAAAACATAGGGTTGACTTGTGGTAGAAATGCTTGGCAGTGGAGGAGAAGTGATGGTGGGATGAACATGTGAGATTAAGTAATTACTTCCATTAAGTAATCATCCCATTGGTTAATTTTCCACAATTAATTAACCTTTAATTATTAATTAATTTAACCTTTAATTGCTAATTAAATTAATTAATCCTCAACAAATTACTTAATCATTAATTAATTACAAATTATTAATTAATCATCCTTTAATTAACCATTAATTATCCATAAATACTTCCAATAAGTAATTATCCCATTGGTTAATTTTCCACAATTAATTAACCTTTAATTATTAATTAATTTAACCCTTAATTACTAATTAAATTAATTAATCCTTAACAAATTTATCCTTTAATTACTTACATTAAGTAATTATCATTTAAGTAATTAATCACTAATTACTTAATCAATTTATCCTTAATTATGAATTAATTAATCTCTAATTAATTAACTCATAATTAATTAAATTAATTAACTACCCTTAAAATCATTAATTAATTAAATAAATAAATTACTCTTTAATTACTTTATTAATTTAATTAATCCTTGATCATCCAAGGTCCTAATTAACCTTAAGATAAACCATTTATCCTTATTTAATTTCTCAATTATCATAACATATTTAAAACATTTATCAATATAATTAACTTAATTAAATTATTTAATTTAAGTTTAAAATAACTTAAGCATTTAACATAACAAATTTAAGTTAAATAAATTATATTATTTCCTTAAAACAATTATTTAAGACATTTATTGTATAAAGAAATAAATTTTAAAAAATGGTTCAAAACTAGATTCATTTTAAATTTAAAAACTTATTTATATTTAAATTTAAAAACTGTACAAATTTTTACTTTGGGTCAAACCCGAATAACACTCGATCCCCTACTCAAGACCATTACCTTTCTCTTTTTTTTAAAACTTGGATTTACTTTTAAACTTAAACCTGTTACGTGAAAATCTCTCCTGCTAACCCGAAGACGATCCCGAGTCACCCTGTCCATTTCCTCGAGTCATTCCCCGAGTCCACCCTCTCATCCCAAACCACTGACATTAGATTCGCCATGCACATGCACGCTAGCTCGCCAGAGCTCCGATCATCCATACTACCCTCGACATGTCGGCCTCGACCTATTCTTTTGATTTCGACCACCTGAAGTTCACCACACACTCAAAATCGTTATCGGGAAAATCTCAATAAACCAGGAACTGAACCCATCACACAAAAACTCCTCACATCGACGACGTTGACCACCAGAAAATGCAAAACCCCGTCCTAAGCACCGACAGCCATCCACGCTTCCATCGCCCCAAGTCCGATGCAACCCGATGCCAGATAGACAACGCATCAGCCATATTTTCGACCTCATCCTATTTTGGGTTTTAAACCCTAAACCATCACCGCGACGCCGCCTCGTTCATCTTAAAATTCACCTGATATTTTTCCCGAGAACACCAAGCTTCCTCCTACCTTCAGTCGAGACCCCGTCCACCCCGAGACCTCCGGTCACCAGAAAAACCTCAAAACCCGTTTTCTGGTCAACTGTGAAATGCTTGATCCCAATCTAAAAATTGTGATTTTACTTTTAAAATTCATGAATCTTGAAGATGATCAAGATTTTATAAATGAAACAAGGAATTATGATGCTTGAATTTCAACATGTTTTGAATTTCAACTGTATTTTCTTGATTTACAGAGATATATAAGCTTGTCTCACTTAAACGCATTTTTACATCTTGATTTATGTTCAAACAAACATATTTTGTTTGATAACCAAAGCCTATCATAGATCACTTAAAGAAAATTTGAATTTTTTGCTTATTCTAAAATTCTGTAACCTGGAACAGAGAAGAACCAAACATATCCAGACATGCACTATTTATATTTGCATATTTAAAACATGCAAGCCAAAATTTCATCCATGCAAACAGTTGTCACAGCACCTATCAACTATATTCATCTCAAACAACAATTTAAAACAAGAGTCGGATTGTTTACTCACCTATTAGAAGATGAACATAGACTTAAAAACTAAGATACTTGATTTTGAAAACTGAAATGCTTTAATCTTTGAAAGCTTGAAACTAGAAACTTATTTTAAAACTGAGATGATCTTGATTTGCAATTGAACTGAATTTACTGAATCTTTTGAAAAACTTGATGGTGTTGCTTAGTTGAGTTGATCTTGCTGCAGGTTGTAGATTGAAGATGAAATCTTGTTGTTGTTGTTAATTCTTGTAACGACCCGGTATTTTCAACCATTTGCATCCATTGTAAGTGTATGGGTAGACACTCATGCCGGAATTGAATTGCTCAAACTACCACGTTGTAAATAAAAATTTGGCAAACCACAGAATATACAGTAAATAAAAATCACAGATACAGAGTATATGATAATGCAGCGGAAGTAAAAGAGATAGTAGTTCATGAAGCTACTATATAAATATATCAGAGTTACATAAGATACAATAGAAGAAATAAAGTACAACAGAAGTTTAAATATGATAACCAAGTACAAGCTAAATAGAACAACCGAACTGAAAAGATGAAACTTGACAAGTAGATAATCTCCAGCGATTCCAATCTCCAGAAAGTGGAAATCCAAATCTGTGAATAACTCAGGCTGACCCGAGCGTAAATAAAAATATAAACACTCGAGTCAGGACATACATACTTATACAATGTAAACCAACTCAAGTGAACTGTAGCAAAGGTACAAGTAACTTAGAAGATGCTTGGGACCGCCCATCCTCTAAGGATCCATTAAACTATTTACTATGTGGCAATATACGCTATATACAGTAGTGTCTAATCAGTAAAGTATAATCATATAGAAAATAGCGTTAAGGGGATGGTGAACCTTAACACGGTCGGATCTTTAAAACCAAAATTGTAGTGGGATCGATATAAGGAGATGACACGGCACGCGAGGCAATGCCAGGGTGGATACACCGTTTGCACTCCCGGACCGGTGGTGACGGCAAGCCAGCAGCTTCCGCCCACCTCAAACAATACCCCCGAATCAAAGTGGCGCCACATATCGAATCGCAAAAGTAGTAGAATGGTTTCCGATGGAGCATGCTCGATGAAAGGGTGCGACCCTTTTTGTAGCCCGGTATAGCTCCTGTTTTAGTCATTTATGCCAACTCACGGGAGTTGGGTCCACGTAATATACCTCGAGAACGTCGCCACCATCCTACTTCATTCTGGAATCTCCACCGCGTACACAGTTGTTAAAGTGGTTTTCGGTATTGGCCGGCTATAAGACAATATCCGATCCCGGTCTCTTTAACAACCAATCGTTATTATAACCCGTAGTTATAACTTTAAAACAATATTTTATACTTCAAAAATAAAATGTCATTTCAACCCAAATCTTTATCAAAATAAAGATTAAATCATTTTCAAACCATTTCAATATATTAAATTATCATATCCTTCGATTCAAATATTTATCAAAATAAATATCAAGTCATTTCTAACCATTTCAATATATTAAATTATCACATCCTTTCAAAACTCCTTTCAAATCATTTTAATATAAAAATATCATAACCTTTCAAAACTTCGTTCAAAATATCTTATCTTTCAGCACTTCCTTTCAAATTATTTTAATATCAAAATATCATAACCTTTCAAAACTTCATTCAAAATATCATATCATATCTTTCAAAACACCATTTTCAAATCATTTTAATATATCAAAATATCATATCTTTTCAAACCACATTTCAATCATTTAATATATCATAATATCATCTCTTTCCAAAACCACATTCATTTCAAATCATTATTCATCTTATTCAATTTAAAATACCATTTTAATTCACATTTCAAAACAGTTTATATTCAAAAAAAATCATTTTTAATCATTAAAATGAAGTTATTATGTTCAATAATTAAATTATTAAATTTCCAAAATTTTCAACTTCCAAAGTTCATTTATTCACTTAAGTTTATCAAAACTGTGAAAATTCACTTTTCGTGGCATTTAGAAAACGCTACGGAAAGATACATTCAAAACAGTTCAATTTAACAAAAGACAACATTTTAAAATGTTGTAATAGGGTTTACTTAAATTCCAAATAAACTTAGTTAAATTCAAAAATTATAGCGCTTACAAAATTGCTATAATAGTTTTTAATTCAATTTAGCTTTTTAGTTCATTATCATCAACTACAGCATTTACAAATACTGTAATATCATTTACATTGTAATTAATAGCATTTCAAAAATGCAGTCAATTAACTTCAAATATTCAATATAATTTCTCAACCAATTATATATTTTTTTATTTAAACATTTTTAACTCATAAAATCATACATTTTCACATTTATAAACATCATTTAATTTTCCTCAAGTTCATGATTTTATAAAGTTAAATTTCCATTCAAAAATCAAGATTTAATAATAATTCACTTATTAAAATGCAATGTTCAATTTTAAATTCATTACATTAAATTTCAACTTAACACTTAAGTTCAAATTCTCAAATATAACTTAATTTTATTTTTATTTACTTAACTAAAAGTTCATTTTTAAGTCAATTTCATAAATTTCCAATTTTAGTTATATTTCAAAATTTCAACTTAAATATTCATTCATTTCACATTCAACTTTATCAAAAATCATTAATATGATATAAAATCACTTTAAATTAATTTAAATTCAAAATATCATAAATTTATCATATTTTCAAAGTTAATTTAAATTCCATTGAAAATTAAATCAAAATTTCCAAAATAACTTACATTCATATTTTCTAACTTCCCCATAATTTATTTAACTTATAGATTTCCAGAAAATAAATAATCCTTTACAAAAGTTATATTTTTATTAAATTTCAAATCAAATATTATAATAATTAA
Organism: Allium cepa; assembly: GCA_030765085.1. Classification (NCBI taxonomy): domain Eukaryota; kingdom Viridiplantae; phylum Streptophyta; class Magnoliopsida; order Asparagales; family Amaryllidaceae; genus Allium; species Allium cepa. Next base: position 212,594,108 of record CM060930.1, on the reverse strand, counting down.
ATTTCTAAAATATTTTAAAATTTTTAGAAAAACATATTTTAACTACGGGCCTGTATATAATTTTCTGCGCTAGGTAAAGTGATACGGGTAATATATCATTTCAACCCGTAATTTACAAAGAAAATCCGGGTGTTATCATTTCAAACCCGCAATCCCAAGTCAAAATGAATAATTTAAAAACCGTTCAGGCCTATCGTTTCAGCACATAACAATTTTTCCTTATTCTAAAGTCCGTTCGGGTATGTATCATTTCAACCCATAGTGATTTCTAATCTACAGGGAACTTGCAGTATGATAAACATATATAAATGAACAGTAACAACATATATATGATAAAGATGATACGACATGAAATTTAACAGGTTTAACATCATATATAAAAAAAATCACATGGCAGTTATAACATCATATTTAATTCTACACATTCAGTTGTTGTTGTTTCACAACTGCATAAGTATAAATGTCGTGTGAGCTTTACTCACCTCTAATTGCTGAAGATGTCAAAACCAATGGCACAACAGAAAACAAAGCACAATGACACAATTACGGACTTGAGTGGAGAGCGAATCCAAGCTACAATTCTTGTGTACAACCCAAAACAAACAATCAAAACAACATAATTCAATACGACTTTAAAATGCAATAACTTTGAAATAAAAGAGAAACGAATTGCCAAACTTTTTGCCTTGCTTCCTCAAACCTTTGTCACGGCCTAGGGTATAGTTTGGTTCAGATTTGGGTAAGTTTTGGCTCAGGTCTAGGCTAGCATGGGTCGGGTTCATGTCATGAGCAAGGTGGAGTTTCATACATGAAGAGGTGAAGGGTCTTAGGCAAACAAATGGAGTTTTGGTTGGCTAGAGGGCTCGGCCATGGAAGTGTGCTCGGCCTGTGGGTGCACCATGACTGGACATAGGTTGGAAGGGTGTATGGTGATCAGGTCAGAGGTGGTGGTTGCTGCTATGGTGGTGGTTAGGGTGGTGGTTGAAGGGGATGAGGCCAAAATGGTCAACAAACATTGTTTTTGGCATGTAGGTTGCAATTTTGAAGGGTTTGACCACCATGGATGGCTCGGCCTTGGTCATGGCTGGAAGCATAGGTGGTGGTGATGGCAGGGAAGAGGTGTAGGAGTTTTTGGCTGCGTCTATGGAGGAGAAGCCTAGCAGAAAGCATGAGAAAACAAGGCATAATTCATAGAAAAATAAGAAGAAAAATAAGAAAAGGAAAGGGAAGCCATTACCAAAACTTGCAAGATGGAGGCCATGAATTTTTTTAGGGGTTGAGAAAGAGAAAATTTCATGAAAAATAAGAAAGGTAAGTCGGCTGGAGATAGAGTAAGGAGTGGCTAAAATAACAGATGTATTGATGACAAAAGAAACTGTAAAAGAAACGTGAAACGACATTACGTTTCTTAGCCTTTAAACCTTTCAAATTTCATATATATAATTTGTAATTTTATAAATACATATAAACTGAGAAATAAAGATAAAAAAACAGAAATAAGAATAAATATATAAAATAAATAATTAAATTTTAATTAAATTGAATTTAAATTAAGAAAATGGCTTAAAATTGCAAACTAAGTTTTAAAATTGAAAACAACTCAAATATTCTTTGGAAAAATCTATTCAAATTTAAATACATGAAAAATGAATATTAATAAAGTAAAATACAGAAAATAAAAGTGAATGTATAAAATAAATTACTAAATTTTAATTATATATAATTAAATTAAGGAAATAGCAAAGAAAACAGAAACTAGGTTAGAAAATTTGAAAATAAATGCAATGGACTTTGGAAAAATTTTATATACTTAAAAAATATTTGTAAATAAATATAATAACAAAAAAATTACATTCACAAAACAAAAAAAAATTATTTAAATATATTTTAGATGAAGAAAATAGCAGAAAAATAGAAACAGCCTTTAAAAATAGGAATTAATTACAGTAAATTTCAAAAAAATTCTATTATCATTTTAAAAATAATTAAAAGTCAAAATATACATAATATAACATAAATATACAAGTTAGAATAAGATATATCAAATAAAAATGTCATTTATATAGTTTAAAATAAAGGCTATTGCTGAATAACCCAATATACACACAATATTGAAAACAGTATAACTTTTGCAATTTAAATCCATTTTCAACGAAACGAAAAGCAGTGTTCTTAAAATTTTATGTACTTTCATAATAAAAGAAAAAATTTAAAATTTTAAACTTTTAAAATTTTAAGTTAAAAGTCACAGTTTGACTATTTTGACCAAAATCAGCATTTCAGGCAAATATTCAACTTACACAAGTTTGGAATTATAACTCATATAAAAATCAAGATTATATTTAAATAAATAAAAAATTTAATCATTTCAAATAAGTAAAATAAGTTTTTAAATCAAAATCTTACATTAAAATAATTAAAATATACAATAAAATAATTACAAAATACAGGGTTGTTACACTCTCCCCCACTCAAAACTTTTCGTCCCCGAAAAGGAATGAGGTATGAAAGGGCACAGAAAAGATAGAGTGAAATAGGATTAAGATAAGATGATAAGAAGATTGAAGTTATACCTGATAACTGTTGTTATAGGTAAGTTTTACAAGGTGGAGGTGATCTTTCCAAGATTCTCCAAAATCAAGAACTCAAGCACACAAAATAGATTCAAATGAGTACCAAAGATTATCAAAGATTATAGAAAGATGCCTATACCAGTCTATAGCAAGATAAGGATGATAAGGACAACCAAAAGATAGTTTGAAAACAAAATAAGGAAATAAATTTGAAAGCATGGAAATTTCAACTTAAATAGAGAATAAATCTTTACACAAGTTAAACAAATCTTAACTATCTCAAATTTCATTATCTTATTATCCAACCATCTAAAATTAACCATTTTTAAAACCATGGGTTTGAAAAATAATCATTTATTGCACTCACAATGTACTTAATAAATTTTATTCTTCTTTATTCCTAATCAAAATTAAATTTATTCCTCTCAATATATTTATCACTCATGTTAAATATATTTACACTTTTTTTTATATATAACTGCTTTCTTTTATTCTTAGTTCTTTTAACATCATTTTATTGTAAGTCATTCAATTACCCTTTATTATATTTACCTCTGTTAATCATTTTATAATTAAAATTTAAGTGTATAACATTTATTATAACCACTCAAATTTTATTTATAAAATCTTTTTATATCGTATATTATCCAATTACATTTTTAACTTCTGAAATTTTGGTAAGTTATATTTGAATGCAATTGTATTATACAAATAAAATTTCCAATTAAATCATTTCATGCTTGATATTCATCCAAAATTTTGATAGATTGATTTTTTTTTTGGAATTATTCTTTAAAATAAAATTTAAGAATTAAATTTCCGATTTCTTCAAACCATTTAGAGATAAGTAATAATATAGGTCAAATCAAATTTCAATCATATATATATATATATATATATATTATAAATCATGTCATATTTTAGAAATTCAAATCAATTTAATTTCCCAAAACAAAGCTGTAGCAAGACTACAGAACAATCTCCTAACTTCGAAACTCGAAAATGAACGTCGATGATGTCGCGATCATCACCGAAGTTATTTTCCAGCGACAAAGAGAAGAGCACTAATTTTAAACCTTTAAAATTCTTTGAAAACAAATTCTATTCAAAATACTTTAAATAATATAACCCTTTAAAACTTTAAACCAAAGTTCGAAATAATCAGAATTTAAATCCTCAAACTCTTGTTTAAATTCATTGCAGTTCCCAAATAAGTTTATAAACAAATATTTACAGATCTATTTGTAGAACAATAAATGATAAATCAAGTATTATCATTTCAAATTATCAATTTAAATCATTTCATTAAGTTCCATAAATTTACTTATATATCAAAATTTATTTCATTAACCAAAAAAAAAATTAAAATATATTGTGTCTGTTTGTTCTGTCAAAGTGTTTTGGAAATCTTATCGATAGCGCTGATCAGACGTATCGATCAGAAACCCAACTCAACATCAACAACTCAAACAACACAATATATAAAACATTTTAATTTTAAATACTAGTTTACAAATACACTATACATGACTAGATTTTCAAAGAAGGGTAGAGATTCAAATTTTTGATTAACACAAATCAAAGGAGCTTATGATTTAAAAATAAGTTGGAAACAAGGATGACATGATTAAATAACAGAATAGGAAGATGGATAAGCTTATATAAATCACGGGAAACCTTAACCGGGTCAACCGTGACTTAAAAGAATAAGATCAATGTTGATTTTTCTAGGGTAAATCTACATTCGATCTCAAGAGTTAGAGTTTGAAATAACAAAAGATATTAGCATCTAAACCAAGGATAGATAAGAATCTTGGTGAATCGATGCTAACTTCAAAGGAGTTTTCCCCCTTTTCAATTAAATTTGAAATTGGCGTGATCGCCGACTCACTAGAAAGATCATTGGAAGCGGAGTTATGGAATGCTCCAGAGTCAAAAGAAGATGAATAGTGAGGGATACGAATGGATTTTGGAACTGTAGGGAACGTTCCAAAATTCAAAGGAATCGAGTCAAAAGAAAAGGATTCAACTCGAATGAAAGTGATTTTGTAAATACATTCACTCCATATGCTGAGTTTTGCCTAGAGCTACCAAAGCTCTGATACCAACTATAACGACCCGGTATTTTCAACCATTTGCATCCATTGTAAGTGTATGGGTAGACACTCATGACGGAATTGAATTGCTCAAACTACCACGTTGTAAATAAAAATTTGGCAAACCACAGAATATACAGTAAATAAAAATCACAGATACAGAGTATATGATAATGCAGCGGAAGTAAAAGAGATAGTAGTTCATGAAGCTACTATATAAATATATCAGAGTTACATAAGATACAATAGAAGAAATAAAGTACAACAGAAGTTTAAATATGATAACCAAATACAAGATGAATAGAACAACCGAACTGAAAAGATGAAACTTGACAAGTAGATAATCTCCAGCGATTCCAATCTCCAGAAAGTGGATATCCAAATCTGTGAATAACTCAGGTTGACCCGAGCGTAAATAAAAATACAAACACTCGAGTCAGGAAATACATACTTATACAATGTAAACCAACTCAAGTGAACTGTAGCAAAGGTACAAGTAACTTAGAAGATGCTTGGGACCGCCCATCCTCTAAGGATCCGTTAAACAATTTACTATGTGGTAATATACGCTATATACAGTAGTGTCTAATCATTAAAGTATAATCATATAGAAAATAGCGTTAAGGGGATGGTGAACCTTAACGCTATCGGATCTTTAAAACCAAAATCGTAGTGGGATCGATATAAGGAGATGACATGGCACGCGAGGCAATGCCAGGGTGGATACACCGTTTGCACTCCCGGACCGGTGGTGACGGCAAGCCAGCAGCTTCTGCCCACCTCGAACAATACCCCCTAATCAAAGTGGCGCAACATATCGAATCGCAAAAGTAATAGAATGGTTTCCGATGGAGCATGCTCGATGAAAGGGTGCGACCCTTTGTGTAGCCCGGTATAGCTCTTGTTTTAGTCATTTATGCCAACTCACAGGAGTTGGGTCCACGTAATATACCTCAAGAACGTCGCCACCATCCTACTTCAGTGTGGAATCTACACCGCGTACACAGTTGTTAAAGTGGTTTTCGGTATTGGCCGGCTATGAGACAATATCCGATCCCGGTCTCTTTAACAACCAATCGTTATTATAACCCGTAGTTATAACTTTAAAACAATATTTTATACTTCAAAAATAAAATGTCATTTCAACCCAAATCTTTATCAAAATAAAGATTAAATCATTTTCAAACCATTTCAATATATTAAATTATCATATCCTTCGATTCAAATATTTATCAAAATAAATATCAAGTCATTTCTAACCATTTCAATATATTAAATTATCACATCCTTTCAAAACTCCTTTCAAATCATTTTAATATAAAAATATCATAACCTTTCAAAACTTCGTTCAAAATATCTTATCTTTCAGCACTTCCTTTCACATTATTTTAATATCAAAATATCATAACCTTTCAAAACTTCGTTCAAAATATCATATCATATCTTTCAAAACACCATTTTCAAATCATTTTAATATATCAAAATATCATATCTTTTCAAACCACATTTCAATCATTTAATATATCAAAATATCAACTCTTTCCAAAACCACATTCATTTCAAATCATTATTCATCTTATTCAATTTAAAATACCATTTCAATTCACATTTCAAAACAGTTTGTATTCAAAAAAAAATCATTTTTAATCATTAAAATAAAGTTATTATGTTCAATAATTAAATTATTAAATTTTCAAAACTTTCAACTTCCAAAGTTCATTTATTCACTTAAGTTTATCAAAACAGTGAAAATTCACTTTTCGTGGCATTTAGAAAACGCTACGGAAAGATACATTCAAAACAGTTCAATTTAACAAAAGACAACATTTTAAAATGTTGTAATAGAGTTTACTTAAATTCCAAATAAACTTAGTTAAATTCAAAAATTATAGCGCTTACAAAATTGCTATAATAGTTTTTAATTCAATTTAGCTTTTTAGTTCATTATCATCAACTACAGCATTTACAAATACTGTAATATCATTTACATTGTAATTAATAGCATTTCAAAAATGCAGTCAATTAACTTCAAATATTCAATATAATTTCTCAACCAATTATATATTTTTTATTTAAACATTTTTAAGTCATAAAATCATACATTTTCACATTTATAAACATCATTTAATTTTCCTCAAGTTCATGATTTTATAAAGTTAAATTTCCATTCAAAAATCAAGATTTAATAATAATTCACTTATTAAAATGCAATTTTCAATTTTAAATTCATTACATTAAATTTCAACTTAACACTTAAGTTCAAATTCTCAAATATAACTTAATTTTATTTTTATTTACTTAACTAAAAGTTCACTTTTAAGTCAATTTCATAAATTTCCAATTTTAGTTATATTTCAAAATTTCAACTTAAATATTCATTCATTTCACATTCAACTTTATCAAAAATCATTAATATGATATAAAATCACTTTAAATTAATTTAAATTCAAAATATCATAAATTTATCATATTTTCAAAGTTAATTTAAATTCCATTGAAAATTAAATCAAAATTTCCAAAATAACTTACATTCATATTTTCTAACTTCCCCATAATTTATTTAACATATAGATTTCCAGAAAATAAATAATCCTTTACAAAAGTTATATTTTTATTAAATTTCAAATCAAATATTATAATATTAAATTTCTAAAATATTTTAAAATTTTTAGAAAAACATATTTTAACTACGGGCCTGTATATAATTTTCTATGCTAGGTAAAGTGATACGGGTAATATATCATTTCAACCCATAATTTACAAAGAAAATCCGGGTGTTATCATTTCAAACCCGTAATCCCAAGTCAAAATGAATAATTTTAAAACCGTTCCGGCCTATCATTTCAGCACATAACGATTTTTCCTTATTCTAAAGTCCGTTCGGGTATGTATCATTTCAACCCATAGTGATTTCAAATCTACAGGGAACTTGCAGTATGATAAACATATATAAATGAACAGTAACAACATATATATGATAACAGATGATATGACATGAAATTTAACAGGTTTAACATCATATATAAAAAAAATCACATGGCAGTTATAACATCATATTTAATTCTACACATTCAGTTGTTGTTGTTTCACAACTGCATAAGTATAAATGTCGTGTGAGCTTTACTCACCTCTAATTGCTGAAGATGTCAAAACCAAAGGCACAACAGAAAACAAAGCACGATGACACAATTACGGACTTGAGTGGAGAGCGAATCCAAGCTACAATTCTTGTGTACAACCCAAAACAAACAATCAAAACAACATAATTCAATACGACTTTAAAATGCAATAACTTTGAAATAAAAGAGAAACGAATTGCCAAACTTTTTGCCTTGCTTCCTCAAACCTTTGTCACGGCCTAGGGTATAGTTTGGTTCAGATTTGGTTAAGTTTTGGCTCAGGTCTAGGCTAGCATGGGTCGGGTTCATGTCATGAGCAAGGTGGAGTTTCATACATGAAGAGGTGAAGGGTCTTAGGCAAACAAATGGAGTTTTGGTTGGCTAGAGGGCTCGGCCATGGAAGTGTGCTCGGCCTATGGGTGCACCATGACTGGACATAGGTTGGAAGGGTGTATGGTGATCAGGTCAGAGGTGGTGGTTGCTGCTATGGTGGTGGTTAGGGTGGTGGTTGAAGGGGATGAGGCCAAAATGGTCAACAAACATTGTTTTTGGCATGTAGGTTGCAATTTTAAAGGGTTTGACCACCATGGATGGCTCGGCCTTGGTCATGGCTGGAAGCATAGGTGGTGGTGATGGCAGGGAAGAGGTGTAGGAGTTTGTGGCTGCGGCTATGGAGGAGAAGCCTAGCAGAAAGCATGTACAAGGCATAATTCATAGAAAAATAAGAAGAAAAATAAGAAAAAGAAAGGGAAGCCATAACCAAAACTTGCAAGATGGAGGCCATGAATTTTTTTAGGGGTTGAGAAAGAGAAAATTTCATGAAAAATAAGAAAGGTAAGTCGGCTGGAGATAGAGTAAGGAGTGGCTAAAATAACAGGTGTATTGATGACAAAAGAAACTGTAAAAGAAACGTGAAACGACATTACGTTTCTTAGCCTTTAAGCCTTTCAAATTTCATATATATAATTTGTAATTTTATAAATACATATAAACTGAGAAATAAATATAACAAATCATAAATAAGAATAAATATCTAAAATAAATAATTAAATTTTAATTAAATAGAATTTAAATTAAGAAAATGGCTTAAAATTGCAAACTAAGTTTTAAAATTGAAAACAACTCAAATAATCTTTGGAAAAATCTATTCAAATTTAAATACATGAAAAATGAATATTAATAAAGTAAAAAACAGAAAATAAAAGTGAATGTATAAAATAAATTACTAAATTTTAATTATATATAATTAAATTAAGGAAATAGCAAAGAAAACAGAAACTAGGTTAGAAAATTTGAAAATAAATGCAATGGACTTTGGAAAAATTTTATATACTTAAAAAATATTTATAAATAAATATAATAACAAAAAAAATACATTCACAAAACAAAAAAAAATTATTTAAATATAGTTTAGATGAAGAAAATAGCAGAAAAATAGAAACAGCCTTTAAAAATAGGAAATAAATACAGTAAATTTCGAAAAAAATCTATTATCATTTTAAAAATAATTAAAAGTCAAAATATACATAATATAACATAAATATACAAGTTATAATAAGATATATCAAATAAAAATGTCATTTATATAATTTAAAATAAAGGCTATTGCTGAATAACCCAATATACACACAATATTGAAAACAGTATAACTTTTGCAATTTAAATTCGTTTTCAACGAAACGAAAAGCATTGTTCTTAAAATTTTATGTACTTTCATAGTAAAATATAAAATTTAAATTTTTAAACTTTTAAAATTTTAAGTTAAAAGTCACAGTTTGACTATTTTGACCAAAATCAGCATTTCAGGCAAATATTCAACTTACACAAGTTTGGAATTATAACTCATATAAAAATCAAGATTATATTTAAATAATAAATTTAATCATTTCAAATAAGTAAATTAAGTTTTTAAATCAAAATCTTACATTAAAAATAATTAAAATATACAATAAAATAATTACAAAATACAGGGTTGTTACAATTCTCTGGTTTGAAAATTGTTTACAGGTTTTGATTTTTATTTGTTTTGAAAATGAGAAGATAGGAAAAAGAAATGAAGAGAAAAGATAGGTGTTTATATAGACTTAAGTATGATTTTTAAAAATTAAAGAAAATAAAAATAAAATAGCGATAGTTGTTTAACTTGCCAACATTTGTCATTTACATTTGTTTATCATCTTACATTTGTTATTAACATTATTTCATAAATTAACCCTTGGAACTATGCATGTTTTAATTAATTTTAAAATGGTTTATAAAACTTTTATATTAAATTTTCTATTTAGTAAATACATTTCTCTTAAGTTATATTAATAAAATCCTTTAAAGAAAATAATATAAAACCAATTACATTCTAAATAAAATCATATAAAATATATTTTAAATCCAATATTATTTTAGGAGATCTATCTTTTGATTTTCAAAATTAAATTCAAATTCAATTTAAAATCCACTATATATATATATATATGTGTGTGTGTGTGTGTGTGTGTGTGTGTGTGTGTATACAAATTTAATTTGTTTGTAAATAATAGTTTTTCTATTTAAAATCTTCTTATATCTATATATATAAACAATCATTATTATTAGTTTTAAAAGAATAATTTGTCAATTTTAAGTAATTATATTAGGAGGTTATCAAATAAATATTTATCCAGATATTTATAATTCAACTTTTATTATATTTTCAAATTCATTTACATACCTAGATATCTTTTATTATTAGAATTTTTTATCTGTTCAATTGAATAAACCGGTTAATTATCCAATTATCAGATGTCCAATATATGGGTTATCACACACTTATTTATCATTTATATTTATTTAGATTAGATGCTTGAAAACAATTTATACAAAAACATTTGAGAATATTTTTGTTAATTAAAATTTAATATTCTTACCTTAATCACGTCTTAATTACGCTATTAATCTCATTTGAAAAACATTTAGGAACTAATTACATAATTAACATAATATATAATTACTTTAAAACAAAACAAATTTTAAAAAAAAGTTAACTTAACATTTTAAATCTTTGAAAGTTTACATGGAAATTTGTTGAAATTTTTCTTTGAAAACTTCATCACTTTAATAATTTAAAAACTTGTTTAATAAATTTTACTTTAGAAAGCATGGTTTACATTTCTTTGAAATCTTATTTATTTTATAAACTTTAAAACTTGGTTTAATAAATTGCTTAAAAAATTAATCATTTTTAATAACCCTAAAACTTGGATAATACTTATCTTTGAAAACTTGTTTATTTCCATTTGGCTTTGAAACTTTGTTTAACATTTTTCTTATGTTTTAAACTTAGTTAATTCATTTTGAAAACTTGATTAATTTGATTTACTTTTAAAACCATGTTTAATAATTGCTTTCAAACCAGGTTAATATCTTTTGAAAACTTGTTAATAGCTGGCTTGAAATCTAATCCATGCTTTCTTTATATTTTTAAAAACTTGGTACAAATTCGCTTAGAAAATTTAAAAACTTGAACATAATTTACATTTAAATTTAAAGCCAGTTATCATTATAAACAAGCTCGAAACAAGCAAACAAAACCCCGAGACAAACCCCGAGACACTCGCGAACTCACCTTCCTTCGAGACACACACGCAACATCTTCCAGCTTGACCCAAAAAGAATGTTTCTTCCCCAAACCTACAAACAAAACCAGATATGATCGTGTACGCCGTCCCACGCTCCTCCGACCAACTTTCCAATCCTTGACCAGTCGTCATCGACCTCGTCGATCCCCTTGATCACCCAGTTCAATGAGTTCAACAGCAAATAAAAATCGATCCCATGATGGACACAGGAACCCCAAACCCGATCGATAAATTCACCTCGCCCTATCGCCACCGACCACCGGTGAGCTTGCCGTCACACCCGAAGTTGCGCCACTGACGTCTAATCCCCCATATGGGATCGTCTCCAATGCTTCATCAACGACACACTACCCTCGGTTACAACATCGACCAAAACTGGTCATCGAACCCTAGTTCGACGTCGCCCGGCCTCCACGACGCTCTAAAAATCTAGCGGTCATTTTTCCTTCAATCGCCATCACTCAAACTTCCTCCAGCCACGATCACGTCGATATCACCTCGCTGATCGTCGGAATTTGACGATTATACATAAATCGATCAACTCGAGATAACTCGACACATACCAACTTAAAAATCATAAAATGATTATCAAAATCATCAAATTGCAATACTAATCTGATGGTAAAATCCAAACATGATTTCCAGACATTCATTTGTTGAATTGAATTAAATTATCTCTGTAATTTCCTAATTTTGAAATAATTACTAAATTTAAATGCATGAAACAATTTTTAAAATTGATGTTACCTTATTCAACTATTTTCTTTTAAGGAATCATAGCTTGAATATGTTAAAATAGGAAGATATGAATTTCTTTTAGTGAAGTTGGAGCCTGTAATAAAAACAGAGAAGTATATATATACATATACACAGACATTTCACAGACATACAATTATATATACATGCATTCACATCCAAACATTCATGTAAACGTTATATACTATAAGACTACAAGATTTCATCATATGCATCAAGTTTATAGCAAGATTTAAACTTTAAAAACAAATGTTTACTCACTGGTTTATGAAAACAGAGAACAGAGCTACAGGCTTTATTTTTTTATCAGGAACTTGTATTTGATTTTGATCGTCTTAATGTTGAATTTGAATCTGAATTTGTTGAGTTGATCTTTGCTTGTTGAAGCTTTAATCTTTATTTTGTTGAATTAGGTTGAAAACTTGAAAACCGATGTTGTTTTTGTTAGATTTTCTTTAGTTTTGGTTTTGCTTTACAAGAAGAAGAAAGAAAGAATTGAGAAAGTAAGAATAAAAAGATTTTGAATTGAAACTAGGTTTCTCAATTTCTTAGTTATTTATAATTTAAATTTTAAAAGAAACAAATGTTGCCATTTGTAAAATTGCATGTTACATTAGTTACAAATGTCTTAATGCATGTATTATATGTCTATAAATGTTTTAAACTTTATTTTTAATATTTCTTATGTTTTTATTAATTTGTATATTATTGTTTATATTAATTTATGTTTATATTTTATATATACAAACCATGAATAATTCATGTGTACTTTAAAACAAAGAATACAAACCTTTTTTATTAATTACTTATGTTTTTATAAATGTAAGAATTATGTTTTAAACTTATATATATAAACTATCTTTATCAAATTCTATTTTCAAACTTAAGCTATTATACTTTTTAACTTAATAAATAATTATCCTAAGTGTTAAGTAAAAATGCACAATTTAATTTTAAACAACTATTGAAAAAGTATTATATTAAATTTAAAACATAACTTCCAAATAACAATGTATATACATATACATGCATACATATACATACATATATATATATTATAATAATTTGAAAACATATTTTTAATTGTTTTAAAAAATAAATATGCCAGTTTAAATAATTATAAAAGAATACTATCAAACCAATATTGCCAATTCAGATTATTATAAATGAAAATTATTAAGTTGCTATTGCCAAAATTCTGGGTCATCACACAACCACTAGATTCTAGGTATCATCCACCGCGTACACAGTTGTTCAAGTGGTTCCAACATTGACAGAGTGTATCCCAATAAGTGGCATCGGTCTCTTTCACAACCAAACGTCGTTTTAAACACCGGTTGGTGCTTTTATATTTCGAAAATAATTCATACTTGGTATCAAAATATCATATCTGTTTGAAAATAAAATCCATTTCAAAATCATCATATTTGCTTCAAAATCATATTTTGCTTCAAAAAGTCAATTCAGGTCCATATATTGACTTCACTTCAAAATTTTGATTCTAATTACAATTTTGGGTACAACTTCACAATAACCCAAGTTGCATTTAAATCCAAAATTTAAATATAAAACATTCCACCCTTTCACCTGTTTGAATTTTTAGAAAATAGTTTAGATAGTTTTAAAATAGTTAATAGTTAAAATAATTTAATAGAAAATAGTTTAAGCAATAAAAATGGTTTATATAGTAAAATAGTTTGGAAAATCAAAATAATTTGAATATTTAAAGAAAATAGATTTTTAAATTGTTTATACGAAAAATATTCATTTAAAAATAATTTCAAAGTCAAACTAGTTCTCTTTCCAAATTTTCCAATTCAAATCGGTTCCAATTTCCATTTCGATTTAATCGATTCAATTACAATTTCAAGTCGATATTCACTTTGATTCCAAATTAATTTAAATTATAATTCCAAATAATTTCAATTCTAATTCCAAATTAATTCCAACTCAAATCCTAAATTAATTCCATTTTGATTTATATCAATTTCGAGTTTGATTTTCAAAATATCGGTTCAAAACACTTAAATCAAATTTTTCTCCAATATCCGACTTAAAAATCCAAACCTTCAAATATTATTAAATTCCAAGCTCAATTCTTAAATATCGTTTTATATCACTTTTACCTAGAAATTTTCAAAGTTCGAACAAAAATCCAATCTTTTAAAACAAATCAATTTCTGAAATTCAAATCATATTTCGATTATAAATTCAAAATCTCAAATTAGATTATTTAAATAATTTCGTGTACTAAATTTAAATTTCAACATTTCGAGCTCAAGTCCAAAATTAACTCGATTTCCATCTATTCGATTTTTATTCCTCAAAATTAAATGATTTAAATTATTTCAAAACAAAAATTTTAAAATCATTTTATTTACCAATCCGTTGTCCATATAAATTTTCTATCCTATGGCCAAGTGAATCAAATATTCCAATTTAAATCCAGGGAAGGATATATATTATTTTAATCCAAAATAAATGTCATAGGTATATATCATTTCAACATATTTCTTAATTTATTCGAATAATTCAGTTTATAGTTTTATATGCTGTAAAAAATATACAGGATGATAAGATGATATAAACATCCAAATATCAACCAATAGCATTCATCAAAAGAAATCATCCAAACAGTCAATAAAAATCACAACAATTTCATAATTATCAATATCATGTATTTTACGGGGAACTAAATTCTAATTCAATTTAATTATCAATTCAAATTCTATCAGTTAATTCAGATTTCAATTTGAATGTCAATTAAACTTATCAAACAACAATCAATAAATTTTAGTCACTTCACGATATTAATTTAACTAATATAAAATTATTTCAGTCAGTTATGAGCTATAAATATTCACTTTTTATCTGAAACTAAAAATATTTCAATTTCAAACAAATTTCCAATCCGATTTCATGTCGAAGCCTTCGTCGATATGATTCCAACGAGATTTTTCTCTCCCGAATCGCACCTCGTATGGATAAAATACGATTTAATTTACGAAACGAATAATTAAAAATTAATTAACACATTAATAATAATAATAATAATAAACATAGCCAATACCTTCTCTCTTGTTCATGCAGCACCTGCAGGAAAACGCGGTTCCATCTTTAAGCATGATTTTTTTAGATAAGACAATCGATCGCCAGAGCCACCTACTCCAGTGCCGCCCCAACCCTTACCTCCATCGCCTCTCAGGCCGTGCGTGATCGTCGCCTAGTTAAGAGATTAGAAACCCTAAGCCCCAAACCCAACAGGAAAATGAGAACTCGCCTCCAACTTTTGTTGTCGAGTCGCCACCTCCGCCAGCGATCCCCTTCGGCATCGCGAATGTTAGTTGTTTATTTATATTATTTTTTTAAACGATTTTTCCGTTTGAAATAAGTGGTTCGAAAGAAAAGGGGAAAGCTACAAGTAATAGAGAATAAATGGCGTACACTACAAGTGTTGACCCTTATATTATATTATTTTAAATATGAAAATATCTCATTTGATTGGTTCGCAAAATTCGAAACTCCAAACGAAGTGTGCCACCTGGCATTCCTAATATTTCACCACCATTCCGATCGCAATGGAACTAGTCTCGAGGTCTGTAACGACCCAGAATTTTAATTAATTAAAATTTGTATATTTAATTGATTTTAAATATTAATAAGTGAAATTTATAAGTCGAATAAATTTATTTCGAATAATTGGATTTAATTTGACAATTAAATCGATAATTTAATAATATGTGAAATTACAGAAGTAATTGAAAAATGGGTTAAATATGATTGAAAATGAGTTGTAAAATTTTATTATATCATATTAAAGTTATAACGACGTTATAGAACTTTTAAAATCGAATTAAAAGTTAATTTGTGAAAATTGAATATTTTATATTTAATCGACTAGTGAAATTAGCCAATTTTCGAACAGTCTCGGAATTGGACGAAACTAGTTCCATTGGATCCGTAATAGTTTGTTATTATCGGATTTCAATTTTCGTAGCAATTGGAGTTATCGTTTGATCGTGGCAGCTTGAAACGCATCGAAATTGTTTTTAATATTAATTTGGCGAGTTAAAATAGCCATTTTTCAAACAATCTTGGATTTCGATGAAACAAGTTTCATCGGATCCGTAATGTGAAATTATTGTATGGTTTCAAATTTCATGTCAATCGGATTTACCGTTTCTCCGGTGCAAGCTAAAACGCCTAGAAAATTGATTTACCGATTTAATTTTAAATCGAACGTTTATTACCATAACTCGCACAGATGACCGAATTAGCTTCCGAAACCTATTCCATTGTGTCCGGAACGCGGGGTAAACCTTAGGAACGCCAACCGGCACGCTTCGTTTGGAGTTCGGAAAATCCGAGATGAATAGTGTCGCGTGAATTTTCTATAAAAGCCCCTAAATATTCATTTTTTTCACAAAAATAAAACCCTAAGGTTCCATTTCAATGGCCAGCCGCCACTTGTATTTCGAACGGCCAGAAATATTCAACCTTCTTCCCTCGATTTCTCTTCATCCATCAACAATTAGCAAAATCCTTCAACATGAAACTTGTAGAGGGGAGTGAGATCTTGCTATCCAACGGTCATGATCGCGTTTGGGTTAGCGGATTGGCGGAAAATCGAGCTAGAAGTGCTTCAGGTCGCGCACGTTTTCCAACCTCAAATGGAGGCCGAGCTCCACCGTGTTGAGGCCGAGCGTCGAGCACGTGTTGGGTTTTGTAATGGCACAACCTGATCGATGCAAAAACGTTCGTAGTAGTTGCGTGTGCTAGGGTTTCTAGGCGTGCAAATGGGTTGCGCGACCTGGTAATTTGAACGTGGATGGAAGAAGGTGATCGGCGGCCTGGATGTTGCAGAGAAGGAATGAACGGTAGTGGTTGATTTAGGTTTAGAATTATAAAAAAAAATTGTTGTAAATTCATATTAAAAATTCGTGTAATCTTTGTAACGCGATATCTTTTTCATACGAGGTCGAAAACGCGCGAAACCAGTTGCGTTGGAATCGTATGGACGAGCACTACGCTATGGAATTTGATTGGAGTCGTTTGGAGTTAGCGAAAATTTTGGATAAAATTTAACACGCATTTAATTTTATTCGAAATAAAAGCTGAAAACGAAATTGAAATCAAGGTGAGAACTTCTCACTCAATCGAATCGGTTTCGATTTTTAATTTTAAATAGTAGATTTAAAATTCTTGAATGTATGTTTGAATGATCATTGTTATCTATTGATTGTTAAAATAGACATTATGCGCCGTTAGTAAGCGGATGTTATTTATCAAAAACATATACCGCGAATATTTCATAAACAGTGAAATTGGTATTATTTATGTACTTGGAATTGATTTCCCGCATTATATAGCGGATGAGACCCTATTGCGCCGTCTATTAAGCGGATAATATTTCAAATCCTATATACCGCGATAATTTCGTACTAGAACGGAATTGGTATTGTGCTAACATCTTTGGATGCAGGAAAACAGGTTGGAGGGATCCAACTGGATTCCTCAACAGTATTTATTTGATTTCAGATATTTTGATATTTGATTGATTATCATATCGATATATGATGTCGTTGTGTGTCGTGATTGACTATTTGGTATGTAGCATCATTGGGCCAATTTTGGAATTTTAAAAGGATTTTAAAGTGATTTTTGAAAGTATACGTTATAAAATATTTTTGGAATTGATCCATTATAAATAAATAACGTTATAATTTTAATGTTATAAAAATTATGATTTTTGAGAAATATAGTTAAAATTTGATTTTTGAAAATATGGGGTTAATAATTTTATAAAATAGTTTAAATTTGGATTTGTGAATTTATTGTAAAAAGTTTTAATATAGGATTTATGAAATTTGATTATTTTATAAATCAAAGAGAATGATGAAATTATAAAGGAGTTTAAAGACGTTTTAAAAGAATAATATAAATTGATTTATATAAAAGATTTATAAATAGATATTTGTAAATTAAAAATATTAGAATTATAAAACGAGTTTTTATAAGTATTAGAATGAATTGTGAATGAATTTCATAAATGAATGGAATTTATAGAATTATAAACGGTGAAGTTATAAATGGAATTTTATAAGCAGTAGGTTTATAAAATTTATAAAGTTTTTGAAGGAATAGTTTTGGATAAATAAATGAATCTAATAAGTTATAAGATTTTATAATTTGGGAAGTTTAAGGAACGATTTTGCAAACAAATAAATTATAAGTATTTAACTTAAATTATGGACTTTTGGTTTATAATTGAGTTATAAATTGAATAGATTAATAAAGGAGATTTATAAAAGGAGTTAATATAAAATAAATAGAAATAGAATTTATAAACGTTGTTTTATAAATTCGCAAACGACTTATTTTGATAAATAAATTATTATAACTTATTTATGGAGTTATATTCATGTTTTAGACTGTGAATAATCCTTTAAAATGGAATGTATAAAAATGATGAAATTGGTTAACAAAGTATATTCACGTTTTTGAATAGTGAACAATATGTTAAAGAAAATGTTTGGATGTGATGTTTTAAATGAGATTAAAATGATCTAACGATGTTTCAAAATGTGTTAAGATTCGAAACCATAGATTTCAACATTCATTGTTGAAATAGACGTTTTCGAGAAATAGAAGGAAATGGTGGACTATAACACTGTTGTTATAGCAAATGATTTCCGAAAGGAAATGTTTTGTATAGTATTGGGATTTATATATCTATTTTAATTTCGAATCCCTATACTAGTGATTTTGGGTTGTTGTAACAATTTTTTACGTAACATTCGTTTTGACCCAAATAAATATGTTTAAGAGAATGATTTCCTTAAAGAATGAAATATATACTTAATTTCGATTTAAGTGTATTGAATATTTTCCAAGTGTGGAAAATAAATGGATTTGTGAATTACTTAAATAAGTATGGAAATGATTTACAATTGTGAAATAAACTTATATATATATATAAGAAGTGAAACTATAAGAATATATTTATGAATATGAGTTGTAAATAAAAATGAGTTTAAAGTTAAATGGAAATTTACTTAGAATTGGAATCTGAATTGATTTATAAGTGGGAATTTAAGTTATGTAAAACCAAGTGATGTTTGTAAAATGAAATATAACTTAAGAGATGTTGAATGAAGTTGATTTTGGTATCAAAGTAAATTAATAAAGTTAAGTGATAAATGTGAACTTGAGTTATGTAAATGAAACTCAACTGTAGTGATTGAATTCAATTAATGGATTGAATATATAATCAATTGAATGTAAATTAAATGGATATGAAATAATGAATGTAAGTGTTAATTCATTAAAATCTAATGTTATTGGAAGTTGAATAATTGAATGAAAATCAATTTAATTAAACCAATTGAAAGTAAATGTGTTAAACCAAATTGAATGAATATAAACAAAGGAATTTGGTTGTAATTAATATACATTGGTTGTTATATGATAATTGGTTGATTGTATATAATTCATTAAGTATTAATGAAATTGGAAGCTAAAGTAATTGAAATTCAATTGGAAGTTAAGTGAATCTTAAATAGAATTGAATTTGATATGGAAGTGAACCAACTTGAATATGAATTAGTGAATATAAACTAATTGAGAATGAATGTTAGTAAAAACATCCACTGTTAATGAATCAAAGGTGATTAAATTGAAAACCATTTCATTGAATATAAATGAGAATATGAATGAATATTTATTGGTTATAGATGCTAGTTGGATGTTAGTTGGTTGATGGTTGAATTTATTGCTTTTACTGTATTTGCTATGTTGGCATATATAGTCATTATGTTGCTATATGTTGTATATCGATACTATTGTCTATATACATGTTTCTCATCTATTTGTTGAGTGTTTAGTAGGGGCGGATCGCGTTTGCTTCGCATTTGGAGCTCGCTTTTGCGCTATATTAGCCGTTTATGCTCGCTAATAAAATATAAGGTACATATCTCGGATTAAATATCGTACTTTTACACTTTTTTCCATGCGGGATGCCTCATCACTTGATGAGATGTATATTTGTGACATATATATACTGTCAATTTTTTTTTGGGATCGAGCCGCGCAAAGGAGACTCTGGCGAATTTTTTCGAAAATTTAAGGCGTTAGAAAAAAATTTGAGAATTTTTAGAAAGTTTGTGAAAACTATAATTTTGATTTGGAATTGAAATTTAAACAATAGTAGTTGTTTTTGAAAAAATAACTAAGTATGATTTGAAAACTTAGTAAAGTTATTGTAAGAAGTTTAACTATGAATTTTGGGAAAGTTAATGGATTCTGTAACTTTTCTTACTTGGTAATTTCGAGGGAGAAATTCTTTTAAGGGGGAAGTATGTAACGACCCAGAATTTTAATTAATTAAAATTTGTATATTTAATTGATTTTAAATATTAATAAGTGAAATTTATAAGTCGAATAAATTTTATTTCGAATAATTGGATTTAATTTGACAATTAAATCGATAATTTAATAATATGTGAAATTACAGAAGTAATTGAAAATTGGGTTAAATATGATTGAAAATGATTTGTAAAATTTTATTATATCATATTAAAGTGATAACGACATTATAGAACTTTTAAAATCGAATTAAAAGTTAATTTGTGAAAATTGAATATTTTAATATTTAATCGACTAGTGAAACTAGCCAATTTTCGAATAGTCTCAGAATTGGACGAAACTAATTCCATTGGATCCGTAATAGTTTGTTATTATCGGATTTCAATTTTCGTAGCAATTGGAGTTATCGTTTGATCGTGGCAGCTCGAAACGCATCGAAATTGTTTTTAATATTAATTTGGCGAGTTAAAATAGCCATTTTTCAAAAAGTCTCGGATTTCGACGAAACAAGTTTCATCGGATCCGTAATGTTATATTATTGTATGGTTTCAAATTTCATGTCAATCGGATTTACCGTTTGTCCGGTGCAAGCTAAAACGCCTAGAAATTTGATTTACCGATTTAATTTTAAATCGAACGTTTATTACCATAACTCGCACAGATGACCAAATTAGCTTCCGAAACCTATTTCATTGTGTCCAGAACGCGGGGTAAACCTTAGGAACGCCAACCGGCACGCTTCGTTTGGAGTTCGGAAAATCCGGGATGAATAGTGTCGCGTGAATTTTCTATAAAAGCCCCTAAATATTCATTTTTTTCACAAAAATAAAACCCTAGGGTTCCATTTCAATGGCCGGCCGCCACTTGTATTTCAAACGGCCGGAAATATTCAACCTTCTTCCCTCGATTTCTCTTCATCCATCAACAATTAGCGAAATCCTTCAACATGAAACTTGTAGAGGGGAGTGAGATCTTGCTATCCAACGGTCATGATCGCGTTTGGGTTAGCGGATTGGCGGCAAATCGAGCAAGAAGTGCTACAGGTCGCGCATGTTTTCCAACCTCAAATGGAGGCCGAGCTCCACCGTGTTGAGGCCGAGTGTCGAGCACGTGTTGGGCTTTGTAATGGCACAACATGATCGATGCAAAAACGTTCGTAGTAGTTGCGTGTGCTAGGGTTTCTAGGTGTACAAATGGGTTGCTCGACCTGGTAATTTGAACGTGGATGGAAGAAGGTGATGGGCGGCCTGGATGTTGCAGAGAAGGAATGAACGGTAGTGATTGATTTAGGTTTAGAATTATAAAAAAAAATTTGTTGTAAATTCATATTAAAAATTCGTGTAATCTTTGTAACGCGATATCTTTTTCATACGAGGTCGAAAACGCGCGAAACCAGTTGCGTTGGAATCGTATGGACGAGCACTACGCTATGGAAATGGATTGGAGTCATTTGGAGTTAGCGAAAATTTTGGATAAAATTTAACGCGCGTTTAATTTTATTCGAAATAAAAACTGAAAACGAAATTGAAATCAAGGTGAGAACTTCTCACTCAATCGAATCGGTTTCGATTTTTAATTTTAAATAGTTAGATTTAAAATTCTTGAATGTATGTTTGAATGATGATTGTTATCTATTGATTGTTAAAATAGACATTATGCGCCGTTAGTAAGCGGATGTTATTTATTAAAAACATATACCGCGAATATTTCATAAACAGTGAAATTGGTATTATTTATGTACTTGGAATTGATTTCCCGCATTATATAGCGGATGAGACACTATTGTGCTGTCTATTAAGCGGATAATATTTTAAATCCTATATACCGCGATAATTTCTTACTGGAACGGAATTGGTATTGTGCTAACATCTTTGGATGCAGGAAAATAGGTTCGAGGGATCCAACTGGATTCCTCAACGGTATTTATTTGATTTCAGATATTTTGATATTTGATTGATTATCATATCGATATATGATGTCATTGTGTGTCGTGATTGACTATTTGGTATGTAGCGTCATTGGGCCAATTTTGGAATTTAAAAGGATTTTAAAGTGATTTTTGAAAGTATACGTTATAAAATATTTTTGGAATTGATCCATTATAAATAAATAACGTTATAATTTTAATGTTATAAAAATTACGATTTTTGAGAAATATAGTTAAAAGTTGATTTTTGAAAATATGGGGTTAATAATTTTATAAAATAGTTTAAATTTGGATTTCTGAATTTATTGTAAAAAGTTTAAATATAGGATTTATGAAATTTGATTATTTATAAATCAAAGAGAATGATGAAATTTTAAAGGAGTTTAAAGACGTTTTAAAAGAATAATATAAATTGATTTATATAAAAGATTTGTAAATAGATATTTGTAAATTAAAAATATTAGAATTATAAAACGACTTTTTATAAGTATTAGAATGAATTGTGAATGAATTTCATAATTGAATGGAATTTATAGAATTATAAACGGTGAAGTTATAAATGGAATTTTATAAGCAGTAGGTTTATAAAATTTATAAAGTTATTGAAGGAATAGTTTTGGATAAATAAATGAATCTTATAAGTTATAAGATTTATAATTTGGGAAGTTAAAGAACGATTTTGCAAACAAATAAATTATAAGTATTTAACTTAAATTATGGACTTTTGGTTTATAATTGAGTTATAAATTGAATAGATTAATAAAGGAGATTTATAGAAGGAGTTGATATAAAATAAATAGAAATAGAATTTATAAACATTGTTTTATAAATTCGCAAACGACTTATTTTGATAAATAAATTATTATAACTTACTTATGGAGTTATATTCACGTTTTAGACTGTGAATAATCCTTTAAAATGAAATGTATAGAAATGATGAAATTGGTTAACAAAGTATATTCGCATTTTTGAATAGCGAATAATATATTAAAGAAAATGTTTGGATGTGATGTTTTAAATGGGATTAAAATGATCTAACGATGTTTAAAAATGTGTTAAGATTCGAAACCATAGATTTCAACATTCATTGTTGAAATAGACGTTTTCGAGAAATAGAAGGAAATGGTGGACTATAACACTGTTGTTATAGTAAATGATTTCCGAAAGGAAATGTTTTGTATAGTATTGGGATTTATATATCTATTTTAATTTCGAATCCCTATACTAGTGATTTTGGGTTGTCGTAACAATGTTTTACGTAACATTCGTTTTGACCCAAATAAATATGTTTAAGAGAATGATTTCCTTAAAGAATGAAATATATACTTAATTTCGATTTAAGTGTATTGAATATTTTCCAAGTGTTGAA
This sequence comes from Allium cepa, assembly GCA_030765085.1. Lineage (NCBI taxonomy): Eukaryota > Viridiplantae > Streptophyta > Magnoliopsida > Asparagales > Amaryllidaceae > Allium > Allium cepa. The sequence goes on along the minus strand of CM060930.1, from coordinate 212,570,293 downwards.
AATAAATGGATTTGTGAATTACTTATTAATAAATAAGTATGGAAATGTTTTCCAATGTGAAATGAAACGTTTTTGAGAATTTATCTTTTTGAAGATAAATTGAAAATGAATAATTGAAATCGTATATTCATAGATATTTTGGAATGTAAAATTCACTATGGAATTTATAAAAGAAAGGGGAATTTGTTTAAAAATAAACGTTGATTTATTTTTGAAGTATTGAAAATATATATCTTGTAAAGATATTTTTGGAAAATAAATAATTTGGAAAATTATTTGGAATCTGGTGATGTTGTGCATATCCATTGATAGTTCAATAACCGACTATCAATATTTACCTTTGAATGGGTATTTGTTGTGATTTGCTTGGATTTGAATGCCACGCTTATTTTTAAATTATTGCGCTCGTTATTCGGATTGCCCATTCTGAATAGTGATACGACGTAATGGATAGCATTGATGACCAGTGTTAAAGACCAGATATTTTTGAAAGCGAAAGGACAACTCGTCGATTGTCTTTGCATCGAGTGGTCCCCGGTATAGAGACTCCATATGTGATGGGAAGTCCGAACGTGATTAGTGAATATCCGGATTGCAAGGACTTCTTCGTAAGTGCCTTCGGTTCTGTTCGATCCCGGAACAGACTTGTATGGATAGTATGTCTGACATTACAAATTGAGATATAAAGCTGATTTCTTTCAAATATAATTCTGTTGGTGGCGGAGAATTTACTCTCTTAGCTTAACACCCTTCTCTGAGACGTACGAGCTCAAAGGTTATGTAGTTGATGGTTATCAGCGATATATTCCCAATTTGGTAATGTGACATACTGAGTGTTGGTGTGAAATGATCATTGTTTGATCATTTGTGATATGATCATTTGTTTGATCGTTTATCTTTGTGATCATTTTTATGATCATTTGTTGACCCAAAGCACAGCTTTTGTATAAAGCGTGGCTTTGTGGACGAGACTTCATCGAACCTCACACCCTGGAAATGGTCAAAACAGGAAAGATGCAGCAAGGTTATGAGGGGTAGCTCCCTTTAGGGTATGTGCATTTCCTTCTGGAAAAGGGTGGTATCATGGTATGGAGCCCAGATACTTACTCATGTTGAAACACTTTATTTATCATTGTGTGATGTTGGTTACGAGCGCTCGGATAAAGGTCCCAAAGGACCGGGGGATGGCATACTCGTGTCAGTTGTTACCTAGTTTGAAAGGTAACCCGGCCTTGTGTTGGCACAGATCCGGTTTGGTTCTCGGGGACGTCCTTCCAGAGGCGTTCTCATGTGGCAATGGGAAGTTCCTTGGCCTGACCATTTGTTGGAAATCCAAAGAAACAATACGAGACTTGTACGGTTTTAGTTGTAGAACCTTCCATCTAATATGGTAGCTATAGTAGGCATAATATAATGGTACCTATGCTGGCTAAGATTTATATTCTACTTTCGAAATGTTTTCTACACTATGCACTAATAATATTATCAATATTGATTTGATTTTACGTATTAAGCATCTTTGACTAACATAAAAAGAAATCTCCTCCAAGTCTGCGTTTGCATTGTGTGTGCGGTGGGAGGTCTTCTGGTAGTTACATTTTTAAAAGCATTGCGAATTGACTTTAAAAAAATATTCCTCTATTTTGATTTTGAAGATAAATAAACTGTTTTGAGTTCTCACACCAGTCACATGACTGACTCGTAGTTTATTGTTTTTCTTCCTAAACTCTGGGTGCCCACCAATTTCCACACGGGCAGTCAAGAGTTAAGGTTTATCAGGATATTCTGGAATTCAGGAGTTGTTGGAGGCAAGCTGGATGGCATGGCGTATTACTAGTATATAGTATTTCTTTTCCGCTATTTGTTGTTGTTTGTTGTTGTACACTCTGATGTAATGATGATGTAATGAAATGTAATGTAATAACTGATATAGTTCTTTGTTTAAAGATTATTCATTTATCTATTATATGTTGTTCCGCTACGATTGTGAGATTCTGATGTTGTTCTGTTATTTCTTTCTGTTCTGTTCTCTCTTTTTCTATCTTCTTCTACCTCCTTTCTTTCTTTCTTTTTTCTTTTAAACCCTAATGGTTCGTATTTCCGTTCATCTTGAGTTAATCGATGGAGATTAGTGTCAATTCAAGGGGTACGGAATAGCGGACTATTACAAGGTCTAATTCGATCGTATGTAGAAGATAGCTTTTCAAAATCAATTATTTAAATTAAATTCTTAAATTAAATTCTATGTGTTTCATCCTCGCATGGCCAAATGACAAGTCTGACTGCTACGAAACTTGAAATCCTACAATAACCCACTATTACAAATCCGATGAAACTAGTTTCGTCGATATACGAGAGAGTGGCCGAAATGGCTATTTTTACACGTTTATTAAAATATAAAATTCCTAACTTTTAATTATTCACATTTAAATCCAATTTTAAAGTTAAACATCTTCATTCATATTTTAATAAATTTACACCAATTTTCGATGCCATTTTCATTCTCATTAAATCAAGAATTCTATTATTCAAATAAGTTTCAATATTAAATTTAAGCAATTTAATTATCTAGTAAATCAATACTACTAAATGCTCAAATTTGTGTTACTACCCATATTTATCCATTAATTACATTAAATTTAATAACTTACAATAGTCAAAAGTACATGTTGTTGCAATAGACTAACTCAAAATTATTTGCAAAAAAAAAAGTATTAGGTACCAGCTAGAAGGTAGGTTGATGGTTAGACCTAATCGAGCATTCAAAAGATTGGATATCCTCCTCATGTACTGTATTAAACTACATTTTTTTATATATTTATCTCTATCTCTACTATTAATAGTGAGAATTCCATGAATATGATTCAACTGTCTCTTTTTGAATTTCCTAAGATATCATTTATATCTCCATAGTAGCTAAAATTATTATTTCTCAATTTGCATAACATCTGTTCATGGGCCATATTATTAAACTTCATGGCATCATCTTAATTCATTTAGATGTTATTGAAACAACTTCTTTCTTCATCTCTTAGCTTCTATACAACAACAATTAATATATTTTTGACAATGTGGGACAAACTAAAACAATTAGAATGTGTTTAATATATCATCTCACTTAATCATCAAGTTTGGTAAGTTCTAGGCATTGCAGATGACTCTAGTAATAAGGCTTTCAAAAGAGACTTTGTATGTGATTTTTAATCATATACCACCTATCTAAAAGGATATCATATGCATGCTTCATTCTACGACCAATTTATAATACTGTTTATAAAGACATCTAGTATGTTTCTAAATCCAAGTTACTTCATATGGATCTGTTGAGAATATATAATTTATGAGTACTATTCTGAACGTATTCAAAATGTGAAAGTTTCATAATGATATTTGATTAAATATAATTATGATAGCTTGGTTTGGTGACATTTATTAGATGTACATTTTCTTTCACATGATAGTTATAATAATGCATGCAAACTGTATTTTGTTGGACTTTTTGTTTGAACGTATCAAATTCGATTTTTATGTAATATTATATTGGTATTTCTTTATAATAATGTATGCAAACAGCATTTTGTTGGACTTTGAAAATATAAAATTGATACCTTGGTACTATTATATTGTTGTTTGCTTTTATGGAAAAAACTTATAGTCAAATTAAGTTTCAATGGAACATGATGATAAATAGCATATAAGGGCAGTACACATGAATAAAATAAATGTTACTACTAGGTTACCTTTAAATTTGTCTCTAATGATTTCATAAAAATAAAAATCAACTATAGGATTAAGTCAATAAACATTGTGATAGTATAGTGAAATTCATTTTGTCCTACTTATATTAAACTACATTTTAATCTCTTGACTACAAAATGAGGAGTTGAATATTGGATAGGTACAAATTAAGTACGATAATCATCCATATATGAGCATGGCTAATTCTCAAACCAGGTAACTTTTTCATAAAATTCCACATTGTCTTTTAAGTTATTCGACATGGAAAAAATTTAATTTATAATCTGTTATAGATTAAAAAATCCATTTCATATTAACTAAAAATAATAGTAAGTGCCTAGAAAACTAGAAAAATTTTTTTACTATGCTCAGGAGAACTCGTCAGACCGGTAAACTCCCGAGAGAATTAAGTTGTGTATGTCTGCTACAACTCATGACATCTATAACTCCCAAAAACTATTTTTTGCAAGAAGTGTGTGCAAGGTAGAACTCGAACCCGAGTATATTAACAGATTTAGGTGCCAATTTTCCTTGTGCTACTCCTTCAGACGAAAATATAAAAACTTTGTCATGTTAAACTAAATATTATATACGTTCTACTATGTATTCATGTATGCATGCATTCATTTTGCATTTAGATAAGTGAATGAGAATTTAAATTATGTACACATTTATTATATTTTAATATCAATCTCATATAATGTTATATTTGTTCTATTTTAATGTACGAACAATTTTCTATCTATCAAACTTCGCATTTGTGCAAAGCATAACAACATGCTATAATGCTATATGGGAAATAGAACATAAACCTGTACCAACTGCACGGGCTTCATACTAGTAGCAATTATGAAACTAATGTCAACAGTCTCACTTGCCATAAAAGCTTAATGTTATTCTTTGGCATTTTGTACTTTTTCATTCCATATTATCGATTTTAATGTTAATTGTTTAGTTGATGTAACAATGCACACATTTGCTATTCAAACACAAGAATAAAGATTGCGGTGGACTAAAAAATATTCTTTTATGAGAGCTCTACTTTCAGCCATGGCTAAATTCACAAATCTCCAAGATAACCCAATCTTTAACCTTGATCAGATTGAGGAGTCTTCTCATTCTTCTCCCTCCCTTTCTCCTCCTCCACCAGATCTAATTCTGCATTCACACCCAATTTCTTCAAAAATTATTTCTGAACTTGATGAAGAGGGATTTCAGATTGTCCAAACCAGAAAAAATAGAAGTGAGAATCAAAAGCATCGATCTAGAATCGGTTCAAACCAACTGAGCTTGAATAGGGAAATGCAAATCATTCAAAACAGTATTTCAGAAAATGCTAATCGTGGATTTCTCAAGAATCACAGAGAATTCAAGAAATTCAACAAAATATGTTGAAAATACCTTTCAGCCTGGTTTGGACAGATCCACAAATTAGAATTCAAGAAATTATCCAAAAAACAGTCAGCTATCAGATAAATTTGATTCTCAATTCAATACTAACTTGAATAAAGTCTCTTCATGGGCTAATATGATCGAGAAAGGGGGATCAAACTCTCAGTTTGATATCAAATATGTTGCTCCTTTCTCAATCAATGATAAGAAAGCCATAGTTGCGAATGCAGAGGCCAAAAGAAAGGCAGAAAATAAGTGGTGTCATTCAGTTATTGCCTGTGTTTTTGGCAGCAGACCCGCTTATCATCATTTCAAGCCTGATATTATGAAATCATGTGTACCTACTGGTAATTTTGATATATTTACACGTAATAATGGGTTTTTCATTAGCAGGTTGTAACAACCCTGATTTTAGCGATTACCTGAGAATATTAAATTATAACGACGATTATAATTTAATAGTGTAAATTAATAATTAATGTGGGATTTAAATTGTTTATCGGGAATAAATAATATTTTTAGGATAAAATGAAAAAAAAATAGAATTTTGAAAACTTTAGTAAGATGGTTTGAGATAATAAACCGAAGAAAATGTGTTTTATTTAGAGTTAATGCAATAATTTTGTTAATTATTGTTATTTACTTCTTTTAATGATTTTTAAAAAGAAGTAATTAATTTTAAGATGAGATATATCTAAAATAATGATGGAATTGAGTTTAAAAATATAATTTAGGTGTAAAATTATATTTGAAATGGGTTATAAATTTTTATTTCACAAAAATATTATTTTGTGTAATTTATAATGTTAATTACAATGAGATTTGTAACTAAACATGTTAATTTGTTATAAAAAAAGATGAGAGCTATGATGATAAAATATTTTAAAAATATAAATAATCTTTTATTTTGAGTATCTAACATTTTGTTATCATGAATATGAAGTTTTATAAATTTTTGATACGAAATAAAGTTGAATAGATGATTGAATTTGGGACACAAGTTAATACTTTTCGGGTTCCTATCCGTGAGTTTGTGACACATTTACGATGTTTACCTAGCAAAACTGCTTTGAGAGGTGTCGGCGACCTTGTCATGAGGACGAACTGCTTTAGAGGTGTTAGCGACCTTGTTAGGGATGACAAAATGGCTTGGAAAGGTGTCAGTGACCTTGTCATGAGGACGAACTGCTTTGGAAAGGTGTCAGCGACCTTGTCATGAGGACGAACTGCTTTTGAAGGCGTTAGCGACCTTGTCTAAGGCTTCGGCCATCTGAGTTTAGCACGTGCAGCATTGCATCGGCATTGTATTCAGGGATATGGCCAATCCGGGGCTTTTTGAGTTTTGAATTCGCCGTTTTTGGCACATTAGTGTGAAGATTTTCTGAGTTTTGAACATGCATCGAATTCTTTATTGAGTTTGAGATTTTATGAGTTTGAATTCGTATCAAGTTCCATGAGTTTTTATGATTGAGATGTATGTGTGAGATTTAGCGGCTTTGGCTTACTTATGAGTTTGAGATCTCACGTTCTTATGGAGTTGTCTTGTGTTGCTTTCATGACTTCTATTTGTGATTGAGATGAGTTTTCTCCTTTTTGGAGTAATGGTGCATTGAACCATTTGAGTTTTGCTTGAGTTATATATGAGTTGATTTGAGTTCATTATGGGTTATCGCTAATGATATGAGGCACTTGTGTTTTATTTGAGTATTGAGTTTGTGTTACCTCTTTCGAGGTATTTAGTCACTTAGGTAGCGTTTGTTACTTACTTAAGTATTGAGCTATGAGTTATCTAATCCTTCTCCTCATTCGAGAAGCAGTATCACTATATCCATTCTGCTTCATATTATCGATATTGACTGATTTGTGTAGCTAGACTGACCTGTGTATTTATACTCGGGTCAGGCCGAGTTGTTTCAGGTATCATCTATTGGACTTAGCTTGAAGTTGGTGTTGAATATCATCTCTTCTTTCGCTTGAGTAGTTTATTTCTTCCGCATACTCTGATGTTTTTACATTTGATTTGATGTATATGGTGTGGTCGAATACCATCTTTATTGTATTCATATTGTATTGTACTAAACATGTATCAGTGTATATGTATATATATGATGTCGATTACTGTTCTCTGATGTGCTTTACATTTAGTTATTGTATTTTGTTCTGATAGATCCGTCAACCAACTATAGTTTTGGATTAAGCATTTACTATGTATGTCGATCCATTGAGATAGAAAAAACAAATTATATTGCATTTATCAACGTATTCAGTGGATGTTTAAGACAAAGTTATAGATGGTCGCCCTTAACCAGCCATATTCTCCACTTTAGTAGAAGGAATTACTCGTTAATTCTCTTTACTAAGGTGTGTCTCCGGATAGGGCGTCACAGCTTGGTATCAGAGTTGTGGTCAGAACAAAGTAGAAACACAGAACAGTACGTATATCATGATACATCAAAGTACAATATAAGTGAATCATTGTCCTTTATTCGAGCTTATTTTCGATTCGATCCTCGAATCTTTTTCGAGTTTTGGGATTGTTGAGATGGAATATGTCTAGGAATATATATACATGTATATTATATTCCGTAGTATTCCATAATAGAGTTTGATGTCATATTATCTTGTAAATAATCTTATTTAGGATTATTCTATTTTTATTTTTGTCGATACGAGTGAGTTCGTATCGATGGAGCTGACTGATTTCTTTGAGCATTCTAGTTGCATTCCTTTGAGAGTTGTAAATCCTACTGAGGGGTCCACAACGATTGGCTTGTTGTGGGCATTCTGAATTTTTTCTATTTGTTTCTACTTTAGTGAGTATTTGTTTATTACTCACTATATTCAGATGTATTTGATTTGAGATGGATTGTCTTATTTGATGTTAAGTCTGATCCTTTTGGTTGTTATAGGATCCTATATTTATTTAGGCATCCTAATTTGATAGGTTTATTATTTATATCACTTTGGAATGTTAATGATGATTCCGAAGTTTCTATGTTCACTCTTGAGTATCGAGATGTTGATGATATATCTCGAATTCCGATCAAGGTGACTTTGTTGATTTTTGTCAGTCCGTTTGGATTTGACATCTAATCAGGCAATCGAATGTTGAGGCAACCTTATTCTTGGCTCTTAGCTCTTCGATTATCCTTCCACGAGGATGTCCACTGAGGAATGAGGTGATTTTCTAGATTATTCGAGTTCGATGGAGTTTATCATTCAGTTTCTTTAAGCTATCCTTTTTGAACACTCAATCGATGTTATCCTTTGCAGCATTACTTTGTTTGACGTGATGATTTGTGGTTTGTATGCTTCTTTTCCTTCGAGGAGAATATCTTACTTTTCTTTTGTCTTGATGATTTCCAAGAGTGGCTCGTCCTCTTGTAGGGGTTGACGAACACTCCATCTCCTTCTGTTGATTTTGTGAATCGCGTACTCTAGGAATATCTCGTTGCATTCTCCTAATGTTCTTTGATTTTAGTTTTTGAAGCCATATATTTGAATTTTAAAAAGAGAAATTGGAGATTTGAGATATTTTAAAATTCAAAGAATGTTTTGAGAATATATTTATATGAGTAGTATTCTTTCATCGAAATAATTTGAGAGTGTTGGGTTATCCATCGAGTAGTTAAGAGTTCTGGTAGATACGCTAGATCAACGTTATCGATAGGAATCTCCTAAATGCTATGGTGAGGCAATCAAACACGATGATTTGTGTTTTAAGGATTGAGATTTTGAAAATAATATTTTGAGATTAAATATTAAATTTATTTTTGAATGGTAATTGCAGCCATTGATTTTAGAGATGAGTAACAGAGTGGCGAGGTAGTTTTGATCATTCGGTCAACTCTGCAGCCAACAGATATATTTATTTATTAGAGACTCAATGGCGAGGCAATTCCATTTATTTATTTTTAAATTATAAAAATGAGAGTATAAATGAGATTATTTTTGAGTTGTGTTTTATTAGAAGTATATTTTGAGTTTTTAGAATCTATATTATATAATAATAGAATTTAAACCCTTAATTTATTTTGAGGGATATTATTATGGATTTACAAAATTCTTTGGAAATTAATTTTGAAGTAAGAGAAGAAAATTGAATTTTAACTTTGAGTTTTAAATTACTTACTAAGTAATATGGTAAAGAGTTTGAGAAATTTTCAAATGTTGAAAATTGAGATTTAAAAATTTAAAAGATGTTGAAATTTAACATTCTAAATATCTTGGATTAAAAGATAATTCGAGCTTATATCCTTGTTCTTGAGTATGTTCTATCTTTGAGCTATTATCAACGACGTGCATTTTTCGCGGTCGTTCGAATTTGGTGGCCTTGTGAGAAGCCATCTTGTGATTTATCTTTCTTGTCTATTGTGTTTATCCTGTTGTGAGGATGTTCTTTCTGTATATTTATGCGCAAAATCTTCTTGATGATCTTCTTTATTGTTTAGAGTTCGGGTTTAAGTGAATATGATCCTGACTCTATTTGTAGAGTTTTTTTTGAAATCAATCATTTTCGATTGATTAATTGTTGAGCACGTTATTGAGTTTTGATTCGAAGACGGGATATCTTCGGAACTCTTTCGAGATACTTGGAAAGCTCGATGGTTTACTAATCACTATATTAGCACATGATGGGCCATTGAGTTAACCAAGTGAGTTTTTCCTTATTTCTTTCTTCCATTCTATATTGAGAGTATGAATGGTTTGGAATTCAAGCTTGTCTTTATCCTTCGATGATTGTATCTTTTATATTGTTTACAGCTCTTCTTCTAGAAAATTGCGGGGACGCAATTTTTGTAAGAGAGGGAGTCTGCAACAACCCTGATTTTAGCGATTACCTGAGAATATTAAATTATAACGGCGATTATAAGTTAATAGTGTAAATTAATAATTAATGTGGGATTTAAATTGTTTATTGGGAATAAACAATATATTTAAGGATAAAATGAAAAAAATAGAATTTTGAAAACTTTAGTAAGATGGTTTGAGATAATAAACCGAAGAAAATGTGTTTTATTTAGAGTTAATGCAATAATTTTGTTAATTATTGCTATTTACTTCTTTTAATGATTTTTAAAAAGAAGTAATTAATCTTAAGATGAGATAGATCTAAAATAATGATGGAATTGAGTTTAAAAATATAATTTAGGTGTAAAATTATATTTGAAATGGGTTATAAAATTTTATTTCACAAAAATATTATTTTTGTGTAATTTATAATGTTAATTACAATGAGATTTGTAACTAAAGATGTAAATTTGTTATAAAAAAGAAGAGAGATATGATGATAAAATATTTTAAAGATATAAATAATCTTTTATTTTGAGTATCTAACATTTTTTCATCACGAATATGAAGTTTTATAAATTTTTGATATGAAATAAAGTTGAATAGATGATTGAATTTGAAGGTGTGCATTGTTAACATAACTAAGTGATTAATTTATAACCTAAGCTAATTTTCCTAAACAATTGGACTCTAGCCCATTAACGTACTTCACTTATCCTGTTAGAAAAGAAATGAGAAACATCTTTCTCTTCCTCACGTTCATTCTCTATTCACCGTAAAAAAAATCAGAAACCATTCCTCTTTCTAAACCCTAGAGCTCTAAATCGTTAATTCCTACATTAATTTGCTAATTTTAATCAAGCTAAAGCTATAATTCTCGGGCAATAAACTCCAAAAATTATTCTATTTCATCAAATTTGGATTTTTGCAATAGGTAGATTGTTAGTAATAGGGTTTTCTTGCTTGCATGTTGTTGTAGTGTTGTGTATAGGTTGTAGAAGCTAAAATTCAAGCAAAAGCTCCAGCCTTTCTACATTAATTCGAGTTCTTGCATTCCCTACAACAAGATGAGTTAATCACTTACACCACTAGCTTTAATCTATGAGAATAATTGTTAGTTTCTATTTGAATTAATTGGATGGGATGTTGATTGAATTGCTTTCAAGTTTGTTGTGCTTTGCTGAAAATTGTTTGTGGAAAAAATTGCTGCTGTAAAACAGCAATATCTTAGTGCAAGTTTACCCGAACTAGCTCAATCTTTTTGCAGTTGAAAGAACATTCCATAGGCTACAACTTCTCTTTTAATTACTTTTTGAAATTTTATTGTTTATAGGGACGAAATTTAGTTTGGATCTGATGTATACAGTTCTGCTCTGTGCAATTTGTTTTGTTGAAACCAGATCTTCAAATCACCATAACTTTTGAACAATAAATCAAAACTGAGTGAGATTTTTTTCAACTGGAAAATAAATTTATAAGGAACAACTTTCATGTATTTAGTTTTCTGTAATTTAGCAGTTTGCTGTGTCAAAATCCAATTTTTCTACTGTTGTCCCGAGAGCAAAAACAATATTTGCTCTGTGCTTAAGGCTGAAACTAAATTGGCCATAACTTCTTCGTTTTTCATCCGATTTCGATAATTTTAGATGTTTCGAAAATCATAAATCATGTACTACAACTTTTATGTATTGAGTTGTCTTTCATTTAGAGGATTGCTATGTAAAAATTAAATTTTTCTACTGTTATCCTGAGAGCAAAAACAATATTTGCTCTGTGCTTTAGGCTGAAACTAAATTGGCCATAACTTCTTCATTTTTGATCCGATTTTGATAAATTTAAATGTTTCGAAAAGAATAAATCATGCATTACAACTTTCATGCATTGATTTTTCTCTAATTTAAATGTTTTCTCTGTCAAAATCCGATTTTTCTACTGTTGTCCCGAGAGCAAAAGCAATATTTGCTCTGTGTTTAAGGCTAAAACAAAATTGGTCATAACTTCTTCGTTTCTTATCCGATTTTGATAATTTTAGATGTTTCGGAATTGCATAAATCATGTACTACAAGATTTGTTCATTGTGTTTTCTGGAATTTTGAAGTATTCTTGGTCGAAATTATGGTTATAAGTTGCTGTCCTGAGAACAAGATGACAACAACAACAAGCATTGACCTTAGAATTGTATTAGCTCATTTTTACCCTTATTCTCTTTCGGTTTTGATGATGTCTTTGAGATTTTTGAGAGCTATGATGCCTATCTATATTTGAAAAATTTTAAATTCAAATTTAAATAGAATTGGAATTGATTTTTAGTTAAATTTGAATTGAATTCGTATTGAACTCAAGTTATCGGTCTTGAGTTGTCTTTCTTGTTTTTTATTGTTTTCGAGTACGGTTTTCACTAAACATTTTTTGAAGTAATTTTTGAAATAAATGGACATTTCAAATTATTATGATAGTATTTTAAAATTATTTTTCTAATATAAAAAAAAACCTATTTATTCCCTATAATAAAAGAATTTCAAATATGGGTTTTGTTAATCTTTTCGGGAAAAAGTTTTAAAAGCTTGTTTTCTCTAGTAAACTATTTTAAATATAAAACACACACTTTTGCACTATTCGAACGTATGAGAAAGAGAATTAAACGATTTAGTAAAACACGTGGTATGGGACATGAGCGTTTACTATTTCGGTTAATTCCGGACTTGTGCGATCAAAGCTATTTGAGTTTAATGATTCTGAGATGTTTTGCCATTTTATGGCATATTTTGATTTTTACAATTCCTATTTATTGGAATTATTTAAGATGGCCAATATTTGACAAGTATTATGGTTTAAGATCTTCTATGTAGGAGTATGGTCGATGAGAACCATCATGATGTTTTATTTACTTGCCAATGATATAAGATAAGTCTTGAGTATATGATTTCATATTTTGAGGTTTATGGTTTATGAGGAACCATCACGATGTTTTCGCTTGTCGAGAAGATGAGACAAGTTACGATGCTATTTAATTCTTGTAGATGAGATGAGACGAGTATGATGTCTTTTTATCACTTGCCAATGAGACGAGGCGAGATATGATTTTCTGAGTTTTAAGATGTTCATAGTGTAGCATCGACTAGCGGCTAGTAAACCACTAAGTGCGAACGTGTGGTATGGGACACACATTAATACTTTTCGGGTTTCTATCGGTGAGTTTGTGACACATTCACGATGTTTACCTAGCAGAACTGCTTAAGAGGTGTCCGCGACCTTGTCATGATGACGAACTGCTTTGGAGATGTTAGCGACCTTGTTAGAGATGACAAAATGGCTTGGAAAGGTGTCAGCAAACTTGTCATGAGGACGAACTGCTTTGGAAAGGTGTCAGCGACCTTGTCATGAGGACGAACTGCTTCGGAAAGGTGTCAGCGACCTTGTCATGAGGACGAACTACTTTGGAAAGGTGTCATCGACCTTGTCATGAGGATGAACTGCTTTGGAAGGTGTTAGCGACCTTGTCTAAGGCATAGGCCGTCTGAGTTTAGCACATGCAGTATTGCTATGGCATTGTATTCAAGGATATGGCCAATCCAGGGTTTTTTGAGTTTTGAATTCGTCGTTTTTGGCGCATTAGCGTTACGATTTTCTGAGTTTTGAACATGCATCGAATTCTTTATTGAGTTTGAGATTTTATGAGTTTTAATTCGTATCGAGTTCCATGAGTTTTTATGATTGAGATGTATGTGTGAGATTTAGCCGTCTTGGCTTACTTATGAATTTGAGATCTCACATTCTTATGGAGTTGTCTTGTGTTGCTTTCATGACTTCTATTTGTGATTGAGATGAGTTTTCTACTCTTTGGAGTAATGGTTCATCGAACCATTTGAGTTTTGCTTGAGTTTTATATGAGTTGATTTGAGTTCATTATGGGTTATCGCTAATGATATGAGGCACTTGTGTTTTATTTGAGTATTGAGTTTGAGTTACCTCTTTCGAGGTATTTAGTCACTTAGGTAGTGTTTGTTAATTACTTAAGTATTGAGCTATGAGTTATCTAATCCTTCTCCTCATTCGAGAAGAAGTATCACTATATCCATTCTGCTTCATATTATCGATATTGACTAATTTGTGTAGCTAGACTGACCCGTGTATTTATACTCGGGTCAGACCGAGTTGTTTCAGGTATCATTTATTGGATTTAGCTTGAAGTTGGTGTTGGATATCATCTCTTCTTTCGCTTGAGTAGTTTATTTCTTCCGCATACTCTGATGCTTTTACATTTGATTTGATGTATATGGTGTGGTCGAGTACCACCTTTATTGTATTCATATTGTATTGTACTAAACATGTATCAGTGTATATGTATATATATGATGTCGATTACTGTTCTATAATGTGCTTTACATTTAGTTATTGTATTTTGCTCTGATAGATCCGTCAACCACCTATAGTTTTGGATTAAGCATTTACTGTGTATGTCGATCCATTGAGATAGAAAAAATTATATTGCATTTATCGACGTATTCAGTAGATGTTTAAGACAAAGTTATAGATGGTCGCCCTTAACTAGCCATATTCTCTACTTTAGTAGATGGAATTACTCGTTAATTCTCTTTACTAAGGTGGGTCTCCGGGTGGGGCGGCACATAGGTTTACAAATCAAACGAATTGTGAAAAAGCTATTAATGGAGGTCCTCAATTTATAAATGGAAAATTCCTTATTATGAAGAAATGGAATAATAAATCAATTTTGATAGAGGTTTGCTCTCTACTATGCCAATATAAAATACAATTCTTGAATTAAATCTTAGATTATGGGATAAAGAAATACTGAGTGCTATAGCAAGCATTGTGGGTATTCGTATTAAATTAGATGAACATACAACCCAGTAATCAATACTTTCTTTTGCTAGAATACTAGTGGAAATTAAAGAAAATGCTGATTTACCAAATGAAGCTTTTATTTCAATGCATGATGGGGAAAATTTAATGCAAACCATAGAATATGAATGGATTCCGCCCTAGATGCAAATCATGTTGCTGTTTTGGACATATCATTGACAATTGAGTTACCAAAATGGTCTAGAAAGAGAAATAAAACAATCAAGAAAAATCTGATGTTGATAGCAGTTTCACAAAGGAAAAAGGAGACACATTGCCAAACAAAACATTAGAAGCAAATAATAGATCTATTTGTATATCTTTGAATGAAAAGAATAATAGTATCAATGAATCAATTATTGTTCAAGAATCCCTCAAGAAATGGAAATTCAAGAAGGCAGTAAGTCACAGAGACTGGGTGAAAAAAATATTGAAACTCCAAAGAGTATTTCAGGAATTCATCTTGAAACTAATGCCAATAGGAATAATGCAGTAACCCAAATCAGGGAAAATATTTCGGAATCAGCAAACATGAGCATAGATGATGGTTCAATATATTAATGCTATTCTCAGTAAAGAACCATCTGAAAATCCCAATATTAGTCATGTTGCAACACAACTTTCCTCTTATACCATAAATCAAAGTTCAGAAATCAGTCTGTAAAAGGCAATCAATTTAGTGGAAAACTCCTCCTCAATATCAAGGAAAAACAAGAAAGATAAAATGGAAAAGAGAAGAGGCAAAATGAAAAGCATTAAAGACATAGTCTCTTAAGAAAGCACATAAGATATTGATGACAGCGACTTCAAAAGAAATTACATCTCTAAAATTTCAAAGTGGGAAGAGCAGCTCAAAGCAATTAGCAAAACAACATATAAGAAAAAAGGAAAGAGGATGGATAATCTGATGGAAAAAAGCAGCCACAGTGCATACTTGCTCTTCCTTTGTATCTTTTGTGTATCCTTTACTAATAATATTATTATCATTATGTCGATAATCTAATGAAATATTAGAGGGCTTAACTCTCCAGAAAGGAAATTAGATTTATCTAATCTTCTTATGTCTCTAAAACCCAGTATTGTTGGATTTCTTGAACACAAATTAGACAATTCAAAAATTGTTGATTTACATATTAAAAATTTATATAATTGGAAAATTATTAATAATAATCAAATGGGGGGAAATGGTAGAATTTTAGTCATTTGGGATCCTAATATTTAGAATATCTTCCAATATTTTGTGAATTTTCAATTTATTCATTGTAAGTGTGTAAACAAAGGTGGTTTACAGTTAGAAATTACTTTTGTTTATGCTTCTGACAGTGAAACTGAAAGACTATCTCTTTGGAATAGTCTTTAACAAATTAACTCTAATATGAGTCTTCCTTTGATTGTTATTGGTGATCTTAATACTGTCATGCATGGTTTTGAGAAAAGGGGTGGGAATCCTATTCCCTTTAAAAAAATTGAAATGTTAATAACTTTCTTCTTAAAACTGGTTTTTATGTGAACCAATTATCTTTGGAAATACTTTTACTTGGAAGTTTGGAAAATTTATAAATATCCATTGAAAATTAGGCAGAATTCTTATAAATCATGTTTTTACAAATTATTTTAAAGATTTCAAATGTTATACCCTTCTTCAGGCTACCGGTGATCATACTCCAATTCAAATCTATCTAACTCAAAATAATAATATTAGGAATGACAGTCCTTTTAGATTTGTCAATGGCTGGGTCTATGAGGATGATTATAAAGACTTAATCAAAAATTGCTTAACCATAAAATTATTGGGCACTGCCTAATTCAAATTCAATAAACTTCTTCATATTACTAAAGAAAATCTGAAAATTTGGAATAAAAGCAGAACTAATAATGAAATTAAAAACATCAAGGACGAATGTGAGCTTTGACAGAATGAATTAGATAAGGGTTGCTCAGACATCAATAAGGTCAATAATTTTTTTCTAGCCCAAAATAAACTGGTTAAGTCTCTCCATGTGCAATCTATCAATTTAAGGCAGAAAGAAAAAATAGACTGGTTAATGCATGGTGATGAAGCTAGCAAATTTTTTTAAGCTAAAATGTCCAGTAGGAAATACGTGAATGATATTGGGAAAATTATTGATGTCAAGGGTAATGTAATTAATGACTTGTCTTGTATTAGGAAGGAAGCCATTAATTATTTTACTAATCTATATAATACCAATCTTTATTCTAATTCCTTCCCTAATAATGAGCCTAAATTTAAAGTTAATGAAAACAGTCATGATATTCTTTTAGCCCCTATCAGACTTGACAAAATTAAAAAAATCATTATTTAATTCCAATAATGATAAAACCCCAGGACCAGACGGCTTTGGTGCCAAGTTTTATAAAACTCATTGGGAAGAAATCAAATTATTTATATTCGATTCTATCTCTGAAATTTTTAGGACTGCCAAGTTATTAAAAAATTAAATCATAAATTTAAATCATACTTTTATTACTTTGGTCCCAAAAGTTCAAATTCTCAACAGTTTAGAAGACTATAGGCTAATTGCCCGATGTAACTTCATTTACGAAATTATTTCTAATATTTTATGTAACAAGAAAAAAATATTTTTAAAGTACCTTATTTCTGAAAACCAAAGTGCTTTCATTCTTGGTAGATTAATTGTTGAAAACACTTTGCTTCCACACGAATTAGTGAGGAACTTTAATAATAATAACAAAATTCTCTTATTTGTCAAAATTGATATACATAAAGCATTTGAAAAAATAAATAGACATTTCTCTATTTTTATGATGAAACAAATGGGATTTTGCAATGAATTTTGTACTCTTATTCTTGAATGTATTAACAATGTTTCTTATTCTATTTTGGTACATGGTTCTCCTAATGTGTTTATACAAAGAAATAGGGTAATTTGACAAGGAGATCCACTTTTTCCTTATTTATTTACTATTGCTATGGAATATTTCTCGGTTCTTATGGAAATTGAGCTTATAAAAGGAAATATTAAACCAATTAATAGAATCAAACCATATACTACTCATTTGTTATATGTTGATGATCTGCTTATCTTTTTGAATGCAGACACATAAAGTGCAAAATCCATTGCAAATATTTTTGACAAGTTAGAAGAGCATGCATGGTTAAAAGTCAATGAATTCAAAAGAAAAATATATTTTAGTAAAGGCTGCTCTAGTAAAATGGACATTTTAAATATATTAAAGTTCAAGCAGGGTAATCTGCCTGTTGGGATTTCCTCTCAGTGTTCACCAAATCAATGACACAGACTGCACAAGGTTATTAGACATCATTCAAAATAGATTTTGAAGGGTGGGCTAGCAAATTTCTGTCATTAGCTGGTAGAATTGAGTTAACTCAAAATGTCATCATTGCAATCACCATGTATTGGATCTAAGCCCATAATATCCTAGCAAAAGCAATTCGCAAAATTGAAAAAATTTATGCAAATTTCATTTGGAAAGGAGAACAACACAAAATTACTTGGGAAAATGTATGTTTATCAAAGAAATCTGGTGGTTTGGGTCTGAGAGACATCAATGAATTGAGAGAAGTGTGTAAACTCAAATTATTTTGGAAATTTATAAATGACAATTCACTATGGGCAAAGTGGATGAAAGCAAAGTATCCCAAAAATAAGAATTTTTGGCCTACTGGTATTGAAAATCATCATTCTTTTGTTTGGAAAAATATTCTCAACGGCAGAGACACTGGCACTAAACTTTCGAAAAGGAATTTAAAAATGAAAATCAGACTAGTTTGTGGTTTGATCCTTGGATACATGGAAAAATATTAGTTAGTCTTGTGGGATGGAACAACTTATGTTTGTTTGGCGAAGCCAATGGAAAAGTCGGTAGCATCATTCAAAAAAATAGGTGGAATACATTTTGTCATACAGCTACTTCTACTTTCAATACATCCATTAATCAAATTACAATTGACCCAAATCTTCCAAAAGATAAGTGGGATTGGAAACCATCTACAAAAGGATTTTTCTCCTTCAAAAAAACTCTGGAATTTATAAAAAGTCATGAAACTGAAGTGGATTGGCACAATGCTATATGGAATAAATCAAATTATTCAAAAATGTACCATTGTGCCTATTTTGCAATTATTAACAGGCTTCCTACTAGGGATATATGCCTAAAATGGAATGAAAAAGGGGGATACAATATGCCTTCTTTGCAAAAATGAAACTAAGTGTATCAATCACTTATTTTTTGACTGTACTTACTCAAAACATATATGGTTTATTGTTAAAACAAAGATCAAAATTAACAAAAATCAGGGAGTTCAGAACATCAAAGAAAGCATCAACTATATCCAACAAAACTTCAAAGAAAAATCCAAGGAATTCAAAAAAACTAGTATTATGCTTACTGCAACATTTTTTCATATTTGGAAAGAAAAAATTCAAAGACTTCACTCACAATCAAAAACAGAAAGCATTCAACTTTGAAAGAAAATTAAATTAGACAGCCAGATTCTTCTCAATAAACATAGGAATCAAAACAAATATTCATACAATTCAAATCAAAGCAACTAACACATGGATAAATATGAAGAGAGTTTAGAATCTTTCTTACAGAGTGGGAAAATCACTTTTGATTTTCCCAATGTAAGAAATCTTCATCACAATAGCAGTCATTGGATGGAAAAGCCTTTGAATCATGATAATTCCACTCCCAAATCAGCCAATGCTGGTGGCGGCCACTTCTACCATCACAATAGGAATGGCTCATGTAATATAAATGGAAGAATCTTAAAAGATAATTTATTCTTATCTAAAAATAAGCATTATTTGAGCTCTAATAATATTCTTTCATACCTGATAGCTAGGGGCGGAAGCTACAACACATACGGTATTCATGATCAAATGGAAGATTATTAAGCATGGATAAAAATTGGCAACCGACAGTTAATATCAGCTATGATTTTAGTGCTCCACACACAGGAGATAACAATACGTTTATCAACATATACTTATTTGAAGAGGGTTACAGAGATCGAACAAGCAAATGCTCAAGTAGTTTCATCCAGAACAATAATATGTCAAATGTTAATTGCAAGGAATGTATCAAGACTCATTTTAATTATAAGGACAATAATTTAAATATTTCAAATTTTAAGCCTACATTATTTTTACCTGAAAGTTCTGTAGGTTACTACGTGAATTGTAGTCTTCGAGAGCATGATAAAAAGCTTCACTAGGCTGTAAATGATCAAAGATTAGGCTGCAACCATTAAAGGAGTAATATCAATAAGTAAAATTTTCACTTCTCTAGTTGGGAGAGGGATGAAAGTAGTTGGATGTTTGAGCCATCTTATCAACCAATTTGAAGCATAACAACAACAATTTCGAAACTTGTACTACCAATGAACCCAAAGATTTCTACAATCCATCAAGTTGTACCAAGTTTATTTTGAGGCGTACAATGCTTCAAGTAAAAGTACACACTCCCGAATTGAAGATGTAGAGAAAATCGCCGAAAATAATAATTTTCACTCCATTTTATAGTCACGTGGGTTGAACGGATCTGATACGAAGTATCAGAAGCCTCCTTAAGCCTTTAAACTGGCTTAAGCGGGTTATTTTTGAATTTTGCTGCTAGATCTCTCGGAGTTCAGCGATTATTTTGCTTGATTTTTTTGTTAGAGGAGGCGTTGTTTAGCCCTAACTCGATTAGATTTTGGGATATGAGGCGGTAGAGTTTATGTGGTGGTTATTTCGGGTATTTAGTCTGTTACCCGATTGTATTTCTTTCTTCTGTTACTTACTGGGTTCAGCCCATTTACCTATTTTCAAAAAAAAATGCACATGTTTGCTTGTAAAATTTCAAAATTAGCCATGCTACTCAATACTTTTGCCCAAACCTCTGGTGGTTCATCTGTATAACTTTTTTTTAATGTTATCAAAATACCAAAACCCAATTGGAAAACTACTGTAACGACCCGCAAATCTACACCCCTTGAGTCAACACTATTCTATAACAATCAACTCAAGTTGCACAGAAATACAAACCATTTGGGTTTAAGAAGAAGAGGTAGAAGAAGAGAAAACAAAATCATCATCAGAATCTAACCATCGCAACGGAATAAAATATATTGGTAGTAAATAATCTTTACTCAAGATCAAATATATCTGTTTACATATATTACATCATCAGAGAACATCAGTCACAGCTCACATCAATAACATACAATGGATACACAACAACTCGAACAGCGGAATATATATATAACAAATACGACTGTACGTATCGTCATCCAGCTCGTCTCCTGAGTTCCACAGCATCATTGCAGGATATCAAATATTCAGAACAGAGAATATTAAATAATTAAATAAAGTTGAGGGGTCCAGTTGGATCCCTCCAACCTGTTTTCCCTGCATCCACAGATGTTAGCACAATATAAAATATCTTCACTATAAAATGAGGGAAATCAATCATTTCAAGGTGTAGTATATATTACTATGTAACACAACAATCAATTCAACCATTCAAACAATTATTTAAATTTAATCATTTAAATTTAAATTTAAATTTAAATCTAACTGAATGAGATTAACTCACCTTTGCTATTATTTGCAATCCGCTTCCATCTCCGCTTGGTTTCTTCATGATTATAGACCTCAAATAAATATTTATATAATTTCATTAAGATTTGAATTCATCGAACAATTTATTATTAATTTTAAACCGACAAATGTTCTTTTTAACTTTAACTTAATCTCCTTTATATTTACATATAGTAGAATAACCTATATATATCTCTATATATTTAAATATCTACCTGATTATAAATCTTATCACTTTTAAACATATATTTTTACTGTCAGCCAATATATTTAAATTAAGATATGTAGATGTATTTATATTTATCCTCGTATCCTTCTCTGTATATATATATATATATATATGTTTATCTGACTAACAAACAAATTTTTTTTTCAGCCTTTATATAATTTAATTTCGTTATATATATATCTGTTAAACCAAAATAAATAAATAAAAAAAGTATGGATACCTCACTGATCTCGACCCAGCCCTAGTTCACCTCGCGTTCACTAACGCCGCCATCAAAATTGCGACAAGGTTGCCTTGCTATTGCCGCATCGATCGAAACCCTCTACCACGCGACTCCTACGACAGGGCTTGACTCGGCTACATGCCGCGATGCCGACGCCATCGAAGTCGAGACTCACCCCAGCTCTCGCGATCACTTGACGATGAACTCGCGACTACCCTAAATCTCGAGTCGCCTAGCACGAAACCCTTCCCCAGTTCGATTCGATGACGACGACGACGCGATCCTCCCCCGCGTATTCACGCGAGTCCCCCCTTGATCCGCCATTAATTTGAAATTTTTTCCCCTTTTTTATTTTTTTTCTTCTGGCCGATTGATTTGAATGTGAGATCGGCCTCAAATTTAATTCCCTTTTTATTTTTTTATTTTTACTTGAAAGTTCGTATTGAGGAATGAGGCTTCGACCACGTTATTAAAGTGAAAATAAAGTTGAGGATAAGAAGCTTGCGTTAGAAGCTAAACGAGTGGCTTCCATGAAAAGGTTCGACTGGATAAATTGAAGTTAATTAATTTTTTTAATTTTTTTTAATTTAATTTTTTTTATGCATTTACGGTTTGTACGATCAAACGATAACTCCGAACGCTGTGAAAATTAAAATCCCACAATAATAAAATATTACGGATCCAATGGTACTGGTTTCGTCGAAACCCGAGACTGTGTCTCGGAAGGCTATTTTTAAATTCAATTTAAACGATATAAATTTTAAAACTGAACAACCCACTGTTTATTTCAATTTACAACTTCTATTATCTTCAGTGTTATCAATATAGATTTTACAAGTCTTTAAATTATTTTTAACAGGCTTAGAACTCTAGATTCAACATCTTACCCAACTTCCAATTATTCAACAATTTAATTGTCAAATAAATTATGATATTCTTAATCTAAGTTAATAATTAACCTTTAAATATTTAAAATCAATTAAATATTCCGGTATTAAAAATTTTGGGTCGTCACATTCCTCCCCCCTTAAAAGAATTTCGTCCCCGAAATTACTAATTAGGAAGAATGGTCCAATACCCGTTTATTATTTCCCTAAACCAAACAGTTTCTAATAATTCAACATCTTATCCACTATCTTCTTATAAAAGATCCATTATTATTCTTATTAACTTCTCTACTCTCCCAAAGTTTCAAACTATACTGTTTGTTTAACCATTCAAGGTTCAGTTTACAACCAAATTTTGGATTATCAAAATTCCTTAAAAATTTTCTAACTCTCTAAATTTTCGAAAATTTTTGCCAGCATCTCCTTTGCATGGCTAGCTCGGTACAACTACAAAATGGCTCTACTGCCTCCCAAATCCAAAAAGAAAACAAAAGGCCAAGTGGCTCAATCCAAAAACCCAATCAAATTTCATACCAAATTTAAATACATACCTCTTTGTCGAGCATTTCATATTTATCTCTTGAAATCAATCCAATTATCTTTTCCCTTTATATCACCTGCATATCCTGCAATGAATTATGTGGAAATATTGAATGCTATGGCTTGATTGTTATAATCGGAGTGGCACAGCGGAAGCGTTGTGGGCCCATAACCCATAGGTCCCAGGTTGGTGATAACCTTGGCTCTGGTGGGAATTACTCATAAAATAGAGTCTATAGTACTCTAAAATGAGTTTGAGCGTATTAGTAAATATGAGCGCGTATTTGTTAGTGGATATAAATTATTTTAATATTGTGTTGATTGATTTATTGAGTGGCATATGAACCTTCGTCGACACAGTCTGCGCAACTGTATTGAAAGGGTTTCTAAACACTTGAATAGAACAATCGACACGGTATTGTTTTAAATGTGGGTGAATGAAATAATTTTACCCAAAAATATATTTTGATATAAATAAAAGTTTTTGTAAACTATTTAGCTAAAATATGGTTGCTTGGATGTTAATTGGATGTTAGGATTGATGATATTAAAGTATTATCATTGTTAAGTGAAAATTTAACTAGAAATCGAAATTATAACCAAAGTTTAAGGGAATAAATTCATTATAAAATGGAATTTATAAATATGAATTATAAATATAAATTATAAATTGTAATATAATCAAATAAGAATTTGTATGAGCATAAGCTAAATGAATTATAGTAAAATTGATTTAAGCAGGATTTGAAAATTTAAATCCCGGAGATTTTGGAAGTGTTTTGAAAATAAATAATAGCACAATTGTTTTGGAGATATTTCTGGAAGGAAATTCTTTTAAATGGATTTTGAAAGGGAAATAGCATTGAAATCACTTGAATTATTGGGGAATAATTCTAATGATGACGGCCGCATCATCAGTATTCATTTTCGAATTTCTAAGTGATAGATTGCTGCAAAATTGATTTGTTCAGGAAAACCTGTTTGTTTTTGAAAATTTCAAAGGAAATTTGTTAGAAATAAAAACCAGGATTGGTTTAAATTTTGAGAAGTATGATTTGAGATGTTGAAGATTTCAAAATGATTTGAAAACCAAAGGTCGGGAGTTTAAAAATCCTGATGAAATAGGTTGTAAGCTTATAAATTGAGATGATTTTTAAATCAGGAAGAATATAAGCTTTGAATGTTGGAATTTAAATTTAAAGGGAAAGGTTAAAAAAATGAAATAAGCTTGGATTGAGGAAATATAAATTTAACTAGATTGACATTAACTGGATAGGCTGGAAATAATATCCAGTTGTATTCGAATTAAGTTAAAATCGTATTAAGTCAAATAAATCTGAGTTTAAAATAGAATTGAACTGGAATAAAAATTCAATTGAATAAATTGAAGTTGAAATTGAATTCTTACCTGGATAACTAGAAAATAAGTTGGATAAGAAATAAATTGGATAAGAATTAGATTGAAATAATAAACCAGAAAAACTTATAAAAGAATTAAAATGCATGACTAAAATATGCTTGGGTTATAAAGAAGGATAAGGCTTGAATTAAAATAAAAGAAGAATATATTCAAGCTTATGATGAATGGAATTGTATAAGACAATAAGTTGTGACTTATTAAATTGAAAATGGAATACAAAATCCAAAATAAATATTGATTGATGAATTGGGAAATAAAACAAAAACCCGAGCTTGAATTATAAAATAAATTGAACTTAAGCAAATTGAATGGAGTGATATTTGAAATTAAAATTCAAGTATTGAATTATAAATTAAGGAAAAACTAAGTAGATAATAAATTAGATAACGAAATATATAATGATAACCAATGTAGCTAAGGAAAAGCTGAATTGGTAAGTTAATATTGAAGTTTGGAAATAAATCTCAAGTTATAAATCAAATTCGACTTGAATCATTAGTGAAGAAATATAATTGATAGTGGCCTTGCAATTAATTAAATGAACTGAGAATGTGATTGAATTATGAGTCCATGAAATTGGTGAAAAATGAAAATGGATTAAAATAGTAATGGTTTGAATGTGTAAATGAAATCCAACAAGTGGAAATAAGTGGAAATCCAATAAATTGGAAATAAATTGTATTTATGGATGAATATTGGTCGAATAGAAAGACGTATCATCATTAAGAAAGAAAGGGATAGAAATAGAAAAGAATAGAAAGAAAGAATAACCACATCAGAATCTCACAGCGGAATGGAACAAAATATAATACATCACATAACTATTACATAGTTATACATACATCAGAGTCATACAATATCACATAACAGGACTGCCATATACATATATGTCCATAAATACATCCAAAATACAGCATACACTAACTACATAGCGGAACTACATATATAGATACATACGTCAGTTCTTTTTCCCAAAATAGCTTCTCCAGAAAATCAACCCTCCCAAATACCTATCACTTGGCTACTCATAAAAATTTGAGTACCCAAGAGTTTATGAAAAACAAAATATAAACTCCGGGTCAGACATGGGTCTGGTATGAGTAAACAAGTTAAAGTTGCTTTACTTTGAAAATCATTTGAAAATAAAGGTATCACGTAAGACTCCCCACAAATAAATACGGGTAAGTTTTTACCTTACGCTAAGCAAAACATTTTATAGGAAATTTAGTGATATTATAATAGTGTCTAGGGTTTTCAAGTAAATAGAAAATAGCCGAAATTGTTACATCTATTAAATTCCAGCTACTAGCCACGAAAGTGGGTAATACAAAACAAAACCGTAGGGTCTCGTAGAGAAATTGGATTTCCAACAATGGCAAGGCTACTGGGGTACCGCCCGTCACAGTACGGGGCCTAGATCACCGTACCGAGGATCACTTCTGACCCCCTACAACACAAGGCCGGAACCATTCCTTACTGAACAGTCCCGAACAAGATAACCCCGCAGTTGTGGCCAACAACTGCTCACACAGCCGAAATAAAAAGGGACATCTAGACAGGGGAATATCTTGTCCTGCTTGGGCATGACCCACCTAACCTTGCTGCATCTCCCCTGTTTTAGTCATTCCCGGTTGATGAGGCTTGAGGCTACGATTACCTTTATTGAACATATCTTAGAATGCTCATCGTCCGCCTGACGATGTGTTGAAAGCATTCAATCCATACAAGTTCGTTCCGGGTTCGAATGAAACCGAAGGCATTATCTCGTTACACTCATTTTGGAATCACCCTCAAAAGTAACGACGATAACCCTTGCATTCTGAAACATCATCTCGATCTCCATTTGATAAGTCACGACCTATCGTTTAATTTGGATCGATGTGGTTTTCGGAGAATCAAAATTGATTCTTCCGATCCCGGTCTCATCGGAATCCAAATGCCATTTTAAGGGCCAAGTTGTCCATTTAACTTAATAGTTCAATTTAATATCAGAATTAACATAACATATATAACAGATAAATCATACACAGTTATCACAGATATCCATAATATATCACAACATATCACAAAAAAATCATCAACAGATATCAAAGTCAATCAAGCATAATTATCAATGCATACCAAAACAGTTTGATTTTTCTTGACTTAATTATTTGCTTAAGAATAAACTATTTTATTCTATTTAATTAATTACTGTTTAATTAACTTATTAATGATCAATTAATCAATTAGTTAATCATTAATTATTGATTTATTAATCATCTAATCTTTAATTAATTAATTAATTAATTACTAAACTTTTATTCATTAACTGATACTTAATTACTCAGTTAATTAATTTATTTTTTTATTGTTAATTAATAACTCACTTATTAAAAAGTAATACTTATTTAATTACCACAAATTACTTTAATAAATCAATTATTATCAATTTAATTAAAGTATAATTCCTAATTAATCATTTAAGTTAATTTCCATTAATTAACTTCAAGTAATTAGCTAACGTTATTAAGATTTAAATTGCTTTAACATATGATTTATTTCTAATTACAAAAATCAATTTGAAGTTATCAAATTAAGATTTCAAATACAAATTAATTAACGTCCTAATTCATATCTTTACATACCTCCTTAATAACCTTTTTACTTAAACAATCTAACTATTGTTTAGCTTAACTTAGATATAACAAACATTAAAACAAAATTATGCATGCACTCAGTAATGGGCCGAGACAACACCTCCTTTCACTCGAGAAGGTCTCGAATTTCCTCCCGTGCCTATCCCGTGTCTCTCTCCCATCTCCTCCTTTCTTCTCCCCAGTATCAATTCTTCTTCTCACTTCTTTTTTTTTAAGTTATAAATTTAAAAACTGCAGTTAACAACACACACGCGCTCACACCTAGGAAAACCCGAAGTCCCCTCGAAGAAATCACCGAAAATCATGAGCATGCGACGACTCACTGACCATCGACCATCACCTCACCACCGTGCACGTGCACGGTGGCTCGCCTCGCTTCCGGCGACCCACGACAGTCCCCACAAACCACAAATAACCCCTAGCATCGAAAACAAAACTCAGATTCCAATTACAAGTTGAAAACAAAAAAAAACGACCTGTAGCTCGAACATGACAACAAACACCCACTGTCAAATCCTTCGTGCGGTCACCATCCAGCACCGGAGGTGATGAAACTTCACCAGAACTCGCTCACATCCCCCCCTAAATCCACCTAAAATCGCGTTCCACTCGGTTGACTCATGATGCCGAAATCAAAATTTTACAGAGCATAAAAAAAATTGGCACTAAAACCCTACTTTTGATTCAATCCCATAATCCCATCATTGAATAAATTTTTTAGTATTTTTCTTATGTTAAAAAGATTACTAGCTTGCTTCATACCAATTTGCAACAATTAAAATTAACCTAAACATCCAAAATTGACAAAAATCACATTTTAGTTCAATTTTAAACTGCTCTTAAAACCCTTGTTTAAAAATCATAATTTTTATGTTAAAAATCATAATTAGTTGTATGGAATCTAAATATGTTATGGAATTTACAAATTTAAACACTCGAATTTTGATCCTTGAATTTATTTTACCTGTAATCTTGCAATAACAATGTTTATATCTTACTGCTATACTTGGAAACAAGTTTCTGGCCTATGTTTTAAGAAAATTAACTTAAATCAGCAACAACACCAGGTTACAACAATTATAGGAACAAGTGTTTATACATTTCTTGGCTTTACTTGGTTCAGATTTTCAAAATTCCTGTAGAACACTTCATATATTACACTTAACAGGAAGTACTCAAGTTTAAATAGTCAAGCAGGTATCAAAGCACATAACTTTGTAAGATAAATATACAAATATTAGATTGGGAAAAATAAGTTTACTCACCTAAAACTGTTGAACAGAATTGATGTGTTGTGTTGAAGCTGCAGTCTTAAATTCCCGAGAATCTGTTTTAAATTAGTTTAAGTTTACAAAGCAATAAATGTTTCTCAGGTTTGCCTTTATGTTTTGTTCAATTTTTTATAAACGAACAGATGATATATATAAAGAAGTTACTTACAGTATGGGTTGTATCTGGCCAGTTTGTATTTGTATTATCATTTTTCTTTCTTTTTTTAATGGTTAAATGATATACACCTGCAGAATGAAGTGATAAGAAGATTTTGGCTGCATGTACTTGTTAAACAATATGTTATGCTAATTAATGCTTTTGCTTTTAATTATGACAACATATATTTAATGTTTTACTGATAGTTGCAATTTGTACAAAGATGTTTATTATTATTTCGGCCAAACATGTTTTTTTTTTCAGGTTTGTCTTTTAGGTTTAGTTAAGTTTTATTATATTAAAGTAAAACTTGTTTTTCTTATGCATATGAATTTTCCTGCAGCACATAAACTTTATATTTAATTCATAGCATTGTGATTGTACAAAGATATTTATATTTTTTTTTCTTTCTTTCTTTCAAGTTTATACAACCTGGTTTAGAAATCTAATGAGCATACATATGTTACTTTGTTCATTTCCTACTTAGCTTATATATTTTTTCAAGTGTAGCTTTGACTTGTTTTCTTTGCATTATTCATTTGTACATACAGGTTATGCATAAATATATTTTATATGAAATTTGTATACTTGTTCATATGATCTTTCTTAACATTTTTATTAAAGATGTTGTGTTGTACAATTGAATTTTAAAGATTATTATTTGAATAAAATACTTGTATTTATATATTTCAACTTATAATTTATATTTGTATATTTATACTTTTAGCTACATCTTATATTATATTATGTTTTATACTTATGTTTATAATTATGATTTATACTTGTTTTGGATGTTTATGTTTATAATCAATTATATTATTTTAAACCTTTGCATTAGATTTTCATGTTTATGTTAATATTACTATGTTTGTAAATTTTTAAACTTATCATTTCAAAAACTAAAATTGTATTCATATGTATATTATCAAATAACAAAAATATAAAGTCTTTGATTTGATTTTATTGAATAAGACAGATTTTGTTTTAATGGGTTTGAAGCATTCTATTTTAAATTTTCAAATCATAACTTTCTTGTATAAATACATATATAACTGTTAAATATCCAAGATCTCATCATTTTAAACATTGACAAGCTTATATTTAATTTAAATTAGATTAAATATGCATTAAAATATGCTGTCAAAAATTCCGGGTTGTTACATGCCTCCCCCCTTAAAAGAATTTCGTCCCCGAAATTTAAACAACAGTTAATTCAGAAGCTTTTATATTAACAATCCAAACATACATATCACTCATACAATACCAAACAATTAAACAGTCTATTCTAACAAATAACACTAGTTATCCGAAAATAAATCCGGATAAGCATTCTTAAAACTATCGATAGTTTCCAAGGTACAATCTCTGGGATCCTCACTCCATTGCACCTTGACGAGTTTCACCACTTTGTTCCTGAGTTGCTTCTCGTCTCGGTCCACAATCTGAACTGGATTTTTGACTACAGTTAAATTGGGTTCAACTTCCAAGTCTTCTTGAATTACTGGTTCTACAACCAGTGACGGATCATGAACAAATTTCCTCAAATGTGATACATGAAACACATTATGAATCCCAGACATCCGCTCTGTAAATTCAATCCTGTAGGCTACAGTTCCAATTCTTTCCAACACTTGAAATGGTCCAATGTATTTCGGAGCAAGTTTTCCCGTTTTTCGGAATCTTATAGCACCTTTACTTGGGGAAACTTTAACAAAAACCAAGTCTTCGATCTCAAATTCCAATGGCCTTCGTCTTCTATCCGTATATTTCTTCTGACGATCTTGAGCAGCTTTCATCCTTTTCTTGATAAGCTCAACCTTCGCAGAAGCTTCTCGAATAAGATCGGGTCCGAGCACAAGACGATCCTTCGATTCAATCCAACAAGATAGAGATCTACACGGTCTTCCGTATAAAGCTTCAATGACAATTCACAGTTTATCCCTCATATGCATTAAGGCTCCACTTGTAAGATTTTTCGGTCGATTTTGATCATTTTTGGATGGCTCTGTATTGCGGGTGTTGGGATAACCCTTACTTGCAAGTTTCTTTTCATATTGGTTATTGTTAGTTACAAAATCGATGAAAACCGGAAGTGTAATTTTAATGACAATTCTTAACCTATCAAATTGTGTTATTTTGAGAGGTTATAGCTTTTTCAACTATACTCATACTAATCATATTGGATAATTAGTTTTCAAAAAACCAAAGAATAAATATAAAGGTATATGTGTAATATTACTATAGTGGAATTACAATCAGTGTATGTTAAACTCTAAAATATTTATTGATCAGCTATCACAACACTTCATGCAAACCAATTAAAATCGAAAGGCGCTATGATCATGATCAGAACCGATACTCTTAAAATCTCTCATAACCGATATTACAAAACTCCCCAGTGAAGACTAAGGATAAGTAACTCCAATTCAAAGTTTAAAACAAATTTCTTAGGAAGTAAATTAAACACCAGAAATAAGGTGACTGGTAGACTACAAAGTACTTTAGGAAATTTGATATAATTGTAGGTTGTACATCACACTAGGGTAATTTGTAGCCGTTTACTCATTGGTCTCAAATGGTACGTTCTAGAACATTGATTATTGAGAATACAAACATGCGTGTGTTTCTTTATCAATCCAAGGCATCACACGGTTTCAATCTCAGCCGTCCTTTTACTTCAACGCCCCAGATTTATTATTTGTGATGATTTGGATCACCACTTGTTTTGGGCTGTTGTTTCAAGCCCAGTTTCTCACTTTATATAAAAATCTGTTGTAAAGATAGTGTGAGATGTAATATACATAATATTCATACATTTTCTGCAATCTGTATCAGATATTTCAATAATAAAATCATCATTTTCGTTCTATGGTATCAGAGCATACAAAAAGCCTAACGGCATAACTTTGAGATCAGCAATCTTCTTGCATCATCTCTCGTTTTCTTTATCTCCCCAGTTAATTTTCATCATCAGAGAGTTATACCTTCCTCGAATCAAGAATATAAGATTGCTCTATTTTTTCTTTATCTCCTCAGTTAAATTTCATCATCAGAGAGTTATACCTTCCTCGATTCAAGAATATCTGCCCTATCAGTATCTCCCCAATCAATTTATTGTGCCACGCTTAGCAAGAATCAATTCAAATTCTTGACTGGCTGCAACAATTCTGCATCAATTCTAGTGCCTCACCAATATTTTCTTGGCTGCATCAGACATTCAAGAAACCAGATTAGTCAATTTATAATATGGTAGACAAAGAAGCAGGTGATGAAAGATCATCAACTACTTCAAGAAATGACAAAAGGGAAACTGCTGTATCAGAAACAGTGTTAATCAAAGCCAAAAGCCAGATTATCACCATCCCTCTTGATGACGACAACTACATACTGTGGAAATACCAGATCGAAACAGCCATGAAGGGATATGGCCTTCAAAACTACATCAAAGGGACAATGACCATACCACCTGTTCTCATAGAAGAAGACAATGGAGTCATAGTTAGTAACCCTGAATACACTAGATATCAAAAACAAGACAACTTACTATCATCATGGTTGCTATCATCCATCAGCCCAAGTCTACTATCACAAATTGTTGGCTGCAACTCATCATATGAAATTTGGTCATCAATAGAACGAATATTTAGCTCACAATCAAACGCAAGAATCATGCATTTTAAAAGACAGTTGCAGAATGAAAGGAAGAATGACATGCCAATGAGAGAATATCTTGCAAAAATCAAAGGCTTATGTGATAGACTCAATGCAGTTGGTCACAAAATTTCTGAAAGCGAACAAATTCTCACTATAACAAATGGCATCGATGATGAGTATGAATCAGTGGTAACTTTCATAGCATCACAACAAACCCTACCAAATTTGGAATCTGTCCAGTCTGCTTTACTTGCCCATGAGGGAAGAATTGAACAGAGAAGTGCCATGCAAAATGAATTTTCAATCAACTATGTTAGCAGTTCAAGAAGCAAAATGCAACAGGCCAACACAGCAAATCAAGTAAACAAACAAGATGGTCAAAGAAATACTTACAATCAAAGAGGAAGGGGAAGAGGAAGATGGGGCAACAACAATAGAGTAAAATGCCAAATATGTGAAAAATTTGGTCATATAGCTAGCAAGTGCTATTTCAGATTCAATAAAGACTTCGCTGTTACACAGCAAATTCCCAACATCAATGTAACACAACTAGATCAACAGCAAAAGAGCAACAATGAAGGTTCAAGAACTCAATCAACCAATTCAGATGAAGCAAAATTAGATAATGCAGGCCTGGATGATTGGTACCCTGACTCAGGAGCAACTAACCATGTGACAAGTAACCTTCAAAACCTCAATTTAGGCAACAAAAGTTACACATGTATGCAAGCTATACATTTGGGTAATGGTGAAACAACAAGTATATCACATGTTGGCACAGGAACTATTCAAGGTAAAAGAAATTTATATTTAAAAAATTTATTGAGAGTTCCTGAAATTAAAAAGAATTTAATCAGTGTGTCTCAATTTGCAAATGACAACAAAGTATACTTTGAGTTTCACCCAAAATTCTGTTTAGTTAGGGATTTACTAAGTAAAGATATATTGTTGCAGGGTAGTTTAACTAAGGGACTATACAAATTTAATGCTGTGAAGAAACCTAAATCCACAATGAAGAAGTATTGGTGCAACAGTGTTCACACCAATGTTCAAAATAAGAAAAATATTTTAGATCATTAGCATTGCAAACTAGGGCATCCTAGTATGAAAATTGTGAAAAGATTCTTGATAGATAATAAAATTTCTTTTCAAAATAATGATATTTCTGATATGTGCACACATTGTCAATTAGGAAAAAGTCACAAACTCCCTTTCAGCAATTCTGAAACTGTGTATAAAAATCCTTTTGAATTAATAGCTGCAGATTTATGGGGACCAGCCCCATTGAATTCCACAAAAGGGCACAGGTACTACTTATCCTTTGTTGATGCATATACTAGATACACATGGATATTTTTTCTCAAATCAAAGGCTGAAACTCATGATGCCTTAGTTCAGTTCATTACATTAGCTGAAAAACAATTTAACTATAAGGTAAAGATTATGCAAACTAATGGAGGCAGTGAATTTTACCCACTCAAAAAATATTTTCAAAACAAGGGCATATTACATAGAATCACTTGTCCTCACACATCTGAGCAAAATGGGCTTGTTGAGAGAAAACATAGGCACATAGTTGACACAGGCCTGACATTATTATCTCAAGGATCATTGCCTTTGAAATATTGGCAAGAGGCATTCACCACAGTTGTTTATCTTATAAACAGAATGCCAAGTAAAATTCTTGATTACAAAAGCCCTTATGAAAAATTGTTTGGCATGAAGCCTGACTATGATTATCTGAAAACATTTGGGTGTTTATGTTTCCCCTATCTCAGGCCTTACAACAGAAATAAATTAAGTTTAAGGTCAAGCTCATGCACTTTTTTAGGGTATGCTGCAAACCAAAAAGGATACAAATGCCTTGACAAAAATGGTAGAATTTATGTATCAAGACATGTCATGTTTAATGAAGATAATTTTCCTTTTGCAGATAAAAGACTGGAAAACAGTAAAGATACAATAAATCAATGTACTGATCATGTCAAAGTATGCTTGCCCACCATACCAGAATTAAGCATTCAAAAGGAACAGCCAAACAATGGGACACTTGAGAGATCACAATCTATTGCAGAAACTAAATCTGATTATAGCACAAGTGATACACATGAATGGCCAGCACAACAAACTGAAGAAAATAATGAAGTGCAATCACTTGATGAGTCAACATCCAGCAGTAATAGACCAACCATTACAAATAATAGAAATAATGTGCAAGAGACAGGGCATCATATGATAACAAGGTCAAAAAGTGGGATTTTCAAGCCTAAAATATACAGTGTAGATGTAGATGTCATGGAACCAGTCACATATGAGCAGGCGGTTAAAAGCAAAGAATGGAGAAATGCCATGAAAGATGAATATGAAGCATTATTAAAAAATCAAACATGGGATCTGATATCACCTCCAAAGGACAAAAACATGTCGGATGCAAATGGACCTATAGGATTAAGAAGGATGCAAATGGATAAGTAGTAAAATTCAAAGCAATATTAGTCCCTAAAGGCTACTCTCAACAATTTTGTTTTGACTTTAATGAAGTCTTTTCTCCTGTAGTCAAACCTACTACCATCAGGATCGTACTTAGCATAGCATTAAGCAATCAATGGAAAATCAAACAGCTGGATGTACACAATGCTTTTCTCAATGGAGAGTTACAAGAAGAAGTATACATGCATCAACCCAAAGGATGCATCACAAAAGGAAATGAAGACAAAGTCTGCAGATTACATAAAGCTATCTACGGTCTCAAACAAGCATCAAGAGCTTGGTACGAGAAGCTCAAAACAACATTGACAAAATTGGGATTCAAACCAACCAAGGCAGATAATTCATTATATACGAAAACTATTAATCATGCAGTGACATACATATTGTTATATGTTGATGACATTCTCATCACTAGAAATGACATTAGTGAAGTCATACAACTGTTGGATCAAAACTTTGCCATCAAAGACCTGGGAACACTTGATTATTTTCTTGGAATTAAAATTAGCAGACCATCACAAACAGAAATGTTTCTATCTCAAAGATAATATGCTTCGGAAATCTGAGTTCGTGCCAACATGGATCAAGCTAAGCCACTACCCACGCCCATGGTGAGCAATTTACAACTGTCCAAACTAAGGGGAACCTATTGATAATGTTAAACAGTATCGAAGCATTGTAGGAGCTCTACAATACTTGACCATCACCAGACCAGATCTATGCTATAGTGTTAATAAAGTTTGCCAATTTATGCAAAATCCCCTAGATAACCACTGGAGGGCAGTTAAGCGTATTTTAAGATATATAAAAGGCACTCAAGACTATGGATTGCTATTGACTCAAAACAATGATGTAAATACACAGGCTTACAGTGATGCCAACTGGGATAGCGATACTGATGATAGACGATCCACTTCACGCTACCGTGTTTATATAGGTGGCAACCCGGTCTCTTGGTGTACCAAAAAGCAATCAACTATATCACGTTCGAGCACTGAGGCTGAGTATAGGTCAGTAGCAAGCACCACAGCGAAAATGATATGGATAGAAACCCTAATTCATGAATTAGGGCTTGAGCCAAAAGAAAAACCGCTGATTTGGTGCGATAGTTTGAGCACTATCTCCTTGTCTTTAAACCCGATCCAACACTCTCGCACTAAACACATTGAAATCCATCTATTTTTCGTTCGAGAAAGAACGACAGCTGAAAAACTGGAAATTAGGCATGTTCCTTCTTTCTATCAACGTGCTGATATCCTCACCAAGTCACTCTCTTTCAGAAATTTTGCAAGATTGAGAGAAGAGATGAAAATCATTGATGGCAACAGATTTCATGGCGGCGAAAGAAAAGAATATGGAAGCCCAAGCTTCGATTGAGAGTGGGTATTGAGAATACAAACACGCGTGTGTTTCTTTATCAATCCAAGGCATCACACGGTTTCAATCTCAGCCGTCCTTTTACTTCAACGCCCCAGATTTATTATTTGTAATGATTTGGATCACCACTTGTTTTGGGCTGTTGTTTGAAGCCCAGTTTCTCACTTTGTATAAAACTCTGTTGTAAAGATAGTGTGAGCTTTAATATACATAATATTCATACATTTTCTGCAATCTGTATCAGATATTTCAATAATAAAATCATCATTTTTGTTTTATTGATTGAAATGCGAACTGTTATAAGCTAGCTTGCTTGCACTTACGGATTAGTGATTGAAGGTACATCCACGTACTATGTACATGATGGTAAAAACAGCGTAGTTGACATATTACCTTGTCATACTGCTTACTGTAAACGAAACCATATCCAGGTCTTTATTGAAAAGCCGACATTCGTTGTGTTTTATCTTTTTTTTAATGCCAAAGTCACTTAACCTGCTTATAAACAACTGCTTATAAAACATGAAATCAATAATATATCAATAACATACGGTAAGTTGTATGACTTTTACGCTAATGGTTACCATAAGCATTTTGTAAACACCGTTACCGTATCGTTTTTATTGACGATCTAAAATTCCTTGCAGCTACCGCTAGCGTTACTGATAGATTGGTATAACGATAATCTGGTAACCGTATAACGATAATCTGATAACTATTACACTGCTAATAGTAAATTACCGATTTGTTTGGTTCTAAATACCACTAATAAAATAGATTCCATAAATATATATTTATTGTAATTTGACTAGTAAAATTACCAATGATTTACCGTAAATAACGATAAATTTACCGTTATCATACTAATTAAACTTATATACCGATTTCATGCAAAATGGATAACCGATTGATTAATAACGGTATGCTAATAGAAAATTTACAGTTATTATAACGGTCAGTTGTATGCGGTCTCTCGGTTAGATTATATTATTATTCAAACGAGGTGACCAAAAGAAGCATGAGGAATCCATATATGACTCACAACTAATTGTCCATGGATCGAAATTGTTTACGACCTTTGGTTACACAATTTGCATTGTCATTCCAAATATGCTACTTATTATCCAGTGATGTTGTAGTATGTTTAATTAGTTTTCCCATTAACCCAAAACGCTTTTGTTAAAAAGCACCATTTCTAGTAGAGCTTTTAAAAATGAGTTAATACACATGGGCAAAAAGTGCTCTGTTACAATCCGTACCAAAAAAGTTTGCGCATCCGTGGAATTACTGACATTTGCAAGTCGAAAGCAATGACGTCTGCTCTCCTTATTTTTTATACTATCATGCACTGTTCAATAGGCAAAATAGTACACCCTATGTCTATATCCATCACTCCCATTATCGTATTTATAAATACCTTTCAGAATCCTTATCTTTATCATAATCTTTCTCTCTTTGAAAAAAGTCGTAAAAATCAATCAAAGTATAGAACATAATGGCATCTACAGATGTGAAACTATTGGGAATGTGGGCAAGCCCCTACGTAGCAAGAGTCAAACTCGCTTTGAACATCAAAGGAGTGGCATACGAATATCAAGAAGAACCCGATAAACAAAAAGGTTCCGGTCTTGATTCATAAAGAAAAACCTGTTTGCGAGTCGATGATCATTGTTCAGTACATCGATGAAGTTTTTGAAGGTCCCTCCATTCTCCCTTCTGATCCTTTTGAGCGTGCTCAAGCCAGATTTTGGGCTTATTACATTGATGACAAGGTATGTAAAAACTCCTTGCTTTATATACGTGTATCATTATTCACTTAATTTATATATGTTTATTTCTGATTGATGTTACTTTACTATAGTTGTTAACCAGCTTAGTTAGCATAGTAAAAACGAATATGACAGAAGAAGATAAAGTGCAAGCAGTAGAAAAGACTATTTCAGGGTTGAAATCACTGGAGGATTATATGGCAGAGAAGCCATTTTTTGGAGGAAACAACATTGGATATGTTGACATTGCACTTGGAACTTTACTATGTTGGTTCAAAATCTTGGAAGAAGTTGAAAACGTTAAAGTGTTAGATGAAGAAAAGTTGCCAAATTTAGTGAAGTGGGCAGAGAGATTTAGCTCAGATGATATTTTGGAGGGAGTAGTGCCCGAACATAACAAGCTGCTTGAGTATAAACTGGAAAATCGCCGGAAATCTAAGCCTGCACACTGAGCTATTTAGAACTTTAATCTTTCTGATTCTGTATGGTGTGGTTTGTTTTGTAATTCCTGGATTTACGTATTTTCTAGCATTTGATATTTATTGAATTTATGTATAGCAGACAATTGCCCATAGCATGAAATCTTGGGAATGTATCTTTTGCTTCCACGTTTGGATTAATTAAAGAGGAGCATAATCAAAACTACGGTTCTAACTCTGTTACATTATCACATAAGATGCTTAATCTCGTCAATGTTATCATAAAATGTTTTTAATAACAACACAAGATTCAGTCCCAGGCATAACGTACGGGTATTATTTTATACTGTGGGCACATAAGTTCTGGTAACTGAACGTCACAGTCTTCTGAAGCAACTTGTTTCTCCGACTTCTATTTCTTTCTTTTTTCCATGATATTCAAAATGTATTTTAATTTCAGTTAAGTTCTGTTGTTTCTTGAACCTCAACCAATATTTAAACATTGGATTAAAAATATGGAAGTTATGTAAAACAAGTTTTATAAAATTACTGTTTTAACTTCAAATATTTACACTAAAAACCGTCAATATTTGTAGGTCAAACTGAACTATCTGCAAAACAAGTGATTGCGCTAAATACTGCTGCTAGTGGTTTTATATATAATGGGTTTACTTGATTGCTATGTTCTAAACTCAGTTATTGGAAATATACAAACAAATCCTAGGTATATGGTTGGTAATTGAGTTATCTTAGGTCCAATCATAATTGTTAGGGTTGTCTCGCATGTTTAATGGAAGAACGACGATTTGAATTGGAAAAAAGTCACATCGCTAAATAACATGAAGAAGTGGTATATAAATATGGGTTCGTAGGCTCGTAGCTTTGAGAAATCCTTTTATTACAACAAATTGTGTGTCGATCCATATGCGTACGCCACGTGACGGAGATTGGAGGGCTTGTTCCGACCGCCGTTACACAACAATGGTATCGGAACCGATGGTTACGGACTAGGCCATACAGACACAGCAACAGCAATGTATGTTAACAATAATCACATATGTTAATTTTGATCATATCACCGTAGTAGAACTCTGCCAAAATTTGGAACTTCTTAGTAGGACTGAAGCGAATGAAAAAGTTGAAGCAGAAGGAATGATGAAAGCAATGACATATGATCTGCTTATTTTTTATATTATCATTGTACGTTGTATTCACAACAATTATTGCAAGTCCTCTAGGAGTCAATATAGGATGCATAAAATACATTTCTCACTTCCCGATCATGATCAAGACAATTTGACTAACACGCAAATTGGTCCATATCATTCCCATTATTATATTTACAAGCAGTCAATATAGGATGCTTTCAATTCATTTCTTATTTTCCTTATTTTCAAAGTCATGCATGTTGACTATGACAAACCCAAACCATATCATTTCCTTTGTAAATGCTTCTCAGAATAACTATCTTCATCATAAATCCATCCCTACTAGAGATGAAAAAATACATAAAAATTAACCAAAATCGGAACACAATGTCAATTAGAGATGTGAAACTATTGGGAATGTGGGCAAGCCCATACGTACTAAGGGCCAAACTCGCTTTGAACATCAAACAAGTCCCTTACGACTATCAAGAAGAAGTATTGGACAATAAGTGCGAGTTGTTTCTGAAGTCAAACCCCATATACAAAACGGTTCCAGTCTTGATTCATAAAGAAAAACCTGTTTGTGAGTCGATGATCATTGTTCAATACATCGATGAAGTTTTTGAGGGTCCCTCCGTTCTGCCTTCTGATCCTTTCGAGCGTGCTCAAGCCAGATTTTGGGCTTATTACATTGATAACAAGGTATGGAAAAACTCCTACTTTATATACGTGTATCATGGTTCACTTTATTCATTTATAATTGATATTACTTTACTATAGTTGTTAGCCAGCTTAGCTAGCATAGTAGCAATGAATATGACAGAAGAAGATAAAGTGCAAGCAGTAGAAAAGATTATTTCAGGGTTGAAATCACTGGAAGATTATATAGCAGAGAAGCCATTTTTTGGAGGAGACAACATTGGATATGTTGACATTGCACTTGGCGCTTCACTATGTTGGTTTAAAGTTGTGGAAGAAGTTGAAAGCGTTAAAATGTTAGATGAAGAAAAGTCGCCAAATCTAGTGAAGTGGGCCGAGAGGTTTAACTCAGATGATATTTTGAAAGGTGTAGTGCCTGAACATAACAAGCTGGTAGAGTATTGGAAACTCCATGAAAAAGCCTGGAAATCTAGGCCTGCAAACTGAAGATATTTTGAAGTTTAATCCTACTTTGTGACATGAATTTCTTATTTTCGAAGTGAATGATGTTGAATGATCACTTTGTAAC
This sequence comes from Allium cepa, assembly GCA_030765085.1. Lineage (NCBI taxonomy): Eukaryota > Viridiplantae > Streptophyta > Magnoliopsida > Asparagales > Amaryllidaceae > Allium > Allium cepa. The sequence continues at coordinate 212,529,468 of CM060930.1, read as the reverse complement.
TGATTCTGTATTGTGCGGTTGGTTTTGTAATTCCTGGATTTACATATTTTCTAGTATTTAATATGTTTATATTTATCGAATTAATGTAAGGTACACAACTATATGTTTATGCCCATGGAATAAATCTTGGGAATGTATCTTTTGCTTGCATGTTTGGATTAATTAAAGAGGTGCATAATCAAAACTATAGTTCTAACTCTATTACTTTATCACATAGATGCTTACTCTCTTCAATATTATCGTTAAATGTTTTTAAAAACAGCACAAGAATCAGACCCAGGTAAAACGAGTATTATTTTATATTGTGGATACAGCGTTACAGTCTTCTGAAACAACTTGTTTTCTTGAGTTTTCTTGTTTCTTTTTTCCATGATATTTGAAATGTATTTTTATATCAGTTAAAGATCTATTGTTCCTTGAATCTCAACCAATGTTTAACCATTGGATTAAATATATGGAAGTTATTGGTTTTTTTAAAACGTTGTATTCATGGAAATATAAAATTAAGTATTGAGAAAAATCTAGACTTACCAAATATGTAATTTGAGAAATTCTAGAATATGTACGGCTGTTGTGGTAATGGTTATCGTTATCATTTTGTAAATACCGTTACCATACCGTTTTTACTGGTAAACTAAAAATGTTTATCGTTATCGATTGACTGATATACCGATAACTAGTATACCGATAAACTGGTGACTATTACACTGGTAATGATAAATTACCGTTTGTCGAAAAAAAATAAGTTCATATATTTTTACACCGAATGATGTCACATTATATATCTCATTGGGTCACTTAATAAAGGACATAGAAAAATAGTTTATTTATCATCATTTGAGTTGAATTACTAAAATAAACCAAACTATTTTTTTCTTCTAAATGCTCGAAATACAGCATCTTACATGAATACCATTGGATTATAAATGTACCGGTAAATTACCGTTACCGCTGGTTTTGAAAAAATATTACCGATGTTTTACCGTAAAAAATGGTAAATTTACCGTTACCTTACCAATTATGCTGGTATACCGATTTTATTTTAAAATGATAACCGATTGACTGGTAATGGTATGGTAATGGTAAATTTACCGTTACCATAACAACCCTAAGAATATGCTTGTCAAGAAAAATCTAGAAAATAGAAGATTGAGGAAAAGTCTAGATATTGCACGACACTATAAACGAGTGTGAACCCATGCTATGCATACGGGGTTTAGTATATAATTCGATTAACGGTGTAGTTTTAGATTTTATAGTACATGAAGATGAAAGAACATATTTATAGGATGTAAATTTTTAGATTATCTTTTTTCTGAATACTATTAACAAAAATGTGTTGATAAATCTACTTAAATAATCTCGAAGCATATAGAGTATAACTAATGTTTTAGAGTACAACGACTTTATAAAATAAATGTTACATCAGCTATTAGTTGTTTCTAACTTGGTCAGCACAACATTACTAAGCATGTCGTTTAATTAATTTTCAAATGTAATTCACATTAGTTTAACATAGTTTTATCCTATGCTTAACATATTAATTTAAATATATGCACAATTTTGTTTGATAATAGTGTTCTAAACCTAGAGTAGAGAAATTGTGCTCAAAGTGAGATAGTATTTAAATTTGGCTTAATAAAACAAAATTTTCATTATTACACATTTTGACATAGTACTATACTAATTAAATTAGAGAAAATATTATAGTAGTATTTAAACATCGTGTTCATTAATAAATATAGCATAATATGACATGAGAATTATACATAAAATGATTAGTCAAATTTTGTATCTTTTGTATCTTGAGTATCAATTAAGTTTATAGATAATGAAATAATGTTTTAACTAATAATTATGTATGTAGCACCTATTGTATTATTGTTACTATATTAAGCTTCTTTAAAAACTTGTCTTGATTCCAACTAATTAATTATCCTTGTTTGTTTCAAATAATATGAATGAGAGATATACAACTTGATTTAATAAATGTATATTTTGCACATAAACAATGAAGTAAAATTAAAAATTAGTTTTAATCGATAAAAGAATAAAACGTTATGTTGAACTAAAAGTAGACACCAATTGATTGGCACAAATGAGAATTAGAATTCGTCAACGGAAAATTATGATTTGAGATTAGCGGTTGAAGGTTGTGATGGTTGTGTACAAATTGAAATAGAGGTCGGAGATTAGAGGTTGGATAGAAAATATTTATTAAATGTATTGTTTTTATATTTGCAAAAATTATTAGTTAATTATTATTAATTAATGTATAGTATTGAGTGAAAGTGTTATTAATTATTTACAGAAAAATTCATAAAAATAGGAATTATGTTCGACTTATCTCAGAAAAGTCGAACATGATTAATACACTTGTAAAAACGCTGCATTTTTAAGAGTCCAAACGCGGATCATTAAATCACTGACATATCAATTATGTCTGACTTATCTAAAGTTCGGTCGGACATAATTCTCACTAGCCGCTTTTTGCTTAACGTTAACGGGGACTTAGTATGTAACTTTCCCTAATTATATAAATATTAATAAAATAGAATTAATTGTAATAATTCTCAAACTAATTTGAATTGGAGTTAAATGAAATTAGCAACAATTTATTCCTTTTCAATACAATTCTTTCCGTTTGAAGTTTGCCTACTCATAAACATTATTATTAATCCATCTTCAATTCGTAATGATTTGTAAACATCTCCACACTACAAAAAGATTAAAACAATATAGCATAAACAATCTTTATAGAAAATAAAAAATAGTTTTAAGATGTTCTATAAGATCTCCGAGTATTCAGTGTTAATCATACATTAAATAGGAAAATAGGTGCAAATTATTAACATTTCAAGGTCATTGAAGCATTATTATAAAAAATATATTGATATAAGTAGATTAAGATGGAATATCTAATATTATATAAAATAAGTCTAGGTTGCGTGTAACAAGATAGAATATTTAAATAAAAATTAAGTTTATAGAACACCTATTTCGAACTAAACATTCAACATACTTTTCTCAAAATGCAAAATAGAAATTTATTATTTGACTATTATTTTACTTCATAGATGATATTTTCCTGATTTGATTTTTTTAAATACTTTTCAAAATGGAAAAAACATCAATTTTATCTTAGATTATACTCGATTAAAAATTCTATGATGTATATACATGTGTTAATAAACCAATCATGCCTTACAAATTTATAAAGTAAATGAAATTCATGATTGTACTAAATAAACACATAACATATTAGAGAATTCACCATGGCATTAACTCTCTTTGATGCTAACTTAAGAAACTAATTTGCCCAAAATATGATTTTATTAATTGTCTAAAAATTTGATTGCCTCGATTATAACATCAAACAGTTGATTAAGATTACACATATTTTATATTGAGTTTAATTTTTATTTTATTTTTGAAATTAAGCATTTAGGTTTAAAGCTAAAAATATTAAAGGAACTAAACCTATCATTTTCGAAACTGAAAGCATAGATGAGAATTAGTAGTTTAACCATTGACCTTCTATCTTTTATATCTAGAATATCATTTAAGTTTATAGATCATGAAATAATTTTTAATTAATAATTATGTATATAGTATCAGTTGTATTGTTGTTACGATATTAGGCTGTAACAACCCAATATTTTCAGTCATTCGCATCTGCACATGTCGGACTTGAATTGCTCAAAATACCACATTGTAATAAAATTTGGAGCAAATGAAAGCCAATCACAAAATCACAGACACAGAAAATATCAGAATAACTCACAGCGGAATTAAAAATACCATAGTAGTTCATGAAGTTACCATAACAAAGTCTCAAAACAAATACATAATATCGGTCTGAAAACAAATACAATAGAAATCCCAATACATAAAAGTTCACTAGTACAAGAGCTGAAATAGAACAACTGAAACTGAAATAGATATAGATAAATAGATAAGTAGAATCTCCAGCGATTCCTAGCTCCAAAAAGAGAAAATCCAAAATTATGAATACTCAGAATGACCCGAGCGTAAAGAAAAACACAAAACACTCGAGTCAGGACATACATACTTATACAATGTAAACCAACTCAAGTGAACTGTAATAAAGTACAAGTAACTTAAAAAGATGCTTGGGACTGTCCATTCTCTTAGGATATGTTAAACTATTTACTATGTAGTAATATTACGTTATTATAATAATGTCTACAGTAAAATAAGAATACTTTAAAATAGCGTTAAAGGGTTACCCATATAGCCCTTAACACATAATAGTGCCAATAGTCTATATAATACCTGCATATCTCCTGATCGGGAGACTGTGAGAAGATACTCCATAGGTACGACACAAATAGAAACTCGTAGTAAGGCTCGCTATGGTAGATGACACGGCACACGAGGCACTGCCAGGGTAGATATACCAATTATACACACGGGCTGGTGGCAACATAGCAGCCATTACGTCCACCTCGGAACACACTCCCATTCAAAATCGTAGGATGGTCATCAAATCAACCACAAGTAAGAGTATAGTATCAAAGAAGTGCGTCCGACTAGAGGATCTATGTGACTCCCCACCTCTATACCCACGTTAGCCAAGGACACTACGGGGTAATGCCGTCAACTAACGCGGAGAATAAGGCTAGTTAGGAGCGACCATCTATAGCCTTGCTTTAACTATCTATTGAATACATCGACAATTATCATACCAAACAGATCGACATACCCAATGAATACTTAAAACAAAACCGTAGGTGGCAAGGGGAACTATCAGAATAGAATATAACAACTCAAATGTAATATACATCACAGAACAGTAGATCATCATATACACATATACTGATACATAACAGAGTATACAGACTGATACATGTCAAGTGGTATAGTAAATCACAATATATAGACGAATCCAAAAGAATACATATCAGAGTTACAATAAAAAGGGACTACACAAAAAGCCATAACAAAAAGAAGCTAGCGAAGTAGTCCATGCGGAAGCAAAATAGGCTAAGTCCAAAAGCACCTAACCTGAAACATCTCGGTCTGACCCGAGTATAAATACACGGGTCAGTCTAGCAAAACAAATCAGTTAGATAAACTTAACAACAATAATCTGCAAGGTCATAAAGTATAACAAATATCTCTAAAAGAGATACAACAATCATCTAACAAAAGATGAATCATAACACGACAAGCCTCATATCATCGGCAACACCAATAAACAAAGGATATCAATACCCCAAAACAAGCCAAAAAGGCAATAACAAATACCAATGAATGTAACACAAGTTCCACAAGATAATCACTATACTCGAAAAGACCAACACCGAAGGGCGATGCCTAGGGAATATACATAACAATGAAACATCAGAAAATTGCATGTGCTCGGTACTGTATAAATAAGGATCCATGAGCCCGAAGTCTCCAAACACAATATCACTCGAGCGGTGACGAATGATTAACTCCAAAAGCGATACTATATGGCAACAAACCCGAAGGCAACATACCCGAAGGCAACAAACCTGAAGGAGATAGTCCGAAGACACTATCCCAAAGGCAACAAACCGTAGTGGTGAAGGTCCGGAGGCCCAGTACAGGGCACCACTAACAGGCAGAATGTGTCACAACTCTCGAAAAGGAACCCGAAAAGCGTTAACGTGAGTCCCATAACCACCCGTTCGCACTAAACGGTTTACTATCCGTTAGTCAATTTCACACTCAAAGCAGTACAAAGTTTACCTCATCTCATCGGTAAACCAGACCCAAAGGTCAAAACGTTCAAACGAATAGATTGGAAATTAACTGAGAAGATGAACGCACGTGTTCATTGCACGCGTTTTATCTAATCATTTAATTCTCCCCCCACTTCGCTCGGAGTGCGAAATCGTGTGTGTTTTAAATAGAATTTATAAATTAGAGAAACGAGCTTTTAATGCAATTTAGAAGATTATTTTATAAAAACCCATGGATGAAGTCAAAAAGGAATCATCAAGGTCAAATATGCATAAACAACTAATTGGAATCAACATGAATCGATAAAAGTTGGAATCACAAACAAATAGGCATAATAGGCAAATAAAAGCAGGTCAGTTGACTGGCCTTCTGCAGTCAGTCGACTGATCCATAACCCGAGAGTTTTCAGAACCTGCAGTCAGTAGACTGACTGCAGGAGGCCAGTCGACTGGCTATAGCTGAAACTGTTTTCCAGCCTATAAAATGGAGGAGCAAACTCTCACCATTTGCAACCGGTCGAGCAATGGACTTAATGGGCTTTTGCCAATCGATAACCCAGCCCTACTGGCTCTTCAATGCATCACCAAAAGCATGATCAAACTCAAAACTAGGATTTTTGAAGATTTTTCTTCAAAACTCTAAAACTTGCAACATTCATAAAATCAATCCAAATCAAAGCGACTACACATGGAAAAGTGTTTGGAATTCATACCTAATAATCAAAGATAGTTTGGACATAGATGTGAGATAAAAATCTCACCTTTTAACTCACAAACAAAGATGAGAAGCTCAAACGCAAAGAAAAGACCAACCACTCTCCACTTCAACTCAACAAACTTTAATCTAAGTTCAAAACAAGTATTTCCTAAGTTAGGTTTAGGAAACTTTCTGAAATTGAAGGAAGAAAGAGTTGGAGAAGATGAAGAGGAGGCTTACCAAAGCTTCTCTTGGATTTTGGAGCAAGAGTTTGGATTTTGCAAGAGGAAACTAGGGCTTGGAATTTCTATTTCCCATTCTCTTCCCCCATTTTCAGTTGTGCTTGAGTTTTATGAAATGAAATGAGTGAGTGGAGAGGAGAGGGGGCTGAGTTGAGGTATAGGATGAGTTGGTTGAACCCGAACCCAAAAGCCCACTTAGCAAATAGCAAAATTCGACTTACGACAAACATATCAAAGCTTATACTCAAAAAGATCGTAAACGCCATTTTGGACTCAATGGAAGTGGTTTCAAGTCTCAGTTCGACTGTTTGCAAAAAGTAACACTTCGGACCTAAATCTGACTAATGACGCTATATTTAAATAAAACCTTTAAATATATAATCGTTAAATATGCGGGTTGTTACAGATCTCCCCTCCCTACAAAATTGCGTCCATGCAATTTCTAGAGACGATACTTGTAACAACTACTTACAACAATTCCCAAAAAGAAAAGGAAATAAGCTTAAGACGAAAAGATATTCTCACCATTCCCAAACAAAGATAGAAAACCTAGATAGGATCGCTCGATAAACTCTCTAGTTTCCCAAGTACAGTCATTGGAATTAGCGGACCATTGAACTTTAATGAGCGGCACGTCCTTGTTTCGAAGGCATCGCACCTCCGTGGCAGGCATGCGAATAGGCCGCTATACAATAGATAAGTCTGGTGAAATCTCAAGCTCTTGCAAATAAGGAGAATCGTTAGCAGAATCCGACTCTCGAAGACACTTCCGAAGTTGAGAGACGTGAAACACATCGTGAGTGCCAGATAAATGAGCAGGAAGTGAAACTCTATAAGCCACAGGGCCAATACATTCAGTAATAGAAAATGGTCCTATAAAGCGAGGAGCCAATTTCCCAGTCGTACTGAAGCGCATCACCCCTTTCAAAGAAGAACACGAATAAAGATGAGATCACCAACCGAGAATTCGAGAGGCTTCCTACGGTTGTCCGTGTAGGATTTCTGTCGGCTCTGTGCCTCTTTCATTCTCAAATGAATCAAATCAATCTTCTCGGAAGAATCACGAACAAAATCCGGGCCAAGAATAAGCTTCTCCCCAGATTCCAACCAAAAGAAGGTGATCGACATGGCCTTCCGTATAAGGATTCGAAAGGAGCCATACCGATACTGGACTGAAAACCATTATTGTAGGAGAACTCTCCAAGAGGTAGGTGATCTTCCCAACTACCACAGAAATCAAGAATACAAATACGGAGGAGATCTTCCAAGATACGATTCACCCGTTAAGTCTATCCGTCAGACTGCGGATGATAAGCTGTGCTAAAATTAAGCTTTGTTCCCAAAGCTTGCTGAAGACTCTGTCAAAAATGACTCGTGAATAAAGGATCACGGTCACTCACAATAGAACTAGGAACACCGTGAAGTCTCACGTTTCCTTAACATACAACTTAGCCAAATGCAAAGCAGTCCTATTAGACTTAATAGGAATAAAATGAGCAGACTTGGTGAGGCGATCCATAACAACCCAGATGCTAGAATGGCCTGATTTCGAACGAGGTAGGCCGTCAATGAAGTCCATAGAAATCTGATCCCATTTCCACAATGGAATCTCTAGAGGCTGAAGAAGACCTGAAGGGCGCTGATGTCCGGCCTTAATACGCTGACAGGTTATGCAATTACTCACATAACTCACCACATCGCTCTTCATGCCTTCCCAATAATAAAGGCGACGCATATCGACATACATCTTACTACTACCGGGATGAATATTATACTTAGAATGATGACAGTCGTTAATAATGTCATGCCTAAGTACAAAATCAGAAGGAAAAATAAGACGGTTCTTCTTGTGAAGACACCCATGAGAATCCATGAGAATCAATGCTGAAATCCTGCAGCGCCTCATCACAAGAACCAGACTCACAAAGCTGAATAAGATGCAACAAATCAGGATCACGCCGCTGAGTATCGGCAATACGATCCAATAAAATGGGTCGAGCTTCCAAACTAAATAATAGAATAGGAGAATCAGAAGATGAAGCTCGATCGCGAATTTCACAAAAAGATAGAGTCTTAAGAATATCCCATTCGGCAAGCATCATAGAAACTACAGCCGAATGTTTGCGACTAAGCGCATCAGCAACACGATTACCCTTTCCAGGGGTATACTAGGTATCAAAGTCATAGGAAGCAAGAAACTCGAGCCAACGCTGTTGTCTCATATTGAGTTCCTTTTGAGCGAACAAATACTTCAAGGATTTATGATCGGTATAGAGAATGAAGTGCTCTCCCATAAATAGTGTCGCCAAATCTTCAAGGCAAAGATAATGGCGGCTAACTCAAGATCATGAGTGGCATAGCGAACTTCATTCGGACGTAGTTGCCTAGAAGCATAAGAAACTACCCGATCCTTCTGCATAAGAACAGCACCGAGACCACTACCACAAGCATCAGTGTAGACAACAAGATCATGATTCCCTTCGGGAACGACTAAAATAGGAGCATTAGTGAGAAGTTCCTTTAATGTCTGAAAAGAAGCTTCACATTTGTCGGACCAAATATAATGAATGCCTTTCCGAGTAAGGCTGGTGAGAGGAAACACAACACGGGAAAAATCCTTAATGAACCGACGGTAATAACCCTCCAATCCAAGGAAACTACGAATCTCATGAACATTCTCAGGCCTCTTCCAATTCTGGATGGCTTCGATCTTTAAGGGATCGACTGAAATGCCCTCGGAAGATACAACGTGGCCTAAGAACTTAACTCTATTCTCCCAAAAATGGCACTTGGAGAATTTAGCTCTAAGCTGATGATGACAAAGAGTACTCAAGACAATTCTCAAGTGATTAGCATGCTCAGCTTTAGAATTAGAATAAATACGGATGTCATCAATAAACACATGGACGAACTTATCGAGATATTCCCGGAATACTCGATTCATGAGATCGACAAAGAAAGCAAGAGCGTTCATCAAACCGAACGGCATAATGAGCCACTCAAAAGAACCATAACGAGTACAGAAGGCGGTAAGAGGTATGCTATCCTTTGCGACTCGTAACTGATGAAAACCCGTGGCAAGGTCAAGTTGAGAAAAGACCTTAGCACCACTCAATAAATCGAACATATCATCAATCCTAGGCAATGAATACCTATTCTTGATGGTTAACTCGTTAAGCTTGCAATAGTCAATGCAAAGCCTAAGAGTTCCATCGGACTTCTTCACAAGGACGACCGCGGATCCCCACGAAGAAAAACTGGACTGAATCAACTTCTTGGACTCAAGCTCTAAAAGCTGCTTCTTGAGTTCCTCATTTTCCTTTATAGACATCCTCGTGGGAGGACGACTAAATGGCTGCACGCCTGGAATGAGATCAATGCGGAACTCTATTGCCCGCTTAGCTGGCAAACCCGAAACAGGCTCAAAAACATCAGAAAAGTCGCAAGCATTAGGAATACGAGATATATCATCATCATCTCGCGAGTCAAGAAAATGCAAAGCCATTTTGGAATTATCCACATTCCGAAGAACAAGTGATAGTTGAGTAAATGAATCTGGATGTCGAAGATATAAAATTCATTCAGAACAAATAATCCTGTCATCGTATCTTACTAGCCAGTCTATACCCAAAATCATATCAAATCCCAGATAAGAAATAACGTGCAGATTCGCACGAAAGGAAAAGCCACATAAAACAATCTCAACATCTTCACAAAACAAGCCAAGGGTCGCGGATCCCCCAATAGGATTCACAATCCTTAAAGAAGTAACCATACAAGAAACATCCAAAGATAAATCATCGACGAGCTTTTTCGATACGAAAGAATGTGAAGCACCCGTATCGAAAAGAACTCGTATACTATGACCATGAAATAAAATAGAGCCTTCCAAAATAGATGGAGACAAACCTTTGGGTTGAGAAGGACCTTCAGAAGCCTTAGCAGCATAAAGCTTGCTAGACTTGGCACCAGCAGGAACAATAGGGCAGGCGGAAACATGATGACCTTCCTTCTTGCAATAACGGCAGAAGAGAGGCTTAGGGAAAGCTCGAATCATATGATCAGGAGAACCACAATTGAAACACTTCCGAATGAAAGGTGTTCCAGCAGACTTAGTCTGAGAATTAAAACCACCAGTCTTCTTCTTCTTGGAAGGAATAGACCTAGACTTTTAAAATGGAAACTACTTCTTATTGGGGTTCCTGGAAACCTCAACATCATCACCACTATCACACTCCTTCTCGATGGCTTCGAGATGAAGCGCAGAATCTACCAACTCCTCAAAAGAAAGTTTAAGCTGGAACAATAAAGACTTCTTAAGATATTTATTAAGACCAGAGACAAACTTCAAATTCTTCTTATAAGAAGTGCTAATGAATTCAAGGCCATACTTAGATAAAGCCTCGAATGATGCAACATACTCAGAAACAGAAGATTTTCTTACTTCAACTCAAGGAAGCGACGGGTCAATAAAACTTTTTCAGATTCAGGAACGAACTAGAGTTCAAATCGTCCCCGAAACTAAGTCCAAGAAAGACTAGACTCATCAATTTCGGCTACAAGAAGCTCGTACCAATCAAGGGCATGCTCTTGCAATAAACTAGAAGTTACAAGAACTCTATCATGATCAAAAAGATCCATGCGAGAGAAGATACGCTCACGCGTGCAAAGCCAAGCTTGGACTTCAAGAACAAACTCAGAGCCTTTAAACGACTTTCCCCCAAGATGAGAAAAATCACTGCACAGACGTGCAAAGGCAGACTTGTGAGGTGGAGATACTCGAGGAGGAACTGGAGGCTGAGTGCTCCTAAACAATTCCAAAAACTGATCAGCAGACATATAAACTCCATCCGGATGTGAGCCACTGGATTGCCCAGCATCCGAACATCGTCCCCTGCCTCTTCCAGCCATACGCTGAAAGTTAAGATAAGAACAAGATTATTCACAAGGTAGATGTCACTAATTCAAATGTGGAATACTACGGAACAAAATGCATTCCTAGACGTATTCCCACATTCTATAAAATCCCACATTCTATCTACCACCAAAGGAAAAAAAGGAATAGAGGTAAGATGATTCAAATATTTGTATCACTTATTACACTTTGATGTATCGTAAAATGTGCTTCTACTATATGTATATCATATTTTGTTCTAAACCTTTCTCTAATACCAAGCTGTGACGCCCCACCTCTACCCACGTTAGCCAAGGACACTACAGTGTAATGCCGTCAACTAAACCGGAGAATAAGGCTAGTTAGGAGCGACCATCTATAGCCTTGCTTTAACTATCTATTGAATACATCGACAATTGTCATACCAAACAGATCGACATACCCAATGAATACTTAAAACAAAACCATAGGTGGCAAGGGGATCTATCAGAACAGAATATAACAACTCAAATGTAATATACATCACAGAACAGTAGATCATCATATACACATATAATGATACATAACAGAGTATACAGACTGATACATGTCAAGTGGTATATCAAACCACAATATACTGACGAATCCAAAAGAATACATATCAGAGTTACAATAAAAAGGGACTACACAAAAATCCATAACAAAAAGAAGCTAGCGAAGTAGTCCATGCGGAAGAAAAATAGGCTAAGTCCAAAAGCACCTAACCTGAAATATCTCGGTTTAACCCGAGTATAAATACACGGGTCAGTCTAGCAAAACAAATCAGTTAGATAAACTGAACAACAATAACCTGCAAGATCATAAAGTATAACAAATATCTCTAAAAGAGATACAACAATCATCTAACAAAAGATGAATCATAACAAGACAAGCCTCATATCATCGGCAACACCAGTAAACAAAGGATATAAATATCCCAAAACAAGCCAAAAAGGCAATAACAAATACGAATGAAGGTAATACAAGTTCCACAAGGTAATCGCTATATTGTGCGGCTCGAGAAGACCAACACCGAAGAGCGATACCTAGGGAATATACATATCAATGAAACATCAGAAAATTGCACGTGCTCAGTACTGTATAAACAAGGATCCATGAGCTCGAAGACTCCAAACCCAATATCACTCGAGCGGTGACGAATGACCAACTCCAAAAGCGATACTATAGGGCAACAAACTCGAAGGCACAAACCTAAAGGTAACATACCCGAAGGCAACAAACCTGAAGGAGATAGTCAGAAGACACTATCCCCAAAGGCAACAAACCGTAGTGGTGAAGGTCCGGAGGCCCAGTACTGGACACCACTAACTAGCAGAATGTGTCACAACTCTCGAAAAGGAACCCGAAAAGCATTAATGTGAGTCCCATAACCCCCCGTTCGCACTAAACGGTTTACTATCCGTTAGTCAATTTCACACTCAAAGCAGTACAAAGTTTACCACATCTCATCGGTAAACCAGACCCAAAGGTTAAAACGTTCAAACGAATAAATTGGGAATTAACTGAGAAGATGAACGCACGTGTTCATTGCACGCGTTTTATCTAATCATTTAATTCTCCTCCCACTTCGCTCAGAGTGCGAAATCGTGTGTGTTTTAAATAGAATTTATAAATTAGAGAAACGAGCTTTTAATGCAATTTAGAAGATTATTTTATAAAAATCCATGGATGAAGTCAAAAAGGAATCATCAAGGTCAAATATGCATAAACAACTAATTAGAATCAACATGAATCGATAAAAGTTGGAATCACAAACAAATAGGCATAATAGGCAAATAAAAGCAGGTCAGTCGACTGGCCTTCTGCAGTCTGTCGACTGATCCATAACCCGAGAGTTTTCAGAACCTGCAGTCAGTCGACTGACTGCAGGGGGCCAGTCGACTGGCTGTAGCTGAAACTGTTTTCCAGCCTATCAAATGGAGGAGAAAACTCTCACCATTTGCAACCGATCGAGCAATGGACTTAAGGGGCTTTTGCCAATCGATAACCCAGCCCTACTGGCTCTTCAATGCATCACCAAAAGCTTGATCAAACTCAAAATTAGGATTTTTAAAGATTGGTCTTCAAAACTCTAAAACTTGCAACATTCATAAAACCAATCCAAATCAAAAGCGATTATACATGGAAAAGTGTTTGGAATTCATACCTAACAATCAAAGATAGTTTGGACATAGATGTGAGATAAAAATCTCACCTTTTAACTCACAAACAAAGATGAGAAGCTCAAACGCAAAGAAAAGACCACCCACTCTCCACTTCAACTCAACATGCTTCAATCTAAGTTCAAAACAAATATTTCCTATGTTAGGTTTAGGAAACTTTCTGAAATTGAAGGAAGAAAGAGTTGGAGAAGATGAAAAGGAGGCTTACCAATAGCTTCTCTTGGATTTTGGAGCAAGACTTTGGATTTTGCAAGAGGAAACTAGGGCTTGGAATTTCTATTTCCCATTCCCTTCCCCCATTTCCAGTTGTGCTTGAGTTTTATGAAATGAAATGAGTGAGTGGAGAGGAAAGGGGGCTGAGTTGAGGTATAGGATGAGTTGGTTGAACCCAAACCCAAAAGCCCACTTAGCAAATAGCAAAATTCGACTTACACCAAACATATCAAAGCTTATACTCAAAAAGATTGCAAACGCCATTTTGGACTCAATGGAAGTGGTTTCGAGTCTCAGTTCGACTGTTTGCAAAAAGTAATTCTTCGGACCTAAATCCGACTAAGGGCGCTATATTTAAATAAAACATTTAAATATATAATCGTTAAATATGCGGGTTGTTACAAGCTACCCTTTTTGGCCCAAGATCGCTTTTGTTTTAGCCACCTTAAGCCAACTCACGGGAGTCGGGTCCATGTTCATACCTCAATAGGATCGTCGCCACCATCCTACTTCGTTCTGGAATCTCCACCGTGTACACAGTTGTTAAAGTGGTTTTCAGTATCGACAGAGAGCATGTCCATATCTGATTCTGATCTCTTTAACAACCAATCGTTATTATAACCGGCGGTTATACATTTCAAAAATAGTATATATTTCAAAACCAAAACCATTTTTAATTCAAAACTATATTCAAATCAAATAGTTTATCATTTCCATTTCAAACATATATTCACCTTTCAAAAATCATAATACTTTCAAAGTAATAACTATTCCGAAACCAAATACTTGAATCATTACACTTTGAAAATCATATCATTTCAAAATCATACATTTGAAATCATGAAACATTCCTTAATTTTTTTGTATGTTACAAATTTATTCAATTAAACCCAAATTTTCAAATTTCCAATTTAATTCAATTCAAACCATCAGTTTTAATTCAATTCAAACCATCAGTTTTAATTCAATTCAGTTTTCTAACAAACCATTTCAAAATTAAAATATTACATCCTTTCAAAACCTTATTCAAATTTTAATTTATAAATATATTTATAAATCAAATACTCAATTCCCAAAAATTTAGCCTTTTTTGAGTTCACTTATTTAATGAAAAACTACAAAACATTGAAATTTCAGTTTTCCACAGCACTTAGAAAATGCTGCGTTAAGTTATATTGGAAAACAATTCAATTAAGCAAAGACAGCATTTAAAAACTGCTGTAATAGTTCAATTATATTCAAAAATCTCATTTCAACCAACTGCAGCACTTATCAAGTACTACAATAGCTCTTTTATTAATTTAAAGTTTTATTTTTAATTCTGCAACTACAGCACTTACCAACTGCTGCAATAGCCCTTAGTTAATTTTAGCTTTTAGTTCATTTATATCAACCACAGTACTTACAAAGTGTTGTAATATTCTTTACAACAGATTTTATGTTAACATCAGAAATGATAGCATTTTTGAATGATGTTATTTCAATTTCCAGATCTTCATTACAATTTCAGCAACAATTAAACTTCAATTTTAAACCATTTTAACTTATAAAAATCATATTTTTCCACACAAAAATGTTCATTAAAATGCCCTTTAACTTATGATTTTTATGAAGTAAAATTTTACACATAAAAATCAAATTATTAATAATTCACTTATTAATTTCAAGAATACAAATTTCTATTCTTTACATTTTTAAAAATTAACTTATCACTTATGTTTTAATTACCATTTCAAAATATAAACTTAACTGTCCATTTTATTTTCTTGACTTAACTTTTATTTTAAACCAAATCTCAAAATTAAATATTTAAGTTATATTCAGATTACACTTTTAAGCATACATTTATTTAACCATTTTAATTCACAGAAAAAAAATCAATAACACTTTATTAAGTCATTTAAATTCAATTTTAAATAAAATGATCATATTTTATTTACTTAACTTAAACTCCATTTTTAAACAAAATTAAAATTTCAAAACTAACTTATATTTCAAATTTCAACTTAACCATTCATTTATTAACATATATAACTTGTAGAAAATCACTAACACTTTATGAAAATCATTTTTAAATTCAATATAAATCAAACTATCATAAATATACAATTTAAAATACTTTATAATTTCCAGAAAAAATATACATAATAACCACCGGCCTGTATAATATTTTTTAAGCTAGGTCATGTGATACGGATAATATATCATTTCAATTCGTAATTTACAAAGAAAAATCCGAGTTCTATCATTTCAAACCCGCAATCCCAAGTAAAATAAAATAAATAAAATTCGCTCAGGCCTATCATTTCAGCCCATAACGATTTTTCCTATTCTAAAGTCCGTTCGGGTATGTATCATTTCAACCCATAGTGATTCTATTCTATAGGAAACTTGCAGTGTGATAAACATATTTAAATAAACAATAAGCAACATATGGCAGTAACAGATGATATGACAGGTTTATAAACATGGTTAACATCGTATAATTCATATCATAGGCAGATATAACATGATATAATAATTCTACTGATTCACTTGCTATCAATTCACAGTTATGTAAGTATAAATGTCATGAGTAAATACTCACCTTTTCAAGATGGAGATAACAATCAACACTACACAAACAAATTCCAGAAAGCACGATAGCACGACACAACACGACATTTGATTCAAGTGAGTGGAGAGAGAGCCAAGATATGATCTTGTAAACAACAACCTAAAACAAGACATTGATAGCTTAACCTTGCCTTAACCACTCCAATGATCGACCATAGGGGATTCATTTGCTCGGCCATGATGATGCTTTGGCTCGGGTATGACATCAAAAATCCACGACAACATGGAGATGAAGGGGTAGTAGTTGCAATATAGGGAATACAAAAGGAACAAGGCAAGAAAAGGAGTGGTTTGTTCAACATATTTGGCTCGGCCTTGGTCAAATGGGGCTCAGCTCATGCTTGTACAAGTCAGGTCAGGTGATGACTGGAGTGGCGGCCAGAGGAGGTGTAGCTGCTAGTGGTGGTGGCTATGTGGGTGGCCGAAGTGAACTATGAAGGGGAAATGGTGAAACATAGGTCGGCTAGGCAAGTTTCAAGAGGTGCTTCGCAATTTTGAAGTGATGGCATCAAGTGGAAGTTGCGGCCTGGTCTTGGTCAGAGGAGGAGAAGTGGTGCTGGTGTAGATGGTGGTGGTGTGGTCGGTGGTGAAGGTGGTATGGGCTAGTGGCCGAACAAAGATGGAAGAAGAGCAAGCAAAAATCATTGAAAATTAAAAAGGAGAAGAGATAAAGGAAGAAGCCATTCACAACTTTCTTTGGCCGTGAGTTTTGAGACGAGAAGAAATATTTTTCACATGAAAGTGAAATGAGAAAACACGGCTATAGAAAAGAGAAATGGACGGCCAATCTAAGATAAAAAGGCAAAAGCAAATGAAAATGCAAAGGTAAATGAAAAGTCACAAGGAAAATAAAAGGTTTTTGTCTCTTTAAATTTCTAATTTCTTTTAAATAAAAAAACTAAATAAAATCAGTAAATAAAATAGAAAAAGAAAACAAAATAAAATAGAAAGGAAAATAAATCAATAATTTAAGGCAAAATAGAAAATAAATAAGAAAATAGTTATAATATTGAAACTAGAATTAAAAATTGTAAACAATATACAATTAACATTTAAAAATTATAACTTCACTTTAAAAATGTTTAAAAAATAAAATATATACATAACATGTCATGCTACATATAAATACACAAATTAGAACATACTATGACAAACAGAAATATTATTTATATAAATTAAAATAAACAATTTTGTTAAATAAATTAATTTACATACAATATTGTAAAAAGCATAACTTTCACAATATTAATCAGATTTCAACGAAACGAAAAGCAGTACACTTAAAATTTAATTTAAATAAAAGATAAAATTCAAAAATTCAAATTTTAAATTTAAAAGTCAAAGTTTGACCATATTGACCAAAATTCACATTTTTGGAAAATATTCTATTTATTCATGTTTGAAATTCTAATTCACATAAAAATCAAAATTTATATTTAAAATAACAAAATTTATTCATTTAAATAAATAAAATAAAGTTTTTAAATCAGAAATTCAAATAAAATAATCAAAATATACAATTAAAATAATCACAAAATATAGGGTTGTTACACTCTCCCACACTCAAAACTTTTCGTCCTCGAAAAGGAATGAGGTACGAGAAAACACAGAAAAAGATAGAATGAAATAAGATTAAGATAAGATGACAAGAAGATTAAAACTATACATGATAACTGTTGTTATAGGTAAGTTCAACAAGGTGGAGATGATCTCAAACATGAAGAAGATCCTCGAGAAATGTAATTCACTCTTTCTATTGACCATCACACTACTACAAAACAGGCCATTTGCATCAGTTGTTTACCCCCTTTTGCATCAGTTCAACAATCGATGCATATGCAACCGATGCAACAGGCTTAACACTTTAGCATCAGTTCTGAAACCAATGCAAAATATCATGGTTGGTTGCTTGAACACAGCCCCCATGTTGCATCGGTTGTAATGAACTGAAACCGATGCAAAATATCATGGTTGGTTGCTTGAACACAGCCCCCATGTTGCATCGGTTGTAATGAAAACCGATGCAACAAAGGAACTTGTTGCATCGGTTGTTGTTGAAAACCGATGCAAACTAATCTCTCTATTGCATCAGCTTTTTATAACAACTCCAATGCCAACTAGAAGCATATTCAAAAACACATCACATCTCAATATATCCGTGCCACAAATAACAGCCATAACAAATGTTGCTACAGGCACTGCAGAAGAAACAAGTATCAAGATAATAGGCTATTATTAATAACATAACAAAAACATGAATTGAAATAATCCTTTCAGCAACTCACTCAAAGCTTTGAGCATTTGAATAAAAGCAACTGAGATATACAGATAAGCACACCACTGCAAGTATATGCACCACTGTCCTTACCTGAAAAACTAAGCACGTCTTCCTGCAACTCATTAACGATACCAAAAAAAACACCACACTGTTCTGCCCACCATCACTTTACACTGTTACAATCTTCAATTAGTAACTCCTCCCAATATCCACCCACTGCCGAACATCACCTTTCAGCAAACACCACACCTTATTGCACTATAATCTGCCAGCTTGAACCACCTTCTTTATCCCCTCACACCTTCCTGCACTGGACATTCTTACCTTAAATGTGAACAATTTGACTGGGCGAATCCCTGGCTGCTTAGGTGCAAATTTGACAGGCATTGGTCTTGGATACAACAGCTTATCAGGTTCCATTCCTGCTACTTTTTTAAGTACAAGAACTACTGATGCTGATATCAGATATTTGAGTCTTGTTCACAACAGACTTAGTGGTGTAATCCCTGTCTCTGTTGGAATTGCTCCTATCATTCAGTTTGCACTTTTTGGGAACCAGTTCACTGATGCGAGGAATTTGTTTGGGGAGCAGAAGAAAGCCAAGTATTTGTATCTGAGTAAAAATAGACTAGCTTTTAATCTGACTGAAGTCATGTTTACGTTGACAATGGAAGTTTTTACAGCGGAGCATAACAAGTTGTATGGGAGCATTCCGAAACAGATAACAAACTTCAACTGCTGTCTACTTTGGATGTGAGCAATAACAAGCTGTGCGGGCCGATACCGATGGGTGGGTCCATGAGTAAATTTTCCAAGGATTCGTATGATCGTAACATGTGTCTCTGTGGTGCACCACTCGACCCATGCCCCGTCATATAGAAGCAGTTTCTTTTTCATTGTTTTTTCCTCTGAACTTATCAGGGAAGGAGACCTGCACTGTCAAATAACAATGTATTAATTAAATATTACTTTACATACGTTGGAGTGTTTGTTTCCTCGCCAAACATATTTTAAATCACCACCTAAAAATATGAAAATAAATTATTTTTTATTATTGAAATTATATAATATCAAAACTGTGCAATTAAAACGGTTAACAATTTTATAATAGTGGAGATAGAAAAAATATAGCGGGATAAAGCAAGAATATAGCTGAAAATAGTGGAGATTCAAAAAACAATATTGAAAATAAAATCAATTTTTAAAATGGATTTATTGTTAGTAAGTCATGAGCAACGCAATTCATACTTGGAGGCTAAAAATAGCATTCTAACTTATTTTGACCATAAACTTAGGCATATACCTTAATATTGTGGATCTTGTTTATAAAAGAACTGCTTAAACTATTTTTTTTCTTTCCAAAACTGCTAAAACATGTGCTACAAAGCTCTGATTTATCGCACTATAATCTTTAGGCTATCAATATAAAGAAAAGATAATTGTCGTCAACAACTTAATCATTCATATTTTTAGCCAGACATCTTTAGTTTTTCATGGTGAAAGAATGCCCCAGTTAGTGTACAAGCTTCCAGATTCTCTTTCCTGGTTATGGACAAGCAAACTCTATGTGGCATCAGGCCTAAATATAAATGTGTAGACATGTGTTAATTTGTCTGTCTCACATTACAGATCTATCTTTCTAGGATAATTCCGTCCTTAGTATGAAACAATCCGATAAAGCTTCTTTGTTTGTGTACCACATATATCAGGTTCAAACATTAAACCACATAGACCAAAGTTTATAGTGGTTAGATTCAAATGTATCAATGTGCATAAAAATGTTGAGGTAAAGTATAACCACTTATTATGCATAGAAGGTAATGATGATGGTGAGCAAGAGCACACTCAACCAGTTGCACAGACACACGTATGGAAACACAATTATGAAGACATGGTAAATTTAATGGTGTGAAAGTATACCCAAAATTCATTTTACACATTATAGCAAATGATGACTACTAGCCTGCTTGTATGGAGTATCACTACTAAATTTTTTCTGATTAACATAACCAGACATGAGTTTAATATAACCACCACCACATTCAGTATCCTTCTCAAATCTAATAGAATATTGAACAACTAGTGCTCAAATCTAAAAGTATGTCAATATTTCTTAATAGTTTTAAGGATATTTAAGTATTGACAAATAAGAACGGCTCACATTTGTTAGAATATTCAATATTCAATGAGCAGGGACATCCTAAAGATTTTTCTTAACAAAAATCGTAGCATATCATGCCAATAATGATTTTTTACTATGATTACAGTGTGGAAAAAAATTAACTACAAAGAATTACTTATAGTGATATTATCTTACATGCATGGATGGAGCTAAAGTAGAAGGCTAATTTGTGTTGGTCATTGTTAGATAACTTGGACCATGGAAGCATAAGGTATGATTTTAAGGTATGATTTCAGCATCATAAACATTACGTGTTCTGGGAAACGTTTATATTTGAGAACAAAGCATAACAAACCTTTTTAAAATTGTCAACCACCCAAAATGTTTCATGTCTAAATAAAAGTTACATATGCTTGAAGCTACTTATGTTTTAAAACCAAACACAGTTGAAATCCAAATTAGCCTAAACCATACTCGATTTAAACCTCATATAAACGAAACCTGTATATTTCCGAAAGTATGACATACCTTAAATCTCTCAAAATCTGATAGCATGCTTAGTGAAACTTAAGTGAAAATTAATTGCTACATCACTAATCAATGCTTACGGAAGCACTTGATTGTCATTTGCAAAAGGGATTCAACCACTACGGAAGCTAAACTATCATTGCGGTAGCAAAATCTATCATTGCAAAGCAAATTATCCCCTACGGCAGCTCAATCAGCTATTTCAAAAGCAAAACTATCACTGCGGCAGCCAAATCTATCACCGCGAAAGCATACTATCCCCTACGGTAGCTCAATTAGCTATTTCGAAAGCAAAACTCATGCAATATCCAAATCTAATCCGCGAAATAACGTACGGTGACAATCAATTTTAGGGTTTTTTTTGAAGCGGGCGAAATATTTGGGGAAAAGAATGGGAGCGGCGAAAAAAAATGGGAAAGGCGGGATGTAACAAGTGAGCAACGAATAACGTGAATAATTTGAAATTGCATTGCCTTTATTAGGGAACCGATGCGAAATTTATATTTTAGACGTAGTTGCATCGGTTGACTTTAAAACCGATGCGAATAAAACTATTTGCATCGACGTATTTACATCGGTTGTTGGTGACAACTGATGCAAATTTGATTTTTTATTACCTATTGCTTTCCACGTACCAATTGCATCGGTTATTAAGACAGAACTGATGCAAATAGTTCTATTTGCATCGATTTTTACTTAAACTGATTCAAATGAGGCGATGCAAATGGTCTATTTTGTAGTAGTGTCAGTCTGTGGATGGTAAGCAGTGCTCAGATTCAGATGAGTACCCAAAGATTCCTGAAAAGCTTTCCAAAACTGACTGGCAAAGATAGGATCACGATCACAAACAATACTGAGAGGAACACCATGGGACGAACAATCTCTCACATGTAGATCTTAGACAAACTAGAACCAGAACGGGTAGACTTGACCGGAATGAAATGAGCGGACTTGGTCAGTCTATCCATAATAACCCAGGTAAACTAAACATTCTTACGAGTCAAAGCAATGAGAGGTGCAGTAATCCGAGCAAAATTCTCAATGAATCTCCGGTAATAACCAGCATGGCCCAGAAAACTACAAATCTCAGAAGAAGTCTTAGGAGTTTTCCAATCTAGTAACAGAATAAGGATAAATAAGAACAATAGAAAAGATAGAATAATTAAATGACGAAGGAAAAAGAGAAATAAAGAAAGACTACATTGATCGCAACGATCTTGACTTAATCAACATAAACTCCATTACTAGAAACAATATGTCCAAAGAATCGGACTTCATCCTTCCAGAAATGGCATTTAGAAAATTTAGCCTTTAGTTGATGATTTCTAAGAATTTCCAGAACAGATTTCAAATGCGACTCGTGTTATTTCTTGGTCTTAGAAAAGACAAAGATGTCATCAACAAAGACTAGAACAAAGCTATTAAGCACAGCACGAAAAACATGATTCAACAAATCAACAAAGAAAGCAGGAGCATTAGCCAAACCAAAAGGCATGACTAACCATACATAAAACCCATTCTCAGTACGGAAAGCAGTCTTGGGAATACTTTTCTCATCAACACTGAGCTGATGAAAATCTGAGGCAGGATCAAGCTGAGAGAAAACAGAGGCACCAAAAAGCGGATCAAACATATCATTGACACGAGGCATTGGATATTTGTTTTTCATAGCGAACTTGTTCAGCTCCCTATAATCAACATATATCCTCAAAGAACCATCGGACTTGGTGATGAAAATACCATTGCTCTCCATTCTGAATGGCTAGGTCTGATCAGACCTTTGGGGAACAAGTCCTAAATTTTCTTTCCTAACTCAACCTTCTCGCGGGGTGACATTCTTCTAGAAAGAAGAATTATAGGTCAAGCTCCAGGAATAAGATCAACACGGAAAATCATTTTCCCGCTTAGGAGGTAAAGCAGTGACTTCACCAAATACATCGAGATAGAATCTGACCATACAGGTCGAATGAAGATTACCAAGAGAAAAATCAAAGAATAAATTAAACTGCCAGCAAAATCGAGGCATGCGGCACTGAATAGTCAATGGATTCCTTGATCATCAACAAGATAGACAGACTGGGCTTTATAAGAGATATGGGCATCATGCCCACCCAGCCAATCACTTCCCGGCAATAAATCAATAACATCGAAGCCAAGAATATAGAAATCACCACTAAAGCGATAATCAGAATAGAGAAGTTTCACTTGCTTACAAATCCGATTAAGGTTGGCGGGACCTCAAATAGGATTTGAAACATATAAAGGTACATAAGCATACTCAGGAGAAAGGAGATGCTCAAACTTATCACACAAACTAACAGAAATAAAACTATGGGAAACTCCAGTATCAAATAAAACACGAACAGGATACTGAAATAAAAAAAAGGTGCCCTGAAGAGAACCTTGGTCATCACTAGAAGTAGGAGTTGAAAAAGATGCAGAGGTGATAGCAAATATATCGGAAGGATCAAAAGGATTGCCCTACCCAGCAGAAGGGTAAGCCTTACTGAAATGACCAGGATGAAGACTGATAAATTCACTTGGATGAATATCCTAATGAAAGAAAATACTAACATGGTAGATACGAAAGGAAGGAAGTTTAGAAAAAAAATTCTTTAAAAAAAGAAAATTTTATATCAAAATAATCTTTGAAAAAATCCTTTGAAAATCATTTCCAAAAAATCAGTTTATACTTTAAAAGTACGTTCTCTCACAAAGAAAATGATTCTGAGGTTGATATTACTCATCCTAGGGTATTTCTACCCTATCTTTAATGATTTTTTGCTCCGCAGGCTAAGGTTTGCCTAAAAACCAAAGCTCTGATACCAACTGTAACAACCCGATATTTTTAAGCCATTCGCATACGCACATGTCGGACTTGAATTGCTCAAAATACCGCATTGTAATAAAATTTGGAGCAAATGAAAGCCAATCACAGAATCACAGACACAGAAAATATCTGAATAACTCGCAGTGGAAATAAAAATATCATAGTAGTTCATGAAGCTACTATAACAAAGTCTCAAAACATATACATAATATCAGTCATAAAACAAATAAAATAGAAATCCCAATACATAGAAGTTCACTAATACAAGAGCTGAAATAGAACAACTGAAACTGAAATAGATATAGATAACTAGATAAGCAGAATCTCCAGCGATTCCTAGCTCCAGAAAGAGAAAATCCAAAGCTATGAATACTCAGGCTGACCCGAGCGTAAAGCAAAACACAAAACACTCGAATCAGGACATACATACTTACAAAATGTAAACCAACACAAGTGAACTGTAATAAAGTACAAGTAACTTAAAGGATGTTTAGGACCGCCCATCCTCTAAGGATCCGTTAAACTATTTACTATGTAGTAATATTGCACTATTATAATAATGTCTACAGTAAAATAAACTTACTTTAAAATAGCGTTAAGGATTACCCATATAGCCCATAACACATAATAGTGCCAATAGCCTATAAAGTATCTGCATATCTTCTGATCGGGAGACTATGAGAAGATACTCCATAGGTACTACACAAATAGAAACTCGTAGTAAGGCTTGCTATAGTAGGTGACACCACACATGAGGCAATGCCAGGGTAGATATACCAATTACGCACACGGGCAGGTGGTAACGTAGCAGCCACTACGCCCACCTTGGAACACACTCCCAATCAAAATCGAAGGATGGCCATCAAATCAACCACAAGTAAGAGTATAGTATCGAAGAAGTGCGTTCGACCAGAGGAGCTACCCCTTTTGGCCCGAGATGGCTCCTGTTTTAGCCACCTTAAGCCAACTCACGACAATCAGGTCCACGTTCATACCTCAATAGGATTGTCGCCACCATCCTACTTCGTTCTGGAATCTCCACCGCGTACACAGTTGTTAAAGTGGCTTTCGGTATCGACAGAGAGTATGTCCGTATCTGATCTCGGTCTCTTTAACAACCAATCGTTATTATAACTGGTGGTTATACATTTCAATAATATATTTCAAAACCAAAACCATTTTTAATTCAAAACTATATCCAAATCGAATAGTTTATCATTTCCCTTTCAAACATATATTCACCTTTCAAAAATCATAATACTTTCAAAGTTATAACTTTTTCGAAACCAAATACCTGAAATCATTACACTTTGAAAATCATAACATTTCAAAATCATATATTTGAAATCATGAAACATTCCTTAAATTTTTATATGTTACAAATTTATTCAATTATACCCAAATTTTCAAATTTTCAAATTTCCAATTTAATTCAATTCAAACCATCAGTTTCAATTCAATTGAGTTTCCTAACAAACCATTTCAAAATTAAAATATTATTTCCTTTCAAAACCTCATTCAAAATTTAATTTATAAATACATTTCCATATCACATTTTAAAATGGTTTATATTCCAAATCAAAACACTCCATTTAAGCCATCTAAAAGTGAAGTTATTATATAAATAAATCAAATACTCAATTCCCAAAAATTTAGCCTTTTTTGAGTTCACTTATTTAGTTAAAAACTACAAAACATTGAAATTTCAGCTTTCCACAACACTTAGATAATGTTGCGGTAAGTTATAGTTGAAAACAATTCAATTCAGTAAAGACAGCATTTAAAAACTGCTATAATAGTTAAGTTATATTAAAAAAATCTCATTTCAGCCAACTGCAGCACTTATCAAGTGTTACAATAGCTCTTTTATTAATTTAAGGTTTTAGTTTTAATTCTGCAACTGCAGCACTTACCAACTGCTGCAATAGACCTTAGTTAATTTTAGCCTTTAGTTCATTTGTATCAACCATAGCACTTACAAAGTATTGTAATATACTTTACAAAAGATTTTAAGTTAACATCAGAAATGATAGCATTTCTGAATGCTGTTAGTTCAATTTCCAGATTTTCATTACAATTTCAGCAACAATTAAACTTCAATTCTAAACCATTTTAACTTATAAAAATCATATTTTTTCACACAAAAATGTTCATTAAAATGCCCTTTAACTTACGATTTTTATAAAGTAAAATTTTATACATAAAAATCAGATTATTAATAATTCACTTATTAATTTCAAGCATACAAATTTCTATTGTTTACATTTTTAAAAATTAACTTATCAGTTAAATTTTAATTACCATTTCAAAATATAAACTTAATTTTCCATTTTATTTTTTTAACTTAACTTTTATTTTAAACCAAATCTCAAATTTAAATATTTAAGTTATATTCAAATTACACTTTTAAGCATTTATTTATTTAACCATTTTAATTCATAGAAAAGAAATCAACAACACTTTATTAAGTCATTTAAATTCAAATTTAAATCAAATGATCATATTTTATTTACTTAACTTAAACTCCATTTTTAAACAAAATCAAAATTTCAAAATTAACTTATATTTCAAATTTCAACTTAACCATTCATTTATTAACATATATAACTTGTAGAAAATCACTAGCACTTTATAGAAATCATTTTTAAATTCAATATAAATCAAATTATCTTAAATATACATTTTAAAATACTTTAAAATTTCCAAAAAAAATATATATAATAACCATGGGCCTGTACAATATTTTCTAACCTAGGTCAAGTGATACGGATAATATATCATTTCAATCCGTATTTTACAAAGAAAAATCCAGGTTCTATAATTTCAAACCCGTAATCCCAAGTAAAATAAAATAAATAAAAATTGCTCAGGCCTATCATTTCAGCCCATAATGATTTTTCCTATTCTAAAGTCCGTTCGGGTATGTATCATTTCAACCCATAGTGATTCTATTCTACAGGGAACTTGAAGTGTGATAAACAAATATAAATAAACAATAAGCAACATATGGCAGTAACAGATGATATGACAGGTTTATAAATAGGGTTAACATCATATAATTCATATCACATGCAGATATAACATGATATAATAATTCTACTATTCACTTGCTATCAATTCACAATTATATAAGTATAAATGTCATGAGTGAATACTTACCTTTTCAAGCTGGAGATAGCAATCAAACTACACAAATGAATTCCAAAAAGCACGATAGCACGACATAGCATGACATTTGATCAAAGTGAGTGGGAGAGAGCCAAGATATGATCTTGTAAACAATAACCCAAAACAAGACATTGAAAACATAAATATTCAATACAAAGCAATATTGAACAAATTGAAAAATAAAAGCAATAAAGACAAGATAGCTTAACCTTGCCTTAACCACTCCAATGCTCGGCCATAGGGAGTTCATTTGCTCGGCCATGATGATGCTTTGGCTCGAGTATGGCATCAAAAATGAATGGCAACATGGAGATGAAGGGGTTGTAGTTGCAACATAAGGAATACAAAAGGAACAAGGCAAGAAAAGGAGTGGTTTGTTCAACATTTTTGGCTCGGCCTACGTCAAGTGGGGCTCGGCTCATGCTTGTACAGGTCAGGTCAGGTCAGGTAATGGCTGGAGTGGTAGCTAGAGGAGGTGTAGCTGCTGGTGGTGGTGGCTAAGGGGGTGGCCGAAGTGAGCTATGAAGGGGAAATTGTGAAACATAGGTCGGCTAGGCAAGTTTCAAGAGGTGCTTTGCAATTTTGAAGTGATGGCATCAAGTGGAAGTCACGACCTGGTCTTGGTCAGAGGAGGAGGAGTGGTTTTGCTGTAGATGGTGGTGGTGTGGCCGATGGTGAAGGTGGTAGGTGCTAGTGGCCGAACAAAGCTAGAAGAAGAGCAAGCAAAAATCATTGAAAATTGAAAAGGAGAAGAGATAAAGGAAGAAGCCATTCACAACTTTCTTTGGCCAAGAGTTTTGAGACGAGAAGAAATATTTTTCACGTGAAAATGAAATGAGAAAACACGGCTATAGCAAAGGGAAATGGATGGCCAAGCTAAGATCAAAAGGCAAAAGAGCAAATGAAAAGGCAAAGGTAAATGAAATATCACAAGGAAAATGAAAGGCTTTTGTCTCTTCAAATTTCTAATTTCTTTTAAATAAAAAAACTAAATAAAATCAGTAAATAAAATAGAAAATGAAAAAAAAAAAAAATAGAAAGGAAAATAAATAAATAATTTAAGGAAAATAGAAAATAAATAAGAAAATAGTTATAGTAATGAAACTAGAATTAAAAATTGTAAACAATATACAATTAACATTTAAAAATTATAACTTCACTTTAAAAATGTTTAAAAAATAAAATATATACATAACATGTCATGCTACATATATATACACAAATTAGAGCATGCTATGAAAAACAAAAATATTATTTATATAAATTATAATAAACAATTTTGTTAAATAAATCAATTTGCATACAATATTGTAAAAAGCATAAATTTCACAGTATCAGTCAGATTTCAACAAAACGAAAAAGTATACTTAAAATTTAATTTATTTTCATAATAAAAGATTAAATTTAAAAATTTAGATTTAAAAATTTTAAATTTAAAAGTCAAAGTTTGACCATATTGACCAAAATTCACATTTTTGGAAAATATTCTATTTATTCATGTTTAAAATTCTAATTCACATAAAAATCAAAATGTATATTTAAAATAACAAAATTTATTCATTTAAATAAATAAAATAAAGTTTTTAAATCATAAATTCGAATAAAATAATCAAAATATACAATTAAAATAATCACAAAATATAGGGTTGTTACACAGGCCATTTTAGAAAACTTAACTTGTTAACTATGCATATTCTAACTTTGATGATTCCAACTACTTGAATATGATCCTAGTTTGTTTGAAAATGTGCAAATGATATGAATAAGAGCTACACAACACGTTTGATAAAAGTATACTTTGGAGATAAACAATTAAGTAAAATTAAAAATTAGTCTTAATCCATCATAAAAATAAAATATTATATTGACTAAAAGTGGATATTAATTGATTAGGCTTAATGGAGATTAGTAGGAACTGTTCACCAAAAGAGAATTAACTGTAATAATTCTCAAGTTAGATTGAATATGAATCAAATAAATATTATCAATTTATTCCTTTTAAATATAGTTCTTTCTATTTGAAGTTAGTTTACCTGTAAACATTATTAATAACACATACTCATTTTATAATGATTTATAAACATCTACAAACTATAAAATAAAAGCAAAGTAATAGAGCATCAAATAATCTTTGTGGAAAATAAAAGATAATTACTACAATGTTCCATAAGATCTTCAAGAATTTAGTGCTAACGATGCACTAAATAGGAAAATGTGCAATATTTATGTACATTTCATGATCAATGAAGCATCACTATGGAAAAATATATTAAACCATAGGACAAGTAAGATGGATAATATCTCATATTACAAAAATAAGTCTAGGTTGAGTATAAAAAAATAAAATATTTAATTAAAAATTAAGTCATATAAGACCTTTTTCAAGCTAAACTAAAAAAAAGTTATACACGGTAGATAGAACAAAAGTAATATTTATACAATTATATTTCTTTCCTCAAATAAGATGTAGAACTCATTATTTGACTATTCTTTTACGTCAAAGATGATATTTTCCTGAGCTTGATTTTCTTGAATTTAAAAATGTAAAACATCAATTTTATATTAGATTATACATAATTTAAGATTGTTTGGTATACATGTGTTAGTAACCCAATTATGTTATACAAAATATACAAAGGAAATAAAATTCATGTTCGTACTAACCAAACACAATTCAAACAAACTTCGATGTAAATATAAAAATTAAGAACTAAAAAATAGTTCAACGGTACATATCAAGGATTTTATAAAAATGATCAGAGATTCTGTGGTATCAATGTATTGAGACATTCTGTGTATATACTTATATCTCAAAAATAAAATAGATCAACTTTACCTTTTGTATATTATGAAATCAAACCATCAAATTCAGTTAGATTAGTGAGCTAAGGTTTTTTGCGGGGATTTTAGACAAAATTTCTATGAAAACTCTAACACTGAAAGTAACCGTTATAAACATTATCTTTGTAAAACATAAATAAAATGATATTTTTTAAATGAATAGAAATTGAATAAGTAACGATGAATTCGATCATATGATACATATGAATCTTTAAGTTGATTTAGATTGAAAACAGTTTTTTTAGTTTTTTATTGAGTTATAGTATACATATGAAATCGAAATAGGGGAAAAGATAACATGAAGTAAAAAATTTAAATGGAAGGGATGTAAAATAATGATAGAAAATAAATGAGGAATAAAAAATTGTATTGATAAGATGGAGCAGAGGAAAAGGTCTCTGTTATATTAGAAAGAAATAATGATTATGATTTATTAAAAGAAATAGATGTACATAAGAGTATTTTATCAAATGGAATAACGATAACATTAATTGCTACGTTAGTGATGGTTGTTTTGTGAAATATTGAAAGTTTATAGACGGTTTAAACGGAAAATTATACCAGAAATTATGGAGAATGCACTATTCAATCTGAGAATGAATGGGAGATAAGAATACTAAGAGTTATATATTTTCTTTCTTATATAATAGAATAGATAAGAATTTTTTCTCTATTTTTGTAAGCAAGCAAAAAAAGAAAAGTGCAAAGAAAATAAAACTTGTTTCCTCCTTTACAAAATATTCTCTTAATCTCCGTTAGCTATTTAGGAGTGTCACTTCTCCCTACTTCTTCTAAATATAGAAATTTTCCAACGGTGGTATGAAGCTCGGTTGCTAATCAAGAAAGATGGCAAACGAAACGACTCTTTTTCAAGTTCCTTTATTAAAGAAGAAGAATTATGAAAATTGGAGCATTCGCATGATGGCGCTGCTTGGATTGTAAGAAGCGTGGGATATCGTAGAAAATTAGTATGAAGAACCCGCCAATATTTCCACTTTATCCCAAATTGAAAGGGATAATTTGAAGAATTTGAAGAAGAACGATCAAAAGGCTCTTACACTCATTTACCAAAGTTTGGATGATGTTACATTCGAGAAGATAGCTAATGTACAAACTAATAAGAAATCATGAGAGATTCTCTAAGGGAATGGACAAAGTGAAGAAAATTAGACTATAAACTGTGCGAGGTGATATTGAATCTTTATATATGAAACCATCAGAATCAATTGATGATTATTTTTCTCGAGTTTTATCTATTATAAATCAAATTAAAAGACATAAAGAAAAAATAGAAGACTCTAGAGTTATTGAGAAAATTCTACGATCTTTAGATTCAAAATTTTATTACATAGTCGTAGCAATTGAAGAATCTAAAGATCTAGGATCCATGATTGTTGATCAACTCATGGGCTCACTTCAAGCCCATGAAGAAAAATTGAAGAGAAAGGTTAAAGAAGATCCATTAGAGCAAGCTCTTTAAACAAAAATCTCCTTGAGGGAAAATAAAACATTTAAAAATGAAAGTAGTCGAAACTAAAGCGAAAGAGGTCGCGGCCAAAGTTATGGAAAAAATGACTATCATAGAGAGGAGAAAAGGCAAACACATATACCCCAAAAGATCGAAGAAGAGGAGAAAATATAAAGGAAAATGAAACACCAAGGTATGATAAATCACAAATAAAATGTTGTAATTTTAATAAATTTGGGCGTTTTGCTTTCGATTGTAGATCCACTTTTTATAAAGTCCAAGAGAGAACAAATTTTGCTAAAGAAGATAAGAAAATTCCACGCTACTGTTGGCACATAGAGGAGATGAAATTAGCAATAATAATACATTGTATTTGGACACGGGGGCAAGTAATCATATGTGTGGAACGGAGCATGATGAATCGATAAGTGGAAACATTCATTTTGGAGATGAATCTAAAATTTCAGCTAAAGGAAAAGAAGGAAACATGCAAATAAAGTTGGAGAATAGAAAGAATGACTTTATTTCTAACGTCTATTATGTGTCTAAAGTGAAAACGAATAAATTAATTATGGGGCAACTTTTGAAAAAAGGATATGATACACACATGAAAAATAAAAGTCTTTTAATGAGAGATGGTAAAAGAAATTTAATCGCTAAAGTGAAGATGTCAAAAAATAGAATGCTTTCATTATTGCTAAATGAATAAAATCATGCCATAAAGATTTATCATGGCTTTGGAATTTAAGGTTTGGATACCTTAATTTTGGGGGCTTAAAACTATTAAAAATCAAAAACATGGTGGAAGGCTTACCCATTGTGACAGAATTCTAATTCGAGACCACTCAAATCAAAATCCCACTGTAGTAGAAAAGCGAGATCGTGGTAGGAAGTATAAACACAACCAATCAATATCTCAATCCAATCAATCCAATCCAAAAGCAATCACAATTCCCAAACAAGCTATATATATATTAAAGCAATAATGAAAAATAAATCACACAGCGATTTATAGTGGTTCCACTAAAGTTGTGTTAGTGCACATCCACTTTAAGAGAGAGCTTTTACTAATATCGATGAGAAGAGTATAAGACATTGATTGCAATGATCAAAATTCTAACAGAATTGATTTGTAGAGAAGAGAATTGAAGAAAATTAGGTTTTGATAAGCCCTAATTAGTGGGGGCTAAAACCCTTGCAGTCTCTTTCTGTCGCATAGAAGTCTGGATCCAGGAAATAGCTTATATAGGAGAATAGAAAACCTAGAAAAAGTTCTAGAATTGCCATTTCATATATCACAAATCTTCATGCAAAGTCCATGCCTGAAAACAAGCGGTGGTCACCACAGATGTTTGTTACAATGGGACAGACGTCTGTTAAAGGTATCAAGAACAAAATTTCTCGAGACATCAAACGTCTATCCGAAGTGAAAAACGCATGTTCTTGCTCTTTGGAAAATTCTACAGCAGACTTAGACATTTGACCAAAACTTCAGACGTCTATGCTGAGTCTTTGGAATAGATTTGCTGAAGCCTCAGACGTTTGACCATTCTCTCAACCGTTTGTACTGAATCTCTCAGCACCACTCCACCATCTTCGCCATAACTTCCTCCTTCGAGCTCCAATTTGCAAAGGGTTTTCTTCGTTCCCAAGCTACATTCAAACCCTTCAATTCTCTCCATATAGTGTCGCCAAATTTGAAAACTCCACCTCGACACTATATTCATCTCCAACTCCCACAACAACCGATAGAACCAACTATCACCACTTCTACCTTCAACCAAACATGAATGCTTCTCCAATGAGCTCCGACAAAGCCACCATCTATTGCACTCCATTAAAGAGCTCAGGTAAAGTCCCCGCCTCCTAACAAAGTGTTGAAAACATCAAGAATCCTAAACCGTCTTACCAAAGACTAAAGTGCTGAGGAGTGTAAAATAGCACATACCAAGAAGATGGAACATCAATCTCTCACTGATACTCTTCCTCATTCATAAACAAGCTCCTCCCTCAACCGTGCCATCCCGTGGCACCTAGCGCTTCTCCAAGCGAATCAAGTTTGAGCAATGCTTGATCTTTACAACCGACAATGCCTTAGTGAACATATCAGCCGCGTTTACATTTGTGTGCACTTTCCGAAGATATACTTTCTTATCCTCATCCATGACTGCTAGAAATGACTCTCTCACTTCAATATGCTTAGTCCATGAGTTAAATGCCAAATTCTCCACCAAGTGAACAACACTTTGGCTATCACATCGAACATCAATGCTATCATGAACGAATCCCAAGTCAACAACAATCGCCTTAAGTAAAGTGCCTCCTTTGCCGCCTCCACCGCGACTATCACTCCGCCTCCGCAGGGGATAAGGTCTGTAATCTCAATCTTCGACTTATGGTTGTACTACAAAGTGTGAAGACATATCCGGAAGTTGATTTTCTCTAATCCCTGTCACAGGCGTAATCCGAATCGCAATAACCAACTAACTCGCAAACCATTATATCACTACCACCAAAAACAAGATCATGATATGATGTGCCTCTAAGGTATCTCAATATAAGCTTCTCGGCTTTCCAATGCGATTTCCCTGGATTAGCTATATATCGACTAACCATCCCAATGACATTTGTAATATCAGGCCTTGTACACACCATAACATAAATTAGACTTGCACCTGCACTAGCATATGGCACCTTTTTCGTATAAGCCGTGTCTTTCTTCAAAATAGCTCGAAAGCTTCATATGCAAAGGTAAAGGTATATTTGACGCCTTTGCATTCTCCATTCTAAACCGGCAAATCAATTTCTGTATAAATTCATGTTGAGTTAGTTTCAACTCAAAATACTTTCGATTCCTTTCTTTTTCCATGCCCAATATCCTTCTTACTTCTCCTATGACGCAGCGGATTAACAAACCTTGACGTGCTAGTAATGTTTGATACAAATTGATGCAATTTCTTCCTAACGAAATGATTCGTGTCAAGTAAAACAAGATAAATTCCCAAATCCGTTGATCTCTCGAGATACCGGATTCTAGCTATCTTCAACACGTTGATCGCGCACGATACCGCGTTAGAAGATCTACGATTTTTCGATGTTGACCTCGCGCACGAGATTCCATGAATCGGCTTCAAATTCGTTGATTCGAGCGCACTCGAATAACCAAAGATGGAGAAAGGAGCTCACACTCAACTTCCAATTTTACAAGAGGCACAAAGCTCTCAACAAAATTTTATTCAAAATCAATCTCCATTTTACAATGACAACACACCCGTATTTATAGAGATTTTACAACACACACATTCACGACCTAACATCAACATACAAGTCAACAACAGGTGCTCGCGACCTACGACTCAACATGACTTACGACCTACAATAAACGACTTAACAAATTTACAGCACAACAGCTTGAGCATCTTCATCGACCTACGACCTAAGCTTCAACGACCTAAAAATAAACGGCTTAAGCTTCAGCGACTCAATGTAGTGCGACATCTTGCGACATAAGAATGGAGCGACTTAAGAAGAACGGGCGACCTAAGAATAATCTGCTCCAAGTTGCGACTTATGGATCGAGCGACTTAACTTCGGGAGCGATATAACATATACAAGCGACCTAGCTGATGAGCGACTTAAGGTCACAGCGGCATATCATGGTAACGGCTTGGCTCGCTAGGTCGTAGCTCGCTAGTGAGCGACCTAAGGCATAGCTTGCATAACTCGCTGGCGGCATCTGAAGGTAGGCGTGATTCAAGACTTAGGTCGCTAGGTCGTAGCTCGCTAGTTAGCGACCTAAGGCTTAAGGCATGGTGCGCTGCATCATCCTCCTCTGGTTGCAAAGAATTCGTCCCCGAATTCACACTTTCCTCTTCCTCGACAAGCTTGTGCTCATGATACGGAATCAAATTTTTAACTTTGAAAACGTCAGCAGTATGAATAGGTACGGGCAATGGCAAATACAATCCTGCATTCGTAGCTGTCCCTTTGGAAACTTGACATATGTGACATCTCTGCACAAATCTTTCAACTTCTTTCCTCATGGAAGGCCAAAAATATGATTGAGAAATCAACTGCAAGGTACGATCTCTTCCTGCATGACCTTCTTCATGCAATTCCTTCACAATTTTCATTCGCAAACCGCACTCTGGTATACCCAACCGATTTCCTTTGAAGAGAAAACCATCTACCAACACATACTCATCCGTCTTCCCTTTCTCGACTTCATCTACAATCTTAGCAAAGTAAGGATCCTCAACAAATAATTCTGGAAATTCATCAAACCCCTTCACTTCAACTCTCATCGTAGTCAACAAATGATTTCTTCTACTCAATGCGTCTGCCACACGATTTGTAACTCCCGACTTATGCTTTACAACAAATGTAAACTGTTGCAAGTATGCGATCCATGAAGCATGTCTGGTGCAATCTTATCCTGTCCCTACAAATGTTTCAACGCTTAATGATCAGTATGCAACACAAACTCTTTATAAAACAAGTAGTGTCTCCAATGCTTTATGGCTTGGACAATAGCATAGAACTTCAAGTCATAGGTACTGTATCTTGTCTTGGCTCCAGAAAGTTTCTTGCGTAAATAAGCAATTGGACGCCCCTTTTGACTTAACACTCCACCTATTCCAACTTTAGACACATCAGTATTCAGCTCAAAGAGTGACTAAAAGTCCGGGTATCTAAGAATCAGTGTTGTAGTCAAAAGTGTCATGATCTGTTGGAAAGCAGAATCAGCCTCTTCAGTCCACACAAACTGCTTTCCTTTCATACAATCTGTCACTGGTGCCATCATGCTACTGAAATGTGGAATAAACCTTCGGTAGAATGATGCTAAACCATGGAAACTTCTCACTTCAGTTATAGTCCTGGGTTGTGGCCAATCCTTGATTGCTTCAACTTTGCCTTGATCCACATGAATACCTTCCTTGGACAACACATGTCCCAAGAACAAAATACTGTGTGTCATGAACACGCACTTCCTTGTTGTCGCGTAAAATTGCTCCAGACGAAGTATCATCAACACTTCCCGCAAGTGTTGTAGATGTTCTTCTATGCTTCCACTGTACATCAATATATCATCAAAGTATACCACTACGAACTTTCCAATAAATGGTCGAAAGATCTGATTCATCACTCGCATAAAAGTACTCGGTGCATTCGAAAGACCAAATGGCATGACCAGCCATTCATACAATACCTTCCGTGTCCTGAAGGCTGTCTTCCATTCATCCCCCGGTCGAATTCAAATCTGATGATACCCACTCTTCAGATCAATCTTTGAAAAGATAGCAGCTCCACTCAACTGATCTAACAAGTCGTCCAATCTTGGCATCGGAAATCTGTACCTCACTGTAATCTTGTTTAGTGCTCGACTATCTGTACACATTCTCTAAGTTCCATCCTTCTTTGGTACTAACAAGGCTGCTACTGTACAAGGACTTAAACTTTCTTGTACGCCCTTGTTCAAGTAACTCCTCCACCTGCCTTCTCAACTCTTCGTGCACCTTTTGACTCATTCTATAATGTGGTCTATGTGGTAACACAGCTCCAGGAACAAGATCAATCTGATGTTGTATGTCTCTCAACGGTGGTAATTCTTTTGGTAATTCTTCAGGAAATACATCTTCAAATTCCTTCAATACTGGCTTAACTACCTCAAGAATTTCATCCGTTTCACTACTTTCACGTCCAATCAACAGAAATACTTCAGGCCCATCCTCTACTTCTTTGACAAACTCCTTCAAAGATAACACAGTTTTTAGTTCCTCGATTTCCTCCAACTTGCTTTCACTTTGTTGTCACTTTTTAGGAACCAAAGTGATTCTAGTGCCATTGAACATGAAACTGTAGCAGTTAGTCCTACCATCGTGTTGCACGGCTCTATCAAACTGCCACGGTCTTCCCAGCAACAAATGACATACATCCATATCTACCACGTCACACCAAATTTCATCCTTATACTTCTTTCCGATGGAAAAAGTTACACAAGCTCTTCGACTAACCTTCACTTCCCCATCTTTCCTCAACCAAGCCAACTTGTAGGGTTTGGGATGCTTCTCTATCTTTAACGCTAACTTCTTTACAGCTTCTGTAGAGATGATGTTATCACAACTTCCTACATCGATAACAAACTTACAAACCTTTCCCAAAACAGTGCACGTCGACTGAAAAATATTACTCCTCAACCAACTAGTCTCCTCATCCTGCTTCGGCGTCAAGCATGATCTCTTCATCATTAAAAAATATCCCTCGTCTCCCGTCAGTAATTCTTCTTCCTCCTTAACTTGTGGTGAATTGGAACATTCTATTTCTTCATCCTCATCCTCAAGCTCAGCAACCTTCACTCGCTTCTTAGGCCTCGGGTATTCATTGCTGTTATGACCAAACTCTTGACAATTATAACACTTGAAATTGTTGTTGACTTTGGTCTTAGCAACTTCATTGACATCCGGTTTACTAACAGCCTTGGAAACATTAGTATTGCTACTAACCCTTTTTACCTGATTGATCGAACTTGTAAGTGCACCACCTCCTCTTCTACCTTGCTTCTCACAAGCTAGAGCCTTCTGGTGTGCTTTAGCAACGGATCCTGGATCAAACATATTTACCATATCCTGAATTTGCATTCTCAATCCTCCAACAAATTTAGATGTCAACTGTTCCTCCGTTTCCATGATATCGTTTCTAGCGATCAGTTGATAAAACTCATCTACATAATCATTTACCGACTTTGTCCTTTGTCCTTTGTCTCAAATTCTATAAGCGCTGATACATAAGAGACTGATAATTATAAGGCAAGAAAGTAGCCTTCATCAACTTCTTCATCTTTTCCCATGAAACAATCTTCGACTTTCCCATTCTTTTCCGTGTAAGTTTAGTTTGTTGCCACCATGCCATAGCTCTACCTCTCAATCATGTAGCAACCAACTTAACTCTACGATGCTCAGGTACTTCCTTGAAGTCAAAAATTTCTTCAACATTTGATAACCAATCCATAAATTCTTCCGCTATCATTCCCCCTTTGAATTCTGGAATCTCTGTTTTCATTCCCGACTCCCATCGACGATCATCTTCAAAATCTCTATTTCGACTTCATCCTTGGCCATGGTTTCGACAAAAACTACTATCACCACCACTGAATTCTTCCAAATCTGACGTATGTCGATGTCGATTCTGACCATCAACATTTCTGCTACCATGCACGTCTCTTTCTCCCAAAACTGAAGGTGAAACTCTGTTTCCACTATGGTGCGAAACTAGTGAAGTTCTCCTTTGACTTTGATTGACGTCTCTCATCAACTTCTCTATCTTTCCAATACCTTCATCAAACTTTTCATTGATACGCTGCTCCATCTGCTCAGCTTCTTGTCTTCTATATACATCTTCAACTTTTGAAATCGATTAGCACGTCTCGAAGGCCTGATCTTCAAACAATCTCTTTTCCGATCTAACTTTGATATAGTACGACTTAACTCGGCTTGCACTAGGACTTAGCTCGGCTCGGCCTAACTTGGTTTCGGCCTAACTTAGCTCAGGTTCAACTTAACTCGGCCTTGATCTCAACTAGCTTCAACTTAGCTCTTCAAGCTCTGATACCAAACTGACGCGGTGGATTAACAAACCTTGACGTGCTAGTAATGTTTGATACAAATTGATGCAATTTCTTCCTCACGAAATGATTCGTGTCAAGTAAAACAAGATAAATGCCCAAATCCGTTGATCTCTCGTGATACCAGATTCTAGCTATCTTCAACACGTTGATCGCGCACGATACCGCATTAGAAGATCTACGATTCTTCGACGTTGACCTTGCGCATGAGATTCCGTGAATCAGCTTCAAATTCGTTGATTCGAGCACACTCGAATAACCGAAGATGGAGAAAGGAGCTCACACTCAACTTCTAATTTTACAAGAGGCACAAAGCTATCAACAAAATTTTATTCAAAATCAATCTCCATTTTACAATGGCAACACACTCGTATTTATAGAGATTTTACAACACACACATTCACGACCTAACATCAACATACAAGTCAACAACAGGTGCTCGCGACCTACGACTCAACACGACTTACAGCCAATAACAAACGACCTAACAAATTTAAAACACAACAGCTTGAGCATCTTCAACGACCTACGACCTAAGCTTCAACGACCTAAAAATAAGCGGCTTAAGCTTCAGCGACTCAATGTAGTGCGGCATCTTGCGACATAAGAATGGAGCGACTTAAGAAGAACGAGCGACCTAAGAACAATCTGCTCCAAGTTGCGACTTATGGATCGAGCGACTTAACTTCAGGAGCGATATAACATATACAAGCGACCTAACTGACGAGCGACTTAAGGTCACAACAGCATATCAAGGTAACGCCTTAACTCGCTAGGCCGTAGCTCGCTAGTGAGCGACCTAAGGCATAGCTCGCATAACTCGCTGGCGGCATCTGAAGGCAGGCGCGATTCAAGACTTAAGTCGCTAGGTCGTAGCTCGCTAGTGAGCGACCTAAGGCTTAAGGAATGGTGCGCTGCATAATCCTAGATCCTTCATTTCGAACTCCAATTTAAAATTCAGTTTTTACTTGTTGATTTCATTCTTATCTTTAGAAGCAATGAGCATGTCGTCCACGTACAAGAGTAAATACACCCAACAATCATTTTTCAACTTCTTGCAATATACACAGGCATCTTTGACACTTCTATCAAAAGCATTTTCAAGCATAAAATGATCAAATCTCTTGTACTATTGTCTAGGTGATTGCTTTAAACCATATAGTGATTTCTTTAACTTGCAAACCATGTTTGACTTACCATCCATAACAAAACCTTTTGGTTGCTACATGTAGATGTCTTCATCCAAGTCTCCATTCAAGAAGGCGATTTTCACATCAAGTTGCTCCAACTTCAAGTTATGAATAGCAACTATGGCAAGTAATATCCGGATAGAAGCAAAGCACAGAGCCGATGCTAATATCTTGTCATACTCCTTCCTCTTCCATTACGCAAACCCCTTAGCGACTAGCCTAGCATAGTATCTCCCGGTATCCTTCACCTTGTATATCCATTTGCACCCAGTAGCACGGTTTCCTTTAGGAAGTAGAACCGAATCCTAGATTTGATACTTCAATAGTGATTGCATCTCTTCCTCCATGGCACAAATCCATTTCGAGCTATCACTTGACTCCACGATGTCATCAAGGTCCGTCGGATCATCTTGGACTATACGAAGAGCATAGTCCAAATTATCACAAAACCTAAGATAGTTCTAACCACCATATCTTTTGGGTGGGCTTATAGTACGACGACCAACCCGAGTAGCAATGCCATCACCCAAAATCCCTTTAGCTCCACCTTGAACCAAATCTTCTCTAGAATCATGCACATAACCAACACTACTAGAGGAGCCCTATGGACTATGTGATGTTACATCAACCACACCTCCTCGCTAGCATCTTCAACTACTCTACTCTCTCTACTTCTTAGGAAAAATGTGGGAATAACTTCCTTCTCCTTTGATTCACCATCAACCAAATCCGAAACATCCGACGAGCTTTTATTATCCTTGAACAATGCTAACTCATCAAAAGTAACATGACGAGAATTCACCATCCTTCTTCATTTCTGGATTCAAAATCCGATAGCCTTTTACACCGTCCGTATAACCAGCAAAATCCCCTTGAAAGCTCTGGGTTCAAGCTTATCATTTCCTGGATCATGCACATAAATTGGACTATCAAATATGGAAGATAACTCAAGCCAATGCTCTTCCGCTTTCATACTTCCTATGGAATTTTGTTACCAATAGCTGAGCATGGAAAACGATTAATAATGTGCACAACGGTGACAAAGCTTGAGCTTAAAATCCCTTAGCCAAACCCGATGTCAATTTCAAGCATCGAGCTTTCTCAAGTTGAGTATGGTTCATCTTTTACACAACGCCATCTGACTGCATATATCCTGGTGTAGTAAAATGCCTCCAAATACCATGATACTTGTAAAACTCCAAGAATTCTCTAGAAACATACTCTCCGCCATTGTCGGACCTTAAGATCTTCAAAGACTTGCCACTCTCATTCTTAATAGGAGCTTTCCATGCTTTGAACTTTGCAAATGCCTCCGACTTGGCCTTCATTACATACACCCAAACTTTATGAGAAAAATCATTAATAAAAGAAAATAATAGCGAGCTTTACCCAAAGAAGCTACCGGTGTTGGTCTCCAAACATCCGTGTGAACATATTCAAGAATCCTTCTCGAATCATGTTTTCCCTCACCGAATGAAACTTTAGTTTGCTTTCCTATGACACATTCTTTGCAAAACTATAATTTTTTGAAACTCTCCCCGTCGATCATCTCCCTCTTCCGTAGAATATCCAAACTCCTCTACGAGACATGACCTAACCCTAAATGTCACAACCTAGTTGCATTCAAGCACGAGAACTATCAACTCCTATGCAAGTTTCACCTTCTACAGTCACTCCTTGAAGCAAGTAAATACCATAAGTCCTAGCACCCTTCATCACCATAAGCGCACCCTTCGAAACCCTCAAGCTATTACTTGCATTAGTGATCTTATAACCTAAAGAATCCAGCTAGCCCAAAGAGATAAGAGTCTTCCTAAGTATCGGAACATAGCACACATTAGTGGGAGTACGAACCACTCCGTCAAACATCCGAACTTGCCAAAACCAATGCCTTTCAACCTGCAAATAACACCATTTCCCATAATAATTGAATTTTCTTTTTTGTTGACGTAAGAAGAAAAACAATTCCTATTTGGCGTTATATGATAAGACACCTCCGAATCGAGCAACCATTCTCTACCTGAAATATTCGATGCTACTGCCAACATAACATCTATGTCTCCCTCACCAACTCTACTCTCCACCGCTATGGATGAAGATGTTAATTCCTTCTTTGCCTTCTCCTTGTACGGACACTCATTCTTTTAATGATCGGGATTCTTACAAATGTAGTGCTTGCCTTTTCTTTCCTTCGACTTTCCTCTCCAACCGAGGTTCCTAGATTTAGAATGCCCCCGATTCTCCTTCTTTACATACCTCTACTTTTTCTCAAATAAATCATGACTACTATCACTACCACTACTTCCATCACCTAACTCCTTCATTTGATCCCACAACTTTTCGTTAAGAACACCTGTTTTGACATCATCAAGAGTCAATGTATCCCGACTATAGATCAAACTATTTGAGAAACCTATATAGCGGTTGGGCAATAAACATAAAAATATTATTGCCTTTTGCTCTTCCTCAATCTTCAAATCTACTACCTTCATCTTCATTAGTAAATCATCAAAAGTATTCAAGTGCACCTTTAGCGAAGTACCTTCCTTTGTTTTATAGGTGAAGAACATTCGCAACAATATCAAGCGGTTAGTTAGTGACTTCTTCATATACAACTCCTCCAACTTATCCCAAATACCATTAGCTGTAGTCTCACTACCAATTTCGAGAATGAACTTTTCCCCTATAGTAAGTTGAAGTGTAATGAATGCCCACTCTTCCACTTCCTCCCTCAACGTTCGAGATGTCCACTAGCAACAAATGTGTATCAAACACTACCTGATGCACCCAATTCCTCCTTAAAACAGCTTTCTTCTTTCGTTGCTATGTTTCAAAAACATTATCGCCATTCCACTTGTCGATAACCAATTGTGATCTACAAGTTATGTACGAACCACATACATAAGGCGCTACACCACTTGGATTACGCAAAGAGAAACTACTTGAAGTATTATCTGATTTCGGCATTTCTACAGTCACCTACAACTCCAATGCTCCTATCCAAAATGTTGTGATGGAATTCTAACTCGAGACCACTTAAATCGAAATTCCAATGCAGCAGAAAAGCGAGATCGTGATAAGAAATGTAAAAACAACCAATCAATATCTCAATTCTAAGTAATCCATTCCTAAAGCAATCATAATTCCCAAACAAGCAATATATAAATCAAAGTAATAACGAAAAAAATCACATTGTGATTTATAGTGGTTCCACTAACATGTGTTACCATACATCTACTTTAAGAGAGTGTTTTTATTAATAACGATGAGAAGAGTACAAGAGACTGATTAAAATGATCAAATTCTTATAGAATTGATTTATGGAGAAGGGAGTTAAAGAAATTAGGTTTTGATAAACCCTAATTAGTGGAGGCTAAAACTCTTGCAGTTGCTTTCTGTCGCATAGAAATTTGGATCCAGGAAACAACTTATATAGGAGAATATAAAACCTATGAAAATTTTCGGAATTTCCCCTTCATACATCGCAAATCTTCATACAAAGCCCAGGCTTGAAAATAGGAGGAAGTCGCCATGGACGTCTGTCATAATGGGACAAACGTCTGTCCAAGGTCTCGTGAAATTTTTCCCCAAGACATCAGACGTCTGTCCAAAGTGACAGACGTCTGTTCTTGTTCTTTGGAAAATTCTGTAATAGACTCATACGTCTGACCAAAACTTCAAACATCTGTGCTGAGTCTCTGGAATAGATTTGCTGAAGCATCAGACGTCTAACCATTCTCTCAGATGTCTGAGCTGAGTCTCTCAGCACCACTCCACCTTCTTCGCCATTTTAGGATCGATTTCACCCTAGAGGGGGAGGGGGGTGAATAGGTTGATGCTATTAATTATAAAAATTATTGCGGAAGTTTATATAAAATATTTTCAACACAGATATATCTGTATAATAGCAGCACATAAATCGCAGAATAATAAATGCAAAAATAGAACACACAGATTTACCCAGCTTCAGCAAAACTCAGCCTACGTGCTGCACCTAAGGTTTCTACTAGAATTTAGATAGTCAAACACTTACATACGTAAACTTGCGACACCCGCTATCGAATAACCTAACTCTACACTCAAAACCCTACCATAACTCAGACACTGAGTTGCGAATTCTCGAA
The DNA here is from genome assembly GCA_030765085.1 of Allium cepa. Classification (NCBI taxonomy): domain Eukaryota; kingdom Viridiplantae; phylum Streptophyta; class Magnoliopsida; order Asparagales; family Amaryllidaceae; genus Allium; species Allium cepa. Next base: position 212,484,703 of record CM060930.1, on the reverse strand, counting down.
CTACACCACCGTAGCTTGTCCCCTAGTCACATGACTAGAAATTACAAAAGTTTAAAAGTAAATTACAAAATTAAAAGCAATTTAAAACAATAAACCTTAATTTATATACTAAGCCCAAATATAGAAGAAACAGACCCAAGTGAAAAATTAGAAGCGAATTCCCCTTTTTATTATAACGGCCTGTTTTCTTTTGATAATGACTGCTCGTTCTCTTCCTTCTTCTCTTCAACTAAATTAGGGTTTCTGAAATTCGAAAGCACCGATGTTGTTGGTCGATCAAGTGATGTTCTCGTGAGTGTTTTGATGATCGATTGTATCTTCAAATTTGCATACGGCTACTTCGATGATCGAGTTCAAAAAAGGCTACGGTGTGCAATTTTTGCTCTTTCTTCTAGTTGAATGCTTGAACTCGTTCGATGATTCGATTTGAATAATTATTCTATGTTTAGCTCAAACTCGAATGGATTCATCGCCGATGATGTTAAATATTTATATAAGGTTCGAATCCCTTTATTTTCGTTCGTCTAAATTTATTTGAATCTGTCAATTGCTATGCTTTGGCCATTTGATTTTGTATGGATGATAGTGATTTTTTCTGACTTGTTCATAATCGTATATCTTGTTGCTTGATTATCATGGCTCAATTTCTTGGTTATCACGGCTTTGAATTTTTGATTTGAACTTGACTTTGTGCATTTCACTATTGACATCCGCCTTGACTTTTAAACTTGATATTGATTTATGCTCATATTATCTACTGTGAAAAAAAATGACTTCGGCATTTGACTTGAATTGTAAATTTATGTTGGTTTCACTGTTTGGTGTCACTGCACTACCTATATATGTGTGTTCATATCGGTAGCATAGTCGACCTGATGCTAAAGTACATGTGTTTGCGTTGAAACTACGGTGACTTTTTCATTGTGTTTTACCTGCATCACTCCACCCTATCACTTTGAAGCTTGATTCTCTGGTCTCTGACTTTGTCTTGTTCGACATGTGTGTTCAAGCTTGTAGTTTCATACATATCACCTAGTTGTCTGCATTGCTTGATTCGAAGTCTGGTTCATAATATTTGTGCACTGCATGCATACATGTTGTACCTATTATTGCTTTGAGGCGGATCATATCGTACTGGTTTCAATTGTGTCCTTTGGTATTTAATTTCATTTGCCTTGGTTCTGGTTACATGTATATATATGTTTTTTACCACTTCATGCTGGCATTGGCTTGACTTGACCGCTTGACCATATGCATGCTTCGAGCTCTTATGCATTGAACTTGTATATTTCATCTGTTGAGGCTTGTTGCAGTTTCATTCATGTTCATATATATATATATATATATATCTGTGTGTGTGTGTGTGTGTATATTGAGCTCTGGTGCAGTTTGATTTGATATTGATTTATGGTTCATGTTTGAACCTTTCAGTCAGGTCTGGTTGCTTCATAGAGTCTGCTTTAAACTTGGTTTTGAAGTCTCTGATTAAACTTGGTCCATGCCATGCTTTGCTTACGTGGATATCGAGTTACAATGCTTGCATCCACATAATACTTACTGTATCACCATGTGCACATTTGTGTGTGTACTTGGTTTGAGCTTGCCTCTGTGTGTCTCCAGTTAGAGTTGTACTTGCATGTTTATGGTCTGTCCCATTTCACTGGTTTGGTGATGCTGGTTTCTTGTCTCTCTCTTGTACATGCCTGAACTACTTTGTTCATATATTGCTTGGACTTTGCTGATTTGAGGTTGCCTATGACCTTTACTGTTGTACCACTTCGCTTTTATCCTGTGCACTGTTGTACCTATTGCTTTTGCTGTTCCTTCTATTCTTTGATCTCATATTCATGTGTACTACTCTTGATGCTAAGGCAGTGCACACGTGTACTTGTACATTTTTGATTTTGGATTGCACCTGTGTTGAATCCAGCTTATAGCTCGGGTTTGATCTTGTGCTCGTGTCGTGACTTTGTTTGTGTTGCACTTGAGTTGAACCCGGCTTTTCATTTGGGTTTGACCTGTGCTCACCTGTCCCTATAACTTTAACAAGTGCATATATCAGTGTGCATGGCCTTATGGCATGTACAGTGATACACTGTGCATGTCACAGGCTGTTCATGTATGATGAATTCAAAATTAAATGATGACGAACAACACAAATAATTGAGGCAAATAATATTTTCAAAGTATACATTTTATTTTACACTACCAAAATATTTTCTTTTCAATTTTACTGCGTCAGTATTTATTTTTACAGATTGCTCAGATGCTGGATTCAATCTGGAATGGAGCTGAAGATCAATACGAGTGAATGAGTGAAATGTAGTGTGGTGCATATGTAAATGATAATTGTAATGTAATTGAAATTGTATTGAAATTGAAATTGTATGTATATATATAGTGGGAGCTTGAATTTATACTATTCAAAATTATAATAAATATTTGTTTGAATAAAATATCTATTTGAATTTAAACTCTGTCTTATTTATTTTATTCAGCAATCATTTATTTAACTATGTGAAAATAAAAATAGTACTTTAACAAATACATTTAAATGAATATATATACACACATTTTTATTATCATCAAACAAAAATCATATACTTGCATATTCAACAGTCTTCCCCTTTTGATGATAACAAACATACATTTAAGATTTTGAATATATTAAATGTATTTAATCATTGATAGACTCTATTTGCTTTCCCTGTTTAAATGCTCCCTCCCTACAACAAAGCTCCCCCTTCATATATGCATGAATAAATATATGCAAATGAGAATAGATGCATATAGAAAATATTTGACCTTTATTCGCCAAAATCTTAACTTTTGTCTCCCCCTTTTGTTATCAGCAAAAGAGTAATAGTGTTAGAGAATAGAGATAAAGTAATAGGTATTAATACAACATTAAAACTCAAATGAGTATAAATATTAAATTTTAATTAAAAATCAAACAAAAATCATAAATAATCTGTTTGACGCATATTCCTCTTCGATAGGGATGATGTCATCACATAAAACCATATAGTCGTGCCTATTTGTGGTATATTTATATCATGAATTTGAATATCTACTAACTATGCATAACCGTTAGGAATTTTAAATGAGATTAGTAGTATTCCAATTTTTTTATAAAAATGAATTCAAGTATCTTCAAACCATGCATAACTGTGAGGACTTTTAAATGGGATTAGGATCAACTTGTCTATTTAATAAATAAATTTTGATATGCGTTCCATACATGTATAACCGTGAGGACTTTTAAATGAGCATGGAAGCATATAATCAAAAATTCCAAGTAATTCATCCATGCATAACCGTGAGGACTTTTAAATGAGAGTGAATACTTTGGATCTTTTTAAAAAAAGTATAAAATGAAAAATGAATGATTTCCTGTTTAAAATAACACATATTGACAAACTATATTGAATTTGAAGAGTGATGGTCGTTAGAAATATTATAGAAATAGAGATGGTCATGGAATTTTTACCACGAAATTTTTTTATAACTCTTGTTCAAATTTCTAAAGAAATTTACTAAATATACCATCTCAAGTTATAATATATGATTAATATCAACACTCATCACCTTTTCAATCACTATTTCTCTTTTCGATAATTAGTAGGGAGTCAGATTAGTCAATGTAATCATTTACGATCAAATCCAAAAATAATTATTAAATCAAATATTTTAAGACGACTAATCTGAAACAAGGTCAACAAAAAATATTTTCTTTAAGGGGTTTTTATAAGAAAAATGTATGCTAATTTGGAAATTATTTGAAATGAAAAAATTTGCAGATTTTTTCTTTAGAAAACCATGCAATTACTGAATGTCTGAACATAAATCACGTTCCACTAGAAATTTTTCTATGAACTAGATTACCGGTATAATTTGCATCCGAATTTTTCTTTCACTCGAGATTATCATTAATTGAATGTTATAGACCAGACTGTGAAGTTTCAACAAATTTCTTAAAATCATTTTTAACAGATTTTAAATGAAGTTCTCTTGAATTTGAATTGAAGCCGTGTAAATAATCAAACAATAACAATAGTGTCAGATCTAGAGGCCATAGGATAAACAAATATACTCATGTGTAACATCATCATTGGTTCAAGCAAATCTATAGTTCAAAGATGATTGGTCAACATTTTGAATAAGTCAGAATCAAAATCATCATTCATCTCTTTATAGCATAACTGGTTGATTTAAATTCAAATTATGGTGCAGATTATCACATTAAAGATACCGTTCAAAATAAATATACCATTACCTGTTTTATCTTTACCGATAATTTTTTGTTGTTGCCCATTGTGATTCTGCCACCATTATACTAGGCTAAGGAACTTTTATTAGTCGCTCGTTGTGTGTCTGGAACAGCCTGAATCCAGATAACACTTTTGTTGTTCCTTAGCCTGCCACCACACCTACATGATAAAAGGTTTTTGTGACCTATTTTTTTTATAGGTCCATGGTTGTTAGCGGAAAAATATTTTGAAAAATAATTTTGTGGAGACCCAAAACTATTTATATATGTTCCTTTCGGCACCCGAATTTGTTTAATTTTGAGAGATTTTATATTCGTGCCTTTTGGAACCCAAATTGATATAGTTTTCACGTGTTTGGGTCTATACCAACAATTATTTTGATTGTGTCCATATTTTCTAGAAATTATGCACATGGAATTGACTTGATTAATTTCATTTCTAACATTTTCAGATTGATTATATCCAAGTCCTTGTCTAACTGTATTAACACTTTGTTTCCCTAATAGCATGTTCAACGATCTTTCACTTTTGGAAAATTTACTTAAAGTCGTTGATAGTTGTTGGACTTGTGTTTTGAGAGATTCATTTTCATTAAATAATTGAGTGCACTTTTTAATTGAATTTTCTCTTCTAGTATTTTCACTCTCTTTCAAAATCAAAATTTCATTTTCGAGCGATTTAATTTTAATTTCTTATTTTTTTAATTTCTTCTTTGAGTGATGGACACCTATCACACTTAGGATCCTACTTAGATAGTTTTTAACTAATTGGTCAAGTTGTTTATTTGATTCTATCAAAGTATCTCTATGTGATTTAATTTTAGCATATTTCTCCCTACGTCTTTCAAAATAGCCATTTACTTCGTGGAAATATATAAGTAATTCTGAGTGAGTGGGTTTTGATACCTCGCTTGGCTCATCATCATCGCTATCAGTTATATTACCTCGAAGGCACATATCTTCTTTCTCACTCTTACTGCTAGTGCTTTTATTATCATCATCACTTCTATTCTATGTGGCTGTAAAACTTCTCCTTTTTGATTTCTTTTCTTCGCCATGTTGATTTCGAGGACAATTCGACTTGATGTGTCCGAGTTTGTTGCACTTACGACAGATGATCTTCCGTTCTTCTGGGTTGTCTAGAGCTTTGAATATTCTGCTTCTCAATTTTTGATTTAGAGCTGTATTTCTATATTTACGGTTCCACTTTTTGAATCTCTTCATTAGTAATGCTAGCTCAACTGCTCCATCTTCATCATCATCATCACTGCTGCTTTTTGTCAATCCTGTTAAGCATGTTTCAATGTCGATTATGGAGGATTTCTCATTACTATTGAATTTTACACCATATAATGTATCAAAAGTATTCCAGATTTCCTGTGCACTTTCACAATAAGAGATAAAGTTAAAATTATCTTGATTAATATGAGAATATAATGTATACATAGCAAGAGCATTAATCGAGATAATTTCTCGTCTTTTATATTACACCCAGTTTCAATAATATCCCAATATTTAACATTAACAGATTTTAAATAAAATTCCATTTTCAATTTCCAATTCAAAAAATCTATTCCATCAAAAATAGGAGGGATAATACTAGACCGACCCTCAGCAAAAGTAGCCATTTTAAAAATTCAAATTTGTAAAAAATTGGTCTTTGAAACAAATCAAATTTTTAAAACAAAAATGGCTTTTGAACCTCTCTCTGATACCACTTGTAGGATCGATTTCACCCTAGAGTGGGGGTGAATAGGGTGATGCTATTAATTATATAAATTATCGCGGAAGTTTATATAAAATATTTTCAACATAGATATATCAGAACAATAGCAGCACAATTAACAGCAGAATAATAAATGCAGAAATAGAACACACAGATTTACCCAACTTCAGCAAAATCCTGCCTACGTGCAGCCCCCAAGATTTCTACTTGAAATTAGATAGTCAGATGCTTACACACGTAAACTTGCGACACCCGCTATCGACTAACTTAACTCTACGCTCAAAACTCTGCCACAACTCAGCCACTGAGTTGCGATTTCTCGAACTGCACCACCGTAGCTCGTCCCCTAGTCACACTACTAGAAATTATAAAAGTTTAAAAATAAAATTACAAAATTAAAAGCAATTTAAAATAATAAACCCTAATTTATATACTAAGCCCAAACATAGAAGAGATTGGTCCACGTGAAAAATTAGAAGCGAATTCCCCTTTTTATTATATCGGCTTGTTTTCTTTTGAAAATGACTGCTCATTCTCTTTTGTCTTCTCCATAACTAAATTAAGGTTTCTGAAATTTGAAAGCGCCGACATTATTGATCGATCAAGTGATGTTCTCGTGAGTGTTTTGATGATCGGTTGTATCTTCAAATTTGCATACGGCTACTTCGACGATCGAGTTCAAAAAAGGCTTCAGTATGTAATTTTTGCTCTTTTGCTTTTTCTGGTTGAATGCTTGAACTCGATCGATGAATTGATTGAATGATTATTATTTATTTATCTCAAACTCGAATGGATTCGTAGCCTATGATGTTAAACATTTATATAGGGTTCGAATCCCTTTATTTTCATTCTCCGAATTTATTTGAATTTGTCAATTGCTATGCTTTGGCCATTCGATTTTCTATGGATGATAGTGATTTTTTTTGACTTGTTCATAATCATATATCTTGTTGCTTGATTATCATGGCTCAATTTCTTGGTCATCGCGGCTTTGAATTTTTATTTTGAACTTGACTTGTGCATTTCACTGTTGACATCGGCCTTGACTTTTAAACTTGATATTGATTCGTGTTCCTCATATTATCTACTATCGAAAAAAATGACTTTGACATTTGACTTGAATTGTAAATTTCTTTTTGGTTTCATGTTTAGTTTCAATGCACTACATAAATATGTGTGTTTATATCTGTAGCATGCTCGACCTGATGCTAGAGTACATGTTATTGCTTTGAAACCGCTGTGACTTTTTCATTGTGTTTTACCTGCATCACTACACCCTATCACTTTTGAAGCTTGATTCTCTGGTCTCTGACTTTGTCTTGTTCGACATGTGTGTTCAAGCCTGTAGTTTCATACATATCACTCTGTTGTCAGCTTTGCTTGATTCGAAGTTTGGTTCATGATATTTGGGCATTGCATGCATACATGTTGTACCTGCTATTGCTTTGAGGCAAATCATAACATATTTATGACTTTGATTTTCTGGTTTCAATTGTGTCCTTTGGTATTTGATTTCATTTGCCTTGGTTCTGGTTACATGTATATATATATATATATATATGTTTTTTGTCACTTCATGTTGGCATTTGCTTAACTCGACTACTTGACCATATGCATGCTTCGAGCTATTGTGCATTGAAATTGTATATTTCACCTGTTGAGGCATGTTGCAGTTTCATTCATGTTTATATATATGTATATGTGTTTGCATTGAGCTCTGGTGCAGTTTGGTTTGATATTGATTTATGGTTCATGTCTGAAACTTTCAATCAGGTCTGGTTGCTTCATAGAGTCTGCTTTAAACTTGGGTTTAAAGTCTCTGATTACACTTGGTTCATGCCATGCTTTGCTTACTTTGGTATCAAGTTAAATTGCTTACATATCCACATAATACTTGTTGTATCACCATGTGTACATTTGTGTGTGTACTTGGTTTGAGCTTGCCTGTTTTTGGTCTATCCCCTTTCACTGGTTTGGTGATGCTGGTTTCTTGTCTCTCTCTTGTGCATGCCTGAACTACTTTGTTCATATATTGCTTGGACTTTGCTGATTTGAGGTTGCGTGTGACCTTTGTACTGCTGTACCACTTCACTTTTATCTTGTTCACTGTTGTACCTATTTCTTTTGTTGTTCCTTCTATTCTTTGATCTCATATTCATGTGTACTGACTATTTGAGATGCTAAGGCAGTGCACACGTGTACTTGTACATTTTTGATTTTGGATTGCACCTATGTTGAATCCAGCTTATAGCTCAGGTTTCAACTTATTCTTGTGTCATGACTTAATTTGTATTGCAATTGACTTCAACCCGGATTTTCATTTGGGTTTGACCCATGCTCACCAGTCCCTATAACTTTAACAAGTGTATATATCAGTTTGCACGGCCCTATGGCATGTACAGTGATACACTGTGCATGTCACAAGCTATTCATGTATGATGAATTCAAAATTAAATGATGACGAACAACCCAAATAACTGTGGCAAATAATATTTTCAAAGCATACATTTTATTTTACACTGCAAAAATATTTTCTTTTCAATTTTACTACGTCAATATTTATTTTTGCAGATTTCTCAGATGCTGGATTCAATCTGGAATGGAGGTGAAGATCAATACGAGTGAACGAGTGAAAAGTAGTGAGGTGCATATGTAAATGATAATTGTAATGTAATTGAAATTGTATTGAAATTGAAATTGTATGTATATATATATTGAGAGCTTGAATTTGTACTATTCAAAATTGTTATAAATATTTGTTTGAATAAAATATCCGTTTAAATTTAAAACCAGTGTTATTTATTTTATTCAGCAAATGTTTATTTAACTCTGTGAAAATAAAAATAGTACATTAACAAAAACATTAAATGAATACATATATATATATATATAATATATGTTTATTATCATCAAACAAAAATCATATACTTGCATATTCAACAGCCATAACTTCCTACTCTGAGCTTCGATTTACGGACCGTTGTCTCCGTCACCAAGCTACTTCCAACCCCTTCAATTCCCTCCATATAGTGTCATCAAATTTCAACATTGCCATCAATAAATCATGAGAACCAATTATGTAAAGGATGCTTATTTGGAAAACAACCAAGAAAATGTTTTCTAAAACAATCAATCACAAGTGCCAAAGAACAATTAGAATTAAGTCATACGGATATTTGTGGCCCTATAAAACCATGCTCACTTGGAAAAAGTAATTATTTTGCACCTTTTATAGATAATTTTAGTAGAAAAATATGGGCTTATTATCTCAAACAAAAATCAGATGCATTTGATGCTTTTAAGAAATTTAAGGCATTCGTAGAAAATGAAAGTGTTTATAAGATCAAAGCCATGAGATCCGACTAGGTGGAGAATTTACATCAAAAGAATTAGAGAAGTTTTGTGAAGAAAATGGAATTCATCGTCCATTAACAGTCCCATACACTCCATAACAAAATGAAGTTGTAGAAAGAAAGAAAGAACATATCTCTTCTTAACATGGCACGAAGCATGTTAAAAAACAAAAATGTTCCAAAAGTGTTTTGGGATAAAGCCATCGAATGTGTGATGTATTTATCGAATCGCTCTCTAATTTGAAGTGTATGGAACAAAACCCTTAAAGAAGCATGGAGTGGTAGAAAGCCAGGTATATCTCACTTAAAAGTATTCGAAAGCATCGTGTATTCTCATGTGCCAAATCAAAGATGCTCCAAATTAGATGAAAAAGAAAAAAAATACAATTTCATTGGCTATGACTCACGGTCAAAAGGGTATAAGTTATATAATATTATTAATGAAAAAGTTGTTGTTATTCGAGACGTGGAGTTCGATGAAGAAAGTGCTTGGAATTGGAAAAAACAAGAAGATGGTTATAGTTTCTTCCCTCTTTATGAAGAGGAGTTCAATGATGATGTGGAAGAAGAATTCATTAGTCCAACATTGCCATCTCCTTCAACTATCCATCATGAAAATCCATTTAAAGAAAGCTCAAATAAAAGACCACCGTGTATGAGATCTTTGCAAGAATTATATGAAGTAACTCCAATTTTCGATGATACTACCTTATTTTGTCTTTTTATCAATTGTGAACCAATAGAGTTTGAAGAAGAAAAATAAGACAAAAGATAGAGGGAAGCTATGGATGAAGAAATCAAAGCAATTGTAATGAACAATACATGGGAGTTAGATACTTTACCTAAAGGACATAAAGCTATTAGTGCAAAATGGTATATAAAGTGAAAAAGAATGCTAAAGGAGAGGTTGAAAGATATAAAGCAAGATTGGTAGCTAAAGGATACAAGTAAAGAGCAGGTATAGACTATATGAAGTATTTGCTCATGTTGCTCGCTTAGAAACTATAAGATTATTAATTTCTTTTGCAGCTCAAAACAAATGGAAAATACATCAAATGGATGTGAAATCTTCTTTCTTAAATGGTAAATTAGAAGAGGAGGTTTATTTGAAGAAACCACCAGGATATAAAGTTAAAGGACATAAAGATAAAGTTTTAAAATTGAAAAAAGCACTTTACGGTTTAAAACAAGCCCCAAGAGCATGGAATATAAGACTTGATAATTACTTTTTAAGATGCCCCTATGAACATGCTCTTTACATAAAGATAAATCAAAATGAAGATATTTTAATTGTATGTTTATATGTGGATGATTTAATCTTTACTAGAAGTAATCCAAAATCATTTGATGATTTCAAGAAGGAGATGAGTTTAGAATTTGAGATGATGGACATTGGACTCATGTCATACTATCTTGGGTTTCAAGTGATTCAAAGTGAGCATGGTATATTTATTTCTAAAGAATCATATGAAAATGAAATATTAAAGAGATTCAAAATGGATGGATGCAAACCCATAATCACTCCAGTAGAAAATGGTACAAAGCTCTCAAAACATATGCTAGAAGAAAATGTCGATCCTACCCTATTTAGGAGCATGGTTGGTTGCTTGAGATACTTAACATGCATAAGGCCAAATATACTTTATGCAATGAGTCTTATTAGTCGCTATATGGAAGCTCCTACTACATCGTATTTGAAGACAGTAAAAAGAATCCTTTGATATATTAAAGGTACTGCTAATTTTGGATTACAATATTCACATTCTAATAATTTCAAGTTGAATTGTTATACTGATAACGATTGGGCTGGTCGATGACCGTAAATGTACAACTGGATTTGTTTTCTTCATGGGAGATACAACATTCAGTTGGAGCTTAAAAAAACAACCAATCGTGACATTATCAACCTGTGAAGCTAAGTATGTTGCCGCTTCAACTTGTGTATGACATGCAATTTGGCTTCGAGATTTATTGAAGGAGTTGCATATGTCACAACATAATGCAATAGAAGTATTTATGGATAACAAGTCGGCCACAGTACTCGCTAAAAATCCTCTTTCATAATCGAAGTCCGCATATTGATACGCGCTACCACTTTATTCGAGAAAAGATTGCAAAAAAGGAGGTATAATGACGCAGCGTAGGAAGCGAATTCGATGATGTAAATCGAATCCGTCAAGGATTTCACACGATTAATGGAAATAATCGGTGAATCGATGATAAATCGATGAATTTAAGAATACCGAAAGGCCCAAATCCGTTGATCACGAAGATACCGGACTTTATCAATCTTCGACACGTTGATCGCGCACGATACCGTGAGAGAATATCTTCAATTCTTCGAACGTTGATCAAGCGCACTTGATTCCGTGAATTGGTTTCAACGATCGTTGATTCGAGCGCACTCGAATGCCGAAAGTGGAGATAGGAGATAACACTCAACTACCAATTTAAATGGAGGCACAAAGCACAAACCAAATTTTATTCAAAATTCAACAACCACCATACAAATGAGCACTCGACCCAGTATTTATAGATGTTTACAACCACACACGCTACAACATAGCATAGGTCGTACACGACCTAAAAAAAAATATCTTAACCTAACATTACATACTTCAGCACGACCTAAAATACACAGTACGACCTAAGAATACAAAGTACGAATCAAACGGCATAACAAACTAATACAATCAATCTACGACCTATCCACTTCAAAGTAGCAGCTCCAAATCAAAGGCAGCGGCCTATAATCATCAACGACCTAGGGTAATTTGCGACTTAGGGAATTGGCATCAACTTTACTTCGTTCACGACCTAAATCAACAGCGACCTACCTTCTTCATTCGCGACCTAAGGAGGATTTTGTTCGCGACTCAAGGGATCTCGCGACCTAAAGAATGTCGTTCACGACATAAGGGGCCGCCGCAAAGAGGAAGAGAGATCTTTGGCTTGCTTGCGATTTAGACTTGCTCGATTGAAGGTTAGGTCGTGTAGCGACGTACGGCGGCTTGGTGAAGGTTTCGCAACTTAGGGAAGGTCGGCCTTGGATTGGCGACATACGGTAGGTCGCTCGCGACCTAAAGATGAAGAGTGATCGGCTTCTTCGACACATGGTGGCGCGATTCAAGGTGAATGCCGCATCATATAAGCAAAGTTTATCAATTCAAAAGACCAAGTTGCAGATATCTTCACAAAAGCATTGAAGCATGATTACTTTGAAAAATTACGAGACATTCTCGGAGTTACGAAACCAAGTTTACAAGGGGATGTTGGAAACAAAATTGGTTTTCAGGAAACATTGATTATGTTGAAAATAGTAATCTTTGTATTCATGGAAATATAAAATTAAGCATAGAGAAAAATCTAGACTTACCAGATATGTAATTTGGATAATTCTAGAATATGCTTGCCAAGAAAAATCTAAAAAAATAGAAGATTGAGGAAAAGTCTAGATATTGTATCACACTAAAAATAAGAATTTTTTCTCTTCTTTTGTAAGCAAGCAAAAAAAGGAAAGTGCGAAGAAAACAAAGCTTATTTATTCGTTTATAAAATATTCTCTTGATCTCCACTAGCAAATTAGGGATCACTTCTCCCTACTTCTTCTTCGTATAGAAATTTCCCAACATGTAAAACTTAATCTCATATTTTCAAAATATACTTCTACTCTTTTTAAAAACAAGTTTGATGAAATTTACCATTTTAATTAACTTTCAATGTTTGCACTATAAAATGAAAATATTTACAAATCAATGTGAACTGTTTGCAAAACAAATGGTTGCATTAGAAACTATTAGAATGTGATGCTCAAGAAATTGATCCTGTAGGGTCGGTAATAGAGGTACCATAGTAGGTCCAGTCAAAATCAGTATATTCACTGAAGATTCCTCTAAATTATAATGTTTAGTTATATATATGTTACCAATAATTATACATGTTAATTTTGATCGAATCACCATAGTACAACTCTGAAAAAATTTAGAACTTCTTAGTAGGACTGAAGAGAATGAAAAAACTAAAGCAGAAGGAATGATAAAAGCAATGACATCCGATATGCTTATTTATTTATATTATCATTATACATTGTATTCAAAACCACTATTGCAAGTCCTCTAGTAGTCAATATAGGATGCGTAAAATATATTTCTCACTTCCTGATCATGGTCAACATTTTAACTAACATGCAAACCCGTCCATATCATGATCAAGATCTAGTAGTCAATCCCTGCAAATTGAGTTTTTTCTTCTTCTTCTTTTTTCTTCTTCTTTTCTCCGGATGATTTGTTATTGTATCTGAATCTGCATTGCATTTTAGATTTGTTTTCACACTTTTATAAAGTTATATATATTCGAGCATTGAAGTTTATTTTCCTATAATTTTTAGACCTGAATTTATGTATATGTGTTGTTTCCTTTGATATATCAGTACATAAACAGTCAAAACAAGCTTATTTGTTACGGTAAATCCATAGCTTCACTACAATAATAATGATGAAGATGTTTCAAACTAGTAGATGATAAAAGGATTGTGTTTTAATTGAGAAGCTTATATTTGTACATTTGTAAACTCAGCAGGTAGTAGGTAAAGAAGAAGGTACCGGCTCTTTCAACATTAAATAAAATTAATGACCTAGATGATCAGAACCGTTGAATCGTTGAAATTTTTTGTTTGTAAATGGAAGTTGAAAATCATGAGGCAATCCAATATTGTAGTACATTGTGTCATCAATAGTGTCTACATTTTATGTTTCCATAAATTTTATTACTTACTCTTGTATGCTTGGGTGCATAAATTTTCATTAATTTTATCGTTTTTGTTAATAAAAATGAAGACTTCAACTTCTCTGACTAAAAATAAATTGAACTGCATGTTATGTCTATGAAATTACAAATTAATATAGCAGGCGATATTCAAAATTGTGAAGATATATGTGAGTAGCAAGGAACAAAAAAGAATGGAAATAACCAACAAAACCGCATAGCGGCGTAAAAACATAAATTGGTTGTGTAATTGTGAAAACAATATTTATTGTGATTTTTCGTTGATTTAATTTTAGTTACAAACTTGTTTCACAGTTCTGTTTTATTGAATTGAACTCCCGATTTTCATTGTAAAATTTATTTTGGTAGTAAGAGCTGCACTTTATTCAAGCAAATAAAACATTTTTGATGTCTAAGGAATAAACTGAAATGGAAATTCTAAAGTGAAGAAATGATGAAAGCAATGAATTTCACGCTAGTTATCTTAATTAAAACCCTATTTACAGAAAAGTTCCAGTCTTGATTTATAGCAACAAACCTATTTGTGAATCATGTTCATTGTTTAATATATTAACTCAGGTTTTAAAGGAACCGCCATTCTCCCTTCCGATCCTCTTGAGTGCTTTAAAGCCTAATTTTGGGCTTATTACATTGATGACAAGGTAGGAATAACTTCTACCTTTATATACATATATCATTATTCACTTTACCCATTTCTAATTGATTTTAATTACTATAGTTGATGATGCAGCGCACGACGAGATTGGTCTTGAGTCGCGACCTAGCTCGAGCGAGTTAACGATTCAAGGAAGTAAACCCAACGACCTAACAAGTCGTATTGATCAACCTAACGAGTTAACTCACTCAGCGCGCATTTCCTTAGGTCGTTACGACCTAACGTGTTCCGACCTAAGTAGGTCACGACCTAACTCATTAACCGACCTTACGAGATAACACCTCAAGAAATCAAGCCGCATCTCTATAGGTCGCGCGCCTATGTCGTTATTATCTTTAAGTCGTAATTATCTTTAAGTCGCAAGCCACATTGTTATTAAGTTGATGTTTCTTATGTCGCTCAACCTTAGGTCGCTGACCTTAAGTCGCTCATCATTTATGCCGTTTCACTTTAAGTCGCTCCAGAAGCTCGGGCCGCTGATTTGTTAAGTCGCGTGATGTATTGTTGTAAATATGTGTTGTTGTTGTAAATACGTTAAGTCGTATGTCGTTTCTTATTAAGTCGAGAGTCGTGTAACGTTATATCTGGTTATATTTGTTATGTCGCTTGTATATCTTAGGTCATAAGTCGCGTGTCGTTGGATTGTTAGGTCGCACGTGTTGTAACTCGTGATTGTTAGGTCGCAGATCGTTGAAACTGCTAGGTGGGTGTGTTCTGTTGTAACCCTATAACTAGGGATGTTGTGTCATTTGTGAGGAGGTTGATTTTGAATAAACTTTTGTTTGAGTGCTTTGTGCCTCTTTAAAATTGAAATTTGAGTGTTATCTCCTTTTTCCATCTTCGGTTATTCGAGTGCGCTCGAATCAACGATTTTGAAGCCGGATCATGGAATCTCGTGCGCGAGATCAACGTCGAAGAATCGTAGATCTTCTAACACGGTATCGTGCGCGATCAACGTGTTAAAGATAGCCAGAATTCGGTATCTCGTGAGACCAACGGATTTATGCATTTATCTTGGGTATTATCAATCCATTGATTCATCACTGTAACGTTCCATTGTTGTTTGTTGTTGTTGCATCATTTGGCGACAACTTATTGTTATCCGCTGCGTCAAGTTTGGTATCAAAGCTAGACTTAGCCAATCATAGCTAAGCCGAGCCTATTGGGAGCCGAGTTGAAGTGTTGGAGTTTGAGCCGAGCATAGAAGTTGGATCAAGGCCGAGAGTTAAAGCAGTTACAGCCGAGCCAAGCTAAGTGCAGGCCGAGAGAAGTCAAGTTTAGATTTGAGTTAAAGTTATGCTAGTTGAAGTGTGTGTTTGGATTTGTTGAAGATTCGATCATGCCGCCGAGACGTGCTAATCGATTTCAAAATGTTGAAGATGTGTATAGAAGACAAGAAGCTGAGCAAATGGAACAATGTATCAATGAAAAGTTCGATGAAGGTATTGGAAAGTTAGAGAAAGTGATGAATGACATGAATCAAAGTCAAAGGAGAAGGTCACCAATCTCGAACCATGGAGGAAACAGGGTTTCGCCATCGGTTTCGAAAGCGAAGAGGGTGTCACCACAATCTTGTCGAGAAAGAAGAGAATCATCAGTTTCTATGAGACAAGAACATCATGAGTATCGAGGTGAAGAGAGAAGAAACCCACGTGGATTTGAAAATGAATCATATCGTGATATTGAAAGACAGGGTAGAAGGACCATGCATGATCGTGGAGATGTAGATGGATGGGATAGATATCGAAGTACATTTGATTATGATGAAGATGGTGATAGAGGTAGTATTCATTATCGAGATCGAGACCAAGTACGAAGTCAATATCGGAATGTAGAAGATGATCGTCGATGGGAGTCGGGGATGAAAACAGAGATTCCAGAATTCAAAGGGGCAATGATAGTGGAAGAGTTTCTGGATTGGTTATCAAATGTTGAAGAAACTTTTGACTTCAAGGAAGTACCCGAGCATCGTAGAGTTAAGTTGGTTGCTACACGATTAAGGGGAAGAGCTATGGCATGGTGGCAACAAACTAAACTTACAAGGGAAAGAATGGGAAAGTCAAAGATTGTTTCATGGGAAAAGATGAAGAAGTTGATGAAGGCGACTTTCTTGCCTTATAATTATCAGTCTCTTATGTATCAGTGCTTACAGAACTTGAGACAAGGGACGAAGTCGGTAAATGAGTATGCAGATGAGTTTTATTAACTGATTGCTAGAAACGATATCATGGAAACGGAGGAACAGTTGACATCTAGATTTGTTGGAGGATTGAGAATGCAAATTCAGGATATGGTGAATATGATTGATCCAAGATCTGTTGCTGAAGCACACCAGAAGGCTCTAGCTTGGGAGAAGCAAGGTAGAAGAGGAGTTGGTGCATTTACAAGTTCGATCAATCAAGTGAAAGGAGCTAGTAGAAATACTAATGTTTCCAAGGCTGTTAGTAAACCGGTTGTCAATGAAGTTGCTACGACCAAGGTCAACAACAATTTCAAGTGTTATAACTGTCAGGAGTTTGGTCATAAGAGCAATGAATGTCCGAAGCCTAAGAAGCGAGCGATGGTTGCTGAGGATGAGGATGCAGAAATAGAATGTTCAAATTCACCACAAGTTGAGGAGGAAGAAGAATTATTGGCAGGAGAAGAGGGATATTCTTTAATGTTGAGGAGATCTTGCTTGACACCAAAGCAGGAAGAGGAGACTAGCTGGTTGAGGAGTAATATCTTTCAGTCAACGTGCACTATTTTGGGAAGGGTTTGTAAGTTTGTTATCGATGCAGGAAGTTGTGATAACATCATCTCTACAGAAGCTATAAAGAAGTTAGCGTTAAAGACGGAGAAGCATCCCAAACCCTACAAATTAGCTTGGTTGAGGAAAGGTGGGGAAGTGAAGGTTAGTCAAAGGGCTTGTGTAACTTTTTCCACCGAAAAGAAGTATAAGGATGAAATTTGGTGTGATGTGGTAGATATGGATGTATGTCATTTGTTGTTGCGGAGACCGTGGCAATTCGATAGAGCCGTGCAGCACGATGGAAGGACTAACTGCTATAGTTTTATGTTCGAGGGCACTAAAATCACATTAGTTCCTAAGAAGTTACAACAAAGTGAAAGAAAATTAGAGGAAATCGAGGAACTAAAGACTCTGTTATCTTTGAAGGAGTTTGCCAAAGAAGTAGAGGATGGGCCTAAAGTATTTCTGTTGATTGGACGTGGAAGTTTTGAAGAAGTTGAAATTCCTAAAGAAGTTAAGCCGGTGTTGAAGGAGTTTGAAGATGTATTTCCTGATGAATTACCAAAAGAGTTACCACCGTTGAGAGACATACAACACCAGATTGATCTTGTTCTGGGAGCTGTGTTACCACATAGACCACATTATAGAATGAGTCCAAAGGAGCACGAGGAGTTGAGAAGGCAAGTGGAGGAGTTACTTGAACAAGGGCGCGTACAAGAAAGTTTAAGTCCTTGTGCAGTACCAGCTTTGTTAGTGCCAAAAAAGGATGGAACTTGGAGAATGTGTACAGATAATCGAGCACTAAACAAGATTACAGTGAGGTACAGATTTCCGATGCCTAGATTGGATGACTTGTTAGATCAGTTGAGCGGAGCTGCTATCTTTTCAAAGATTGATCTGAAGAGTAGGTACCATCAGATTCGAATTCGACCAGGGGATTAATGGAAGACCGCATTCAAGACACGGGAAGGGTTGTATGAGTGGCTGGTTATGCCGTTGGGTCTTTCGAATGCACCTAGTACTTTTATGCAAGTGATGAATCAGATCTTTCGACCATTTATTGGAAAGTTCGTGGTGGTATACTTTGATGATATATTGATATACAGTGGAAGTACAGAAGAACATCTACAACACTTGCGGGAAGTGTTGATGATACTTCGTCAAGAGAAATTTTACGCGGCAACAAAGAAGTGCATATTCATGACACACGGTGTTTTATTTTTGGGGCATGTGTTGTCCAAGGAAGGTATTCATGTGGATCAAGGTAAAGTTGAAGCAATCAAGGATTGGCCACAACCCAAGACTATAACAGAAGTGAGAAGTTTCCATGGGTTAGCATCATTCTACCGAAGGTTTATTCCACATTTCAGTAGCGTGATGGCACCAGTGACGGATTGTATGAAAGGAAAGCAGCTTGTGTGGACTAAATAAGCTGATTCTGCTTTCCAACAGATCAAGACACTTTTGACTACAACACCGATTCTTAGATACCCGGATTTTCAGTTGCTCTTTGAGCTAGATACTGATGCGTCTAAGGTTGGAATTGGTGGAGTATTAAGTCAGAAGGGTCGTCCAATTGCTTATTTTAGCGAGAAACTTTCTAGAGCCAAGACAAGATACAGTACCTATGACTTGGAGTTCTATGCTATTGTTCAAGCCATAAAGCATTGGAGAAACTATTTGTTTCATAAAGAGTTTGTGTTATACACGGACCACGAAGCATGAAACATTTGCAGGGGCAGGATAAGACTGCAGCCAGACATGCGTCATGGCCCGCATACTTGCAACGGTTTACATTTGTTGTAAAGCATAAGTCGGGAGTTATAAACCGGGTGGCAGATGCATTGAGTAGAAGAAATCATTTGTTGACAACGATGAGAGTTGAAGTGGCGGGGTTTGATGTACTTACAGAATTGTTTGTTGAAGATCCTTACTTTGCTAAGATTGTAGATGAAGTAGAGAAAGGGAAGACGGATGAGTATGTATTGGTGGATGGTTTTCTATTCAAAGAAAATCGGTTGTGTATACCAGAGTGCAGTTTGCGAATGAAGATTATGAAGGAATTGCATGAAGAAGGTCATGTGGGAAGAGATCACACCTTGTAGTTGATTTCTCAATCATATTTTTGGCCTTCCATGAGGAAAGAAGTTGAAAGATTTGTGCAGAGATGTCACATATGTCAAGTTTCCAAAGGGACAGCTATGAATGCAGGATTGTATATGCCATTGCCCGTGCCTACTAGACAATGGGTTGATATTAGCATGGATTTTGTTTTGGGTTTGCCAAGAACTCAACGAGGAAACGATTCTATATATGTTGTGGTGGATATATTTTCGAAGATGGCACATTTCATAGCTTGTAAAAAGACCGCTGATGCAGTCCGTGTTGCTCAATTGTTCTTTAAGAAGGTGTATCGACTACATGGGCTACCTGAGACCATTGTTTCTGACCGGGATACTCGATTTCTAAGTCATTTTTGGTTGAGTCTGTGGAAGATGCTTGGGACTAAGCTGAATTTTAGTAGCGCCTATCATCCATAAACTGATGGGCAAACGGAAGTGGTGAACAGATCGTTGGGAAACTTGTTGATATGTCTTGTGAAGGATAATTTTAAGAACTGGGATATGAAGTTATGTCAAGCTGAGTTCGCACATAATCATGTTGTTAATCGAAGTAATGGATTCAGTCCATTTCAAATAGTCTATTCAGCAATTGCGAAGGGACCGTTGGATTTGTTGACAATTCCACGGCAGAAGGGGGTTGTTAAACGAGCTTGTGATTTCATGAATGAGTTGCAGGAGTGTCACAGGATTGTTCATGAACGATTGCTTAAGTCAAATGAGAAGTATAAGCAACTTGCAGATAAGAAGCGAAGGGATGTGGACTTCAAAGAGGGTGATTTTGTTTATGCAGTGTTGACCAAGGATCGTTTTCCAGTTGGAACTTACAACAAATTGAAAGCTCGAAAGATTGGTCCACTAGAAATCTTGAAGAAGATCAATGATAATGCTTATCGGTTGAGATTGCCGGATCATATCCATACTGCCGATGTTTTTAACGTTAGACACTTGATTCCATATCATGAAGATAAGCATTTTGAAGAAGAGGAAAGTGTGAAATTCGAGGTCGAATTCTTTTCAACCGGGGGAGGATGATGCAGCGCACGACGAGATTGGTCTTGAGTCGCGACCTAGCTCGAGCGAGTTAACGATTCAAGGAAGTAAACCCGACGACCTAACAAGTCGTATTGATCGACCTAACGAGTTAACTCACTCAGCGCGCATTTCCTTAGGTCGTTACGACCTAACGCGTTCCGACCTAAGTAGGTCACGACCTAACTCATTAACCGACCTTACGAGATAACACCTCAAGAAATCAAGCCGCGTCTCTATAGGTCACGCGCCTATGTCGTTATCATCTTTAAGTCGCAAGCCGCATTGTTATTAAGTTGATGTTTCTTATGTCGCTCAACCTTAGGTCACTGACCTTAAGTCGCTCATCATTTATGTTGTTTCACTTTAAGTCTCTCCAGAAGCTCGGGTCGCTGATTTATTAAGTCGCATGATGTGTTGTTGTAAATATGTTAAGTCGTATGTCGTTTCTTATTAAGTCGAGAGTCGTGTAACGTTGTATCTGGTTATATTTGTTATGTTGCTTGTATATCTTAGGTCATAAGTCGCGTGCCGTTGGATTGTTAGGTTGCACGTGTTGTAACTCGTGATTGTTAGGTCGTAGGTCGTTGAAGCTGCTAGGTCAGATGTGTTCTGTTGTAACCCTATAAATAGGGATGTTGTGTCATTTGTGAGGAGGTTGATTTTGAATAAACTTTTGTTTGAGTGATTTATGCCTCTTTAAAATTGAAAGTTGAGTGTTATCTCCTTTCTCCATCTTCGGTTATTCGAGTGCGCTCGAATCAACGATTTTGAAGCCGGTTTAAGGAATCTTGTGCGCGAGATCAACGTCAGAGAATCGTAGATCTTCTAACACGGTATCGTGCGCGATCAACGTGTTAAAGATAGCTAGAATCCGGTATCTAGCGTGATCAACGGTTTTGTGCATTTATCTTGGGTATTATCAATCCATTGATTCATCATTGTATCGTTCCATTGTTGTTTGTTGTTGTTGCATCATTTGGCGACAACTTATTGTTATCTGCTGTGTCATTTGATAATCAACTTCATTCGCATAGTAGCAATGAATATGACAGAAGGAGATAAAGTGCAAGCAGTAGAAAAGGCTATTTCAAGGTTGATACCACTAGAAGAATATATAGCAGAGACGCCACTTTTCGGAGGAGATAATATTTGGTTATGAAGACATTGCAATTGGAGTTTCACTATGATGGATAAAAGTAGTGAAGAAGTAGAAAGTGTTAAAGTGTTAGATGAAGTAAAGCTACCAAATTTAGTGAAGTGGGCAAAGAGATTCGATGCATAATTCAGATGACAGGCTGAAAGGAGTAGTGCTTGAGCATAACAAGCTAGTTGAATGAAATTAAGTTTAAAAAAAGAGAAATCTTACTTCATTTGATGGAATGACACCTAGCTTACTTAACAACCGCTTGGTGGTTTACTGCCGAAAGAATTTCCTGGGTAAAACAAAGTATCCAATGTGGTAAATTTTGCACCACATCATGGCCGTTGTATTTTAATGTGATTACATTTGAGGTCACAATATATTTTATCAGTTTTGTGTTTTATACTGTTAACGAATTTCTTCTAACACCTAAAAAGTGTAAAAAAAAAAGGGAGTTTAGTTGAGAGAGTGCTTAGTTGACCCTTATTGACCTCAAGGAGTGTTGACAAAGGCAACACTTGGTTTAGAAAGGGCTTAGGTAAGTAGGTTAGTATGTTCAAGTCCATTTTGTAGTCATAATTGTTCATGTCAAAGCTATGCCTAAACTCACATTGAAGCAACGTCATCTTGAAATCAATGTATAACTATGTTATACAAATAGAAATTAAGACAATGGATGTTTAAAAATTCGAAGCAAGTTATGATTAAAAATCACATGTGCTTTGGAATTCAAAACAAGTCATGAACCATGAGATCCTTATTTATATGTTATGAAATAGTTAAATGTACCTAGCCTTATATGCAAATGTCACAAGAACTCAACTACCATTAGAAATCCCCAAATTGAATTAGGGTTACAAAGTTTAAAATGTAGAAGCGGAAAAAGAATCATTCACCCCTTCCACCATGCCTCTAGGTTCGCATTTATAGAATTAGAAGTGTGGCATGGTTGTTATGAATTATTTCAACATGGATAGCTTACGATATCATCAGCCACTTCAATGGCGCTAGGCTTCATGCTTCTTTTTAACCTTCAAAATTCTTTTGCATGCTGATGGATTGTAGCATCACATAGTAATACTTAACATCCAGTTCGCCTTGATAACTTTCATGGATATTGATGACATATGGCATTAATGTCACATTGTGGACCTACATTATCCTATAATGGTTGATGAAGTAAGCCATCACTAAAGTGCGGCATTGACAATAGCAACCTTAAAGAGACACAACATTGCATGAGAGGCGATATGAATAAGAGGTGGCATTGATATGAGGTGACATTGATAGGAGAAAGCATTAATAAGAGGCAGTATTAATGGAGGCATTTATAAAAGGCAGTGGCATTAGAGAAATGCGACATTAGTCTAAAGCGACATTGATTTTTCTGGCTTCATGGAGGAAATGCTATTTTAATAGAAGACGGCATCAATGACGGGAGACATGGACGATAAACCATGTAACATTGATAGCTTTCAATATAGTATTCTTCAATATCATCGCTTCCTTAATGAGATATGGCATTGGTTCCATTCAATATTATTTAGTAATATGAGAGATTCAACATCATTCATTCAACTCTATAAGTAGTATGTGGGGTTGATGGCATTTGATATCCATAGCTTCATTGATGATTTGCGACATTGTCTCTTAACCCTTGTTGATAGGAGATAACATTGTATGCTTTCGACATTGGCTTATCTCCACACTTTCAACATTTCCTGTTGACGTGAGAACATGGTTATGTCGACATGTTGCATACCTTCGGGATAAATAATGATAGTAGTAACATGTCCCCCCTAATGTAAAGGAATCATTGACTTTTATGTCAATAGTCTTGAAAATAGTGCTCGTTGTCAATTAGTATTCTATGTAAGTCCAACCGTCCATTTAAAATTAATCAATGGAAACTACTCTTCTTCCTTTACACTATAAATAATCAAGCCTTTTCTTCTTCTTCCCTTTTACCTTCGTTTCAAACTCAAACGAAAAGGCTTTTAAGTTCACAAAAATTAAAAACTTAAAATCTCAGGCATCCAAACCATTATTAAGATACGATTTTTGATTCTAATTGCATTAATTAAATTGAATTAAGAAGCACTATATCAAAACCATTATTAGGTTTCTTTGGGCTTTATCGATTTCAAATTGACATTTGGGTTTAATTACATGATTTTGATGTTAATATTCATATTATCATTTAGATTAATGATCAATTATGCTTATAAATTTAATTATCGACAAATTTCTATGTCTCTTGTATTAATTAATAGTAAGGAACATTGATTTGGAAGCCTGGACATTTCTAGTTTAATTATAAAATGAATAATATATCAAACCTAATACCCAATATCGTCTTGCTTTATATCGACACTGAAGTTCATGACATTACTAGGATGTTCGATATTGATTAATATACCTTGTTTTAATTTGAGATTAATATTTTACAACATCACTCTGATGTTCAATGTCAATTAAGTTTTCTCTTTGTCTATTATGCTGATAATCAATTTCGAAGTTTAAAATACTTAGCATAAAACCCTTATGTCTTCAGTGACCACCAAGAGGTGCGGCAACCTATTTAGAAACATAAGAGTTACTATCATGAGAGAGTTTATGTTGGCCACTAACTATTGATGCGACATAAGCAAATTCGACATTAACTAAAGGCATTGTCGTTTAGAATCGATTTTAGTTTATGAGATTATTATACGATATTTGTAACCTTACTGTATGTTATTATCTTTCTTCGGTAATCATTTCCAATAGCCTTATGATATTGTTATCTTAGGACATATTTTTCATAGTAATTTTATAGTCTACTTATACATTTAGTGTTTTTAAACTATGCTGACATTATCGTTGACGTTGGTTATTTTATCTTTTCGACATTGACCATGGTTGTTGCATTACATTACAATTTTATAGTGTAACTAATGTGGCATTGGACATTAATTCACCCATTCAACATGGATTTATTGATACAACATAATACTTAGGACATTTTGATGATAGTTACCATTTTAAGTTTCTTGTAAACATCAATAGGCTTACTTTCTTACCATAAGTTTAACATTTATTTGTACACTCTTAATTGACCTAAAAGTTTAAGTTTTATATGAATTCAACATTGATTATTTAATGTTCATTGATTTGTTGTAAATGTTATGTAGGACTTTAGACTTTTAACATTTTGATGTCATAATCTAGGGAATCAATTAGCTATTCCTTATTTTAGAATACAATATCCTATTTTATATCATGAGCATTTTAATTAGCACCTTTATAATTTGGAACAATATCACCTGGCAGGTAAATGGAAGACAAGAAAGCAATCCAAAAAGGAATCAAGAAGATCAGTAAGGTTCCTAAAGCTCTTCATCTACTAATGAAGGTGATCATCTTCTTAAACCATAATATATTACCACTTAAGAAGCAAACACCATTCTGAAGCAATTTGGTATCACAGGTATAGAAGCCATGCCTAATAGTCCTTCTAGTAGGATAGACAACCCTCCAGAAGGGTTCTTTGCCTTCACACCAATTTACATATGACACTCAGGATATCTTCCTTTTTCTGGCTTTCTCTTGCGATTCCTAGAGCATCTGAACATCGCTCCAATCCAACAAACTCCGGACTTGTACACCTATTTGAGTTGCTTAGAAATTCTTGCTAGAGAGGCCAAACTTTCTTCTGTAGATGTTGAAACACTCCACACTATAGCTAGCCCTACAAGAATAGATGAGTAGCAGGATTATCCATTATATTGCATTTGTCCCCTTCTAAAAGGTTTAATCACCAACCCAATCAATAAGACAATGGTATGGAAAAATTAGCGTTTCTATGTCAAATGCTACTCAAAGATTAGGGGAAATTTCTCCATTATTATTAAGTTTCTACTTTCTATCATTTATGTTATATCTGTCATTTTCTCATGGTAAATATTTTCTTTTAGATCCTGCCTCTAAGCAATTAAGCTCCTTCAATAATGACTTTATCCAATTCATGATTGAAGCTTCCCAGTGCATGGGCGATAAGCTTACCTTTCTGATGGAAGTAAATCCTCGTCAATACTCCCTGATTTTAGACAATTACATAATACTTGGGGAGCCTTTGTTATGAAAGGAAACGCTCAAGGAAAAAGATCGCTGGTTATGATTAATCAGAATACTTTCTCTACTCTCTCTCTAATCCAATTTGAATCTTCTGGTAATCTTTCATTGCAGCTTGTATAAGTCCTCTTATGATATTGTCTCATAAGCTTCTTTCTTTGACTTAGGATATTCTGCAATCATTATCGCTTCCAAAGAGAAAGGCTAGAAAAGGTGATCCCATCTTAACTGAATCAAGCGAACCTACTTCTTATGAGGATTCTATTAGATAAGGAAATAAAGGTTCTTAAAAGAAAAGAGGGTGGCGATGCTTTTGTTAATATTCCACCTCGACCCCCGAGTAAAAAGCCTAAGCTCGTGGGTAATTATATTCCTATTATTGTAGTTTAAGAGGCACATTTGAATATTGACTTAAGCCATGATGTTTCAAATCTAAAATCTCATGGACATAAAGTTCAAGGATCAACTGAGGTGGCTCACTCCTGAATCCCCTTCTCAGATTTCTTTTCTTACTTCTCTGACACCTCTTAGCTGTTTATACGTTGATCTTGGTCTGTCTCCTTCTCTAAAAGATCATCTTCCTTCAAAGGCCCAAGTTTAATCTCATTTGGCAAGTTTTAACGATCTTGTTTGATTGGTTGTCCAATCTCCTTCTATTACTTCTCTCGGGTCATCACAGCCTTCAATATATTCCAAGGATAATCTTTTCATTCTTCTTAAACAGTTCCTATCGGTATGTATTTCCTTTTTCTTAGTTAATTTTTATCTATGTAGATCCCATCTTAACTTTTGTTATATATTCCAGGTGGGAAAGCATATGTTTCTTCTCCAAGAGGTTTCTCAAAGGCCTTCTAATGAAATAACCGAGCTCCAAGGATAGATCTCTTCGCTTCATCTCAACATAATTGATATCACAATAGCAAGAGATGAAGTGGTTACCAAAAAAGAGAAACTTGCCTCCCCACTCAATGAGGAGAAAAATGGTAGGCAATTGTTAAAAGCATGCCTTGAGAAGGTCAACAAAGAGAAAGCCGAATTGGTTGAGAAGCATGTGAAAATACTAAAAGCAGATGTTGAGTGGGCCAAAAAGCGAAAGTTGAGCTAGTTAATGGGAATAAAACTATGAAACACAAGCTAAGGAGGAAAAAGGAGCTCCTGACCTACTCAAACATCATTATGAGGGATGCAAAGCAGAAATTTCTCCTTTTTCTCAATAAATAGCATTATCAAGGATGCAAAGGAGAAATTTCTCTTTTTCCTCAATGAAGCTCTCATTAAGATTGCTGAGAAGTGTTTCGAGAAGGCTTTGCTCGTGGTATATGGTAATAGCATCCAAAAGTGTCCGGATATAGACTTTCCTTCTCTTTTAGACTAGAATGAAAAGTTCAAAATAAAGTCTAGCCTTATATTGGGGAGAGCTCAGGGGTCCCTTCAAAAACAATTCCCTACCAAGGAGAAGATTGGCGCTAAAATGTTATAAACTTTCGATGACCCTCTGCCGACGTTGACAATGATGATAACAACAATGATGATGATGGTCGCAATGGTAATGTAAAGGTTCCTTCAAATCGAAAAGATAGGGAAAATGGATCGGGTGATCACAACTTAGACTTATTTGCCCATGGTGCATGTTTTACCAAATTCCTTATCCTTAAGACACCAAAAAGGACTCTACTCCAAATGATAACACTCCTCTCAGCCACCAACAAAAAGGGAAGACTCATACTTCTACTTCTCAAGTCCCAGTTTCTTAGGTATGGAACTTGTTACTTAAAAGCTTAAGAATATTTTCTTAGCCTCCAATTGATAAGCTTACTATTTTAGTTAAGGAAAAGGACAAGTATTATTACGAGATGCTTTATGAAAAGAGTATGAATAATGAGCATCAATTGAATAGGGAACTCGAAAAGCTAGTTAAAGAATATAATGATTTGTTTAACAATTTTAAGCGCCTTTCTGGTGACACTGGGCAGTTAAAGTTCTTTAAGGAAAAATAAATTGTCCTTCACTTGAAAAGAGTTCGCCTCCATCAAGATAGGATTATGAAAGAGAATGCAGAATTGATGGCTCTCTTTAGGATGTTAATCGATGGTAGAAATGCTTGATTGAGTTCCTTTATAAAATTTATTCTAGGGGCTCATTTGTTGATTTTTCTTACTTAGGTGAGAATAGTGGAGATTTAATTAGGCATTTTCATAAAATATATTTGGACGAATATCAGTCTAATCCTTATCCTGGGGATTGTTGGAATCTTCCCAGGGTGGTGGCCATTCCACTTTCTCCTTACTCTCTTCCTCTTGATAGGATTAAGTATAGCAAGGAGAGATATATTTTTGAGTTATAAAGGGTCAATATTATACGAACCCAAATAATTGTATAATTGTAGTTTGTAATTCAAGTACCTTATAAACTTTACCACTTTTGTTTCCTTGTTCATAATCCACTATTTATGCATTATACATATTAAGGAATCCTCAAGTAGTTCTGTTCCTATGGAATTCTTGAGTACATTTATCAAGTTAAAGAAGGATTTTAAAGAGGTCTTTAACTCTCAGAACATCTTGGTTAGCAAAACATTATTTTCTTAGAGATCTACAAGAGTTTACAAGCGATTTCGTCACTTTCATTTTGATTTCCCAGGCAATAGGAAGGATAATCTACTAAGTGAAATTCAAATTTATCACGCTAAATTGTTATATGTTCATACTAATCCCTTAATTGGGAAATGAGACTATCATCAATTTTCTCTGATTAATATACTTGAAGGGATTAAAGCTTCTTTTGATTCTACCCTTATTTTATCTATTGAGTCATTTAAAAAGACCAAAATTACTGTTTCAAAACTTTAAGAGTTAGTTGAATGTTCAAAATTGAATTGTAATGTAATTTAAATTCCTTTATTGTTTGTAAATTTTTACTATTACTAAAGAAAAGTTTACTTTCCATGTATTAATTTTCTTTTTATTCATTCTGAATAGGAAACCAATGAATGCTCACATGTGGTCCTTTAGATGTCATTTCTCAATTGAACAATATTAAAGATAGACTAGTCATTAACACTGAAAAGAAGCGCTCTTCCCAAGATGCTTCATCTTCATAGTTTTTGAATAATCTGGAAATGCAAGAATGGCATAGGAAATAGTTCAAATTAAGATCAATATTTAGATGTTTGAAAGAAATGACCTTTGGCTTGGAGGAGAATGTTAAATGAAAGACTAATGAATTTCAAGAGCTGAAAGAGAAAGTAGATACAATACTATGATTTGGACCTTCAGTTGAAATGGATGTAAAGATGGATAAATTACACCAATGGATAAATGACATTGAAGTGGATCTATTAAAAAGTCAAGTGTCCTGCCAATCCAAGGAACTTATTGCAAGTGGAGGCGAGTCTAGCCTTCCTACTTCTACTCCTGGTAGGACGACCATATCTCAATCTTTAGCCAGCAAGGAATTTCCTACCTTATTAAACCCACCTCTGATTCTGAATAATGAAGTGATCTCCAAATGGAGTAGAAAAGTCAAATTTGAGTACATGCGGATTTTTAACGTGAAATGGGATGAGAAAATTTCTCAATGTCTCAACGATTGTAAAAGTTGGATTGAAAAGCTCGATCGCGAAAAGCATATTCTTGAGCAGGAAATTAAGGACTTAGATACCTTGATTCAAGCTTTAAAAGGAGCCAATAAGACCCTCATGCATGCACTGAAGACTCAAGTTGATTCAATAGATGATGCGGACAATGACCGAAAAAAGGAAAAGAAACTTTAAAAACTTTTAGATGTGGCCATTCACCACATTACCGACTCTTCGTCAGCTGCTGAAGATCTGGAGAGGGTGGCGCTGAGCCTTGACCTTTAATGTAGAATAGCTCGTAAATATTTGAATAGGTCATTTTGTTAATCAATTTTTGTACCCGTGACTTCTTGTATATAATGTGTCATATAATAGATAAATTTATGTCTAAATGAATGTTACCTTGAGTGTACCATATGCACTTTTCTTTTGAGTTTGTTGAATTATTTGAGATGTATAGCTTTCTTCCTAGCACATTAATTCGTTGCAATATGACTTGTAGATTGAACATTGGCTTGTCCTTTTAACTTGACTAAGTCCATTATAGAATACTAAATATCCCTCTTGTAGTGATTAACAATGACTGAACTAATAACAAAATTCTAGATATCCATTTGGAGAAATAATGTTTTTAGAGGCCTAGAAAATTACCTAGAAATACTAATTTGAATAGAAGACTAGAAGCGCCATCTGGCAATAATATGAATAGGAGACCGAAAACCCATTTTGGCAATAACAATATGAAGAAAACTATTTATGGTAATAATATAAAAAAAGACCAGAGAATAATTGCTGAAATAGAAGACTAGAAAACCATTCTAGTAATTGATGGTTATTTATCTTTGCCTTAGCATGCTATAGCTCATATATGACAGATCTCCCTTTAGAAGATTAAATGATTTCCTTTTGAAGCGTGAATGACTTATTTTTAATTGATCTTCCTCTAGAAGATTGAACTGATCCATTTTTTTTTGGATAGAGTTTGATTGTCACCATTATAGGTAATGATCTCTGATTACCACCATAGGTAACAGATTTGGATTGATTTGTCCATTGCATTTGATTTGCTATCTCAAGATGGACCAAAGACTTAACCGACCTCCCTCCACGTGGTTATTTAGTTAGGCGTCGTAGACGATATTGAAGGTTGGTCTGATGCTTTGGCTAGCCGCATTCGGGCAGGACCAAAGGCTTACTCTGTCCTTCCCCTTGGAGGCGCTCTACTAAGCCACGTAGATGGGACCGAAGGCTTGTAGATGGTTTGTCCAGGTTTTTATCAGGCGCGACCAAAGGCTTACTCTGACCTCCTTACAAGAGGTGCCTTAAACAAGCTGTTTTCAGGCGGAAATAAGGGCTTATGACTTATGATTTTTAGAGTTTCTCACTCCTTTCTATGATTGAGTTAGTAGGTATACTTATTTTATTTGAAGCATTTTCCTTTATTGTCAACTTTTTCAACATCTCTTTAAAAATTCTTTGAGCTTCCTTTGATCATTCCTTCCAAGCTTTGACACTGATTAGTATTCGTGGCCATTTGAGTTGTGATAATGATAATATTTTCCTCAAGATTTTGTTCAATCTTTGGTCATTTCTTTTAAGAGGGCTAATAGTTTAGCCTTGCCTTAGTCGAGAGGTAAATATCCTTATAAGAAGCATCAAGAAAATGGTTCTTTGAAAGCCACGATGTTTTGGAAAATGATTCTTTTGAATTCTTCTTAGCTCTTTTGTTGTATGTGAAGGGCTTTTTAGCCTCTGCAGTGAGTTTTCCTTAAAAGAGCTTTGATTCTCCTTCAAATAATAGGTTCAGTTAAGCACATTCTTCCATTTTTGAGTGAATCGGTCAAAGTCCATTGTTATCTCTCTTTCGAAGATAGTTCCTCTTGCTTCGAGTTTAATTCTCTTTCTAATTTTCATAAAGATGTTATCTTTCTCATCTTTCTTTTTCGAAGCAAAAATTGGTGCAAGCCCCACATAGAAGGGGTTTAGGCTTCATTTATCTGGATCATAAAGAGTTACTTTTCTTCTCTTATCTTCCATGAATTTGTAATTCCATGAGCCTTAATACTTGCTCCTTATGAAGTCGGGGACCGCTAGTGATTTAGTAAGTTGGCCAAAGTATTTAAGACTCGAAAGATCCTTGTTCGAAAATAGCCATTTTGTAGTTCAATGGGCTATGTTGGATTTAAAAAAGATTTTTTATTAAAGCTAGGGAGAGTCCTCTATATGTAAGGCAAATGAAGTCAAATAGATGATATGAGGGTTAGGCTAATTCTCTATAACCTACCGTATGCAAGATGAAGACAGTTCTTTATACGGATATGCAAGGAATCGAAGGTTTGAGCCCTCTATTTAGCACCAAAATGTAAACGAATTTCTTCGCTAACACTTGAAAAGTGTAGAAAGGGGAGTTTGGTTAAGAGAGTGCTTGGTTGACCATTGTAGACCTAAACGAGTGTTGGCAAAAGCGATACTTGGTTTAGAAAGGGCTTAGGTAAGTAGGTTATGCAAACAGAAATTAAGACAATGGATGTTCAAGAATTCAAAGCAAGTTATGATTAAAATTCGCAAGTGCTTTGGAATTCAAAACAAGTCACAAACTATGAGATGCTTATTCATATGCTATGAAATAGTTGAATGTACATATCCTTGTGTGCAAATGTCACAAGAACTCAATATCACTAGAAATCCCTTAATCAATTTAGGGTTACAAAGTTTAATATGTAAAAAGCAAGAATAGAATCATTCTCCCCTTCCTCCATGCCTCTAAGTTTGTATTTATAAGGGAAGAAATGTGGCATGGTTGCTATGAATTACTTTCAACATGGATATCTTGTATTATCATCAGCTACTTCAATAGCGCTAGGCTTCATGCTTTTGTTTATAACATTCGACATTCTTTGGTATGATGATGGATTGTGGCATCATGTAGCAACACTTAACATCCAACTCGCCTTAGAAACTTTCATTGATATTGATGACATTTGGCATCAATGTTGTAACATTCATATTTTTAAATCAAATTTAAATTGATAATTTATTTAATTTTTGAAATTAAATGGTGAATTAATTTGATATTTTCCAAATTTAAATAGATATTTGTTTGTTTATTAATGTAAATGTATATAAATATGATTTTAAATATAGAATTTCTAACTTGAAATTTAGAAATAAATAATTTGACTAATATTTTAAATCTTAAGTTTAATTGTGGATTAATTTGAAAATTTGAATAAATATATATCAAAAGATTGTAAATAAAGGAATTAATTTGAAAATTCAATAAATTGATTTTTTATGTAGGATTTTGATTTGGAATTCAAAAGTAAATATTTTATAACTTGAAGTTAAAAACCTTTATATTTTAGAGAACTAATGGATATGTATATATAATTTGTAATTTTGTATAATTACATTTTAAATCATTTCTTTAAAAAGTCGTATAAAAATGTTAATAAAGGAAAATGTATTTAAATAAGAAGATATGTAGTATAAAGTTATATTTAAATATTATTATCAAGTGTTAAAAGCATAATTTGATTTCAAATCATTTGTTTAGAATTGTATAAGTACAAGTAATTGAAAATATGTGTGTGTCTATATATATATATATATATATATATATATTTGAAAAACTAAATAAGGAAACAAAATAGATTACATAATTAAATAAAGTAAGAGCTTAAAACAAATTTATAAATAAATTTAACCCAGGGATTTAAACATAAATAAACAAACATGTACATGTGTAAAGGAATTAATATCATACTATTACAAGTGTTAACAAATAAAGACAAGTGGCATTTAATTCTCTTAAATTTTTATTAATATGTATTAAAAGAAAAGAGAAAATTCAGGCTAATGCATGTCCTCAAGATTCTTTCATCTTCAACCTGAAATCAAAGATATAAAACAAAGAGAAGAAAAACCTGTAAACCAAACAAAATCCTAAAGCAAAAAAAATTCAAATATAACTCAATGCAAATGTATCAATCTAACAACTTCAAACCTCAGATCTGAAGCTTACATATGCATTTCAATCAAACTAGATCATCTCAACCTGAGATTAGATCATTTCAACATCAAGTTTCAATAGATCAGTTCAAACAAACCCAAGGCAATGATATAACCAGAAGACAAAACAGAGAAGAAGGATCAAAGGGAAGAAAATCAAGAACCTGGAAAATCTAAACCAGAAAAGAAAATAAATTCATCAAACCTAAAAACTGAAAAACATAACCCAAGCCTATCCTCCGATTCATAAACAACTCAGAGATTATGAAGGCTAAAAACATTCAAGCAAGACAGAAATCAAAAGGCTGGAAACTATTCAAAGCAAACCAGTGAAGTAACCCAAACAACTTCAACCTGAAAGCAAACTGAGATTATAAATCCAAATCAAAGATCAAAAAAACAACCAAGCAAACCTGGAAACACTTCCAGTTTCGAAAGCAAAAAAACTACAGCAACCTGATCAAAATTCAAGTTCAAATGTTGCTCAACACAAATCAAAGTTCAGATCCAAAATCACGACCAAATACAACTTAAATGCATCAAATCAACTTTCCAAGCATAAATCTTCTCCTCTGTTCTTTAAAACAAGGTGAGCAAACCTTCAACCCTTAATATATTTATATGTGTTGCTTGATTTTATGCCTGTGATGATGATAGCTTGGATGTAGTTTGTATAAATGAGAAATTATGTTTGCATGCCTGTATAAGCTGTGTGCACAGGCAGAAAATTGCATCTTTGTTCTTACATTTCAAGTTCTAAAACCTGTTATAAATTCATATCATCCCAAAGGAATCCATGTTAGACTTCAATCACTAAAATGAATTTCTTAAAATAATGTAATTTCATTCCTATAGATAGTTTCAGATAAAAGCATTTAATAAATATTCTCAGAATGGAAAATTACAGTAAAATATATTCAAACAGGAAAAAAATTAATGCTCACAAGTTCAAGTTTGGGTTTCATAATTTGATTTGTAGTAGTAAATGATGATTTTAGGTAGTAAATTCTTGATTTTTAAGCTTGGGAACATTGAGACAATTCGAATTGAACGGAAAATGCATTCTTGTCAAATTCCGATAATCCACAGTGAATTATGAATCGTGATTTTGGGTGAAGATGGCTTAGGTGTCGTAGATGGATGGAAAAATGGAAAAAAAAATTTAAATCGTTGTGAGGGGTGCGCCACAATGAACTAGGTTTTAGAACCAAAAAATTTGTTATGTCGGTAATCGAAGTGCTGCGTCGTCCAGGGTGAATTATAGGCGATCGCACCGGAGGGAAGAGGACAGTGGGGCAGTGGCGCAGCTTTGGATGAGTAGGCGAGGTCTCTGGTGATCTTTAGTGGTCGGGCGAGACGTTTTTCTGATGGTCGATGGGTTCCAGTATTCATTCGAATTGCTAAATTTCGATTTCATAGGTGATTTGAGGATCTATGCGTTTGTAGTGAGGTAGACTGGGTTTGGTGACTTGGTGGTGGTCGACGACTTGATTGGAGAAGCTTCGATCGTCGATGCATATGCACAGGTGTTGTCGTGTATCAGTGATGGTTGGAAGAAGAGGAAGAAGGTGGGGAGCTCGAAGTTGAATACAAGGGGTTTAGACTATGACTCGGGTATTCGATCGGGGAAGGTTAGCTTGGGCTCGGGTAGTTTTAATTAGCCGGGTTTTAAAAATTTAAAGTCAGAAAAAATAATTACTAGAGGGTTTACTCGGGTAAACCCATATCTGGCTCGAGTTTTACTCGAGATTTTCTCGCGTATTTGTGTTATCAATTTAAAATATAAATTAAAGTTTTCTTTTAAACTTTAGACTATTGTCTTTATTTTTATTTTAAGAGGTTTGGCTAAAGAAAGGTTGCATAATTTATCAACTTAAAGTAATCAAGTAAAATTTTATGGTGATAAAAATGTTTTAATTATTGAACAAGTTTAAAGATAAAAATCTTAAAGTTAAAGGTTTTTAAATTGTTTTGATAATGATAAAAAAAATTGTACGTTAATAATAATCAATTTCAAGCATTCAATTGAGATGTAAATAATGAAGTTAAGTGATAAATTAAGACAAGTGAAATTGAATTTTAAATTAATAAAAGTTCTTAAGTGATTTTGTATAACAAAATTTGTTTCAAATTTGGAAAAAATTTAAAGGATATAATTGGGTAATTAATCAAGACAAAAAGATTTATCTTTGATTAATTATAGTTTTAATTAATTTAAGGAGTAATTACTTAATGAAAGTAATTAATGATAATTAATTAGTGATTAAGGGTTGATTAATCAAGTGATTAAAGATAACTAAATATAGAAGAACTAATTAATGTGATTTATTTAATTAAGATAATTTAAGGGTAATTAATTAATTGATTAGAATAATCACTTATTGTAATTAATTAATAGTAATTAAGGGTTAATTAATTAATGTAATTAATTAAAGATAATTAATTAAATGATAATTAAATGATTAAAGGTTAATTATTTAATGATAATAGTTGATTTATTTATTAAGTAAGGTTGATTAATTAATAAATAAAAGTTGATTAATTTATTTTTTTAAGGTTAATTAATTAATTAAGGTTAATTAATAAATGATTAAGGGATAATTTATTAATATGGTTTGAAACTAATTAATGTTTATTAATCAAGATTAGTGTTTATTCATAAGTAATTAATCTGATTTAAAACTAATCAAATGATTAATTAATCTTAATTATGAATGCTTGGATTCAATTGAATGTTGAATTATGTGATATTCCTAATGTGTGATGCTTTGTGATATGAATTGTTTTAATTCAAGCTGTGATGAATGTAATTTATTTTATCTGTGATGAATGTGTATTATTTATTTATGATTCTGTGTATGTAGATAAGCGTTATAGGATTATACCGCTTATCGATATTGCTGTGCTTGAATCTGAGAAGATTGATGATGTTGCACTATTGTGTAAACCCCTGGACTACACTATACACATACAAATATGGATTGCACGAGGATATTGGTTAAGTCACAGATTTTTGAAATGATTTTAAAGTTGAATTTTGAATCCAAATGATTTTGGAAATGGAATTGGGTTAAATATGAAAGGCTTTTGAAAAGGAGTTTCAAAGATAAAAGCTATTTTGAATATCTTGATAAAGTTTTTGAAATTTAAATAATTTGATTTAAATTCGAATTCAATATTTGTAATTGAATTCTATAATTAGAAATTATGGTTTGAAAAGGTTATATAAGTTATAAATATATTTATATGAGTTTTAAACCATTTTGAAAGTATTGTTTTTTGAAATTTAAAATTAACCCAAGGTTTAAGTGCTTTAATTCGTGCAAACGAAATCGGATTTTTACGAAACGAAAACTATTTGTTTTCAAATAATAATAGCTTTCATATGAAGAAAGGATTTCCAATTTGTATTGAAGATTTCAAATTTGAAATAGAATTGAAATTATTTTGAAAGCTATGAATAAATCTTGTAAAAAATGGTTGAACTTAGATTTGAAACTAAAGCAGATTTTGATTGGTGTATCTTTTATATAAAAGATTTGAAATGTATGAATGAATCTTTGGAAAGGGTTTTGAAAGCTATAAATTGAATCTCTAATTTAATGGACTGGATGATTAAATCCAATTTGAAAGGGAAATTGTTTAAATATGGTGAATGAATCTTTGTGAAAGATTGGTGTACTTTATGTAATAAATCTTTTTGTTTAAAAGATTTGAAAATGGTAATTTGTTTTAAACCATTTGAAAAGAAAACTTCTTGGTAATAAGTTGTGACTTAATTGAAACCCCATTATCCATATGCTTTTTAATATTGCGCTCATTATTCTGTTTAGCTGGGAGAGGACCTTGTGCCATATAACCCATTCTGAATAATGATATGGCGTTATGGATTGCAATTGAAGATGGATGGTGAAGACCGGATATTTTCGAAAGCGAAAGAATAACCCGTCGAATGTCTCTACACCGACTGGCCCTCGGTATAGAGATTTGATCACCCTTTGTGATGGGAAGTCCGAACGTGATTAGGATTTATCCGGATTTGCAAGGGCTTCTTTATGAAGTGCCTTCGGTTCTGTTCAAACCCAGAACAGACTTGTATGGATGTGCGTCTGACATTGCACTTTGAGATGTAAAACTGGTCTCTATCAAATACATTTCTGTTTGGTGGCGGAGGATTTATTCTCTTAGCTTAACACCCTTCTCTGAGACGTACGAGATCAGAGGTTATGTAGTTGATGGTTTCTAGTGATACATTCCCAATTTGGTAATGTAGCATACAAAGTGCTGCTGATCATTTTTTGATCAAAGCACGACCTTGTGAAAAAGTGTAGTTTTGTGGATGAGACTACATCAGGACCTCACAACCTAGAAATGGTTGAAACTGGAAAGATGCGGCAAGGTTATGAGGGTCGCGCCCTTTAGGGTATGTCATTCCCTTTTGGAAAAAGGTTGTATCATGGTATGGAGCCCAGATATTTAACCTGTATGGTTGCTTCAAATTCATTACTTTGTAATTCGTTGCTTTGTGATTAGGACCCTCGGATAAAGGTCGCAAACGACCGGGGGTGGCATACTCGTGCAGTAGTTACCTAGTTATAGAGGTAACCCGGCCTGTGTTGGCAGAGAGCTAGTTAAGTTCTCGGGACGTCCCTCCAAAGGCGTACCCATGTGGCGATGGGAGGTTCCTTGGCCTGACCATTTCTTGGAAATCCAATCATCCAATACGCGTCATGTACGGTTTTAGTTGTAGAACCTTCCATTTAACATGGTAGCTATAGTAGGCATACTATAATGGTACGTATGCTGGATAAGATTAATATTATACTTGCAAATGTTTTCCACTATGCAATAATAATAATATCAAATGGTTTACGCATATCAAGCATGAAATCTCCACCAAGTGTGCGATTGCATGGTATGTGTGCCGGGAGGCCTTAGGTAGTTTCATTTTCCAAAAAGCATTGCGGATTTCAATTTCAAATTCTTTTATTTGTTTTAAAGAAAAAACTGTTTTTGTTTGCTCACACCAGTCCCATGAATGATCCGGAGTTTATTGTTCCCTTCCTAAACTCTGGGTGCCCACAATTTTCCATACGGGTAGTCTAGAGTTTGGTTTTTCAGATATTCGATAATAGATGTAGATTCGATATCTTTGAAGCCTTTGGATCTGGGCGATCAGATTTGCTTCATTCTGGAGTTATCTAATTTGCTTAATAAACCTTGATGGTGAATCGAGCTTATCGGATTGGAGTCTTCAAAGTTTTGGATTGGAGATGGAGCTGTAGATATTGGGGTTCCATTTGGACTTCAAGTTATTTCCGATGCTGGTGCATTTGTGTTTCCGCTGTGTTGCTGTAGATCTCTGATATGTATTTGTGATCATTGTTGTATATCATTGGATATTGTATCATTGGAGTTATATGATATATTCATTTTCTTCCGCTGTGTTGTTGTACCTAATGTGTTATAAGCTCCAGTGAACCGGATTCGGCGTTTGGATCTACGGCATTCGAATACGGGTAACGTATTCGGTTCCGATTTTCGAAGGTCGAGTCAGGGTCAATTCAAATGTCGCATTAAGGACCTTTGGTATCGTTTAATGGTTGATGAAGTGCACCATTACTAAAGTGCAACACTGACAATTAGCAATCTTGAAGAGACATAACATTGCTTGGGAGGCGATATCTATAAGAGGTCGCATTGATATGAGAGGACATTGATAGGAGGCAACATTAATAAGCGACGATATTAATGAAGGCATTGATAAAAGGCAATATCATTGGAGAAACGTAGCATTAATCTGAAGCGACATTAATTCATCTGGCTTTATGGAGGAAACACTATATTAATATAACACCACATTAATGAGGGGCAATATGGACGATAAACCATGTCACTATAATATTGATGGCTTCGATATCGTATTCTTCGACATCACTGCTTCCTTGATGAGATACGACATTGGTTCCATTCGAGATTGTTTAGTGGTATGAGAGATTCGACATCATTCATTCAACTCTATAAGTGATATGAGACATTGATGGCATTCGATATCCTTAGCTTCATTGTTGACCTACGACATTGTCTATTAACTCTTGTTGATGAGGAGCAGCATTGCATGCTTTAGGATCAATAATGATAGTAGTAACAGTATAGTATCTTAAGTTTGAATGAGTGCATCAGAATTAACTTCCTATAATACATGACGACGACTTATCCCTCGGATTTACTAAAAATAATTTTTTCATATATATATAGACACATAATATACATATTACTATATACTTTATGTATTTTATTAATTTAAAGTTTAAGTATGCAATTATTAAATTTTTGTGTATATAGTTATTTAACATAGAATATTTGATGTTAAATTTTAAAACAAAAATGTATTAATAATTTTTTTTTGAAATTAAAAAAAAAAACATATTATAAAATTATAATATAATTTTTAAAATTTTGAAGATGTTGTAAAGTTAATTTCGAAAATAATATTTATCAATAAGATTAATATAATATGTGAATTAGTTTACTAAGTTAATTAATTATATATATGTAATACATGTATTATGTATAAAATAATATATGTTATGTTTGCTTGAATTGTTCAATACAATATGAGTAAACAGGTGTATATAAAGAATTTTAGAAATTAATTAAATTTAATTAATTTTTTTTAATTAAATATATTAACTGAAAGTCAAATAATAAATTAAAGTACATATATATAAGTTATATGTGTATTATTATAAAGGTCATAGTATATATATTCAATATAATATGTCATGATTGAATAATGTAGTAATTAATTCAAGTGTTAATTAATTAAATTAATTAAATAAGATTTAATTAATATAATGTTATACATAAAATATTATATAAGTTATATAAAATACAAATGTTACATAATAATAAAACTTATATAATACAAATGTATAAACTAAAGGTGGAACATTAAAGAAACCCTAAATAGACTTAAGGGATAAATTTATGCGTAAAAATATGTATACTGTGATTTCTAATGTGTTCAACACTTGAATCATAAGGGTATTTCATAAGAAATATATTATTCCATAAGTCGATGCCACTTAATTAAATATATTGAAGAATATGAATCTTTAATATAAGTGTTCTCCTCTACCATTTATATATTAATAAATTATTTGCGCGTTCCCTTGTTGTTGAGCGCACTCAAGCTATGTGTAGTATTACTAATATACTGAGTAGATGATATAAGATAACTATATGTATTTGTTGAGAAAGCTCAAGGTATGTATATTGTACTTAGGCTGTCGCGAAATTCTAGGTATGAGTGAATAATTCTTTTCGATCTGTTAAAAAAACTCAAGGTCGAAATGAGATTAACATAAGGAATCATAGATTAGGAGTTGTGTATGATACAACCGATAAGGAGTTATCCATTATTTGTGGAGCTATGACTTATTAAGAAAACTCAAGGTCAAAATCCCAAGAAAGGCGAGTCCTAATACCCACTAGTGAAGTCGAAAGACTTCTATGTTTCATTTTAGAGTTTGGAGGAAACATAAAAGACTAGTAGGAATCTTATTAGATTAATGAAATGGTAACATTTAACCTTTCTAGTATTATAAGAACATCTGCTGTATGAAGTTACAATAATCTACATAAATTTGTGCAATTAATATAATTGATCAAATTTTTATCAATTAAAATATATAAATGAATTGAATTAATATTGACAAATAGAAATGTAAAACATACTTACCAATAATTTTTTGCACGTTGACCTATGTAAATGTCTGATTATACAACAACAAAATACGTTCATAACTTGGTCATTCACAAGTTTACTTACCCAAGACTATGTATTGTCTTTGATGAGTTTTGAACTCTAAAAGCGATACAAGAATATGGACATTTGATCCATATGCGATCACATATAAATGTTATATGATGAATGGCCATAATTTCTAATGTACGAAATCTTGATGAAATTAGTTCATTGAAATAAGCAAGTAAACTATAGTATGAAATCGTGTATTCAATATGAATGATTACAATAATGATCTTGTTGTATTAAACATAATATTAGACCAAAGGCTATAAGATAAATCTGAGAATTTGATCACTAAAATGTTAGCTTGACTAGTTTACATAAAATGTGATTTATTTGATAACCTTAAATTTAGGATGACCAAATGTATGTTCGTAAAAAGTTTGTTACTAAATTCTAGTAAGGATTTCCTTTGAGTGGTTTGACCATTTAGAAAAGAAATCAAATATATAAGACTGGATGTAACCTAAGGCACGGTTGGAATGAAAAGAGTAAATTGTCACTTCTCTTCATAAAGAGACATCGAAAATGAGAATTGTAAAATAATAATAGATACTTAACGTTATGAGAAATATAATTTATATTCCAAAAGTATTTTCACTTAGAAAATTATTTTCAATGATATTTATTTCTTTGATTTTAGGATATTTGATCTAAAATTCTTGACTGTAAACCAGTGCCAGTAAATAAAATAACAGCCTATACTAAATAGCTGAATGGAGCTTCATATTTCATATGCTATTATAGTGATGGTGGAAATCGAGGGAGCATGCCATATAATACTTATTGGTTACATCAACTTACGAAAATTGTTTTCATAAAGTACTAAACATTTTTTATAAGAAATAATTATTATATTTCAATATCGACTGAGAAATAGACATTGTTTTATTTCAATATCAATATTATGAAAATTCTTATAAAATAAAACTATAGTACTAGTGTTTGTAATGCATTGGAAAATACAGAAGCATCTAAATTTATTTGCAATCATTTTAGAATTATGGACTAAGCCATAGTTTTGAGAAATAATTTTTGATTATATTATTATGAATTACATAGTACTAGTAAATTTAATCTCAGACAATCAAGGGAAAAGCACACATTCACTGGGAGCATCACAAGAGTTTATGTAATTTACGCATTGATACATATAGATGTATGCAATCAAAGTCTATTAATTTCAAAATGCTTCCACGTACTTTGTTGTATTCACCAACGAATTATCACAATATGAACATGTGTATACGATACACAAGTTGTATGTTAATGATGAGTTCATATAATATAAACAGAAGTCAATAAAATAATGTGTGACAGAAAATAAAATGATTCGATTTAATCTAATAGGTGAGTATACTGGAAGGAGTTCCGAACATACCTAAGAATGAATAAAAATTCAATCTCAATATTCACTCTTCCTTGTGATGCA
Source organism: Allium cepa (assembly GCA_030765085.1). Taxonomy (NCBI): domain Eukaryota; kingdom Viridiplantae; phylum Streptophyta; class Magnoliopsida; order Asparagales; family Amaryllidaceae; genus Allium; species Allium cepa. Next base: position 212,441,941 of record CM060930.1, on the reverse strand, counting down.
TTATGATCATCGATAAGGAGTAGTCAAACTTTGTTTGACAAAATTTATTCATGGTGAGTGAAGTTGAACAAATTTCTTTCTATAAGGCTGTAACAACCCCACTGCTATGCCCAATTTAGCAAAAAACATTACAAGTAATGTCGTCTGCTAATCCAGAGAATACGGCTAGTTAAGGGCGATCAAATGTGAACATATCTTTATAATAACACCGACACATCTTATTTACCTTTTTGAGGATCTAAACTAAAGATTTGACGTATGTAGTATTAATACAAAGTAATAAACACACTGATTAAAAATATTCAGAACATCGTATAATGTAGATAAATTAGAATCAGAGTCACAAATATTAGCGGAATAATATACGACATATTTAATAATAGGATGCAAGTCTACAAAATGTCAATACTAAACTTACTCTAATATACATCGTATCTCATACAATATATCAGGTACAAAATGACTACTGAATAATATACATGACATAACTACTAGATGCCAATACACATAATGATGGAGCAAACTAAAATTGTCAAAATATTCTACTTCAAAACTAACCCAAAATATAAGAGTTAATGAGTCCCTGTACCTGTAAAGTCTCGGTCTGACTCGAGTGTTAGATAATAAACAGGTTAGACTATGTCTAAATAAAAAGTTGAGATATTAATATCATAAATATATGACTTAAAATAATAAGTCATATAAAAATATGTCGAACAAATAATCATAATAAGGAATATTATTTAAATTCACTATTTTATAATTCCACAAACGACTTAACTCTAAAATAAGTCATCCAAAAATACGCCTTAAACCCAAAAATTCATAAAGGCATATCAAATCAATAAATACAGATTTCAAAATTTTTACTTAACAACAACAAAATAAGTCATGAATAAAATATGCCCAAACTAAATACTCAAATGAGGCATCTCTAACAAATCACCATTTCATAAATACATATTAAGTTTCAATAGACCGTTATCTCAAAATATGTGATAACCAATTCAAAATTCCTTAGAGCCATAAAGGATATAGAATATCCGTACTAAAAATATCTAAAGAAATAATCATCAATAATGAAATAATAATAGTAGTCGTCTATCAGTTTAATACAATGACACGAAATCTACCGAAAGAGACCCGCTACATAGAAAGAAAGCCTATCGAAAGAGACTGCAGATTAGCGACACTGCTCAAAGAAAAGAGCAGCCTTGTACCTAATCCGTCCTATGAAAATTTACTATCCAAAAGAGGTAACATAGTCTAACTGTATAAAACAAAATAAATTGATAGGTTATAGTATCTATAGACTACGATGCATGTGAAAATCTACCTTTTGAAAGAAAAATTTATATTTACACCATAACATATCTTCCGAAAGAGATCTGCCTACCCAAATCAAAAAATGTATCGATTCTCGGAACGATGAAAAATGAATTATCTTCTCTCGAAGAAAGTTCGATCTGAAATCCGAACACCCTAAGATAATACAACTCTGAATGTTAATTACAGTCACTCCGGTAATCATAAGAATTTAACTAATTGTCCAATAATGAAAAGTAAATTCAAGTATTTACTAAAATCTGGTAATTTTCACTCAAGCTCTATTTAACAAGTTATAATAATAATCAAAAGAATTGCACAAAATGTCCCATACCACCTGATAATTCAATCGTCTATTATTCTTTGTTTCATAGGAAATCATGAAACTCAAAAGAAATCCAATTCAAACTTGCATAAAAATAGCCAAAAGCTTAATACAATAAAGGCCAACAATAGTTTATAGGTTGAAAGTAATTAATATAATTTTATCATATAAAAATTGGTTTCTAAAATATACCTATAATTAATTTTTGCAGTTCACACCTTTGTTAATCCATAATAAATATATTAAAAGAGTTTTAAATTAGTTTCTATATATACCAAGATATAATTTTTCCAAAATACTTTTAAATCCATAAATTCATTTTAAAGAAGAGTTGCTTATTTATAAAAGCTTTTGGAACTCCTTTAAATCATTAAAACCTCTTTTAGAACTAAAATCACTTAAAATTAAAATTATTACTTTCATAACATCATTTATAAAGTAATACTATATTTTATCTTTTGCCTCTAAAACATTTCCAATATTTTATACTTATAATAGTAAAATTAAAAAATTATAGATAAATATTACTTATTTAAAAAAAATTGGAAAAGAAATTTTCGAATAAGAAATAAGTTAAATAATATAATATAACTTAACTATATATTCTATAAACAAACTTACAATAAGGATCAAAATGAATAAAATATCATCTTTGGAATTCTTTTTAAAAACATTTAAGTAATTTAAACAATAAACCCATCAAAAATTTCAAATTCTAAAGCCATCATCACTTTATAATATATCATTCCAGAATATGGAATTATTTATCAATCTAATTAGCTTTTCGACAAACTCCGATCATACAACAATGTATGTATTTTAAACCATTAACCCAGCTTAAGACCGAACAATATAAATTTTAACTATTGATTCAAATCCGATATTTCAAACTTTCTATTCAACCAATTCAAGCATGAACCAACTGAAACTATATCATGTAATTTTATTTCAATCCTATCATTTAATCACTACTAAAGATTCGTGCAAATTCATAATTTAAGCAAGGCATAAATAGGGATATAACTAATTTAGATATAGGTGTTTGAGTTAAATAAATAACTCACACATGTGCTTACCGTGTGTTTGTGCACAAATCCAATAAACAATACACGGTTTCTAAAATTAAGTTTCTACTTTAACTAGGCAATTCAATTCATTCAACAATTATTCCAAGACAGTAATTCAATTCAAAGAATCAGTAACCGTAGATATAGATGAGTGAGAATATTATCTCACCTAATCATTGGTTGCACAAATTAATATGCTTGACGAACCATTGTCGAGATTGCACTATCAACTTCGATGGACCTTCGCCCTAGTTGTAGCCACCATGTCACCTCCTCACGAATTACGGCCTCGAAGCTTGCTGCCAAAACTTGCCTCGACCACCTAGGTCACAGCCTTCATTGCCCAGATCGTGCGCAACATCTTCATCGCCGAAGCACTTCGTCGCGGCTTGTCCATGTCATGTGCGATTCCCTCCCCGGCGTCATTGAGCAACAACGTTTCACAACCCCATTTTTCATTCTATTTCTGATTTAGGGACTAAGAATTTTGGGGATAAGGCTTTGGGAATTAGCAACTAATGAAATGGTGTAGGGATTAATAGGGTTGGTTAAAAGTTTGAATGGGCTTTAGGGTTAATTGTTTAAGTAATTTGTTTATTTTTATTTCTATTTATTCTCTTCTCTTTTAAGTAACACATTTTAGTTTATTTATAACTATATTCAAATTTAAATTTTAAGTTAATTTACACTTCGATTCCAATATTGTTTAACTTTATTGAATTATTCGGTGTATTGATATAAGAATAATTTATTCATCTTTGTCGATTTAATGATTTTACTAAATATCAATAAAAAAATTTCATCTATTCCAATCGTATAAACTTATTTACACTTCAAAATATTTTATATTCAACAACAACACTATATCCAATTTGATATATTTGCTGAAAAGAATTTATTAATTAACTCAAATTGTTAAAACAAAAGCCTATTTGTGACGCCCCACCTCTATACTTACACTAGCCAAGGACACTGCGGGGTAATGCTGTCGACTAGTATGAAGAATAAGGCTGTTGAGGAGCAACCATCTTTGTAATTGCCATGTGCGAGTACCGATATGTCAAATAGTATGTCACGCGTTTCATTTCAAGAGGAAATCCAACATATCAAATACAAACTCAAAACTACTACACAGTGGTGTGTGATCTTCGAAAATAAATATAGAAATAAGCATAACACAAACCAGTCATAGATATCCATAACACAAAGGCGGAAACAGATATGAATATATCACATAAAAGTGTACATCAAAGTAGTGGTCATACAAGATCCACTACATCACAAAAGAATAGGTACAAGTGCTAGACAAAAGAATAAGTACACGTCAAGGGGTCTCTATCTCGAATGTATAACAACAAAACTACCAAATCTAAAGTAGTTAGACAAAAGTCAGATGATGGTCCCAGATAAGGAGTCAAGTAGAAGCACCTATAACATCTCGGTCTGACCCGAGTATTATTTAATAAGAAAATAATAAACGGATCAGTCTAGCTATAAATATCAGATAAAATGAGATAGGATAAAAGATATAACAAAAAAAGTATGATAACAATAGTGTCATACTATGAAAAGTATACATTTAACATCAACAAAAATCATTCAATATCTCAAGAATCTCAGAACATCAAAAAGAATATCATATTCTTTATTTTATTCACCAAACCATAAATATTGACAAACAAATCCATGCCAATCGCCAAAGTTGGTGAAACACATATTCTAGAAATCATCAATTAGGAATCTAGAAAACATAAAGGGGGAGGTCTATCATGAATGGGAGCATGAAAGCTCACCAACACATGTATCACCAACAGGACGCTATCCCATGGTCGCTAACCATAGAGCTGATGCAACGACGTAGTATGATAATGGTATGCCCGAGGAACCTGAAACTCGAATAATTCGAAACAACGATGTAGTACAACGGTATGCCTGATGAACCTGATAAGCTGGAACAACGACGTAGTACAAAGGTACGTCCGATGAACCGAACTCCATAAAAGAAAATGGGTCGCTAGCCCATAAAAATTGATTCGAAACTCCAAAGAACTCATAGGTCGTTAGCCTATAAAAGAAATGAGACGAAACTCAGTAAAACGAGGTACAGTCCCCCATGTAGACAAAGAGACATATCATAACGCTAGTCTAAATCACAAAATGATAATAATTGATCAATAAAAAGTGTGAATTTCACTAAGTTAGTAAATAAATGAGTTTTGCTTCATGTCCCATAACCACTGGCTTAACTTAAGTATTTACGAACAAATTGTAGATCTCCACTCGAAAATTATCACAAGAGTTTCAATCGAACAAGTCCAAAAAAATTAACCGACGAAGTAAACGAAAGCATTTAATACCACTTGTTTTACTAACTCGTTTAATTAGATTTCTCAGACGAATGAGGTAAAGGTTTGTATATACTCATAGATTGGTAAACGGTTTTATAAACGAGTTTTGTATTAAAAATATAGTTGAAATCATCTTTTTGAAAGAGTTTGATTATTTACTACTAGTATAGAAACCTTTGTATTTCAAAGTGACAAGTCAAAGAAATGATTGTAGAAGCAATCAATCACCGAAAATTCACATTTGAAGGCGTGAATTAAATCCAAAGAAATCGATACAAAATCCATCAAAATGGATATTCCAATAATCCCGAAGAAGACGACATCAAAGTCAATAAATTATAACAACTAATCGGAGAAACAAGAATAGATTAAAGTTGGAAATCAACACAAAAAGAAAAAATTGGCTGAAACAACAGATTCAGTCGACTGTACCTAGGTGGTCAGTCGACTGACATAATTCCTGGAAACTTTCTGTTTCCAGGTTCAGTCGACCGAACCAGGGTGGTCCGTCGACTGATACTGGCCCAAGGAAATTCTTGGGTTTTGGTTCAGTCGACTGACCTTCTGGTTCAGTCGACTGAACTGGAAATTCCAATATTCTCAACCTAGCCTTTCCAAGGGCAAAAACCCAAACAATTTTCGATCGAACGAGCAATGGGCGCTAGGGGTTTACGCCAATCGGCAACCCAGCCCTATAAGCTCTTCGATACACCACCAAAAGCATGTTCAAACATCAAAGCTAGGATTTTTAAAGATTTGACTTCAAAACACCAAAAATTGGAATATTCATAAAACCAATTCAATCCAAAGCAAATGAACAAGGAATAGGTGCATGAAATCACTACCTAACAACTATCAAAGATTTAGACATAGATGTGAGTTCAAAAACTCACCTTTAAACCCTAAAGCAATGAAGGAGAAGCTTGAAAAAAAAGGAAGATCGGCTACTCTTTAATTTCAACTCTAAAAGCTCCAATCTAAGATCATAAGCAAGTATTTCCTAAGTTAGGTTATAGGAAATTTATGAAATTGGAGAGAGATTGAGATGGAGAAGAAGAAGAGGATGCTTACCTAAGATTCTCTTTGATTTTGAAGCTAGAACTTGGATTTGCAAAAGAAACTTGGACTTAGGATTTTAATTTCCAATCTCTTCCCCCAGTTTTACCAAAGCTTGAAGTGTTAGGAAATGAGAATGAGTGAAGAGGAGAGGGGGTGGAGTTAGGATATAAGTTGAGTTGGGTTAGTGGACTGAAACCCAAATCCAAACTCAAAGCCCTAAGTGAAAACATCAAAATTCTAGCTAACTCCAAACATATCAATGTTTATACTAAAAAGGTTGCAAACGGTATTTTGAACTCAATGGAAGTGGTCTCGAGTTCTAATTCGGCTGTTTGCAAAAAGAAGGATTTCAGACTTTAATCCGACAAACGATGCTATATTTAAATAAAATATTTAAATATACAATCGTAAAATATGCGGGTTGTTACAGATCCTCTCCTTAACAGAAATTGCATCCTCGCAATACTTAAGAAGAAAATAAAGAGTAACAACCATAAAAGCATATCAACACAAAAGAAAATTTGAAATAAGAAGTTCACTCTAAGGAGCACGGGAGAATAAGTCCGGATGTGATCACTCGATGAATTCTCTAGATTCCTATGTGCAATCCTTAGGATTTGAGGACCATTGAACTTTTGGAAGCGGGACATCTTTATTTCGAAGGCGTTTAACCTCCGTAGCAATGATATAAATAGGATGTTGCTCATACGTCAAATTAGGTGAAACATTAATTTCTTCCAGAACACTGGACTCAAGAATAGAATCGGAATCTCGAAGGCATTTCCATAGTTGAGAGACGTGAAACACATCATGAATAGCCAAAATTGAGTCAGTAATAAAAGGCGATAAGCCACGGAACCAATACGTTCGGTGATGGGAAATGGACCAATATATCGAGGCGCTAATTTTCCCGATCGACTGAAACGCATAACACCCTTTATAGGTGAAACATGAATAAACACCAAATCTCCCACATAAAATTTTAATTTCCTTATTCGATTATCGGCATAGGATTTTTGTCTACTTTGAGCTTCTTTCATCCCTTGACGAATAAGGTCAATCTTTTCTATGGAATCACGAATAAAATCTGGACCTAAAACCAACTTCTCACCGGCCTCAAGCCAACAAGAAGGAGATCGACATGGCCTTCCATAGAGTGCTCGAAAGGAGCCATACCAATATTAGATTGGAAGCTATTATTATAGGAAAACTCAACAAGAGAAATACGATCTTCCCAACTTCCACCAAAATCAATAACAAATGCACGAAGAAGATCTTCAAGAGTTTGATTCACATGCTCGGTTGGTCCATCGGACTGAGGATGATAAGCGGTGCTTAAATTAAGCTTCGTTCCCAAAGCTTTTTGAAGGCTCTTCCAAAATCCACTAGTGAACAATGGATCACGATCGCTAACAATAGAAGTAGGAACTTCATGCAATTTAACAATTTCTCTAACATAGAGTTTGGCCAAAAAAGGTACGGTCCGATTAGACCGAACGGGAATAAAATGGGCGGATTTTGTAAGTCTATCCACAATCGTCCATAGGCTATCATGGCCCGAACGAGAACGGGGAAGTCCGTCAATAAAGTCCATGGAGACTTGATCCCACTTCCAAATTGAAATGTCCAAAGGTTGCAATAACCCACCGGGTCTTTGATGCTTGGCCTTAACAAGTTGGCAAGTCATGCGACGCTTAATAAAGTTCGCAATATCAGATTTCATTCCATCCCAATAATAAAGTCGCTTCATATCCACGTCATTTTACTACTACCTGGATGAATGGTTAATTTAGAACGACGAGAATCTTCTAAAATGTCCTTACGAAGATTACCAATATTTGGCACGATAAGTCTACCAAATTTTCGAATGCCGCCACGTACATCAATATCAAAGTCTTTTAACCCTTCAATATCAATTTTATCCCTACAACTTTGGCTAAGAAGAGTCAATTCGGGATCTAGCTTTTGAACTTCAAGAATGCGGTCTAAAGGAGAAGGATGAGCCTCAAGGTTACATAAAACAAGAGATGAACATAAATCGGATTCACAATCTTGAATCTCACAAGTGGATAAAGTGTCGAGATCATTCCACTCGGATATCATCATAGAAACAGCCGCTTGTTGCTTACAACTAAGTGCATCGGCAACATGATTCCCCTTTTCGGGAGTATAAAGAATATCAAGATCATAAGATTTAAGGAACTCGAGTCAAAGTCGTTGACGCAAATTAAGTTCCTTTTGAGAAAATAAATGCTTCAAAGATTTATGATCGGTATAGAGAACAAATTTCTCTCCCAAAAGATAATGACGCCAAATTCTAAGGACGAAAACAATAACCACGAGCTCTAAATCATGAGTGGAATATCTAGTCTCGACAGGCTTTAATTGCCTAGAAGCATAAGCAATAACACGTTCCCTTTGCATGAGAACGACACCCAAATCAACACGACTAGCATCGTTATAAACAATAAAGTCTTGGTTCCCTTCGGGAATCGCAAGAATAGGAGCATCGAAAAGGAGTACTTTTAATCTCTGAAAAGAAGCTTCACATTTGTCCGACCAAATGTATTTAACTTCTTTCTTTGTCAAACTAGTAAGAGGCACAGAAATTTTATAAAAGTCTTTTATGAACCTACGGTAATAACCTGCCAATCCAAGAAAGCTATGAATTTCCATCGCACTCTTCGGTCTCTTCCAATTTTGAATCGCTTCAATCTTCGAGGATCCTTGGAAATTCCAGATTCAAAAATAATATGTCCAAGAAATTTACACGAGATTGCCAAAAATGGCACTTAGAAAATTTTGCTTTCAATTGATTGCTTCTAAGAGTTTCCAACACAATTCGAAGATGCTTTTCATGCTCTTCCTTGGTTTTAGAATAAACAAGAATATCATCTACAAAGATGAGAACAAATCGATCAAGGAAGTCTTTGAAAACTCAATTCATAAGGTCAACGAAATAAGCTGGAGCATTCGTTATACCAAATGGCATAACAACCCATTCATAAGATCCATAACGAGTATGGAATGACGTCAAAGGAATGCTATCCTCTGCAATACGAAGCTGATGAAAACTGGTTGCTAAGTCTAACTGTGAAAAGACTCTAGCACCACTAAGTTGATCAAATAAATCATCAATTCGAGGTAAAGGATATTTATTCTTGATAGTAAGATCATTAAGCTTGCGGTAGTCAACGCAAAGCCTAAGTGTGCCATCAGATTTCTTTACAAAAATAGCCGAAGCTCCCCAAGGAGAGGAACTAGAATGAATAAACTGCTTTGCCTCCAATTAGGATAATTGTTTATGCATCTCGTCATTTTCCTTATTAGACATACAACAAGGAGGACGAGTGATAGGTAGAGCTTCAGGGATTAGATTAATTCTGAACTCGATTGCTCAATTAGAAGGAAATCCTAAGACAGGCTCAAATATGTTGGAAAATTCACGAACAAAGTGAATGAGAGAAATGACATCTTCCTCATCATCATTATTGAGGGTTTAGAGAATATAAGGATGCTGCCAAATTGGAATCCAAGTCTTTGAGAACAATAGAAATCTGCTTAACAGATTGAGGAGGTCGAAAATGAATAGTTCGCTCAGGACATAGGATATGGGCTTCATAACGGTTAAGCCAATCCATTACCAAAATCATTCCGAAGCCTAAGTAACGCATGACATGCAAATCGGCTTAGAAAGAAAAATCACATAAAATAATCTCGACATCTTTATAAAGCAAACTGAGTGTTGCGGATCCACCAATCAGATTCGCAATTCTCAAAGTAGTCATCAAAGCCATAACACTTAAATAAAAAGTATCAATAAGTTCTTTTGATATAAAAGAATGGGATGCACCCGTATCAAAAAATAGGTTGGTCATGAAACATAATAATGCCATAAAGGATAGAATGAGAAATACCTTGACCACGAGAAGTGTTACTAGGGGCTTGCATAACATTTAGCTTTCCCTCGTTCTTGCTTTGAAGTTTGGGACAAGAAGATAAAAGATGACCCAAACTTTTGCAATAACGTCAAAAGAGAGATTTCAGACATCTATTAGCAAATAGTCCTTAGAACCACAATTGTAGCATTGCCCATGACTAGAGGTAGAAGTCTTTGCTACCGGAGTTGCTTGTTTTCCTTTCTTGTTGGGATATGGACCTTTGAACTTAATAGGCCTTCTTGTTGTTGTTGAAGATCGGTTTGGCACTGACGCAGCGGATTAATCAAAATAAACTTCAATCGGTGAAAGTAGCAATCGGTGGATTGATGAATACCAAAATGCCCAAATTCGTTGATCCGAAGATACCGAATTCTAGCTATCTCAAACACGTTGATAGCGCACTATACCTTGTTCAAAGATCTACGATTCTTCGTACGTTGATCTAGCACACTAGATACCGTGAATCGGCTTCTACGATCGTTGAATCGAGCACACTCGATTAACCGAAAGAGGAGATAGAAGATTACACTCAACTACCAATTTAAGAAGAAAGCACACAGCAATCAACAAGAAATTTTATTCAAAAATCAATCACCAAAAGTTACAACTCACTCCCTATTTATAGTATTTCACCACTGGCCCTTAAGTCGTATACGGCTTACGACTCAATATAAGTCGGCGGCGACTCAACGCACACGGTTTATCCCTTACAACACAATGCCGACTCAATGAACTCACGACTCAACAGATTGACGACTCAACAGACTCACGACTCACGACTTAGCAGTTTACAAGAGACATAACAAAAGGCGACTCAACTTCAACGACTTAAGAACATAACGTCCCTGGACGACTTACGACTTAAGAAAGTCACAACTTAAAACAATACAACGCAGATACAGACGACTTACGACTCATGACTCAAAACTTCACCAGGTTAACTTTGACCACGACCTATGACTTATCAGTTACAACGACTCAACTCCTTGCCGACTTAACACACAACCTCCCTGCGACTCAACTCCTTGCCGACTTAACTCTTTGTTAGCTCGCAGCTTTTCTTCCCGTGTCTTATTGAGTCGTGGACGACCCAAAAGTCCTTCCATAGGTTGCGCCTTCCCTGGTTGACTCGTGAACGGCTTAAGGCTTAAACCCGAAGCTCCCTTAACTCATGTACGGTTCATTCCCTGAGCTCTGTTAAGTCGCAAACGACTTACATCCTCTTCATTAACTCGTATTCCTTTCCCACGTGATTCCTTAAGTCGGAAACGACTTAATTCTACCTTCCTAAGTCGTGAACGACTTAAATACTTGCCCCTATCTCGTATACGACTCATCCTTCTAGCCTGGGCTACATCATCCTCCCCTGGTTGAGAAAAATTCGTCCTCGAATTTGTAAATTCTTCCACATCAGATTGTCCATCTCCATAATACGGCACACGATGCTTAACATTAAATACGTCAGAAGTGTATACATCCTCTGGCAGTTTCAACTTATAAGCATTCTCATTGATTCGTTTCACAACTTCTACTGGACCAATTTTTCTGTCTTTCAACTTGTTATAAGCGCCTACTGGAAAACGATCCTTTGTTAACACAGCATATACCATATCTCCTTCATTAAATTCAACATTTCGTCGCTTCAAATCTGTAGATCGTTTATACTTCTCGTTTGCCTTCTCCAAACGTTCCTGAACGATTTTATGACATTCAGTTAATTCTTCAACAAAATCAACAGCTCGTTTAACTGTCCCCTTCGGTTGTGGTACTATCGTTAAGTCCAACGGTCCCCTGGGTAAACTTGAATATACAATCTGAAATGGACTGAATCCCCTACTACGATTCACTGCATGATTATGAGCAAACTCTGCCTGGCATAACTTCATGTCCCAACTCTTCAGATTATCTTTCACAAGACATCGCAATAAATTTCCCAACGATCTGTTAACAACTTCTGTCTGTCCATCTGTTTGCGGATGATAAGAGCTGCTAAATTTCAACTTCGTTCCCACCATCTTCCACAAACTAAGCCAAAAATGGCTCAAAAATCTAGTATCCCAATCAGAAACAATAGATTCTGGTAACCCATGCAATCGATACACCTCCTTAAAGAATAATTGTGCCACTCGAACTGCATCCGCTGTCTTCTTGCAGGCGATAAAATGTGTCATCTTCGAAAATCTATCCACCACAACAAATATAGAATCATTTCCCCTTTGAGTTCTCGGCAAACCCAAAACGAAATCCATGCTGATATCAACCCATGGTTTAGATGGTACAGGTAATGGCATATACAATCCCGCATTTGTCGCTGTTCCTTTCGAAACCTGACAAGTATGACACCTCTCCACAAACCTTTCAACTTCTTTCCTCATTGATGGCCAAAAATAAGATTGAGAAATCAAATGCAACGTACGATCACGGCCCACATGTCCTTCCTCGTGCAACTGTTTGATAATCTTCAATCTCAAACTGCTCTCTGGAATACATAATCGATTTCCTTTAAACAAGAATCCATCAACCAACATAAATTCATCAGTACTCCCATCCTTAACTTTCCCAAAAAACTTTGCAAAGTAAGGATCCTTCTCAAACAATTCTGGTAATAATTCAAACCCTGTCACTTCAACTTTCATTCTACTCAACAAATGGTTCCTTCTACTCAAAGCATCAGCCACACGATTCGTCACCCCAGATTTGTGCTTAACAACAAAGGTAAATTGCTGTAAATATGCAATCCACGATGCATGTCTTGCTGAAATCTTATCCTGCCCCTGTAAATTCAAAGCTTCATGATCAGTGTAAAGAACAAACTCTTTCTGAAATAGATAATGCCTCCAATGTTTAACAGCTTGCACAACAGCGTAAAACTCGACATCGTATGTACTGTATCTCATCTTTGCCCCTGATAACTTCTCACTGAAATAAGCAACTGGCCTCCCACTCTGACTCAACACTCCTCCAATCCCAACCTTTGATGCATCAGTGTGTAGCTCAAACAACAACTGAAAATCCGGTAATACAAGAATTGGCATTGTCGTCAACAGTTCCTTGATCTTCTTAAAAGCAATCCCAGCTTCCTCTGTCCAAGAAAATTGTTTCCCTTTCATACAATCAGTAACCGGTGCCATCACGCTACTGAAGTGTGGAATAAACCTTCGGTAGAATGATGCCAATCCATGAAAACTTCTAACTTCAGTGATAGTTCTCGGTTGTGGCCAATTTCTAATAGCTTCAACTTTACTCTGGTCCACGTGGATTCCCTTCTCAGATACAACATATCCCAAGAATAAAACACTTCGAGTCATGAACACACATTTCTTCGTGGCTGCATAAAATTGTTCCTCACGAAGAATAATCAACACCTTTCTCAAATGCTCTACATGCTCTCTGTGCTCGCACTATAAATCAGAATATCATCAAAGTAAACTACTACAAACTTCCCAATGTACGGTCTGAAAATTTGATTCATCACCCTCATAAATGTACTCGGTGCATTTGATAGACCAAACGGCATAACCAACCATTCATATGAACCTTCCCTCGTCTTGAATGCTGTCTTCCATTCGTCTCCCGGTCTAATTCGAATCTGATGATAACCACTCTTCAAATCAATCTTCGAAAAGATAGTAGCCCCACTCAACTGATCTAGCAAGTCATCCAACCTCGGCATAGGAAATCTGTAGCGAACAGTAATCTTGTTCAAAGCTCTACTATCGGTACACATTCTCCATATTCCATCCTTCTTCGGCACCAACAAGGCTGGTACGGCACAAGGACTCAAGCTTTCCTGATCACGTCCATGTTCTAACAACTCCTCTACTTGCCTTCGTAACTCCTCATGTTCGTTCGGACTCATTCGATAATGTGGTCGATGTGGTAACACTGCTCCCGGAACAAGATCAATTTGATGTTGAATGTCCCTCAGTGGCGGTAACTCCTTAGGCAACTCTTCTGGAAATACATCTTCAAATTCTTTCAAAACTGGCTTTGCTTCTTCTGGAATCTCAACCTCTTCATGACTCTCTCGTCCAATCAACAAATAGATTTCAGGCTCCTCTTCAACTTCTTTAACAAACTCCTTCAAAGATAGCAAAGTTTTCAGTTCTTCGATCTCCTCTAGCTTGCTTTCCTTCTGTTGCTGCTTCTTGGGAACTAAAGTGATTTTAGTACCTTCAAACATGAAACTATAGTTATTAGCACGACCATCATGTTGCACTGCTCTATCAAACTGCCATGGTCTGCCCAACAACAGATGACACACATCCATGTCTACCACGTCACACCAAATTTCATCTTTGTACTTCTTCCCAATAGAAAAATTCACACAAGCTCTTCGACACACCTTCACTTCACCACCCTTCCTTAACCATGCTAACTTGTACGGTTTAGGATGCTTCTCAGTTTTCAAGTTCAACTTCCTTACTGCTTCTGTAGAGATAATATTATCACAGCTTCCAGCATCAATAACGAACTTGCAAACTTTTCCCAAAATAGTGCATGTAGACTGAAAAATGTTGCTTCTCAACCAACTAGAATCCTCTTCTTGCTTTGGTGTAAGACATGACCTCCTCATCATAAGATTACAACCTTCATCTCCAGATTCTTCCTCCTCAACATAAGGTGCATTTGCACATTCTGCCTCCTCACCATCATCCTCAATCTCAGCAACCATTGCTCTCTTATTCGGCTTCGGAAATTCATTGCTTTTGTGACCCAACTCCTGACAATTGTAACATTTGAAACTACTGCTAACCTTCGACTTCTCAGCCTCTTTCACCACTGGTTTTGTAACAGGTTTAGGAACATTAGAACTTCCACTAACACCCTTCGCTTGATTATTGGAATTAGTAAACACACCACCTCCACGCCTTCCTTGCTTCTCCCAAGCCAACGCTTTCTGATGTGCCTCTGCAACAGAACTTGGATCAAACATATTAACCATATCCTGGATCTGCATTCTCAATCCCCCAATGAATCTAGCCGTTAGCTGTTCTTCCGTTTCCATAATATCATTCCTGGCAATGAGTTGGTAAAATTCATCAGCATAATCACTAACAGACTTCGTCCCTTGCCTCAGATTCTGCAACCTCTGGTACATGAGTGATTGATAGTTGTATGGCAAAAATGTAGCTCGCATCAACTTCTTCATCTTCTCCCATGATTCAATCTTTGACTTTCCCATTCTCTCCCTTGTAAGTTTAGTTTGCTGCCACCATGCCAAAGCTCTCCCCCTCAACCTAGTAGCAACCAACTTCATTTTTCTATGCTCAGGAACCTCCTTGAAATCAAAGATCTCTTCAACATTTGACAACCAATCTAAGAATTCTTTAGCTACCATTCCACCCTTAAACTCTGGAATTTCCATCTTCATCCCCGACTCCCATCGACGATCATCCTCTACATCCCGATAAGAATTTCGTACTTGGTCTCGATCTCGATAATGAATGCTAGCTCTATCACCCTCTTCATCAAAATCAATTGTAAGCCTACATCTATCTCGACCATTGTCATCCCTTTGTTCATGCATACTTCTTCGACTATGTCTCTCTTCATCTCTATACGCCTCATTGTCAAATTCACGTTGACTTCTTCTCTCTTCATGTCCATAGTCATGGTGATCTCTCCTTGATGAAATTGATGTTTCTCTTCTCTCTCTAAAAGATTGCGGTGATACCCTTCTCGCTTTTGTAACCGATGGCGAAACTTGGTTTCCTCCATTGTTCGAGTTTGGTGATCTCCTCCTTTGAGTTTGATTCAAATCATTCATCAACTTCTCTAACTTTCCAATGCCTTCATCAAATTTCTCATTGATACGTTGTTCCATAAGCTCGGCTTCTTCTCTTCTATACAAAGCTTCCACATTTTGATGACGCTTAGCTCTTCTCGGTGGCATGATTGAAAACTTCTCAAAAACTCAAACACTTCACAACTTTAAACTTCAAAAGACTTCAAAACTCTCCAACACAAGACCAACAAGTCACGGCCTATCACCACTAGCTCGCACAAAACTTCTTGGCTTGGCTATACCACTACACTTGGTTCGGCCACCTACTCCAACCCTTCAATTCAAACAACAACAAGGCTCGTCTCCACTCACTAGCTCGGCCTCAATACTTCAAACACCTTTTCAACTCTAGATCCAAAATGAAATGGATAAAAATCTTCAAACTCGTTGCAACTTCAGGATGAGCACGATGAACTCCAACTTCAAACTTCAAATACTTGGCTCCAAGAATCAACTTAGCTATGATTGGTTAAGTATGGCTCCGATACCAAACTGACGCAACGGATTAATCAAAATAAACTTCAATCGGTGAAAGTAGCAATCGGTGGATTGATGAATACCAAAATGCCCAAATTCGTTGATCCGAAGATACCGAATTCTAGCTATCTCAAACACGTTGATAGCGCACTATACCGTGTTCAAAGATCTACGATTCTTCGTACGTTGATCTAGCGCACTAGATACCGTGAATCGGCTTCTATGATCGTTGAATCGAGCGCACTCGATTAACCGAAAGAGGAGATAGAAGATTACACTCAACTACCAATTTAAGAAGAAAGCACACAGCAATCAACAAGAAATTTTATTCAAAAATCAATCACCAAAAGTTACAACTCACTCCCTATTTATAGTATTTCACCACTGGCCCTTAAGTCGTATACGGCTTACGACTCAATATAAGTTGGCGGTGACTCAACAAACACGGTTTATCCCTTAGAACACAATGCCGACTCAATGAACTCACGACTCAACAGATTCACGACTCAACAGACTCACGACTCACGACTTAGCAGTTTACAAGAGACATAACAAAAGGCGACTCAACTTCAATGACTTAAGAACATAACGTCCCTGGACGACTTACGACTTAAGAAAGTCACGACTTAAAACAATACAACGCAGATACAGACGACTTACGACTCACGACTCAAAACTTCACCATGTTAACTTTGACCACGACCTACGACTTATCAGTTACAACGACTCAACTCCTTGCCGACTTAACACACAACCTCCCTGCGACTCAACTCCTTGCCGACTTAACTCTTTGTTAGCTCACAGCTTTTCTTCCCGTGTCTTATTGAGTCGTGGACGACCCCCATTGAGTCGTGGACGACCCCCATTGAGTCGTGGACGACCCAAAAGTCCTTCCTTAGGTTGCGCCTTCCCTGGTTGACTCGTGAACGGCTTAAGGCTTAAACCCGAAGCTCCCTTAACTCGTGTACGGTTCATTTCCTGAGCTCTGTTCAGTCGCAAACGACTTACATCCTCTTCATTAACTCGTATTCCTTTCCCACGTGATTCCTTAAGTCGTGAACGACTTAATTCTACCTTCCTAAGTCGTGAACGACTTAAATACTTACCCCTATCTCGTATATGACTCATCCTTCTAGCCTGGGCTACATCAGGCACCCACAACTTCAACATCACTCTCTTTATCGGCCTCTTTGAGTCGAAGAGAGATATCAACAAGCTGATCAAAAGAAACTTCCAATTTCAGAAGTAAAGGCTTTTTGAGATTCTTATTCAAGCCATAGACAAACCTCTGATTTTTCTTCAATGGAGTAATAATGAACTCGACCCTATATTTAGAGAGAGATTTAAAAGATGCGACATAATCCATCACAGAAGATTCACCTTGAACAAGGGTTAATAAAGCGCCGAGCTAAAGTTACTTTTTCAGCTTTCGGCCAAACTTCAATTCAAATCATTCCCGGAATTGATCTGAAGTAAGATTCGCTTCAATAATTTCGAAAATCGGAAGCTCATATCAATCTAATGCTCTTTCTTGGAGCATACTAGAAGCCACTTGGACACGATGCAAATCGATAAGATTCATGCGAGAAAAGATGCGATCGCTTGTTCTAAGCCAAGCTTGGAATTCTATAACACTTTCGGAACCCTTCAATGGCTTTCCACCCAAATTGGTATAATCACTGCACAATCGTGCAAACCCAGATTTAGGGTGAGTAGGCTCTGGAATAGGTTCGATAGCTTGAGCGTTCTTTACAAGATCTAGAAGCTTTTGAGCAGACATAAATATTCCATCCTAAGGAGTAGCACTAGATTGACCGACGCTAGGACGGCCTGGTCTAACCATTTCTCTTCTTTAAGAAAGAAAGAAAGAAGAAGAAAAATGTTTTTCACAAAATGAATATCAAACAGTCATGATTGATAAAACAAGACATCATAAAATAAAAGGATAAAACGGGTCCAATGACTCGAATAAATCCTAAGGCACGACTCCTAAGAAGGACTTAGGACAATGATCCTTGCTAGATTATTCTACATTGTTCCAAAGTTTGGCTTTGATACCAAGCTGTGACGCCCCACCTCTATACTCACACTAGCCAAGGACACTACGGGGTAACGTTGTCCACTAGCACGAAGAATAAGGTTGTTGAGGAGCGGCCATCCATGTAATTGCTTTATGCGAGTACCGATATGTCAGATAGTATGTCACGCGTTTCATTTCAAGAGGAAATCCGACATATCAAATACAAACTCAAAACTACTACGCATTGGTACGTGGTCTTCGGAAACAAATATAGAAATAAGCATAACACTAATCAGTCGTAGATATCCATATCACAATGGCGGAAACAAATATGAATATATCACATAAAAGTGTACATCAAAGTAGTAGTCATACAAGATCCACCACGTCACAAAAGAATAGGTACAAGTGCTAGACAAAAGAATAAGTATACATAAAGTGGTCTCTATCTCAAATGTATAACAACAAAAACTACCAAATCTAAAGTAGTTAGAAAAAAGTCAGATGATGGTCCCAGATAAGGAGTCAAGCAGAAACACCTGTCGTAACATCTCGGTCTGACCCGAGTATTATTTAATAAGAAAATAATAAACGGATCAGTCTAGTTATAAGTATCAGATAAAATGAGATAGGATGAGAGATATAACAAAAAATGTATGATAACAGTAGTGTCATACTATGAAATATATACATTTAACATCAACAAAAATCATACAATATCTCAAGAATCTCATAACATCAAAACGAATATCATATTCTTTATTTTATTCACCAAACCACAAATATTGACAAACAAATCCATGCCAATCACCAAAGTTGGTGAAACACAAATTCTAGAAATCATCAATAAGGAATCTAGAAAACATAAAGGGGGAGGCCTATCATGAATGGGAGCATGAAAACTCACCAACACATGTATCACAAACGGGACGCTATCCCATGGTCGCAAACCATAGAGTCGGTGCAACGACGTAGTACGATAACGGTACGCCCGAGGAAACTGAAACTCGAATAATTCAGAACAACGACGTAGTACAACGGTATGCCCGATGAACCCGATAAGCCAAAACAACGACGTAGTACAACGGTACATCCGATGAACCGAACTCCATAAAAGAACATGGGTCGCTAGCCCATAAAAATTGAGTCGAAACTCCAAAGAACTCATAGGTCGTTAGCCTATAAAAGAAATGAGACGAAACACAATAAAACGAGGTACAGTCCCCCACGTGGACAACGAGACATAGCATATCGCTAGTCTAAATCACAAAATGATCATTATTGATCAATAAAAAATGTGAATTTCACTAAGCTAGTAAATAAATGAGTTTAGCTTCATTTCCCGTAACCACATGCTTAAATTAAGTATTTACGAACAAATTGTAGATCTCCACTCTAAAATTGTCACAAGAGTTTCAATCGAACAAGTCCAAAAATTAACCGATGAAGTAAACGCAAGCGTTTCATACCACCTGTTTTACTAACTCATTTAATTAGATTTATCAGACGAATCAGGTAAAGGTTTGTATATACTGATGGATTGGTAAACGGTTTTATAAACGAGTTTTGTGTTAAAAATAGAGTTGAAATCATCTTTGCGAAAGAGTTTGATTATTTTTTACTAGTATAGAAACCTTTGTATTTCAAAGTGACAAGTCAAAGAAATGATTGTAGAAACAATCAATCACCAAAAATTCACATTCGAAGACGTGACTTAAATCAAAGAAATTGATACAAAATCCATCAAAATGAATATTCCCAAAATCCCCAAGAAGACGTCATCAAAGTCAATAAATGATAGCAATTAATCGGAGAAACAAGAATCGATTACAGTTGGAAATCAACAAAAAAAAGGCAAAATTGGCCGAGACAACAGATTCAATCGACTGAACCAGGGTGGTCAGTCGACTGAAACAATTCCTGGAAACTTTCTGTTTCCAGGTTCAGTTGACTGAACCAGGGTGGTCAGTCGACTGAAACATGACTAGAAACTTTCGGTTTCCAGGCTCACTCGACTGACCCAGAGTGGTCAGTCAACTGATACTGGCCCAGGAAAATTTCTGGGTTCTGGTTCAATCGACTGACCTTCTGGTTCGGTCGACCGAACTGGAAATTCCAGTATTCTTAGCCTAGCCCTTCCAAAGGCAAAAACCCAAACAATTTGCAATCGGACGAGCGATGGGCACTAGGGGTTTTCGCCAATCGGCAACCCAGCCCTATAGGCTCTTTGATACACAACCAAAAACATGTTTAAACATCAAAGCTAGGATTTTTAAAGATGACTTTAAAACACCAAAAACTGGAATATTCATAAAACCAATTCAATCCAAAGCAAATGAATAAGGAATAAGTGTTTGGAATCACTACCTAACAACTATCACAGATATAGACATAGATGTGAGTTCAAAAACTCACCTTTAAACCCAAAAAAATGAAGGAGAAGCTTGAAAACAAAAGGAAGATCAACTACTCTTCAATTTCAACTCTAAAGGCTCCAATCTAAGATCATAAGCAAATATTTCCTAAGTTAGGTTATAGGAAATTTCTGCAATTGGAGAGAGATTGAGATGGAGAAGAAGAAGAGGATGCTTAACTAAGCTTCTCTTTGATTTTGGAGCTAGAACTTGAATTTGCAAAATAAACTAGGGCATAGGATTTTAATTTGCAATCTCTTCCCCCATTTTTACTAAAGCTTGAAGTGTTAGGAAATGAGGATGAATGAAGAGGAGAGGGGGTGGAGTTAGGATATAAGTTGAGTTGGGTTAGTGGGCTGAAATCCAAACCCAAACCCAAAGCCCTAAGTGAAAAAATCAAAATTCTTGCTAACTCCAAACATATCAATGTTTATACTTAAAAAGGTCGCAAACGGTATTTTGAACTCAATGGAAGTTGTCTCGAGTTCTAATTCGGCTATTTGTAAAAAGTTATATTTATGACTTTAATCCGACTAACGACGCTATATTTAAATAAAATATTTAAATATACAATCGTAAAATATACGGGTTGTTGCACTATTATTAATTAGGCTCCAATTAATTAAAAAGTGAAAATTCAAAATAATAGATATCAAAAATCGAATATGGAAATTTTTATTTTAAATAAATTTATATCATATGATTTCAAAAATAGAGTTGTTACATACCTATTCCCTTATGAAAATTGCAGTCTCGCAATTTCTTATTGAGAGTCGTCACATAAAACACAATCTTTAATTTCCTTTCGACAACTACAATTAAATTAAAAATCGTTCAGTTCTCTAATTGATTAATATTGAAATCCAACTTTTCATAAGTTATAACTTAAACGGACTCGTTTACTAATTTCAGTTTCTTCGCATATGAAAGTTTATTGAAAATTTTCTAAGTGTTAAAATCTTTGGAAAATTTCGACAGTCTCCTTCATATGAAGAGCCTTTTAAAATTTTACAAATATAATATATATGATATTGGAAACACAATATATATTAATATTTCTAACAATTCTGTATTTAATCTGAATGTGTACCTTTATTTAGCGTTTTGAAACAAGCTATCATACTTCGGATATGAGCATAAGCGAGCTATCATCACCATTTAGTCCGACTGTGCTTTTTGAGTACCTATTCTCAACTTAAGTTTAAATATTAGTCGCTTAGAAGAATATAAAGAGTATGCAACCATTTATTATAAAAACAATACGGCCTTTATATTTAACTCACCTTCCACTAATTTTTCTAAGGCTGAATCCATCCAACTAAGTTATGATTTGTAAGTGTAATGGTAATATAGTGCTTTGGCTTTCCAAAACATCATTCAGGTCATAAAATTATAAAGTACACTATGATTTATAGTCGATTTACTAGAAATATCAATTCTGAAATTAACTGATAAAAACAAGCCCACTTTATAAAACGGCTCTCTTAGCCTTGAAAACATCAAAATTTCACAAAACACTTCGAATAAAAGTTGTTACTTAGGTCCTAGGCTTTCTGGAAAGTGTAAAATCATTGAATTCAGACAAATCATTCAAAAGTTACAGACAAAAGAGTTCAGCTCAGTTTTGGTAAATTTTCATTTTGGGACAGTGATGAATAAATATGGAAATTTATGTTTAAACCTGCACAAACTTCAAAATTTTGAAAAATGATAAACAACAAAGTTGTTACTCATGCAATTGTCTAATTAACGGAAAAAGAATCGACAAAATCGGATCATTTACTCACAAGTTATGATTATATTAATAAGCACTATAATCTCTTGATCCCTTTCTTTTTCAGAACAATCAATATTTTTAATTTACAAATCCTCTAGATGGTAATTTAGAGAGAATTATATTTACAAATTGTGGATATTCATAGAGTGGACAAAATTTGTTTCAAATTAGTTCTCAGTTTAAATAACAATACATTAACGTTTATATCATATTGATATATAGAACTTGGTTTGTCAATAAGTACTTGCACATAGTTCA
Organism: Allium cepa; assembly: GCA_030765085.1. Lineage (NCBI taxonomy): Eukaryota > Viridiplantae > Streptophyta > Magnoliopsida > Asparagales > Amaryllidaceae > Allium > Allium cepa. Next base: position 212,419,141 of record CM060930.1, on the reverse strand, counting down.
GCATGTTGGATGATTACCGGGAACACATGCCTATCCCCAGAAATGTATCAGGCTCTGTCAATACTAACCCATAACAAGTTAGGCTACTCTATCAAATTATGTAAAAGAAGACAAATGTGCATTGTACATGCATATGGTAAAAAGTGTTGAACATTAAAGTTAAGGACTGTTGATAACTTACAAGTTACAAGAATGATGATCGACCATGCTATAATGAATCTTTTTTTCACTATTTAAAAGTAGGCAACCTAAAAAGCATCAAAGTGATGACGGAATGCCAAGGATTAATAATGTTACAGCTACTTTCTTTTAATTGCTACTATATTGATGACAAAGTAACTAAATATTATAATCTAGATTTGATGAATATATAAATTGACGCAGCGGATAAATCGAAACAAACTTCAATCGATGGAATGTAGCAATCGGTGAGTTGAGAATACTGCAAGACCCAAATTCGTTGATCCGAAGATACCGAATTCTAGCTTATCTCAAACACGTTGATAGCGCACTATACCGTGTTCAAAGATCTACGATTCTTCGTACGTTGATCTAGCGCACTAGATACCGTGAATCGGCTTCTACGATCGTTGAATCGAGCACACTCGATTAACCAAAAGAGGAGATAGGAGATCACACTCAACTACCAATTTGTATGAAAGCACAAAGCTAACAAAAGAGAATTTTATTCCATATTCAACAACCTTTAAAAAATTCCAACACACTCGCTATTTATAGCATTTACAACACACGCCAACATCACACTCTTAAGTCGTTTGCGACCTACGACCTATACCAGGTCGTTGCCGACCTAACACACAACATATACACACGTATATACGACACAGCGACCTACACAAGGTCGTACGCGACCTAAAAGATGTGACTTAACAGACTCAGAACAAACAGATGCGACCTACGACCTATGTAAGGTCGTTAACGATTCAAGACACAGCATAGCTCACTTCCAGAATTGCATGGGAGGTTAGGTCGTTGGAAAGGAATAGGTCGCAAGGTTTTAGATTGGGAAGGAATTAGGTCGGTAAGAAGTTAGGTCGGGTAAGAAATTAGGTCGTGGAGTTTAGGTTGAAGAGAGTTAGGTTGTAAAGAAGTTAGGTCGTTGAGGGTTTCTTTAGGTCGTAACTCTGCTTCACTTGGCCAGTTAGGTCGAAGGTTACTACTGTTAGGTCGTTCACGACCTAGACTTACTTCTTTAGGTCGGAGACGACCCACTACTTCTTTGTTAGGTCGTAACTTTGCTTTGTTAGCTCGGAAACAACTTAATCTCAATTCGTTAGGTCGCGCTACATCATTGTTAGGTCGTGAGCGACCTATTTCTTCCTTTTTAGGTCGTGAGCAACCTAATACTTGCATTTCTTCCGACTGCACTGCATCATAAATTTTCAAACATATGAGGAAAGTCAAAGAATAGAAGGGTAATAATTTTATTCCATAACAGCAGTTTACCATCCTTTGTTACAGAATCATTATATGAAGTTTAAGATGGTGCTCAAGTTATATATAATGGTACAATTGATCAAAACTATATGCATTTTGACAGTGAATAAAATTGAAACAACAATGTGTAAAAGGACCTTCAAGCAGCAAATCCAGTCCATCTGATCAAAATAGCATCAAAGTATTATTCTTAATCAAAATACGAATCATAATGCACATTAGGTATTGCGAAAGTGGATGTTTGGTACACATTAAGTGACAGGCAATTCCATTGCGCAGTGCCTATATGAGATTACAACCATAACACCTATATGGACTGCAATCGTATATGTAGCATCTTAAATAAAATGGTTTAAGAATGGCAAATGATACAGGAATTTTAGACATATCCAGTTCTTTTAATCAACAACAAATCCTTTTGAGAAATAAAAGGTGGCATATTGTGACAGAGCATGTATGGTGCATTCAAAATCTGTGTGGACTATGGTTTGCATAAACGGATTTCAAAATAGCAATTATAACAACAACAAAATTACTCAGTCAACCACCCCTCTGTTTTTTTTTAAGAAATAAATATTTCATAATAAATTCAAAATGACCAAAATTTATTTTCAAATTGTCAAGCATGCTTAAATTGTTATATCGATCATTTAGAACCTTTGCTAACAATATAAATTCCTTTTCAAAATCGTTAAATCGATACTTTAATTTATCACTTTTTCATTAACTTCAAAATGTGATGCAGCTCAAGTTAGAAGAGAAGAGATAAGTCGTACACGACTTAAGGAGGAGTTAAGTCGTCCACGACTTAAGAAGGAAGATATAGGTCGTTTCCGACCTAAGGAATCACGTGGGGGAGAGATGCGAGTTAATGAAGAAGATTTAAGTCGTTTCCGACCTAACTGGAGACCAGAGGGGAAGTTGTGCCGAGTTAACGACCTAACTCTAACATGTTACGACTTAACTTAGTTGGTCATTGGAAGGTGCCGCTCCTTCAAGAATCGTTAAGTCGGTCATGCATGTGAAGGTGACGCAGCGGATTAATTAAACAAGACTTCAATCGGTGAACTGTAACAATCGGTGAGTTGAAGATACCAAAATGCCCAAGTTCGTTGATCCAAAGATACCGAACTTTAGCTATCTCAAACACGTTGATAGCGCACTATACCGTGTTCAAAGATCTACGATTCTTCGCACGTTGATCTAGCGCACTAGATTCCGTGAATCGGCTTCTACGATCGTTGAATCGAGCGCACTCGATTAACCGAAAGAGGAGATAGGAGATTACACTCAACTACCAATTGGTATGAAAGCACAAAGCTAACAAAAGAGAATTTTATTCAATAATCAACAACCTTCAAAATGTACAACGCACGCGTATTTATAGGAGTTACAACCCAGTCCCTAAGTCGTTGCCGAACTACGACCCAACTTAAGTCGTGACCGACTTAACACACGCGACTCAACCCTTTTACAATACAGCCCAATGTAAACGACTCAACACGACCGACTCATCATAGGTCGTACGCGACCTAACACATTACATACAAGACCGACTCAAGGACTCAGCTCATTACATTACACAGCCTTCGGCCGACCCAACATCACACCGACTTAACGACTCAAAGACTCGCGACCTTACAACGCAAGGCCGACTCAACACCACATGGATACAACAGTTAGGTCGTATACGACCTAACGACTCAAAGGCAACAAACTACAACACATATGCTCATATGGCCGACTTAAGCGCATGCCGACTCAAGCCCCAATCTCCCTGCGCATAACTCCTCAACGGCTTAGTTAGGTCGTGACTGCTTCCTCTTCTGTTAAGTCGTAGCCGACTTAAACTCTTAAGTCGTAGCCGACTTAAACTCTTAAGTCGTAGCCGACTTGAGTCCTTAGCTCGCAGATAATTCAACGCGGCTGCCTCAACTCGTAGCTCCTCTTCCTTAGGTCGTAACTCGTTATCCTTCACCCTGTTAAGTCGCGAACGACTTAAGGCCTCTTTATTAGCTCGTGAACGACTTAACCCTTGAGGAATTGTAGATCGTGCTGCATCATCCTCCCCTGGTTGAGAAAAATTCGTCCTCGAATTTGTAAATTCTTTCCCATCAGATTGTCCATCTCCATAATACGGCACAAGATGTTTAACATTGAATACGTCATAAGTGTATACATCCTCCGGCAGTTTCAACTTATACGCATTCTCATTGATCTGTTTCACAACTTCTACTGGACCAATTTTTCTGGCTTTCAACTTATTATAAGCGCCCATTGGAAAACGATCCTTTGTTAATACAGCATACACCAAATCACCTTCATTAAATTCAACATTTCGTCTCTTTAAATCTGCAGCTCGCTTATATTTCTCATTCGACTTTTCCAATCGTTCCTGAACGATTTTATGACAGTCAGTCAGCTCATCAACAAAATCAACAGCTCGTTTAACTGTTCCCTTCAACTGTGGTACTACTGCCAAATCCAACGGTCCCCTGGGTAAATTTGAATAAATAATCTGAAATGGACTGAATCCCGTGCTACGATTCACTACATGATTATGTGCAAATTCAGCTTGGCATAACTTCATGTCCCAACTTCTCAAGTTATCCTGTACAAGACAACGCAACAAATTTCCCAATGACCTGTTAACAACTTCTGTCTGTCCATCAGTTTGTGGATGATAAGCACTACTAAATTTCAGTTTCGTTCCCACCATCTTCCACAAACTCAACCAAAAGTGACTCAGAAAACGAGTATCTCTATCCGACACAATAGACTCTGGCAATCCATGAAGTCGATAGATTTCCTTGAAAAACAACTGAGCAACACGAACAGCATCCGCCGTTTTCTTGCAAGCAACAAAATGTGCCATCTTCGAAAACCTATCCACTACAACAAATATCGAATCATTTCCCCTTTGAGTTCTCGGCAAACCCAAAACGAAATCCATGCTAATATCAACCCATGGCTTAGACGGTACTGGTAATGGCATATACAACCCTGCATTCGTTGCTGTTCCCTTTGACACCTGACAAATATGGCATCTCTCCACGAATCTTTCAACCTCTTTTCTCATCGACGGCCAAAAGTAAGACTGTGAAATCAATTGCAAAGTACGATCGCGGCCCACATGCCCTTCCTCGTGTAACTCCTTGACAATCTTCAACCTCAAGCTACAGTCTGGAATACACAAACGATTTCCTTTAAACAGAAAACCATCAACCAACGTAAATTCATCGGTACTCTCACCCTTCACCTTCTCAACATATTTCACAAAGTAAGGATCTTCAATAATCATCTCCGGCAACATCTCAAAACCCGTCACTTCAACTTTCATTGTCGTTAATAAATGACTCCTCCTACTCAAAGCATCAGCTACTCGATTTGTCACCCCTGATTTATGCTTAACGACAAAAGTAAACTGCTGTAAATAAGCAATCCATGATGCATGTCTCGCTGAAATTTTTTCCTTCCCCTGTAAATGTTTCAAAGCTTCGTGATCAGTGTACAAAACAAACTCCTTTTGAAATAAGTAATGTCTCCAATGCTTAACAGCTTGTACAACAGCATAAAATTCAACGTCATATGTACTGTATCTCATCTTTGCCCCTGACAACTTTTCGCTGAAATAAGCAACTGGCTTCCCATTCTGACTCAGAACTCCTCCAATACCAACCTTCGAAGCATCAGTATGCAATTCAAACAATAACTGAAAATTAGGTAGAACAAGAATTGGTGCTGTCGTCAACAGTTCTTTGACTCGTTCAAAAGCAACTCCTGCTTCCTCTGACCATACAAATTGTTTCCCCTTCATGCAATCAGTAACTGGAGCCATCACGCTACTGAAGTGTGGAATGAATCTTCGGTAGAATGACGCTAGCCCATGAAAACTTCTCACTTCCGTAATTGTCTTTGGCTGTGGCCAATTCCTGACTGCTTCAACTTTACTCTGATCAACTTGAATGCCTTTTCCTGAAACAACATAACCCAGAAATAAAACACTGTGCGTCATAAACACACATTTCTTCGTAGCAGCATAAAATTGTTCTTCATGAAGAATAATCAACACTTCCCTCAAATGTAGAACATGCTCCTCCATACTCCTGCTATATATCAGAATATCATCGAAATAAACCACGACGAACTTCCCAATGAATGGTCTAAAGATTTGATTCATCACCCGCATGAATGTACTAGGTGCATTTGACAAACCAAATGGCATAACCAACCATTCGTATAACCCTTCTCTCGTCTTAAAAGCTGTCTTCCATTCGTCTCCAGGTCTGATTCGAATTTGATGATAACCACTCTTCAAATCAATCTTCGAGAATATAGTTGCCCCACTCAGCTGATCCAGTAAGTCATCCAACCTTGGCATAGGAAATCTATAACGAACAGTAATCTTGTTCAAAGCTCGACTGTCAGTACACATCCTCCAAGTTCCGTCCTTCTTTGGTACTAACAATGCTGGCACAGCACATGGACTCAAACTTTCCTGAACTCGTCCCTGTTCCAACAACTCTTCCACTTGCCTTCGTAACTCCTCATGTTCCTTCGGACTCATTCGGTAGTGTGGTCGATGTGGTAACACTGCTCCCGGCACAAGATCAATTTGATGTTGAATGTCTCTAAGTGGCGGTAACTTCTTAGGCAACTCCTCTGGAAAGACATCTTCGAATTCTTTAAAAATTGGCTTTGCTGCTTCTGGAATTTCAACTTCTTCACTACTCTCTCTCCCAATCAACAAAAACACTTCAGGTTCTTCCTCCACTTCCTTGACAAACTCTTTCAAAGTCAACAAAGTTTTTAATTCCTCAATCTCCTCTAGCTTGCTCTCCTTCTGCTGTTGCTTCTTAGGAACCAAAGTGATTTTAGTACCCTCGAACATGAAACTGTAACTGTTGGCACGACCATCATGTTGTACTGCTCTATCAAACTGCCAAGGTCTGCCCAACAACAAGTGACAAACATCCATGTCCACTACATCACACCAAATTTCATCTTTGTATTTCTTCCCAATAGAAAAATTAACACAAGCCCTTCGACACACCTTTACTTCACCACCCTTCCTTAACCATGCTAGCTTGTACGGTTTAGGATGCTTCTCAGTCTTCAAGTTCAACTTCCTTACAGCTTCTGTAGAAATAATATTATCACAACTTCCAGCATCAATAACGAACTTGCAAACTTTCCCCAGAATAGTACATGTCGACTGAAAAATATTGCTTCTCAACCAACTAGAATCCTCTTCTTGCTTTGGTGTCAAACAACTTCTCCTCATCATAAGATTACAACCTTCATCTCCAAACAATTCTTCTTCCTCCTCAACATAAGGTGTATTTGAACATTCTGCCTCCTCACCATCATCCTCCTCAACTTCTGCAACCATGGTTCTCTTCTTCGGCTTCGGACATTCGTTGCTTTTGTGACCCAACTCCTGACAATTATAACATTTGAAAACACTGCTAACCTTCGCCTTCTTAGCCTCCTTCACCACTGGCTTTGAAACAGGTTTAGGAACATTAGAACTTCCACCAACACCCCTTGCTTGATTATTGGAATTAGTAAACACACCACCTCCACGTCTTCCTTGTTTCTCCCAAGCTAACGCTTTCTGATGTGCCTCTGCAACTGATCTAGGATCAAACATATTAACCATATCCTGGATCTGCATTCTCAATCCCCCAATGAATCTAGCAGTTAGCTGTTCTTCCGTTTCCATAATATCATTCCTGGCAATGAGTTGGTAAAATTCATCAGCATAATCACTAACAGACTTTGTCCCTTGCCTCAGATTCTGCAACCTCTGGTACATAAGTGATTGGTAGTTGTAAGGTAAGAAAGTAGATCTCATCAACTTCTTCATCTTTTCCCACGATTCTATCTTTGACTTTCCCATCCGTTCTCTGGTAAGTTTAGTTTGCTGCCACCACGCCAATGCTCTCCCCCTCAACCTAGTAGCAACCAACTTCACCCTTCTATGCTCAGGAACTTCCTTGAAATCAAAGATCTCTTCAACATTTGAAACCCAATCTAAGAACTCTTCAGAAACCATCCCGCCTTTAAACTCCGGAATCTCCATTTTCATACCCGATTCCCATCGACGATCATCTTCAACATCCCGATAAGAATTTCGAACTTGGTCTCGATCTCGATAATGAATACTAGCTCTATCACCTTCTTCAATAAAATCAAAGGTACGTCTACATCGATCTCGACCATTATCATCCCTTCGTTCATGCATGCTTCTTTGACTATGTCTCTCTTCATCCCTATATGCTTCATGGTCAAATTCACGTTGACTTCTCCTCTCTTCATGTGCATAGTCATGATGATCTCTTCGTGATGAAATTGACGTTTCTCTTCTATCTCTACAAGAATGTGGTGATACCCTCCTCGCTTCCGTAACCGATGGCGAAACTCGGTTTCCTCCATGGTTCGAGTTTGGTGATCTCCTCCTTTGATTCAAATCATTCATCAATCTCTCCAATTTACCATTGCCTTCATCAAATTTTTCATTAATACGTTGTTCCATAAGCTCGGCTTCTTCTCGACGATACAAAGCTTCAACGTTTTAATGACGATTAGCTCTCCTTGGTGGCATGATTGAAAACTCTCACAAACTTCAACAATTCACACACAACTTCAAAGCTTTCAACAATACAACAAAAACTTCAAGTTACGGCTCAACAATTTGTCTCGGCCTCCACTTGTCTCGGCAATGTGAAACGGCTCAAGTGAGGTCGGCTCCAATTCAAGCACAAGGCACGGTTCAACACCTTTTTAGCTTGACTACAAATTCAAACACTTCAAACCTTGGCGCGCAAAAACCCAAGATAGATCCAAACAATTTCCAACTCCTCGATCCAAAATGAAATGGATCAAACACTCCAAACTTGATGCAACTTCAATATGAACACGATGAACAACTTCAAACTTCAAAAAACTTCAAAAACTTGGCTCCAAGAATCAACTTAGCTATGATTGGCTAAGTATGGCTCCGATACCAATAAATGACGCAGCGGATTAATTAAACAAGACTTCAATCGGTGAACTGTAACAATCGGTGAGTTGAAGATACCAAAATGCCCAAGTTCGTTGATCCAAAGATACCGAACTTTAGCTATCTCAAACACGTTGATAGCGCACTATACCGTGTTCAAAGATCTACGATTCTTCGCACGTTGATCTAGTGCACTAGATTCCGTGAATCGGCTTCTACGATCGTTGAATCGAGCGCACTCGATTAACCGAAAGAGGAGATAGGAGATTACACTCAACTACCAATTGGTATGAAAGCACAAAGCTAACAAAAGAGAATTTTATTCAATAATCAACAACCTTCAAAATGTACAACACACGCGTATTTATAGGAGTTACAACCCAGTCCCTAAGTCGTTGCCGAACTACGACCCAACTTAAGTCGTGACCGACTTAACACACGCGACTCAACCCTTTTACAATACAGCCCAATGTAAACGACTCAACACGACCGACTCATCATAGGTCGTACGCGACCTAACACATTACATACAAGACCGACTCAAGGACTCAGCTCATTACATTACACAGCCTTCGGCCGACCCAACATCACACCGACTTAACGACTCAAAGACTCGCGACCTTACAACGCAAGGCCGACTCAACACCACATGGATACAACAGTTAGGTCGTATACGACCTAACGACTCAAAGGCAACAAACTACAACACATATGCTCATATGGCCGACTTAAGAGCATGCCGACTCAAGCCCCAATCTCCCTGCGCATAACTCCTCAACGGCTTAGTTAGGTCGTGACTGCTTCCTCTTCTGTTAAGTCGTAGCCGACTTAAACTCTTAACTCGTAGCCGACTTAAACTCTTAAGTCGTAGCCGACTTGAGTCCTTAGCTCGCAGATAATTCAACGCGGCTGCCTCAACTCGTAGCTCCTCTTCCTTAGGTCGTAACTCGTTATCCTTCACCCTGTTAAGTCGCGAACGACTTAAGGCCTCTTTATTAGCTCGTGAACGACTTAACCCTTGAGGAATTGTAGATCGTGCTGCATCAGAAGGTGATATAATAAGTGTTGAGTCGTGTACGTTGAGTCATGACCGACATATGATGAGTCGCTAGGTCGTATACGACCTAAGTGTTGTGATGAGTCTGTACTTCTTTAAGCTGTGTGTTTAAGTCGTCTACGACTTAAGTGTTGAATCGTTGTGTTGTACCTATGTTAGGTCATGAGTCGGTGAAGCTTTGAGTCGTGTGTTGTAATTTGTTTTTCTTTGAGTCATAAGTCGTTAGGTCGAATACGACCTAGGTGTTGTATATTTGTGTGTTTCCTTAAGTCGTTCAAGTGTTGAGTCGGCCGAAGGCTGTTGTGATGTAATTGTTTTGAGTCGTGTATGTGTGTGATGTATTAGGTCGCGTACGACCTAAGGATGAGTTGTGAGTTGTGGGGAACTAGGTCGGCAACGACTTAAGGGTATGGGTCAAAAATGCTATAAATAGGGAGTGTGTTGTAACTTTTTAGTGGTTGATTGTTGAATAAAATTTCGTTTTGATTGTTGTGTGCTTTCATCTAAATTGGTAGTTGAGTGTGATCTCCTATCTCCACTTTCGGTTAATCGAGTGCGCTCGATTCAACGATTGTTGAAGCCAATTCACGGTATCAAGTGCGCTTGATTAACGTTTGAAGAATTGTAAATCTTCTTTCACGGTATCGTGCGCGATCAACGTGTCGAAGATAGCTAGAATTCGGTATCTTTGTGATCAACGAATTTGGGCATTTCAGTATCTTCAATCCACCGATTGCTACCTTCATCGATCTATATCGTTTTGTTATTATCCGCTGCGTCAGTTTGGTATCAGAGCTTGACTTAGCCAATCATAGCTAAGACGAGTCTTGGAGCCAAGGAGTTTGAAGTTGGTGTTCATCGTGTTCATCTTGAAGTTGCAACAAGTTAGAAGTTTTCGATCCATATTCTTTTAGATCAAAGTGTGGAAGTTGTTTGAATTTGGCCGTGAGATTTTTGCGCGCCAAAGTTTGAAGGTAAAGTGCTTGAAGCCGTGGTTGTTGAAGCGGAGCCGACCTAAGCCTAGGTCGTTGCCTATTGCCGAGTTAGTGGGAGGCCGTGACTTGCTGTACAAGTTAGTGTTGAAGAATTGTTGAAGTGTTTGTGATTGTGTAATCATCCCGCCGAGAAGAGCTAATCGTCATCAAAATGTTGAAGCGTTGTATAGAAGAGAAGAAGCCGAGAAAATGGAACAACGCATTAATGAGAAATTTGATGAAGGTATTGGAAAGTTAGAAAAGTTGATGAATGATTTGAATCAAAATCAAAGGAGGAGATCACCAATCTCGAACCATGGAGGAAACAGAGTTTCGCCATCGGTTATGGAAGTGAGAATGGTATCACCGCAATCTTTTAGAGAAAGAAGAGAAACATCAATTTCGTCAAGAAGAGATCACCATGACTATGGACATGAAGAGAGGAGAATTCCATGAGAGTTTTGAGAATGAACCATATCGAGAAGAAGAGAGACATAGTAGAAGAGATATGCGTGATCAAAGGGATGTTGATGGTCGAGATCGATATAGACGTACATTTGATTTCAATGAAGAGGGTGATAGAGCTAGCACTCATTATCGAGATCGAGACCAAGTTCGAAATTTATATAGGGAAGTAGATGATGATCGTCGATGGGAATCAGGTATGAAGATGGAAATTCCAGAATTCAAGGGTGGAATGGTTGCAGAAGAATTTCTTGATTGGTTGTCTAATGTTGAAGAGATTTTTGACTTTAAAGAAGTTTCTGAGCATAGAAGAGTGAAGTTGGTTGCTACTAGGTTTAGGGGTAGAGCTTTGGCATGGTGGCAGCAAACTAAACTTACGAGGGGGAGAATGGGAAAGTCAAAGATTGAATCATGGAAGAAGATGAAGAAGTTGATGAAGGGCACATTCTTACCTTACAATTATCAATCGCTCATGTATCAGAGATTGCAGAATTTGAGGCAGGGGACGAAAACTGTTAATGATTATGCTGATGAATTTTATCAACTGATTGCTCGAAATGACATTATGGAAACGGAGGAACAATTGACTGCTAGGTTTGTTGGAGGGTTGAGAGTGCAGATCCAGGATATGGTTAATATGTTCGATCCAAGATCTGTGGCAGAAGCACATCAGAAAGCGTTGGCTTGGGAGAAGCAGGGAAGACGTGGAGGTGGTGTGTTTACTAATTCCAACAATCAAGTGAAGGGTGTTAGTGGAAGTTCCAATGTTTCGAAAGCTGTCAGTAAACCAGTTGTGAATGAAGTTGCGAAGGCAAAGGTCAACAACAGTTTCAAATGTTACAATTGTCAGAAAGTGGGTCACAAGAGTAATGAATGTCCGAAGCCGAAGAAACGAACTATGATCGCTGAAGTTGAAGGTGAGGATGTTGGGGAAGGTTATTCTAGTCCACTTGAGGAGGATGAACAGGATATTGCGTCAGGAGATGAAGGATGTAATCTAATGATGAGGAGGTCTTGTTTAATACCGAAGCAAGAAGAAGAAGCTAGTTGGTTGAGGAGTAACATCTTTCAGTCAACATGCACTATTCTAGAAAAGGTTTGTAAATTTGTGATTGATGCTGGAAGTTGTGACAATATTATTTCTACTGAAGCTGTGAGAAATCTGAAGTTGAAGACAGAGAAACATCCTAATCCTTACAAGTTAGCGTGGCTGAGAAAAGGAGGAGAGGTGAAGGTGGACAGGCGAGTTTGAGTTCCATTTCCTATTGGGAAGAAATATAAAGACGAGATCTGGTGTGAAGTTGTGGAGAAGGATGTTTGTCACTTACTTTTGGGAAGACCATGGCAGTATGATCGAGCAGTACAACATGACGGTCGGACCAATAGCTACAGTTTTATGTTTGAAGGTGTTAAAATCATTATGGTTCCAAAGAAGAGACAGCAAGAAGAGAGAAAGTCAGAAGAGATTGAGGAGCTTAAGACTTTATTGACTTTGAAGGAATTTATTGAAGAAGTAGAAGAAAGTCCAGAGGTATTTTTGTCAATTGGACATGAAACCACTGATGTAACAACCCGCATATTTAACGATTTTATATTTAAATGTTTTAATTAAATATAGCGTCGTTTTTCGGATTTAGGTCCGAAATGTTACTTTCTGCAAATGGCCGAATTGGGACTCGAAACCATTTCCATTGATTCCAAAATGGCGTTTGCGATCTTTTTGAGTGTAAGCTTTGATATGTTTGGAGTAAGTCGAATTTTTCTATTTGCTAAGTGGGCTTTGGGTTTGGGTTTCACCCAAACTGTTCTATTAGCCTCAACTCAGCCCTTCTCTCCTCCCATTCACTTATTCATTTCATAAAAACTTAAGCAAAAATTGAAATGGGGGAAGAGAAAGAAAATTAGAAACTCCTAGCCCTAAATCAATTTGCAAACTACAAATTCTTGCTCCAAAATCAAAGAGAAGCCATTAGTAAGTTCTTCTTCATCTTCTCCAACTCTTCTCTTCTTCAATTTCAGAAAATTTCCTAAACCTAAATTGGGAAATATGTGATTTATTCTTAGATTGAAGCTTGTTGAGTTGAAGTAGTGTTTGGTTGGTCTTCTCCTTGCAAATTGAACTCCTTCTTCTTTGTTTTTGGGTAAAAGATGAGTTTTGAACTCACATCTACTTCTTTTGATATCATTGATGTTGGGTATGGATTCCTAACACTTGTTCATATGCTTTTGTTTTCGATTTGGATTGTTTTGGTGAAATTGCCAAATTATGATTTTTGAAGCCAAATCTATGAAAAACCTTATATGGTTGATGTTTTTGTTGCTCGGAGTGTTTGGGGGTGTTATTAAGGTTGGGTAGTCGTTTGACATAAGCCCATAATCAACACGCACCCGATCGCTTTCGATTTGTTTGGCCATAGTTGGCCTAGGTTCAGGAATTGCCTGACCATCAGGTTTCAGACGTCTGAAATACCTATTTCAGACGTCTGAATATTGTTCTTGGAAGAAATTTCACTCCCAGATTCAGACGTCTGAATCTATATTCCAGACGTCTGAATTAGCTAAATTTTAACCAGAAAGGAAATAGGCAAAATATTGCCCATTTGACGTCTGGATGTTAGGATTCAGAAGTCTGAATTCTGTTTTGGAAAACTAATTGATTTCCAGATTCAGACGTCTGAATCCCTTCTTTCAGACGTCTGAATATGCTGTTTTTGGACAATTTGCCTTGTTTGTTTAATTTTTCAAATTTGATCGATGCAAATTGATTCCTACTAGTTGTTTATGCATATTTGACCTTGATAATTTCTTTTTGAATTCATTCACGGGTCTTTATAAATTATTTCTTCAAATTGTATTAAAAGTTCACTTCTCCGATTTATAAATTCTATTTAAACCACACGCACACTTTCGTACTTCGAGCGAAGTGGAAGGGTGATTAAATGGTTGGGCAAAACACGGACCATGAATCTGTGCGTTTATCCTTCCGATTAATTCCCGACCTATTCAATTGATCGTTTTAACCTTCGGGTTTGGTTTACCAATGATATGAGGTGAACTTTGTACTGCTTTGAGTGTGAAAGTGGCTGACGGATGCGAACGAGTGGTTATGGGACATACGTTAACACTTTTCGGATTCCTTTTCGAGAGTTGTGACACATTCCGCCAGTTAGTGGTGTCCAGTACTGGGTCTCTGACCTTCACCACTACGGTTTGTTGCCTTCGGGTATGTGCCTTCGGGTTTGTGCCTTCGGGTTTGTTGCCCTTTAGTATCACTTCCGATGTTGGTCGTTATGAGCCGCATGGGTGATATTGGGTTGCCCTTTAGTATCGCTTCCGATGTTGGTCGTTATGAGCCGCATGGGTGATATTGGGTTTGGAGTCTTCGGGCTCATGGATCCTTGTTTATACAGTACTGAGCTCGAGCAATATTCTAATGTTTCATTCATATGTATATTCCCTTGGTATCGCCCTTCGGTGTTCGTCATTATGAGCCGCATGATGCGTAGCGTTTACCTTGTGGAACTTGTATAACTTATTGGTATTTGTTATTGCCTTTTGGCTTGTTTTGGGATATTCATATCCTTTGTTTCTATATGTTGCCGATGATATGAGGCTTGTTATCATATGATTCATCTTTTGTTGGATGATTGTGTTATCTCCCTTAGAGATATTTGTTATACATTGTAACCTTGCAGGTTTATTGTTGTTCAGTTTATCTAACTGATTTGTTAGCTGGACTGACCCGTGTATCTTATACTCGGGTCAGACCGGGATGTTTCAGGTTAGGTGCTTTTGGACTTAGCCTATTTTGCTTCCGCATGGACTATTCAGCTTGTTCTTTTGTCATAGCTTTTTGTGTAGTCCTATTTTTTAGTAACTCTGATATGTATTCTTTTGACTCGTCTGTATATGGTGGCTTGCTATACCACTTGATATGTATTATTGTATAACTCTGTTGTGAATCTGTATATGTGTATATGATGATTTAATGTTCTGTGATGTATATTACATTTGAGTTATTATATTCTGTTCTGATAGATCCAACCACCTATGGTTTTGTTTTAAGTATTCATTGGGTATGTCGACCTGGTTAGTATGTTTATTGTCGATGTATTCAATAGATAGTTAGAGCAAGGCTATAGATGGTCGCTCCTAACCAGCCTTATTCTCCGTGTTAGTTGACGGCATTACTTTGTAGTGTCCTTGGCTAGCGTGGGTATAGGGCGTCACAGCGTGGTATCAGAGCTGAGTTCAGAACAAAATATGATAAACACAGAATAGATGCACATATTATGGTACATCAAAGTGTACGAGTGATACAAATCTTTGAATCATTGTGTCTCTTTATTCCATCAAGGTTAGATAGAGTTTGGGCTTACGTCTAGGAATGCATTTTATTCCGTAGTATTCAATATTGCAATATCTACCCTGTGAATAATCTTGTTCTTATCTTACCTTCAGCGTATGGCTGGAAGAGGCAGGGGACGACGTTCGGGTGCTGGGCAATCCAGTGGCTCACATCCGGATGGCGTATATATGTCTGCTGATCAGTTTTTGGAGTTGTTTAGGAGCACTCAGCCTCCAGTTCCTCCTTGAGTGTCTCCACCTCGCAAGTCTGCCTTTGCACGGCAGTGCAGTGATTTTTCTCATCTTGGAGGGAAGCCGTTTAAGGGCTCCGAGTCCGTTCTTGAAGTCCAAGCTTGGCTTCGTACGTGCGAGCGTATCTTCTCTCGCATGGATCTTTCCGACCATGATAGAGTTCTTATGACTTCTAGTTTATTACAAGAGCGTGCTCTTGATTGGTATGAGCTTCTTGTAGCCAAGATTGATGAGTCTACTCTTTCTTGGACTCAGTTTCGGGAGTGATTTGAACTCAAGTTCGTTCCTGAATCTGAAAAAGTTTTTATTGACCCTTCGCTTCCTTGAGTTGAAGCAAGGGAAATCTTCTGTTTCTGAGTATGTCGCATCGTTCGAGGCTTTATCTCAGTATGGTCTTGAATTTATCAGTACTTCTTATAAGAAGAATTTGAAGTTTGTTTCTGGTCTTAAGAAATATCTTAAGAAGTCTTTGTTGCTCCAGCTTAAACTTTCTTTTGAGGAGTTGGTTGATTCGGCACTTCATCTCGAGACCGTCGAGAAGGAGTGTGAGAGTGATGTTGATGTTGAGGTTTCCAAGAACCCCAACAAGAGGCCGTTTTCAATTCAGAAGAAGCCTTTCCCTTCTAAGAAAAAGAAGACCGGTGGTCCTAGTTCTCAGCCTCAGTCTTCCGGAACACCTTTCGTTCGAAAGTGTTTCAATTGTGGTTCTCCGGATCATATTATTCGAGCTTGTCCTAAGCCTCTCTTCTGCCGTTATTGCAAGAAGGAAGGTCATCATGTTTCAGCTTGCCCTACTGTTCGGGCTAGTGCCATGTCTAGCAAGCTTTATGCTGCTAAGGCTTCTGAAGGTCCTTCTCATCCCAAAGGTATATCTACGTCTATTTTGGAAGGTTCTAGTTTTATTTCATGACCATGGTATACGAGTTCTTTTCGATACGGGTGCATCACATTCTTTCGTATCGAAAAAGCTCGTTGATGATTTATCTTTGGATGTTTCTTGTTTGATTACTTCTTTAAGGATTGCGAATCCAATTGGAGGATCCGCGACCCTTAGTTTGTTTTGTGATGATGTTGAGATTGTTTAATGTGACTTTTCTTTCCGTGCGAATCTGCACGTTATTTCTTGTCTGGGATTCGATATGATTTTGGGTATGGACTGGCTAGTGAGATATGATGCCAAGATTATTTGTTCGGAGAGAACTATATATCTTCGACATCCGGATTCGCCTACTCAGCTATCTCTTGTTCTTCGGGATGTGGATAATTCCGAAATGGATTTTTATTCTCTTGACTCGCGAGATGGTGATGATATATCTCGTATTCCGGTTGCTTGTGACTTTTCTGATGTTTTTGAGCCTGTATCGGGTTTGCCACCCAAACGGGCAATTGAGTTCCCCATTGATCTCATTCCAGGCGCGCAGCCAGTTAGTCGTCCTCCCACGAGGATGTCTACAAAGTAAAATGAGGAACTCAAAAAGCAGCTTTTAGAGCTTGAGTCCAAGCAGTTAATTCAGTCCAGTTTTTCTCCGTGGGGATCCGCGATCGTCTTCGTGAAGAAGTCTGATGGAACTCTTAGGATTTGCATTGACTATCGCAAGCTTAACGAGTTAACCATCAGAAATAGGTATCCATTGCCTAGGATTGATGACATGTTCGATCTATTGAGTGGTGCTAAGGTCTTTTCTCAGCTCGACCTTGCCACGGGTTTTCATCAATTACGAGTCGCGGAGGATAGCATACCTCTTACAGCTTTCCGCACTCGATATGGTTCTTTTGAGTGGCTCGTTATGCCGTTCGGTTTGACGAACGCTCCTGCTTTCTTTGTTGATCTCATGAATCGGGTATTCCGGGAATATCTCGATAAGTTCGTCCTTGTGTTTATTGATGATATCCTTATTTATTCTAAGTCTGAAGTTGAGCATGCTAATCACTTGAGAATTGTCTTGAGTACCCTCCGTCATCATCAGCTTAGAGCCAAATTCTCCAAATGCCACTTTTGGGAGAATAAGGTTAAGTTTTTAGGCCATGCTGTATCTTCCGATGGCATTTCTGTCGATCCCTCAAAGATCGAAGCCATCCAGAATTGGAAGAGGCCTGAAAATGTTCATGAGATTCGTAGTTTCCTTGGATTGGCGGGTTATTACCGTCGGTTCATTAAGAACTTTTCCCGTGTTGAGCTTCCTCTCACTTGCCTTACTCGGAAAGGCATTCGTTTTGATTGGTCCAGCAAGTGTGAAGCTTCCTTTTTGACATTAAAGGAACTTCTCACTAATGCTCCTATTCTTGTGGTTCCCGAAGGGAATCATGATCTTGTTGTCTACACCGATGCTTGTGGTAGTGGTCTCGGTGCTGTTCTTATGCAGAAGGACCGGGTAGTTGCTTATGCTTCTAGGCAACTATGTCCGAATGAAGTTCGCTATGCCACTCATGATCTTGAGCTTGCCGCCATTGTCTTTGCGTTGAAGATTTGGCGACATTATTTATTATGCGAGCGCTTCATTCTCTATACCGATCATAAATCTTTGAAGTATTTGTTCACTCAGAGGGAACTCAATATGAGACAACAGCGTTGGCTCGAGTTTCTTGCTTCTTATGACTTTGATATCCAGTATACCCCTGGTAAGGGTAATCGTGTTGCAGATGCGCTTAGTCGCAAACATTCGGCTGTTATTTCTATGATGTTTGCCGAATGGGATGTTCTTGAGACTCTATCTTTTTGTGAAATTCGTGATCGAGGTTCATCTTATGATTCTCCTATTCTATTATTTAGTTTGGGAGCTCGACCTATTATATTGGATCGTATTGTCGATGCCCAGCGGCGTGATCTTGAGTTGTTGCATCTTGTTCAGCTTTGTGAGTCTGGATCTTGTGATGAGGCGTTGTAAGATTTCAGTATTGATTCTCATGGGTGTCTTCGCAAGAAGAACCGTCTTTTTGTGCCTTCTGATCTTGCACTTAGGCATGACATTCTTGATGACTGTCATCGTTCTAAGTATACCATTCATCCCGGTAGTAGCAAGATGTATGCCGATATGCGTCGTCTTTATTATTGGGAAGGCATGAAGCGCAATGTGGCGAGTTATGTGAGCAATTGCATAACTTGTCAGCGTTTTAAAGCCGAGCATCAGCGTCCTTCGGGTCTTCTTCAGCCTCTTGAGATTCCATTGTGGAAATGGGATTAGATTTCTATGGATTTCATTGACGGCCTACCTCGTTAGAGATCTGGCCATTCTAGCATTTGGGTTATTGTTGATCGCCTCACCAAGTCTGCTCATTTTGTCCCTATTAAGTCTAATAGGACTGCTTCGCTTTTGGCTAAGTTATATGTCAAGGAAATCGTGAGACTTCACGTGTTCCTAGTTCTATTGTGAGTGACCGTGATCCTTTATTCACGAGTCATTTTTGGAAGATTCTTCAGCAAGCTTTAGGAACAAAGCTTAATTTTTCTACAGCTTATCATCCGCAGTCTGACGGAAGACTGAACGGGTGAATCGTATCTTGGAAGATCTTCTCCGTATTTGTATTTTTGATTTCGGTGGTAGTTGGGAGGATCATCTACCTCTTGTAGAGTTCTCCTACAACAATAGTTTTCAGTCTAGTATCGGTATGGCTCCTTTCGAAGCCTTATATGGAAGGCTATGTCGATCACCTTCATGTTGGTTGGAATCTGGGGAGAAGCTTATTCTTGGCCCGGACTTTGTTCGTCATTCTTCTGAGAAGATTGATCTTATTCGATTGAGAATGAAAGAGGCACAGAGTCGTCAGAAATCCTACGCGGACAACCGTAGGAAGCCTCTCGAGTTCTCGATCGGCGATCTTGTTTCTATTTGTGTTTCTCCTTTGAAGGGGGTTATGCGTTTCAGTACGACTGGGAAATTGGCTCCTTGTTTTATAGGACCATTTTCTATTACTGAACGTATTGGCCCTGTGGCTTATAGAGTTTCACTTCCAGCTCATTTATCTGGCATTCATGACGTGTTTCACGTCTCGCAACTTCGAAAGTGTCTTCGGGAGTCGGATTCTGTTATTACTTCTCTTGATTTGCAAGAACTTGAGATCTCACCAGACTTATCTATTGCACATCAACCTATTCGCGTGCTTGACACGGAGGTGCGACACCTTCGGAACAAGGACGTGCCGCTCGTTAAAGTTCAATGGTCCGCTAACCCAATGACTGTACTTGGGAAACCAGGGAGTATATCGAGCGATCTTATCCGGGTTTTCTATCTTTGCTTGTCGATGGTGAGATTATCTTTTCGTTTTTAACTTGTTTCCTTCTCTTTTGAATGTTGTATGTACGTAGTTGTTACAAATACCGTCTCTAGGAATTGCGGGGACGCAATTTTGTAAGGAGGGGAGATCTGTAACAACCCGCATATTTAACAATTTTATATTTAAATGTTTTAATTAAATATAGCGTCGTTAGTCGGATTTAGGTCCGAAATGTTACTTTCTGCAAATGGCCGAATTGGGACTCGAAACCATTTCCATTTCCAAAATGGCGTTTGCGATCTTTTTGAGTATAAGCTTTGATATGTTTGGAGTAAGTCGAATTTTTCTATTTGCTAATTGGGCTTTGGGTTTGGGTTTCACCCAAACTGTTCTATTAACCCCAACTCAGCCCTTCTCTCCTCCCATTCACTTATTCATTTCATAAAAGCTTAAGCAAAAACTGAAATGGGGGAAGAGAAAGGAAATTAGAAACTCCTAGCCCTAAATCTATTTGCAAACTACAAATTCTTGCTCCAAAATCAAAGAGAAGCCATTAGTAAGTTCTTCTTCATCTTCTCCAACTCTTCTCTTCTTCAATTTCAGAAAATTTCCTAAACCTAAATTGGGAAATTTGTGATTTATTCTTAGATTGAAGCTTGTTGAGTTGACGTAGTGTTTGGTTGGTCTTCTCCTTGCAAATTGAACTCCTTCTTCTTTGTTTTTGGGTAAAAGGTGAGTTTTGAACTCACATCTACTTCTTTTGATATCATTGATGTTGGGTATGGATTCCTAACACTTGTTCATATACTTTTGTTTTCGATTTGGATTGTTTTGGTGAAATTGCCAAATTATGATTTTTGAAGCCAAATCTATGAAAAACCTTATATGGTTGATGTTTTTGTTGTTCGGAGTGTTTGGGGGTGTTGTTAAGGTTCGGTAGTCGTTTGACGTAAGCCCATAATCAACACACACCCGATCGCTTTCGATTTGTTTGGCCATAGTTGGCCTAGGTTCAGGAATTGCCTGACCATCAGGTTTCAGACGTCTGAAATACCTATTTCAGACATCTGAATATTGTTCTTGGAAGAAATTTCACTCCCAGATTCAGACGTCTGAATCTATATTCCAGACGTCTGAATTGGCTAAATTTTAACCAGAAAGGAAATAGGCAAAATATTGCCCATTTCAGACGTCTGGATGTTAGGATTCAGACGTCTGAATTCTGTTTTGGAAAACTAATTGATTTCCAGATTCAGACGTCTGAATCCCTTCTTTCAGACGTCTGAATATGTTGTTTTTGGCCAATTAGCCTTGTTCGTTTAATTTTCCAAATTTGATCGATGCAAATTGATTCCTATTAGTTGTTTATGCATATTTGACCTTGATAATTTCTTTTTGAATTCATTCACGGGTCTTTATAAATTATTTCTTCAAATTGTATTAAAAGTTCACTTCTCCGATTTATAAATTCTATTTAAACCACACGCACAATTTTGCACTTCGAGCGAAGTGGAAGGGTGATTAAATGGTTGGGCAAAACACGGACCATGAATCTGTGCGTTTATCCTTCCGATTAATTCCCGACCTATTCAATTGATCGTTTTAACCTTCGGGTTTGGTTTACCAATGATATGAGGTGAACTTTGTACTGCTTTGAGTGTGAAAGTGGCTGACGGATAGTAAACCATTTAGTGCGAATGAGTGGTTATGGGACATACGTTAACACTTTTCGAATTCCTTTTCGAGAGTTGTGACACATTCCGCCAGTTAGTGGTGTCCAGTACTGGGTCTCTGACCTTCACCACTATGGTTTGTTGCCTTCGGGTATGTGCCTTCGGGTTTGTGCCTTCGGGTTTGTTGCCCTTTAGTATCACTTCCGATGTTGGTCGTTATGAGCCGCATGGGTGATATTGGGTTGCCCTTTAGTATCGCTTCCGTTGTTGGTCGTTATGAGTCGCATGGGTGATATTGGGTTTGGAGTCTTCGGGCTCATGGATTCCTGTTTATACAGTACTGAGCTCGAGCACTATTCTGATGTTTCATTCATATGTATATTCCCTTGGTATCGCCCTTCGGTGTTGGTCATTATGAGCCGCATGATGCGTAGCGTTTACCTTGTGGAACTTGTATACCTTATTGGTATTTGTTATTGCCTTTTGGCTTGTTTTGGGATATTCATATCCTTTGTTTCTATATGTTGCCGATGATATGAGGCTTATTATCATATGATTCACCTTTTGTTGGATGATTGTGTTATCTCCCTTAGAGATATTTGTTATACATTGTAACATTGCAGGTTTATTGTTGTTCAGTTTATCTAACTGATTTGTTAGCTAGACTGACACGTGTATCTTATACTCGGGTCAGACCGAGATGTTTCAGGTTAGGTGCTTTTGGACTTAGCCTATTTTGCTTCCGCATGGACTATTCAGCTTGTTCTTTTGTCATAGCTTTTTGTGTAGTCCTATTTTGTAGTAACTCTGATATGTATTCTTTTGACTCGTCTGCATATGGTGGTTTGCTATACCACTTGATATGTATTATTGTATAACTCTGTTGTGAATCTGTATATGTGTATATGATGATTTACTGTTCTGTGATGTATATTACATTTGAGTTATTATATTCTGTTCTGATAGATCCAACCACGTATGGTTTTGTTTTAAGTATTCATTGGGTATGTCGACCTGGTTGGTATGTTTATTGTCGATGTATTCAACAGATAGTTAGAGCAAGGCTATAGATGGTCGCTCCTAACCAGCCTTATTCTCCGTGTTAGTTGACGGCATTGCTTTGTAGTGTCCTTGGCTAACGTGGGTATAGAGGTGGGGCGTCACAACTGAATCTGTAGAAGTTCAAGAGGAAGTAAAACCGGTATTGGAAGAATTCAGTGATGTGTTTCCTAAAGAGTTGCCAACGGAGTTACCACCGTTGCGAGATATTCAACATCAGATAGATCTTGTGCCAGGTGCAGTATTACCATACAGGCCACATTATAGGATGAGTCCTAAGGAGCATGAGGAACTGAGAAGGCAGGTGGAGGAGTTGCTAGAACAAGGGCGTGTTCAGGAGAGCTTGAGTCCTTGTGCAATGCCAGCTTTATTGGTGCCAAAGAAGGATGGTTCGTGGAGAATGTGTACGGGTAGTCGAGCTCTAAACAAGAACACTGTGAGATACAGGTTTCCTATGCCGAGGTTTGATGATTTGATAGATCAGTTGAGTGGAGCTGTTGTGTTTTCAAAGATTGACCTGAAGAGTGGATACCATCAAATTCATATTAGACCAGGCGATGAATGGAAGACTGCTTTCAAAACCAGGGAAGGTTTATACGAATGGTTGGTTATGCCATTTGGTTTATCGAATGCACCGAGTACTTTTATGAGAGTGATGAACCAGATTTTCAGACCATACATTGGAAAATCCATGGTTGTTTACTTTGATGATATTTTGATCTACAGTGGGAGTATGGAAAAGCATGTCCAGCATTTGCGTGAAGTACTGTTGATTCTACGACAGAAGAAATTTTATGCTGCAACAAAGAAGTGTGTGTTTATGACGGACTGTGTTTTATTTCTGGGATATGTTCTATCGAAAGAAGGAATTCAAGTGGATGAAAGTAAAATAGAAGTTGTCAGGAGTTGGCCACAGCCCAAGACGATTACTGAAGTGAGGAGTTTTCGTGGATTGGTATCCTTCTATCGAAGATTCATTCCACATTTTAGTAGTGCGATGGCACCTATAACCGATTGCATGAAGGGAAAGAAGTTTGAGTGGTCAGAAGAAGCAGGAGTAACTTTTGAACGAATTAAGAAGCTTTTGACGTCAGCGCCAATCCTAGTATTACCAGATTTTCAGTTATTGTTTGAGCTACATACTGATGCATCTAAAGTTAGGATTGGTGGAGAATTGAGTCAGAGTGGGAGACCAGTTGCTTATTTCAGTGAGAAGTTATCAGGAGCTAAGTTGAGATATAGTACTTATGATGTTGAATTTTATGCAATTGTTCAAGCTGTGAAGCATTGGAGACATTATCTATTTCAGAAAGAGTTTGTTCTTTACACTGATCATGAGGCTTTGAAGCATTTGCAAGGGCAGGATAAGATTTCAGCGAGACATGCATCATGGATTGCCTATTTGCATCAGTTTACTTTTGTCGTGAAGCACAAATCAGGGATAACGAATCGTGTGGCTGATGCTTTGAGTAGGAGGAGTCATTTATTAACAACAATGAAAGTTGAAGTGACAGGTTTTGAATTATTGCCAGAGATTATTGAAGAAGTTCCTTACTTTAAGAAATTTGTTGAGAAAGTCAAGGAGGGAAGTTCTGATGAATTTGTGTTGATTGATGGTTTCTTATTTAAGGGGAATCAATTGTGTGTACCGGATTGTAGCTTGCGAATGAAGATAGTAAAGGAGCTTCATGAGGAAGGACATGTGGGTAGAGACCGAACATTGCAGTTAATCTCTGAATCCTACTATTGGCCATCGATGAGGAAGGAAGTTGAAAGGTTTGTTCAGAGATGTCATGTTTGTCAAGTTTCGAAAGGGACAGCTACAAATGCGCGTTTGTATATGCCTTTACCTGTACCTACAAAACCTTGGGTGGACGTTAGTATGGATTTCGTATTGGGTTTGCCGAGAACGCAAAGGGGAAATGACTCGATACATGTTGTGGTGGATTGTTTCTCGAAGATGGTACATTTTATTGCGTATAAGAAGACGGCGGATGTTGTTCATGTCGCTCAGTTGTTTTTCATGGAGATCTATCGACTTCATGGATTGCCAGAATCTATTGTGTCGGATAGGGATACTCGTTTTCTGAGTCACTTTTGGTTAAGTTTGTGGAAGATGGTGGGAATGAAGTTAAACTTTAGCAGCGCTTATCATCCGCAAACAGATGGACAGACAGAAGTTGTTAACAGATTGTTGGGAAATGTGTTACGATGTCTTGTGAAGGACAATCTGAAGAGTTGGGACATGAAGTTAAGCCAAGCAGAGTTTTCTCATAATCATTCAGTGAATCGTAGTACGGGATTCAGTCCATTTCAGATTGTATATTCAAATTTACCAAGGGGACCATTGAACTTAACAGTAGTACCACAAACGAATGGGACGATTAAAAGAGCTGTAGACTTTGTTAATGAGTTGACTGAATGTCATAAAATCGTTCAGGAGCGATTGGAGAAAGCAAATGAGAAGTATAAGCGAACTGCAGATTTGAAGCGACGAAGTGTTGAATTTAACGAAGGTGATTTGGTTTATGTTGTGTTAACCAAGGATCGTTTTCCAGTGGGCACTTATAACAAGTTGAAAGCCAGAAAAATTGGTCCTGTAAAAGTTGTGAAACGGATTAATGAAAATGCTTATAAGTTGAAGCTGTCGGAGGATGTGTACACTTCTGACGTGTTCAATGTTAAGCATCTTGTACCATATTATGGAGATGTACAATCTAATGTGAAAGAATTTACAAATTCGAGGACGAATTTCTCACAACCAGTGGAGGATGATGCAGCTCAAGTTAGAAGAGAAGAGATAAGTCGTACACGACTTAAGGAGGAGTTAAGTCGTCCACGACTTAAGAAGGAAGATATAGGTCGTTCCCGACCTAAGGAATCACGTGGGGGAGAGATGCGAGTTAATGAAGAAGATTTAAGACGTTTCCGACATAACTGGAGACCAGAGGGGAAGTTGTGCCGAGTTAACGACCTAACTCTAACAGGTTACGACTTAACTTAGTTGGGTCATTGGAAGGTGCCGCTCCTTCAAGAATCGTTAAGTCGGTCATGTATGTGAAGGTGATATAATAAGTGTTGAGTCGTGCACGTTGAGTCATGACCGACATATGATGAGTCGCTAGGTTGTATACGACCTAAGTGTTGTGATGAGTCTGTACTTCTTTAAGCCGTGTGTTTAAGTCGTCTACGACTTAAGTGTTGAGTCGCTGTGTTGTACCTATGTTAGGTCATGAGTCGGTGAAGCTTTGAGTCGTGTGTTGTAATTTTTTTTTCTTTGAGTCGTAAGTCGTTAGGTCGAATACGACCTAGGTGTTGTATATTTGTGTGTTTCCTTAAGTCGTTCAAGTGTTGAGTCGGCCGAAGGCTGTTGTGATGTAATTGTTTTGAGTCGTGTATGTGTGTGATGTATTGGGTCGCGTACGACCTAAGGATGAGTTGTGAGTCGTGGGGAACTAGGTCGGCAACGACTTAAGGGTATGGGTCAAAAATGCTATAAATAGGGAGTGTGTTGTAACTTTTTAGTGGTTGATTGTTGAATAAAATTTCGTTTTGATTGTTGTGTGCTTTCATCTAAATTGGTAGTTGAGTGTGATCTCCTATCTCCACTTTCGGTTAATCGAGTGCACTCGATTCAACGATTGTTGAAGCCTATTCACGGTATCAAGTGCGCTTGATCAACATTTGAAGAATTGTAGATCTTCGTTCACGGTATCGTGCGCGATCAACGTGTCGAAGATAGCTAGAATTCGGTATCTTTGTGATCAACGAATTTGGGCATTTCAGTATCTTCAATCCACCGATTGCTACCTTCATCGATCTATATCGTTTTGTTATTATCCGCTGCGTCAAAATGGCTCAAAGTCATTCTTTGTAAAACCTTTTGAGTTATAGAGCACATCAAAATTCTTTTTGAAGAGTTTAAATATAAAATTCTACTTTTATTTTTAAAATAATCTAAATGCTTGTCTTTCATAAAAAGTCTTTCAAAAAGAATATAAATATAAACCACCTTTCTATTTATATATGCTTTAATTTGATTTCATTTAAAAAAATTCAAATTCAATCATTTAAAAACATAGATTTTTTCTCAAAACATCCCTTATATGATGCATCAAAACAATAAACATGTATTTCAATATTTTCTTTATTTGAAAATATTCATCCGTTTGAATTTAAATTCAAATATTCAAAAATACTTTAAATATTTTAAATCTTGATATTTATAAGATATCATATATAAGAAATTCAAAATCTAAGGTTTAAAGAATTTTCTAAACCATAGCTTGTTTACGATAAACAATAATAAATAGAATGTTTTTGTTCACGATAAACAAAAACATTCTATTTATTATTAGTATTTTTCCATGCCTTGTATTATTTTCAAAATATCATTTTCTTTTCCAAAACATATTATCCATTTTAAATTATGTGTCAAAATGTCTCTTCGTTTAGGAATCCCTATTGATAACGTTGGCCAAACGTATCGACTAGAATTTTTAAAACGCTCAACGGACAAATTAACACAAAATATACTATAAAATTTCTTACTTCAAAAATAATTTCATAATTATTTTCTTTTATAAACAAATCTCATCAATTTATTTTTTTAAAATCACTTACAACATTTTTTCTCTTCAAATATCAAACCAAACCATAACGATCACCAAGCGAACATTCATATCGTCCAAGTAGAATACTACATCACATTGGTTATTAATATATGAAAGCTAATTAGCTATTTATGTATTACAGTATTACATATATTCAATATAATATTATTTTGGCTAATTAATTTTATTTGCAAATTTATAAAATTTACATTAATTCCTATTACGGCTTGCAATATTAAGGCAATAAGTTTTAACTGAAGATAAATAAAGCTTAAATTACTGTACTTGAAAATTAGCATTTATATTCATTGAAAAATAAAATAGGGCTATACTCATGAAAATGAAATTTTATTTATTGGAACAAGACCATACACATTTTTCAAAGAAAATATACATACTTGATATTTATTTATCAAAATCATACTTATGTCATTTTAAATTAACCAAGTGTTATTAATAAAGTTGTTATTTATTTGTTTTACATGCCATAGGCTCGTACTCCTCATCCCATTCATTTAGTAATTTATAAATCCAAACATTTTATGGTATATAAAAATTGTATTAATACCATTATAATATCACAGTTTAATTAGTTTCATAAAGTTTCTTCAACAGAAATAACTTTCACATTTTTTATATATCTATATTAATATTCTTTTAATCCATCTAAAGATTTACATAAAACAATTCTTAACAAATAATGTTTTGTAATGCATCTTAGTATTTAATTGGTATACCTATAAATTAATACTTCATTCATCAAAGTCTTATAGTACATCATAGTAAAGTTTTCAATTTCTTTGTGGTAGCTGCACTAATGAAGATATCGCAAAGTCTTATAATTAACATCGAGTATGTTGCAAATTTTCAAGTAAGGAATCCTACTCAATAATAATATTTAAATGTTATTTATTATTTCAAAACAATCCATTTAATATTTAATCTATTATTTCTCAAATCTCACTTTTAACAAAAGTGAGTTCCAATATTTGGTAAACTTTCATAATAATAAGTTATATATAGTATTATCAAAAACTTTTCAAATACGTCCCAATGATTATTCTCAATAATCATTTATATTCCTATTCCTGAATTGTTAATTAAATTACTAACTACTACAAACCCAAGGGATGGGACACTAGATCATCTAGTTTTAGATCTTAACTCTATACTATTTATATTCTATAATGTTCTGAACATAGCTATGATACTAAGCTGTAACGACCCCACCGCTATCCCTATTTTAGCAAAGACATTACAAGTAATGTTGTCTACTAATCCAGAGAATACGGTTGGCTAAGGGAGATCGAATGCGAATTTATCTTTATACTAACACTAACATGTCTTATTTACCTTTTTGAGGATCTAAACCAAAAATTTGACATGTGCAGTATTAATACAAAGTAATAAACACACCGATTGAAAATATTCAGAACAGTATATGATATAGATAAAATAGAAATAGAGTCAAAGATTTCAACGGACTAATATACAACATATTTCATCATAAGACGCAAGTCTACAAAATGTCAATACTAGACTCACTCTAATAAACATCGCAACCCATATAATATATCAGGTACAAAATGACTACTGAATCATATACATGACATAACTAATAAATGCCAATACACATAATGATGAAGTAAACCGAAACTTTCAAAATAGTCTACTCCAAAACTAACCCAAAATCCAAGAGTCAATAAGTCCATGTACCTATAAAGTTTTGGCCTGACCCGAGTATTAAAATAATGAATGGGCCAGACTATATCTAAACAAAAAGTGATATCAATATCATAACTACATGACTTAAAATAATAAGTCATATAAAATATGCTGAACAAACAATTATAATAAGGCGTATTAATTAAATTCACTACTTTTTATTTCATATATGACTTAACTCTGAAATAAGTCATCTCAAAATATGCCTAAAACCCAAAAGTTCAAAAAGGCATATCAAACCAATAAATACATATCTCAAAATATTGACTTAACAATAACCAAATAAGTCATAAATAAAATATGCCTAAAACAAATACTCAAATAAGGCATACCTAAGCAAATCAACATTTCATAAATACATGTCAAGTCTCAATAGACTATCATCTCAAAATATGATGATAACCAATTTAAAATTCCTCAGAGCCATAAACGATACAAAATATTCATACTAAAAATATCTAAGAAATAATCATAAATAATGAAATAATAATGATAGCCATCTATCAGTTTAATACAGTGACATGAAATCTATAGAAAAAGACCCGCTACATAGAAATGAAGCCTATTGAAAGAGACTGCGTTAGGGGCACCGCTTAAAGAAAATACCAGTCATGTACCTAATCTATCATATGCAAATTTACCTTTCGAAAAAGGTAAGCATAGACTAACTATATAGAAAAAAATTTGATAGATTATAGTATCTATAGACAACGATGCATATAAAAATCTATCTTTCAAAAGAGACAGTCGTATTTACACCATAACATATCTTCCAAAAGAGATCTGCCTACCCAAATTTAAAAAGTACAGATTCTCAAATGGATGGAAAATGAGTTATCTTCTTTCGGAGATCTATCAGTCTGAAATTCGAACATCCTAAGATAATAAAACTCTAAGTGTTAATTACTGTCACTTTAGTAATAATAAGAATTTAATTAACTGACCCATACTAGAAAGTAAATTCAAGTATTTACTAAAAGATAGTAATTTCCGCTCAAACTCTATTTAACAAATTGTAATAACAATCGAAAGAATTGTACAAAGTATCTAATACCACCCGACAATTCATAATAAAATTCTTTGTTTCATAGAAAATCACGAAATTCAACAAAAATCCAATTCAAACTTGCCTAAAAATAGCCAAAAGCTAGATACAATAAAGGCCAATAATAGTTTATAGGTTGAAAGTAATGAATATAATTTTATCATATAGAAAATTATTTCTAAAATATTTTATTTATAATTCATTTTTAAACTTCTCACCTTTGTTAATCCATAATAAATAAATTAAAGCGTTTTAATTAGTGTTTATATATATACACCAAGATATAATTTTTCCAAAATCACTTTTAAATCAATAAATCCATTTTAAAGAAGAGTTGCTTATTTACAAAAGCTTTTGGAACTCTTTTAAATCATTTAAACCTCTTTTATAACTAAAATCACTTAAAATTAAAATTATTACTTTCATAACAGCATTTATAAAATAATACTATATTTTATCTTTTGCCTCTAAAACATTTCCAATATTTTATACTTATAATAGTAAATTTTAAAAAAAGTTTTATAAATAAATATTACCCATTTCAAAAATATTTGGAATAGAAATTTTTAAATAAGAAATAAGTTAAAGAATATAATATAATTTAACTATATATTCTATTAACAAAATTCCAATAAGGATCAAATTGAATAAATTTCATCTTTGGAATTCTTTTAAAAAAAATCAAATAATTTAAAAAATAACCTCTTCAATATTTTCAACTTCTAAAGCCATTGCTGCTTTATAATATATCATTCCATAATATGGAATAATTTATGAATCTGAGTTCCTTTTCGGCAAACTCCAATCATACAACAATGTATGTATTTTAAACCATCAACCTAACTTAAAATTGAACAATATAAATTTTAACTATCAATTCAAATCCAATATTTCAAACTTTCTATTCAATCAATTCAAGCATAAACCATTTGAAACTATAGCATATAATTTTATTTCATTCCTATCATTTAATCACTGCTAAAGATTTATGCAAATTCATAATTTAAGTAAGGTATGAATAGAGATATAACTAATTTAGATATAGGTGTATGAGCTAAATAAATAACTCATATGTGTGCTTACTATGTGTTTTTGTGTTCAAATCCAATAAAAATATGCGTTTTTGAAAATTAAGTTTCAACTTCAACAAGAAATTCAATTCATTCAGCAATTATTCCGAGATAGAAATTCAATTCAAAGAATCATTAATTGTAGATATAGATGAGTGAGAATGTTACCTCACCTAATCATTTCTTGCACAAGTTAATATGCTTGAGGAACTACTGTCGAGATTGCACTATCAGCTTCGATCGACCTTAGCCCTAGTTGCACCCACTGCACCATCTCCTCTCAAATTGCAGTGTGAAAACCCGTATTTCTGGACATCTGGCAATTGGATAATTAACTGGTTTATTCAGTTGAACAGATAAAGTTGTGATATCTGAAAATATAATTGAATCTATAAAAAAATTTGAAATATAAATATCTAGAAATAATAGATTTTACAATAGATTAATATATATATATATATAATAGATATATTCAAAATTCCATAATGTTAGAAATCTTAAGTGTATATTTATGAGTTGATTTTTAATTTTGACTTTGAAATTGAATGTAGATTTAAATTGAAATTTAAAAGATAAATACTTTAAAATATTTTGGATTTAAAAATATATGAATAAGGTTTTTATTAGAATAAGATTTGTTTTATTTTCCCTAAAAGAAACTTTATTTATATAAATTAAGGAAGTGTTTATTAATTAATAAAAAAGAAGAAGCTTTATAAACATTTAAAAATAAATATATCATGCAAAATTACAAATGTAAACAAATTCTCTTTGCATTATAACAAATGTAAGCAAAAGAATATGTTTAATGACTAGCGTTAATTAATTGAACAAGTGTCCCTATTTCATTTTTATTTTATTTTATTTCAAAAAATA
Source organism: Allium cepa (assembly GCA_030765085.1). Taxonomy (NCBI): domain Eukaryota; kingdom Viridiplantae; phylum Streptophyta; class Magnoliopsida; order Asparagales; family Amaryllidaceae; genus Allium; species Allium cepa. The sequence continues at coordinate 212,387,309 of CM060930.1, read as the reverse complement.
TTTAGTAAAAAGATAGGATAGATTATATATACACATCTCCATACCTCTCTTATATTTTCTTTTATCGGTTCATTCTCTAAAACAAAACAAAGAAGAAATTTGTAAACCCAAAAACGAAGCAGCTCAGGAAAAATTAACAGCAAAAAGACCTGGAAGCATAAACCTGAGAAAAAGAATCAAAGAAATAAAATCAAACAATAGATCAGAGCATCTCAAACCTGATCCTAGTGCAAAGATCAACTCAATATAAACAACTAAGCAAATCATAGATTCATATGACAATCAAGTGTCAGAGCAAATAAACAGGATCACAGACCAAAGTGTTCAAATTCAAAATCAAGTTTAAATGTATAAAGCCTACAGCTCTGTCCTCTGGATGCATAAAATAGGTGAGTAAATTCTTTCAAATCTGGATTTTTGTTTGTGTTTGGAAACATGCTTGAAGTAAAATTGTAATGGTTTGCATATATACACAAATATATATATATATATATATATGAGTGTATATGACTGTGCATGTCTGTTATATGATCACTTACTCTGTTCCAGAATTTACAGGGTTCAAAACCTGTTTAAAAAATAAATTTCTTATCCTTTATAGACTTTGATGTCTAAACAAAAAAAATATGTTCGAATTAGTAAGATTTTAATTTCAAAAATATTTGGAAGTAGTAAAAATGAATGGGTTTGCTGGGAGATTTAAAAATACAGTAAAATCATATTTTGTTCAAATTTTGATTGATAAAAATTCAGGGTTTGAGTGCTTGATCCTGATCATCCACATAAACCAAGAATTTTAAGATCAAAATCAGATATATTTTTTTGGTAGTTTGTGGGAAATCTCGAGTTGATCGAGATTTGCATATTAGTCAAATTCTGGTGATCGGAGATAGTTCGGGCCTTGGGATTGTGGCTGGAGTAGGTTCGTGGGTCGGCGGCCATGGGAAAATTAATGGCTCGATTTTTCTGGTGATGTGGTGGTCGGGCGAGGCGAGGCTAGGATTTAGGAGCCTAATTTAATCTTTCGTGAGGTAATTCTGAATTCATCGACGCATCAGACTTCATGAAGTAAGGTGGATTAAATGCATGAGGCTTTGGCGAAGTTTCAGGGTGGACGGCATGGTGTCCGATGGTTTACGGCAGCGGTGCGAAGTTGATTTAGGTGATGGTGTTCTGGGTTGGGTTCCTTTGGCATCGATTTGATCGATCTGTGATTTCCGTCATTTTCGAAAGAGCTGGCTGGTCAAAGAGTTTAGGTGGGTTGTTGGCGACCGAAAGGCATCGGGGCAGTTGATCGAAGCTCCGTCGGAGATGCATGCACGTGCACATGTGTATTGGAGCATCCGAAGATTGGCTGTAGGTTTGACTCGAGAAAATATTTGTGTACCTCAGGTTTATTTCATGGGTTTTGCGTGTTTTTCTCGAAGTCTAGTCTGGTTTAGGATCGAGTATATGATTCGGGAAATTGTGGATTAGATTTTGGTTTGATTTTTGAAAATTTTATTCCATGATTCTAAGCTTCAAAGGAAATATTGAACGAGTTTTCAATATAATTTTTTTTAAAAAAGACAACGGTTTTGAGTTAAATTTGATTGTTTTGAATGGTTTTGAATTAGAATAATTAATTAAAGTAATTAAAGATTATTAGTTAATTAATTGATTAATAATTGAACATTAATTAATTAAGGTAAGTAAGTAAAATGAATTGATTAAATTGAGGTGGATAATTAGGGTATGATTAATTGAGGCTAATTAATCAATGTAATTAATTAAAGTTAATTAATTAGTGCAATTAAGTTAGTATAACTAATTGATTATTAAGTAATCCAGAAATAGTTAATTAATGAAGGTAATTAAGGATGGTTAATTAATTTAATGACAAGTGGTTTGAAATTAACTAGTGTTAGTTAAGCTTGGTCAAGTAATTAATAAGTAATTAATTTAATTGGTTAGATTAAATTAATTGTAATTATGTAATAAATTAATCTAGCTTAGGCATGATGAATTGAATGAAATGTTTGGATTGATTAATATCTATGGTATGTTAATCTATGATGATCTGTGTTATGCAATACATTGGACATAACTGTGATAAAATTAGTTATTTATCTCCGATTGAGTTGCTATGTGAATACAATGTTTTGTATTGAATTGAATTTTTTAAACTTAAACACAACTGGGATTTAAGATGATATTGGATTCGAAGAGACAGGGGTCGGATATCAGTAAATACCCAAAACCACTTCGATTTGTAATCTTCAGCAATTCTTTATAATTTGATATGTGGAAATAAATAGGCTGGAATTGAATAAATTAAGTAACATGGACATTTAAATTGAGAACGGTTGTATGTGAAAAATGATTGACCATAACAAGTTAAGAACACGTAGGAAGTACGAGTTACCTTGGTAATTTTACAAGTTATATAGCTTGGTATTTCAAATTTTGTGGGTTTACTCACGCTGGTTTCCATCCTGACCTGGGTATTACTTTGATGTAATGCTCGGGTCAAACCAAGTATTACAGATTTGCAGGTAAGGACGTTCTGGAGCTCAAGCGGCGAGCTGGATGGAAGGGACGTATAGAGTATTCCGCTGATAGATATTATTGTTTAATCTGGGACAAGTTAATTTTAACTGTCCAGTGTTTGTCTCAATGTTGTAACATTGGTGTATTGTATATAATTAACAGATACAGCTTTCTTTGTATAACTGCTATTATTTGATATTATATTTTATCCGCTGCGAATGTGAGATTCTATGACTTGTTTTCTGTTCCTTCTTCTGCCTCTTTTCTTCTTTTCCTTAACTATCTGTAATTTTTGAGGTCAAAAACACCGGGTCATTACATTTGGTATTAGAGATGAAGGTTAAGCGAGAACCTTGGCTCTGGTGGGTTACTCATTAAGGATATGGTTAGTGGTACACTAGAATGAGTTGAGTGTGTGTGTGTGTATGAGAGCGTACTTGTTATTTCATTTAAAAATAAATCATTTTTATAAAAGATTATATATATAGAGCAAATAGTTTTTCCAATATATAAAGAAATTGGCTATTGATTATTGGAATTAAACGAAATAATGAGAATTAAGTGATACAACCAAATTGAAAATGAATGAAGATAAGTTTGAAATGGATCCAAACTGAAACCAAAATTCTGAATTTGTAAAAGTTTTTTCAGAATAAGATGTAATGAATTGGTTTCCAGATATGATGATCTTAATTATTATCATAAATGGTTGTTGTATTTAATAATGAAATGTGTGTTAATGAGTAAGCAAAATGAAATGTTTTAAGGAAATAAAAATTTAGGTGGGTATGACTTATAAATTTAGGTGAGTATGACTTGGTGGGCTTAGAAATAAATATGTATATATGTATGGGTATACCAAAGATGATTTAAAATAAACTCTAAGGTTGAGTTTTGAATTTTCCTTGGAATGTGATATGAAAACCTAAAGTGAAATAAGTTTTTAAACTTAGGTGGGAAGATTATTAATACGAAGTTTAAAATTTGAAATGGGAATTCAAATTTGGGTAAAGTTGTCTGGATTAAATTGAAGTGAATTTAATTTTGGAAAAAAATAATAAGTTTAGAAAAAACAACGTGAATTGGAAATTTCAAAATGAAATTGAGATTTAACTTGGGAAATTAAATAGTGGATTTGAATAGGGAGTTTATGTGATCTTAAATGGGTTTGAGATATGGAAGTTGGAAATAGATGGATCTTTTAAAATAATTTGGATAATATTATTCTATTGTTATTAATAATCTTTAAATTGTGAATTGGATTTGTTTAAATGAATGAAGAAGTAGAGTGTGGTAATATATCCATTATTGAGATAAAAGAAAAACTAAACTTTAGTTTGAAATTAAGGATATGGAATTACTTTGAACTTAGGATTTGAATGTGAAGAATTAAATTTGTAAATTAAAATGTTTAAGAATTAGTTTCAAAAGTTGGAAGATAAAATTGGGCAATAAATTGAATTTTAAAGATAAAATTGTTCTCTTATTTGAACTTTGAAATAAGTTATATAAAGATAATTTAAAATGGAATTTTGAAATTTTGACTTATAATTAAGTTGTTCAAAGATTTAGATTGATGATTTAAAAAATAAACGATAATTTAATTTAAGGGATTAAATCAACATTTAAAATTAACTCGAATTTATACAATTCGAGATGGTTTAATGTTGAGATTTAAATTGAATTAGTTCAAATTGAATTTTTAATTCATTAGAATTTTGATTGAAGATGGATAAGTTTAAAACTCAAATGGAAAATTTGAATTGGATTAATTTAAAATGAAATTGAAGTTGAATGAGTTCAGGTTCAAATGGGAAGTTGATTTGAATTTAGGAAGGGAATGGAAGTTAACTTAATTTGAATTGAAATTTGAAGGTTAATTGGAAATTGGTAATTGGTTGGAAATGGAGATTAGGAATTGAACAGTTTGGCTCTGGACTATTTTCAAATAAATTATTTTAATATAAACTGTTTTAAATCTATTTTTCCAAGCTATTTACTATGTACAACCTTTCTTTTTAAAGCCAAATTATTTTAAACTTATTTTACAATCATTTTTGGAACTATTTAACTATTTTGCAACTGTTTATAAACTAATTACTATTGTAACGACCCGAAATTTCCGAACCCGAAATTTCCAGATAGTTATGAAAAAGAAGAAAGAGATAGAACAAAGAAGAACAGACATACCAACATCTCATATTCGCAGCGGATAAAATATAATAGTAAATAATAACAGTTTACAATAGAATACTATATCTGTCGATTACATTTTAATACATCAGAGTTACACATTTATACAGACACTTGATATACAATTATCATGTCACAGATATACCGAAATAAAATACAGTGGAAACACTTCATACGTTCATGCCATCCAGCTCGCCTCATGAGCTCCAGAACGTTCCTACCTGAAAATCTGTAATACTCGGTCTGACCCGAGCATTACACCATAGTAACACCCGGGTCAGGCTGGAAACTAGCGTAAGTAAACCCATCTAACAAGGAATACAAAGCATACAACTATATAAAACCCGGGGTAACCGTTTCAATTCACAAAGCCACAATTTGATATAGACATCTCTAATTTCACACATCAAATCTCTAAGTACCAAAAACTTAGATTAAATAGTCCAATTCACTTAAATCATTTCATTCCAGTCTATTGATTTCATATATCAATATAAAAAAATTCGAAGTAGGTTCAGGTATTTTCTAATACCCGACCCCGGTCTCTTCGAGTCTTGGTTCATCCTAACCCAAATTATCTAAAAGAAATACACAACATTTCATATCAGAGGTATCAACTCATTCAAAGCATCCAATACCATTCAATCATCCATAAGCAAATTTGATCACTTCCAAATTAATTCAATTGATCCTAATTGAATTTCTAACCTCAATCACTTAGACTCTTACATTTAACATTAATTAATTTCAAATCAATTAATTAGTCAACCCTTCATTATTCATCTTAATTAATCACCCTGGATTAATTATTTTTCAATTACACTCAAGTAATTATCTTTAATTAACTTCACAACATTAATTATTCTTAACCAAAACAAAAATTTATCTTTAATTACTTCACAAGTTAATTAACTATAATTAATTACGTTAATCCTTAATTACTTATACTAATTAATTTCTCATAAATCAATTAGTATGATTAATTAATCTTAACTAATCAATCTTTAATTTCGTCATTGATTATATAAAGTAATGATTTTCCATTTACATTTCAATTTGTCCTAATTTAATTACATTAAATAATTAATCATAAATTAAACCACAAATATTAATCTCTTTCAATTTATCCCATCATGTAATTATCTACCCTTCCATTTACTTCATTAAATAAATAAATCACTCCTTAATTAATCATCTTAATTAATTTCGCAAAGTAATTATATTTCATTAATTACACTAAGTAATTACTTGTCAAACCATCCCATGACTGTTCTGAATTACTTACACTTAATTAATTAACTTAAAACTTAATTAATTAATTCAAACCCTTCATTACTAAATTAATTAATCCAAATCATTAATTAATTGAATTAATTAATTATCCATTTTAATTACCCTACTAATTTAATGAATCACAAATCATTAAATCCTTATTAACATTAAAATGAAAACATTTCTTATTTATGATTTAAGTTTTGAACAAATTAAAACCCAAATACTTCGAGTCAAGCAAAAGTTAACACAAGAATCAACCAAAACCAAAGTCACCTGATCATCAGTTCACAGTGAACATCAATCAATTCAATCATGCAACCAAATATTTAAATTCAACCATTTAAATTTAAATAAAAATCCAAAAGAGTGAGATTGTAATGAACCAGAATTTCTGTCATTTGAAATTCAGATATTTAATTTGATTTTAGTATCAACAAGTAAAATTTGTAGGTCAAATAATTTATTTTTCGAATATCAGGATTTAATTGGATAATTAAATCGATAATTTAATATTTGAAATTTGCGTAAATAATTGGAAATTGGGTTCAATGTGATTAAAAATGATTTATAAAGTTGTATTAAATCATATTGGAGTTATAATGATATTATAGAACTTTTAAATTGAATTAAAAGTTAATTTGTGAAAATTGAATATTTTAATATTTAATCGACTAGCGAAAATAGCCATTTTTCAAAAAGTCTCATATTTCGACGAAACTAGTTTCATCGGATCTGTAATGTCAAATTATTGTATGGTTTCAAATTTCATGTCAATCGGATTTACGGTTTGTCCGGGGCAAGCTAAAACGCATATAAATTTGTTTAATCGACTTAATTTAAATTTGATCGTTTATTGCTGTAACTCGCACATATGATCGAATTAGCCTCCGAAACCTATTCCATTGTGTCCGGAACGTAGAGTAAACCCTTAAAACGCCAGTCACCGTGCGAGATTTTGATTTCGGAAAATTTCGGATGAATAGTAATTTGGAAATTTTCTATATAAGGACTTCATATTTACAAATTGCAAAAGAAAAGGATCCTAGGGTTACTAAAGCTTCAGGCCACCTCCACATACATCAGTGGCCGAAATGTTATCATTTTCTTCCCCTAATTTCTTAAAATCTACACAACGATTCAACAAACTTCCAACTAGTAAATCGTAGAGCTACGTGAGATCTACGAATCAAACGGCTGTGATCAAGAATGGAGCGACGTGGAGAGAGTTAGGGGGCCGCGTTCTCTACGTGTTTGGTCACGTTTTTCGAAGGGAAGGGGGACCGAGCTCGATGCTGCCTTGGCCGTGGGTGAGTCTCGCGTAGGCGAAGGGAATGATGGTCCCTGATCGAAGCAGCAGTGGCCGTGGTGGTCCTGGCCATCGAGATTGGGGAACGGCAATGGGTTTAGGTTGAACGTGATAAACCTGGGAATGAACGTAAGGGGAAGAAGAAGGAAGGGTCGACCCATATTTCCCAAAAGTAAATCGAACGGCCAGGATTTAACTGAGGATAAAATAAAATGGTAAATTGCAAATTTATTATATAAAATTCGTTCGAACTTTAAAAATGTATAACTTTTTGATACGAGGTCGAAAACGCAGGAAATGAATTGCGTTGCAATCGTATTGTCGAGCACTACGCAACGGAGATGGTTTGGAGTCGTTTGGAGCTAATGAAGATTTCGGGTAAAATTAAACGTGCGTTTAATTTTATTCGAAACAAAACGCTACAACTGTTATCGGAAACTCAAGGTGAGAACTTCTCACTCAATCGAATTGTATCGACTTAAATTTTAAATAGTTTGATTTAAAATTGCTTGATTGTGTGACTGGATGATAAATTATTATCTATTGTTTGAAATAGACCATATACGCCGTATATTAAGGGGATGTTATTTATTAAAAACAAATGCCGCGATAATTCCAACTTGAATGGAATTGGTATGATATATGTATTTGGAGTTTATTTCCCGCATTATATAGCGGATGAGACCCTATTGCGCCGCATAATAGCGGATAGTATTTTATAAATCCCATATACCGCGATATTCCGTCTCGAAGCGGAATTGGTGTTGTGCTAACATCTTTGGATGTAGGGAAACAGGTTGGAGGGATCCAACTGGATTCCTCAAATGATTGAATTGGTTTCAGTGTTGTGTGTTGATCTATTTTATAATCTGCGTGATTATCTTTGTGATTGAAATCGTTAAAGGCTAAAATTTAGTCGAATATATTTTTGGTATCGTTAGATGCCGAAAGTAAATAAAATTGGATTTTTAAAAATTTAAGTTGATAATTCATAATAAAATTTAATTTTGGAATTTATTCATTTTAAATAAATAAACGTTGTAATTTTTTATGTTATAAAAATTAGGATTTTTGTGAAATATAACCGAAATGTGATTTTCGAAATAAGTAGTTGATTAATTTATAAAATGGTTTAAATTGGGATTTTTGAATTATTATAAATGATTTATATAAAAGATCTATAAAATTGATATTTATAAATTAAAATATCGTAGTCATAAAACGAGTTTTTATAAGTATTAAAATGAAATAAAAATGGATTTCATAAGTGAATGAAATTTATAGATTTATAAATTGTGAAGTTATAAAATGAATAGATTTTGTAAAATAAAAGATTTATAAGTAATTAACGTATAAATTGGATTTTGGCGTTTAAATGAGATATAAATAAAATTCGTTAATTAAGGGATTTTTATAAGTTGGAGTTTTTATAATATATATATATATATATATGTGAATTTATAAACGTCGTTTTATAAATCCGAAATCAATTGAAATTGATAAATTAAACATAGAAGTTTCTTAAAGGAGATATATTCATGATTTTGGACAGCGAATTATCCTTTAAGTTAATGTTGTAATAATAAGAGTTTGGTTGGGAAGTATATTCACGATTTTGGACATTGAATATATTATTAAATAAAATGGATATGTTTTGGGGAAGTGATATTATAAGATGAAGTTAATTGTTTTGAAGATGTTTTAAAAGGTATTAAATATCGAAACCATAGATTTCAACATTCATTGTTGAAATAGACGTTTTCGAGAAATATAAGGAAATAGTGGACTATAACATTGTTGTTATAGTAAATAATTTCCAAAAGGAAATGTTTTATATAGTATTGGGCTTTATATATCTATTTTATGTTCGAATCCCTATACTAATGATTTTGGGTTGTCGTAACGATGTTTTACGCAGTATTCGTTTTGACTCAAATAAATGTGTTTAAGAGAATGTTTTCCTTAAAGAATAAATTATATACTTAATTGTGATTTAAGTATATTGAATATTTTCCAAGAGTTGAAAAAAAAATTGAATTACTTATTATTAAATATGGAAATATTTTTCCAATGTGAAGTGAATGTTTTGAGATTTTATCTTTTAAAGATGAATTGAAAATGAATATTAGAAATCGATTTGGAAATCGTATATTCATAGATATTTTGGAAAGGTAAATTCACTATGGAATTTATAAAAGAAAGGGAAATTTGTTTAAAAATAAACGTTGATTTATTTTTGAAGTGTGGAAATAAATTTACGGATTTGGAACGAAAGTTTAAAATAAATCGGTAAGGATTTATTTGATTGATTTAAATGAACCATTTTAAATTGAAAATGGATAAATATTTAGAAGTGTTTCCGTTTAAGGAAATTGATTTGAAATTTGTTTTCAAAGATCGAAAGGTGAAAAATTATTTGAAATTTGTTTTCAAATGGTTGAAGTGTGGAAAATATATCTTGTAACGATATTTTTTAAAAATAAATAATTTAGGAAATTATTTGAAATCGGGTGATGTTGTGAATATTGATTGGTAGTTAAATAACCGACTATCAATATTGACCTTTAAATAGGTATTTGTTGTGAATTGGTTGAAATTGAATGCTACACTTATTTTTAAATTATTGCGCTCGCTATTCGGATTACCCATTCCGAATAGTGATACGACGTAATGGATAGCATTGAAGACCGGTGTTGAAGACTGGGTATTTGTGAAAATGATAGGATGACCTATCGATTGTCTCTGCACTGTTAGCTACGGTATGGAGATTTCCTTTGTGATGGGAAATTCGATCGGGATTGTGAACACCTGGATTGCAAGGGCTTCTTTTGAAGTGCCTTCGGTTCTGTTCGAACCCGGAACAGACTTGTATGGTTACGTGTCTGACATTACATTTTGAGATATAAAGCAGATTTCTTTCAAATACATTTCTGTTGGTGCAGAGGATTTATTCTCTTAGCTTAACACCCTTCTCTGAGACGTACGAGCTCAGAGGCTTTGTAGTTGAAGGTTATCAGCGATATACTCCCAATTTGGTAATGTGACATGCTTAGTGCTGCTGTGTGTTGATGTAACGATCCCGAATTTTAATTTATTTTAAATTGATGATTAGATTTATTTTTGATTTAAAATTGTGAAATTAAATGATAAATTGATTTGAGTTTATCCAAATCCAAATAAATTATGTTTTTTTTATTAAGAAAGATATAGTTTCTTTTATAAATTATTTTAATTTAGTATTGAGTTGTTTTTAAACAATATTAATATAGAAATATTTGAGTTCATTCTTCTGGAATGTATTTTAGAAGTTGTGTAAATATAACAAAAATTTTGAAATAAATATTTAAGTTAAAATAAAAGCAAAAATACAAAGTAAAATAAAACACAAACAAAATGTACAAACAAAATACATCAAAATATAAACTACTGAAAATAAATATACCCAAGTATCTATTTGCAAACAAGTAAACATATAAATGAAGTATTACAAAACAAAAATGCAGACAAGTATGTAAAAGCAAAACAAAACAAGCTGCAACCACCAAATACAAAGCAAGCTAGGCAAATGAAATATAAAGTGTTAACAAGACAAAGTAAAACAAAGTAAACGAAAGAATGTAAGGATAAAACAAAATCATTTTAGCTAGTCAACATGCAAAAGAAGATATAGAAAACAAAAACAAAGTATCTCATACAAACTGTACATGCAAAATTTAATAAATGTAGATTTGAAAACAAAGTACATAGGTACATGCATATACAAAGCAAAGACTGCACATAAATAATTCAAGAAGCATGGCCTGTAAACAAAATAGAGCTTGCATTTAATGCCCCCATCCTCTCAGCACCACTTGATATCATCTCAGCCCCATTTTTTTTTTATATCCTTAGACAAAGTATGCCATGCTTAGTATTGTACAAAATATGTTATCACCTGTACAAACACCTTTCTTCTACTTATATGTGTGCATCTTTCCTATACCAGTTCGTTCAAGTCATAGCAAGTTAGAAAAAAAGTACAAGTCAGCATTCCAATTTTACAACAAACCAGAGAACAAATTCAACTTAATCAAACAAATGCAAGTTCAAGCTTTTAGCCTGAAAAATAAAACAAGTTGAAGCTTTAAACAAAATTCAAAACAAAGAAACAAGATTTCAGTTGCGAACCTGTTACAAATAAACTGCTCTGTCTTCATTCTAAGGTGAGTAACATCATTGTTTAATTTAAAGTATATGTTATCTGTTGCATATTAATTTCTGGAAAAAGAATATGTTTAAGTGTGAGTAACTTTTGTTTTAAACTTAAAAGTTAAACTGTTGAATACTTATCTGTGAGTAACATTTGTTTTAAAATTTTAAAGATATTGATCTCTATTGTGATAAGTATGTTTGGTCATAAATATGAATGCTCTGTGTATATTGATTTATGATTTTGGATGTACAGGCTGATGTTTTTGAACAGTCTTTGTTTTAAAGATTTTAAACACAGGATTTTGATTCAAAATCCATTATCATTTGATCTACTCGACGTTTAAACGTTAGATTAAAACAAAGATTGTTTATTACAGTAAAAATTAAATTTTAAAATTTAATTCAAGTTAAAATAACCTGTAAATTTTTTTCTGAAAATCAATATAGCTGAGCACCGCTTGTCAAAATTCAAACCATTCAATTCACAAATTTAGGTATATGGATCGAATCATTAGCTTAAATATGATTTTTAAAACTAATATGATGATTTTTCATTTTGTATTTCGAGAGAAATTTGAGAATGATCGAAATTGGCATTTTGGCCAATTTCCAGTGATCCATCGATTCGTGGAGCTCGGGGATTTGTGCGGGCGTGGAGGAGCCTATGGGGATGCTTGGAAAAATGGTCGGTGGTGGTAATGTCGACGGCGGTGGCAAGGGATCGAAATTTTTAAACCTAGTTTTTGAATGAGGAAGAAACTTGTGCACCACGGTTTCGTTCGAGCATCGAGTTGCTCGGGGGTCTGGGAAATGGTAGTTATGGGTTTGATGAAGTGATGGCCGTAATTGTAGGCTGGCCGTTGGCCGAGGCGATGAGGACGTCGTGTTGACAGGTTTCGAGGGGGAGGTCCTGTAGTTGTTCCGGGTTCTGAAATGGGGTGCTCGATTTTGATCGCTGGTGGCTGGAGTTGATTGGATGTTCGCGGTGGGTAGTAGAGTCGATGGCTGTTGTGTCGCGATCATCATTGATGATCGATGGTGGCCGGAGCCACCATGCATATGCACGGTGCACTGTAAAATCTGATGGGTGGTTTTTGGTTTGTTTCGAGATTGATGATGGGTGACTCAAAGTAGATAGGTGTTTCGTTCGGGTAAGTTAGTTGGTGGACTCGGAGCATTTTGTTGGACTCAGGTTGTTTGCTTGCTACAGGTTTTATAGAAAACCTGTTGCCAATTTTGAAATTTTTAAAAATAAAAGTTAAAAGCTAATTTCAAATGGAAAGAAGAGTTTAAAAATAAGTTTAAATCCAAGTTTAAAACTGGTTCAAGTTAAATTGAATCAAGTTAAATAAATAAATAAATAAATAAAGTTTTTTATTTAAATTGTGATGACTACTTTAAATGTTCAAGTAGTTGGTTTTAAAGAGAAATTAGAAATCAAAGGATTAAATCTGAATTCAAATATAGATTTGAATCTTAGTTTGTAATAAATTAAATCTTGAAATTTTAAATTTGATTTCAGCAACTTTTAAATGCCAGAGTATAATTGATATGGAATTTAATTGAAAGGTTTAAATTGTAAATTAGAGATTTAAAATAAGTAAAAATCTAAGTTTAAATCTGGAATCTAAATTTAATATGTATCTCACATTTGAAATAAATGGAAGATTTAAAATATAAAATGATTTAAGAAATTTTAATTGTTAAAGTGCATTTTAAAATTGATTTGAAATTAGAATTGGGTAAATGATTAGAATAAGGTTAATTTAACTTTATTAATTAAAGATCTTAAGTGTTTTGACTAGTTTAGTTACATACATTTCGTTTAAATGAGATAAAAAAAATAAGAAATTAAAGAAACTTCATTAAGAGTCAATTAATCAAAAGGATAAATTTCATAAATTAAGAATAAGTGATTAATGGTAAATTAACTTATGATTGAAAGATGGTTAATTAAGGTAATTAATTAAGGTTAATTAACTATGCAATTAACTTAAGGTTAATTAAATTTTTGTAATTAATTAAGGATAATTTGATAATTTTTAATGATTAATTTAGAATAATAAATTAATGGTAATCATTATGAAATTGTGTAAGTGTAATTACTTTATGGTAAATAATTAAAGGTTTAATTTCTTAAAATAATTAACTATGTAGTCAATTAATTATGAAATTGGTTTAAAGGTTGATTTAATTAATATGATTAATTAAGAATAATTTAATTAATTAAAGTGTTTGATAAATAAATTTATATCAAATGATTTGTAATTAATAAATCATTATTAGATAATTAATTCATAAGTAATTAATTTACTTGGAAATAAATTGAATTGATTAGGATTAAACGATTAATTAATCCTACTTATCAATGAGTATTGAATACTTGACCTTACTTATGAATGATTGTATTGTATGAGATGCCTTGAATTGATTGTCTTACCTGATCTGTGATATTTTGTTCTGTGGATTGTGCTGTATATAATTTATTTATTTATTGATGACACGTTTGTATATTATCTATGAATCTGTGAATGGACGATAAGCGTTATAGTTTATATCGCTTATCAACTATATTTCTGTGCTTTGATCTGTGATGATTGAATGATGTTGCACTATTGTGTTAAACCTCTGGACCACACTTATACACACACCAATATGGATTTCACGAAGAAATCGATTAAGTCACAGATTTTGAAATGATTTATAAAATTGAATATTTGAACTCAAATGTTTTGGAAATGGATTGAGATTAAAGTAAAAAGCTTTAGAAATGGAATTTCAAAGATGAAATTTGTTTTGAATAACTTGATTGAGTTTTGAAATTTAAATATTTTGATTTAAATTTGAATTCAATATTTGAAATTGAATTCTATGATTTGGAAATTAGGATATAAAGAAAAGTTATTCAACTTAAAAATGAGTTATATGGGTTTTTAAACCATTTTAAATGTATTGATTTGGGAATTTGAATTTAAATTCAAGGGCTTTAACTCGTGTAAATAAAAATTGGATCTTTCTGAAATGGAACTATTCGTTTTCAAATAATAAAAGCTTTCATATAAGAAGTTGTTAACGCTAAAATTTGGACGCTAACACCCCAGTGTATGAAGTGAGATTGTGAAAGCACCACCCGATAGCTCGGGAACAGATTATAAGCAGATAACAGTGAAAAAGTAGTAAACAACAGCAATTTTATAGTGGTTCGGCTTAAGAGAGAGCCTACGTCCACTTTGAATATCTTTATTGACGATTCGATTACAAATCAATGCAGTTACACTTTGGTTACAACACACTTTGAATTTCAAGTGACTTAGAACAAGTAGTCTAAACTTCAATGTTGATCCGAATCTTTGAACACAGGTTAGACATGTTTGATTTCTTCGGGAAGTTCCTTGAAGGTGTTGAAGTAGTTCAGAATGCGGCAGAGTAACGGCGCTTGAAATGAATCAGCCCCCAAAAGTCCCTTGAATGTTGGATGTGGCCATGTATTTATAGGCAAATTTCTGGGCTGGAATTGTTAAGTCATGAGTCGTGACCGACTCAGGCTATGCCGTGGCCGAGTCAAGTTGAGTCGTGGCCGGCTTATCTGCATTTGGTCTTCTCACTAGCTCATTCTCTTGCTGGATTCTAAGCCAAGTCCTGAGTCGTTGGCGAGTCAACTCTCACTGGGACATGCATCGTTGTAACAGAATACGACTCAGTGGATTTAAGTCGCGGACGAGTCGTCCTGAGTTATGAGTCGTCAAGTCACTTCTTAGGTCGTCAATCCTTCTGAGTCGTTTCTTATGATGAGTCGGTCCAGTCCCTGAGTCGTCTCGTACGAGCCGTGAACTTCATTGAGTCGGTAACTCAATGAGTCGGCCTGTATCATGAACCGCTAACCTCCATTAGCCGTTCCATTCCTCTAAGCTGCCTTGAGCCTTAACTCGTCAGCCAATTGAGTCGCTACCAGTTGAGTCGTTAAAGCAATTCCTTTGATGAGTCGGTAATGCTTTGAGTCGGTCTGTCTTGTGAGCCGTTAACTCCCTTGAGTCGTAACCCTTTAAGTCGCTTTCAACTTTAGGTCGTTAACTTAGTGAGTCGGTGACTCGATGAGTCGTGAGGCTTCCTGAGTCGTAGATCCTTCCTGAGCCGTTAAACACCTTAAGTCGTGAATCGGCCCAGACCTTGACTCGTTGCCTAAACGGAGTTAACATTTGCCCCTCGAAGTTCACGCCTAAGTCGTAGGTCGTGTGCTTCGACTCATCTTAACTCGTGTGCCGATTCAACTGCCACTGCTCAAAGCTATAAAAGACTTGAGTCGTTCCCCTTACTTCCTTCTTCT
This sequence comes from Allium cepa, assembly GCA_030765085.1. Lineage (NCBI taxonomy): Eukaryota > Viridiplantae > Streptophyta > Magnoliopsida > Asparagales > Amaryllidaceae > Allium > Allium cepa. The sequence continues at coordinate 212,371,491 of CM060930.1, read as the reverse complement.
CATTTCTTATCCTTTGAACCGTGTCTGCCATTAACGCATCTTCGAGCTCTCAAAGGCGATTCCAACCTGATTTATTTCCGATCATCTTTAGCATCACACCGTGTAAGAGATTTTACATCTTTTTCAATTGCTGATGATTGCCGATCTCCGCCTCTGTTTTTCCCCCTTGATCCTTGCGAATATTATTACATCGGACATTGATGGATTAAAGGCAGGCGGTTTGATCTTACTTGTAACGATTCGAGATTTGAGGCGACCTATTGGTGTGATTGAACTGGGGTTAACCATTGTGAGGTTATTGGGTTATCGGGTTATGGATTAGATGGTTAATGGGTTAGGAGTTAGATGGTTAATGGGTCAGATTGATTCGAACATTGCCGTAGGTATGACTCGGCTATTTTTGTATGATCCAGCGACCTTTGCGATTTAACCATGATACGACTCAACCTGCTCCACGACCTAAGCCTTGAGTCGTGGCCGAGACAAAACCCTTGAGTCGTGGCCGAGACAAAACCCTTGGGTCGTGGCCGAGATAGGACTTGGAGATTATCTCCTTATTTCTATGACTCATGACTTAGGGCACTGCCGACTCAGAATTTTTGAACCGTTGACGAGTTATGACTTGCGTGAATTCTGTTTGAACTTTGGACCATTGCATTAACTTTGAACTGTTGAATTTTATTGCATTTATTCACAGGTTATTTTGACTTGCAGGCTAACGACCTGTTCAATACAACATTCACAGAAAACTGGGACGAATATACTGTCATCGATTGCCCATATCAAATGACAGATTAATTAATTTAAACAAATCGTGTGTACGAAGTGCTATCGATTTCAAGTAGAATATTAAAGCAACACTGAAACAATCAATTGAAACTGACCAGCCTGCACTAATATTATGCTTGAACTCTAAATTAACAAGTTCTGAAATTACCATAGTCGATCAATCGTCAACCAGTTTAATTCCAGTTATATTTACTTGTTATTTTCATTAGTTCTGCACAACACTTCACACTTTTAGGAAATGTGCACCTTCGCATTTGAACACCCAGTTGCTTGTGTAGAATGACATCTCAACAAGAAGAACCGATGGGCCAGGCTGAAGATGTCTTCCCAGTAGCCAACTTGTTGGATAATCCTCCGGAGAGAACTCCCACCACTCTGAATCAGCGGGTGTTTAATCAATTGCTCACCCAATTTGGCATTGCCGAAGCTGATGCCTTACCGCCGGGGCCAAATGATACTGCAGATAGGCCTCCTTCTGGCTTTATTGCTGTCAACCGCCAAATGTGCTTGAGCGGTGCCATACCACCTTTCAATGACTTCCTTCAGCAGTTCTTGCTTCGATTATCTATCTCTCCATTCCAATTGCACCCCAATGGTCATGCCATTCTGATGGGGTTATGTGTACTATTTAATAGAGTTCTGGGCCGATCACCGAACTTTGAGGAAGTCTGCTACTTTTGCTCATTCACAAAAATTAAAGATCATCCCTCTATCGTAGTTATAAGGAGTGCTCGAAACCGCAAACTCATCACCGATCTTCCTGAAAGTGTTCATGGATTTCTAAACCAGTATTTCTTTGTTCGTTGCCCTCCAGGGTTTTATGCCATCTGGAGAGTAGGAAGTAAGATTTTCCTGTTTTTATTTCTCCATTCTTGGGCTTTTCGAAATCTGAGTTGCTAAATGCTAACTTGGCTTCTTTATTTTTTCCTGTTTTAGCGCTTCCTCCTCCCTCTAGAGATCCATGCTATAAACAAATTTTCGAGAGATTGAACGCCGTGACGGCAGAAGAGAGGACTATAAAGTTTTTGTTAAATGATGGATTTCTACATCAATACGGGCTTCTTCATTCCTCTCGCTTTACTCAACTTCGTGAAGTCCCAACTGAAATTCCCGATTCTCCGGCGGAAACCCCTGATGCCCCGGTCTCTATTAAAGAGCACATGTAGGGAGGAACCTCTATAGAAACTCCACTAGCGAGATGTTCAATTCCGAAAGACGTTGCGGGGCCGTCTGACAAGTCTGCACTTGCCCCAGTTATCGAAGAGGAAGAAACTCCACGATCTTCCGGAAGATCTGCCGACGAAGGAGTTGAAAAAGGCAGTCCCAAAAAACATGATGGTGATGATGTTTTCGAGGGGTTGAGCGATTTAATTGTGACTTCTCAAGAGCTTTTCAAAGATGATGTTTCCAAAACTATCTCTTCTGTAATTGAGGCGACATCTTCTCTACAACAAATGTCAACTCCTTCCACTCAAGTTATCACTACCTCTACTCCACAGAGTGGTCTGTAGCTTGATGCGTGTAGTTTGCACGTTACACAACACTTAGGATTTTTTAGCACTTCTGCGCGTTCATCTTCTTATACTTTAAAGATTTCTAAAGCTTATTATTTTTATTCCAGATTCTCCAATGGGGCGCAGCGGCTCGTACTATGATGATTTCCAGCGCTACGGGAGGCGTAGCCAGTATGATTATAGGCGTTACCTCCCTTCTTACAGAGAATCCGATGAAGAGAGGGCCATTAGGAAAGCAGACGAGAGACGAGCATATGAAGAACGTCACCGAAGGGAACAAGAAAGACATGACCCTCCTCACAGAGATGATGATACTCAAAAGAGAAAAGCTCACGATGAGAGAGGTAAAGGTCACATGGACGATTCTTCTAGCAAGCGGGCTAGACTTACCGAAGAAACAATGCCGACCGTTTCTGAACATGCTCATGCTCAATCTCCTGTCCCCGTTCGTTCCGACATTCAAACAATCATCAATCGTCCCGCATACCAAGTCGGGCAAGGTCCTCCCACTCTTCAAAGTCGATTCCCTCAGTGGTGCTTGAGAGGGGTTCGATTTGATCTCGACTTGGTTCCTCTCGACAAATCGGCTATGCTGCGAAATCTTGATACTGTCAGGACCGATATCGAAAGAATGTCGAACTGGCAAAAACTTGTCGACGAGCTTAAGAGGGTTAACCGAGCCAATCTCGAGGCCATGCTCACAATGGAGAACGATAAGGCTGAGTGGCAGAAGACTCTCGAACAGCATGACGCCGAAATGAGAAGTATTGCTTCCTATAATGAAAAACTAGAAGCGGAAGTAGAAAAGCTTAAAGAAGAATTAGCTACTTCATCTACTTTCCATTCTCAAAAGGAGAGCATGCTTCAGCAACAAGTACGAGATGCGCATGCCAGTCAAAGGGCAGTCGAAGATAAGCTTGCATACAAAGAGAAGGTCATAGAAGAATATCGCGCTGAAGCTTCACAGCTGCGAGAACAGACTGGCTCTCAAAGCTTGGAGATAGAGTTGTTAAAAACTCGACTTGCTATGGCGGAAAAGGAGCGTGACGATGCTGTTGCTGGTAAACTCGCGGCCGAAGAGGCCCATCAAGCAACCAAAGCTGACATTAGCTCCACATTATTTGATTTCTATGTGCATAGCATTTTGGGCCGTGGCAGCCTTGCCTTTCTAGGCCCTAAATACGAAATTACATTAGCTGAAGTCTGGGAGGCAGCACTTGATATGCTAGGTGGTAAAGGTGCTGGCTATGCTGAGACAGCTCTTGAAGAGCATTATCTCGATGATGATGCCCGCGCCGCTCTTGCTAAGGGAAAAGAGCAACTCGCCAAGGTACGGGCCGGAATGGCGGAAGGAGAACGTTCTGAGAAAGAAATACCACCTACCACTTCTGAACGTCCTTTAGTTTCTTCCGAAGTGGACATTACAGGCTCTAGTGCTCATTCGCTGCCTCCTACAAGAACCGGGGTAATCACCCCTACTGATGATGAGGCTTTGGAGGATATCGGGGCTCAGAATTATGAGATTGAGCTAATGAAGCAAACATCTTCAGGTAATTTTGACATTGGTCCGATTCAGGTCGATCGCTTGCTTACTCCTCAAAAGTTTGATGAGCTTCTCGATTACTTCTTGAATCTTGACGAACCCATATCTCCCTTCTTTCAAGGAGATAATAATATTTTTAATTTCTCTTCTTCTGCAGTTGAAACACCAAGTGCTGTGCAGACTTCACTTCCTCCGGTTATCCCTCCTCCGCCTCTTCAGGTGACTCCTCCTTCTGCTTCACAACCCGGGTCACAAGAGGAACAGATTGAGGCTCTTCACGGCTTGGATGACCCTATCGCTTCGCAAGAGCAGAAGGATGAGGGACTTGAAGGAGGCGAGATCTCTCCGGAACGGACTCCCTCTGATGACGTAGTTTTGTCCGCTCTTGTTACTCCAGGGAGTGAGTCTTCTTCGAAGAGAGGAAAGAAACACGGAACATCGAAGAAGAGGGGGAAGAAAATCATCACTACTGAAGAGGAACCGGAAGTTGCACCGATTGCACCTCCCTCTCCTTCTTCGCTTATGCCTATAGATAGACTTGAAAAACTAATCATTCGGCCAGGCAAAGGGTCCAAAGGTGGCAAGAAGAAGTGAAGAGTTGGACTTCGGGCTTTTTGACTCCTTTTTTGTGTAATGGTCGGATGTTGTGTTGTGCGGGTACCGGCCCCTGCTTTTTTTTATTTTGAAACCTGTATCTGCAATTGAATAAAATGATCCTTTATTTGTACAGACTCTTGTTTGAATTTGAGAATGCATTTATTATTCATTTTTGCACAAGTTTATTTATATGATATTGCGGTGAACTTGTGGTATGTTGTTTGAGCGTACTTTACCGATGTAGCTATACCATTTTGTATGTAACTATACCATGTTGCCCCCATACCATAAGTTTGCTGCAATATTTTATACTTTGAGGGGACTCGCACTCTTATTTTTTGAAGAATAATTACTTCATTCTAGAAGAAATTTTTTGTAGAGTACAACTTCCTTCATATAAGTTTTTACGCTTTGTCCTCCGAAGAAATAACTTTTTTTTTTTTTTTTGCTTAAGTACGCATTTTGTCAAGTGAATTCTTCTATGTGGTAAAGCAGGCCTCTGAAGAGTACTTTAATTTTCTTCCTCTTTTTTTTTTTTGAGGAAGGTTATTTTCTAGAATAGGTAAATCACTCTTCCTTTGAAAGTTAAAGTATACCCTTGATGAGGATATATATTCTTTTTTTTTTTTTTTGAAATAGAAATTTGTACTTCTGAGGAGGGATTTTTCACGTTTCAACACTTGGAAGTTTTATTTCAATCTTGGTGAAACGTGTACCTCCAAAGAATTGTGCCTTCGAAGAAAGCCTTTCCACGTTTCAACACTTGGAAGTTTTATTTCAATCTCGGTGAAACGTGGGCTTCTGAAGAAGTCTTTCTTTTTTATTGTGTCCCCGGGAGGGGGTTGTACCTCTGAGGAGAGATTTTCCACGTTTCAACACTTGGAAGTTTTATTCCAATCTCGGTGAAACGTGTACCTCCAAAGAGTTGTGCCTTCGAAGAAAGCCTTTTCACGTTTCAACACTTGGAAGTTTTATTTCGATCTTGGTGAAACGTGGGCTTCTAGGAAGGTCTTTATTTTGTTTTGCATTTCAACTCTGGTGAAGTGAAATTCCGAAGAGCGGTCGTAACACTTCAACTCCTGGTGAAATGTGCCTCCGAAGAGGTCTTTTATTTTGTTTGCATTTCAACTCTGGTGAAGTGAAATTCCGAAGAGCGGTCGTAACACTTCAACTCCTGGTGAAATGTGCCTCCGAAGAGGTCTTTTATTTTGTTTGCATTTCAACTTTGGTGAAGTGAAATTCCGAAGAGCGGTCGTAACACTTCAACTCCTGGTGAAATGTGCCTCAGAGAGGGTTTTCATCGCCTGGAAGTTACTCTCTCATGGTTGGAGGGTCATGACTCCTCCAATCTTTTTTGTTGAGTAGAGAACTTTCTTTTTTGTGGCGTATGACCCATTAGAGGTCTTTATCCTCCGAAGAGTTGTGCCTCCGAAGAGGACTTGTGCTGCCGATGATGGCTTTGGTTGTTCCTTTGTCCACTTGCTTATGCCTTTTCAATGATCCTCTGCTCTTTTTTTTCTTTTTCTTTTTTTAGCTTTCATTCCCTTTTCTCACAAGTAACTTGTTTAATCCAAGGAAGTGTGCTTCATTGTCAGGCAATTTCGTGAGAACGAGCATTAGCTTCTTAATTGGATGTTTGTTTGCTCAAACGATCTCAATTCATTAGCAAAGACCCGTTTCTGTCGAAATCATAGGCCGTTCAATTGAAGTACTTCCTATCTAGGATTTGAATTCGGGGCTTTTGTGACTTGAAATTTGGCGAGGATCACTTGGTCTTTTTATGTGCAAGTTTCACTTCCGTTGTCTGCAAAAATTTAAATCGACATTTCAGCAACACATTCTATGTACTTTTTATATCGAAAATAAAGCAAACATGTAATAATAATAAGGAACACAAGATTTATAGTGGTTCGGCCAGGAAATTGGGCCTACATCCACTTTATATTCTTTCATCATTTACTTGCATCAGTTTTACAATTGCCTTCAATTACAAGAATCATACATTCATAATTCTTTTTACAATATTTCAACAAAATTTTCAAGTAAAGTATGGACGCAAATGGTTGCTGTTCCATGCCCTTGGAATTTGATCTCCTTCAACAGTAGTGAGTTTGAATGTGCCGTCAAGAAGCTTCTGACCTATGACATATGGTCCTTCCCAATTTGGCCCAAACACACCTGTCGCTGTCATAATTCTCTTCAGGACTAGGTCTCCAATCTCAAAGCTGCGTTGGCAAAGTTTGGAATTGAAATGTCTGGCTATCCTTTGCTGATGAGCTGCAATTCTGAGATTAGCCTCATCTCTTTTTTCATCAAGGAGATCTAGCGCTTCGAGCTGTAGCTTTTCATTTTCTGCTTGATTGAAATGGATTCTTCTGTGTGAAGGGACCTCTATTTCTACCGGAATCATTGCTTCTGACCCGTATGCTAATGCAAAGGGGGTGTGCCCATTCGCAGTTTTGTGAGTGGTTCTGTATGCCCATAGTGCCAGTGGTAGCTTATCGACCCAACCACCTTTTGCTTTTTCAAGTTGCTTCTTGATGGTTGACTTAATAATTTTGTTCACGGCTTCCACTTGCCCGTTTGCCTGCGGATGAGCCACTACTGAAAAGCTTTTCCGGATTTTGAATTGCTTGCAAAAATCTTGGAATTCTTCACTTCCAAACTGAGTACCATTGTCTGTAATTATTTTTTGAGGCACACCGTATCTGCAAATGATGTTTTTAGTCACAAAACTTATCATCTTCTTTAAGGTGATAGTAGCCAGTGGTTCAGCTTCTGTCCACTTAGTAAAATAATCTACAGCAATAATGGCATATTTAATTCCGGATTTGGCAGTTGGTAACGGTCCTACAAGGTCTATTCCCCATATTGCAAACGGCCATGGACTGATCATCTGTGTGAGTTCAGTGGAAGGAGCTCTAGGGTTTTTGGCGAATCTTTGACATCTGTCACATTTTCGGGAATACTCTGCTGCATCTCGATTAATTTCTGGCCAAAAGTATCCATATCGGAGAATTTTCTTTGCTAATGTTTGGCCACCTGAATGATCACCACATTCTCCTCCATGCACCTCCGCTAGGATTGCTTTGGACTCTTCCCTGGATACACATCGAAGTAATGGCATTGAGAATCCCCGTCTGTATACTCGGCCATCCTGGATTATATAGCGAGAGGCTTTTCTCAGTAGCTTTTGTCGTTCTTTTGAGTTCCCTGGTAAAGATCCATTGAGCAGATATTCTGTTATCGGAGTCATCCACGATTCTTGCTCTTGAGACATGCTCATGATCCAATTAATGTCCATCTCATCAATGCTAGGAGTCGACAGGACCTCCACTGGAGTTAGCCCCAGAAATTGAGCTTCGTCTGTGCTAGAATACTTTGTGAGAGAATCTGCTTTCATGTTTTCTTCTCGAGGAATGTGACTTATCATGTAATGATCGAAATCACCCAGGAGTTCCCAAGCCTTTGACAAGTAGGCGGGCAGATTCCCCCCTTTTGCTTGGAATTCCTTTTTGACTTGGCATACAATAAGCTGAGAATCACTGAATATCTATAACGCTCGAATGTTTAATTCTTTAGCAATCCTTAAGCCAGCGATAAGGGCTTCGTATTCTGCTTCATTGTTTGTTGAAGGAAATTCCAATCTTAGTGCATAGCATAATGATCGACCTTCAGGGGTCTCAAGTACAACTCCGGCTCCAGAACAGTAGTCATTTCTCGCACCATCGACATATAACTTCCACTGGATTGGGGAATTGTCGACCGTTTCCTCCTCACTGTTACCCTTATCTGTGAATTCTGCAATGAAATCCGCTAAAGCTTGTCCATTGATTGCTTTCCGGGGATGATAAGTGATATCATACTGACTGAGTTCAATATTCCATTTTAGAAGACGACCCGAAGTTTCAGGGCGAAACAGGACTTGCTTTAAAGGTTGATCAGTGAGGACTCTGATAGGATGAGCTTGAAAATATTGCCTCAACTTCCTAGACGTAATTAGTAAGCAATAGGCGAGTTTTTCCAACTTAGAGTAATTCATCTCTGCCCCAGTGAGTCTTTTGCTGATATAGTAAACTGGATGTTGAATCCTTTTGTCTTCCCGTATCAGCGCTGCACTTAAAGCATGAGATGATACTGCCAAGTATATAAGAAGATCCTCGCCATCGCCAGGCCTAGAAAGTATTGGAGGCGTCTCCATATGGCGAATCAATTCATCGAAGGCTTTTTGGCATTCGGGAGTCCAATCGAAGTTTTTCTTTCCTTTCTTTAGGGCGTCAAAGAATGGGATGCATTTATCTGTGGCTTTGGAAATGAACCGACTCAAGGCGGCGACTTTTCCATTGAGACTTTGCAATTCCTTCTTTGTTCTAGGAGCTTTGACTTCTTTCAATGCAGTAATTTGAGCTGGACTGGCCTCAATGCCCCTAGCGCTCACGATGAAACCTAAAAACTTTCCGGATTCCACTCCAAATGAACATTTTAAAGGATTGAGCTTCATTCCGTATCTTCGGAGGACTGCGAACATGTTTGCTAAGTGTTCTATGTGATCCACCGCTTTCCTAGACTTTACTAACATGTCATCGACGTAGACTTCCATAGTCTTGCCCAGTTGCGGTTTGAACATAGCATTAACGAGTCTTTGGTATGTTGCCCCTGCATTCTTCAACCCGAAGGGCATAACTCTGTAGCAGTAACGAGTCTTTGGTATGTAGCACCTTCCAAAACGAATACATCTTCCTCAGTCGATACATACTTTAAAGCTCGGGTATACCTTTCCATCTCACCCCAGCTTCTGCCCGCAGGGTGAGGTCCTCCTGTAATGACATTGATAATGGGCCTTCCAGATTCATGCCCTGAAGCCTTCTCAATCGTCCTAGGCTGATGAGTAGGAGCCTGTTGCCCCTGACTAGATGAAGCGGGATTGTTGCTATTCTTTTTCACAAATTGCTGTAGTTTGTTTTCCCTTAGCAATTCTTCAATCAGATTTTTCAGCTGACGGCATTCGTCGGTTTCGTGACCGGGTTGATTATGGAAGCGGCAGAACTTCCCACTCTGTATAGCCTTTTTCCCGGTCCTTAGAGGAGGAGGTTTAGGAAAGTCAATAGAATCTTTAGTGGCAAGGTAGATACGCTCCGGCGTATCTGATAAAGGAGTATATTCTGATGGCTTGAAGGATCGGGGCTTCTTCAGATTACTCTGCTTCTTCCCATTGTTATTTTCCCTTTTTTGCCCTACAGATTCATTCTTGCATGGAACAACAGTGTTATCTTTGGCTTTTTCCAACACTGCCTTTACTGGTACGGGACGACTTTCTAAGCGTATGAATTCATTTGCTTTTTTATAGAACTTTTCAAGGGAATTTGGTTCCTTCATGTTTAGCCATTTCCCAAACTCGCTTGACTTGTCAATACCCTTCATCAGATAAGTCAATATCATTCGTGGTTCTGCATTGTCCACCTCAGCTAGCGCTATATTAAAGCGGTTTAAGAAAGATCTGATAGTCTCCCCTGGATTCTGCTCCAAACTTGACAGTGACATGATATCCTTGGCTTTTGAGGCATATAGTCTGAACTGCTCCTTGAATTTCCGGGTTAAGTCAGAAAACTGATCTATAGATCGGACCGGAAGTTTGGTGAACCAAAGCAGAGCTACACCTTCGAGATACACAGGAAAATATCGGCACTTTATTTCGTTAGAGGCTCTGGCACCTGTCATGTGCCAATCATACTTGTATAAGAATTCGTTCGGATCACTCGTCCCTCTGTAAGCTGGAATGGTTGGTGGGACAAACTTCCTTGGGAACTCAGCCTTTAAGATTTTCTCAGTAAAAGGAGTTTTACTTGGGGCGAAACCCCATTCTTTCTCGTCTTCAACCCTCTGCATACCTTCTTTCATAATTTGTCGGACAATTCCAGAAAGATACTCCTCATCATGTCGAGTTCTAGATCCACCAACCTCTGGAAGTGTTCGTTCAAAGGGGCTAGCAGCCCTTTCAGAAGCATTTCTTTCTTCAGCATCACGAATGTTGCCAGCCAAATTCCTTTCATTATCTGCCGGTTGGCGGTTTGCCCCAAGCAAATCGTTCAACCTATTCAGAATTAGGGCATTCTGGGCATTCTGAGCCTCAAATTGTGCATTTTGGGCATTGATCTGTTGGTTCAACCCTAAAATTGCAGCATCCAGCTCTGCCTTTGTAACTCCGACAGCTGGAGTGGCTTGATTCGATATAGGGGAAGCGGAGGTTCCCTCTTGAATATTCCCAGATCTGACAGATCTACTCTTCCTTCTAGGAGCCATAATCTCGGATAGACTTCTGGTTTACAAGGAAATTCTCTCTACAAACCTCTGTGAAGCAATGATGATAACTCGCTTGAGTTCAATTCTCAGTGAAAGCACCAAAAATGTTAACGCTAAAATTTGGACGCTAACACCCCGGTGTATGAAGTGAGATTGTGAAAGCACCACCCGATAGCTCGGGAACAGATTATAAGCAGATAACAGTGAAAAAGTAGTAAACAACAGCAATTTTATAGTGGTTCGGCTTAAGAGAGAGCCTACGTCCACTTTGAATATCTTTATTGACGATTCGATTACAAATCAATGCAGTTACACTTTGGTTACAACATACTTTGAATTTCAAGTGACTTAGAACAAGTAGTCTAAACTTCAATGTTGATCCGAATCTTTGAACACAGGTTAGACATGTTTGATTTCTTCGGGAAGTTCCTTGAAGGTATTGAAGTAGTTCAGAATGCGGCAGAGTAACGGCGCTTGAAATGAATCAGCCCCCAAAAGTCCCTTGAATGTTGGATGTGGCCATGTATTTATAGGCAAATTTCTGGGCTGGAATTGTTAAGTCATGAGTCGTGACTGACTCAGGCTATGCCGTGGCCGAGTCAAGTTGAGTCGTGGCCGGCTTATCTGCATTTGGTGTTCTCACTAGCTCATTCTCTTGCTGGATTCTAAGCCAAGTCCTGAGTCGTTGGCGAGTCAACTCTCACTGGGACATGCATCGTTGTAACAGAATACGACTCAGTGGCTTTAAGTCGCGGACGAGTCGTCCTGAGTTATGAGTCGTCAAGTCACTTCTTAGGTCGTCAATCCTCCTGAGTCGTTTCTTATGATGAGTCGGTCCAGTCCCTGAGTCGTCTCATACGAGCCGTGAACTTCGTTGAGTCGGTAACTCAATGAGTCGGCCTGTATCATGAACCGCTAACCTCCATGGGCCGTTCCATTCCTCCAAGCTGCCTTGAGCCTTAACTCGTCAGCCAATTGAGTCGCTACCAGTTGAGTCGTTAAAGCAATTCCTTTGATGAGTCGGTAATGCTTTGAGTCGGTCTGTCTTGTGAGCCGTTAACTCCATTGAGTCGTAACCCTTTATGTCGCTTTCAACTTTAGGTCGTTAACTTAGTGAGTCGGTGACTCGATGAGTCGTGAGGCTTCCTGTGTCGTAGATCCTTCCTGAGCCGTTAAACACCTTAAGTCGTGAATCGGCCCAGACCTTGACTCGTTGCCTAAACGGAGTTAACAAAAGTGAACTTTCAAACTATGTTAAAAAGGGATTTCAAGTCAAATGAAAATGATTTTTCCAAGTTATGGAAACGGTTTGAAAGCTATAAGTTAAATCGTTAATTTAAAGATTTTAAACGAGTTAATCCAAATGAAATGGAAATTGTTTTGAAATCCGTAAATGGAATTTTGTGAAATAAATCTTTTTGTTTAAAGATTTAAAATGGTAATTGGTTTAAACCATTTGAAAGAAAGTTTTGAATTATTAAGTTGTGACTTAATTGAAATCCCTTATCCATATGTTTTAAATGTTGCGCTTACTATTCGGGTTAGCCGGGAAAGGACCTTTGGGTCGTATAGCCCATTCCGAATATGTGATTCGACGTTATGGATAGCATTTGAAGACCGGTGGTGAAGACCGGGTATTTGTGAGAACGATAGGATGACCTATCGATTGTCTCTGCACTGAGTTGCTCCGGTATAGAGATTCCTTAAGTGATGGGAAGTTCGATCGGGATCGTGAATACCCGGATTGCAAGGACTTCTTTGGAAGTGCCTTCGGTTCCGTTCTAAATCCAGAACAGACTTGTATGGGTTGTATGTCTGACATTACATTTTGAGATATAAAGAAGATTTCTTTCAAATACATTTCAGTTGGTGGCGGAGAAATTATTCTCTTAGCTTAACACCCTTTGAGGTTATGTAGTTGAAGGTTATCAGCGATATATTCCCAACTTGGTAACGTGGCATGCTGAGTGTTGCTGATCATTTGTTGATCAAAGCGTGGCTTTTGTAAAAAAGCGTAGCTTTGTGGACGAGACTTCGTCGAGCCTCACAAACCGGTAATGGTCGAAACAGGAATTGTGCGACAAGGTTTCAAGGATCGCGTCCCTAGGGTATGACCATTCCTTCTGGAAAGGGGTAGTATCATGGTATGGAGCCCAGATACTTACTAATGTGGATACACTATATCTATTACTGTGTGGTGTTGTTTGAAACGAGGCCTCGTATAAAGGTCCAAAAGGACCGGGGGTGGTATATCTGAGGTTTCTTACTCCCTGGGTAAGGGGTAGCCGGCCTTGTTTGGCAGAGATCCATTTGGGATGCTCGGGGACGTCCTTCCAGAGGCATTCCATTTCGGTTTGGGAAGTTCCTTTGCCCGACCATTTGTTGGAAATCCATTTTTCAAATACGTACCTTGTACGGTTTTAGTTGCAGAACCTATCATTCACTTATGGTGGCGCCCCACTGTTTGGATGGTAGCTATAGTAGGCATAGTTCGAAATGTCTATGTTGGCTAAGATTTATATCTTTACTTTCGAAATGATTTTTACTACACTATGCACTAGTAATAATATCAAATGTTTCTTTTTAATGCGTATCAAGCATCTTTGACTATCATAAGGAGAAATCTCCTCCAATTCTGCGTTTGCATTGTGTGTGTGTGAGGGAGGCCTTATGGTAGTCTCATTTTATAAAAAGCATTGCGAATCTAATTTAAAATTCTCTTGCTATTTGTTTTTAAAAGATAAACTGTTTTTGTTACTCACACCAGTCCCATGACTGTCCCGGAGTTTATTGTTCTTTCCTAAACTCTGGGTGCTCAAAATTTTTCTACACGAGCAGTCTAGAGTTGGGTTTTTCAGATAGTTAAGTTTAGTAGGTTATCTAGAGCTAGTTCAGTCTTTGGATGTGGACGAGACTTGCTTGTCTTGGTGAATCATGATGTTGGATCGAGCTGCTGTTGCTGGAGTTCTCTTTTGAAGACTATCTTAGAGTTATATTGTTCCGCTGCTAGATATTATCTATTTTTCTTTTCCGCTGCTATTTTCTTGTATCATATCTCTGATGTATATTGATATTCATTGTATCACTCTGTTGTATCAGATATTGTATATCAATGTATTATTCTTTTCTTCCGCTGTGTTGTTTACCTAATGTTGTTATAAGCTCCGACGAATCGGATTTGAACAGTCGAATCTAGGCATTCGAATACGATTTGAAGTATGGATTTCGATTTTCAAGCGCGAAAAATCCGCGTCGTTACATTTGGTATCAGAGCTAAGGTTAAAAATTTAGCTCAGGAGTATAACACATTAAGTAGCTCATTAGAGATAGGGTGAAGTATACCCTAGAATGAGTATATCCCTAAGATATTTGTTTGAATGTCTTAGTAAATTCTCTTACTATCCACCGATAGTAAGTATGAGTGCAAGAAGAGAACGAGATAGGGGATAGGGGAATACGACTATAAATGGTCAATGCCCTGCAACAGTGGAAACAAACTTTCTCTATCAATCTCTTTTGATTCATCTTTCCAAATTCTTTTTTATTTGCCTCGTGGCAATTGCAAGAAGAAGTTTCGTTGCGGTGATGCCCTACGAATCGTTGTAGAAAATCCTTACTTTGTATCTTCATCGATTTCTTATCAATTTTTGATTTACACCTCAATAAATATGAATTGGAAATTTTGAATTAATTGGAAATTTTAAATTGAGTTAAATTGATTAATAGAATATGAAGCTAAATTTGAATTGTATCAATAAAACGATATCGTTTAAAATGAAATTTTGAAATTCTATTATAATTTCTTGGGTATACCAAAGTCCGAAAAGGGACAAATTGGTATATATATTTTTAGATATTCCGACTTGTGTTTGGAATCCATCCCTAGTGTTTGAGAATTAAGGAAGATTTAATCCATTTATCTATTGTTTGGGTCTCGATATATTCTACGGACAGTTAGCTATCCTTCGGACTAACCAGTGCCTTGCATATTTCGTAGATTTGATGACCCAAGTATCATGTGAGTGTTAAATAGATTCGTTTTTGTATCTATTGATGATATTCTGATTTGGTAAGCCAAATGCAGAATAAATATTCAGTTTGATTTGATTAAATATTCTTCATCTATCTTTGTTGTTTTCGTGCCTGGGAATTTCGAGGATGAAATTCCTTTTAAAGGGGGAAGTCTGTAACGATCCCGAATTTTAATTTATTTTAAATTGATGATTAGATTTATTTTTGATTTAAAATTGTGAAATTAAATGATAAATTGATTTGAGTTTATCCAAATCCAAATAAATTATGTTTTTTTTAATTAAGAAAGATATAGTTTCTTTTATAAATTATTTTAATTTAGTATTGAGTTATTTTTAAACAATATTAATATAGAAATATTTGAGTTCAATCTTATGGAATGTATTTTAGAAGTTGTGTAAATATAACAAAAATTTTGAAATAAATATTTAAGTTAAAATAAAAACAAACATACAAAGTAAAATAAAACACAAACAAAATGTACAAACAAAATACATCAAAATATAAACTATTGAAAATAAATATACCCAAGTATCTATTTGCAAACAGGTAAAGTAAACATATAAATGAAGTATTACAAAACAAAAATGCAGACAAGTATGTAAAAGCAAAATAAAACAAGCTGCAACCACCAAATGCAAAGCAAGCTAGGCAAATGAAATATAAAGTGTTAACAAGACAAAGTAAAACAAAGTAAACAAAAGAATGCAAGGATAAAACAAAATCATTTCAGCTAATCAACATGCAAAAGAAGATATAGAAAACAAAAACAAAGTATCTCATACAAATTGTACATGCAAAATTTAATAAATGTAGATTTGAAAACAAAGTACATAGGTACATGCATATACAAAGCAAAAACTGCACATAAATAATTTAAGAAGCATGGCCTGTAAACAAAATAGAGCTTGCATTTAATGCCCCCATCCTCTGCACCACTTGATATCATCTCAGCCCCATTTTTTTTATATCCTTAGACAAAGTATGCCATGCTTAGTATTGTACAAAATATATTATCACCTGTACAAACACCTTTCTTCTACTTATATGTGTGCATCTTTCCTATACCAGTTAGTTCAAGTCATAGCAAGTTAGAAAAAAAATACAAGTCAGCATTCCAATTTTACAACAAACCAGAGAACAAATTCAACTTAATCAAACAAATGCAAGTTCAAGCTTTTAGCCTGAAAAATAAAACAAGTTGAAGCTTTAAACAAAATTCAAAACAAAGAAACAAGATTTCAGTTGCAAACCTGTTACAAATAAACTGCTCTGTCTTCATTCTAAGGTGAGTAACATCATTTTTTAATTTAAAGTATATGTTATCTGTTGCATATTAATTTCTGGAAAATGAATATGTTTAAGTGCGAGTAACTTTTGTTTTAAACATAAAAGTTAAACTGTTGAATACTTATCTGTGAGTAACATTTGTTTTAAAATTTTAAAGATATTGATCTCTATTGTGATAAGTATGTTTGGTCATAAATATGAATGCTCTGTGTATATTGATTTATGATTTTGGATGTACAGGCTGATGTTTTTGAACAGTCTCCGTTTTAAAGATTTTAAACACAGGATTTTGATTCGAAATCCATTATCATTTGATCTACTCGACGTTTAAACGTTAGATTAAAACAAAGATTGTTTATTACAGTAAAAATTATGTTTTAAAATTTAATTCAAGTTAAAATAACCTGTAAAAAAATTTCTGAAAATCAATATAGCTGAGCACCGCTTAGTTTTTGTCAAAATTCAAACTTTTCAATTCACAAATTTAGGTATATGGATCGAATCATTAAGCTTAAATATGATTTTTAAAACTAATATGATGATTTTTCATTTTGTATTTCGAGAGAAATTTGAGAATGATCGAAATTGGCATTTTGGCCAATTTCCAGTGATCCATCGATTCGTGGAGCTCGGGGATTTGTGCGGGCGTGGAGGAGCCTATGGGGATGCTTGGAAAAATGGTCGATGGTGGTAGTGTCGACGGCGGTGGCGAGGGATCGAAAATTTTAAACCTAATTTTTGAATGAGGAAGAAACTCGTGCACCACGGTTTCGTTCGAGCATCCAGTTGCTCGGGGGTCTGGGAAATGGTAGCTATGGGTTTGATGAAGCGATGGCCGGAGTTGTAGGCCGGCCGGTGGCCGAGGCGATGAGGACGTCGCTTTGACAGGTTTCAAGGGGGAGGTCCTGTAGTTGTTCCAGGTTCTGAAATGGGGTGCTCGATTTTGATCGCTGGTGGTTGGATGTTCGCGGTGGGTAGTAGAGTCGATGGCTGTTGTGTCGCGATCATCATTGATGATCGATGGTGGCCGGAGACACCGTGCATATGCACGGTGCACTGTAAAATCTGATGAGTGGTTTTTGGTTTGTTTCGAGATTGATGATGGGTGACTCAAAGTAGATAGGTGTTTCGCTCGGGTAAGTTAGTTGGTGGACTCGGAGCATTTTGTTGGACTCAGGTTGTTTGCTTGCTACAGGTTTTATAGAAAACCTGTTGCCAGTTTTAAAATTTTTAAAACATAAAAGTTAAAAGCTAATTTCAAATGGAAAGCATAGTTTAAAAATAAGTTTAAATCCAAGTTTAAAACTGGTTCAAGTTAGATTGAATCAAGTTAAATAAATAAATAAATAAAGTTTTTTATTTAAATTGTGATGACTACTTTAAATGTTTAAGTAGTTGGATTTTAAAGAGAAATTAGAAATCAAAGGATTAAATCTGAATTCAAATATAGATTTGAATCATAGTTTGTAATAAATTCAATCTTGAAATTTAAATTTGATTTTAGCAACTTTTAAATGTCAGCGTATAATTGGTATGGAATTTAATAGAAAGGTTTAAATTGTAAATTAGAGATTTAAAGTAAGTAAAAATCTGGAATCTAAATTTAATATGTATCTCACATTTGAAATAAATGGAAGATTTAAAATATAAAATGATTTAAGAAATTTTAATTATTAAAGTGTATTTTAAAATTGATTTGAAATTAGAATTTGGTAAATGATTAGAATAAGGGTAATTTAACTTTATTAATTAAAGATCTTAAGTGTTTTGACTAATTTAGTTACCTACATTTCGTTTAAATGAGATAAAAAAAATAAGAAATTGAAGAAACTTCATTAAGAGTCAATTAATCAAAAGGATAAATTTCATAAATTAAGAATAAGTGATTAATGGTAAATTAACTTATGATTGAAAGATGGTTAATTAAGGTAATTAATTAAGGTTAATTAACTATGTAATTAACTTAAGGTTAATTAAATTTTTGTAATTAATTAAGGATAATTTGATAAGTTTTTAATGATTAATTTAGATTAATAAATTAATGGTAATCATTATGAAATTGTGTAAGTGTAATTACTTTATGGTAAATAATTAAAGGTTTAATTTCTTAAAATAATTAACTAAGGAGTCAATTAATTATGAAATTGGTTTAAAGGTTGATTTAATTAACATGATTAATTAAGAATAATTTAACTAATTAAAGTGTTTGATAAATAAACTTATATCAAATGATTTGTAATTAATAAATCATTATTAGATAATTAATTCATAAGTAATTAATTTACTTGGAAATAAGTTGAATTGATTAGGATTAAACGATTAATTAATCCTACTTATCAATGACTATTGAATACTTGACCTTACTTATGAATGATTGTATTGTACGAGATGCCTTGAATTGATTGTCTTACCTGATCTGTGATATTTTGTTCTGTGGATTGAGCTGTATATAATTTATTTATTTATTGATGATACATTTGTATATTATCTATGAATCTGTGAATGGACGATAAGCGTTATAGTTTATATCGCTTATCAACTATATTTCTGTGTTTTGATCTGTGATGATTGAATGATGTTGCACTATTGTGTTAAACCCCTGGACCACACTTATACACACACCAATATGGATTTCACGAAGAAATCGATTAAGTCACAGATTTTGAAATGATTTATAAAATTGAATATTTGAACTCAAATGTTTTGGAAATGGATTGAGATTAAAGCAAAAAGCTTTAGAAATGGAATTTTAAAGATGAAATTTATTTTGAATAACTTGATTGAGTTTTGAAATTTAAATATTTTGATTTAAATTTGAATTCAATATTTGAAATTGAATTCTATGATTTGGAAACTAGGATATAAAGAAAAGTTATTCAACTTAAAAATGAGTTATATGGGTTTTTAAACCATTTTAAATATATTGATTTGGGAATTTGAATTTAAATTCAAGGGCTTTAACTCGTGTAAATAAAAATTGGATCTTTCTGAAATGGAACTATTCGTTTTCAAATAATAAAAGCTTTCATATAAGAAGTGAACTTTCAAACTATGTTAAAAAGGGATTTCAAGTTAAATGAAAATGATTTTTCCAAGTTATGGAAACGGTTTGAAAGCTATAAGTTAAATCGTTAATTTAAAGATTTTAAACGAGTTAATCCAAATGAAATGGAAATTGTTTTGAAATTCGTAAATGGAATTTTGTGAAATAAATTTTTTTGTTTAAAGATTTAAAATGGTAATTGGTTTAAACCATTTGAAAGAAAGTTTTGAATTATTAAGTTGTGACTTAATTGAAAACCCTTATCCATATGTTTTAAATGTTGCGCTTACTATTCGGGTTAGCCGGGAAAGGACCTTTGGGTCGTATAACCCATTCCGAATATGTGATTCGACGTTATGGATAGCATTTGAAGACCGGTGGTGAAGACCGGGTATTTGCGAGAACGATAGGATGACCTATCGATTGTCTCTGCACTGAGTCGCTCCGGTATAGAGGTTCCCTAAGTGATGGGAAGTTCGATCGGGATCGTTAATACCCAGATTGCAAGGACTTCTTTGGAAGTGCCTTCGGTTCCGTTCTAAATCCAGAACAAACTTGTATGGATTGTAAGTCTGACATTAAATTTTGAGATATAAAGCAGATTTCTTTCAAATACATTTCCGTTGGTGGCGGAGAAATTATTCTCTTAGCTTAACACCCTTTGAGGTTATGCAGTTGAAGGTTATCAGCGATATATTCCCAACTTGGTAATGTGGCATGCTGAGTGTTGCTGATCATTTGTTGATCAAAGCGTGGCTTTTGTAAAAAAGCGTAGCTTTGTGGACGAGACTTCGTCGAGCCTCACAAACCGGTAATGGTCGAAACAGGAATTGTGCGGCAAGGTTTCGAGGATCGCGTCCCTAGGGTATGACCATTCCTTCTGGAAAGGGGTAGTATCATGGTATGGAGCCCAGATACTTATTCATGTGGATACACTATATCTACTACTGTGTGGTGTTGTTGGAATCGAGGCCTCGTATAAAGGTCCAAAAGGACCGGGGGTGGTATATCTGAGGTTTCTTACTCCATGGGAAAGGGGTAGCCGGCCTTGTTTGGCAGAGATCCATTTGGGATGCTCGAGGACGTCCTTCCAGAGGCATTCCATTTCGGTTTGGGAAGTTCCTTTCCCCGACAATTTGTTGGAAATCCATTTTTCAAATAGGTACCTTGTACGGTTTTAGTTGCAGAACCTATCATTCACTTATGGTGGCGCCCCACTGTTTGGATGGTAGCTATAGTAGGCATAGTTCGAAATGTCTATGTTGGCTAAGATTTATATCTTTACTTTCGAAATGATTTTTACTACATTATGCACTAGTAATAATATCAAATGTTTCTTTTTAATGCATATCAAGCATCTTTGACTATCATAAGGAGAAATCTCCTCTGATTCTGCGTTTGCATTGTGTGTGTGTGCGGGAGGCCTTATGGTAGTCTCATTTTATAAAAAGCATTGCGAATCTAATTTAAAATTCTCTTGCTATTTGTTTTTAAAAGATAAACTATTTTTGTTACTTACACCAGTCCCATGACTGATCCGGAGTTTATTGTTCTTTCCTAAACTCTGGGTGCTCAGAATTTTTCTACACGAGCATTCTAGAGTTGGGTTTTTCAGATAGTCAAGTTTAGTAGGTTATCTGGAGCTAGTTCAGTCTTTGGATGTGGACGAGACTTGCTTGTCTTGGTGAATCATGATGTTGGATCGAGCTGCTGTTGCTGGAGTTCTCTTTTGAAGACTATCTTAAAGTTATATTGTTCCGCCGCTAGATATTATCTATTTTTCTTTTCCGCTGCTATTTTCTTGTATCATATCTCTGATGTATATTGATATTCATTGTATCACTCTGTTGTATCAGATATTGTTTATCATTGTATTATTCTTTTCTTCCGCTGTGTTGTTTACTTAATGTTGTTATAAGCTCCGGCGAATCGGATTTGAACGGTCGAATCTAGGCATTCGAATACGGTTTGAAGTATGGATGTCGATTTTCGAGCACGAAAAATCCGCATTGTTACAGTTGATCATTCATTGATCATTTGTTGATCAAAGCGTGGCTTTGTGCCTAGCTTTGTGGACGAGACTTCGTCAGACCTCACTCCCCGGAAATGGTCAAAACAGGAATATGCGACAAGGTTATGAGGGTCGCGCCCTTTAGGGTATGTCATTCCCTTCTTGAAAAGGGTGGTGTCAGGTATGGATCCCTGATGCTTAACCTATGTGGTTGCTCCAATCTCATTTTTCTGTGTGGTTGTTGCTAGGTGATCGAGGGCCCTCGGATAAAGGTCCCAAAGGACCGGGGGGTGGAATATTCGTGTAGTAGTTACCTAGTTACAAAGGTAACCCGGCCTTGTGTTGGCAGAGATCTAACTGTAACGTTAGGTTCTCGGGACGTCCCGCCAGAGGCGATCCCATGTGGTAGTAGGAAGTTCCTTAGCCTAACCATTTGTTGGAAAATCCAAAGAAACAATACGAGACTTGTACAGTTTTAGTTGTAGAACCTGCCATTTAATATGGTAGCTATAGTAGGCATAATATAATGGTACTTATGCTGGCTAAGATTTATGTTCTATTTTCAAAATGCTTTCTACACTATGCACTAATAATAATATCAAAAAAGATTTGTTTTGCGTACTAAGCATCTTTGACTTTCATAAGGAGAAATCTTCTCCAATTCTGCGTTTGCATTATGTGTGTGCGGGGACGCCTTATGGTAGTTTCATTTTCCAAAAGCTTTGCCGATATTTTTCACTTCCCTTGTTGTTGTTGTTGTTTTAAAAGATAAATAACTATTTTAAGTTCTCTCCCCAGTCCCATGACTGACCTGGAGTTTATTGTTCTCTTCCTAAACTCTGGGTGCCCATAATTTTCAACACGGGCAGTCTAGAGTCAGGTTATCAGGATATTCTGGAATTCGGGAGTTGCTGTAGAGACCTGGAAGCAAGCTGGACGGCATGGCGTATTAACTAGTACACAGTATTTCTTTTCCGTTGTTTGTTGTTGTAAACTCTGATAATGTAATGTAATGCGATGTAATGTAATAGCTGATATAGTTCTTTGTTTTAAAAATTATTCATTTATCTATTATATGTTGTTCCGCTGCGATATGTGAGATTCTGATATTGTTTCTGTTCTGTTTTCTTATTTCTTCTATATTTTTTTTCTACCTCTTCTTTGAAACCCTCATGGTTCGGTTTTCCGGCATTCGATTATGCAGCATTTGATACAGTGGACGTATTGATGTCGATTTTCGAAAGTCGAAGAATCGGGTCATGACAACGTGGTATCAGAGCATTTGGTTAAGAGACAACCTTGGCTCTGTTGGGTGTTACTCATTAGAGATAGAGTCAGTACTCTAGAACGATTTTGAGTGTAATAATAGACATGAGCGCGTATTTGTTAGTGAATATAAAATTGTTTTATATTGTGATGATTGGTTTGTGGAGTGGTATATGGGTTCTGGTCGGTATAGCCTGTACAACTCTATCGATAGCGATCTCTAAACACTTGTACAAAACAATTCGACACGATATTGTTTTAAAATAGGTAAATGAAATAATTTTACCCAAAACTATTTTGTATATAAAAGGGAATAATTTTTATAAATTATTATAGTATATGGTTGCTTGTTTGTTAGGAATTGATAATATTAAAATTATTACCATTTATTATTAAATAGGAAATTGAAATCGTAACTCCAAAGTTAAGAAATAAATTCACATACAAATGGAATTTATGAATATGAATTGTAAATGTGATTTATAATTTGAAGTAAAAATTCCAGAGAAGTGTTTGGAAATGTTTTGAAGAAAAGTTGAAAATTTTGGAGATTTGGGAAGTTTTAATCCCTTTTTGGTTTGAAAATAATTTTCAAAGGTTTTGGAAGGATAAAAGCTCTAAACTCTTTTCGGTCACTGGAAAATAATTCTGGTGATGATCGCGACATCATCGGTGTTCATTTTCGGGTTTCCAAAAGAGGAATTGCTGCCATATTATTATAAATTAAAGTTGTTTGGAAAATTTTGAAAAAAAAACTCTGGAATCCTATTTAAAATAATTTATGGCAATAATAAATGAGTTGATAACTTATACAATTTAAATTTTGATAGAATAAATTTAACTTAAAGGATGGAGTTAAATTAAAATAAGTACAAGTGAATCAATTAAATAAAGTGAATTTAAAGAAAGGTCTAAGGAGGCTAAGTGAAATGATTACTTAAAGGAAATTTATTAAGTAAAATAAATAAATTTGGAGTAATAACAAATGAATTGGAAGTGAGTTTGAATTATGGAAATAAAATTTGAATGAATAAATAAATTTACAATTGCAAGTAAATGACATTGAAATTGAATGTTGAATGAAGTTGATCTTGGTATCGAAGTAAAATAATAAAGTGAATTAAATGGAGGTGGACTTGAGTTATATAAATGAAATTCAATTTGAATGTTAAATGAATTAGCAATTGTATTATTGAATGAATGAAGTGAATGTAAATCAATTGAATGTAAATAAATTGATATGAAATAATGGATGTAAGTGTTAATTCATTAAAAGCTAATAAATTGGAAAAATTGAATAATTGAATGAAAGTCAATTGAATGTTAAACGAAATTGAATGTAAACGAAGTAAAGTAATGTAAATTAATTTGGTAATATTGAATATACATTGGTTGTTATTTGATTGTAAATTGGTTGTATATAAATTCATTGCGTGTTGATGAAATTGAATTAGTGAAATTGAAAGCTAAAGTAATTGAATCTAAACTGGAAGTAAATGAATATGAACTGGATTTGATTTGAATTGAAAGTGACCTAATGTGAATGTAAATTAGTGGATGTAAACTAACTGAAATCGAATGAATGAATGTTAGAAAAAATTTAATGTTAACAAATCAAACATGCATAAATGGGAAACCAATTTGAATTGTGCAAAATGATTTTTAATATTGTAATCGGATATTATGGCTAGTAGGATATACATGTGTATTAAAGGAAATAGAATTGGAATTTTTATTTCGAAGATAAAAAAATTAAATTGCTCGACAAAAGGTATGTATTTGAATTTCAGTATGAGATTTGAAAATTTTCTTCTCCAGCCACTTGCCTTTTTCTTTTTTTTTGAAATTGGGGGCCTGTTGTGGCATTTTGTAGTCGTACCGAGCTAGCCGCGCAAAGAAGGTTATGGCGAATTTTTTGAAAATTTAAGGCGTTAGAAAATTTTCGGGAAATTTTGGAAAGATTTTGTGAAAACTAAGTTTTGATTTGAAGTTAAAGGTTAAACGATATGGTAGGTTTTGGAAAAGTATAGCTAAGTTGGATTTGAAAACTTAGTAAAGATTTGTAAGAAGTTTAACTATTGAATTTTTGGAAAAGTTAAACACTTAAGTGATTTTGGTAATTTAATTTAAACAAATCATAATGAAAACATAGAAGTTGAACTAGAAAATGGAAACCAGCGTTTTGGTTGAAGTTAAAGGTTTTGGAAAAGGTGAACATAAGTTTTCACTTATGGATTTCGAAAAGTTAATGGATTCTGTAACTTTTCTTACTTGGTAATTTCGAGTACGAAATTCTTTTAAGGGGGGGAAGTTTGTAACGACCCAAAATTTCTATCATTTGAAATTCAGATATTTAATTTGATTTTAATATCAACAAGTAAAATTTGTAAGTCAAATAATTTATTTTTCGAATATCTGGACTTAATTGGATAATTAAATCGATAATTTAATATTTGAAATTTGCGTAAATAATTGGAAATTGGTTTTAATGTGATAAAAGATGATTTATAAAGTTGTAATAAATCATATTGGAGTTATAATTATATTATAGAACTTTTAAAATTGAATTAAAAGTCAATTTGTGAAAATTGAATATTTTAATATTTAATCGACTAGTGAAAATAGCAATTTTTTAAACAGTCTCGGATTTCGAAGAAACTAGTTTCATTGGATCCGTAATGTTAAATTATTGTATGGTTTCAAGTTTCGTGTCAATCGGATTTACGGTTTGTCCGGGGCAAGCTAAAACACATATAAATTTGTTTAATCGATTTAATTTAAATTTGATCGTTTATTGCTGTAACTCGCACATATGATCGAATTAGCCTCTGAAACCTATTCCATTGTGTCTGGAACGCGGGGTAAACCCTAGAAACGCCAGTCACCGCGCGAGATTTGGAGTTCAGAAAATTTCGGATGAATAGTAATTTGGCAATTTTCTATATAAGGACTTCATATTCACAAATTGCAAAGGAAAACGAGCCTAGGGTTTCGAAAGCTTCAGGCGGCCTCCATATACGTCAATGGCCGAAATGTTATCATCTTCTTTCCCTAATTTCTTCAAATCTACACAACGATTCAACAAACTTCCAACTAGTAAATCGTAGAGCTACGTGAGATCTACGAATCAAACGGCTATGATCAAGAATGGAGCGACGTGGAGAGAGTTAGGGGGCCGCGTTCTCTACGTGTTTGGTCACGTTTTTCGAAGGGAAGGGGGGACCGAGCTCGATGTTGCCATGGCCATGGGTGGGTCTCGCGTAGGCGAAGGGAATGATGGTCCCTGATCGAAGCAGAAGTGGGCGTGGTGGTCGTGGCTATCGAGATTTGGGAACGGCAATGGGTTTAGGTTGAACGTGATAAACCTGGGAATGAACGTAAGGGGAAGAAGAAGGAAGGGTCGGCCCAGATTTCTCAAAAGTAAATCGAACGGCCAGGATTTGACTGAGGTTAAAATAAAATAGTAAATTGCAAATTTATTTATATAAAATTCGTTCGAACTTTAAAAATGTATAACTTTTTGATACGAGGTCGAAATCGCACGAAATGAACTGCGTTGCAATCGTATTGTCGAGCACTACACAACGGAGCTGGTTTGGAGTCGTTTGGAGCTAGTCAAAATTTCGGGTAAAATTAAACGTGCGTTTAATTTTATTCGAAACAAAACACTACAACTGTTATCGGAAACTCAAGGTGAGAACTTCTCACTCAATCGAATTGTATCGATTTAAATTCTAAATTGTTAGATTTAAAATTGCTTGATTATATGATTGGATGATAAATTATTATCTATTGTTTGAAATAGACCCTATACGCCATATATTAAGCGGATGTTATTTATTAAAAACATATACCACGATAATTCCAACTTGAATGGAATTGGTATTATATATGTATTTGGAGTTGATTTCCCGCATTACATAGCGGATAAGACCCTACTGCGCCGTATAATAGCGGATAGTATTTTATAAATCCCATATACAACGATATTCCATCTCGAAGCGGAATTGGTGTTGTGCTAACATCTTTGGATGTAGGGAAACAGGCTGGAGGGATCCAACTGGATTCCTCAAATGATTGAATTGGTTTCAATGTTGTGCGTTGATCTATTTATAATCTACGTGATTATCTTTGTGATTGAAATCGTTAAAGGCTAAAATTTAGCCGAATATATTTTTGGTATCGTTAGATGCCGAAATTAAATAAAATTGGATTTCTAAAATTTTAAGTTGAGAATTCATAATAAAATTTAATTTTGGAATTTATTCATTTTAAATAAATAAACGTTGTAATTTTTTATGTTATAAAAATTATGATTTTTGTGAAATATAACCGAAATGTGATTTTCGAAATAAGTAGTTGATTAATTTATAAAATGGTTTAAATTAGGATTTTTGAATTATTATAAATGATTTATATAAAAGATTCATAAAATGATATTTATAAATTAAAATATTGGAATTATAAAACGAGTTTTTATAAGTATTAAAATGAAATAAAAATGGATTTCATAAGTGAATGAAATTTATAGATTTATAAATTGTGAAGTTATAAAATGAATAGGTTTTGCAAAATAAAATATTTATAAGTAATTAACGTATGAGATATAAATAAAATTTGTTAATTAAGGGATTTTTATAAGTTGGAGTTTTTATAAATAAATATATATATATATATATATATGTGTGTGTGTGTGTGTGTGTGTGTGTGTGTGTGTGTGTGTGTGTGTGTGAATTTATAAATGTCATTTTATAAATCCGAAATCAATTGAATTTGATAAATTAAACATAGAAGTTTATTAAAGGAGATATATTCGTGATTTTGGACAGCGAATTATCCTTTAAGTTAAATGTTGTAATAATAAGAGTTTGGTTGGGAAGTATATTCACGATTTTGGACAGTGAATATATTATTAAATAAAATGGATATGTTTTGGGGAAGTGATATTATACGATGAAGTTAATTGTTTTGAAGATGTTTTAAAAGATATTAAATATCGAAACCATAAATTTCAACATTTATTGTTGAAATAGACGTTTTCGAGAAATATAAGGAAATGGTGGACTATAACATTGTTGTTATAGTAAATGATTTCCGAAAGGAAATGTTTTATATAGTATTGGAATTTATATATCTATTTTAAGTTCGAATCCCTATACTAATGATTTTGGGTTGTCGTAACGATGTATTTGAATTTAATTTGAATTTAAATTTGAATTTTGGGTTGAGTGGAATTTTGCTTGTTTTTGACCGTTTTCGAGCACGGTTTTTTTCAATTCTTTTTAAAATGATTTTTAAAATTTAAGGGATTTAAAAATAATTATTATGTAATATTTTAAAGTATTTTCAAGTATAAAAGTTTTACGCAACATTCGTTTTGACTCAAATAAATGTGTTTAAGAGAATGTTTTCCTTAAAGAATAAATTATATACTTAATTGTGATTTAAGTATATTGAATATTTTCAAAGTGTTGAAAATAATCAAATTTGTGAATTACTTATTATTAAATAAGTTTGGAAATCTTTTTCCAATGTGAAGTGAATGTTTTGAGATTTTATCTTTTAAAGATGAATTGAAAATGAATATTAGAAATCGATTTGGAAATCGTATATTCATAGATATTTTGGAAAGGCAAATGCACTATGGAATTTATAAAAGAAAGGGAAATTTGTTTAAAAATAAACATTGATTTATTTTAGACGTGTGGAAATGAATTTACGGATTTGGAACGTAAGTTTAAAATAAATCGGTAAGGATTTATTTGATTGATTTAAATGAACCATTTTAAATTGAAAATGGATAAATATTTGGAAGTATTTCCGTTTAAGGAAATTGATTTGAAATTTGTTTTCAAAGATTGAAAGGTGAAAAATGATTTGAAATTTGTTTTCAAATGGTTGAAGTGTGGAAAATATATCTTGTAAAGATATTTTTGAAAATAAATAATTTGGGAAATTATTTGAAATCGGGTGATGTTGTGAATATTGATTGATAGTTAAATAACCAACTATCAATATTGACCTTTAAATAGGTATTTGTTGTGAATTGGTTGAAATTGAATGCTACATTTATTTTTAAATTATTGGGCTCATTATTCGGATTGCCCATTCCGAATAGTGATACGACGTAATGGATAGCATTGAAGACCGGTGTTGAAGACCAGGTATTTGTGAAAACGATAGGATGACCTATCGATTGTCTCTTCACCGTTAGCTATGGTATGGAGATTTCCTTTGTGATGGGAAATTCGATCGGGATTGTGAATACCCGGATTGCAAGGGCTTATTTTGAAGTGCCTTCGGTTCTGTTCGAACCCGGAACAAACTTGTATGGTTACGTGTCTGACATTACATTTTGAGAAATAAAGCAGATTTCTTTCAAATACATTTCTGTTGGTGCAGAGGATTTATTCTCTTAGCTTAACACCCTTCTCTGAGACTACGAGCTCAGAGGTTTTGTAGTTGAAGGTTATCAGCGATATACTTCCAATTCGGTAATGTGACATGCTTAGTGCTGTTGTATGTTGATCATTCATTGATCATTTGTTGATCAAAGCATGGCTTTGTGCCTAGCTTTGTGGACGAGACTTCGTTAGACTTCACTCCCCGGAAATGGTCAAAACAGGAATATGTGGCAAGATTACTAGGGTCGTGCCCTTTAGGGTATGTCATTCCCTTCTGGAAAAGGGTGGTGTCAGGTACGGAGCCCTGATGCTTAACCTATGTGGTTGCTCCAATCTCATTTTTCTGTGTGGTTGTCGCTTGGTGATCGAGGGCCCTCGCATAAAGGTCCCAAAGGACTGGGGGGTGGCATATTCGTGTAGTAGTTACCTAGTTAAAAAGGTAACCCGGCCTTGTGTTGGCAGAGATCTAAGCGTAACGTTAGGTTCTCGGGACGTCCCGCCAGAGGCGATCCCATGTGGCAGTAGGAAGTTCCTTAGCCTGACCATTTTTTGGAAAATCCAAAGAAACAATACGAGCCTTGTACGGTTTTAGTTGTAGAACCTGCCATTTAATATGGTAGCTACAGTAGGCATAATATAATGGTACCTATGCTGGCTAAATTTATATTCTATTTTCGAAATGCTTTCTACACTATACACTAATAATAATATTAAAAAATGATTTTTTTGCGTAGTAAGCATCTTTGACTATCATAAGGAGAAATCTCCTCCAATTTTGCGTTTGCATTGTGTGTGTGCGGGGAGGCCTTATGGTTGTTTCATTTTCCAAAAGCATTGCGGATATTTTTCACTTCCCTTGTTGTTATTGTTTTAAAAGATAAATAACTATTTTAAGTTCTCACACCAGTCCCATGACTGACCTGGAGTTTGTTGTTCTCTTCCTAAACTCTGGGTGCCCATAATTTTCCACACGGGCAGTCTAGAGTCAGGTTATCAGGATATTCCGGAATTCGAAAGTTGCTATAGAGACCTGGAAGCAAGCTGGATGGCATGGCATATTAACTAGTATACTGTATTTCTTTCCGCTGTTTGTTGTTGTAAACTCTGATAATGTAACGTAATGTGATGTAATGTAATAACTGATATAGTTCTTTGTTTTAAAAATTATTCATTTATCTATTATATGTTGTTCTGCTGCGATATGTGAGATTCTGGTATTGTTTCTGTTTTATTTTCTTATTTATTCTATCTTTTTCTTCTACCTCTTCTTTAAAACCCTCATGGTTCGGATTTTCGGCATTCGATTATGCGGCATTTGATACAGTGGACGTATTGATGTCAATTTTCGGAAGTCGAAAAATCGGGTCATGACAGAGATTTACTCACCTTTGATTTTTGTTTGGCAATCCATTTCCATCTCAACCATTCCTCCATAAATTTTAGACCTTGAACAAACATTATATAGTTTATTAATATCTGAACTAATCGAAATCAATTGCCATAAAATTTCATTAACTAATAATTTTTATTTTGAACCAATAATTTTCCTTTCAAATTTTTTTATATAACTTCTACAACATTTAAAATTCTTACATATATTTGTTTTCTATTATCCTAACTGACTTATATCTACATATATTACCAATCCTATCCTGGAAAAATAAACTATGCAAAAGAAACCGCATGGTAGCTTAATACCTCACTAAAGAAATAAATTTCTGTTTTAAATATAAATTATTTTCTTTGCCCTAGATATGAATACATACATATATCTGTATTAAAATTAGCAGAAAAGAGAATGAACCCGTACCCAATGAAGAACAGACCCAGACATCTCCTCCAAAACAACACCATAATCAACTCTCACAAGCCCCTTGATAGCACGGCAACACGAAGCCGCAGACTTCGCGTATCTACAGGTGTCGTTCAACCATACCTCGAGTCCAGCAAAGCAAATCCCCTCGACACACGCGAAACCACTCACCCCCCTTGCGAACTCCTCCGATCCCACAAAGTCGTCGGTCGAGGTCCTTGGATCGCGAAACCCTAAAGGAAAACTTGATTCTCCACCACATGAATACGTCGCGGCCTCACGCAAGCTCAAGCTTGCCTCGGCTCTTCGATTTGGTCAGAGGATTAGAGAATAGAAATCGCGATTGGTTTATGATTCAGTCGCCATTTTTTCTATGGAATTTCGAATTTTTTTTAGATGTGTTCGATTTACTGTTGTAAGTTAGAGAAGGAACGAGGATAAGATATAGGGTTGGAGAAGCTTCTTGAGTACGCGTGAATATAATATGATTGAATATTGAAAATATCTCGCGTCGTGAAATCCCGAACCCCGAATCAGACATGCCGACAGACGTTTATAAGGTTTTACCCGCATTCCGAACACAATGGATCGTGTTTCGGAGGCTAATTTGATCATATGCGCGAGTTATAAAAGAAAACGATCAAATTTAAATTAAATCGATTAAAATAGTTCTAAGCGTTTTGAGCTGCCAGGGTCAAACGACAACTCCGACCGCTACGAAAATTGAAATTCGATAATAACTAACTATTACGGATCCAATGAAACTGGTTTCGTCAAATTCCGAGACTGTGCCCCGGAAGCCTATTTTTAAATATCGGTTTAAACGATATATTATTAAAATTGAACAAGTCACCTTTAAATTAAATTCCAACCATTCTATTATCTTCAGTATCATCATTATAAATTTTATAAGCCTTCAAATTATTTTTAACCGGCTTAAAATTCCATATTCAACATCTTACCCAATTTCGAATTCTATAATTCAATAATTTAATTATCGTGTAAATATTAATATTTGGAATTCATGTTAAAATTAACTTTTAGATATTTAAAATCAATTAATTATTTTATTTTAAATTGTCAAAAATTCTGGGTCGTCACATTCCTCCCCCCTTAAAATAATTTCGTCCCTGAAATTACTAGTTAGAAAGAATGGACCAATACCCGTTTACCTTTTCTTCTAAGACCAACAGTTTTATCAACATCCTACCAACTATCGTTTATTAAAAACCCACTATCATCTCAACCAACTTCCCAAAATCTTCTATACTTCCCAACAACATTATTTACTTCATTTATTCAAATTTAAATTTAAAATTCAAATTTAAATTATCACAATTTTCTCAGAAAAATTCTAACACTCTAAATTTTCGAATTTTTTTGCCAGCGTCTCCTTTGCGCGGCTTGCTCGGTACAACGACAAAATGCCTCTACGGGCTACCAAATTCCAAAAGAAAACAAAAGGCCAAGTGGCTAGATCAAAAACCCAATTCAATTTCATACAGAAATTTAAGTACCTACCTTTTTGTCGGGCAATTCAAATTTATCTTTTGGAATCACAATCAATTTTCATTTTCCCTTATAATACCTGCATATCCTGCTTAGCAATAATATCCAATCATTACCTTTCAAATCATTGTATACATTTCCTTACATAAGTTTCATATCTATTTCAAATTAGTTTATTTTTCATTTCCATATGATTTCAATTTGTCTTCAATTCTGAATATTAAATTTTATCTTCCGTTTATAACTCATTCATATTGTTATTTTAAATTAGTTTCATTTACTAATATGTTTTTTTCAAATTTGAAATCGTTTTATTGCTAACAAAAATTTTCCAAAAATTTTCTAACTCCCATAATTTTCGAAATTTTTTGGCAGAGTCTCCTTTGTACGGAGGAGCTTTTGCAATTTGACAAGAGATATAAATATATATACATCGACCCACCCGGTCGGAAAAAGCAAAGACAGTTCATATTTCCTATTTTTGTTGCGTAGACGTGCCTTTATTTGGCATTTTAAGCAAGCAGCTTATTTATTTTGGCATTTATCGCTTCCAAATCTAGCCAAACGGCCTTCAGGTGCCTGTACTTACTCAATTTAAATATGTAAGTGCCATACATAGAAAATTTATTAACATTTCACTTACTATCAATAGCTAAACACAAGCATTACATACGCAACAAGCACCAAACACTTCACATAAGCGATTTATATAACTTTAAAGCTAATTCAATTGCTTTCAACCAATTCATAAGCCATTTCATTTAATTTTAATGGTTTGTAATTCAATTTCTTATATTCAATTGATTTTTAATCCAAACAAGCTCATATTCACTTCAAATGATTCAAAATCAATTTCATTTGATCTCTATCAACTCATAGAATTTTAATTACTTTTGTTTACACCAAATGACAACTATTTTATGCAATTTCGACGATATTCGCTTAATAGAGTATCTATTTCAATTTATAACTACTTTAAATTAATTTTCTACTCATTCTGTATCAATTCCATTTCATTTCTAATTTATTCACCAACCATATATTGCATTTCATTTCATCTCCGCATTGGTTTCATTTTAAAACTATTTCATTAAGCTTGACAACATTCAATTCTTATACTAATATCCATTTCCTAAAAATAAATTTAACCCAAACTTTTTATTTAATAATCTTCCATTCTAATAACCCAATATAGACTAAAACTTTGATTTAATTTTTATTCAAGCAGACTCCATCTGTTTATTATTTAATTCGATTAACCCATTTATTCACCCATTTTAAATTTTTAATTCACTTACTTAATTCATTTTCAAATTTATTTTATTAATACAAGCCATTCTCAATTTATTTCTATACACTTGGATTTTGTTTACAGCTCAAACCATTTCTATTATAATTCAATTTCATTTCATTCGACAACCCTCCCCATGTCTAATTTACTAACAAATTTCGTTAAATAATATTCATATCACACTTGAATTATATTTGTAATTCAAACCATCACTATTTCGATCCAACTCTATTTTATTTTTATAACATCTCTTCTTATTTAATTCATTATCAAATCCAAGTCGAATTCTATTCACTATTCGAATTCATTTCCAAACTCCATTATTAACTTACAACCCATTTTACTTAACCGAGTTAAATTTTATTAATATACTCCATCAAATAATTTATTTCACCAATTAGCTTACTTTTAATTTTTAAGCCAATATTCGATTTTATTACAAAAATCACTTCATTAAATTTTCCTGAGTTCAAATTTTGTTTTTCATATTTCCAGTTTGGATTTTCTTTCATTTTCCAAAATTCCACCCCTTTATTTTAAAATTTTAGAAATGCCTTTAAATTCAGATAATATTATTAAAATGGCTCTTTATAAAAATACTTCTTACAACCCGATATCTCAACCAATCCATCCTTGTTCTCACAGAAATTCAGTCATATGTTGATCAGGCGTAGGACTGAAAATCTATAATTACTTGGTAAACCCGTTTTCAACATCCAGTGAAAATACTTGGAAAATAATTTTATTGAAAATATAGAAAACAGTTTTTGAAAATAGAGGAAATTTCTTTGTGAGAATGCTCTGGAGATCATCACTCCCATCCATGGTCGCAGTTACATCCTGGGTTACATTGCCATCGCAGCAAAAGTCCATGTAACTGTAGGCACTCCGCGCCCCTTGATTCGCCATGGAACCCACAACAGATCGTAGTTACATTCCAAGGTTACGTTGCCATCACAGCAAAAGTCCATGTAACTGTTGGCTCTCAGCGACACACATGATTTTCGCTGTCAAAATAAAACTTCTCCACTCCTACATAGGTCGCAGTCTACCGATGTAAAATAAAACATAGACTGTTGGCTCTCAGCGGCACACACGACTTTCAATATGTTACCATAGGTCGCAATCTACCGATATAAAATCAAACATAGACCGTTGGCTCTCAGCGGCACGCACGACTTTCGCTATGATATACACTACTTACAATCCTCAGGAACTAGTTTTGTCCGGACTCCTTACAGGATCAACATTAGAATCCCCCCTTGAGGCTTAAGGCAGCACCACCCGGTGGCACTCCTGAGAAGTTCATTTCAAGGGAGCGCCTTTTCCCTCAGAGCCATCATCAAAACACTTTATACTATACACATATAGCATCTTTCAAATCATACACCTAGTATGATCTCATACAAAGCTCCTTTACACAAAATCGATTATTCCAAAATCGATAATTCTCAAACTAGGCTTTCCAAATTTCAATATTGATTTTACCCAAAAATCAAAAGCCTTTCCAAATCCAAAGGTTCCCAAAACCTTTTTCCAAAATCCTCATAAGATCCTTTATTTATATACAGATATATATATATATATATATAATCCTTGATAAAAATCTTTGGATCATTTTAAACTTGTATAAAACCCTTTTTGTACTTCAATTATTTCCAAAAATCCATTTTCTTCTGGCTATAGATTCAACAAGGGAAGTTTTATCTTATATATAACAAAGATATATAGTTTCATCTAATCAAAATCAAATATTCAAATTTGATTACTCTTTCCAATATCAATTTCATTCAAAACTGTGCGATGTACACTTATCATATGTACTCTATACCAATCTGATCGCTCACTCGATCACATAATTTCACTTCCGAACTAGTATCGTCCGTGCGACTTCCTAGTGCGGACACGGATCTGGTTTCTTGATCAGAAACCATCATTCTCCTTGCATAGCCATAACTATGATAGAGAATATCCAAAACAAATCAATAATCCATATCCAGGTTCGCCGTCGAAAATCGAATGAGAAATCCCACTCGGATCGATATAACTATCTCGAAATTCTATGCTCGAATCTGGATCAAATCACTATGCGAATAGAACAATATACGTACATCCTACGTATTTGTTTTCATTGATTATTAGCCAAATCAATTTCCTTTCTATTCACATTTCCTTAAATTTCTACCCACATATTCACAATTGCTTCAATTCCATTGAATTATCACTTCAATTCTTATCTCAGTTGGGTATTTAAATCAATAACAGTTTGAACTCTGACCAGTTTATTTTTAGAAAATAGCTTGAAAATTTAAAAATAGATAAGTAGTTGAAAAATAATTATTAGTTTGCATATTAGCTGCAAAATAGTAATTAATTTGTAAAATAGTTGAAAAATAGTAATTAGTTTATAAAACATTTGAAAAATGGTTAATAGTTCCAAAAATAATTGTAAAATAAATATAAAATAATTTGGCTTTGAAAAAAAGAAAGGTTGTATATATTAAATAGCTTGGAAAAATAAATTTATATTAAAACAATTTATATTGAAAATAGTCTAGAGTCAAAACTGTTCACTTTTCCATCAATTCAATTTAAATTTCCATTTCTATTTGAATTGATTCAATTCTAACTTGAATAACTTCAATTCCTATTGAAATTTATTTAACCCCAATTCAAGTTGAATCAATTCTCAATTTCTTTCCAATTTCAAATCAATTTCCATTTGATTCTTAATTATTCACTTTATTTACAGTTCCAAATTATTTAAATAATTTGGACTAATTTCAAATTGAATCCGCTTCAATTTCAAATCATTTCAATTCCTGTTTGAATTTAATCCCAATTCCCATTAAAATTTTAAACCTTCAGATTAATAACCTTTCCACTTAAGTTTAAAACTTGCTTCACTTTGGGTTTCACATCACATTCCAAGGAAAATTCAAAACTCATCCTTAGAGTTTATTTTCATCTTTATTTCCTTCACACACCAGGCTACTTTTACATTTTAAACCACCCTTGGTTTTAATTTCAAAACAAATCCCCTAAAAATCTTCCAAACATTTCTTGTTTTAAAATAAGACTATATTCAAAATAGTCTGAATTATATTATTTATTATTTTCTTTAACTCTTTGAAAAATTGATTGTTTCTAGACTTGGGTTTTAAAACTTCACAAATTTTAAAACCTACTTTAATTTAGAAGTTATACTCATCTTATAAATTTACTTCATATGGCTTACTTAATAGCAAATATATCATTATTAAACACAATAACTATTTGTGATAATACCCAAGGGTATCATACCTAGATACCAATTCCTTTTTATATTATTCTTACTTCTAAAAATTCAAGATTAAATTTCAGTTTGAATCCATTTCAAACTTACCTTTATTTAATGTTTTTAAAAAATTTAATTTCTGAGCTCACATTCCAATTTCATTTTCAATTAATTTAATTTTAATTTGGTTGTATTTCTGTTACCACTTAATTTAATTCCAATTCAAGATTTCAGTTTTGTTGTATTTTATATTACTTATTAATTTAATTCCAATAATTTAACAACCAATCACCTTTATATTTATCAAAAGGAAATAACAAATACGCTCTCATATAAAAATATATTTTTACATAAAATCATTTTAAACCTTTATATAAGAAAATAACAAATACGCTCTCATATATATATATATATATATATATATATATTAAACTTATTCTAGATTACTACGGACTCTATTTGATGAGTAATCCCCAACAGAACCAAGGTTCTCGCTTAACCTTTCAGCTCTGATACCAACTGTAACGATCCGAAATTTCCGAACCCGAAATTTCCAAACTCGAAAATTCCAGATAGTTATGAAAAAAAATAAAGAGATGGAAGAAAGAAGAACAGACATACCAACATCTCACATTCGCAGCGGATAAAATATAATAGTGAATAATAACAGTTTACAAAAGAATACTATATCTGTAGATTACATTTTAATACATCAGAGTTACACATTTATACAGACACTGGGTATACAATTATCATGTCACAGATATACCGAAATAAAATACAGCGGAAACACTTCATATGTTCATGCCATCCAGCTCGCCTCTTGAGCTCCAGAACATTCCTACCTGAAAATCTGTAATACTCGGTCTGACCCGAGCATTACACCATAGTAACACCCGGGTCAGGCAAGAAACCAGCGTAAGTAAACCCATCTAACAAGGAATACAAAGCATACAGCTATATAAAACCTAGGGTAACCGTTTCAATTCACAAAGCCACAATTTGATATAGACATCTCTAATTTCACACATCAAATCTCTAAGTACCAAAAACTTAGATTAAATAGTCTGATTCACTTAAATTATTTCATTCCAGCCTATAGATTTCACATATCAATCTATAAAAATTTGAAGTGGTTTCGGGTATTTTCTAATATCCGACCCCGGTCTCTTCGAGTATCGTGTCATCCTAACCCAAATTATGTAAAAGAAATACACAACATTTCATATTAGAGGTATCAACTCATTCAAAGCATCCAATACCATTCAATCATCCATAAGCAAATATGATCACTTCCAAATTAATTCAATTGATCCTAACTGAATTTCTAACCTCGATCACTTAGATTCTTACATTTAACATTAATTAATTTCAAATCAATTAATTAGTCAACCCTTCATTATTTATCTTAATTGATCACCCTGGATTAATTATTTTTCAATTACACTCAAGTAAATATCTTTAATTAACTTCACAATATTAATTATTCTTAACCAAAACAAAAATTTATCTTTAATTACTTCACAAGTTAATTAACTATAATTAATTACATCAATCCTTAATTACTTATATTAATTAATTTCTCATAAATCAATTAGTATGATTAATTAATCTTAACTAATCAATCTTTAATTTCGTCATTGATTATATAAATTAATGATTTCCCATTTACATTTCAATTTGTCCTAATTTAATTTAATTACATTAAATAATTAATCATAAATTAAACCATAAATATTAATCTCTTTCGATTTATCTCATCCTGTAATTATCTACCCTTTCATTTACTTCATTAAATAAATCAATTACTCCTTAATTAATCATCTTAATTAATCTCTTGATTAATTGGGAAAAGTAATTATATTTCATTAATTACATTAAGTAATTACTTGTCAAACCATCCCATGACTATTCTGAATTACTTACACTTAATTAATTAACTTAAAACTTAATTGATTAATTCAAACCCTTCATTACTAAATTAATTAATCCAAATCATTCATTAATTAATTGAATTAATTAATTATCCATTTTAATTACCCTACTGATTTAATGAATCGCAAATCATTAAATCATTATTAACATTAAAATGAAAACATTTCTTATTTATGATTTAAGTTTTGAATAACTTAAAACCCGAATACTTCGAGTCAAGCAATAATTAACACAAGAATCAACCAAAACCAAAGTCACGAGATCATCAGTTCACAGTGCACATCAATCAATTCAATCATGCAACCAAATATTTAAATTCAACCATTTAAATTTAAATAAAAATCCAAAAGAGTGAGATTTACTCACCTTTGATCTTTGTTTGGCAATCCATTTCCATCTCAACCATTTCTCCATAAATTTTAGACCTTGAACAAACATTATATAGTTTATTAATATTTGAACTAATCGAAATCAATTGCCATAAAATTTCATTAGCTAATAATTTTTATTTTGAACCAATAATTTTCCTTTCATATTTTTTTATATAGATTCTACAGCATTTAAAATTCTTACATATATTTGTTTTCTATTATCCTAACTGACTTATATCTATATATATTACCAATCCTATCGTAGAAAAATGAACTATGCAAAAGAAACTGCAGAGTAGCTTAATACCTCACTATAGAAATAAATTTATGTTTTAAATATAAATTATTTCTCTGCCCTAAATATGAATACATACATATATCTATATTAAAATTAGCAGAAAAGAGAAAGAACCCGTATCAAACGAAGAACAGACCCAGACATCTCCTCCAAAACAACACCATAATCAACTCCTTATCCGCCCCTTGATCGCACGACAACA
This sequence comes from Allium cepa, assembly GCA_030765085.1. Classification (NCBI taxonomy): domain Eukaryota; kingdom Viridiplantae; phylum Streptophyta; class Magnoliopsida; order Asparagales; family Amaryllidaceae; genus Allium; species Allium cepa. The sequence continues at coordinate 212,332,006 of CM060930.1, read as the reverse complement.
CGAAGCCGCAGACTTCGCGTATCCACCGGTGCCGTTCAACCATACCTCGAGTCCAGCAAAGCAAATCCCCTCGACACACACGAAGCCACCCACCCCCTTGCGAACTCCACCGATGCCACAAAGTGGCCGGTCGAGGTCCTTAGATCACGAAAGCCTAAAGGAAAACTCGATTCTCCACCACATGAATACGTCGCTGCCTCACGCAAGCTCGAGCTTGCCTCGGCAATTCGATTTGGTCAGAGGATTAGAGAATAGAAATCGCGATGGGTTTATGATTCAGTCGCCATTTTTTTATGGAATTTTGATTTTTTTTAGATGTGTTCGATTTACTGTTGAAAGTTAGAGAGGGGACGAGGATAAGATATAGGGTTGGAGAAGCTTCTTGAGTACGCGTGAATATAATATAATTGAATATTGAAAATATCTCGCGTCGCGAAATCCCGAACCCCGAATCAGACATGCCGACAGACGTTTATAAGGTTTTACCCGCATTTCGAACATAATGGAATGTGTTTCGAAGGCTAATTTGATCGTATGCATGAGTTACAAAAGAAAACGATCAAATTTAAATTAAATCGATTAAAATAGTTTTAAGCGTTTTGAGCTGCCAGGATCAAACGACAACTCCGATCGCTATGAAAATTGAAATCCGATAATAACTAACTATTACGGATTCAATGAAACTAGTTTCGTCAAATTCCGAGACTGTGCCTCGGAAGGCTATTTTTAAATATCGATTTAAATGATATATTATTAAAATTGAACAAATCACCTTTAAATTAAATTCCAACCATTCTATCATCTTCAGTATCATCATTATAAATTTTATAAGCCTTCAAATTATTTTTAACCGGCTTAAAATTCCATATTCAACATCTTACCCAATTTCGAATTATATAATTCAATAATTTAATTATCAAGTAAATATTAATACTTGGAATTCAAGTTAAAATTAAATTTTAAATATTCAAAATCAATTAATTATTTCATTTTAAATTGTTAAAAATTCCGGGTCGTCACAACTATTTTCCAACTACTTTATAACTACTTACTATTTTAAAACTATTTTATAACCATTTGACTATTTTGCAATTACTTAACTATTTTACATCTATTTTACAATTAATAATTATTTTTCAACTTGTAACGATCTTGGTTTTTGAATCAAATTTGTACTAACAATTAAAATAAATTTTGGGTTAAAATTGTGAATTTGATTTAGTATTTCCAAAATAAATAAAGATATGTGTTGTTTATTTATATATGTGTATAAATGGAGTTTTAATTTAAATAGAATTTCTAATTGGAAATCTAAAAAAAAATTGAATAATATATTAATTATAAATTGGATTTATTATAGAAATTAAGTTTTAAAAATATTTTCCTTAAAAAGTTATATAAGGTTAAATAATATAAAATGTATAAATATAAAACTTCATTCATTTAAAAAGAATAATAACTTGAACTTAAAAATTTTAAAAATTTAAAACAAGGATAAATACCAAGCTTTAGTTTATACATATTTTGAAATTAATAAGATAATAAAGTTTGTTTTCCCATTTTAATATATATGTGTATACATGTTTATATTTGAAAGTTGTAATCTGAGAATTAAAGTAATAATTTTCAAAAGGCTATTTAAAGTTGAATAAATCTAAATAATGGGAAAATATAGTGTTTAAAACATAATACATATGTAAATAAGATGTTTATAAAAACATGATTTATAAATAAATTATAATAAGGGTTAAAACAAAAATTTATAAATTGAATTAAGTAAAGGATTTAAACATAAAAATTCGTGCTTATGACATTTGTAATAAAATAATAAAAGATTTAAAACATTTGTAACAAGATTACATAAGTAATTAAGAAGTGTTGCCATTTTATCTTATGAGTTAACATGTGGCAAATGATTTAATTAAAGATTTATAAAATTAAATAAAAGGTTATTATGGAAAACTAGGCTGTCCATTTTATTCAGTTTAAAGATTAAAACCATCCTCTTATTTTCTACAAACCAAAAGAAAAGGCAAACAAAAGAAAATCGAAATCTGAATCAAAACAACTTCAGCTACTTTGCATTTTTGACATATGCAATTCAAAGCTTCAACAATCAGAACTGAAACAAGAAAGATCATTTCAGTTTTCAAAACTTGGAAAGTAAACTGAAAGCCATAAACCTGATTCAAAATGTCAAGTTCAAACTAGAAATCAAAAAAATTCGTATTCCAGTCTTCAAAATCAAATAGTTGCAACAATCTTCAGCCTGACTAGATCCAGACAAAAGCAACAACAAGTTCAGATCAATAAAAAAAAAATTAAAAAGCAAGTCTCTGTTCAAAATCATCAAGTCTGTTCTCTACTTCCTTGTTCAGCAGCAAAAGGTGAGCAAACTTGACCCTGTTATATTGGTGTTAAATTTGTATTTGAAATATGTGCTGGTATGATTGTGTGAATATATCTTCATGTTTATGTACATATAGATTTGAATATGCATGTCTGTAAATATATACAGACATCCCTGTTTCTGGAACCTCCAGTTTTAAAATGAATTGAAAATTTGATTTCTTTTTATAGTATCAATATTAAACTTTGATTTCTAAAGAAAAATTATTTGAAACAAAGAAACATTATTTTTAAAAATGACATCAAGGTTTTCAATTTAGTAATTATTTCAATAACAATTGATTACAGAGGAAATCAATGGCAGGTCGAATATTCGACCATCTGAAAATTTTGATGTGGATATATAAACAAAATCGTATTATAAAATCATGAATTTAGGTAAAGAAATTATGATTTTTGGCATTGTATAAATCGAGATGTCCAGAGTTGATCAAATTTGGGTATTTCCTCAATTGTTGTTGAACGTCGACGAATGGAAGCTTAGGATTAATGTTGAAGCTAACTTGCGGGTTGTAATTCATCAGAAAAATAATCATCTGATTTATAAATCGGTGAGGAGTTCAGGCGAACTCGGGTTAGGGTTTAACGACCTTATTTGGTCAAGGTTAGAACCGAGACAATGGTGTGGTCGTGGGTGATCTGGAGATGATCGGTGGTGGGGGAATAGGTTCGTAGGCGTCTGGCATCACTTTGGGCGCGGTGGCGTGGTCGCAGGCTATCGGTGATGGTCGAACGAGAATTTTTATGATGATCCATTTTTGGTTCCAGTTTGATAGAAATGATCGATTTTGATTTCGTGGATGCTTCGTAAATCTGGGTGTGTGGGAGGCTTGTAGATGTTGTCGGCGACTTGTGAGGGTGACCGACGATGGTCAGAAGTTGATCGATCGCCTGTGCATGTGCATGAATGATCACTGGTGTCAGATGAATGTTGAGACATTTGGGTTGAAGGGTTGGCTCGGGGTAACGCACGTCAAAAAAAAGGGTGACTTGAAGCAAGGGATAGAAGCAGGTTACCTGAAGTTGAGCTCGGGTAAACGGATGTTTTGCTCGGGTCATTGATAATACAGCAGGGTTTTAAAATTTTAGGTAAATATTTAACAAATTTTTATACTATATAAATGTTTAAATCAAGTTTTAACAAACATAGGAGGGTGAACAAAGTTTAAAAGGTAATAATGAATTTAATCAAGTTTTCAAATATATTAATTATGTTTTAGAAGTTAAAATGAAAATTAAATAAGTTTTTAACAAAGTTTCAAAATATAATTTTTAAGTTAAATATTTAAAAATGATTGTTTTTAAAGTAATATATTATGTATTTTATGTTTAAATGCTTTCAAATGGAATTTAATAATTAATTATTAAGGTAGGTGATCAATTAATCAATGGGATTAATTAAAGATTTATTTGTTTTAATCAAGGTGATTGATTTAATTTTGTGAATAATTAAGCGTTAATCAATTAAGAATTAAGGTAAACTAATTACATGATTAAGTGATTTAAAGATTAATTAATTAATGAAAGTATTTAAGGAATGGTTTATTAATAAAGATAATTAAGTAATTAAAGATAATTGATTGCTTAAAGATAATTACTTAATTAAAAGTAATTAATTAATGATTAAAGGTTGATTAATCAAGTGATCAAAGACTAATTAGTTTAAGGGTAATTAATTAACGTGGTTAATTAATTAATGTGATTAATTAAGAATAATTAATTTATTTATGCTTAATTAATTAATGAAGGTGATTAAGGAATGATAATTAATTGAGGAGTAATTAATTAATTAATTAATGTAATTAATTAAGGATAATTCATTAAAAGATAATTAAATAATTAAAGGTTAATTATTTAATGATTAAAGGTTAATTGATTTATTAATTAAGATTGATTAATTAATAATCAAAGGTTAATTAATTTATCATTAAGGGTTAATTAATAAATGTAATTAATTAAAGTGGTTTGTAATTAATATTAATTAACCAGGATTAATGATTTATTCATAAGTAATTAATCTGATGTAAATTAATCAGATAATTTATTGATCTTACCTATGAATGTTTGGACTCTATTGAATGTTGAAATGTTGACATCCCTTATGTGTGATGCTTTGTGATATGAACTGTATTTATTTGAGCTGTGATTATTGTAATTTACTTATCTGTGATGAACTTATATTGTTTATTTGTGAATTTGTGAATAAAGATAAGCGTTGTAGGATTATACCGCTTATTGATATTGCTATTTTCGAATTATGATGATTAATAATGTTGCACTATTGTGTAAAACCCCTGGACTACAACATACACACACAAATATGGATTTCACGGGAAATTGGTTAAGTCATGGATAATTTGAATTTAATATTATTTTATTCATATGATGTAATGGTTTTAAAAGTTGGAGTTTGAATCTAAATAGTTTTGGAAATGGAATTGGGTTAAATATGAAAAGCTTTTGAAAAGGAGTTTTAAAGATAAAAGTTATTTTGAATAACTTGATAAAGTTTTGAAATTTAAATAATTTGATTTGAATTTGAATTCAAGATTTGAAATTGAATTCTATGTTTGGAAATTATGGTCAAAAAGGGGTATACAAGTTATACACCTGTTTATATGGGTTTTAAACCATTTTAAAAGTATTATTTTGGGAATTTGAATTTAACCCAAATTTTATACTTGAAGGGCTTTGACTCGTGCAAATGTAATCGGATTTTCCGAAATGAAAACATTTTGTTTTCAAATAATAATAGCTTTCATATAAAGAAAGGATTTCCAATTTTGTTGAAAAATTTCGAGTTTGAAATGGAATTAAAATAGTTTTGAAAGCTATGAATGAATCTTTGTGAAAGATGGTTAAACCTTGTTTTGAAATTGAAGAGGATCTTAAATTTGTATCTTTTGTATAAAAGATTTGAAATGGAATTGTTTCAAAAGATAAGAAGGAATCTTTGTGAAATATTCCATGAACTTTGTTTTCAAACAAAAGTGGATCTCAAAGATAGATCTTTTATTTAAATATTGTGAATGAATTTTTGTGAAAGATTGGTAAACTTTGTGAAGTGAATCTTTTTGTTTAAAGATTTGAAAATAGTAATTTTTTTAAACTATTTGAAAGAAAGGTTTTGGGTAATAAGTTGTGACTTAACTAAGATCCCAATATCCATATGTTTTAAAAATTGAGCGCTCATTATTCGGTTTAGTCGGGAGAGAACCTTTGTGTCATATAACCCATTCTGAATAATGATACGACATTATGGATTGCATTTGAAGACCGGTGGTGAAGACCAGGTATTTTCGAGAATGAATGGATAACCCATCGAATGTCTCTGCACCGAGTCAGTCGGTATAAAGATCTCCATATGTGATGGGGAGTCCGATCGGAATTGGGAATTCCCAGATTGCAAGGGCTTCTTTGTGAAGTGCCTTCGGTTCTGTTCGAACGCGGTACAGATTTGTATGGATGTGTGTCTGACATTACACTTTGAGATGTAAAGCTGGTTTCTGTCAAATACATTTCTATTTGGTGGAGGAGAATTTATTCTCTTAGCTTAACACCCTTCTTTAAGACATACGAGCTCAGAGGTTATGTAGTTGATGGTTATTAGTGATACATTCCCAATTTGGTAATGTTGCATACGAAGTGCTGCTGATCATTTGTTGATCAAAACATGGCTTTGTGAAAAAGTGTAGCTTTGTGGATGAGACTACATCAGGACCTCACACCCCGAAAATGGTCGAAACAGGAAAGATGCGGTAAGGTTATCAGGGGTCACGCCCCTAGGGTGTGTCCATTTCTTCTAGAAAAGGGTGGTATCATTGTTGGAGCCCATATACTTAGCTTATGTGGACATTGAAAATTCATTACTTTGTGGTTGCTTTGTGGTTGAGAGCTCTCGAATAAAGGTCGAATACGACCGGAGATAGCATACTTGTAGGTGTTACTTCCGGGCAGGGGTAACCCGACCTTGTGTTGGTAGAGATCCGGGTAGATTCTCGAGGTGTCCCTCCAGAGGCGTACCCATGTGGCAATGGGAAGTTCCTTGGCCTGACCATTTGTTGGAAATTAATTACCAATACGTGCCTTGTGCGGTTTTAATTGTAGAATCTTCCATTTAACATGGTAGCTATAGTAGGCATACTATAGTGGTATGTATGTTGGCTAAGATTAATATTATACTTGAAAAAGTTTTCTGAACTATGCACTAAGAATAATATGAAAAAGGGTTTTCACGTATCAAGCATGTTCGACTATTATAAGGAGAAATCTCCTCCAATTTTGCATTAGCATGGTGTGTGCGGCGGGAGGCCTTATGGCAGTTTCATTTTTGAAAAAGCATTGTGGATTTCTTTTAAATTATTTTGTTTTTCTAAAGATAAATTGTTTTTGTTTGCTCATACTAGTCCCATGACTGGCCCATAGTTTATTGTTCCCTTCCTAAACTCTGGGTGCCCACAATTTTCCACACGGGCAGTCTAGAGTTGGGATTTTCAGATAATCAAATAGTAGGTGTAGAGTCGATAGCTTTTAACTTTCGGACCTTGGCAATTGCATTGCTGACTGCATGACTGACCTTGCTTAAGTCAACTTGATGGTGGTTCCAGCTTTCGACTTGGAGTTTTGGAGCATTGGAGATGGAGTTGCAGTTTGGATTCTCAAGCTGTCTCTCTCTTTCTTTTTAAGGCATATGTGGTGTTCCTCTTTTGAATTTGTTGCTTTCCGCTGTTACATATTTTCTCTGATATTGTTGTAATTGTATTGTATCAACTATTGTATATCAATGATATATATTATTTTCCTCCGCTGTGCTATTGTACTTAATGTGTTATAAGCTCCGGTGCGAATCGAATTTCAATGGTTGAATCTGCGGCATTCGAGTACAAGCGACGAAATGTGAGATTCTGTTATTGTTTCTGTTCCTTATTCTATCTTCTTCTTCTTAAACCCTAACGGTTCGGTTTTTGGGCATTCGACTGTTCGGCATTTGATACAGTAGACGTATTAATGTCGACTTTCGGGTGTCAAAAAATTGGGTTGTTATAGATATGTGGCATATGAAGTGCTGCTGATCATTTGTTGATCAAATCATGGCTTTGTGAAAAAGTGTAGCTTTGTGGACGAAACTGCATCAGGACCTCACACCCCGAAAATGGTCGAAACAGGAAAGATGCGGCAAGGTTATCAGGGGTTGCTCCCGTAGAATACGTCCATTTCTTCTGGAAAAGGGTGGTATCATGGTATGGAGCCAAGATACTTAATGTATGTGGACACTGCAAATTTATTACTTTGTGGTTACTTTGTTGTTGAGAGCTCTCGGATAAAGGTCACAAACGACCGGGGATGGCATACTTGTAGGTGTTACATCCGGACAGGGGTAACCCGGCCTTGTGTTGGCAGAGATCCAGGTAGGTTCTCATAGAGTTCCTCCAGACTCATAACCATGTGGCAATGGGAAATTCCATGTCCTGACCATTTTTTGGAAATCCAATTACCAATACGCGCCTTGTACGATTTTAGTTGCAGAACCTGCCATTTAACATGGTAGCTATAGTAGGCATACTGTAATTGTACGTATACTGACTAAGATTAATATTATACTTGCAAAGGTTTTTTTTCACTATGCACTAATAATAATATCAAAAAGGGTTTTCGTGTATCAAGCATGTTTGAATATCATAAGGAGAAATCTCCTCCAATTCTGCGTTTGCATGGTGTGTGCGACGGGAGGCCTTATTGTAGTTTCATTTTCCAAAAAGCATTGCGGATTTCTTTTAAATTCTTTTGTTTTGCTAAAGATAAACTATTTTTATTTGCTCATAGCAGTCCATGACTGACCCAGAGTTTATTGTTCCCTTCCTAAACTCTGGATGCCCACAATTTTCCACACGGGCAGTCTAGAGTTGGGTTTTTCAGATAATCAAATAGTAGGTGTAGAGTCGATAGCTTTCAGCTTTTGGATCTTGACAATCGCATTGTTGACTGCATGATTGACCTTGCTTAAGTCAACTTGATGATGGTTCGAGCTTTCGACTTGGAGTTTTGGAGCATTGGAGATGGAGTGGTAGTTTGGATTCACAAGCTATCTCTCTCTTTCTTTTGAAGGCATATGTGGTGTTCCTCTTTTGAAGTTGTTGCTTTCCACTGTTATATATTATCTCTGATATTATTGTATCAATTGTTGTATATCAGTGATATATATTATTTTCTTCCATTGTGATGTTGTACTTAATGTGTTATAAGCTCTGGCATGAATCGAATTTCAATGGTTGAATCTGCAACAATCGAGTAGAAGTGAAGTACATGTGCCGATTTTCGAACGCGGAAATTCGGGTCGTGACAAAACTACTTATCTATTTTAAAATTTTCAAATTATTTTCTAAATATAAGCTGGTTAGAGTGCAAACTATTTATGATTAAATATCAATTTGAGATAAGAATTGAGGTGATAATCCAAATGAGGATTGAAGCAATTGTGAATAAGTGAAAAGAAATAAAAAATGAATGTGAATAGAAAGTAAAAATTGATTTAGCTAATAATCAATGAAGGTAAATACATAGGATGTACGTATATTATTCTATTCGCATAGTGATTTTATCCAGGTTCGAGTACAGAATTTCGAGATAGTATATCGATCCGAACTGGGATTTTTCACTCGATCTTCGACGGGGAACGTGGATATGGATTTTTGATTTGTTCTGGATATTCTCTATCTTAGTTATGGCTACGCAAGGAGAATGACGGTTTCTGATCAAGAAACCAGATTTGAGTCCGCACTAGAAATTCGGGTGGATGATACTAGTTTGGATTAGAAATTGTGTGAATGAGTGAGCGATCAGATTGATATAGCATGCGGATGAATTGTGTACATCGTACGGGTTTGAATGGAATTGATATTGAATTTTTTTTGGATAAGAACTGTAAAATGATTTTTGAAATGAAAAGGGCTATTTTGATAAATAAATGATGAAATAGAATAGGAGTTGGATATGTCTATGACTAAAACTCGTTTTTATAAAAGATGAGTAATATGGTAAATAACTTTTTTAAAAAAGTAATCAAATCTGAATATTTGATTTGGAATAAACAAAGTTATATATATTTGTAATATGATAAACTCCCCTTGTTGAATCTATAGCCAGAATAAAAAGGGCTTTTGAAAAGTATTTGAAGTATAAAAAGGGAATTTATACAAGTATGATATGATCCAAAGATTTTCAAAATTATATATATATATATATATATATATATATATATATATATATATGAAGGATCTTATGAGAATGATTTTGGAAAAAGGTTTTGGAACCAATGGATTTTGGAAAGGCCTTTGATTTTTGGGTAAAATCAATTTTGGAAATTTGGAAAGCCTAGTTTAAGAATTATCGATTTTGAGATAATCGATTTTGGGAAAAGGAGATTTATATGGGATTCATACTAGGCGTATGATTTAGAAGGTACTATATGTATATAGTATAAAGTGTTTTGGAAATGATTCTTGAGAAAAAGGCACTCCCTTGAAATGAACTTCTTAGGAGTACCATGGGTTGGTACTGTCTTGAGCCTTAAGGGGGGGGTTCTAAAGTGGATCCAGTGAGAAAGTCTGGCAAACTGAAGTTCTTGAGGATTATTGGGTAGCGAAAGTCGAGGGCGCTGTTGCCTACAGAGGCATTTGGGTTATACTGACGACAGTGCAACTCGATGTCACTGCGATCTATTGTGGACCATAGCAAAAATCGTGTGGAGGTGAGTATCAACGATCTACATTTGATTTTTCCGGGAAGGCAACGTAACATCGGTGGATTACGATCTATGGTTGAGTGGAGTGGAGAAGTTTCAATTTTTTGGCAGCGGAATTCGAGGGCTATGATGCCTATAGTTATATGGGTTTTTGCTGTGATAGCAACGTAACCTCAGATGCAGCTGCGATTTGTGGCAGGTTCCATGGCGTAATCGAGGGGCGTGGAGTACCTATAATCATCTATGTATTTTGCCGGGATGGCAATGTAACCAACGGGTTAACTGCAACCATGGATGGGGGTGATGATTTCCAGAGTATTCTCACCAAAAGATGTTTCCTTTATTTTCAAAAATGTTTTCTATATTTTGAATAAAATTATTTTCCAAGTATTTTCACAGGATGTTGAAATGGGTCTGCTAAGTACTTATATATTTTCAGTCCTACGCCTGATCAACGTATGACCGAATTTCTATGAGAACAAGGATGGACTTATTGAAACATCGAGTTATAAAAAGCATTTTTATAAAAACTATTTTAAGTAATATTATATAGATTTTTACAAGTGGTTTTAAAAAAATTCTTAATAGAAAGAGCTTATAGGAAAAAGTGATCAAAGAATAATTTTTCTGATAATAAGCATTTTACTAATTCTTGCTTCGTTCCTTTTCGAGGACGAAAAGATTCAAAGGGGGAAGGAATGTGATAACCGTATTTCTGGACATCTGGCAATTGGATAATTAACTGGTTTATTCAATTGAACAGATAAAACTCTGATATATAAAAATATAAATAAATTTGAATTTATAATAAATATTGAAATACAAATATCTAGAAATAATAAATTTATAGTAAATATATATATATATATATATAATAGATATATTCAAAATTCCATTATGTTGGAAATCTTAAGTGTATGTTTATGAGTTGGTTTTTAATTTTGACTTTGAAATTGAATCTAGATTTAAATTGAAATGTAAGAGATAAATACTTTAAAATAGTTTGGATTTAAAAATATATAAATAAAGTTTTTATTAGAATAAGATTTGTTTTATTTTCCCTAAAAGGAACTTTATTTATATAAATTAAGGAAGTGTTTATTAAATAGTAAAATAAATAAAAAAAGAAGCTTTATAAACATTTATATCATGCAAAATTACAAATGTAAACAAATTCTCTTTGTATTATAACAAATGTAAGCAAAAGAATATGTTTAACGTCAAGTGTTAATTAATTGAAGAAGTGCCCCTATTTCAATTTTTTTAAATATTTAATAAAAAGATAGGATATATTATATATATACATCTCCATACCACTCTTATAGTTCATTCTCTAAAACAAAACAAATAAGAAATCTAAAAACCCAAAAACAAAGCAACTCAGGAAAAAATTAGCAACAGCAAAACCATGAAGCATACACCTGAGAAAAAGAATCAAAGAAATAAAATCAAATAATAGATCAGAGCATCTCAAACCTGATCCCAGAGCAAAGATCAACTCAATATAAACAATTAAGCAAATCAGATTCATACGACAATCAAGTGTCAGAGCAAATAAACAAGATCGCAGACCAAAGTGTTCATATTAAAAATCAAGTTTAAAGGTATAAAGCCTGTAGCTCTGTCCTTTGGTTGCATAAAACAGGTTAGTAAATTCTTTCAAATTTGGATTTTTGTTTATGTTTGGAAACATGCTTGAAGTAAAATTGTAATGGTTTGCATATATATACAAATATATATATATCTATGTATGTATGTATATGTATATGTACGTATGTCAGTGTATATGACTGTGCACGTCTATTATATGATCACTTTCTCTGTTCCAAAACTTACACGGTTCAAAACCTTTTTAAAAAATCAAATTCTTATCCTTTAATTCTTTATGAACTTTGACGTCTAAATAAAATGTGTTTGAATTGGCAAGATCTTAATTTCAAAAATATTTTTAAGTAGTAAAAATGAATGGGTTTGCTGGGAGATTTAAAAATACAGTAAAATCATAATTTGTTCAAATTTGATTGATAAAAATTTAGGGTTTGAGTGCTTGATCCTGATCATCCATATATACCAAGAATTTTAAGATCAAAATCAGATGTTTCTCTTTGGTAGATCGTGGGAAATCTCGAGTTAATCAAGATTTGCATATTAGTCAAAATTGGGTGATCGGAGATAGTTTGGGCCTTAGGATAATGGTAGGAGTAGGGTCATGGGTCGTCGGCCATGGGAAAATTAATGGCTCGATTTTTCTGGTGATGTGGTGGTCGAGCGAGGCGAGGCTAGGGTTTAGAGCCTGATTTATCAATGTCTTTCACGAGGTATTTCTGAGTTCGTCGGTGCATCAGACTTCGTCGAGTAAGGTGGATTAGATGCATGGGGCTCTGGTGAAGTTTTAGGGTGGACGGCATGGTATCCGTTGGTCTACGGCGCCGGTGTGAAGTTGACTTAGCTGAAGGCGTTTTGGGTTGGGTTCCTTTGGCATCGATTTGATCGATCTATGATTTCCTTCATTTTCGGAAGAGCTGGCTGGTCAAAGAGTTTAGGTGGGTTGTTGGCGACCGGAAGGCATCAGCGCAGTTGATCGGAGTGTCGTCGGAGATGCATGCATGTGCACGTGTGTATTGGAGTATCTGAAGATTGGCTGTAGGTTTGACTCGAGAAAATATTTGTGTAGCTCTGGTTTATTTCGTGGGTTTTGCGTGTTTATCTCGAAGTCTAGTCTGCGTTAGGATCGAGTATATGATTCGAGAAATTATGGATTAGACTTGGGTTTGGTTTTTGAAATTTTTTTCCAGGATTCCAGGCTTCAAAGGAAATATTCAACGTGTTTTCAATATAAATTGTTTTTTTTAAAAGACAAAGATTTTGAGCAAAATTTGATTGTTTTGAATGGTTTTGAATTAGAATAATTAAATAAAGTAATTAAAGATTAATTAATTAAGGTAAGTAATTAAAATTACTCAATTAAATTGAGGCGAATCAATCAATGTAATTAATTAAAGTTAATTAATTAGTGCAACTAAGTAAGTATAACTAATTGATTATTAAGTACTCAAGAAATAATTAAGTAATGAAGGTAATTAAGGATGGTTAATTAATTGATTTAGTTGGTTAAATTAAATTAATTGTAATTATGTGATAAATTAATCTGGCTTAGGGTTGATGAATTGAATGGAATGTTTGGATTGATTAATATCTATGGTATGTTAATCTGTGATGATCTGTGTTATGCAATACTTTGGACATAACTGTGATAAATATAAGTTATTTATGTGTGATTGAGTTGCTATGTGAATACAATGTTTTGTATTGAATTAAATTGTTTAAACTTAAAAACAACTGGGGTTTAAGATGATATTGGATTCGAAAAGATCGGGGTTGGGTATCAGTAAATACCTGAAACCACTTAGATTTGTAATCTTCAGTAATTCTTTATAATTTGATATGTGGAATTAAACAGGCTGGAATTGAATAAGTTAAGTAACATGGACATTTAACCTGAGAACAGTTGTATGTGAAAAATGATTGACCATAACAAGTTAAGAACTCGTAGGAAGTGCGAGTTACCTTGGTAATTTTACATAAGCTATATAGCATGGTATTTCAAATTTTATGGGTTTACTACGCTGGTTTCCAGCCTGACCCGGATGTTACTATGATGTAATGCTCGGGTCAGACCGAGTATTACAGATTTTCAGGTAAGGACGTTCTGGAGTTCATGAGGCGAGATGGATGGCAGGGACGTATAGAGTATTCCGCTGATAGATATTATTGTTTGATCTGAGACAAGTTAATTTTAATTATCCAGTGTTTGTGTCAATGTTGTAACTCTGATGTATTGTATGTAATTAACATATACAGCTTTCATTGTATAACTGCTATTATTTGATATTATATTTTATCCCTTGCGAATGTGAGATGTTGTGGCTTGTTTTCTATTCCTTCTTCTACCTCTTTTCTTCTTTTCCTTAACTATCTGGAATTTTCGAGGTCGAAAACTTCGGATCATTACATGCAGCCTCGAAGCTTGCTACCAAACCCAACCTCCACCACCTACGTTATAGCCTCTATTGCCCAAATCGTGTGCAACCTCTTCTTGCGCTGGATCATGTGCGTATATTGATGTCGCCCAGCACCAGAACACCAGCCATCGCTGAAGCACTTCGACACTGCATGTCTATGTCATGCGCGGTTCTCTCCCCGGCGTCGTCGGGCAACAACATTTCACTCCCCTTTTATTCGTTCTATCTCTGATTTAGGGATTAAGAATTTTGGGGATAAGGCTTTAGGAATCGGCTAATTAATGAAATGGTGTAGGGGTTAATAGGGTCGGTTAAAAGATTGAGTGGCCTTTGGACCTAATTGTTTAAGTAATTTGTTTATTTTTGTTTCTATTTATTCTCTTCTCTTTTAAGTAATACATTTTAGTTTATTTATAACTATATTCAAATTTAAATTTTAAATTAATTTACAGTTCGATTCCGATATTGTTTAACTCTATTGAATTATTCGGTGTATTGATATAAGAATAATTTATTCATCTTTGTCGATTTAATGATTTTACTAAATATCAATAAAACTTTTTTTTCATCTATTCCAATAGTATAAACTTATTTACACATTAAAGTATTTTATATTTAACAATAGCACCATACCAAATTTGATACTGAAAAGAATTTATTAATTGATTCAAATTGTTAAAACAAAATCCTATTATTAATTAGGCTCCAATTAAGTAAAAAGTAAAATTTGAAAATAATAGTTATCAAAAATCGAATACGGAAAATTTACTACACACACACACAGATATATATATATATATATATATATATATATATATATATATATTGAAAAGTGTATAATTTCATTCAATTATTGTTCGATTCTATTTAATTATTCATTGCATTAATATAAGAATAAATTTATTCATCTTCGTCGATTTAATGATTTTACTAAATATCAGTGAAGCTACTTTCCATCTATTCCAATCTTGTAAATTTATTTACAATTTAAAATATTTTATAACTATATCCAATTTGATATATTTCTTGAAAATAATTTATTAATTAATTGAAATTGTTAAAAAAAATCGATTTTTAAATAGGCTCCAACTAACTAAAAAGTGAAATTTCAAAATAATAGCTATCAAAAATCAAATACGAATTTTTTTATTTTAAATAAACTTGTATAATGTGATTTCATAAACAGGGTTGTTACAAGGGTTGTGTACTTAAGTGTAGTATATAATGTTAAAACTAATTTCATATAAAGAATAATTTGCAATGTCATATAAGAAAGGGTTTATAAGAAACCTAACATATGCTAGGTCAAGGAGTTGGTAGGCTGTGCGAATTGAAAGACTACCGGTAAAATTGTACATGAGGCATCTATTGGATCTTGGCCAGCACGCAGAGGGTAAAAGAGTAATTTTGGATCCTGTTGGGCCTATAAAGTCTAAATTTATTTAGATTCGATCTAAATTTATTTGAAACAAAATCAATAATTTATCTGATTTGTAAATAAAATTATAATTAATGTTATATTTATATAATATAAAATAATATGCATATCAAATACACATATGTGTGTGCAGTGTGTGCATACATGTACAACAAAAACAATCTACATGGTTCAACAAGCTTGTTTGTAAGTGCTTGGATTTACACAACAACAGACATATTACCCCTCCATATACATATGTGTTGTCTTATATATATATATATATATATATATATATATATATATATGCATATATGGTTTTATATGATATAAAATCATAATTAATAATGTAGATATATACATATAATCGATATTATAATACGATGTAACTGTAAATACTAATATAAATAATTTTGAATTTAAATTAAATTTTAGATTTATAATCTAGATCTATATAATAAAATATTTGGTAATTTCAAATTCAAATTAATATATTAATTATATATATACATCAAAATTAATTTTATTTAAATATATACATACAATCTTTTGTATACATATTAAATTAATTTTATTTAAATATATACATACAATCTTATGTATACATATGTATGTAAATAAGAATATATATATACATGTATATTTATACATACTTGGCCATAATAGTATTTATAAAATATTTTTTCCCTTCTTAAAAAATGCTTCCTATTTTATTTAATTTTTGTAACTATTTATTTCCAAACAGCAATCATAAAAAAATATTTCTTTCTAAAACAATTTTAAAACATGTGCATATTTTATTAAATATTTACACATGTATGTCATAAAACATATATATACATATACTTTATATATAATTGGATATAATATTTAAGTGAATTAAATTTATATAATATATATGGATTTAATTGTATGTATATAAATATTTTTTTTGAAAACATAGTGTGTATATATATATATATTAATAAAATATAAATATATATTTTATTTAATTATGTTTGTATGTTAAAATCAATTTTTAATTTAAAAATCAAATATTATAAAATTCTTAAAAACTAAATTTCTTATTGCTATGAGCTATGTGTGTGTGTGTGGAATTTTAATACATACGTACGTACGTACATACATACATATATATTTCATCTAATGTAGACAGCACAGACATATGTGGATTTTTAATAAATCATACATTATGTAAAGCATACAAATAACATATTTAGAAATATATATAAATGTGGATGAAATATATACCTTGAGTAAAGCCTAGTTGTGACACTTTGAGACGCTGAATCGAAGAACTTATTGAATCGGTATCCAAACATTCAGGATGGGTTACCAAATTAAAAGCACCAACCACCAATCTAGTATTTGTATTAGTTTGTGTTTTAAAATTTTTGAAACAATGGACGAGGTTAGTAGCGGAGGCCGGTTAGAAATGACGAAGATGGAGGATGGACTTAAGAGTTTCTAAAATGAGATTTGAGGTGTTTAAATAAAAGAGATTTATAGAAGCAAAAAGGGGATCTAGATCCACATTTTCCTCTTACTATTTCCTACTTTTTGAATCATTATTTAACCCCAAACTCCACCACAATGGCCAGCTGTTATTTCCTTTATTCGGGCTCCTAACTTCTTCATGCTTGATCAAATAATGTGCCTTCAAATCTAATTCATAAGCTCATCGATACCGTATATCGATATGTGTTTATATAACTTTTATATACGCATAATTTTAATACTGATCAACAAAAATTAAATAAAATTTTATAGTTAATATTTCACAAATATTAATTACATTAATTAATTTTTAATGATTATAATTAATTAAATCGAGTGGTAGTTGGAGTATTCATATTTCGGTTGTATGACTTTTAGGTGTAAATTCGATCAGCGATTAATATCAAACGATTTGAATATTAACGATCACATGTCACCTTAGCTAGTGATGTGACATTATGATCAAATTTATCGCTTATATAGATTTGATAAAAATCCTATTTTTCTTATTTAAAGCGTTACCCGGTAGTGACAATTATTTACACCAATTGTATTCATTATATCACACTAGCACTTGTGCAATCGGTAATGGTCAAAATTCACATATCATCCAAATTCAAATTGATAGCTCATAAACGAAGTCTTTTGTTCAATAATAACAATTATTATTGACCGAACTACTCTAGTTAGAGATTTTGATTTTGTGTTGACTTCAGCTGACCGTGATACTAACTTCGTATAACTGAGGAGACGAATCCTGTATTACATAATGTTTCACTTTATTTGACTTCAATGTGGTGGCTTTTCTTTATGATTCTTCATTCTTTTGTCTCGCCTTAAAAACCTGTAAGAAAAACTTGAGGGACGTTTCTTTATGATGTGTAGTATGTAGATCGAGCATAAGGAGTTATTAAAATTCATTATGTTTAAAACATAACCTTAGGAAGTAATAAAATTTCTTGTTAACACCCTAAAGTTGTGCTAAGGAATGAAGAATATTCTTCTGGCAAATACAGTGGAAAGAAAGGAATGCATTATTCTTGAATTTCCTTTCATATAGGTTTTAATGGTTGAGGGATAACCAGGATGACCTTTCGACTCGGTCATAAGGGTGAACTTCAATGCTTAATGACCTTTTGACCCAATCAAGTTAGTATAGATTCTCTCTTAAAAGTTTTCCTTTTTGGAAATAGATGATGTACCCTAGGTAAGGTTTCTCTTAACTGGATTCAATCATGTCGAAAGCCTTAGCTGAATTCCATCTTTGAATCTGAGACAGAGGTTTTGACTCTATCGAAAGTGAAGGTGTTTTGGTGTTAATATTTATTCTACGAATTTAAGATAGGTGTTTCAACTCCATCGTAAGCTGTGAGATTTACCTTTATGGGTCCAAATTAGTAATCTCAAGCTTTAGTGTTTTGATAAAGGGCTTCGATCTTGTCAAAATATAAAACTCAGAGGTAAGTTACTTGAAGTATGAACTTGAAGTTATTTAAATCATTCTTGGTTTCGATTGTGTTGAAAGTGACCTTTCGACGAAGGCGAAACCTGAAACACAAGAGTGAAACTGGAAAAAACTTTAATAAAATGACAAGTGATCTAAAATACTTAAAACTTCCCTTTTTTAGGAAAAAGATGGCTACATTGCTTCAAATCCCCAAATTAATTTTCTAACTAGGGTTCTAACACTTTTTCACTAAATAAATACAAGTTTGGGATGGGAGGAACCAGATCCTCTAAAACTGACCCCTTGGATCTTATTTATAGGTGCGGCTTAGCACCTTTCGACCCTGATGCTTTTGAATGGGTTAGAAGGTGGCTGCTGAGAAACTTGAGCATGTTGTCGCCTTTGTCGAAAGGCATAGTGGCGCTTCTGTTCTTTGAGTTGTCTTGCAAGTGCCTCTGACCTTATCAATAGCCTTTGCTCATTGGTTTCGATGATAATGGTTACACATGTACTCTTGTTTCTGATCTGATGTGGAACCCTTCGTGGACCACATTGGCTTCAACCGATTTGAAAGGCTTACTATAGCTTTCGAAGGGGCTGTTCAAGATAATGCTTTTTTCCGGCAGTCTGAATGAAGGCGAAACCATTGGTTTTGAATGGTAAGGCATGTGTTCAAAGAGCTATTCCTCATTGTCTTCGAAATGAGTAGCTTTGACATAATCGAAAGGTCTTTATCTAATTGAAAGGTTGTGAATGAAGGCGGAAGGGTGTTTTCGACTCCTTCATCTTCTTCAGAAGGTAAGTACCCTCTAGGTAATGACTGGAGAAACCTTCTGACGCCTTCAAAAGGTCTTGTTACTTTAAGTCAATGATGGTAACATCCCTTCAACTCCTTCAAAAGGTTTATCTGGTGTCTTTCTTTCTTTTTTTCTTTTGCTTATGCTTGGAAAGGCTTCGATTAAGTTGAAAGATGATTTTTGGAGTAACATTTGCATCCCCCTGCACGAAGGGATGCACTTGAATTTTTAGGTCAACCTTGTCGAAACCCAAAAGATTCCTGCCTCTTGGCATTCCCGAGTGGATCTGGGCCGTCCATTCAAATCTTATCTAGCGGTCGACAATCTTGGCGTCTTTTCTTATAAAGTACGCTTTTCTTCTTCTTCCCCTTTTCTTTTTTTGCAATCAAAATTCCAAGCCCGAGTGAAGTAGTTCCAAAATTTCCAAAACATCCATTTTATTTCCATAAATTCAAGCAGTCTTCAAATATCATTCGTAAGTCTAAACTTAACTTTGATATGTTAATTTTAATCGAGCTCTTCCTTTTCAGATTTCAAAAGTGAAACTCAATTTTCTGGAATATTCGAATCTCAACTTTTCTGAAGGTAGATTTTGTTTGATTTATTGGGAAGCTCTTTCTAATCTAAATTTAGGAACTTTGTGAGTTTACTTTCCGTTTATGATTTTAAAATTGATAATGAATGACATTGAAATCCGTCGCCTTAACAGGTTTGGGTTTTCATTTCAAAGTTTTTCTATTTTTGTTTATCATCAGCGAATCAGTATTTCCAATTTAATAGTAATTTTATGCTTTTGAAATTGGCAAAGATCGATTTTTGTTAAAATTCATTTTCCTAACAAGTTTAATTTGTTTACTTTAAGAGATTTTGAAATCATGTGTTTGTAATCGGGTTTGGGGAAGATAATGGATCTTTTTTTCTTCGCCTGGAAATTTTAAACATACGGATGAAAAAATGGCATCATAAAATTACATTTCTACCCTTTCGAAAGGAAGTGAGGTGGCAACATGAGTTTTACTTCCTTAGCCCCTTTCGATGAGGCCGAAAGGCATTGTTGTGTCAAGTAGATTGTCTTTGTCGAAAGGTTATGCTATTGACGCAGCGGATAACTTCAAATGCAAGCAACAACACAAAACAAAGATGGGATGAATCAATATGGATTGATGGATTAATGATACCAAGGATAAATGCCCAAATCCGTTGATCTCGCGAGATACCGGATTCTAGCTATCTTTAACACGTTGATCGCGCACGATACCGTGTTAGAAGATCTATGATTCTTCGACGTTGATCTCGCGCACGAGATTCCGTGAACCGGCTTCAAAATCGTTGATTCAAGCGCACTCGAATAACCGAAAATGGAGAAAGGAGAACACTCAACTTCCAATTAAAGAGGCACGAAGCACTCAAACAAAAGTTTTTTTTGCAAAATCAACCAACTCAAATGGTAAAACTCACCCCTATTTATAGGATTTACACACAGCAGCACACGACTCAAGATTTAACCCATACGGTTTACATCACACCAACGACCTAACATATTCACACATCCGCGATTTAATCATCACGTGACCTACGACCTAAGTGATATACAAGTGACATAACAAATATAACCAGATACAACATTACACGACTCTCGACTTAATAAGAAACGACATACGACTTAACATATTTACAACACAAACACATATTTCAACAACACATCATCTTGAGCGACTTATCATCTGACAGTAACATGGAAGACTCACGACCTAAGAATCCACGGCATAGAGTGAGCGACTTAAAGGAACGACTTAAAGAAGACATGGCAGCGACATATGAAGGCAGCGACATAAGGTCCTTGCGCCCTAAGTTTCAACATCAGGTGAGCGACTTAAGGTCGAGTGACCAAAGAACAAAATCTTTTCTAATTATGTGCTGTAGGTTAGGTCGTGATTCCTTAGGTCATTCCCGACTTAAGATTTGATCGCGACCTAAGCTTGAGCGACCTAAGGATATGCGCGTTGGATCACTTGTAATGCTAGGTCTTTCGTTAGGTCGCTCGCGACTTAAGGTGATAACTCGCTGGCGACTGTAGATGGACGACTTAGGCGCTGCATCATCCTCCCCTGGTTGAAGAGAATTCGACAACGAATTCACATTTTCTTCTCCTTCGACACACTTATCCCCGTGATATGGAATCGAGTGTTTGAAGTTGAAAACGTCGGCGAAATGGATATGGTCCGGCAATCTTAACCGATAAGCATTATCATTGATTTTCTTCAAGATTTCTACTGGTCCAATCTTTCGAGCCTTCAACTTGTTGTAAGTTCCAACTGGAAAACGATCTTTCGTCAAAACTGCGTAAACAAAATCGCCCTCTTTGAAGTTTACACTCCTTCGCTTCTTATCTGCCAGTTACTTATACTTCTCATTTGACTTAAGAAATCGTAAATCACAAGCTCGCTTAACAACCCCTTTCTAACGTGGAATTATCGACAAATCCAACGGTCCTTTCGGAATTGCTGAATAGACTACTTGAAATGGGCTGAATCCAATACTTCGATTAACAGCATTATTATGTGTGAATTCTGCCTGACACAACTTCATATCCCAGCTCTTCAAATTATCCTTCACAAGACATCTCAATAAGTTTTCCAAAGATTTGTTCACCACTTCCATTTGCCCATCCGTTTGTGGATGATAGGCGCTACTAAAATTTAGCTTAGTTCCAACCACCTTCCACAGACTTAACCAAAAATGACTTACAAATCGAGTATCCCGGTCAGAAACAATGGTCTCAGGTAGCCTATGTAGTCGATAAACCTCTTTAAAGAACAATTGAGCAACACGAACTGCATCAGCGGTCTTTTTACAAGCTGTGAAATGTGCCATCTTCGAAAATCTATCCACCACAACATATATAGAATCGTTCCCTCGTTGAGTTCTTGGCAAACCTAAAACAAAATCCATGCTAATATCAACCCATGGTCTAGTAGGCACGGGCAATGGCACATACAATTCTGCAATCATAGCTGTCCCTTTGGAAACTTGACATATGTGACATCTCCGCACAAATCTTTCAACTTCTTTCCTCATGGAAGGCCAAAAATATGATTGAGAAATCAACTACAAGGTACGAACTCTTTCCACATGTCCTTCTTCAAGCAATTCTTTCACAATCTTCATTCGCAAACTGCACTCTGGTATACACAACCGATTTCCTTTAAATAAAAAACCATCTACCAACATATACTCATCCGACTTCCTTTTCTTGACTTCATCTACAATCTTCGCAAAGTAAGGATCCTCAACAAACAATTATGGAAATACTTCAAACCCCGTCACTTCAACTCTCATCGTAGTCAACAAATGATTTCTTCTACTCAATGCATCTGCCACCCGATTTGTAACTCCCGACTTATGCTTTACAACAAATGTAAATTGTTGCAAGTATGCAATTCATGACGCATGCCTGGCTGCAATCTTATCCTGTCCCTGCAAATGTTTCAAAGCTTCATGGTCTGTATACCAAACAAATTCTTTATGGAATAAATAATGTCTTCAATACTTCACAGCATGCACAATAGCATAAAATTCCACATCATAAGTATTGTATCTCATCTTTGCTCCAGAAAGCTTCTCACTAAAATAACCAATTGGACGTCCCCTCTGACTCAACACTCCTCCAATTCCAACTTTAGATGCATCTGTATGTAACTCAAATAACAACTGAAAATCTGGAAATACTAGAATTGGTGTTGTCGTTAAAAGTTCCTTGATCTGTTCAAAAGCAGATATAGCCTCTTCTGTCCACGAAAACTACTTTCCCTTCGTACAATCAGTAACAGGTGCCATTACGCTACTGAAATATGGAATAAACCTTCGGTAGAATGTTGCTAAACCATGAAAACTTCTAACTTCTGTTATCATCCTGGGTTGTGGCCATTCCTGGATTGCTTCAACTTTATTCTTATCCACCTGTATTCCTCCTTCCGATACAACATATCCTAGAAATAAAACACTTCGAGTCATGAACACGCACTTCTTTATTGCCGTGTAAAATTGCTCCTGACGAAGTATCATCAATACTTCCCGCAAGTGTGGTAGGTGTTCTTCTGTGCTTCCACTGTATATCAATATATCATCAAAATATACCACTACGAACTTTCCAATAAATGGTCGAAAGATCTGATTCATCACTCGCATAGAAGTACTTGGTGCATTCGAAAGACCAAATGGCATGACCAGCCATTCATACAACCCTTCCCGCGTCTTGAATGTTGTCTTCCATTCATCCCCTGGTCGAATTCGAATCTGATGATACCCACTCTTCAGATCAATCTTTGAAAAAATAGCAGCTCCACTCATCTGATCTAACAAATCATCCAACCTTGGCATCGGAAATCTGTACCTTACTGTAATCTTGTTTAGTGCCCAACTATCTGTACACATTCTCCAAGTTCCGTCCTTCTTTGGCACTAACAAAGATGGTACTGCACAAGGACTTAAACTTTCTTGTGCTCAAGTAACTCCTCCACCTGCCTTCTCAACTCTTCGTGCTCCTTTGGACTCGTTCTATAATGTGGTCTATATGGTAACACAGCTCCTGGAACAAGATCAATCTGATGTTGTATGTCTCTCAACGGTGGTAATTATTTGGGCAACTCTTCAGGAAATATATCTTCAAACTCCTTCAACACTTGCTTAACTTCTTCAGGAATTTCAACCGCTTCACTACTTTCACGTCCAATTAACAGAAATACATCAGGCTCATCCTCCACTTCCTTGACAAATTCCTTCAAAGATAACAGAGTCTTTAGTTCTTCAATCTCCTCCAACTTGCTTTCACTTTGTTGCCGCTTTTTAGGAACTAAAGTGATTTTAGTGCCCTCGGACATGAAACTATAGCAGTTAGTCCTTCCATCGTGTTGCACAGCTCTATCGAATTGCCAAGGTCTACCCAACAACAAATGTCATACATCTATATCTACCACGTCACACCAAATTTCATCCTTATACTTCTTTCCAATGGAAAAGGTTAAACAAGCCCTTTGACTAACCTTCACTTCCCCACCTTTCCTCAACCAAGCTAATTTGTATGGTTTGGGATGCTTCTCTGTCTTTAACGCCAACTTCTTTACAGCTTCTATAGAGATGATGTTATCACAACTTCCTGCATCGATAACAAACTTACAAACCCTTCCCAAAATAGTGCACGTTGACTGGAAAATATTAATCCTCAACCAGCTAGTCTCCTCTTCCTGCTTTGGCGTCAAGCAAGATCTCCTCATCATTAAAGAATATCCTTCGTCTCCCGCCAATAATTCTTCTTCCTCCTCAACTTGTGGTGAATTGGAACATTCTATTTCTGCATCCTCATCCTCAACATCAACAACCATCACTCTCTTCTTAGGCTTCGGGCATTCATTGCTCTTATGACCAAACTCCTGATAGTTATAACACTTGAAATTGTTGTTGACCTTGGTCTTAGTAACCTCATTGACAATCGGTTTTTCAACAGCCTTGAAAACATTCGTATTGCTACTAGCCCCTTTCACTTGATTGTTGGAATTTGTAAACACGCCACCTCCTCTTCTACCTTGCTTCTCCCAAGCTAGAGCCTTCTGGTGTGCTTCAGCAACGGATCTTGGATCAAACATATTCACCATATCCTGAATTTGTATTCTCAACCCTCCAACAAATCTAGCTGTCAACTGTTCCTCCATCTCCATGATATCATTTCTAGCAATCAGTTGATAAAACTCATCTGCATAATCATTTACCGACTTTGTCTCTTGTCTCAAATTCTGTAAGCGCTGATACATAAGAGATTGATAATTATAAGGAAAAAAGTAGCCTTCGTCAACTTCTTCATCTTTTCCCATGAAACAATCTTCGACTTTCCCATCCTTTCCCATGTAAGTTTAGTTTGTTGCCACCATGCCATAGCTCTTCCCCTCAATCGTGTAGCAACCAACTTAACTCTACGATGCTCGGGCACTTCCTTGAAGTCAAAAATTTCTTCAACGTTTGATAACCAATCCAAAAATCCTTCCGCTATCATTCCTCCTTTGAATTCTGGAATCTCTGTTTTCATTCCCGATTCCTATTTACGATCATTCTCTGAATCAATATATCGATTTCGCACTTGGCCTCGATCTCGATCATGAATACTTCCTTTATCACCGTATTCCTCAAAATCATATGTATGTCGATATCGATCTCGTCCTTCTACATATCTACGATCATGCATGTCCCTTCTATCATGACTTTCGGCATCACGATACAGATCATCTTCAAATCCATGATAAGTTCTTCTCTCTTCACCTCGATAATCATGATGTTCCTGCCTCATAGAAATTGATGATTCTCTTCGATCTCGATGGGATTGTGGTGACACTCTCCTCGCTTCTGAAACCGATGGCGAAACCTTATTTCCTCCATGGTTCGAGATTAGTGACCTTCTCCTTTGACTTTGATTCAAGACATTCATCAATTTCTCTAACTTTCCAATACCTTCATCGAACTTTTCATTGATACGTTGTTCCATTTGCTCAGCTTCTTGTCTCCTATATACATCTTCGACATTTTGAAATCGATTAGCACGTCTCGGAGGCATTGTCGAATCTTCAACAAATCCAAACACACTTCAGCTCGGATTCAACTTACAAATTAATGCATAGATCCAACTTCTAACTCTCGGCCTTGAACTCCAACACTTCAACTCGGCTCCCAATAGGCTCGGCTTAGCTATGATTGGCTAAGTCAAGCCCTGCTACCAAATTGACGCAGCGGATAACTTTAAATGCAAGCAACAACGCAAAACAACGATGGGATGAATCAAATATGGATTGATGGATTAATGATACCAAGGATAAATGCCCAAATCCGTTGATCTCGCGAGATACCGGATTCTATCTATCTTTAACACGTTGATCACGCACGATACCGTGTTAGAAGATCTACGATTCTTCGACGTTGATCTCGCACACGAGATTCCGTGAACCGGCTTCAAAATCGTTGATTCGAGCGCACTCGAATAACCGAAAATGGAGAAAGGAGATAACACTCAACTTCCAATTAAAGAGGCACAAAGCACTCAAACAAAAGTTTTTTTTCAAAATCAACCAACTCAAATGGTACAACTCACCCGCTATTTATAGGATTCACACACAGCAGCACACGACTCAAGATTTAGCCCACACGGTTTACATCACACCAACGACCTAACATATTCACACGTCCGCGAGTTAATCATCACGCGACCTACGACCTAAGTGATATACAAGCGACATAACAAATATAACCAGATACAACATTACACGACTCTCGACTTAATAAGAAACGACATACAACTTAACGTATTTACAACAACAACAACACATATTTACAACAACACATCATCTCGAGCGACTTATCATCTGACAGTAACATGGAAGACTCACGACCTAAGAATCCACGGCATAGAGTGAGCGACTTAAAGAAACGGCTTAAAGAAGACATGGCAGCGACATATGAAGGCAGCGGCATAAGGTCCTTGCGCCCTAAGTTTCAACATCAGGTAAGCGACTTAAGGTCGAGTGACCTAAGAACAAAATCTGTTCTCATTATGTGCTGTAGGTTAGGTCGTGATTCCTTAGGTCGTTCCCGACTTAAGATTTGTTCGCGACCTAAGCTTGAGCGACCTAAGGATATGCGCAATGGGTCGCTTGAAATGCTAGGTCGTTCGCGACTTAAGGTGATAACTCGCTGGCGATTGTAGATGGACGACTTAGGCGCTGCATCATTTATGAAATAGGAACTCCTTCGATAGCAAAACGTTTCGACTTAGTCGATACCTTTTTTTATTGTAACCCATTTTCCTTAATTAATGTTTGGCATCATCAGACCCATTCGACACCATCCTTATCTACTAGGTCGAAACCCCCAAGAACTATTTCTGTCTAGCTTTATCGAAACTTCCTAAGTGCATATGAATTTAACTTAGAACCTTTCGACTTCAATGAGTATATTAGGTGTCGACAACATCGGTACTTTTCTCAGGAAACTTGAGTTTTTAGCTTCGACGGCGTCGAAGAGTCTTATTTCTTGGTTTATTGAATGTTTGTAGTATATATTTTCGTTTAAGTTTTTGAGTTGCTTTTAGCTATTTTTCCTTATCAATTTGATTCCTTGGATACTTTTGACTTTATTGAAAGTGAGGATTGAGTAAATTTTTTTATCCTTTTGACTTTCTCCTAGCTCGAGTAATATGTTTATTTAGGCTTTCGACTACATCAAGATGTATTTAATATGTGTTGATGTCCTTTTCCTTTTGACTCTGTCGAAAGCCTAATGTCTTTGATTTTCTACTTAAACTTTTCACACAAATTTGAAGTTTCGTATATGGTTTTTGTTTAAGTCATTTGAGTTGGTTTTCTATTTAATTCTTAAAAGAACGTTATATCCATATCAAACATAAAAAATTTAACCGAAATATTTTCACCTGGCAGAGTCATGAGTTCCCCAAAGAAAGTTAATGCCATCACTAAGCACTCTCTCATTTCAACCCAAGATGAAATCAGTGCCATCCTTAATGACTTCGGCATCATGGTATTGAAGTTATTCCACCAATGGAGATTGACACCATTAACAACCCTCCTGAAGGTTTTTTTCCTATACTGCCAACTATATGTGGCATGGTGGATTCTTGCCCTTCCTAGAATTCTTATCTACATTCCTTTCTCAGTCGGGATTGCTCCAATCTAGTTGTCACCAAATGTCTATACCTATCTCTTGTCTCTTGAAATGATGGCATTGGAATCCGGCCTTCCAACTCTCAATGTCGAAGTATTGAATTACTTGACTAGGCTAGTCAAGTTGAGCAACCTTAATAATTATATATCCAAGCCAAGGAAAATTTGATTTCAGATGGGGTTAATGAATTCAGGGACTTGGAAAACCAGTTTTTCTTTGTCAAGTGCTTTTGTGACATTCGCGGCACCTTTGCTTCTTCTCGTAAGTCTTTATTTTTGTTGCTTTCTCTTGCTTAATGTTTTCTGTCGCCTAATCTCTACTTTTATCAGGTGTCCTCGCTAAGGAGCTTAACAATGATGATAAGAAAACAGTTGAATCTTTAATTGCGGCTACGGGCCAAGTTGGGAGCAGACTGACGCTACTGACTCCCATCAATCTACGAAAACATTCTCTTTTGCCAATAGGCAAAAAGATCTTGGGAATACCTCCATCTGTCCAACACACTTCTCGTGGCAAACGCTTTCTCTTTCTAAGAGACTCATCAACTTTTTCTTCTATGTCATCCATTTGCACTGATCACCCTGGGATGTTATAGGTCAAGTATTTTCTTTTCGTACCTAGCATTCTCTGAACTATTTAGCGTACTTTTTTAAATCTATTTGAACTTATTTTAGCTTCTACTCAAGTCACAATGCCCATTAGTAGTGCTATCCTATTTCCTCCAGCTTCTGGAGTATCGTCAGTTATAGAATCACTGGCAAAATCCTAAAAAGATTTTAAGAGGAAGTTAATGGAACCATCCGAAGCTAAGCATCCAAAGAAGGTCACCAGAATTATTGACATTGAGGAAGAGGGGGAATCATAAGTTGATAAGGCTCCAAAAATTCATGTTATAGAAGCTCCTAAAGAGATGCTAGAGCAGACTACAATTGCAATCGACCCACTTTCTTGAATTTCCATATCAGATTCTCCAGCTGCACTTCATCAAATGCAACTGTCTTTGGAGGCTTCCCCTTCTATAAATAAAATTCGCTTAAAGCCAACATCCTCTGCTCCTCCTTCCCTTAAATTTGAAGAAATAGTTGAGTCCATCTTATATTCTGAATCTTTCCCTTCTATTAATCCACCTTCAGCTGCACTTGATTTGGCG
Source organism: Allium cepa (assembly GCA_030765085.1). Taxonomy (NCBI): domain Eukaryota; kingdom Viridiplantae; phylum Streptophyta; class Magnoliopsida; order Asparagales; family Amaryllidaceae; genus Allium; species Allium cepa. The sequence continues at coordinate 212,302,808 of CM060930.1, read as the reverse complement.
AGACACTGCCGCTCTTTGATTGAACAGCAACTTTTGGTAAGTTCCATTTTAATCAACTTGACTATCATTGGTTTTCTTTAAATCACTAACTTGCATTGTATTTCCCCTTTTAGATTTACAAGAATTGGGCGGCTTTGAATGAACATGTTTCAAAGTCCTCTGCTGAATCCTCTAAACTTCAAGAGGAAAATTTGAGCTTAAAAATCAAGTATCCTCTCTGTCTGATGCTAAAAACTATGTTTCCATAGAGTTGGAACAAGTAAAAGCTTCTCTTTCCCAAGCTAAGACCAATCTAGAAACAGAGAGGCGGACTCTCAACTCCTTACAATGAGAAACTTGCCATGGAGCTCACTTTGAAAGATTCTGAAGACTAGGAGGTCTGCTTGGTCGTAAAGAACATCTCTCTGAAGGAAAATTTCAAGAAGACTGATGCTTCGTTAAAACTTGTTGTCCATACTATCATTGATGTCAAGCAGAGAGTGTCCCAATTCGTTGGCGCCACTCCAGGGCAAATGATGCTGAAGACTTATGAAGATGCTCTTATGATTGCATATACCAATAAATATAAGAAATGCCTAGACTTTGTCCTTCCTTCACTTGATTCTTCCTTAGTCGATGGAGCGATGGGCAAAACTAATTAGATGAAGCAGGGGATTGGGCTTGCAGATGAAGAAGAGATTAATGCTTTTGATATTCTTTCTTTTATTGCCCCCTCCTTCGTAATCGAATCAGACTCTGAGGAGGAGGGTGACAAAGATGACGCTGCTGAAGAAGAGGGTGACGATAGTGGTGATGGAAGTGATGATGAGAATGATATTGGTGATATGATGACCTTTCCGGTGGCCAAGTTTTAAACGGAGATAAAGGGGATCCTTTTGGAACTTCTAAGAAGGATAATGGTGCAACGTTGAATTTTATGAAAATGAGATATCCCCTTAGGAGGATGTTCCATCTGCATCCCTCAGGCTTTCCACCTCTCCTTCTCCTATTCATACTAAAGGTCCAAAAGGAAAATAACATGCCTTCCAAGCTTCCATCCCATTTTCTTAGGTATGAGATTCTCAGTTTAAATATCTTTCACTTGGAAAATAATAATTAGTGTAAAATTATCTATTTTAGATAAGGAAGAAGTCCACCTCTCCCTATAAAGAAAAACTTTGAAGAAAACAAGCAGAAAGTGACAAGTTATATAAGGAATTAGACAAACAGATAAAGAAGCATAATGTTCTTTTCGAAAAGTATCATAACCTCGACAGGAGTACCCTGTATTAGCATCTTTCAAATATCAAAGGGCTTCTCCCTTTTAAAGGGATCGTGCCTTCGATATGACACTCTTTTAAAGGAGAATCGAGAGTTGCTAACTTTATTTTGGATGATGATTGAAGAAAGAGACATTTAGTCAACCTTTTATATAAAGCTTATTGCAGACATTTGATTATAGACTTTTCATACTTATGCGAATTCGACAGGGTTTTACTTAGACGTTTCCACAAAAGAAATTTAGATGAATTTGGATCTGACCCGTATCCTAGAGCTTGTTGGAAACTACCATGGGTCAAGTCGATTCCTCAAAATCTCCTTACTAAAAAGCTCAAGTACAACAAAGATAAATTTGTCTCTAAGTTTTTCTTTATGTCTATTTTGTTTGAACCAGATAAGTGATTGTAAATATGTAATAGTTTATTGATTTATAACTATCTGTTTTACCTCTGCATTTTATGTTTAGCCTTTCTTTTTTATACTATTACAGAATGACTGTAAACTAGGTCGACTTGTTCCTAGAGACCATTTAAGCCAATATATTAAACTAAGGAGATTTTCTCATGAAAAGGCATCACATTTATAGACTTCGAAATTAGCAAGATATTGCTTTCTTCAAAATTCACAAAAAAATTATTTGGAATGCCCTCGCCTCCGCTTTGATTTCCTTGGAGACGAGAAAGAAACATTTCTGAAGAGATAGGAACAATAATTTGCGGTCGTGATAGTCCTCCAACGGGGAAGTGGGACTATAGAAAATATTCGTCGGTCATTACCCTAGAAGGAGTCACTATCCTTTTCGACTCAATAGTTACATTTTCTTCTAACTCGCTATATAAAGTTAAAAAAGCAGTCTCTAAACTTTATATGTAATCCAATTGCTTGTTGTATCTTTTAACTTTTTTGTTGTTTAAGTTGTAATTCGTTATTATAATACAAAGATATTTTTTTATCCTTATCTTGACTTTTATATTATTTCTTTTGCTTAAATAAGAGCTACAATTATCTACAACTTCTCCTCCTCATGACTTTTCATCATGCATCGATGCTCTTAGAGAGAAGTTGTTACAAGGAAGTGAAGGGATTATGCTTAGCGACGACATCTTATTAGAACGCTTTGGCGGTAATATCGAGGCTATGTAATGGCACAAAAGATATCTTATTTAGAAAACCATCGCCAACGGCCAAAAAATCTCATCACCCATTTCAAGGCTGAAAATAAAAGTACAAATGAAATTATTACCATGCTTAAGCGACGAGTGAAGACAAATCCCACAATTGACTTTGATCACAAGATTCTGAACTTATTTAACAAATAAGTGATTTGGAGCTGAAATTAAAGGATAGTCAGGCACAATATGCTTCTCTGAAATTCACTATGGGGAGGGGGGAAAGACTTTAGTCATTGATCTACCGGTCCCTCACGCCAATCCTCCAGCCATTAAACCTACAAGGTCTAAAACTCTCGCGGCCCAGAAATTCCCTACAATGCTCAACCCTTCCCGGGCTTAGATGATAATGTTATGGGGAACCGGTGCCGTAGAGTTAAATTTGAGATAGCCAAATATTTTGATGAACAACAGAATGTTAAATGTTCTCAGACTATTAATAATTACGTCGCCAAGAATCAAGAGCTCGAGCACGGTATTTATTTCCTCCAAAAGTACGTTGCCAAGTTAGAAAGGGATAACAAGGCCCTTAGGGCAGCAAATAGAGCCTTCAACTATGGTCTGAAAACTAACATTGATGCCATTGACGATGAAAACAAAGAAAGAAAGAGAAGAAACTCAGGGGAATTCTCTATGCCGTGATTCGCCATGTAGTTGATGCTTTAGTCACCAAGACTCTTGACAAAGCTACATAGTACTTGTATTTTATTTGTATATTTGATTTGAATAAACTTGTTTTGTATAAAGATGTAATTATCTTCGTAGTTTGGTAATCCATCTCATGACTTATTTAAATTATATAAATTTGGAAAGTATCAGCTGATTTACAATCCTTTTCTGTGATGTCATTTCTGAGGCGCTTTTTGATCTCTCATTCATCACTTCCAAATTTGGTGAATCTTTCATTTCTCTTTGCTGTGCTGATTTTCCTAGAAAGTATGAAGCAAACAATATTTCTAATTGTTAGCTTAAAATTGACATACCAGTTTATGTATATTATTTTCTTAAATTAACAAATCATTTTGTTAGTTGCATGAGAGATATTTTATATCAAACATTTAAATCCTGTCTTCAACTGTGATGAAAAATGTTTGAGAAATTAACATCAACCATTTGGCTGGAAACTGAAATTTGTTGACCGAAAGTCTTGCCTTATCACAAGGGCATAAATGTTGGAAAGTAACCCTTGAAGATATATTTAATAAAGAACTACGTTCTTAAATCGCCATCTAAATTTCAGCAATCCTTTGACCCATTCCTTGACATTAATGGGATATAATAGATTAGAAATCCAAAACTCAGATTTAGAAACTTTTTACAGTGATCTTCATGACAATACTCTTTGACCCAAATTCGGGCATTTGTGATAGAAAAATAGAATTCCCTTATAGAAATTTCACACCCAAATTAAAGTTCAAATAAGTAACTGTCTCGATACCTAGATTCGAGAATATTAAGATAATCAGTGATCGATAGGGGCCCGAAACCCAGATTTGGGTACTAATAAATGAAGCTATAAAACAAACTTCCTAAAACCTAGATTCGGGTGTTAATAAATGACATTTAGAATTGAAATACCCAAAATCTAGATTTAGGTATTAGTAGATGATGTTTATAAATGAATATCTTAAAACCTAGATTCGGCGGTTTATAAGTAAAGCTTTGTTCCACTTCTTGGACGTGTGAACCCTTCAAGTCTTGTATAAAAGTAATTTTTCTAGTTGCCATTTTAGCTTGGATGCCTTTTTCCATTATCTGATGAGCCTTTTCTCGGGCTTAGACATCTTAGCCTATTACTGAATGTGCCTTCTCTTGGGCTTGGACGCCTCAGTCCATGATAGAATGTGCCTCTTCTTAGGCCAGGACATCTTATCCATCATTTAGCGGGCCTCTTCTTGGGCCTAGACATTATAGTTCATTGTTTTTCGATGCTCTGGGTTAGCTAATCTTAGAGACTAGAAACAAGGATTTACCCGACCTCCCTTCAAGAGGCACCCTGCCCTGGCCCTTTTGTAATGCGGACATGGGCTTGTTCGGTGCTCTACCCTGGCCATCATATGGCGCGGATAAAGGCCTACTCCATCCTCCCTCCAGAAGGTGCCTTACCCTGGCCCTTTTGTGGCGCGGATAAGGGCTTGTTCGGTGCTTTACCCTGGCCATCTTATGGCACAGATAATGGCTTACTCCGTCATCCCTCTAAGAGGTGCCTTGACCTAACCAGAGGCACGTCGAAGGGCTTGTCCAGTGCTTTAACCTGGTCATCTTGTGGCATGGATAAAGGTTTTCCCGCCCTCATTCCACGAGGTGTTCTGCCCTGGCTAACTCGACACGGAAAGAGGTTTTTCTACCATCTTAGGTAGACTACCATCTTAGGTAGTATCCAAATATAAGGAGCATTTCACTCCCAACCATGTAAATTTTTCTTTGAAAAGCAACTCTTTATTGATTCTTTCTCAAATCTTCTTTACATATTCTTTTATATCACCTTGTCAAAAGAAATTTATGATCATCCTCTCGAAGGCTTTACAAGGGTTAGTTTCGTGACCATTCATCGTGTGGTAATGACATTAGGATCCTTTTCGGTTTCTTTCATGTTTTAGCTTCCTTTTCTGTGATGCCAGTAGTAAGCTCATCCTTTGTAAGGAAGTTGATATTCTCTATGGAAGCTGTCAAATTGCAATCTTTTCGAAGTCTAGACCTGAAACTTGATTCTAGCGGATGGTCTTTTGACTTTTTATCACTTAGCTTTATTATTTCACATTCTTCAATTGCTTTTCTTTTTACCACCCCTTGAATTCCTTGAGTTGGAAGTGCTTTTGCAGCAGTTGTTTGCTACTTATGTGCAAAGGCATTGTAATCATCCATTATTTCTTTCTCAAAGATGATGCCTTTGGAAAAATGTTGGAGTGATCTTCTCGTTTGATTGAAGATATTGTCACTTCCATTTGTTTTCTTCCCTAGTGTAAAGATGGGTGCGAAGCCAATATGAAAAGGGTTTAGACTCCATTTCTCAGGATCATAGGATTTTGCTTTTTTCTTGTTTATAATTCTAAGAGCTTCTAGCCTTAATCTTTGCTCTTCATCTGGATTTGAATCTTTGATGATAATTGAGGGGCAACTTTTTCAATTGGGATTCAGACGACCCTTGTTCAGACCTTTTTATCCTTATAGCCATGATTAAACTAAAGTAGATGAACTTAAAATAGGGTTGAATGGGGTTAGAGAGTAGTAGTGTTGGGGTTTAACCAAGTCGGAGGTTCAAGCCCTCCTTCTAGCACCAAAAAAATGTTAACAAAATTTCTTATTAACACCCCAAAGTTGTACTAAAGAATGAAGATTATTCTCCTGGCACACAGTGTGGAAATAAAGGAATGTATTATTCTTGAATTTACTTTCATATAGGTTTTAGTAGTCGAGAGATAACCAAGATTACCTTTCGACTTAGTCGAAAGGGTAAGGTTCGATACTTAATGAACTTTCGACCCTGTCGAGTTAGTGTGGATTCTCCCTTAAAAGTTTTCCTTCTTCAAAACAGATGAGGTACCCTAGATAAGGTTTCTCTTAATTGGATTCGACCTTGTTGAAACCCTTAGTTATTGGTTGGCTGGATTCTATCTTTGAATCTCAGATAGAGTTTTCGACTCTGTCGAAAGTGAAGGTGTTTTTGGTGTTAAAACTTGTTCCAGGAATTTAAGATAGGAGCTTTGACTCCATCGAAAGCTGTGAGCTTTACCTTCTCGGTTTGAACTGGTAATCTCAAGCTTTAGTGTTTGGGTGAAGGGTTTTGACCTTGTCGAAAGCTAAAACTTAGAGGTAAGTTACTCAAAGTATGAACTTGAAGTTGTTTAAATCTTGCTTGGTTTCGACTGTGTCGACAGCAGCCTTTCGATGAAGGCAAAACCTGAAACACAAGAGTGACACTGGCAGGAACTTTAATAAAAAGAAAAAAGATCTAGTATATTTAAAACTTCCCTTTTTATGCAAAAGATGGCTTTATTGCTTCAAATCCCCAAATAATCTTCTAATTAGAGTTGCAACACTTTTTCAACAAAGAAATACAAGTTTGGAATGGGAGGAATCGGTTCCCCTAAAACTGACACCTTGGGTCTTATTTATAGATGCAGCTCAGCACCTTTCGACCCCGATGCTTTTGACTGGACCGGAAGGTGGCTGCTAAGAAACTTGAGCATGTTGCTACCTTTGTCAAAAGGCATGGTGATGTTTCTCTTCTTTGAGTTATCCTGCAAGTGCCTCTGACCTTGTCGATAGCCTTTGCTCATTGGTTTCCATGATGTTGTTTCCATATGTACTCTTGTTTTTGATCTGATGCGGATCCCTTCCTGGACCACATTGCCTTCAACCAATTCGAAAGCTTACTATAGCTTTCAAATGAGCTATTCAAGATAATGCTTATTTTCTTGTAGTTGGAATGAAGGGGAAACCATTAGTTTCGAATGGTTTGGCATGTGTTCAAAGAGTTATTCCCCATTGTCTTCGAAAGGAGTAGCTTTGACATAATCGAAAGGTCCTCATCTTGTTGAAAGGCTGTGAATGAAGGTGCAAGGATGCTTTCAACTCCTTCATCTTCTTTGGAAGGTAAGCACACTTTGGATAATGATTGGAGAAACCTTCCGACACCTTCAAAAGGTCTTGTTACCTCCAGTCATTGATGGGAGCATCCCTTTGACTCCTTTGAAAGGTCTATCTGGAGTCTTTCTTCTTTTCATTCACTTTCTTCTTGGAAATGCATCGATCAAGTCGAAAGGTTATTTTTGGCGTAACATTAGGCATGTTAAACTAAATTGAGAGGTTATTTTTAAATAAAATCAATAAAAACTAACATTATATTTGAAAAAAATTCGAACCTAATTGGATCTTTATCAAAAACAATAGTTAGTCAAAATAATAAAAATATTAAACAGAAGAATTGAGAACAGAAAATAAAATAGTATTTGTGTTCTAGCAAATCTAATTGACTAGACAACACAATCGACTATGTAGAAAAATGCAAAAGAAGAACAAAACTTTATTGAAGTTTGCATAAAAGGAAATAACAATGATTGAGAATAAAAGGAAAACTTAGTAGCAATTAAATTGCTATCAAACCTAATTGGCAACCATTGTTAACCAAGTACTATTACATGCGAATAAAATAAAAACAAGAAGAAAGACTATTCTAAAAATAGGATACTTCAATGGTCTTCACTTGAGAGTACTTATAGGTGTTGAAAGCCCTTTTCTTCAAGTAGAAGTAATGAATCTAGCCCAAATATCATCAAAGTGAAAAGAAATGTATATGGCCATAAAATTAATCTAATGATGTAGAAAATGGAAAGTTTTTGTTTTGATTGATTGGGCAGATTCATGTAATATCCTCTCAAATAAATACATCTTTAATTGGGATATCTCCTTACCAAAAAGGTGGATATGAAATCCACTCAAATCTATGTATATAATATCTCATCAACGCATGCCATCTATTGGAGAATCTTCACTTTTTTGGTTGATGAATTTCCAATAAAAAATAATGCGTTATCCAAACCTCAAACTCTTGATCTCCTGGTGTATGATTGAAGCATAAACACCGATCCATTGATGTTTTTGCATAATAAATCTTCAATTTTGTGGTTTTCCTTTATAATTCTTCAGTCTTTGGTCTCGCCTTAAAAACTTGTAAAACACATACAAAATGCAATGTGTAGTACTGTTTTTAAGGTAAAATATACACAAAGTTAATGCATAAATTGTGGTCAAACACCTCCCTATTAACCAGAATGTATATGATTTCCCACTTGGAAAATGGGTCATCTTCCTGCCACATAGCCATACATATATAAATAGCCTTTACCATCTTCTCATCATTTGAAGAAGCTCCACTCTGCTAACGTCTACGAGGAGCGGAAGTAGTACCAAAATGATGTGGTTGTGCATAAAATAGGGAGTGTGAGAGCTGAATCAGTAGTATAGCCCATGAGAAAGTCGGCATACATCTAGGTGTCAAACTGGACATTGGTAGGTGGAGCCTTCAGAATTATGAATTTTGGGAGGGAGTTTCGATGCATGTAGAGACGAGGAAACTTTAAATTCTACTTCTTAGTAGTCATGCCCCACCACTCACAATCTCCTCCAATAGTGTCCTCCATATTCCAGAACCCACCTTTAATCTACAACGGTCAGTTCTAGGGGTTCTATTAATGCTTAAGGTCATCAGCCTTGTTTTTCATTTAACAAGGATTATGATCGACGCCCATCTCTATGCTGAAGGCTTGGGAGATTTCATCATATCAATAGTCAATCTAACCTTTGCGAGATCAAATGTTAGCGAAGTAAATATCGATCAAAGCCACCTCTGTTCCTTAGTACACTCGACAATATGGCAAGTAGAAGAGTTGGAAGATTCATGGGTCGATGTTCTTCGCAAATGTTAAAAAAATACGGAGAAATGAATGAAGTAGATATTAGTATTAAAAATGCAAATTCAAAGAAATTTACCTTAGAATAGTAACGAAGAATCGATAAAAAATGCTTCGATTGTTAGATTGATGGAGAAGAAGAGTAATTTGGTAAAGAGAAACGAAAGGGAAGAAGGAGATATAAAGAAGGGAAGGGGTGACCGTTAGAAATTGGTTGCAGTGTCGGATGCGTGAAACATGGTTGATATGTCGGATATCAATTGTTCGATTCCAATGGTCCATCCAAATGTGGCAAAAGCGTAGGCCCCACGCTTGATGTGCTTGACCCGTCTAACACTTCGGACGCAACATCAACCTTAACTAACCATTTTATGGCAACCAACGGTACCAAAACGATTGACAAAAATATACGCTATTAGAATTGGGCCAGCCCGAAGCAGAAGTTACAGGTGAATTTCAGGAAAAAAAATCCTTGCTAGATCTACATGGGGCATATGAAGTCTAATTTCTTTAGAACATTTCTAAATTCTATATTTAAATAAAATCTCATATTTTATTTATATATTAATACATATAAATATACACATATGTATCATATACGTATATGTATGTGTGTGCACGTGTAACATGGTAACCAGTGCAAGGTATAACATGCTCATATACAGATGTTGGAATTTCTATCACAACGGCTACGTTAGCTCATCCTTTATGTAATGTATGTTGCTCAAATATACGCGTGTATAGAAAATATTACTTATATATATAAATATTATAAATATATGTATAGATGTATATGTTAAGTTTGTTTAAATAATTTTATATAAATGTAAAAATATTTAAATATATATATGTATTTATGTATCTCTATATATATCAAATTTATAAATAAAATATTAATATAATATATATGCACATTATTATAATATATCTATTTAAATATAAATAAGTTAGTTAAATATTAAAATAATATGTATATATATATATATAATTTTTTATTCAACATGAATAATATATGTACCAATTATATATAATGGTGAATAAGTTTTTTTTTTAAATCACACACATATATATGTACATAAATATAATTAAAATATATAAATATGTATACATATATATATTAACAATATTTTATTTTATTTTATAAATTCCAGATCATGTGTATAGCATACAAAAATTTATTACTAAATTTTTTATTTTAAAATATATTTTAACTAATTATTCATTTGAAATAACATAAACTATTAATAAAAAATTATTTTCATAATATTTTTTGAATTTTAAATTTCTAGTAAGTCATATATGATATTTTGAAGTTGGAAAAAGGTTTTAATATTTTTTTCTATCAATTTTTTATTTTTATTCATTTATTAATTTCTAGCCTATTATGCTAATAATTTTTTAAAACAGCAAATTTGATTTTTTTTTTTTGGCCAAGAGCTAATCATATAATAAGTTACTTTTATAAATTTTAGAAAATAATTTATGTAACATATTTTATTTTATATGGTTTTTTATGTAGTATATTGACTTAAATAACATTTGATAACAATAAATAATTACAAAAAATAATTTTTAAGTATCAAAAATTACTGTTGCTGTATAATTATACGTAAATAATTGTATGAACAATTTTAATCATAGAATCATATTTTAATTAAATATAAACCATAAATGCATAATATATATACACACATATATAAACTAATAAAATAGTAATTAACATATATTAAGTAGGTGGTTGTATAGATCAGATATTTAAAAAATTGATTTTTTTAATTTATATATACATACATATAACCAAACCAACTCGTGACAATATTAATACATATCAGAATCATCACCAGACTAACAACAATAATAATATGTACATAATGAAATATTACTCAGAAGATTATAAACTATAATTTAATGGAAATCATACCTAAAAGCCAACGCCTTGAAGTATACCTTGATAGGATGAACTCTCCCCTTTGAAACCTTTCCAATTCGGTAGAGTGCTAATCCTTGAAACGTTGTCCTTCGGCTATTGGATTACAACTGAACTTGTTTGATTTGAGCTTAGGATATTATAGAGATGGGGGAGGGTAGGTCAGTCAGCAAAGGAATGTGGATGGAGGCTCCAAAAAGATCCTTATCAAATAGAAAGAATGATGTCTAAATTGAGGAAGTAAAGGAGAGAGTTTAAGATTGTATCTTACAATCTCCTTCCATTTCAGCCACCCATTTTCACTCCCCTTTAGCCCATCAACTAGCCACCTCTCACCCCTTTATTCCAGCCAATCCTATCAGGCCCATGTTGTGGTATAAACCCATTTAGAATCAGAATGAATATTTTGCATTTAAAATCCAACTTAAAATGCTTATCGATATCGTATATTGATTAATGTATTTATAACTTTTATATATACATTTAATATTCATCTATCAAATCAAAACCAAATTTATAAATATTATTTCATAAATATTATTTAATTTAATTAATTTATAATAATTATAAACTAATTAAATCACTTGATGAAAGGAGAATTCATCATTTCGATTGCGTGACTCGTTGGGTGCAAATTTGGCCAGCGATTAATATCAAACTATTCAAATATTAATGTCCATATAACATTTATACAGTAGTGTGATGTTCTAGTCTAATTTGTTGCTTACTTGGTTTCAGTAAAATCCAAATTCGTTTTGTTAAGTGTTACCCAGTTGTGGCTTTTATTTTGCACCAATTCTCTTCGTCAAAACTGCATCACTTTGAACTTATGGAATTTGGTAACAGTCCAAACTCTAATATTGCCCATATTTAAATCTATAGTCCAAACACAAATTCTTTGGTTCAAAATAACAATTATTATTAATAAAAATGCTCTAGCTAAAGACATTGAGTTTGAATTAACCGTGATACTAACCCATATAACTGAGGAGACGAATCATCTCTTCAATAATGATTCATTTCCTATACTTCCGCTCAACCTAACTATTGCCACTCGATAGACATTGTGTGATGATTTGATTGTAATCAAAACAGGGCTTTCATGTTGAAGATCAACAATATTCTCAAGTCGAGATAATTGTTTAAATCAGTTGCATCAATATTTTCTGGTTGACCTTAATTATACTAACAAAAAGAAAACTATCGTGTGGGTAATTCCATAATTATCCAATAACTATCAGTACATAACTTCTAGGTACCTCCAGCAGTCATGAGCAATACACACCCAGCATTTAGAGAGCATTACGCACTATAGTCTCAACGGAAACATCCATATCCAGTCTCGGCACATCTTAACTAGGAACATTTAAATGGTATATTTGTTTTTATTTTGATAAATTACTCATGATTACAATACTTCGTAACTACTATTGTAACAAAGTAGGCTTTTGATCCTCAAAAATTGACACCAATACATCCACTATATTAGATGTCGAGTATTTAAGTGACAAAAAACACCGATCATTAGGGGAAAGAAACAAGATAAAAGATAGAAAAATTAAGAACAAACACAGAATCTCACAATGTAATGGAATAAAATATATTAATCAACATAATGTTTACAAAGTCATTTACAAAATGATATGTCAGAGTCATACTAATATAACTCCTAGCTTAATAAAGTTATAGCAGCCTGTCCTTATACACAGATATATAGTACATAAAATACAGTGGAAATAAGTTGATAACTATCTACCGATGTAGCCTCCTCCTCCAAGCTCCTTCAAAATGCATCTGTAGAAACTTGGACTATTTGGTTACTCATAAAAATTTGAGCACCCAAGAGTTTTTGGGAAAGCAAATAAAAATCTGGGTTTGACATGGGTCTAGTGTGAGTAAACTCAATGCAAATGAATTATTACTTTTAAAACACTTTTGAAATCAAAGGTATCGTATACGGCCTCACCACAAATAAACAAGGTCGGGTTATTACCTTACGATAACCAAAATACTTTTGTAGAACATCCAGTGATATTATAATAAAGTCTATGGGTTGAAAGTAAAATATCGAAATAGCAGGAATGCTTGCTTCTCACGTTCCAACATATTTGGTATACAAATAAAACCGTAAAGCTCGTGTTAGAGAATGGATTTCAACTAATGACTTGGCCACTGGGGTACCGCCCGTCAAAGTAAACCTCTAAAATAATATACAGAGATCGTACTTAATGACCCCTGCCAACATAGAACCAACCTACCCTTCGCTGGGTAGTATCGAATATGTCATCACACCGGTTGTCCTCAACCATTTTACTGAGCTCATATGCACAACTGAATCTGGAAATATGAATGGTCATCTAGATAGGCAATGACGTAACCTAAAAGGTGAGATCCACATGGCCCTGATGCATCTCCTATGTTTTAGTCATTTCTGGTTGATGAGGCTTGAGGCTATGTTTTACCTTTCTTTAGCACTTTCCACTTGGATTCTAACATTACCCTTGAGGCATCAATGCAATGCTAGCATTCATCCATACAAGTTCGTTCTAGGACTGAATGAAACTGAAGGCACTACTTCTATTACATCCATTATGGGAATCCCTCTCGTGCAAAATAGAAAATAGCCCTTGCATTTTAAAACTCCATCTTTGATTCCATGCTCTTCAAGATGTCTTCAATACAAAACGTTGAGTTGACCGAAGTAGTTTTCGGATAACATATCTTATCCGGGTCTCTTTGAAACAACTTTGGACAGTCCCAGTAAACTCAATCCCAGTTCTTTAGGAAATAAACAGACAAATAAAAGTGCACAGTTCACATCCTAACCGTTAGTAGACGGATTTTCTTATCATTCGTCCAAGAAGAATGAAACGAGTTTATACATACAATATAACACCTTCGAGAGTAATTGTACTAATTCTCGCATTTTTTCTAGATAGTTCCAAAGTTACGTTTTCGTCCAGATTTTATAGTTGGTTATTTAACTATTAAATAAACAAACATCCAATCATGGTTTAATTTCCATATGGGATCCACTAAGCCTTTATTAATTCTCTTTAATTAATAAAACCACTTTATAAAGCTTGAACAAAAGACCTTTTCAAAACACTATTTCCAAACCCCTTACATTTCCTTTATACTTGGAAAGCATTTATCTACTTATCTCAACGGTATAAGTATATTACAGAAGCATTTTACTTTTCATGCCTTAAAAATAAAATTATATGCTTATCTTATCAGTATAAGTATATCAACAAATTTTTCTTCTTACCAAATCCCATATTAAATAACCAAACATTTCTTCTAAATAAAATATCCTGCTTATCATTTATCAAAAATTCTCTTTTTAAAAGAAAATCTCATATTTAAATTAACTTAGTACATTCGAAATAAAGTTATAACCAACTTTTTAAACCCTTAAGTTAATTTATGAGCCTCTTTCCAAATCTCTGAAATGGTTTATAAACCTTTCTATACTCCTATATAAAATATCCTTTATAAATATCATTTACAGAACATTATTTGTAAAACAACATAATAACCCTTTTCGTTAGTGAAATCCTTTTTATAAACAAGTTATCATTCATAAATACCATTATAAGAATTATAAAACTTTAAAAATCATTTATAAATCCTTAGTATCAAATTGATTAAAGAATTTAAATAAATTCAAAACCATACTTTATAAATTCCAAATGAGGCTTAGCAGTCCCAATGATACTAATTTAAGTTACCTTTTAAATTCGATTCGATTCTCAAGTCACTTAACAATTATTTACAATGGCTACCATATATGTAAATGCAGTTCATATCCAACCAGGAAATAACACGTTAATATAACTAATTGGCATACACAATCCAAATAACATAACACGGGATGCTGATTTATACTACTATATAGATGTCCAAATAATTCAATCAATTATAGCAGAACAAGGATTTTATTCTGCTTAACATATGTCAACATAATCAAATCACTTTCTATGACGCCCCACCTCTATACCCACGCTAGCCAAGAACACTACGGAGTAATGCTGTCAACTAGCACGGAGAATAAGGCTGTTGAGGAGCAACCATCCATGTAATTGCTTTGCACGAGCACCGATATGTCAGATAGTATAACATGCATTTTATTTCAGGAGGAAATCCGACATACCGATACAAACACAAGGCTATTACACAGTGGCTATAATAATCTTCGGAAACAAATATAGAAATAAGCATAACACAAATCAGTCACAGATAATTCATATCACAAAGGGGGAAGAAGATATGAATATATAACTAATACATGAAAGTGTATATCATAGTAGTGGTCAAAAAGATCCACAATAATACAAAAGAATAGCAACACGTGTTATACAAAAGAATACAACTATGAGTCCATATCTCATGTGTATACAACCAAATAAACTACTAATCTAAGTAGTTAGTCAAAAGTCAAAGAAATCAATCCCAAGTGAGAAGTCAAGCTGAAGCACCTATAACATCTCGGTCTGACCCGAGTATTATTTAATAAGAAAATAATAAACGGATCAGTCTAGCTATAAATATCAGATGAGACAGACGATATAGAATAAGAGGTATGACTAAACACATAATAATCACAATGCCAAGCTGTGATATATAAGTAATTGAAAATCAACAAGAGATTAATCAATATCACAAAAATCTACTCAAGGAACAAAAGAAATGTCATACTCTTTATTTCGTTCACCAAACCATAAATATTGATGATTATGTCAATATCAATCACAAAAGTCAATGACACACAAATTCACCAATGCACAAATATTGATAAAACTTATCAATGAAAATCACAAAAATTGGTGAAACACAAATTCTAAAAATCATCTCAAGAGATCCAAAAATCACAAAGAGGGGGAAGGCCTATCATAAACGGGAGCATAAAGCTCACCAACACGTGTATCACAAACGGAACGCTAATTCCATGGTTGCTAACCATCACAAATTGAGCCGAAGCTCCACAAACGGCCCGAAGACCATGGGTTGCTACCGCACCAATTTTGAGTCGAAACTCCACAAAACGGGGTTTAGTCTCCCTCGCAGACAAAGAGATATCGCACATTGCTAGTCTAAATCACAAAGATGATCGTCATGATCAACGAGAAGTGTCAATTACACTAAGCTAGTAAATATATGAGTTTAGCTTCATGTCCCATAACCACTTGCTTAACTTACATATTTACGAACAAACTGTAGATCTCCACTAGAAAATTGTCACAAGAGATTCAATCGAACAAGTCCAAGAATTAACTGACGAAGTAAACGCAAGCGTTTCATACCACTTGTTTTACTAGGTCGTTTAATTAAATTTCTCATACGAGTAAGGTAAAGGCTTTTATATACTAATAGATTGGAAAACGGTTTGAGAAACGAGCTTTATAATAAAATAGTGTTGAAATCATTTTGATGAAAGAATTTTGATATTTACTACTAGTATAGAAAACCTTTATATTTTAAAGTGAAAATCAAAGAAGTGATTGTAGAAACAATCAATCATAAAATTCACATTCAAAGACGTGAATAAAATCCAAAGAAACCGATAAAGAATCCATCGAAATGGATATTCAACAATCCCTAAAAAGGAGTCATCAAAGTCATAATAAATGATAACAACAAATAGGATCATCACGAATCGATTTAAAGTGGAATTCTTAAACAAAAAGGCAAGCAGGCAAAACACTACAGTTTCAGACGTCTGAAACAAGTGGTTCAGACGTCTGATTGAGGAAAATTAAAAATTTCCAGAACGTGATTCAGACGTCTGAACCAAATGTTTCAGACGTCTGAAATAGGCGTTTTTAGCCTACTTTCTTTCTGTTTGAAATTGAGCCAATTCAGACGTCTGAAATTCCACATTCAGATGTCTGAAACTGGAATTTGGAGGATTTCCTGAACCTTGTCCAAAAATGGCCAAACGAATATCGAAAGCGATCCGACGAGCAAAAGACGACTAAGGATTTACGCCACGCGACAACCCAGCCTTAACGGCTCATTGATACGCCTCAAATATCATTGTCCAAATATCCATAATAGGATTTTCATAGATTTTGATTTCAAAACACCAAAAATTGGAATATACACCAAATCAATCCAAACCAAAATCAATTACACAAGAATAAGCGTTAGGAATTCATACCTAACAATCGAAGATAATTATAGACAAAGATGTGAGATAAAAATCTCACCTTTGAACCCAAACAAATGATGAAGAAGCTTGAAAGCAAAGGAGAATTAACCACTCTTCAAATCCAACTCAAGAAGCTTGATTCTAAGCTTTAAAAGAAGAACATTCCCAAAGTTAGGTTTAGGAATTTCTGAAATTGATAAGAGAATGAGTTGGAGAAGAAGAAGGGAAGCTTACCAATGGGTTCTTCTATTAGTTTGGAGCTAGAGTTTGATTTGCAAAAGAAAACTAGGGTTTTGGAGTTTTAATTTCCCATCTCTCCCACCATTGATGCTTTAGAACTGAATAGAGGAGGAAGTGAGAGTGAATGGGAGGAGTGGTTCAGATTTGAGTATAAGTTAAACATAGGGTTGAACCCAAACCCAAAGTGAAAAAGTAGCAAAACTTGACTGACTCCAAACATATCGAAGCTCATACTCAAAAAGGTCGCAAACGGCATTTTGAAATCAATGGGAGTGGTCCCGAGTCCTAATTCGACCGTATGCAAAAAGTGGCTTTTCGGACTAAATTTCGAGTATCGATAAAATATGTAAATATAAAAAAATCGATAAATATGCGGGTTGTTACAGACTCCCCTCCTTAAAGAAATTGTGTCCTCGCAATATTTAATAAGAAAATATAAAGTAACAACCATAAAAGCATATTCAACACAAAAGAAATTTGAAATAAAAGGTTCACCTTAAAGAGCACGAGAAAGCAAGTCCGGATGTGATCGCTCGATGAACTCTCTAGTTTCTCAAGAACAATCCTTAGGATTTGAAGACCATTGAACTTTCACAAGCGGAACATCTTTATTTCAAATTCGTTTGTCTTCCGAAGCAATAATACGAACAGGGTGCTGCTCATAAGTTAAATTAGGCGGAACTTCAATCTCTATCACAACACCGGGCTCAAGAATATAATCGGAATCTCGAAGACATTTCCGTAATTGAGAAATGAGAAACACGTCATGCATGGCAGAAAACTGAGCCGGTAATGATAGGCGATAGGCCATGGAACCAATACGTTCAGTTAGGAAATGGCCCAATATATCGAGGCGCTAACTTTCCTGATCGACTGAAACGTACAACACCTTTCATAGGTGAAACACGAATGAACACAAGATCTCCCATAGAAAATTCTAATTTCCTTCTTCGGTTATCGGCATAGGATTTTTGTCTACTCTGGGCTTCTTTCATCCTATGTCGAATAAGTTCAATCTTTTCTTTGGAATCACGAATAAAATCTGGACCTAAAACCAGCTTCTCACCGGTCTCAAGCCAACAAGAAGGAGATCGGCATGGCCTTCCATAGAGTGCCTCGAAAGGTGCCATACTAATACTAGATTGGAAGCTATTATTATAGGAAAATTCAACAAGAGGAATATGATCTTCCCAGCTTCCACCGAAATCAAGCACACAAGCACGAAGAAGATCTTCAAGAGTTTGATTCACACGCTCGGTTTGTCCATCGGACTGGGGGTGATAAGCGGTGCTAAAATTAAGCTTCGTTCCTAAAGCTTTTTGAAGACTCTTCCAAAATCCACTAGTAAACAATGGATCACGATCACTAACTATAGAAGTAGGAACTCCATGCAATTTAACAATTTCTTTAACAAAGAGTTTGGCCAAAAGAGTAACGGTTCGGTTAGACCGAACGGGAATAAAATAGGTGGATTTAGTAAGTCTATCCACTATCACCCATAAGCTATCATGATCCGAACGTGAACGGGGAAGGCCGTCTATAAAATCCATGGAAATTTAGTCCCACTTCCAAATTGGAATTTCTAAAGGTTGCAATAACCCACCGGGCCTTTGATGTTCGGCCTTAACGAGTTGGCAAGTCATGCAACGCTTAACGAAGTTAGCGATGTCAAGTTTCATTCCCTCCCAGTAATAAAGTCGCTTTATATCCGCGTACATTTTACTGCTACCGGGATGAATGGTAAATTTAGAACGATGGGAATCTTCTAAAATATCTTTACGAAGATCACCAATATTTGGTACGATAAGTCTACCAAATTTCCGAATGCCGCCACGAGAATCGATCTTAAAGTCTTTCAAACCTTCAATATCAATTTTATCCTTAAAATTTTGGCCAAGAAGAGCCAAGTCGGGATCTAGCCTTTGAGCTTCAAGAATGCGGTCTAAAAGAGAAGGATGGGCCTCAAAGCTACATAAAACAAATGATGAGCATAAATCGGATACGCGGTCTCGAATCTCACAAGTGGATAAGATCTCGAGATCGTTCCATTCGGATATCATCATGGAAACAACAGCTTGTTGTTTTCGACTAAGTGCATCCGCAATGCGATTCCTCTTTCCGGGAGTATAAAGGATATCAAGATCATATGGTGCAATAAATTCGAGCCAACGCTGTTGACGCAATTAAGTTTCTTTTGAGAGAATAAATACTTCAAGGACTTATGATCGGTACAAAGAACAAATTTCTCTCCTAAAAGATAATGACGCCAAATCCGAAGAGCAAAAATAATAGCCGCGAGTTCTAAATCATGTGTGGCATATCTAGTCTCGGCCAGCTTCAATTGCCTAGAAGCATAAGCAATAATACGTTCTTTTTGCATAAGAACGGCACCCAAACCAATGCGACTGGCATCGGTATAAACAATAAAATCTTGGTTCCCATCAGGAATCACAAGAATCGGAGCATCGGAAAGGAGTTCTTTTAATTCTGAAAAGAAGTTTCACATTTGTCTGACCAAATGTATTTAACTCCCTTCTTAGTTAAGCTAGTGAGAGGCACGGCAATCTCATAAAAGGCTTTGATAAAACGGCGGTAATAACCCGCTAATCCGAGAAAACTACAAATCTCCGTCACACTCTCCGGTCTCTTCCAATCTTGAATCGCTTCAATCTTTGAAGGACCACGGAAATTCCGGATTCGGAAATAATATGACCGAGAAACTTCACACGAGATTGCCAAAAGTGGCATTTAGAAAACTTTGCTTTTAATTGATTACTCCTAAGAGTTTCCAATACAATCCGAAGATGCTTTTCATGCTCCTCCTCGGTTTTTGAATACACAAGAATATCATCAATAAAGATGAGAACAAATCGATCGTGAAAATCTTTGAAAACTTGATTCATAAGGTCAACGAAATAAGCCGGAGCATTCGTTAGACCAAATGGCGTAACGAGCCATTCATAAGATCCATACCGAGTACGGAACGATGTCAAAGGAATGTTATCCTCTGCAATACGAAGCTGATGAAAACCAGTAGCTAAATCTAATTGTGAAAAGACTTTAGCACCACTAAGCTGGTCGAATAGATCATCAATCCGAGGTAAAGGATATTTATTTTTAATAGTAAGAACATTAAGCTTGCGGTAGTCAACGCAAAGTCTAAGTGTACCATCGGATTTCTTTACGAAAATAGCCGAAGCTCCCCAAGGCGAGGAACTAGAGCGAATAAATTGCTTCATCTCCAATTCGGATAATTGTTTACGCATCTCTTCATTTTCTTTATTGGACATACGATAAGGAGGACGAGTAATAGGTTGAGCTCCAGGGATAAGATTAATTCTGAACTCAATTGCTCGCTTAGGTGGTAATCCTAAAACGGGCTCAAATATGTCGGAAAATTCACGAACAACGTGAATAAGAGAAATAATATCTTCCTCATCATCATTATCGTCATCATGAGGATTTAAAGAGTATAACGATGCAACCAAACTGGAATCCGAATCTTTAAGATTAATAGAAATCTGCTTTACAAATTGAGGATGTCGACGATGAATAGTCCGCTAAGGACATAGGATATGAGCTTCATAACGGTTAATCCAATCCATTCCCAAAATCATTCCAAAGCCTAAATAACGCATGACATGCAAATCGGCTCGGAAAGAAAAATCACCCAATAATCTCGACATCATTACACAATAAACTGATTGTTGCGGATCCACCAACCGGATTCGCAATTCTCAAAGAAGTCATTAAAGCAACAACACTTAAAGAAAAAGTATTAACAAGTTCTTTTGATATAAAAGAGTGGGATGCACCCGTTTCAAAAAGAACTCTAATAGGTTGATCATGAAATAAAATAATACCATCAAGAATGGAATGAGAAATACCTTGGCCACGAGATGTGTTGCCAGGGGCTTGAGCAACATTTAACTTTCCCTCCTTCCTGCCCTGAAGCTTTGGGGCATGAAGATATAACATGACCGGGACCTTTGCAGTAGCGACAAGAGAGAGACTTTGGGCACTTGTTCGCGTAATGGTCCTTCGAACCACAATTATAGCATTCCCCACGACCAAAGGAAGAAGTCTTTGCCTCTGGGGTTGCTTGCTTCCCTTTCTTATTGGGATAAGGCCTTTGAATTTACTGGGCCTTTTCTTGTTGTTGTTGAAGCTTGGTTTGGAACCTACCACTTCAACATCATTTTCCCTATCCGCCTCTTCAAGACGAAGAGCGATATCAATGAGTTGGTCGAAAGAAACTTCTAATTTTAGAAGTAATGGCTTCTTGAGACTCTTGTTCAAGCCATAGACAAATCTCTGATTTTTCTTCAATGGGGTGTTAATATATTCAACCTCGTATTTAAAGAGAGATTCAAAAGACGCGACATAATCTGCCACGGAAGATTCACCTTGAACAAGGTCAATAAAACGGCGAGCCAAAGTCAACTTCTCAGCTTCTGGTAAGAATTTTAATTCGAAGCATTCCCAGAATTGCTCCCAGGTGAGATCCGCTTCATTAATCTCAGAAATAAGAAGTTCATACCAGTCTAATGCTCTTTCTTGGAGCATACTAGAAGCCACCTGAACTCGGTGAAGATCAATGAGTTCATGTGAGAAAAGATTCGATCACATGTCCTTAACCAAGCCTGGACTTCAATAATAGTTTCAGAACCTTTAAATGGCTTCCCACCCAGGTTGGTGTAATCATTGCACAAACGTGCAAATCCAGATTTAGGGTGAGTAGGTTCCGGATTAGAACCAGCTGCTTGAGCATTCGTGACAAGGTCAAGAAGTTGCTGGATAGTCATAAAAACTCCATCTTGGGGAGTAGCACTAGATTGACCGGCGCTGGGACGGCCAGGTCTAACCATTTCTCTTCCTTTAGAAAGAAATAAAGAAGAAAAAAAAAGGTTATTCACAAAATGAATATCAAGCAATCTTGATAGATAAAACAAGGAATCATAAAGAAAATAGGATGAATCGGTACGAACACTCAAATAAAATCCTAAAGCACGACTCCTAAGATGGACTTAGGCAGATGATCCTTGTTAAATTATTCTACATTGTTCCCAAGTTTGGCTCTGATACCAAGCTGTGACACCCCACCTCTATACCCACGCTAGCCAAGAACACTACGGAGTAATGCTGTCAACTAGCACAGAGAATAAGGCTGTCGAGGAGCGACCATCCGTGTAATTACTTTGCACGAGCACCAATATGTCAGATAGTATAACATGCATTTTATTTCATGAGGAAATCCGACATACCGATACAAACACAAGGCTATTACACAGTGGCTATAATAATCTTCGGAAACAAATATAGAAATAAGCATAACACAAATCAGTCACAGATAATTCATATCACAAAGGCGGAAGAAGATATGAATATATAACTAATACATGAAAGTGTATATCAGAGTAGTGGTCAAAAAGATCCACAATAATACAAAATAATAGCAACACGTGCCATACAAAAGAATACAACTATGAGTCCATATCTCAAGTGTATACAACCAAATAAACTACTAATCTAAGTAGTTAGCCAAAAGTCAGAGAAATTAATCCCAAGTGAGAAGTCAAGCTGAAGTACCTGTAATATCTCGGTCTGACCAGAGTATTATTTGATAAGAAAATAATAAACGGATCAGTCTAGCTATAAATATCAGATGAGACGATATAGAATAAGAGGTATGACTAAACACATAATAATCACAATGCCAAGCTGTGATATATAAGTAATTGAAAATCAACAAGAGATTAATCAATATCACAAAAATCTACTCAAGGAACAAAAGAAATGTCATACTGTTTATTCCGTTCACCAAACCATAAATATTGACGATTATATCAATATCAATCACAAAAGTCAATGAACACACAAGTTCACCAATGCACAACTATTGATAAAACTTATCAATGAAAATCACAAAAATTGGTGAAACACATATTCTAGAAATCATCTCAAGACATCCAGAAATCACAAGAGGGGGAAGGCCTATCACAAACAGGAGCATAAAGCTCACCAACACGTGTATCACAAACGGAACACTAATTCCATGGTTGCTAACCATCACAAATTGAGCCGAAGCTCCACAAACGGCCCGAAGACCATGGGTTGCTACCCCACCAATTTTGAGTCGAAACTCCACAAAACGGGGTTTAGTCTCCCTCGCAGACAAAGAGACATCGCACATTGCTAGTCTAAATCACAAAGATGATCGTCATGATCAACGAGAAGTGTCAATTACACTAAGCTAGTAAATATATGAGTTTAGCTTCATGTCCAATATCCACTTGCTTAACTTAAATATTTACGAACAAACTGTAGATCTCCACTAGAAAATTATCACAAGAGATTCAATCGAACAAGTCCAAGAATTAACCGACGAAATAAACGCAAGCGTTTCATACCACTCGTTTTACTAGGTCGTTTAATTAGATTTCTCATACGAGTGAGTAAAGGCTTGTATATACTAATAGATTGGAAAAAGGTTTAAGAAACGAGCTTTATAATAAAATAGTGTTGAAATCATTTTGATGAATGAAATTTGATATTTACTACTAGTATAGAAAACCTTTATATTTTAAAGTGACAAATCACAGAAGTGATTGTAGAAACAATCAATCATAAAATTCACATTCAAAGACGTGAATAAGATCCAAAGAAACCGATAAAGAATCCATCGAAATGGATATTCAACAATCCCTAAAAAGGAGTCATCAAAGTCATAATAAATGATAACAACAAATAGGATCATAACGAATCGATTTAAAGTGGAATTCTTAAAAAAAAAAAGGCAAGCAGGCAAAACACTACAGTTTCAGACGTCTGAAACAAGTGGTTCAGACGTCTGAATGTGGAAAATTAAAAATTTCCAAAACGTGATTCAGACGTCTGAACCAAATGTTTCAGACGTCTGAAATAGGCTTTTTTAGCCTACTTTCTTTCTGTTTGAAATTGAGCCAATTCAGACGTCTGAAATTCCTGATTCAGACGTCTGAAACTGGAATTTGGACGATTTCCTTACCCTCAACCAAAAATGGCCAAACGATTATCGAAAGCGATCCAACGAGCAAATGACGACTAAGGATTTACGCCACGCGACAACCCAGCCTTAACGGCTCATCGATACGCCTCAAATATCATTGTCCAAATATCCATAATAGGATTTTCATAGATTTTGATTTCAAAACACCAAAAATTGGAATATACACCAAATCAATCCAAACCAAAATCAATTACACAAGAATAAGCGTTAGGAATTCATACCTAACAATCGAAGATAATTATAGACAAAGATGTGAGATAAAAATCTCACCTTTGAACCCAAACAAATGATGAAGAAGCTTAAAAGCAAAGGAGAATTAACCACTCTTCAAATCCAACTCAAGAAGCTTGATTCTAAGCTTTAAAAGAAGAACATTCCCAAAGTTAGGTTTAGGAATTTCTGAAATTGATAAGAGAATGAGTTGGAGAAGAAGAAGGGAAGCTTACCAATGAGTTCTTCTATTAGTTTGGAGCTAGAGTTTGATTTGCAAAAGAAAACTAGGGTTTTGGAGTTTTAATTTCCCATCTCTCCCACCATTGATGCTTTAGAACTGAATAGAGGAGGAAGTGAGAGTGAATGGGGGGAGTAGTTCAGATTTGAGTATAAGTTAAACATAGGGCTGAACCCAAACCCAAAGTGAAAAAGTTGCAAAACTTGACTAACTCCAAACATATCGAAGCTCATACTCAAAAAGGTCGCAAACGGCATTTTGAACTCAATGGGAGTGGTCCCGAGTCCTAACTCGACTGTATGAAAAAAGTAGCTTTTCGGACTAAATTCCGAGTATCGATAAAATATTTAAATATAAAAAATTCGATAAATATGCGGGTTGTTACACTTTCACTATAGAAGAATGGTGTTTTTTCTACTAACGAATGCCATTTAATTCTCGTAATCATATGGATTACTTAAGGGTCTAGACAAGAGATCATTTGATATGGAATCGATTTACTTTGATATAAAAATTTTATTAAAACACAATCCCTTTAGTTTAAAATCACCTTTGAAATTTTAAAATTATATTTACTTAGCTAAGCCCTAGCTAAATCTTAATTAATCCAATTTAAATTAAGACTAAATCATAGTTAAAATCTAATTAGGCTTAATAAACTTGATTAAGTACTAACAAACTTCCTAATGCAACTTGGTTAAGGTTAAACAAAAATGTTTAAGAGTTAAACCCTAATTAATTAAATATTAATTAAATAATACATTAATTAAATAAATAACTAGCTAACCGTTAATATTAATCAAATAACTATTAATCACTTAATTACTCCTTAACCTCATTAATCACTAAAACTTTATTAATCAATTAATAGTCATTAACTAAACTTAAGTGATGATTAACCTCTAATCGCCTTCTTAATTACCAAATTAAATGCTAATTACCTTTTAATTAACTAATTAATCAATCAATTAAATAAATAAATTACCACACTTAACCTCTTTTAATTTACTAACTAATTTTTAAAAACATTGTTAACTAGTTTAAAAATAAAACAAATTTTAATTAGAAATTCAAACTTTTGTCGAACTGCATCCATAGCGGCTGTTGTTATGAGTGCAGTTTGCTCTAACCTATCTTTAAGAGAAACCACTTTACTAAAACATGCTATTTCATGATTGATACATACTTAGTAAATTTTCACACTCTAAAACCAATTATGTAAACTTTAATCGAAATCTAAACTTAAAACTCTTGAAACGAGTTTGATTTCAAATCCGACCTCAAATCTATCATGACCACATACAAAAGTTCAACTTTGTTTTCAACCTATCATGACTATAGTCAAGTTCATCATCAACCCTTTATATTCATACATCACATTCATAAAACAAGTTGTATACATATACCAATACACACACACACACACACACACAATTTCTAATTTTGCAATAACACATTCATTCGAGTGATAATACTAACAAATACATTAGCACCTATCATCACATTTCAAACATGCCAAGATCCAACATACATATAACATACATATAGCTAAGGATCAACACAACATATAAAAGAAATTTCTTTCCAAAAGATTAGGAATTTACTAACCAAACTTCCATAAAAACTACATATACTTAAGCTAAACTTACCAACGACTCACTAGTTTTAGAGAATGAAGGCTTTAGGTGCTAGCAACCTTCGAAACAGGCTTGGCCTGGGTGTATGTAGGCTTGGCCATAGGTGTAGGGTGGATGTGGATAGTAACTTGAAGGTAGAGGAGCTTTGGGTTATCATTGATTTGTCGAAAAATGAATCCAAAATTAGGTCATTTTCCCACTGGTTTTTGGGCCACAACTCACGGAATTTGGAAAAGTAGTCAGAAGGAAAATTGTAGGAATTCTTTCCTTTATCACTTCAAAAAATCACTTATTTTCAATTATTTTTGAAGAATTTATGATCAAAAGAAGAAGGGTAATTCTCGGACTTGAAATTCTGGATGAAAATTGCTTTGTAAGGATTGGGTATTTTGACATAGTCGTGGTTGAAATTGGAAAAAATGCTCAACTAGAATATTGTAGCCGCTGGAATTTTAGGTGATTTGAAAAAAGAAGATCACCATTTTAGGTCGGAATGAGAAAGTTATGGTAGGAGAAAGAAGTGGTAAAAATGAGAGGAAATTGGAGCTTTTTATAAACAATTCTTCCTATGTCATCATTATGTAAAATCGAATCAATTGACTTCCTCCCTACCATACATCACATTTATACTCTCTAGTACCTCATTCATGTAATAATGGCTAATGATGATCCATTATAAAAATATTCAAGATGTGACAATACTCATCTATATACTTATATAAAAAATTGTTATTTTTAAATCTATGAGTTGCCACATCACTTGTTATTTTAAATTAATCATAAGATAATATTCTTAAGTATATGATTATCAAGTTAATTAACTCTTATATATGTGTATATATAATGCACAAAGATGAACAACGTTCCTGACAACTTTTTAGTGCCAAAATGTCGAAATTTCGAAAAACGTTCTTCAGTCACATTTTCTGTTTTTCTACAACCATTTAATTTGTAAAAAAAATTGAAAATAATTTTACCATAATTATTAATTAATTAAAACAAGTTTATTTTCATTAGAAAACCTATATATTGAATATTTAAAATCAATTAAATATTCACTAATCAAAGCACTAAAATTTCGGGTCGTTACATTCTTCCCCCTTTAAAATAATTTCGTCCCCGAAATTACACATCGACCTATCCCAGAAAATGCTTAACACTATACATTAGCTTGTATGATGTACATAGATTATTCTTATACAAAATCTGATTCGATCTTAACTCGGATACATAACTTTCCGTTCGAACTAGTATCACTCACTTGATTCTTTAATGCAGACTCCTATTAGGCTTCTTGATTTAGAACCTCTATTCTTATTAAATAGTTGTAACTATGGTAGAAAACCTTCGTCCCATACCGAGAACCCTCATTAAGTGCTCTCCATCAAAGGTCGAATAATAGATCCTTATTCGAAATGGTGCAACACCTACTCGAATCTTGGATCGCTCTATATGGAAAGACAAACGATCTACATTCAACTTACGCACTTACTTGATTAGTTATCCCTTATCTATTTCCACTAGATTATTTATGAAAATGTTTAATAAACTATTCTTAGGTTACACCTGTATGCTACTCCACTACATCCTAAGACCATGTATCCTTATTTGATTCCATTATTCCATTTTGCTTTTATTTTTCCTAAGAACATTCCAGATTCAAATACCTGGCTTTTATTTTCAAAAACTTTTTAAAATGGAACTCTACACTTTAAATTATTCAAAAGTATAAATATAACCCGAGTAACTTCAAAATGATACTAAGGAACAGGGTATCACCAAACAGTATCATACATTGCCTTACTAGGAAGGGTAATACTTAAGAGAAGGTGTTTACCATTTGAACACAACTCTTCCCTAATTTTAAGCTATTTTCGATCCACTCGAACTAGTTAACTTAAAAATATTTCTTTTATTTTTAAATTCTCATTCTTAGAACAATACTTTACACTTCCAACAGCATATATTACCAACTCACTTTGGATTTGTTTAGATTGAACTTGTTTTGATCGTACAATGATAAAGAGAATAATTAACTAAGTACCACACAATGTTCACCTAGGCAAACATCTGATTGTCACTTAGAATATTATTCAGATCATCACAAAACAATCAAGACTTGTTCCCGTACCAATTTAAAGATAACACTTCTTACATACATTTTTATCCTAAAAAATTTATACTTAAACCAAAATGGTTTCAAATATAATTATTACTATTTTCGCAACCTTGAAAATCATTTTTCAAAAATACCAAGATTTAGGTTCTTAAGTTTTCAACCTAAATTTCTTCCAACTTAAGTGACACATTTTTATAAACCTATTTTATAAATCACTTTTATTAAACCATTTCAAGATATTTATCAAAAAACATACTAAATTTGATACCAAATTCTATCTCAACATTAATTTCGAACGACTTTTGGTCAAACTATGAAACTTAATTCACAAGGTGTTCACTTCCATATTATTCCCAATCCTTGTCTACCCAATCCACGTCTTAAAAAGGGAGCATACTAACAATAGTCAATGCTCAACTAGACAAAAACGAACCCTAAATGATAATAATAATAATAACATATTATTATCTCCTAACACCTCAACCCACTATATTACACTATTTGTTAAAACCATTCTTTTATATATAAAATATATCCTGGGTAAAATTATGTCATTAAACCAATTCCAAAACAATACTATGCCAATTTGCCTAGTTTAGGTGTTTAGAAACTCCTATCAGTACAGTTGTACACCCTGTATCGACCAGATTTCATAAGCCACTAAACCGATAAATCAACAAAATATAAAACATTTGATAATCACTAACAAATTTGCACTCGCATATATACACTCAGACTTATTTTAGGTTGTCACTTACCCTATCTCTAATGAGTTTACCCCACCAAAGTCAAGGTTCTCGCTTAACCTACAGCTCTGATATTAAATATAACAAACCGGACTTTCGATCCAAAAAAATGGACATTAATGCGTCCACGATATTACATGTCGAGTATTCAAGTGTCGAAAAATTTCGATCATTAGGAGAAAGAAGAAAGAAAAACTAAGAACAAACATAGAATCTCACAATGCAATGGAATCACATAAATTAATTAACATAATGTTTTCAAAGTCATTTACAAAATGACACATAAGAGTCATATTAATACAATACCTAGATTAGGTAGTTATAACAGCATGTCCTTATACACAGATATAGATACATAATATACAGCAGAAACAAGATGATACCAATCTATCGATGAAGCCTCCTGCTCCAAGTTCCTCCAAATCGCATTCGTAGAAATTGGACTACTTGATTGTTTATAAAAATTTGAGCACCTAAGAGTTTTAGGGAAAGAAAATAAAATTATGGTCAGACATGGGTCTGGTGTGAATAAACTCAATGCAACTCAATTATTACTTTTAAAATTCTTTTGAAATGAAAGCTATCTCATAAGACCTCACCACACATAAATACGGATGGATTATTACTTTACGATAACCAAAACACTTTTATAGAAAACTAATGATATTATAATAATGTTTAAGGGTTCAAAGTAAAATATCAAAATAGTTGGAATGCTTGCATCTCACATTCCAACATATTCGATATGCAACTAAAATTATAAAGCTCATATTGGAGAATGGATTTCAACTAACGACTGAGCTACTAGGGTACTGCCCATCATAGTACACCTCTAGAACAATGTACCGAGATCGTACCTAACAACCCCTGCCAACACAGGACTGACCTAACCCTTGTTGGATCTTACCGAATATGTCATCATCCATGTTGTTCCCAACCGTTTTACTGATCTCATATGCACAAATGAATCTGGAAATATGAATGGTCATCTAAAAAGGCGATGACATGCCCTAATGGGTGTGACCCACGTAACCCTGCTGCATCTTCCATATGTAGTCATTTCTGGTTGATGAGGCTTGAGGATACGTTTTACCTTACTTTAGCACTTTCCGCTTGGAATGCTAACACAACCCTCCATGCATCAATGCAATGCTAGCATTCATCCATACAAGTTCGTTCTAGGACTGAACGAAACTAAAGGCACTACTTCTATTACATCCATTACGGGAAATCCCTCGCATGGAAAATAAGAAATAACCCTTGCACTTTAAAACTCTGTCTTCGATTCCATGCTCTTCAAGATGTTTTCAATGCGAAACATTGAGTTGGACTAAAGTGGTTTTCAGACAACATATCTGATCCCGATCTCTTCGAAACAACTTTCGACGGTCTCGGTAAACTCAATCCCGGTTCTTTAGGAAATAAACTAACATATATAAGAGCGGAGTTCACACCTAATCTTTAGTGGATGAATTTCCTTACTATTTATCCTACAAGAACGAAATGAGTTTATATGTATAGCAGCACCTTCGACGGTAACTGTACCATATAATTCCTATGTTTCTCAAAGATATTCCAAAGTTATGTTTTTGTCCAGATTCGATAGTTGGTTATTTAAATATTAAATAAACAAACATTCAATCATGGTTTAATTTCGATACGGGATCTACTAAGCCTTTATTAATTCACTTTAATTAATAAAACCACTTTGTAAAACTTTATCAAAGGATCTTTTCAAAACACTATTTCCAAACCTCTTACGTTTCCTTTATACTTGGAAAACATTTATATACTTATCTCAGCTGTATAAGTATATTACCAAAAAAAATTACTTTTCATGCCTTGAAAACAAAATTATATACTTATCTTATCAGTATAAGTATATTTACAAAGTTTTTAAAGTTTTCTTCTTTCCAAATCCCATATTAAATAACCAAACATTTCTTCCAAATAAAACATCTTGCTCATCCGTTATCAAAAATTCCCTTTTTAAAAGCTAATATCATATTTCAAATAACTTATAACTTTCAAAATAAAGTTATACCTCACTTTTGTAAACCCTTAAGTTAATTTATAAGCCTATTTTCGAATCTCTAAAATTATTTATAAACCTTTTTGCTATTTTAAAAACTCTTTATATAAACCTTTCAATATTCCTTTATAAATATCATTTACAGAATATAATTTGTAAAATACCTTAATAACCCTTTTCATTAGTAAAACCCCTTCCTATAAACAATTTATCATTTATTAATAGCTTTATAAGAATTATATAACTTAAAACACCATTTATAAATCCTTAGTCTCAAATTGATTAAAGAATTTAGATAAATTCAAAACTATACATTATAAATTCCAAATGAGGCTTAGCAGTCCCAATGGTACTAATTTAAGTTACCATTCAAATTCAATTCGATTCCTGAATCTCTTCCCTTCGAAGTTCTGGTTTAAAATATCCTTTTGATTTTAAGGGTTTAATTCGTTCAGTTATTCAATCTTCGTCTATGGCTTCTCTTATGCCACTGCAACCTTCTTCCTACTCTAGGGATCACCTTCACATTCTTTTTCAAGAACTTCTTGTGCTATGTCTGAGTTTTTGGTTTGGTAAACCTTTACTTATTATATGTATGTTATATATTTTATGTTGCCAAACATATGTTTTTTTCAAAACCAGCCCTTCACGACCCTCGAAAATCAACATAATACGCTCAACGTATAACATGTCGAACGATCGAGTGCCGGAAGGACAGATTGTTGAGGGAAAGAAAGTAGGTAGACTAAGAAGAAAACTAAACAAAACAGAATCTCACAACAGACAGGACAGTATATAATATCAATAGTTCTTTACACAAAGCAAAACAGTAATATACATATCTCACATCAGAGTATACTAATCAATAATTTCCAGCCTGGACAGTTATAACATCATGTCCTCACAACTGCTGGTAATTTCAAACAAGACTGCAGCGGAAATAAACAAGTACGAGAATACATCTCCATCTCCAGCTCATCTCCTAAGCTCCATAGTATCCAATCCTGAACCTGCAATACTTAGTCTAACTCGACCATTATAATAAAATAACATCCGAGTCGGTCTGGAAAACTAGCGTGAGAAAACACACTCAATTTGAATTACTAAAGTTTCAAAAATCCTTTAAAAATCAAAGGTATCTCGTAAGACCACGCCTCAAATAAACACGATGAGTTTTTACCTTACGATAACCAAAACATTTCATATCAAAATCCTCTTATATTATAATAGTGTCTAAGTAAAATACTTATTCAAATAGCTGAAATTGTTACATTAATTAAATTCCAGCAATACTAGGCTCTACAATCAAAAACATTAAGCACGTATTGGAGAATGGATTCCAACCGAATGACTAGGCACTGGGATACCGCCTATCACAATACATGTCTAGAATAGCGTACCGAGATCGAACTTATCGATCCTTGTCAACACAAGACCGGACTACCCCAAACCTGGGTAGTCCGAATAAGTTAACCCCGCGGTTAGGATCAGCAACCGCACCACACAGCCTATAAAAGGGACTCTAGATAGGGGTAACCTTGCCCTACTTGGGTGCAACCCACTTAGCCTTCCTGCATCTCCCTTGATTTTCAATATTCTCGGTTGATGAGGCTACAGGCTACGATTTCCTTTTTAGAAATATTCACTTATAATGCTCATTGTCCTCTAATGACAATGTACTAATAGCTTTCATCCATACAAGTTCGTTCCCGGTCCGAACAGAATCGAAGGCACTATCCTATTACATCCATTTGGAATCATCCTTAGGATTAGTAGCGATTAGCCCTTCCACTTCACTGCTCCAACTTCGACTCCATGCTCTTGTCTTCATTACAAAAAAGTACTCATTGGATCGAAGTGGTTTTTGGATTACAAATCCGATCTCGGTCTCTTCGAAACAACGTTCGATATTCTCGATAAACTCAACTCCGGTTCTTTAGGAAATTAACAAATGAAAATAAGATCGGAGATCACCTCCTAACCGTTTGTGGATGGATTTCCTTATAAACGTCCTAGAAGAACGAAATGAGTTTATATGTACAATATAGCCCCTCGAACCGTAACTATACCATATAATTCCGTACATCTTCTAGATATTTACAGAGTTATATTTGGGTCTAGATTTGATAGCCGATTATTTAACTATCAAGTAAACAATCAATTCAACAAAATACTTCAATTTCACCGAAAAACACCAAGTCTTCCTTTAAATTAACTTTTAAATAAATTAAATCTCTTTATCCGAAAATATATGCTTATCTTATCGAATTCGGTAGATTCATTTAGTATCCTTTTTAAAAATATTTAAAAACCCTTTTAACGAAAATAAATGTGGAAAGTAACACTGCAGTATCAAACCATGGATCACAGCTCAATGGTTACGTCTCTATCCAAGAGAATTTCAAAACTTTGCTGCAGGCACTCACTGCCTTCATTTATGCCACGCAAGTATACCATTGCTTTTCAAAAACTCTATTTAAAAATTATCTCAAAATAATGCTTGTAATTTCGAAAATAAATTTCAAGTTAAATCTAGGAAATTGCACCTAAATAAATGTTGTTATACAAAGCTATATTAATATTTAATAATTTATCCTTTAAAACAAAAATGCTGACTAGTTCTTAAATAAAAATAAATCTTTTA
This sequence comes from Allium cepa, assembly GCA_030765085.1. Classification (NCBI taxonomy): domain Eukaryota; kingdom Viridiplantae; phylum Streptophyta; class Magnoliopsida; order Asparagales; family Amaryllidaceae; genus Allium; species Allium cepa. Next base: position 212,268,968 of record CM060930.1, on the reverse strand, counting down.
AAAATCATTATGAAGTAACTATTTATAATTAAATATGCTTTAAACAATATAAAATAATTAAACAACTAACTTTTCAGAATATTTTTAACACTTTTAAAAGTACTAAATTAATAATTTAAAATCCTCTTTTCATAAAAGACCACTTTCTCGACTTTCAATTTCATCTCGTAAATTTGGAAATCTCACTTGAACTTCAGTTTAACCAATCTTATTCTTATTTCCCAGTTCGCTTTTATCCTTTAAAAACACTTTAAATCTTGATTTTTAAAACCCTTTTATTTTTAACCAAGTACCGCCTAAGGATTTATTATTTAAAAACCTTTTATATTCTTTTATTCCAAAATCCCCATTTACAACTCTTTACACATTCAAAATATATTTTTATTGGTATTTAAAAACACCAACACCCTGGTTAACTGTCACAACATCCAGTCAATCTAAATCACACAATAACCACAGATCATTCAACAAAAACATATATCACTATATGTCCAATTAAATTCAACATTTTTGAGGAATCTTGTTCGATCCCTCCAACCTATTTTCCCTGCATCCACAGATGTTAGGACAATATAAAAATACCAATTCCACTTTGAGGCGTAATATCACGGTATATAGGGTCACCCACTATTATGCGCGGCGCATAGGGTCTCATCTGCTACATATATATATATATATATATATATATATATATATATATATATATATATATATATATATATGCGGGAATATCAATCAATCCAATATATGTATACACTACTATATATAGTATCACATGCAACTGATAAAAATGCATTAATTTAACCAATCAATCATTTGTTAATTTTAACTGTTTAAAATTAAAGCCAGCGGTCCAAAATTGACTGAGATTAACTCACCTTGAGTTTTAATCGACAAACGCTCAAATTTTTAATTAAATCGAACACGTTTGATTTAACCTAAAAATTTTGCTAGCTTCAATCGACTCTAGATCCGCACCATAGTGTAGTGCTTATCGCTGCGATTCCGGTGCTACTTGTTTCGTCCGATTTCAACCTCGTATGACCAAGATATGAGTTTTAAACATATAAATATAAATTATATAAATTAATTTCTCTTTTTTGTTAAACCTTAGATTAAATATGTGTCGTCGAAAATGCATCTGAGAATCCAAGCCGTGTCTCTCTTCTTCCTCCCACACGTTCGTCCAGTTCAAACAAGAACCCACCATCGCCTTGCTTTAACCGACCAAGACTCCCACATCGATCATATCTTCGTCGATCGACCACTATCCCTTGAAAGGCCATCACAAGCTCCACCCACGACCATAATTTCGGTGAACTCAGTCCTCCGTAGCGCTCGAAAAACGAGCTCGAACGCACGACCTTCGCATGCACGCTCCGACCAAATGCGGCCATCATACTCGATCGCCACCGTTCACCTTGAAGATCTCGTCGCCCTCTACAACTTTTCAGTTGAAACCTTAACATGAAAATGCTTGGATGAGAGAAGAATCGAGGAGGAAGGGCATTCGTTTTTAGCCATTGCTATGAAAAGAAGTGGCGGTTGTGTTTATTAGCTAGGGCTTACTGTTCACCATTTATATATATGCGGTTATATATAATATATATTTTCCAATTTTTTAATGTTCCTTTTCCAACGAACTCCAAATAAAACGTGTCGCCTGGTGTTTATAATGTTTTACACCTATTTTAAACGCAATCGAACGTGTTCCGAGGCCTAGTTCGATCGTATGTGGAAGATAGCTTTTTGAATCGAATTTAAAATACTAAATTTTCGATGTTCACTCCAACCCGTTTCTATTTCGTAAAAACAAACAGAAACCCCAAAGACTACGAAATTTGAAATCCTACAATAATAGATTATTATGAATCCAATCGAGATGGTTTCGTCGAATTCCGAGACTGTGCCCCGAAAGGCTATTTTTGACGCGTCGATCAAATCGAGCGATTTCCAAAATCGGCAAAATCATTTTAAATTTCAATTTTAAGGACTTACCAACTCCATTATAAATCACATAGAATTTATATTCATATTAGAAATCATTCCGATTCAAATTAAAAAAAAAATCAAATATTTGCAATATTTCCATATATATCAATTTCCACCATTAAATTAATATATAAATCCAAAATTTAAACCTATCGACTACTTTTTTATATTTTTATTTCCATTCCGAAGTCCATATTATAATTCTAATCTAAATAGAATTTAAATAAATTTTAGAAATCATTTTCCACTCCCATTTATTCTCGTATTCCCATATTATCCCAATTTTCAATTATTAATTTTATTATTAACCAAATCAAATTTATCGCCATATTTGAAATTATAAACCATTTCACTTATTCTTCCATATTCAAAATCAATTTATAATTCAAATTCAACATTTAAAATAAATTAAATGTTCAAAAGAAACGACCAAAATTCCAGGTCGTTACATTCCACTCCTCTTATAAAAATTTCATCCTTGAAATTTGCTAAGATAGGAAAAATGCTCCCAAACCCATTTACTTACCCCAAAAACCCACTCAATTAAAATTCTATATTCGCTCCCTAAACCCTTTTTTAGTTTTATCCAAAACAATTGGCTTTCATTTCTAACTCAAAAACCTTTTATTTCTAATACAATTCAAAAATCGACCTTTCTAGTTAACAATAATTTTCCAACCCTTTCAAAGATATTCTAACACCCAAAATTTTCAAAAAAATTTGACAGCGTCTCTTTTGTACTGAGAACCTTTTGCAATATCACAAGAGATACAAATATATATACATTAATCCACACAGTCAGGAAACAAAATATATAAAAATGTATAAATCATTTCTTAATTTTATTGCATAGGCGTACCTCATATTGGCGTTTTTAAGCAAGCAGCTTATTTTATATGCATTTACGAAACCCAAACTCTATCCAATAGCCTCCTATACCTATACATACTCAAAATAAGCACATAAGTAACAACAACCTGAAAATTTATAACCTTTCATTACTTTAACTAGCTAGAGATATAAATTTCATAACCCAAACATGCCAAACATATATGACAAGCAATTTTAAGGTTTCAACCCTAATTTAATTCCTTTCAATGGAACTTATATCCTTTATATCATTTCACTAAGTTCGAAATAACTTACGATCAAATTTATTATACTCAATTCATATTTACAACACCCAAACTCATATTAATTCGAAATTGGTTTATATGCCTTACTTGCATAAATCCACCTTTATTCAATTTCAAATTGATTCCCAATCAATCTATTTACATTCCATTTATATTCACTTCCATTTATGCAAATCCATTTTATTAACCTCAATTTTTTTCCTTTTAAATTGACTCTAAACCAATTTATCTAATTTCCATTTGATACTCATTTATGCTATCTACCAAACTTTGTTCGCTTCATTTTTATATCAAACACATTTCCAATCTATGTTAATTTTATTTATGAATTTATTTCATAAATAATCACTTAAATGAAGTTTCCACTGTAACCTATTTCTAATTCCTTTTAAATTGAATCTCATTCAATTTATTTATTTTTGCATTCACTTAGTATATCCAATTTATATTACACCACTTGGGGGCCATTTCATGCTAGTCAATTTTCGAAAAATTTGATATATCATAACATGGTTCATACACTAACATTTCTATTAACTTTACTTCCAATATATATTACACCCTTTTTCCATTCACTTCATTTTACTCCTATAGTGTTATTCCTTTTTTTATACAGTGAGCGGTATCTCATTTCTAGCTAATTTAATTACAAACCATTTTACAAAATTAGCTCTAAGGTTTATCATAAGCATTCCCTATCAATGCTGTCATACTCAGCTTTAAAACTTAATTTCATACCTCACTATACTCTAAAACCATATTTCAATTCATTTACCCTTAAATTGAATTCCTTTCTTGGTCATCAGTTACTTAACCATTTAACTTGGTCATATTTTTTTCCACTTTCTCAGCTTAATAGGATATACAACTTATTTTATTACAACTCCTTTAATTTCCACTTAAGTTAATTCGCACTCTCTATTTATAACATATGATTACAAAACCAATTCAAGATTCAATTTTATGTTTAATTTACTCAATTCTAACTCACTCTCCAATCAAAAATTAAAATTTTGAATTTCTATTTCTTTACTATAGTATCACTACTTTCATTTAGGTTCCACCATTACATTCCTAAATTTAAGTTCAAAAACTTATTTACTCAATATCTCATATTACTTACTCGAGTCCATTTACATTTTATAATCACCGCTCCAAGTTATACACATCACTTAATAGCTTAAGTATGTCCATATTATTCGATAATTACAACCTACAGTTACATCACCATTTTACATTTAAACTTTATATTCTAATTCAATTCAAATCTGATTTCAAGTTTATTTAACTTATCTAAAGTTAAATTTTAATTCATAATATTCATTTCAACTTACTCTGATGAAATTTTAATTCTAGGAATAAAATTTACATTTTCTCTCCTTATCTATATCAACTTCCAATTATAGGTTCAATAATTGGTGTTTCTATCTTTTCAAATATTTTAAATAGAAACCCCATAATTCAATTATCCGGTTTTATTTCAAACATTTCAAAATCATAAATATACATAGATCATCTTTGTATATCAAATTATGCTTCCGGATTCTCAAAACAACTTGGTTTTACCTAAAACAATTCCCCTTTGGAATTTCTAAAACAAACTAGTCTATCAATCAAATCTAGAACAAATAATCATACCCAACCACTATAGTAGCAATCCATTACTTAGAAACTCGAAAACGAATACTGATGATGTGACCATCATCACCAGAATTATTTTGCAGTGACTAAAGTGAGTTCAGTGCTTCCTTACTTCCAAAAATTCCCTTTAAAACAATTTTTATTCCAAAAATCTTTCCAAAATAATACTCCATTATTCCCTTCAAAACACTTTGGAAAACAATTTCCAACATTCTCAAGATTTAAAAATTCCCAAACATTGATTCGAATTCATTTTAAAACATTTCCCAAAATTTTCGGGATTTAAATTCTGGTTTAAAACAGACTTTAGTTATAACTCATTTGTATAAACCATATTTATAAATTTCGATTTTGTTATATATATATAACCATTTTAATTTTATAATCTTATTTCCTTTTAATATTACTAACCAAACATTCAATTATTATACTCATATAGTATAATAATTTCAAAAAATTATTTCTTTTGTAACAAAATACAATTTTGGGTAAAATTATTTCATTTACCCACTTTAAACAATACTATGTTGGTTTTCCTTGTTTTAGAAACCCCTATCGATATGGTTGTACTTCCCGTACCGACCAGAATTCATAAACACTCAACTGATAAGTCAACACAATATAAAAAAAATTCTATATTCACTAACAAATACGTGGTCATATCTGTTATTACAATCAAACTCATTCTAGAGTACTGCTGACTCCATTTCTAATGAGTAATCCCCACCAAAGCCTAGGTATATCACCACCTAAGCTCTGATGCCATAATGTCACAACCCACCCTTCACGACCTCCAAAAATCAAAATAATACGCTCATCGTATAACATGTCGAACGATCGAGTGCCGAAAGGAAAAATTGTTGAGGAAAAGAAAGTAGGTAGAAGAAGAAGAAAACTAAACAAAATAGATCTCATGACGGACAAAAAAATGCATAATATCAATAGTTCTTTACACAAAGCAAAACTGTAATATACATATCCCACATTAGAGTACACATATCAATAATTACCAGCCTGGAAAGTTATAACTTCCTATCCTCACAACTGCCGGTAATTTCAAACAACACTGCAATGGAAATAAACAAGTACGATAATACATCTCGGTCTCCAGCCCGTCTCCTGAGCTCCATAGTATCCAATCCTAACCTATAATACTCGGTCTGACCGGAGCATTTTGATAAAATAACACCCATGTCGGTCCGAAAAACCAACATGAGAAAACACACTCAATTTGAAATATTAATGTTTCAAAAATCCTTTAGAAATCTAAGGTATCTAGTAAGACCACGCCACAAATAAACATGTCGGGTTTTTACCTTACGACAACCAAAACATTTCATATCAAAATCCTCTGATATTATAATAGTGTCTAAGTACAGATACTTATTCAAATAGCTGAAATTGTTACATTAATTAAATTCCAACAATACAAGGCTCTACAATCAACAATGTAAAGCATGTATTAGAGAATGGATTCCAACTGAATGACTAGGCACTGGGGTACCATCTGTCACAGTGTGCGTCTAGAACAGCGCACCGAGATCGAACCTATTGATCCCTGCCAATACAAGATCGGACTACCCCTAACCTAGATAGCCCGAATAAGATTACCCCACAGTTGGGATCAACAACCGCACCACATGGTCGAAAAAAGAGACTCTAGATAGAGGTAACCTTAGCCTACTTGGGTACGACCCACTTAGCCTTGCTGCATCTCCCTTGATTTTCAGTCATTCCCGGTTGATGAGGCTAGAGGCCAAAATTATCTTTTTAGAAATATTCACTTAGAATGCTCATTGTCCTCCAATGATAACATACTAATAGCTTTCATCCATACAAGTCCATTCCCGATCTGAACGGAACAGAAGGCACTATTGTACTACATCCATATTGGAATCACCCTCAAGATTAGTAGCGATTAGCCCTTGAACTTCACTACTCCATCTTCGACTCTTTATTCTTATCTTCATTACGAAAACATAATCATTAGATCGAAGTGATTTTCGGATCACAAATCTGATCCCGGTCTCTTTGAAACAACATTCGATATTTCCGGTAAACTCAACTCCAGTTCTTTAGAAAATAAACAGGAGAAAATAAGATCAGAGATCACCTCCTAACCGTTTGTGGATGGATTTGCTCATATACATCCTAGAAGAACGAAACAAGTTTATACGTACAGTATAGCCCCTCGAACGTTAACTGTACCATATAATTCCCTTACTTCTTCTAGATATTTCCAAAGTTATATTTGGGTCCAAATTTGATTGTCGATTATTTAACTATCAAATAAACAATCAATTCAACAAAACACTTCAATTTCACCGGAAAACACCAAGTCTTTATTTAAATTAACTTTTAAATAAATTAAACCTTTTTATCCAAAAATATATACTTATCTTATCGAATTCGGTAGATTTACAAAGTATCCTTTTTAAAAATATTTAAAAAACCCTTTAAAGAAAATAAATGTGGAAAGTAACACTACGGTATCAAACCATGAATCACAGCTCAATGGTTACGTCTCTATCCCAGAGAATTTCAAGACTTAGCTGCAGGCCCTCATTGCCTCTGGTTTATGCCATGCAAGTATCCATTGATTCCAAAAAACTCTATTTAAAAATTATCTCAAAATAATTCTTGTAAGTTCTAAAATAAATTTCAAGTTAAATCTAGGCAATTGCACCTAAATAAAAGTTCTCCAATAAAAATAAATCTTTTAAAAATCATTATGAAGTAACTATTTATAATTAAGTATGCCTTAAACAATATAAAATAATTAAACAACTAATTTTCTAGAATATTTTAACACATTTAAAATTACCAAATTAATAATTTAAAATCCTCTTTTCAAAACAAGACCAATTTCTCGATTTTCAAATTTCATCCCGTAAATTTGGAAAAATCTCACTTGAACTCCAGTTTAACCAATTTTATTCTTATTACCTAGTTCGCTTTTATCCTTCAAAAATACTTTAAATCTTGATTTTTAAAACCTTTTTATTTTTAAACAAGTACCGTTTAAGGATTTATTATTTAATAACCCTTTTATATGCTTTTGTTCCAAAATCCTTGTTTACAATTCTTTACCTATTTAAAGCATATTTTTATTGGTATTTAAAAAAAAAACCCAGGTTAACTGTCCCAACATCCAATCAACATAAATCACACAATAACCTATCACAGATTATTCAACAAAAACATATATCATTATATATGCAATTAAATTCAATATTTTTGAGGAATCCAGTTGGATCCCTCCAACTTGTTTTCCCTACATCCATAGGTTTTAGCACAATATAAAAATACAAATTCCGATTCGAGGTGGAATATCATGGTATATAGGGTCATCCGCTATTATGCGAGAGCATAAGGTCTCATCCTCCATACATACAAATATATATACATACATACATACATATATATGCGGGAATATCAATCACTTTAATATATATACTACTATATATAGTATCACATCCAACTGATAAAAATGCATCAATTTAACCAATCAGTCATTTATTAATTTTAACTGTTCAAAATTAAAGCCAGCGGCCTAAAATTGAGTGAGATTAACTCAGCTTGAGTTTTAATAGCCAAATGCTCAAATTTTAAATTAAATCAAACACGTTCGATTTAACCTAAAATTTTCCATAGCTTTGATCGACTCCAGATCTGCTCCATAGTGCAGTGCTCGTCGCTGCGATTTCGACACTGCTTGTTTAGTCTGATTCTGACCTCGTATGACCAAGCTATGAGTTTTTAAACATATAGCTATAGGTTATATAAATTAATTTCTTTTCTTTAAACCTTAGATTAAATTTATGCTCTCGAAAATGCATCTGAGAATCCAAGCCATACCTCTCTTCTTCCTCCCATGCATTCGACCAGTTCAAACAAGAACCCACCATCGCCTTGCTTTGACCGACCAAAACTCCCACATCGATCATCTCTTTGTCGATTGGCCACCACCCCTTGAAAGACCATCGTGAGCTCCAACCATGGCCATAATTTTTGTGAGCTCAGTCCTCCATAGTGCTTGAAAAATGAGCTCGAATGCACGACCTTCACGCGCACGCTCCGACCAAATGTGGCCATCATATTCGATCTCCACCTTTCACCTTGAAGATCTCGTCGCCCTTTACGACTTTTCAGTTGAAGCCTTGACTTGAAATGCTTGGATGAGGAGAGAATCAAGGGGGAAGGCGTTCGTTTCCGGCCATTACTATGAAAAGAGGCGGCGGCTATGTTTATTAGCTAAGGCTTATTGTTCACCATTTATATATATGCGATTATATATAATATATTTTTCCCAATATTTTAGTGTGCTTTTTCAAACGAACTCTAAACAAAACGTGCGGCCTGATGTTTATAATATTTTGCCCTTATTTCGACCGCAATCGAACGTGTTTCGGGGCCTAATTCCAGTATGTAGAAGATAACCTTTTGAATCGAATTTAAAATATTAAATTTTCACGTTTCTATTTCGTATGAACAAACGGAAACTCAAAATTCTATGAAATTTGAAATCCGATAATAATACACTGCTGGGTCCAATGGAACTGGTTTCGTCGAATTCTGAGACGGTGCCTCGAAAGGCTATTTTTGACGCGTCGATTAAATCGAGCAATTTCCAAAATCGACGAAATCTTTTGAATTTCAATTTTAAAGACTTACCAAATCCATTATAAATCACATTGAATTTATATTCATATTATAAATAACTCCGATTCATATTAAATCAAATTTTCAATTATTTACATTATTTCCATATATTAATTTCCACTATTAAATTAATGTATAAATTCCAAATTTAAACCAATTGACTTTTTTATATATTTCCATTCCGAAGTCCATATTATAATTATAATCTAATTAGAAATTAAATTTCATAAATCATTTTCCACTCCCATTTATACTCAAATTCCCGTATTATCCCAATTTTCAATTATTAATTTTATTATTTACCAAATCAAATTTATCGCTATATTTGAAATTATAAACCATTTCACTGATTCTTCCATATTCGTAATCAATTTATAATTAAAATTCAATATTTAAAATAAATTAAATGTTCAAAATTAACGACCAAAATTCCAAGTCGTTACATTTTTCCTCCAATAAGCCTTTCAACAATCTATCAATCAGGTTCTAGATCTTAAAGAGTAGATTTCTTCATTAACAACTAAAGTTAGGTTCCTTAAGGGTAAAGTTTTTGATGTTGCGGCGGAAAGAAGTAGTGCTATCCAAGAGAACGATAAGCTTTCCTCTAACTTAGATGAGGAGAGAAAATTTAGGCAAATGATTTAAGAGTTGGTAAAGGCCATAAAGACAAAGCTTGAGCATGCTTTAAAAGAAAAGGCTCAAATGGCTAACTTGCTGGAAAGCAAAGATGTTTCCACGTCTATTAGAACAACATTGTCAGAGATGCCAAACGAAAAATTTCCCTCCCTAAAATTAGGGAACGATGCAACGAAGATGCCCTCTATATTGCATATATTGATAACATTAGGGAGTATTTAGGCTTAGACTTTTCTTCACTCTCGGATTTAAATGACAAATTTAAATGGAAGTTTAACCTCAAGCCATGACGAGTTTCTGGGTCACTTCAAGATGAATTCACTAAAGAAGCTCCTACTAAACCTCAAGAGTTATTTTCTTTTGATGATCCTCCGCTTGGAAAAATGAAGATAATGATGAAGGGGAGGACAACGAGCAAGATGAAAATGATGATGATGATAATGATGATAATGATGAAAATGATGATGAAAACAGAGGTAATGGTGACAAGAGTTGGGAAGGACTAGAAAATGGTGGTAGCGGATCGGGTAGTCACGATGTAGACACATCTACTCATGATACAAATCTCCCCAATCTTCTCGAACCTCGTGACGCTTCTCACAAAGACATCCCAGCAAAAGATGCTCAAGCTAATAATAAAGAAGCATAAAAAGAGGAAACCTTCGTTTTAGCTTCACAAGCTCTCGCGGTACTCTTATACAGTTTGTTATCTTTTCGTGCTCATAAGTATTTGTTAGCTTTAGTTAATAAACTAGTGTGAACCCGTGCTTCGCACACGGGGATGGCAAAAAACTTTAGTTGTAGTAAGAAAATTAAATTATTTTGTAAAATAATTAGAATATACTATTTATAGTAAGGAATTTGGAACATTGTTACAATATCAAATATAAGTATTAAAATTAGTACACAATCATTATTGAGACACTATAGTAATAGAATTAAATGCTCTCGAGCATTTATGTGGACGAAAGGTTTCTAAAGTCCAAATGTACATGTTAGTAGGAAAAGAAAATCCAAATGCATTAAGCAGTTAAAAACATGGATCGATTAAAAAATAGGACTAAGATGTGTAATAAAATAATGTTTCCAATATATATATTATCTTTTTCATTAAACAGAATCCTATTCTAATGCAGCACACAAAATATGACCTATATTTGCATGTGTCAACCTTGTTTTTTAAATGCTTTCAAAAAATAGACAAAACAAACAGTCTAATGGTTGAAAAAAATTCATAAACGAAAAAAGTCTAGAATAGTCTTGTTTTGGATATGGTGTTTTAGCATACCGAAAAAATCTAACTACATAATCCATTTTTCATCCATAAAAGGGAGTCATAATAAATTTAACTTCTTATCCAAAAAAATGGTGCTTTTTAGTATATTAAAAGACATTAAAAATACCATATGTTGTACATATTACATTGTACATTGTTGTGCATTTTATCTTAATTTTGCCTTTCTACGAAATTTACAATAATCAAACCATAACGGTAGTGAAAACAATTTATTGCAATCCAAAATAAAAGTATAAAAATTAAGCATAATAAAATTAGTAAAGGCCATAATGTTGGTCAATATGCATATCCTGACCATTAAATTTCCAATAACAAACTGGTACTAAATATTTGTAGAAGCGGAGAAGCCTCTGAATATTGAACTTGAATTTGTTGCAATTAGTTCACATACATGGCCATTTCTTCTAGCTTGTAAGAAGTAATTCTCAATTATTATAAATGTGGATCCTGGAACATAAATTTGTAAAGTTTAGCTGTATAATATGTAGACTTTTGTTTGTAACGTGAAAGCTCATACACTAATAACACATTTGGTAATATAATATATTGGCTTTTGTTTGTAATGTAAAAGACCAATAACACGTTCATGAACCCATGTTGCAGCAAATAAAAACAAAAGAACAACATTGAAAAAAATGGCAACGCAACTACAAATTTAAGAAGAATGTTTTGTAAACATCAAAATAATCAGAGGCAATGCTTGAATCCTGAAGGATGTATGAAATGATAAGTATAATGGAAAAACTAAAAAGGATTCTTTCTACCAACATTAAAAAAGTTCATGTTTTGTTTAGGTTTTAACATGCAGCAATAACGAATACAAAGAACCAACATGATGCACCATTACTTCAAACTATAAGCAATTCCATGATGCAAATTTCGGTTACAATAGCGATGTATTGATTTCAATCGTTTAGTATATCAATTACTCCAAGCTATATATTTTGAAATGACTTCAGTTCAAAAATTCAACAAATTGCTAATTTTGATTTATGAACAAACATCAATGTTCTAATAATATACTTCTATCTGAACTACGCCAATGATCAATTCATTGTTGTGCTATAACTTGTAACCAAAAATATTTTATTATTGATCGTTAAAGTTTTAAATCTCAGCTTTCAAAATATTGCATGCAAGATAAAGTTTTTAAACTTTCAACCTCAACCTAATTGATTAAAAGTTTCTTACATTCAATGTCTAACAAGTTGGCATGATCATGCAAAAAGCTTTAGTCTTTCCCTAAGCTAATTAATAAAAAGAAGTACTGAATTACCTGGGGTTTCTTTGATGGTCATACAGAAAAGATGTCCAACAAACTTCAGCAACATGCCAATGGTGATAGACTTGTATCCACTCAAACTCCCTGTATCTTGAAAGTAGGGATACCCTTGAAAAACTTTAAATATAATGTCATTTAGTTTGAAAAACATATGCAGCAAATAGAATTTGTATAATGTCATTTAGTTTGAATACTATATGCAGCAAATAGAAGTTATAGTAGGCTCGAACTATGCACTTTGTACACTTTATTAGTTAAAAGATATTGTAGAAGAAAACTATGGGTTAGAAAGATACTTACTTGTGATGCTTTGTTTCCAATGCTTGTGGATTGTTGGTCCTCAAATACCACCTAAGTTGATAGATGAAAATACTCTACAATCATAGTTGACAATCTTTAATAGAAGATAACCCAAATATGAATGATTAAACAACATTATCAAGTGACAGTTATAGTAATTGCTAGAAATGAGTTGTGAGTGATAACATTTCAGTACCTGGAATCAAAGAAAACATTTGTCCAGTAATCAACCAATTAAGGATCCGCTTTATGAATTACCCTTATGAATGTAAAAACTTATCTACTCCTCTTGGAATGTATTGGAACTTTATAAATGTAGCCTTATAATATGTGTGATTTTGATGGTTTTATGATAACATTTAATAATTATTAAATACTGTTATAGGTGTATTGTATGGAAGTTGCGGCTAACTTTTAATTATTTCTTTTGCAGTTATTTTACAATGGGCCAAAATAGTAGCAAAAGATAAAAGGACAACGGGATATGGATGTTGTAGTTGAAACCAATTACAACATGTAGTGGACGTTGTAGCTAAAATCTATTACGACGGGCAGAGGATGTTGTAGTTGAGACTTATTACAACGGGCTGGGTCGGTTGTATTATGCTCTACTACAACGGGTTTTGCCTGTTATAAAAAGTTTATTTTGTTCTAGTGGCAGCTGCAAAATGACCATTGTTGATCCGAAAAAAAAATATGCACAAGCACAATTTTACCTGCAACATATTTTGGTGTTACATGTGAATCATGAGATAAAAACTAAGGGGTCCCCAAAATTCATGATTTTTCACATAAAAATAATTTCATTGGGTTAATCTTGCCATCTCCACTCCCAGTCATCGTAGACTATACTAAAAAAAGAAGAAACTTATTCATATTTAAAGACTACAGTTGAAATTTTAATTAACTTCAGCCTTTTGATACTTAATTATAGGATTCTACAATGAAGCCACCAAACTTTGTCAAAAAGGGGACATAAAATTTGTTAGTTATAGGTGTGAAAGTGGATCAATATCATGTTCCAAACCAGTAAAAGATGCTTTAGCGTTTGAATAGTCAATCTATTCCCTGCATCTCTATCTCTACTACTAATAAAGAAAACTCGTTGAACTAATTTACTCGGTGTCTTTTTAAAATTCCAAAAATGCCCTTGCTTTCCGGCGCTCAAACAAAATATCAATGTATATAATAACACAAACAGCCCGTGTGCGAAGCACGGGCACGTGCTAGTATGTATAATATTTGGTACACTGAAGTGGAAACTAAAAGTGAAACAATATTGTTATTGGATATGGAAGTACCATTAGTTTGATTGTCCAAAAATGTATAACTCCCATTAATACAAAAATCACTAAAACGATCATCACAATATTTGCCAAACATTATTAAGTATACTTGTATGCACATCTGTAACAACAATATATAGACTTCATGGGAGTGAAAAACAACTTTTGCAAGCTTTAAACGAACTGTATGTACTGATGTGCAAGGCAAAACAAATTATATAATCAATTCCATAATGTATATGGTCAATTTGAGATTAGACGTTTAGCACTACAATCACTATTGAGTGTAGTCTAAAGTTTGATTAAATTAGGAAATAGAACGTAAGAGGTCTGTGTAAGAATTGACCGATAAATGCTGTGCAGTGAAATTATGCTGTAACTTTCGTTTAACTTGTAGAATAGACACTGAGAAAAAAGTACAGTAGAAAAACACAAAATCGTCCACTCTAGTATAGCAACTGATAAACCATTGCATTTAGAGAAACAAATATATTTGAATGTACCCAAGTTTGTTAGTTAATGGCTGCGAACTCGGATCCTCATAGAATGGTCTGCCGATGAATTTTTATGAGCTGGGTATAATGAATAAACTTCCTTTGTAAATGTATACACCAACCAAAAGTAACAGATTTTTGCTGTTTAGCAAATTTCGCTGTCAATATATACACCGCCTAACGGGTAGGCTTAAGCACTTTCGAGTATACGCGTACTTGCATATATTTTTTCGTTCTATTTTTAATTGTGCTAGTATAAAAATTGAAGAACTGTGGGTGTAGGGGTGAGGGCTATAACAAAGTCATTAACATACACATATAAGCCAAAAACATATGATAAGTAAAAGGTGGTACCAAGTGCACGAGTCTTCCGCATGATAGCGGGTTCTATTGAAGCCGATAATGTATGCAATATTTACCTCGCATTACGAAGATGTTGTTTTTGAACTCGAATCTGAATGTTCAGATTACCATGCGGGTGACCTAACCACTGCATCAAGATTCCACCCCAAAAGTACATGATAAGTAATGCAAAAAATTTATCGACATAAACATTTGTTCAAAAATGGTCCTTATTTTTGTTATTTTAGTGCACAATCCAAAAATGCAAAGAAACCATATTCACAATGGAATAAACAATGATATTAAAGTAGCAGTTCCACTATGGGGAATTTTTACAATATTGGTCCTCCAGATAAATTTGAGGTATATGCATGAAATAAATCATGGTGGATGGTTCGAAAATTTACTAAACTTTACAAATTAAATAATTAAGAAGTTAAGTACCAAAATTTCATAGTCCACCTTATTCGAAGGAAGCTTTTAATAAATTATAAAACCAAAAACAGCCTCATGTTATGAATCAACATTTTTGGTTTCTTGTCTGGAGTCTATATTATCCATGGATCATTAACACTTGGGAAAGCATTGACCTATGGGTAATATATATATATATATATATATATATATATATATAAACTAGAGGGGGGTGGTCATCCATATTTCGATTAAATGTTCTGTAAAGATTTGTATATAAAATATCAAAGCATAACATGCTATAAATATAATTATGCAGTTTATTATTTCAAGAAGTACGTAATATATTTGTGATTATTGTTGTTTTTTTATGTTTTAACTACCTTACTGGCAACTTGTAAGTATAATACCCAAGGGTGCAATAAGTAGAAAGTTAAACTAGGAAAGGAACCTTGTTCTTTTTTGTTCATAGTCCTCTAATTTTCTGTTCAAACTCTTGTAGTCTTCCTCTTTAGTAACAATCACTGTATATGTATGTTTCGTCATCAAACATTTTAAATCTGGTCGGCTAATTATATTTATCTTCTTGTACTTGTGTTAGAATTTTGTAATACTCATTTCATACTAGATCTATCATTTTGTATGTTACTTGAGTTTTCGTTTTTTCTTCTACTAGGTAAAAGGTATTTCTTATGTTTTTTATCATCTTATCTTTGTTTACTTTTGGTTCATCTGTTAGTTCTATAAGCTTTTGTGCGTAGTTATGCTTAAAAACTTTTGCTATATTGTATTGCTGGTTTACACTTAGCTCTGCTTGTTTTAATATGATTAAGAGTTTAATCATATATCCATGTTCTAGGTATTTTTTCCATGATTCTATATTTTTAATTTTAGGAAAATTATTCATACTAATTTACCCAGTTGTTTTCTTATGTGATTTGATAATTTGGTTCATTTTTATCTATTATGTATGTTTTACTTTATTTATGGAAGTCTTTCATGAATCTTTCTGTTATTATTATGTTTCTTGATTCCTTAAATATAGTAAAATTATTAAATATTTGTATAAAATTTGTTACACAGTCATATATGTTTATCGAATCTTTGATATATTTTTGTTTAAAAATACTTAATATTTCATATTTTTGGTTTTCTGTAAATTCTTTGTTATTATTCATAATTTTTATTATGTTAATTATAAATTTTTCTTCTAAATATTTTTGTAATTTTTCCATTCTTGTCAAAAATTCTTTTTGTTGAATTTATGTGATTCAAATATTTCCAAAGAAGATAAGAAAATAATTAATTGATTCAGTCAATCAATTAATTAGGCTGTATATGGAAAGATAAAGAGGAAAGATATGCGTGGTATCTTTTAGAGAATGGAAACTAATTAATTGCTAATCAATCAATTAGTCAGATTTATTATATGAAGATAGAGAAGTTTATACATGGAGATTAATTTAAGCAATAGAAATTTATGGTAACATAGATTTTTTGTCATTTATGTGCATTGGAATCAAATCAAGTAATATGGAAAGGTTGTCACATAATCTGGAAGTTAATTTTCTTTATCTCCAAGAATCCTTCATTTTCATGCCTATTTAAATGAAGGAAGTTCTTCTTCATATGTGTGTGAGTGTGTGAGAGAGCATCCACCATTATCCTCTTCTTCAGTATACCCTAATTTCTGCAGTCAATCAATTAGGGGTTTTGAGCGCAAACAAGTCTTTGGATAAATTGATTATTCAATTTGTAATTATAGGTTAGTCTCTCCACTTTGCTACCTATAATTTTGTAATCTCTCTCATCTTTTGTACTCTCTTTCTTCAGTGAAATAAAGAATAGTTGTTGGGTCCGTGGATGTAGGCAATCTAGCCGAACCACGTTAAATCTCTGTGTTCTCCTTTCTTCTGTATTTTTTGTTTGGTGATTATTTTTCACTGAATTTGTGGTTGGTAATTAATCGACAAGCTAGATCCTTCTTTTGATTGTTTCCGCGCATTAGCATTCCGCTGCGTTTTTGGAGTTTGTGCGAATCAATTGAATTTCCGCACAACAGTTTGGTATCAGAGCTAGCTGTCTTGTTCAAGATTAGTTATCAATGACAAATTCTTTCAGTAGTGGTATGAAAAACTATGGCATCACCAAATTTGTTAGAAAAGGAGTTTTTGGAACATGGAAGGTGAAGACTAATGACGGTGTTCTTCAGCAACAACTTCGTTCATGTAAAGGAAGAGATAAAAAGTAGAAGCACCTTGGAGGTAGAGATATGCGTAGGTCTCATTTCATGGGTCCTAGAAGGGGTGCTTGCTATTATTGTAAGAAGAAGGGACATTTCATATGGGATTGTCCAGCTCTTAGAAAGAAGAGAGAGAAGAAGGAGAAAGCTTCAGTTTTGCCAGCAGTTAGATCAGATGCAGATAGAAGTGATAGTAATACATCATTACTTTCAGCCAGTATTTCACCTTTAGAGCACACAAGTTGGGTGATTGATTCTGGAGCCTCTTGTCATATGACGCCAGATAGGAGTTGTTTTGTCAGTTACAAGAAAATTGATGGCGGAACAGTTCATATGGGGAATGACACATTTTGTCATGTTGTGGGCGTTGGAAGTGTGAGGTTTAGGATGCATAATGATGTTGTTAGGACTATCACGGATGTTAGACATGTTCCGATGCTGCGTAGAAGTTTGTTGTCAGTTGGAGCTTTGAGTAGACTTGGTATGAGGATAATAATAGATGGAGAGAATTTGAGAGTGGCGAAGGGTTCCTTGGTAGTGATGAAAGGGGTGCGAGTTAATGATATTTATGTGCTTCATGGAGAGACGGTCTTAGGAGAGTCGGTAGTTTCTACTGATTCTAATATTTCAGATTCTACTCAGTTATGGCATCTTCGTTTAGGTCATGTTGATGAAGAGAGTCTTGAAGTATTGAAGAAGCGCGGGTTGATTGATGGTGTTTGTCAGTCAAAGTCTAGCTCTTGTGGAGATTGTTCTTTTGGAAAGAAGAAGCATGTCACATTTGATGTTGGAAGACCTAGAGCTACAGAGTTTCTAGAGTATGTTTATTCTTATGTGTGGGGACCCACCCCAGTTGCATCTTTTGGTGGAGCCAGTTACTTCGTCTTATTTATGGATGATTTCTCACGTAAGGTTTGGATCTATTTCTTAAAGGCCAAACATGAAATATTTGCCCAATTTTGTAAGTGGAAGACCTTGGTAGAGAAGCAGTCGAGGAAGCATTTGAAGGTTCTCAAAATTGGAAATAGTAGTGAACTTATGTCACAAGAATTCACTAACTATTGTGAGTCCGATCATGTAACTAGAGATTTTTCTATTTCTGCTGAGTCACATTGTTATGGAGTGGCGGAGAGCATGTGTCGGATATTGTGGGAGAGAGCTACGAGCTTGAGAACGACTGCTGGTCTAGAAGTGGGATTATGGGCAGAAGCGATATCTATGGCAGTATTTCTCATCAACCGCACACCTTCTATTGCCATAGATATGAAGATCCCGGAAGAGATATGGAAAAGAGAGCCTGTTGATTATTCATTCCTTAAAGTGTTTGGTTGTTCAGCTTATTTAGAAGATGAGAGACATGATAAGTTGAAGCTTAGGGAAAGCAAGCACATTTTGTTAGGCTATAGAGAAGGAGTGAAGAGGTATAGGTTGTGGTGTAAAACAACTAAGAGAATTGTGACTAGCAGGCATGCGATATTTGATGAGAGGTCGTTGTTGAAGGTGGAGCCTCTATCAAGTGATGACATTGGGAGGACAGAAAATTGCCAAACACATTTGGAGTCATCAGATTGTTTCCATGTTCAGAAAGATATTGGTATTTCCGATGATACCATGGTTGATGAGAAGATTACAGAGGTTCAGACTCTAGGTGGAGCTCACTTATTGGAAAGGTCTTTTGGTTCAGTTGGTCCAATTTGTAAGCATATTTGTAGCGATGATTCTTCATCTTATGCTTTGAATGTTGTGGAGCTTGTTGGTGAGTCTGTTGATGTTGACTTAGGAAAGTCTAGCAAAATTCTTGTGGAGGAGATTGGAGTAGATAATATTGAGTATGTCCTCACTCAATTTGGAATGGAGAAGGTGAAGCGCGCTGTTAAATCTCCATTGGTCTCTCGAAGATTAGTATCTACACGTTCGTCTCCAACATCGGATTTGTTGAAGAATTTTGGTACTTTCTCGTATGCATTATATTTGTTGATGTGCATACTATCTTTCTTGTGCTTGGGAAAGATTTGGAAGCTCTGTTTGGGCAATATTGCCCAAACTAGTTCACATTGAACTTGTTGACGTAGACCCAACAATTTGTCGAGATGTTGTGATGAAGAGAGATAGTTATATTTGAGTCAAGGTGGAGTGTTGAATTTATGTGATTCAAATATTTCCAAAGAAGATAAGAAAATAATTAATTGATTCAGTCAATCAATTAATTAGGCTGTATATGGAAAGATAAAGAGGAAAGATATGCGTGGTATCTTTTAGAGAATGGAAACTAATTAATTGCTAATCAATCAATTAGTCAGATTTATTATATGAAGATAGAGAAGTTTATACATGGAGATTAATTTAAGCAATAGAAATTTATGGAAACATAGATTTTTTGTCATTTATGTGCATTGGAATCAAATCAAGTAATATGGAAAGGTTGTCACATAATCTGGAAGTTAATTTTCTTTATCTCCAAGCATCCTTCATTTTCATGCCTATTTAAATGAAGGAAGTTCTTCTTCATATGTGTGTGAGTGTGTGAGAGAGCATCCACCATTATCCTCTTCTTCAGTATACCCTAATTTCTGCAGTCAATCAATTAGGGGTTTTGAGCGCAAACAAGTCTTTGGATAAATTGATTATTCAATTTGTAATTATAGGTTAGTCTCTCCACTTTGCTACCTATAATTTTGTAATCTCTCTCATCTTTTGTACTCTCTTTCTTCAGTGAAATAAAGAATAGTTGTTGGGTCCGTGGATGTAGGCAATCTAGGCGAACCATGTTAAATCTCTGTGTTCTCCTTTCTTCTGTATTTTTTGTTTGGTGATTATTTTTCACTGAATTTGTGGTTGGTAATTAATCGACAAGCTAGATCCTTCTTTTGATTGTTTCCGCGCATTAGCATTCCGCTGCGTTTTTGGAGTTTGTGCGAATCAATTGAATTTCCGCACAACACTTTTTATCTTCTTTCAAATGTTTTTGAACTGTTTAAGCAAATAGACACAGCTTTCTGGAATTACTAGGATAATTCATGCTAAAGAGATTTTTAAGATTTCTTAAATACTTCTTTTAATTCCTATTTTATATGTTTATTAATTTATGTCCAAACATTCTTATTTTCATAAATCTTTGTTGTTGCAATGCAAATAACATATCTTTGCTATTCATATTAATCAAATTTGTTGTAGCTTATCAAACAAAGTGTGGTATTCGTAATGGGAGTTTAATGATAAGTTTTACTAAAAAAACAGTCGAGCGTCTCGCTTTTACATAGTTTTTAATGAATTGGTAATATATAATTTTGTGACTTAATTTTATTTTCACTATAAATTAACCATTCTAATAATCCAAAATATGCGCAATAAAATAAAGGAACTCATTTGTTGAATGAACTCTCCAAAACTGGCTTTCTAGAGGAAAAATCATTCATATTTACAATAAATATTTATTAAGAGGGAAAAAATTATGGACTTACTAATGTTATTAAATGCCCCACCCAAAAATGATGTACACTGGTAGTTAGTAAGTACCAGTTTAGTATAAAGGTTTAAAAGGCTGGAAGCGATTTGAAAACTAATATCTTATAAGTTTACTAATTATCTGAAATATGAAAGATGATTTCTGGAATGAACTTGATGTTTACCATCATATAATAGAATAATCTACTACTTTAGGAGGAGGTAGCATAAACAGCCAAAAGACCTGTAAAAAAATGATAATCTGATATATATTTTTTACTGTTGATGATTATAATTGATTCATGTGATGGAAAATGATACTGCAACTGCAGCTTGTACTGAAGATGGATCCCAATTTGCTGTGCTTTCTCTTTCATCAAATGTAACTGATACAACAGTTCAAGATGGTGTTATTTTATTGTTTGATGTACAAAATCCAGTTTGCAGGGAAACATGGATGGCTTGAAATAAAAATGGATAACTTAAATCAAACAGGCTGCCAGCAGTCATTGGCATGCCACTGTTTTTAAGTTAATAAATGAAGTTTCAAAATTTTCTAGTTTATTATCCAATAAGAACATGTACAACCAACAAAACATAAGCACAGACCAATTAATAAATACATTTCAATACTTTCAACCTCAACCTAATTGATTAAAAGCTTCATGCATTCAATGTCTAACATGTTGGCATGATCATGCAAAAAGCTTTAGTCTTTCTCTAAGCTAATTAATAAAAAAAATTGAATTACCTGGGGTTTCTTTGATGGTCATACAAAAAATCTATCCAACAAACTTCAATAACATGCAATGGTGATAGACTATATCTTGAAAGTTGGGATACTCTTGCAAAACTTTTAATATAATGTCGTTTAGTTTGAAAACTATATGCAAAAAATAGAATTTGTATAATGTCATTTAGTTTGAAAGCTATATACAGTAAACAGAAGTTACAGTAGGCTCGAACTATGCATTTTGTACATTTTGGTAGTTAAAAGATATCGTAGAAGAAAACTAAGGGTTAGGAAGATGCTTACTTGTGATGCTTTGTTCCCAATGCTTTTGGATTGCTGGTCCTCAAGAACCACCTAATTTGATAGACGAAGATACTCTAGAATCCTAGCTGACAAACTTTAATAGAAGATAAACTGAATATGAAATGGTTATACAACTATATCAAGTGACAGTTATAGTAAATGCTAGAAATGTGTTGTGAGTGATAACATTTCAGTGCTTGGAATCATAGAAAACATTTGTCCAATAATCAACCAATTAAGGATCAGCTAAATCATTAAACATAATAACAGATTACATTATAATACCACATTGCATTCTAATTTCTATGTTTCACCATATAAACCACAAATAAATTACCTTTTTCAGTTTAACCTCTTCAATTATCCCAACTTCAATTTTGTCCACCCTGAAACCAAGCTATTATTGATCATCAGAACGTAATGAATTAAAATACCAAAAAATCATCACGTACAGATGGAATTCAATTACATAAAGTTGGAAATGAAAATTTTGATTTAAAATTTACAAAATCTAGTGTTAGTCTAGCATAAAAATAGCAAATAATTTACCTCGTCATGACATAGCAGTTGAGGCAGACGAAATCATCAAAGCTTTGAATTTATGAAACAGATCTAGGGCTAGAAGGAGGACGCTTTCTAATTCATCATCTATTAAGCAAGCGATAGATTTGGGTCATTTCTTAGAGGAAATCCGGGGAAGGTAGGGTTTGGGGCAGGAGACTTTTGGATCTCTGAAGGAAAAGTATTTGGATTCGAAAATAAACTGTGAAAAGTAAATAGGAAGGAGATCGCTGGATAGAAGTAGGAGAAGGCAAAAAAATGCGACCGTTCATTTCATAAAATACTAATGGGGCTTTTGTGCCTTTGAAATGAAACTCAGTAATAATAAAATAGTATAGATCTATTATTTTAGTTAAGGAAAAGAAACAAATATCACTTTGAGATTTTGCATGAGAAGTGTGAGAAAAAAGTGCAGCAATTAAATAGGGAAATAAAGAAAGTGGTTGAAGATTAGAACAGTTTATCTAAGATGTATAGGCGTCTTCTCATTTATGCCACTCGATTAAAAGATTTAAAGAAAAATGGACAGCTTAGCTTTTTAAAAGATTCCGCCTTCATCGGGAAGGAGTTTTAAAGGAGAATGAGGATTTAACCACACTCTTTTGGATGTTTATGGAGGATAGGGACACTTTAGTGAAATTCCTCTACTATAGGAATCTTTTGAACGATTTTTCCTTCTTAGGGAAGGACCGTGGGGATACTTAGCTACTTCCATAGTGGATATTTAGATGACCATAAGACCGGTCCCCATCCTGGGGAATGTTGGAATCTTCCCAGAATATCAATGTTCTCATTTCCTTGTTGCTTAGTTTGTCTTTCTTAAAATATTCAGGTTAAGGAATCCTTAGGCACTGCCATTTCAAAAGAACTCTTAAGTAAATTTGTCAAGCTAAATTAGACTTTAAGGAGAAATCGTTTATTCTTGAAACCTCTCGGCTACCCAAATAATACTTCCTAAGAGACCACAAAGAAGTTTATACACAACTCCCCCACGTATACTTTGATTTCTTATATGATGAAATGGACAATTTTCTTAAAGAAGTATGATCTAGTTATGCTAAATGCTATGCAGAGAAGCTAGTCCCCTGCTGAAAAATGGGATTATCACCAATTCCCTATAGTTAGTACTCCTTAAGGATTTAATGTTTACTTTGACTCTACTATCCCTATCTCTGTGGGTTCATGCAAAAAAGCTCAAACTATTGCTTCTAAACTTAAGAATTAAATATATAAGACATAGATTGTTAATGTAATTTGAACTTGTCTTGCTTGTAAACCTTACTGTTATTATTTAAAGAGAACATTTTTCTATGTATCGATTTTCATTCCATTTTATTTATTTTTAACAGGAAAGTCAATTAATACTTGCATCCAGTGATCCGGGTTACTTTCCCTAGACAACATTAAACTAAGCTAATGTTGGATATCAAGAAGAGATGTTCTTCCCAAGATGCTTCGACCTTGCCACTTCCGGATAACTCGGAAGCATGGAAATAGTAAAGCAAGTACTACAAATTAAGGTCAACATTAAGTGGGATGGAAGAGATAAGCTCGAGCTTAGAGGGGAAAATTAAAGAGAGAGAGATAAAGAATTTAGGAGCTAAAAGTGAGCATAAATGTGGTTGGCCAATCTGGTCCTTCAGATCAAAGAATCGATGCTGATGCAAAAATTGTTCGATTATATCAAAGAATTATGGACCTTAAAGTGGACTTGTTAAAAATTGAAGTATCTTGTCAATCTCTAAAACTTCTTACAAGTGAACATAAGTTCAGCCTTCCTACTCCTACACTTGCAAGGACAACTTGATCTCAATCTGTAGTTGGCAAAAAGAAATTTTCCTTCGAGAACCTGCCTCCTAGTGTGGATGATGGAGAAATTTCCAGATGGTGTCAAGCGTACAAAAATGAACGCACTCAGTTCCTGATAGGAAAATGGGACGACAAAGTTTTAAAACATCTCAGTAAGTATCAATTTTAGGTTGAGGAGCTGGGACGTGTGAAATATGCCCTTAAGCTTTAACAGGGGCAAACAAGATGCCCAATTACACATTTAAGATTCAAATTAGCTCCATCAATGATACGATCGTTATTAAAAGAAGGAGAAAAAATTAAAAGAATTACTGGATGTGATAATTCGTCATATCATTAAACCTTCTTCGGTTGTTGAAGCTTTAAAGGAAAAAGAATAAGTCCTCGAGTCTCAAACTGAAAATAACCGAAGTGATGTTGCTTGAAAATTCTTGATGGGATTCTCTTGTAAATTATTTATTTGAAGTTATAGTGGCTTTTGGTTTAGAAATTAACTATTCCTTTTTAGGCCTACACATGAACATGGGGTTGAGTAGAGTAGCTAAAGCGAGATATATATGCTATCAACATTTCTTTTTATATGGGTGTTTCCGACTACCTCAAGAATATTGGAGGCTCTCCCCATTTGCATAGGGATGGGCCTTCTTCATGTGAAAACCATTGTTGTCATCTTGAGTGGAGGGAAAGTGGAAAGAAAAGGCGTATTAACATTAACGGCTCCCTCAACCACCTCCTCAGGAAGACTAGAATGATCTTTCTTTATATTTGTAATTTTTGTATATATGTAACTTGATAAATAGCTTTGTACCTGAATAATTAATATTTTAGAATAGGTCTTATATTTTATTCCTTACTCTTTGTCTTATATCTAAACTTATTGAGTTGTTTGAGAATTGTAGTTCACTTTAGTGCTTCAGTCTAACTCCATATGCTTGTGTCTTTGATTAAGCGTAGATTTGTTTGCTCTATATTCCCTTGTAGAATGCTTTAGATAGGCCTTTTTTAGTTCACGCTTTCTTTATAAGACTCTTTCCTTTTCTTCTATAAAAACATAAACTAAATAATGATGATTTCCATGATTTTAAGAAATTATTTCTTTTTCAAATTGATCATTATGTTTTGTAAATGCTAAAGAACATTTTTTTGAAAAACTGTCAATAGGACCAGAATTTCATCTGGTAGGAAAATAAAAAATCCCTTTGAATATACCACTAGAATTCCGTCTAGTAAGAAGATCAAAAATTATCTAATAATAAGACTAAAGTTTCATCTGGTAAGAGGATTAGAAATTCGATTGTTAATGGAGATTCCTAGTATTTGATAATTTGAATTCCAATCTAGAAATCAAAGATCAAGAGCTAATTCAATATATCGAAGACTGAAGCCCCGGGCCCAAGTAAGAAATCATAATTTCTCAAATGTCCATATCTAACATTAAAATCTTCGACATAAGGGTAATAGGTAGCTTTTAACCCATCATTTTAAGGTTTTTTAACTTTGCTTTGGTGCAAGACTTGTAGCGACCCAAATGCCTAACACCAGAAAGTCACATCACTAATTAAGAAAGAAAGGGATAAAAGAAGAAAAGAAAGAGAAAAGAAGAAACACAACAACATCAGATAACTCACAGCGGAATGAATGAAATATAATATATCACATAAAATATTACATAGTATCATATTACATCAGAGTACACAACTTACACAACACATATTAGACAGTTATAAACATTTGTCTAACTATACAACTCAAGAACACAACAGATACAGATACCAAACAAACACAGCGGAACTATAATATATCTACATGTGGAAGCCTCCTGCTCCATATCTCCTTCAGAATTCGTCAAGCTAGCCTGAATCACTCGACTACTCATACATAATATGAGTACCCAGGAGTTTAATAAAACAGAAAATAAACACCCGGGTCAGATAGGGGTCTGGTGTGAGTAAACGGGTTAAAATTTGCTTAACCTTAGAAAAATCCTTTGAAAATAAAAGGTATCACGTAAGACTTCCCACACATAAACATGGAAAAGTTTTTACCTTACGCTAACCAAAACATTTGATAGGAAATCCAGTGATATTGTAGTAGTGTCTAGGGTTTTCAAGTAAATAAGAAATAGCCGAAATTGTTGCATCTATTAAATTCCAGCTACCAGCCACAAAAGTGGGTAATACAAACAAAACTGTAGGGTTTCGTAGGAAGAATGGGTTTCCAACAATGGCAGGGCTACCGGGGTACCGCCCGTCACAGTACGTGGCCTAGATCACAGTACCGAAGATTACGCCCAATCCCCTACATCACAAAGCCGGAACCGTTCCCTACTGAACAGTCCCGAGTAAGATCACCCGTGGTTGGCGCGACCAACCACCCACTAAGCCGAAATAAAGGGACATCTAGACAGGAATGACCACCCTGAAATGGGTGCTACCCACCTAGCCTTGCTGCACCTCCCCTGTTTTAGCCATTCCCGGGTTGATGAGGCTTGAGGCTGCGATTACCTTTATAGAACACATCTATCATAGAATGCTCATCGTCCACCTGACTATGTTCTGAAAGCATTCAATTCATACAAGTTCGTTCCGGGTTCGAACGAAACCGAAGGCACTATCTCGTTGCACTCATTTTGGAATCACCCTCAGAGTCAACGACCATAGCCCTTACAACTTCACATTAACCCAAGATGCATTTAAATCCAAAATTTAAATATAAAACATTCCACCCATTCACCTGTTTGAATTTTTAGAAAATAGTTTAGATAGTTTTAAAATAGTTAATAGTTAAAATAATTTAATAGAAAATAGTTTAAGCAATAAAAATGGTTTATATAATAAAATAGTTTGGAAAATCAAAATAATTTGAATATTTAAAGAAAATAGATTTTTAAATTGTTTATACGAAAAATATTCATTTAAAAATAATTTCAAAGTCAAACTAGTTCTCTTTCCAAATTTCCCAATTCAAATCGGTTCCAATTTCCATTTCGATTTAATCGATTCAATTACAATTTCAAGTCGATATTCACTTTGATTCCAAATTAATTTAAATTATAATTCCAAATAATTTCAATTCTAATTCCAAATTAATTCCAACTCAAATCCTAAATTAATTCCATTTCGATTTATATCAATTTCGAGTTTGATTTTCAAAATATCGGTTCAAAACACTTAAATCAAATTTTTCTCCAATATCCGACTTAAAAATCCAAACCTTCAAATATTATTAAATTCCGAGCTCAATTTTTAAATATCGTTTTATATCACTTTTACCTAGAAATTTTCAAAGTTCGAACAAAAATCCTATCTTTTAAAACAAATCAATTTCTGAAATTCAAATCATATTTCGATTATAAATTCAAAATCTCAATTTAGATTATTTAAATAATTTCGTGTACTAAATTTAAATTTCAACATTTCGAGCTCAAGTCCAAAATTAACTCGATTTCCATCTATTCGATTTTTATTCCTCAAAATTAAATGATTTAAATTATTTCAAAACAAAAATTTTAAAATCATTTTATTTAACCAATCCTTTGTCCATATAAATTTTCTATCCTATGGCCAAGTGAATCAAATATTCAAATTTAAATCCAGGGAAGGATATATATTATTTTAATCCAAAATAAATGTCATAGGTATATATCATTTCAACATATTTCTTAATTTATTCGAATAATTCAGTTTATAGTTTTATATGCTGTAAAAAATATACAGGATGATAAGATGATATAAACATCCAAATATCAACCAATAGCATTCATCAAAAGAAATCATCCAAACAGTCAATAAAAATCACAACAATTTCATAATTATCAATATCATGTATTTTACGGGGAACTAAATTCTAATTCAATTTAATTATCAATTCAAATTCTATCAGTTAATTCAGATTTCAATTTGAATGTCAATTAAACTTATCAAACAACAATCAATAAATTTTAGTCACTTCACGATATTAATTTAACTAATATAAAATTATTTCAGTCAGTTATGAGCTATAAATATTCACTTTTTATCTGAAACTAAAAATATTTCAATTTCAAACAAATTTCCAATCCGATTTCATGCCGAAGCCTTCGTCGATATGATTCCAACGAGATTTTTCTCTCCCGAATCGCACCTCGTATGGATAAAATACGATTTAATTTACGAAACGAATAATTAAAAATTAATTAACACATTAATAATAATAATAATAATAATAATAATAATAATAATAATAATAATAATAATAATAATAATAAACATAGCCAATACCTTCTCTCTTGTTCATGCAGCACCTGCAGGAAAACGCGGTTCCATCTTTAAGCATGATTTTTTTAGATAAGACAATCGATCGCCAGAGCCACCTACTCCAGTGCCGCCCCAACCCTTACCTCCATCGCCTCTCAGGCCGTGCGTGATCGTCGCCTAGTTAAGAGATTAGAAACACTAAACCCCAAACCCAACAGGAAAATGAGAACTCGCCTCCAACTTTTGTTGTCGAGTCTCCACCTCCGCCAGCGATCCCCTTCGGCATCGCGAATGTTAGTTGTTTATTTATATTATTTTTTTAAACGATTTTTCCGTTTGAAATAAGTGGTTCGAAAGAAAAGGGGAAAGCTACAGGTAATAGAGAATAAATGGCGTACACTACAAGTGTTGACCCTTTTATTATATTATTTTAAATATGAAAATATCTCATTCGATTGGTTCGCAAAATTCGAAATTCCAAACGAAGTGTGCCACCTGGCGTTCCTAATATTTTACCACCATTCCGATCGCAATGGAACTAGTCTCGAGGTCTGTAACGACCCAGAATTTTAATTAATTAAAATTTGTATATTTAATTGATTTTAAATATTAATAAGTGAAATTTATAAGTCGAATAAATTTATTTCGAATAATTGGATTTAATTTGACAATTAAATCGATAATTTAATAATATGTGAAATTACAGAAGTAATTGAAAAATGGGTTAAATATGATTGAAAATGAGTTGTAAAATTTTATTATATCATATTAAAGTTATAACGACGTTATAGAACTTTTAAAATCGAATTAAAAGTTAATTTGTGAAAATTGAATATTTTATATTTAATCGACTAGTGAAATTAGCCAATTTTCGAACAGTTTCGGAATTGGACGAAACTTGTTCCATTGGATCCGTAATAGTTTGTTATTTTCGGATTTCAATTTTCGTAGCAATTGGAGTTATCGTTTGATCGTGGCAGC
Organism: Allium cepa; assembly: GCA_030765085.1. Lineage (NCBI taxonomy): Eukaryota > Viridiplantae > Streptophyta > Magnoliopsida > Asparagales > Amaryllidaceae > Allium > Allium cepa. The sequence goes on along the minus strand of CM060930.1, from coordinate 212,239,178 downwards.
TCGAAACGCATCGAAATTGTTTTTAATATTAATTTGGCGAGTTAAAATAGCCATTTTTCAAACAATCTTGGATTTCGATGAAACAAGTTTCATCGGATCCGTAATGTGAAATTATTGTATGGTTTCGAATTTCATGTCAATCGGATTTACCGTTTCTCCAGTGCAAGCTAAAACGCCTAGAAATTTGATTTACCGATTTAATTTTAAATCGAACGTTTATTACCATAACTCGCACAGATGACCGAATTAGCTTCTGAAACCTATTCCATTGTGTCCGGAACGCGGGGTAAACCTTAGGAACGCCAACCGGCACGCTTCGTTTGGAGTTCGGAAAATCCGGGATGAATAGTGTCGCGTGAATTTTCTATAAAAGCCCCTAAATATTCAATTTTTTCACAAAAATAAAACCCCAAGGTTCCATTTCAATGGCCGGCCGCCACTTGTATTTCGAACGGCCAGAAATATTCAACCTTCTTCCCTCGATTTCTCTTCATCCATCAACAATTAGCGAAATCCTTCAACATGAAACTTGTAGAGGGGAGTGAGATCTTGCTATCCAACGGTCTTGATCGCGTTTGGGTTAGCGGATTGGCGGAAAATCGAGCTAGAAGTACTTCAGGTCGCGCACGTTTTCCAACCTCAAATGGAGGCCGAGCTCCACCGTGTTGAGGCCGAGCGTCGAGCACGTGTTGGGCTTTGTAATGGCACAACCTGATCGATGCAAAAACATTCGTAGTAGTTGCGTGTGCTAGGGTTTCTAGGCGTGCAAATGGGTTGCGCGACCTGGTAATTTGAACGTGGATGGAAGAAGGTGATGGGCGGCCTGGATGTTGCAGAGAAGGAATGAACGGTAGTGATTGATTTAGGTTTAGAATTATAAAAAAAAATTGTTGTAAATTCATATTAAAAATTCGTGTAATCTTTGTAACGCGATATCTTTTTCATACAAGGTCGAAAACGCGCGAAACCAGTTGCGTTGGAATCGTATCGATGAGCACTATGCTATGGAATTTGATTAGAGTCGTTTGGAGTTAGCGAAAATTTTGGATAAAATTTAACGCGCGTTTAATTTTATTCGAAATAAAAGATGAAAACGAAATTGAAATCAAGGTGAGAACTTCTCACTCAATCGAATCGGTTTCGATTTTTAATTTTAAATAGTAGATTTAAAATTCTTGAATGTATGTTTGAATGATCATTGTTATCTATTGATTGTTAAAATAGACATTATGCACCGTTAGTAAGCGGATGTTATTTATCAAAAACATATACCGTGAATATTTCATAAACAGTGAAATTGGTATTATTTATGCACTTGGAATTGATTTCCCGCATTATATAGCGGATGAGACCCTATTGCGCCGTCTATTAAGCGGATAATATTTCAAATCCTATATACCGCGATAATTTCGAAGTAGAACGGAATTGGTATTGTGCTAACATCTTTGGATGTAGGAAAACAGGTTGGAGGGATCCAACTGGATTCCTCAACGGTATTTATTTGATTTCAGATATTTTGATATTTGATTGATTATCATATCGATATATGATGTCGTTGTGTGTCGTGATTGACTATTTGGTATGTAGCATCATTGAGCCAATTTTGGAATTTTAAAAGGATTTTAAAGTGATTTTTGAAAGTATACGTTGTAAAATATTTTTGGAATTGATCCATTATAAATAAATAACGTTATAATTTTAATGTTATAAAAATTATGATTTTTGAGAAATATAGTTAAAATTTGATTTTTGAAAATATGGGGTTAATAATTTTATAAAATAGTTTAAATTTGGATTTGTGAATTTATTGTAAAAAGTTTAAATATAGGATTTATGAAATTTGATTATTTTATAAATCAAAGAGAATGATGAAATTATAAAGGAGTTTAAAGACGTTTTAAAAGAATAATATAAATTGATTTATATAAAAGATTTATAAATAGATATTTGTATATTAAAAATATTAGGAATATAAAACGAGTTTTTATAAGTATTAGAATGAATTGTGAATGAATTTCATAAATGAATGGAATTTATAGAATTATAAACGGTGAAGTTATAAATGGAATTTTATAAGCAGTAGATTTATAAAATTTATAAAGTTATTGAAGGAATAGTTTTGGATAAATAAATGAATCTAATAAGTTATAAGATTTATAATTTGGGAAGTTAAAGGAACGATTTTGCAAACAAATAAATTATAAGTATTTAACTTAAATTATGGACTTTTGGTTTATAATTGAGTTATAAATTGAATAGATTAATAAAGGAGATTTATAAAAGGAGTTGATATAAAATAAATAGAAATAGAATTTATAAACGTTGTTTTATAAATTCGCAAACGACTTATTTTGATAAATAAATTATTATAACTTATTTATGGAGTTATATTCATGTTTTAGACTGTGAATAATCCATTAAAATGGAATGTATAAAAATGATGAAATTGGTTAACAAAGTATATTCACGTTTTTGAATAGTGAATAATATGTTAAAGAAAATGTTTGGATGTGATGTTTTAAATGAGATTAAAATGATCTAACGATGTTTCAAAATGTGTTAAGATTCGAAACCATAGATTTCAACATTCATTGTTGAAATAGACGTTTTCGAGAAATAGAAGGAAATGGTGGACTATAACACTGTTGTTATAGCAAATGATTTCCGAAAGGAAATGTTTTGTGTAGTATTGGGATTTATATATCTATTTTAATTTCGAATCCCTATACTAGTGATTTTGGGTTGTCGTAACAATGTTTTACGTAACATTCGTTTTGACCCAAATAAATATGTTTAAGAGAATGATTTCCTTAAAGAATGAAATATATACTTAATTTCGATTTAAGTGTATTGAATATTTTCCAATTGTGGAAAATAAATGGATTTGTGAATTACTTAAATAAGTATGGAAATGATTTACAATTGTGAAATAAACTTATATATATAAATATATAAGAAGTGAAACTATATGAATATATTTATGAATATGAGTTGTAAATAAAAATGAGTTTAAAGTTAAATGGAAATTTACTTAGAATTGGAATCTGAATTGATTTACAAGTGGGAATTTAAGTTATGTAAAACCAAGTGATGTTTGTAAAATGAAATATAACTTAAGAGATGTTGAATGAAGTTGATTTTGGTATCAAAGTAAATTAATAAAGTTAAGTGATAAATGTGAACTTGAGTTATGTAAATGAAACTCAACTGTAGTGATTGAATTCAATGAATGGATTGAATATATAATCAATTGATTGTAAATTAAATGGATATGAAATAATGAATGTAAGTGTTAATTCATTAAAATCTAATGTTATTGGAAGTTGAATAATTGAATGAAAATCAATTTAATTAAACCAATTGAAAGTAAATGTGTTAAACCAAATTGAATGAATATAAACAAAGGAATTTGGTTGTAATTAATATACATTGGTTGTTATATGATAATTGGTTGATTGTATATAATTCATTAAGTATTAATGAAATTGGAAGCTAAAGTAATTGAAATTCAATTGGAAGTTAAGTAAATCTTAAATAGAATTGAATTTGATTTGGAAGTGAACCAACTTGAATATGAATTAGTGAATATAAACTAATTGAGAATGAATGTTAGTAAAAACATCCACTGTTAATGAATCAAAGGTGATTAAATTGAAAACCATTTCATTGAATATAAATGAGAATATGAATGAATATTTATTGGTTATAGATGCTAGTTGGATGTTAGTTGGTTGATGGTTGAATTTATTGCTTTTACTTTATTTGTTATGTTGGCATATATAGTCATTATGTTGCTATATGTTGTATATCGATACTATTGTCTATATACATGTTTCTCATCTATTTGTTGAGTGTTTAGTAGGGGAGGATCGCGTTTGCTTCGCATTTGGAGCTCGCTTTTGCGCTATATTATCCGTTTATGCTCGCTAATAAAATATAAGGTACATATCTCGGATTAAATATCGTACTTTTACACTTTTTTCCATGCGGGATGCCTCATCACTTGATGAGATGTATATTTGTGATATATATATACTGTCTTTTTTTTTCGGATCGAGCCGCGCAAAGGAGACTCTGGCGAATTTTTTCGAAAATTTAAGGCGTTAGAAAAAAAATTGAGAATTTTTAGAAAGTTTGTGAAAACTATGATTTTGATTTGGAATTGAAAGTTAAACAATAGTAGTTGTTTTTGAAAAAATAACTAAGTATGATTTGAAAACTTAGTAAAGTTATTATAAGAAGTTTAACTATGAATTTTGGGAAAGTTAATGGATTCTGTAACTTTTCTTACTTGGTAATTTCGAGGGCGAAATTCTTTTAAGGGGGAAGTATGTAACGACCCAGAATTTTAATTAATTAAAATTTGTATATTTAATTGATTTTAAATATTAATAAGTGAAATTTATAAGTCGAATAAATTTTATTTCGAATAATTGGATTTAATTTGACAATTAAATCGATAATTTAATAATATGTGAAATTACAGAAGTAATTGAAAATTGGGTAAAATATGATTGAAAATGATTTGTAAAATTTTATTATATCATATTAAAGTTATAACGACGTTATAGAACTTTTAAAATCGAATTAAAAGTTAATTTGTGAAAATTGAATATTTTAATATTTAATCGACTAGTGAAATTAGCCAATTTTCGAATAGTTTTAGAATTGGACGAAACTAATTCCATTGGATCCGTAATAGTTTGTTATTATCGGATTCCAATTTTCGTAGCAATTGGAGTTATCGTTTGATCGTGGCAGCTCGAAACGCATCGAAATTGTTTTTAATATTAATTTGGCGAGTTAAAATAGCCATTTTTCAAAAAGTCTCGGATTTCGACGAAACAAGTTTCATCGGATCCGTAATGTGATATTATTGTATGGTTTCAAATTTCATGTCAATCGGATTTACCGTTTGTCCGGTGCAAGCTAAAACGCCTAGAAATTTGATTTACCGATTTAATTTTAAATCGAACGTTTATTACCGTAACTCGCACAGATGACCAAATTAGCTTCCAAAACCTATTTCATTGTGTCCGGAACGTGGGGTAAACCTTAGGAACGCTAACCGGCACGCTTCGTTTGGAGTTCGGAAAATCCGGGATGAATAGTGTCGCGTGAATTTTCTATAAAAGCCCCTAAATATTCATTTTTTTCACAAAAATAAAACCCTAGGGTTCCATTTCAATGGCCGGCCGCCACTTGTATTTCGAACGGCCGGAAATATTCAACGTTTTTCCCTCGATTTCTCTTCATCCATCAACAATTAGCGAAATCCTTCAACATGAAACTTGTAGAGGGGAGTGAGATCTTGTTATCCAACGGTCATGATCACGTTTGGGTTAGCGGATTGGCGGCAAATCGAGCTAGAAGTGCTGCAGGTCATGCATGTTTTCCAACCTCAAATGGAGGCCGAGCTCCACCGTGTTGAGGCCGAGTGTCGAGCACGTGTTGGGCTTTGTAATGGCACAACATGATCGATGCAAAAACGTTCGTAGTAGTTGCGTGTGCTAGGGTTTCTAGGCGTACAAATGGGTTGCTCGACCAGGTAATTTGAACGTGGATGGAAGAAGGTGATGGGCGGCCTGGATGTTGCAGAGAAGGAATGAACGGTAGTGATTGATTTAGGTTTAGAATCATAAAAAAAAAATTGTTGTAAATTCATATTAAAAATTCATGTAATCTTTGTAACGCGATATCTTTTTCATACGAGGTCGAAAACGCGCAAAACCAGTTGCGTTGGAATCGTATGGACAAGCACTACGCTATGGAAATGGATTGGAGTCATTTGGAGTTAGCGAAAATTTTGGATAAAATTTAACGCGCGTTTAATTTTATTCGAAATAAAAGCTGAAAACGAAATTGAAATCAAGGCGAGAACTTCTCACTCAATCGAATCGGTTTCGATTTTTAATTTTAAATAGTTAGATTTAAAATTCTTGAATGTATGTTTGAATGATGATTGTTATCTATTGATTGTTAAAATAGACATTATGCGCCGTTAGTAAGCGGATGTTATTTATTAAAAACATATACCGCGAATATTTCATAAACAGTGAAATTGGTATTATTTATGTACTTGGAATTGATTTCCCGCATTATATAGCGGATGAGAACCTATTGTGCCGTCTATTAAGCGGATAATATTTTAAATCCTATATACCGCGATAATTTCGTACTGGAACGGAATTGGTATTGTGCTAACATCTTTGGATGCAGGAAAATAGGTTCGAGGGATCCAACTGGATTCCTCAACAGTATTTATTTAATTTCAGATATTTTGATATTTGATTGATTATCATATCGATATATGATGTCGTTGTGTGTCGTGATTGACTATTTGGTATGCAGCATCATTGGGCCAATTTTGGAATTTTAAAAGGATTTTAAAGTGATTTTTGAAAGTATACGTTATAAAATATTTTTGGAATTGATCCATTATAAATAAATAACGTTATAATTTTAATGTTATAAAAATTATGATTTTTGAGAAATATAGTTAAAAGTTGATTTTCGAAAATATGGGGTTAATAATTTTATAAAATAGTTTAAATTTGGATTTCTGAATTTATTGTAAAAAGTTTAAATATAGGATTTATGAAATTTGATTATTTATAAATCAAAGAGAATGATGAAATTTTAAAGGAGTTTAAAGACGGTTTAAAAGAATAATATAAATTGATTTATATAAAAGATTTGTAAATAGATATTTGTAAATTAAAAATATTAGAATTATAAAACGACTTTTTATAAGTATTAGAATGAATTGTGAATGAATTTCATAAATGAATGGAATTTATAGAATTATAAACCGTGAAGTTATAAATGGAATTTTATAAGCAGTAGGTTTATAAAATTTATAAAGTTATTGAAGGAATAGTTTTGGATAAATAAATGAATCTTATAAGTTATAAGATTTATAATTTGGGAAGTTAAAGGAACGATTTTGCAAACAAATAAATTATAAGTATTTAACTTAAATTATGGACTTTTGGTTTATAATTGAGTTATAAATTGAATAGATTAATAAAGGAGATTTATAGAAGGAGTTGATATAAAATAAATAGAAATAGAATTTATAAACATTGTTTTATAAATTCGCAAACGACTTGTTTTGATAAATAAATTATTATAACTTACTTATGGAGTTATATTCACGTTTTAGATTGCGAATAATCCTTTAAAATAAAATGTATAGAAATGATGAAATTGGTTAACAAAGTATATTCACATTTTTGAATAGTGAATAATATATTAAAGAAAATGTTTGGATGTGATGTTTTAAATGGGATTAAAATGATCTAACGATGTTTTAAAATGTGTTAAGATTCGAAACCATAGATTTCAACATTCATTGTTGAAATAGACGTTTTCGAGAAATAGAAGGAAATGGTGGACTATAACACTGTTGTTATAGTAAATGATTTCCGAAAGGAAATGTTTTGTATAGTATTGGGATTTATATATCTATTTTAATTTCGAATCCCTATACTAGTGATTTTGGGTTGTCGTAACAATGTTTTACGTAACATTCGTTTGACCCAAATAAATATGTTTAAGAGAATGATTTCCTTAAAGAATGAAATATATACTTAATTTCGATTTAAGTGTATTGAATATTTTCCAAGTGTTGAAAATAAATGGATTTGTGAATTACTTATTAATAAATAAGTATGGAAATGTTTCCAATGTGAAATGAAACGTTTTTGAGAATTTATCTTTTTGAAGATAAATTGAAAATGAATAATTGAAATCGTATATTCATAGATATTTTGGAATGTAAAATTCACTATGGAATTTATAAAAGAAAGGGGAATTTGTTTAAAAATAAACGTTGATTTATTTTTGAAGTATTGAAAATATATATCTTGTAAAGATATTTTTGGAAAATAAATAATTTGGAAAATTATTTGGAATCTGGTGATGTTGTGCATATCCATTGATAGTTCAATAACCGACTATCAATAGTTACCTTTGAATGGGTATTTGTTGTGATTTGCTTGGATTTGAATGCCACGCTTATTTTTAAATTATTGCGCTCGTTATTCGGATTGCCCATTCCGAATAGTGATACGACGTAATGGATAGCATTGATGACCGGTGTTAAAGACCATATATTTTTGAAAGCGAAAGGACAACTCGTCGAATGTCTTTGCATCGACTGGTCCCCGGTATAGAGACTCCATATGTGATGGGAAGTCCGAACGTGATTAGTGAATATCCGGATTGCAAGGACTTCTTCGTAAGTGCCTTCGGTTCTGTTCGATCCCAGAACAGACTTGTATGGATAGTATGTCTGACATTACAAATTGAGATATAAAGCTGATTTCTTTCAAATATATTTCTGTTGGTGGCGGAGAATTTATTCTCTTAGCTTAACACCCTTCTCTGAGACGTACGAGCTCAAAGGTTATGTAGTTGATGGTTATCAGCGATATATTCCCAATTTGGTAATGTGACATACTGAGTGTTGCTGTGAAATGATCATTGTTTGATCATTTGTGATATGATCATTTGTTTGATCGTTTATCTTTGTGATCATTTCTATGATCATTTGTTGACCCAAAGCACAGCTTTTGTATAAAGCGTGGCTTTGTGGACGAGACTTCATCGAACCTCACACCCTGTAAATGGTCAAAACAGGAAAGATGCAGCAAGGTTATGAGGGGTAGCTCCCTTTAGGGTATGTGCATTTCCTTCTGGAAAAGGGTGGTATCATGGTATGGAGCCCAGATTCTTACTCATGTTGAAACACTTTATTTATCATTGTGTGATGTTGGTTACGAGCGCTCAGATAAAGGTCCCAAAGGACCGGGGGATGGCATACTCGTGTCAGTTGTTACCTAGTTTGAAAGGTAACCCGGCCTTGTGTTGGCACAGATCCGGTTTGGTTCTCGGGGACGTCCTTCCAGAGGCGTTCTCATGTGGCAATGGGAAGTTCCTTGGCCTGACCATTTGTTGGCAATCCAAAGAAACAATACGAGACTTGTATGGTTTTAGTTGTAGAACCTTCCATCTAATATGGTAGCTATAGTAGGCATAATATAATGGTACCTATGCTGGCTAAGATTTATATTCTACTTTCGAAATGTTTTCTACACTATGCACTAATAATATTATCAATATTGATTTGATTTTACGTAGTAAGCATCTTTGACTAACATAAAAAGAAATCTCCTCCAAGTCTGCGTTTGCATTGTGTGTGCGGTGGGAGGTCTTCTGGTAGTTACATTTTTAAAAGCATTACGAATTGACTTTAAAAAAATATTCCTCTATTTTGATTTTGAAGATAAATAAACTGTTTTGAGTTCTCACACCAGTCACATGACTGACTCGTAGTTTATTATTTTTCTTCCTAAACTCTGGGTGCCCACCAATTTCCACACGGGCAGTCAAGAGTTAAGGTTTATCAGGATATTCTGGAATTCAGGAGTTGCTGGAGGCAAGCTGGATGGCATGGCGTATTACTAGTATATAGTATTTCTTTTCCGCTGTTTGTTGTTGTTTGTTGTTGTACACTCTGATGTAATGATGATGTAATGAAATGTAATGTAATACTGATATAGTTCTTTGTTTAAAGATTATTCATTTATCTATTATATGTTGTTCCGCTACGATTGTGAGATTCTGATGTTGTTCTGTTATTTCTTTCTGTTCTGTTCTCTCTTTTTCTATCTTCTTCTACCTCCTTTCTTTCTTTCTTTTTTCTTTTAAACCCTAATGGTTCGTATTTCCATTCATCTTGAGTTAATCGATGGAGATTAGTGTCAATTCAAGGGGTACGGAATAGCGGACTATTACAAGGTCTAATTCGATCGTATGTAGAAGATAGCTTTTCAAAATAAATTATTTAAATTAAATTCTTAAATTAAATTCTACGTGTTTCATCCTCGCACGGCCAAATGACAAGTCTGACTGCTATGAAACTTGAAATCCTACAATAACCCACTATTACAAATCCGATGAAACTAGTTTCGTCGATATACGAGAGAGTGGCCGAAATGGCTATTTTTACACGTTTATTAAAATATGAAATTCCTAACTTTTAATTATTCACATTTAAATCCAATTTTAAAGTTAAACATCTTCATTCATATTTTAATAAAATTTAAACCAATTTTCGATGCCATTTTCATTCTCATTAAATCATGAATTCTATTATTCAAATAAGTTTCAATATTAAATTTAAGCAATTTAATTATCTAGTAAATCAATACTACTAAATGCTCAAATTTGTGTTACTACCCATATTTATCCATTAATTACATTAAATTTAATAACTTACAATAGTCAAAAGTACATGTTGTTGCAATAGACTAACTCAAAATTATTTGCAAAAAAAAAAGTATTAGGTACCAGCTAGAAGGTAGGTTGATGGTTAGACCTAATCGAGCATTCAAAAGATTGGATATCCTCCTCATGTACTGTATTAAACTACATTTTTTTATATATTTATCTCTATCTCTACTATTAATAGTGAGAATTCCATGAATATGATTCAACTGTCTCTTTTTGAATTTCCTAAGATATCATTTATATCTCCATAGTAGCTAAAATTATTATTTCTCAATTTGCATAACATTTGTTCATGGGCCATATTATTAAACTTCATGGCATCATCTTAATTCATTTAGATGTTATTGAAACAACTTCTTTCTTCATATCTTAGCTTCTATACAACAACAATTAATATATTTTTGACGATGTGGGACAAACTAAAACAATTAGAATGTGTTTAATATATCATCTCACTTAATTATCAAGTTTGGTAAGTTCTAGGCATTGCAGATGACTCTAGTAATAAGGCTTTCAAAAGAGACTTTGTATGTGATTTTTAATCATATACCACCTATCTAAAAGGATATCATATGCATGCTTCATTCTACGACCAACTTATAATACTGTTTATAAAGACATCTAGTATGTTTCTAAATCCAAGTTACTTCATATGGATCTGTTGAGAATATATAATTTATGAGTACTATTCTGAACGTATTCAAAATGTGAAAGTTTCATAATGATATTTGATTAAATATAATTATGATAGCTTGGTTTGGTGACATTTATTAGATGTACATTTTCTTTCACATGATAGTTATAATAATGCATGCAAACTGTATTTTGTTGGACTTTCTGTTTGAACGTATCAAATTCGATTTTTATGTAATATTATATTGGTATTTCTTTATAATAATGTATGCAAACAGCATTTTGTTGGACTTTGAAAATATAAAATTGATACCTTGGTACTATTATATTGTTGTTTGCTTTTATGGAAAAAACTTATAGTCAAATTAAGTTTCAATGGAACATGATGATAAATAGCATATAAGGGCAGTACACATGAATAAAATAAATGTTACTACTAGGTTACCTTTAAATTTGTCTCTAATGATTTCATAAAAAGAAAAATCAACTATAGGATTAAGTCAATAAACATTGTGATAGTATAGTGAAATTCATTTTGTCCTACTTATATTAAACTACATTTTAATCTCTTAACTACAAAATGAGGAGTTGAATATTGGATAGGTACAAATTAAGTATGATAATCATCCATATATGAGCATGGCTAATTCTCAAACCAGGTAACTTTTTCATAAAATTCCACATTGTCTTTTAAGTTATTCGACATGGAAAAAATTTAATTTATAATCTGTTATAGATTAAAAAATCCATTTCATATTAACTAAAAATAATAGTAAGTGCCTAGGAAACTATAAAACTTTTTTTACTATGCTCAGGAGAACTCGTCAGACCGGTAAACTCCCGAGAGAATTAAGTTGTGTATGTCTGCTACAACTCATGACATCTATACAAGAAGTGTGTGCAAGGTAGAACTCGAACCCGAGTATATTAACAGATTTAGGTGCCAATTTTCCTTGTGCTACTCCTTCAGACGAAAATATAAAAACTTTGTCATGTTAAACTAAATATTATATACGTTCTACTATGTATTCATGTATGCATGCATGCATTTTGCATTTAGATAAGTGAATGAGAATTTAAATTATGTACACATTTATTATATTTTAATATCAATCTCATATAATGTTATATTTGTTCTATTTTAATGTACGAACAATTTTCTATCTATCAAACTTCGCATTTGTGAAAAGCATAACAACATGCTATAATGCTATATGGGAAACAGAACATAAACCTGTACCAACTGCACGGGCTTGATACTAGTAGCAATTATGAAACTAATGTCAACAGTCTCACTTGCCATAAAAGCTTAATGTTATTCTTTGGCATTTTGTACTTTTTCATTCCATATTATCGATTTTAATGTTAATTGTTTAGTTGATGTAACAATGCACACATTTGCTAGTCAAACACAAGAATAAAGATTGCAGTGGACTAAAAAATATTCATTTATGAGATCTCTACTTTCAGCCATGGCTAAATTCACAAATCTCCAAGATAACCCAATCTTTAACCTTGATCAGATTGAGGAGTCTTCTCATTCTTCTCCCTCCCTTTCTCCTCCTCCACCAGATCTAATTCTGCATTCACACCCAATTTCTTCAAAAATTATTTCTGAACTTGATGAAGAGGGATTTCAGATTGTCCAAACCATAAAAAATAGAAGTGAGAATCAAAAGCATCGATCTAGAATCGGTTCAAACCAACTGAGCTTGAATAGGGAAATGCAAATCATTCAAAACAGTATTTCAGAAAATGCTAATCGTGGATTTCTCAAGAATCACAGAGAATTCAAGAAATTCAACAAAATATGTTGAAAATACCTTTCAGCCTGGTTTGGACAGATCCACAAATTAGAATTCAAGAAATTATCCAAAAAACAGTCAGCTATCAGATAAATTTGATTCTCAATTCAATACTAACTTGAATAAAGTCTCTTCATAGGCTGATATGATCGAGAAAGGGGGATCAAACTCTCAGTTTGATATCAAATATGTTGCTCCTTTCTCAATCAATGATATGAAAGCCATAGTTGCGAATGCAGAGGCCAAAAGAAAGGCAGAAAATAAGTGGTGTCATTCAGTTATTGCTTGTGTTTTTGGCAGCAGACCCGCTTATCATCATTTCAAGCCTGTTATTATGAAATCATGTGTACCTACTGGTAATTTTGATATATTTACACGTAATAATGGGTTTTTCATTATCAGGTTGTAACAACCCTGATTTTAGCGATTACCTGAGAATATTAAATTATAACGACGATTATAATTTAATAGTGTAAATTAATAATTAATGTGGGATTTAAATTGTTTATTGGGAATAAACAATATTTTTAGGATAAAATGAAAAAAATAGAATTTTGAAAACTTTAGTAAGATGGTTTGAGATAATAAACCGAAGAAAATGTGTTTTATTTAGAGTTAATGCAATAATTTTGTTAATTATTGTTATTTACTTCTTTTAATGATTTTTAAAAAGAAGTAATTAATTTTAAGATGAGATATATCTAAAATAATGATGGAATTGAGTTTAAAAATATAATTTAGGTGTAAAATTATATTTGAAATGGGTTATAAATTTTTATTTCACAAAAATATTATTTTGTGTAATTTATAATGTTAATTACAATGAGATTTGTAACTAAAGATGTTAATTTGTTATAAAAAAAGATAAGAGCTATGATGATAAAATATTTTAAAAATATAAATAATCTTTTATTTTGAGTATCTAACATTTTGTTATCATGAATATGAAGTTTTATAAATTTTTGATACGAAATAAAGTTGAATAGATGATTGAATTTGGGACACAAGTTAATACTTTTCGGGTTCCTATCCGTGAGTTTGTGACATATTCACGATGTTTACCTAGCAAAACTGCTTTGAGAGGTGTCCGCGACCTTGTCATGAGGACGAACTGCTTTAGAGGTGTTAGCGACCTTGTTAGGGATGACAAAATGGCTTGGAAAGGTGTCAGTGACCTTGTCATGAGGACGAACTGCTTTGGAAAGATGTCAGCGACCTTGTCATGAGGACGAACTGCTTTTGAAGGTGTTAGCGACCTTGTCTAAGGCTTCGGCCATCTGAGTTTAGCACGTGCAACATTGCTTCGGCATTGTATTCAGGGATATGGCCAATCCGGGGATTTTTGAGTTTTGAATTCGCCGTTTTTGGCACATTAGTGCGAAGATTTTCTGAGTTTTGAACATGCATCGAATTCTTTATTGAGTTTGAGATTTTATGAGTTTGAATTCGTATCAAGTTCCATGAGTTTTTATGATTGAGATGTATGTGTGAGATTTAGCAGCTTTGGCTTACTTATGAGTTTGAGATCTCACGTTCTTATGGAGTTGTCTTGTGTTGCTTTCATGACTTCTATTTGTGATTGAGATGAGTTTTCTCCTTTTTGGAGTAATGGTGCATTGAACCATTTGAGTTTTGCTTGAGTTATATATGAGTTGATTTGAGTTCATTATGGGTTATCGCTAATGATATGAGGCACTTGTGTTTTATTTGAGTATTGAGTTTGAGTTACCTCTTTCGAGGTATTTAGTCACTTAGGTAGCGTTTGTTACTTACTTAAGTATTGAGCTATGAGTTATCTAATCCTTCTCCTCATTTGAGAAGCAGTATCACTATATCCATTCTGCTTCATATTATCGATATTGACTGATTTGTGTAGCTAGACTGACCTGTGTATTTATACTCGGGTCAGGCCGAGTTGTTTCAGGTATCATCTATTGGACTTAGCTTGAAGTTGGTGTTGAATATCATCTCTTCTTTCGCTTGAGTAGTTTATTTCTTTCGCATACTCTGATGTTTTTACATTTGATTTGATGTATATGGTGTGGTCGAATACCATCTTTATTGTATTCATATTGTATTGTACTAAACATGTATCAGTGTATATGTATATATATGATGTCGATTACTGTTCTGTGATGTGCTTTACATTTAGTTATTGTATTTTGTTCTGATAGATCCGTCAACCACCTATAGTTTTGGATTAAGCATTTACTATGTATGTCGATCCATTGAGATAGAAAAAAACAAATTATATTGCATTTATCAACGTATTCAGTGGATGTTTAAGACAAAGTTATAGATGGTCGCCCTTAACCAGCCATATTCTCCACTTTAGTAGAAGGAATTACTCGTTAATTCTCTTTACTAAGGTGTGTCTCTGGATAGGGAGTCACAGCTTGGTATCAGAGTTGTGGTCAGAACAAAGTAGAAACACAGAACAGTACGTATATCATGATACATCAAAGTACAATATAAGTGAATCATTGTCCTTTATTCGAGCTTATTTTTGATTCGATCCTCGAATCTTTTTCGAGTTTTGGGATTGTTGAGATGGAATATGTCTAGGAATATATATACATGTATATTATATTCCGTCGTATTCCATAATAGAGTTTGATGTCATATTATCTTGTAAATAATCTTATTTAGGATTATTCTATTTTTATTTTTGTCGATACGAGTGAGTTCGTATCGATGGAGCTGACTGATTTCTTTGAGCATTCTAGTTGCATTCCTTTGAGAGTTGTAAATCCTACTGAGGGGTCCACAACGATTGGCTTGTTGTGGGCATTCTGAATTTTTTCTATTTGTTTCTACTTTAGTGAGTATTTGTTTATTACTCACTATATTCAGATGTATTTGATTTGAGATGGATTGACTTATTTGATGTTAAGTCTGATCCTTTTGGTTGTTATAGGATCCTATATTTATTTAGGCATCCTAATTTGATAGGTTTATTATTTCTATCACTATGGAATGTTAATGATGATTCCGAAGTTTCTATGTTCACTCTTGAGTATCGAGATGTTGATGATATATCTCGAATTCCAATCAAGGTGACTTTGTTGATTTTTGTCAGTCCGTTTGGATTTGACATCTAATCAGGCAATCGAATGTTGAGGCAACCTTATTCTTGGCTCTTAGCTCTTCGATTATCCTTCCACGAGGATGTCCACTAAGGAATGAGGTGATTTTCTAGATTATTCGAGTTCGATGGAGTTTATCATTCAGTTTCTTTAAGTTATCCTTTTTGAACACTCAATCGATGTTATCCTTTGCAGCATTACTTTGTTTGACGTGATGATTTGTGGTTTGTATGCTTCTTTTCCTTCGAGGAGAATATCTTACTTTTCTTTTGTCTTGATGATTTCCAAGAGTGGCTCGTCCTCTTGTAGGGGTTGACGAACACTCCATCTCCTTCTGTTGATTTTGTGAATCGCGTACTCTAGGAATATCTCGTTGCATTCTCTTAATGTTCTTTGATTTTAGTTTTTGAAGCCATATATTTGAATTTTAAAAAGAGAAATTGGAGATTTGAGATATTTTAAAATTCAAAGAATGTTTTGAGAATATATTTATATGAGTAGTATTCTTTCATCGAAATAATTTGAGAGTGTTGGGTTATCCATCGAGTAGTTAAGAGTTCTGGTAGATACGCTAGATCAACGTTATCGATAGGAATCTCCTAAATGCTATGATGAGGCAATCAAACACGATGATTTGTGTTTTAAGGATTGAGATTTTGAAAATAATATTTTGAGATTAAATATTAAATTTATTTTTGAATGGTAATTGCAGCCATTGATTTTAGAGATGAGTAATAGAGTGGCGAGGTAGTTTTGATCATTCGGTCAACTCTGCAGCCAACAGATATATTTATTTATTAGAGACTCAATGGCGAGGCAATTCCATTTATTTATTTTTAAATTATAAAAATGAGAGTATAAATGAGATTATTTTTGAGTTGTGTTTTATTAGAAGTATATTTTGAGTTTTTAGAATCTATATTATATAATAATAGAATTTAAACCCTTAATTTATTTTGAGGGATATTATTGTGGATTTACAAAATTCTTTGGAAATTAATTTTGAAGTAAGAGAAGAAAATTGAATTTTAACTTTGAGTTTTAAATAACTTACTAAGTAATATGGTAAAGAGTTTGAGAAATTTTCAAATGTTGAAAATTGAGAGTTTAAAATTTAAAAGATGTTGAAATTTAACATTCTAAATATCTTGGATTAAAAGATAATTCGAGCTTATATCCTTGTTCTTAAGTATGTTCTATCTTTGAGCTATTATCAACGACGTGCATTCTTCGCGGTCGTTCGAATTTGGTGGCCTTGTGAGAAGCCATCTTGTGATTTATCTTTCTTGTCTATTGTGTCTATCCTGTTGTGAGGATGTTCTTTTTGTATATTTATGCGCAAAATCTTCTTGATGATCTTCTTTATTGTTTAGAGTTCGGGTTTAAGTGAATATGATCCCGACTCTATTTGTAGAGTTTTTTTTGAAATCAATCATTTTCGATTGATTAATTGTTGAGCACGTTATTGAGTTTTGATTCGAAGACGGGATATTTTCAGAACTCTTTCGAGATACTTGGAAAGCTCGATGGTTTACTAATCACTATATTAGCACATGATGGGCCATTGAGTTAACCAAGTGTGTTTTTCCTTATTTCTTTCTTCCATTCTATATTGAGAGTATGAATGGTTTGGAATTCAAGCTTGTCTTTATCCTTCGATGATTGTATCATTTATGTTGTTTACAGCTCTTCTTCTAGAAAATTGCGGGGATGCAATTTTTGTAAGAGGGGGAGTCTGTAACAACCCTGATTTTAGCGATTACCTGAGAATATTAAATTATAACGGCGATTATAAGTTAATAGTGTAAATTAATAATTAATGTGGGATTTAAATTGTTTATTGGGAATAAACAATATATTTAAGGATAAAATGAAAAAAATAGAATTTTGAAAACTTTAGTAAGATGGTTTGAGATAATAAACCGAAGAAAATGTGTTTTATTTAGAGTTAATGCAATAATTTTGTTAATTATTGCTATTTACTTCTTTTAATGATTTTTAAAAAGAAGTAATTAATCTTAAGATGAGATATATCTAAAATAATGATGGAATTGAGTTTAAAAATATAATTTAGGTGTAAAATTATATTTGAAATGGGTTATAAAATTTTATTTCACAAAAATATTATTTTTGTGTAATTTATAATGTTAATTACAATGAGATTTGTAACTAAAGATGTAAATTTGTTATAAAAAAAGAAGAGAGATATGATGATAAAATATTTTAAAGATATAAATAATCTTTTATTTTGAGTATCTAACATTTTTTCATCACGAATATGAAGTTTTATAAATTTTTGATATGAAATAAAGTTGAATAGATGATTGAATTTGAAGGTGCGCATTGTTAACATGTAACTAAGTGATTAATTTATAACCTAAGCTAATTTTCCTAAACAATTGGACTCTAGCCCATTAACGTACTTCACTTAGCCTGTTAGAAAAGAAATGAGAAACATCTTTCTCTTCCTCACGTTCATTCTCTATTCACCGTAAAAAAAATCAGAAACCATTCCTCTTTCTAAACCCTAGAGCTCTAAATCGTTAATTCCTACATTAATTTGCTAGTTTTAATCAAGCTAAAGCTATAATTCTCGGGCAATAAACTCCAAAAATTATTCTATTTCATCAAATTTGGATTTTTGCAATAGGTAGATTGTTAGTAATAGGGTTTTCTTGCTTGCATGTTGTTGTAGTGTTGTTTATAGGTTGTAGAAGCTAAAATTCAAGCAAAAGCTCCAGCATTTCTACATTAATTCGAGTTCTTGAATTCCCTACAACAAGATGAGTTAATCATTCACACCACTAGCTTTAATCTATGAGAATAATTGTTAGTTTCTATTTGAATTAATTGGATGGGATGTTGATTGAATTGCTTTCAAGTTTGTTGTGCTTTGCTGAAAATTGTTTGTGGAAAAAATTGCTGCTGCAAAACAGCAATATCTTAGTGCAAGTTTACTCGAACTAGCTCAATCTTTTTGCAGTTGAAAGAACATTCCATAGGCTACAACTTCTCTTTTAATTACTTTTTGAAATTTTATTGTTTATAGGGACAAAATTTAGTTTGGATCTGATGTATACAGTTCTGCTCTGTGCAATTTGTTTTGTTGAAACCAGATCTTCAAATCACCATAACTTTTGAACAATAAATCAAAATTGAGTGAGATTTTTTTCAACTGGAAAATACATTTATAAGGAACAACTTTCATGTATTTAGTTTTCTGTAATTTAGCAGTTTGCTGTGTCAAAATCCAATTTTTCTACTGTTGTCCCGAGAGCAAAAACAATATTTGCTCTCGCTTAAGGCTGAAACTAAATTGGCCATAACTTCTTCGTTTTTGATCCGATTTCGATAATTTTAGATATTTCGGAAATCATAAATCATGTACTACAACTTTTATGTATTGAGTTGTCTTTAATTTAGAGGATTGCTATGTAAAAAATAAATTTTTCTACTGTTATCCCGAGAGCAAAAACAATATTTGCTCTATGCTTTAGGCTGAAACTAAATTGGCCATAACTTCTTCATTTTTGATCCGATTTTGATAACTTGAAATGTTTCGAAAAGAATAAATCATGTATTACAACTTTCATGCATTGAGTTTTCTGTAATTTAAATGTTTTCTCTGTCAAAATCCAATTTTTCTACTGTTGTCCCGAGAGCAAAAGCAATATTTGCTCTGTGTTTAAGGCTAAAACAAAATTGGTCATAACTTCTTCGTTTCTTATCCGATTTTGATAATTTTAGATGTTTCGGAATGCTTAAATCATGTACTACAAGATTTGTTCATTTTGTTTTCTGGAATTTTGAAGTATTCTTGGTCGAAATTATGGTTATAAGTTGCTGTCCTGAGAACAAGATGACAACAACAACAAGCATTGACCTTAGAATTGTATTAGCTCATTTTTACCCTTATTCTCTTTCGGCTTTGATGATGTTTTTGAGATTTTCGAGAGCTATGATGCCTATCTATATTTGAAAATTTTTAAATTCAAATTTAAATAGAATTGGAATTGATTTTTAGTTAAATTTGAATTGAATTCGTATTGAACTCAAGTTATCGGTCTTGAGTTATCTTTCTTGTTTTTTATTGTTTTCGAGTACGGTTTTCACTAAACAATTTTTGAAGTAATTTTTGAAATAAATGGACATTTCAAATTATTATGATAGTATTTTAAAATTATTTTTCTAATATAAAAAAAACCTATTTATTCCCTATAATAAAAGAATTTCAAATATGGGTTTTATTAATCTTTTCGGGAAAAAGTTTTAAAAGCTTGTTTTCTCTAGTAAACTATTTTAAATATAAAACACACACTTTTGCACTATTCGAACGTATGAGAAAGAGAATTAAACGATTTAGTAAAACACGTGGTATGGGACATGAGCGTTTACTATTTCAGTTAATTCTGGACTTGTGCGATCAAAGCTATTTGAGTTTAATGATTCTGAGATGTTTTGCCATTTTATGGCATATTTTGATTTTTACAATTCCTATTTATTGGAATTATTTAAGATGGCCAATATTTGACAAGTATTATGGTTTAAGATCTTCTATGTAGGAGTATGGTCGATGAGAACCATCATGATGTTTTATTTACTTGCCAATGATATAAGATAAGTCTTGAGTATATGATTTCA
This sequence comes from Allium cepa, assembly GCA_030765085.1. Lineage (NCBI taxonomy): Eukaryota > Viridiplantae > Streptophyta > Magnoliopsida > Asparagales > Amaryllidaceae > Allium > Allium cepa. The sequence continues at coordinate 212,218,717 of CM060930.1, read as the reverse complement.
TATTTTGAGGTTTATGGTTTATGAGGAACCATCACGATGTTTTCGCTTGTCGAGGAGATGAGACAAGTTACGATGCTATTTAATTCTTGTAGATGAGATGAGACGAGTATGATGTCTTTTTATCACTTGCCAATGAGACGAGGCGAGATATGATTTTCTGAGTTTTAAGATGTTCATAGTGTAGCATCGACTAGCGGCTAGTAAACCACTAAGTGCGAACGTGTGGTATGGGACACACATTAATACTTTTCGGGTTTCTATCGGTGAGTTTGTGACACATTCACGATGTTTACCTAGCAGAACTGCTTAAGAGGTGTCAGCGACCTTGTCATGATGACGAACTGCTTTGGAGATGTTAGCGACCTTGTTAGAGATGACAAAATGGCTTGGAAAGGTGTCAGCAAACTTGTCATGAGGACGAACTGCTTTGGAAAGGTGTCAGCGACCTTGTCATGAGGACGAACTGCTTCGGAAAGGTGTCAGCGACCTTGTCATGAGGACGAACTACTTTGGAAAGGTGTCATCGACCTTGTCATGAGGATAAACTGCTTTGGAAGGTGTTAGCGACCTTGTCTAAGGCATAGGCCGTCTGAGTTTAGCACATGCAGTATTGCTATGGCATTGTATTCAAGGATATGGCCAATCCAGGGTTTTTTGAGTTTTGAATTCGTCGTTTTTGGCGCATTAGCGTTACGATTTTCTGAGTTTTGAACATGCATCGAATTCTTTATTGAGTTTGAGATTTTATGAGTTTTAATTCGTATCGAGTTCCATGAGTTTTTATGATTGAGATGTATGTGTGAGATTTAGCCGTCTTGGCTTACTTATGAGTTTGAGATCTCACATTCTTATGGAGTTGTCTTGTGTTGCTTTCATGACTTCTATTTGTGATTGAGATGAGTTTTCTCCTCTTTGGAGTAATGGTTCATAGAACCATTTGAGTTTTGCTTGAGTTTTATATGAGTTGATTTGAGTTCATTATGGGTTATCGCTAATGATATGAGGCACTTGTGTTTTATTTGAGTATTGAGTTTGAGTTACCTCTTTCGAGGTATTTAGTCACTTAGGTAGTGTTTGTTACTTACTTAAGTATTGAGCTATGAGTTATCTAATCCTTCTCCTCATTCGAGAAGAAGTATCACTATATCCATTCTGCTTCATATTATCGATATTGACTAATTTGTGTAGCTAGACTGACCCGTGTATTTATACTCGGGTCAGACCGAGTTGTTTCAGGTATCATTTATTGGATTTAGCTTGAAGTTGGTGTTGGATATCATCTCTTCTTTCGCTTGAGTAGTTTATTTCTTCCGCATACTCTGATGCTTTTACATTTGATTTGATGTATATGGTGTGGTCGAGTACCACCTTTATTGTATTCATATTGTATTGTACTAAACATGTATCGGTGTATATGTATATATATGATGTCGATTACTGTTCTATGATGTGCTTTACATTTAGTTATTGTATTTTGCTCTGATAGATCCGTCAACCACCTATTGTTTTGGATTAAGCATTTACTGTGTATGTCGATCCATTGAGATAGAAAAAAAATTATATTGCATTTATCGACGTATTCAGTAGATGTTTAAGACAAAGTTATAGATGGTCGCCCTTAACTAGCCATATTCTCTACTTTAGTAGATGGAATTACTCGTTAATTCTCTTTACTAAGGTGGGTCTCGGGGTGGGGCGGCACATAGGTTTACAAATCAAACGAATTGTGAAAAAGCTATTAATGGAGGTCCTCAATTTATAAATGGAAAATTCATTATTATGAAGAAATGGAATAATAAATCAATTTTGATTGAGGTTTGCTCTCTACTATGCCAATATAAAATAGAATTCTTGAATTAAATCTTAGATTGTGGGATAAAGAAATACTGAGTGCTATAGCAAGCATTGTGGTTATTCGTATTAAATTAGATGAACATACAACCCAGGAATCAAGACTTTCTTTTGCTAGAATACTAGTGGAAATTAAAGAAAATGCTGATTTACCAAATGAAGCTTTTATTTCAATGCATGATGGGGAAAATTTAATGCAAACCATAGAATATGAATGGATTCCCCCCTAGATGCAAATCATGTTGCTGTTTTGGACATATCATTGACAATTGAGTTACCAAAATGGTCTGGAAAGAGAAATAAAACAATCAAGAAAAATCTGATGTTGATAGCAGTTTCACAAAGGAAAAAGGAGACACATTGCCAAACAAAACATTAGAAGCAAATAATAGACCTATTTGTATATCTTTGAACGAAAAGAATAATAGTATCAATGAATCAATTATTGTTCAAGAATCCCTCAAGAAATGGAAATTCAATAAGGCAGTAAGTCACAGAGACTGGGTGAAAAAAATATTGAAACTTCAAAGAGTATTTCAGGAATTCATCTTGAAACTAATGCAAATAGGAATAATGCAGTAACCCAAATCAGGGAAAATATTTCGGAATCAGCAAACATGAGCATAGATGATGGTTCAATATATTAATGCTATTCTCAGTAAAGAACCATCTGAAAATCCCAATATTAGTCATGTTGCAACACAACTTTCCTCTTATACCATAAATCAAAGTTCAGAAATCATTCTGTAAAAGGCAATCAATTTAGTGGAAAACTCCTCCTCAATATCAAGGAAAAACAAGAAAGATAAAATGGAAAAGAGAAGAGGCAAAATGAAAAGCATTAAAGACATAGTCTCTTAAGAAAGCACATAAGATATTGATGACAGCGACTTCAAAAGAAATTACATCTCTAAAATTTCAAAGTGGGAAGAGCAGCTCAAAGCAATTAGCAAAACAACATATAACAAAAAAGGAAAGAGGATGGATAATCTGATGGAAAAAAGCAGCCACAGTGCATACTTGCTCTTCCTTTGTATCTTTTGTGTATCCTTTACTAATAATATTATTATCATTATGTCGATAATCTAATGAAATATTAGAGGGCTTAACTCTCCAGAAAGGAAATTAGATTTATCTAATCTTCTTATGTCTCTAAAACCCAGTATTGTTGGACTTCTTGAACACAAATTAGACAATTCAAAAATTATTGATTTACATATTAAAAATTTATATAATTGGAAAATTATTAATAATAATCAAATGGGGGGAAATGGTAGAATTTTAGTCATTTGGGATCCTAATATTTAGAATATCTTCCAATATTTTATGAATTTTCAATTATTCATTGTAAGTGTGTAAACAAAGGTGGTTTACAGTTAGAAATTACTTTTGTTTATGCTTCTAACAGTGAAACTGAAAGACTATCTCTTTGGAATAGTCTTTAATAAATTAACTCTAATATGAGTCTTCCTTTGATTGTTGTTGGTGATCTTAATACTGTCATGCATGGTTTTGAGAAAAGGGGTGGGAATCCTATTCCCTTTAAAAAAATGAAATGTTAATAACTTTCTTCTTAAAACTGGTTTTTATATGAACCAATTATCTTTGGAAATACTTTTACTTGGAAGTTTGGAAAATTTAGAAATATCCATTGAAAATTAGGCAGAATTCTTATAAATCATGTTTTTACAAATTATTTTAAAGATTTCAAATGTTATACCCTTCTTCAGGCTACCGGTGATCATACTCCAATTCAAATCTATCTAACTCAAAATAATAATATTAGGAATGACAGTCCTTTTAGATTTGTCAATGGCTGGGTCTATGAGGATGATTATAAAGACTTAATCAAAAATTGCTTAACCATAAAAATTTTGGGCACTGCCTAATTCAAATTCAATAAACTTCTTCATATTACTAAAGAAAATCTGAAAATTTGGAATAAAAGCAGAACTAATAATGAAATTAAAAACATCAAGGACGAATGTGAGCTTTGACAGAATGAATTAGATAAGGGTTGCTCAGATATCAATAAGGTCAATAATTTTTTTCTAGCCCAAAATAAACTGGTTAAGTCACTCCATGTGCAATCTATCAATTTAAGGCAGAAAGAAAAAATAGACTGGTTAATGCATGGTGATGAAGCTAGCAAATTTTTTTAAGCTAAAATGTCCAGTAGGAAATACGTGAATGATATTGGGAAAATTATTGATGTCAAGGGTAATGTAATTAATGACTTGTCTTGTATTAGGAAGGAAGCCATTAATTATTTTACTAATCTATATAATACCAATCTTTATTCTAATTCCTTCCCTAATAATGAGCCTAAATTTAAAGTTAATGAAACAGTCATGATATTCTTTTAGCCCCTATCAGACTTGACAAAATTAAAAAAATCATTATTTAATTCCAATAATGATAAAACCCCAGGACCAGACGGCTTTGGTGCCAAGTTTTATAAAACTCAATGGGAAGAAATCAAATTATTTTTATTCGATTCTATCTCTGAAATTTTTAGGACTGCCAAGTTATTAAAAAATTAAATCATAAATTTAAATCATACTTTTATTACTTTGGTCCCAAAAGTTCAAATTATCAACAGTTTAGAAGACTATAGGCTAATTGCCCGATGTAACTTCATTTACGAAATTATTTCTAATATTTTATGTAAGAAGAAAAAAATATTTTTAAAATACCTTATTTCTGAAAACCAAAGTGCTTTCATTCTTGGTAGATTAATTGTTGAAAACACTTTGCTTCCACACGAATTAGTGAGGAACTTTAATAATAATAACAAAATTCTCTTATTTGTCAAAATTGATATACATAAAGAATTTGAAAAAATAAATAGACATTTCTCTATTTTTATGATGAAACAAATGGGATTTTGCAATGAATTTTATACTCTTATTCTTGAATGTATTAACAATGTTTCTTATTCTATTTTGGTACATGGTTCTCCTAATGGGTTTATACAAAGAAATAGGGTAATTAGACAAGGAGATCCACTTTTTCCTTATTTATTTACTATTGCTATGGAATATTTCTCAGTTCTTATGGAAATTGAGCTTATAAAAGGAAATATTAAACCAATTAATAGAATCAAACCATATACTGCTCATTTGTTATATGTTGATGATCTGCTTATCTTTTTGAATGCAGACACATAAAGTGCAAAATCCATTGCAAATATTTTTGACAAGTTAGAAGAGCATGCATGGTTAAAAGTCAATGAATTCAAAAGAAAAATATATTTTAGTAAAGGCTGCTCTAGTAAAATGGACATTTTAAATATATTAAAGTTCAAGCAGGGTAATCTGCCTGTTGGGATTTCCTCTCAGTGTTCACCAAATCAATGACACAGACTGCACAAGGTTATTAGACATCATTCAAAATAGATTTTGAAGGGTGGGCTAGCAAATTTCTGTCATTAGCTGGTAGAATTGAGTTAACTCAAAATGTCATCATTGCAATCACCATGTATTGGATCTAAGCCCATAATATCCCAGCAAAAGCAATTCACAAAATTGAAAAAATTTATGCAAATTTCATTTGGAAAGGAAAACAACACAAAATTACTTGGGAAAATGTATGTTTATCAAAGAAATCTGGTGGTTTGGGTCTGAGAGACATCAATGAATTGAGAGAAGTGTGTAAACTCAAATTATTTTGGAAATTTGTAAATGACAATTCACTATGGGCAAAGTGGATGAAAGCAAAGTATCCCAAAAATAAGAATTTTTGGCCTACTGGTATTGAAAATCATCATTCTTTTGTTTGGAAAAATATTCTCAACGGCAGAGACACTGGCACTAAACTTTCGAAAAGGAATTTAAAAATGAAAATCAGACTAGTTTGTGGTTTGATCCTTGGATACATGGAAAAATATTAGTTAGTCTTGTGGGATGGAACAACTTATGTTTGTTTGGCGAAGCCAATGGAAAAGTCGGTAGCATCATTCAAAAAAATAGGTGGAATACATTTTGTCATACAGCTACTTCTACTTTCAATACAGCCATTAATCAAATTACAATTGACCAAAATCTTCCAAAAGATAAGTGGGATTGGAAACCATCTACAAAAGGATTTTTCTCCTTCAAAAAAACTCTGGAATTTATAAAAAGTCATGAAACTGAAGTGGATTGGCACAATGCTATATGGAATAAATCAAATTATTCAAAAATGTACCATTATGCCTATTTTGCAATTATTAACAGGCTTCCTACTAGGGATATATGCCTAAAATGGAATGAAAAAGGGGGATACAATATGCCTTCTTTGCAAAAATGAAACTAAGTGTATCAATCACTTATTTTTTGACTGTACTTACTCAAAACATATATGGTTTATTGTCAAAACAAAGATCAAAATTAACAAAAATCAGGGAGTTCAGAACATCAAAGAAAGCATCAACTATATCCAACAAAACTTCAAAGAAAAATCCAAGGAATTCAAAAAAACTAGTATTATGCTTACTGCAACATTTTTTCATATTTGGAAATAAAAAATTCAAAGACTTCACTCACAATCAAAAACAGAAAACATTCAACTTTGAAAGAAAATTAAATTAGATAGCCAGATTCTTCTCAATAAACATAGGAATCAAAACAAATATTCATACAATTCAAATCAAAGCAACTAACACATGGATAAATATGAAGAGAGTTTAGAATCTTTCTTACAGAGTGGGAAAATCACTTTTGATTTTCCCAATGTAAGAAATCTTCATCACAATAGCAGTCATTGGATGGAAAAGCCTTTGAATCATGATAATTCCACTCCCAAATCAGCCAATGTTGGTGGCGGCCACTTCTACCATCACAATAGGAATGGCTCATGTAATATAAATGGAAGAATCTTAAAAGATAATTTATTCTTATCTAAAAATAAGCATTATTTGAGCTCTAATAATATTCTTTCATACCTGATAGCTAGGGGCGGAAGCTACAACACATACGGTATTCATGATTAAATGGAAAATTATTAAGCATGGATAAAAATTGGCAACCGACAGTTAATATCAGCTATGATTTTAGTGCTCCACACACAGGAGATAACAATACGTTTATCAACATATACTTATTTGAAGAGGGTTACAGAGATCGAACAAGCAAATGCTCAAGTAGTTTCATCCAGAACAATAATATGTCAAATGTTAATTGCAAGGAATGTATCAAGACTCATTTTAATTATAAGGACAATAATTTAAATATTTCAAATTTTAAGCCTACATTATTTTTACCTGAAAGTTCTGTAGGTTACTACGTGAATTGTAGTCTTCGAGAGCATGATAAAAAGCTTCACTAGGCTGTAAATGATCAAAGATTAGGCTGCAACCATTAAAGGAGTGATATCAATAAGTAAAATTTTCACTTCTCTAGTTGGGAGAGGGATGAAAGTAGTTGGATGTCTGAGCCATCTTATCAACCAATTTGAAGCATAACAACAACAATTTCGAAACTTGTACTGCCAATGAAACCAAAGATTTCTACAATCCATCAAGTTGTACCAAGTTTATTTTGAGGCGTACAATGCTTCAAGTAAAAGTACATACTCCCGAGTTGAAGATGTAGAGAAAATCGCCGAAAATAATAATTTTCACTCCATTTTATAGTCACGTGGGTTGAACGGATCTGATACGAAGTATCGGAAGCCTCCTTAAGCCTTTAAACTGGCTTAAGCGGGTTATTTTTGAATTTTGCTGCTAGATCTCTCGGAGTTCAGCCATTATTTTGCTTGATTTTTTTGTTAGAGGAGGCGTTGTTTAGCCCTAACTCGATTAGATTTTGGGATATGAGGCGGTAGAGTTTATGTGGTGGTTATTTCGGGTATTTAGTCTGTTACCCGATTGTATTTCTTTCTTCTGTTACTTACTAGGCTCAGCCCATTTACCTATTTTCAAAAAAAAAATGCACATGTTTGCTTGTAAAATTTCAAAATTAGCCGTGCTACTCAATACTTTTGCCCAAACCTCTGGTGGTTCATCTGTATAACTTTTTTTTAATGTTATCAAAATACCAAAACCCAATTGGAAAACTACTGTAACGACCCGCAAATCTGCACCACTTGAGTCAACACTATTCTACAACAATCAACTCAAGTTGCACAGAAATACAAACCATTTGGGTTTAAGAAGAAGAGGTAGAAGAAGAGAAAACAAAATCATCATCAGAATCTAACCATCGCAACGGAATAAAATATATTGGTAGTAAATAATCTTTACTCAAGATCAAATATATCTGTTTACATATATTACATCATCATAGAACATCAGTCACAGCTCACATCAATAACATACAATGGATACACAACAACTCGAACAGCGGAATATATATATAACAAATACGACTGTACGTATCGTCATCCAGCTCGTCTCCTGAGTTCCACAGCATCATTGCAGGATATCAAATATTCAGAACAGAGAATATTAAATAATTAAATAAAGTTGAGGGGTCCAGTTGGATCCCTCCAACCTGTTTTCCCTGCATCCACAGATGTTAGCACAATATAAAATATCTTCACTATAAAATGAGGGAAATCAATCATTTCAAGGTGTAGTATATATTACTATGTAACACAACAATCAATTCAACCATTCAAACAATTATTTAAATTTAATCATTTAAATTTAAATTTAAATCTAACTGAATGAGATTAACCCACCTTTGCTATTATTTGCAATCCGCTTCCATCTCCGCTTGGTTTCTTCATGATTATAGACCTCAAATAAATATATATATAATTTTATTAAGATTTGAATTCATCGAACAATTTATTATTAATTTTAAACCGACAAATGTTCTTTTTAACTTTAACTTCATCTCCTTTATATTTACATATAGCAGAATAACCTATATATATCTCTATATATTTAAATATCTACCTGATTATAAATCTTACCACTTTTAAACATATATTTTTACTGTCAGCCAATATATTTAAATTAAGATATGTATATGTATTTATATTTATCCTCGTATCCTTCTCTGTATATATATATGTTTATCTGACTAACAAACAAATTTTTTTTTCAGCCTTTATATAATTTAATTTCGTTATATATATATATATATATATCTGTTAAACCAAAATAAATAAATAAATAAAGTATGGATACCTCACTGATCTTGACCCAGCCCTAGTTCACCTCGCGTTCACTAACGCCGCCATCAAAATTGCGACAAGGTTGCCTTGCTATTGCTGCATCGATCGAAACACTCTACCACGCGACTCCTACGACAGGGCTTGACTCGGCTACATGCCGCGATGCCGACGCCATCGAAGTCGAGACTCACCCCAGCTCTCGCGATCACTTGACGATGAACTCGCGACTACCCTAAATCTCGAGTCGCCTAGCACGAAACCCTTCCCCAGTTCGATTCGATGACGACCACGACGCGATCCTCCCCCGCGTATTCACGCGAGTCCCCCCTTGATCCGCCATTAATTTGAAATTTTTTCCCCTTTTTTATTTTTTTTCTTCTGGCCGATTGATTTGAATGTGAGATCGGCCTCAAATTTAATTCCCTTTTTATTTTTTTATTTTTACTTGAAAGTTCGTATTGAGGAATGAGGCTTCGACCACGTTATTAAAGTGAAAATAAAGTTGAGGATAAGAAGCTTGCGTTAGAAGCTAAACGAGTGGCTTCCATGAAAAGGTTCGACTGGATAAATTGAAGTTAATTAATTTTTTTTAAATTTGTTTAATTTAATTTTTTTTATGCATTTACGGTTTGTACGATCAAACGATAACTCCGAACGCTGTGAAAATTAAAATCCGACAATAATAAAATATTACGGATCCAATGGTACCGGTTTCGTCGAAACCCGAGACTGTGTCTCGGAAGGCTATTTTTGAATTCAATTTAAACGATATAAATTTTAAAACTGAACAACCCACTGTTTATTTCAATTTACAACTTCTATTATCTTCAGTGTTATCAATTTAGATTTTACAAGTCTTTAAATTATTTTTAACAGGCTTAGAACTCCAGATTCAACATCTTACCCAACTTCCAATTATTCAACAATTTAATTGTCAAATAAATTATGATATTCTTAATCTAAGTTAATAATTAACCTTTAAATATTTAAAATCAATTAAATATTCCGGTATTAAAAATTTTGGGTCGTCACATTCCTCCCCCCTTAAAAGAATTTCGTCCCCGAAATTACTAATTAGGAAGAATGGTCCAATACCCGTTTATTATTTCCCTAAACCAAACAGTTTCTAACAATTCAACATCTTATCCACTATCTTCTTATAAAAGATCCATTATTATTCTTATTAACTTTTTTACTCTCCCAAAGTTTCAAACTATACTGTTTGTTTAACCATTCAAGGTTCAGTTTACAACCAAATTTTGGATTATCAAAATTCCTTAAAAAATTTCTAACTCTCTAAATTTTCGTAAATTTTTGCCAGCATCTCCTTTGCACGGCTAGCTCGGTACAACTACAAAATGGCTCTACTGCCTCCCAAATCCAAAAGGAAAACAAAAGGCCAAGTGGCTCAATCCAAAAACCCAATCAAATTTCATACCAAATTTAAATACATACCTCTTTGTCGAGCATTTCATATTTATCTCTTGAAATCAATCCAATTCTCTTTTCCCTTTATATCACCTGCATATCCTGCAATGAATTATGTGGAAATATTGAATGCTATGGCTTGATTGTTATAATCGGAGTGGCACAGCGGAAGCGTTGTGGGCCCATAACCCACAGGTCCCAGGTTGGTGATAACCTTGGCTCTGGTGGGAATTACTCATAAAATAGAGTCTATAGTACTCTAAAATGAGTTTGAGCGTATTAGTAAATATGAGCGTGTATTTGTTAGTGGATATAAATTATTTTAATATTGTGTTGATTGATTTATTGAGTGGCATATGAACCTTCGTCGACACAGTCTGCGCAACTGTATTGAAAGGGTTTCTAAACACTTGAATAGAACAATCACACGGTATTGTTTTAAATGTGGGTGAATGAAATAATTTTACCCAAAAATATATTTTGATATAAAGAAAAGTTTTTGTAAACTATTTAGCTAAAATATGGTTGCTTGGATGTTAGGATTGATGATATTAAAGTATTATCATTGTTAAGTGAAAATTTAACTAGAAATCGAAATTATAACCAAAGTTTAAGGGAATAAATTCATTATAAAATGGAATTTATAAATATGAATTATAAATATAAATTATAAATTGTAATATAATCAAATAAGAATTTGTATGAGCATAAGCTATGCAAATGAATTATAGTAAAATTGATTTAAGCAGGATTTGAAATTTTAAATCCCGGAGATTTTGGAAGTGTTTTGAAAATAAATAATAGCACAATTGTTTTGGAGATATTTCTGGAAGGAAATTCTTTTAAATGGATTTTGAAAGGGAAATAGCATTGAAATCACTTGAATTATTGGGGAATAATTCTGATGATGACGACCGCATCATCAGTATTCATTTTCGAATTTCTAAGTGATAGATTGCTGCAAAATTGATTTGTTCAGGAAAACCTGTTTGTTTTTGAAAATTTCAAAGGAAATTTGTTAGAAATAAAAACCAGGATTGGTTTAAATTTTGAGAAGTATGATTTGAGATGTTGAAGATTTCAAAATGATTTGAAAACCAAAGGTCGGGAGTTTAAAAATCCTGATGAAATAGGTTGTAAGCTTATAAATTGAGATGATTTTTAAATCAGGAAGAATATAAGCTTTGAATGTTGGAATTTAAATTTAAAGGGAAAGGTTAAAAAAATGAAATAAGCTTGGATTGAGGAAATAAAAATTTAACTGGATTGACATTAACTGGATAGGCTGGAAATAATATCCAGTTGTATTCGATTAAGTTAAAATCGTATTAAGTCAAATAAATCTGAGTTTAAAATAGAATTGAACTGGAATAAAAATTCAATTGAATAAATTGAAGTTGAAATTGAATTCTTACCTGGATAACTAGAAAATAAGTTGGATAAGAAATAAATTGGATAAGAATTAGATTGAAATAATAAACCAGAAAAACTTATAAAAGAATTAAAATGCATGACTAAAATATGCTTGGGTTATAAAGAAGGATAAGGCTTGAATTAAAATAAAAGAAGAATATATTCAAGCTTATGATGAATGGAATTGTATAAGACAATAAGTTGTGACTTATTAAATTGAAAATGGAATACAAAATCCAAAATAAATATTGATTGATGAATTGGGAAATAAAACAAAAACCCGAGCTTGAATTATAAAATAAATTGAACTTAAGCAAATTGAATGGAGTGATATTTGAAATTAAAATTCAAGTATTGAATTATAAATTAAGGAAAAACTAAGTAGATAATAAATTAGATAACGAAATATATAATGATAACCAATGTAGCTAAGGAAAAGCTGAATTGGTAAGTTAATATTGAAGTTTGGAAATAAAACTCAAGTTATAAATCAAATTCGACTTGAATCATTAGTGAAGAAATATAATTGACAGTGGCCTTGCAATTAATTAAATGAACTGAGAATGTGATTGAATTATGAGTCCATGAAATTGGTGAAAAATGAAAATGGATTAAAATAGTAATGGTTTGAATGTGTAAATGAAATCCAATAAGTGGAAATAAGTGGAAATCCAATAAATTGGAAATAAATTGTATTTATGGATGAATATTGGTCGAATAGAAAGACGTATCATCATTAAGAAAGAAAGGGATAGAAATAGAAAAGAATAGAAAGAAAGAATAACAACATCAGAATCTCACAGCGGAATGGAACAAAATATAATACATCACATAACTATTACATAGTTATACATACATCAGAGTCATACAATATCACATAACAGGACTGCCATATACATATATGTCCATAAATACATCCAAAATACAGCATACACTAACTACATAGCGGAACTACATATATAGATACATACGTCAGTTCTTCTTCCCAAAATAGCTTCTCCAGAAAATCAACCCTCCCAAATACCTATCACTTGGCTACTCATAAAAATTTGAGTACCCAAGAGTTTATGAAAAACAAAATATAAACTCCGGGTCAGACATGGGTCTGGTATGAGTAAACAGGTTAAAGTTGCTTAACTTTGAAAATTATTTGAAAATAAAGGTATCACGTAAGACTCCCCACAAATAAATACGGGTAAGTTTTTACCTTACGCTAAGCAAAACATTTTATAGGAAATTTAGTGATATTATAATAGTGTCTAGGGTTTTCAAGTAAATAGAAAATAGCCGAAATTGTTACATCTATTAAATTCCAGCTACTAGCCACGAAAGTGGGTAATACAAAACAAAACCGTAGTGTCTCGTAGAGAAATTGGATTTCCAACAATGGCAGGGCTACTGGGGTACCGCCCGTCACAGTACGGGGCCTAGATCACCGTACCGAGGATCACTTCTGACCCCCTACAACACAAGGCCGGAACCATTCCTTACTGAACAGTCCCGAACAAGATAACCCCGCAGTTGTGGCCAACAACTGCTCACACAGCCGAAATAAAAAGGGACATCTAGACAGGGGAATATCTTGTCCTGCTTGGGCATGACCCACCTAACCTTGCTGCATCTCCCCTGTTTTAGCCATTCCCGGTTGATGAGGCTTGAGGCTACGATTACCTTTATTGAACATATCTTAGAATGCTCATCGTCCGCCTGACGATGTGTTGAAAGCATTCAATCCATACAAGTTCGTTTCGGGTTCGAATGAAACCGAAGGCATTATCTCGTTACACTCATTTTGGAATCACCCTCAAATTTAGCGACGATAACCCTTGCATTCTGAAACATCATCTTGATCTCCATTTGATAAGTCACGACCTATCGTTTAATTTGGATCGATGTGGTTTTCGGAGAATCAAAATTGATTCTTCCGATCCCGGTCTCATCGGAATCCAAATGCCATTTTAAGGGCCAAGTTGTCTATTTAACTTAATAGTTCAATTTAATATCAGAATTAACATAACATATATAACAGATAAATCATACACAGTTATCACAGATATCCATAATATATCACAACATATCACAGAAAAATCATCAACAGATATCAAAGTCAATCAAGCATAATTATCAATGCATACCAAAACAGTTTGATTTTTCTTGACTTAATTATTTGCTTAAGAATAAACTATTTTATTCTATTTAATTAATTACTGTTTAATTAACTTATTAATGATCAATTAATCAATTAGTTAATCATTAATTATTAATTTATTAATCATCTAATCTTCAATTAATTAATTAATTACTAAACTTTTATTCATTAACTGATACTTAATTACACAGTTAATTAATTTATTTTTTTATTGTTAATTAATAACTCACTTATTAAAAAGTAATACTTATTTAATTACCACAAATTACTTTAATAAATCAATTATTATCAATTTAATTAAGTATAATTCCTAATTAATCATTTAAGTTAATTTCCATTAATTAACTTCAAGTAATTAGCTAATGTTATTAAGATTTAAATTGCTTTAACATATGATTTATTTCTAATTACAAAAATCAATTTGAAGTTATCAAATTAAGATTTCAAATACAAATTAATTAACGTCCTAATTCATATCTTTACATACCTCCTTAATAACCTTTTTACTTAAACAATCTAACTATTGTTTAGCTTAACTTAGATATAACAAACATTAAAACAAAATTATGCATGCACTCAGTAATGGGCCGAGACGGCACCTCCTTTCACTAGAGAAGGTCTCGAATTTCCTCCCGTGCCTATCCCGTGTCTCTCTCCCATCTCCTCCTTTCTTCTCCCCAGTATCAATTCTTCTTCTCACTTCTTTTTTTTTTAAGTTATAAATTTAAAAACTGCAGTTAACAACATACACGCGCTCACACCTAGGAAAACCCAAAGTCCCCTCGAAGCAATCACCGAAAATCACGAGCATGCGACGACTCACTGACCATCGACCATCACCTCACCACCGTGCACGTGCACGGTGGCTCGCCTCGCTTCCGGCGACCCACGATAGTCCCCACAAACCACAAATCACCCCTAGCATCGAAAACAAAACTCAGATTCCAATTACAAGTTGAAAACAAAAAAAAAATGACCTGTAGCTCGAACATGACAACAAACACCCACTGTCAAATCCTTCGTGTGGTCACCATCCATCACCGGAGGTGATGAAACTTCACCAGAACGTCGCTCACATCCCCCCCTAAATCCACCTAAAATCGCGTTCCACTCGGTTGACTCATGATGCCGAAATCAAAATTTACAGAGCATAAAAAAAATTGGCACTAAAACCCTACTTTTGATTCAATCCCAAAATCCCATCATTGAATAATTTTTTTAGTATTTTTCTTATGTTAAAAAGATTACTAGCTTGCTTCATACCAATTTGCAACAATTAAAATTAACCTAAACATCCAAAATTGACAAAAATCACATTTTAGTTCTATTTTAAACTGCTCTTAAAACCCTTGTTTAAAAATCATAATTTTTATGTTAAAAATCATAATTAGGTGTATGGAATCTAAATATGTTATGGAATTTACAAATTTAAACACTCGAATTTTGATCCTTGAATTTATTTTACCTGTAATCTTGCAATAACAATGTTTATATCTTACTGCTATACTTGGAAACAAGTTTCTGGCCTATGTTTTAAGAAAATTAACTTAAATCAGCAACAACACCAGGTTACAACAATTATAGGAACAAGTGTTTATACATTTCTTGGCTTTACTTGGTTCAGATTTTCAAAATTCCTGTAGAACACTTCATATATTACACTTAACAGGAAGTACTCAAGTTTAAATAGTCAAGCAGGTATCAAAGCACATAACTTTGTAAGATAAATATACAAATATTAGATTGGGAAAAATAAGTTTACTCACCTAAAACTGTCGAATAGAATTGATGTGTTGTATTGAAGCTGCAGTCTTAAATTCCTGAGAATCTGTTTTAAATTAGTTTAAGTTTACAAAGCAATAAATGTTTCTCAGGTTTGCCTTTATGTTTTGTTCAATTTTTTATAAACGAACAGATGATATATATAAAGAAGTTACTTACAGTATGGGTTGTATCTGGCCAGTTTGTATTTGTATTATCATTTTTCTTTCTTTTTTTATTGGTTAAATGATATACACCTGCAGAATGAAGTGATAAGAAGATTTTGGCTGCCTGTACTTGTTAAACAATATGTTATGCTAATTAATGCTTTTGCTTTTAATTATGACAACATATATTTAATGTTTTACTGATAGTTGCAATTTGTACAAAGATGTTTATTATTATTTCGGCCAAACATGTTTTTTTTTTCAGGCTTGTCTTTTAGGTTTAGTTAAGTTTTATTATATTAAAGTAAAACTTGTTTTTCTTATGCATATGAATTTTCCTGCAGCACATAAACTTTATATTTAATTCATAGCATTGTGATTGTACAAAGATATTTATATTTTTTTTTCTTTCTTTCTTTCAAGTTTATACAACCTGGTTTAGAAATCTAATGAGCATACATATGTTACTTTGTTCATTTCTTACTTAGCTTATATATTTTTTCAAGTGTAGCTTTGACTTGTTTTCTTTGCATTATTCATTTGTACATACAGGTTATGCATATATATATTTTATATGAAATTTGTATACTTGTTCATATGATCTTTCTTAACATTTTTATTAAAGATGTTGTGTTGTACAATTGAATTTTAAAGATTATTGTTTGACTAAAATACTTGTATTTATATATTTCAACCTATAATTTATATTTGTATATTTATACTTTTAGCTACATCTTATATTATATTATGTTTTATACTTATGTTTATAATTATGATTTATACTTGTTTTGGATGTTTATGTTTATAATCAATTATATTGTTTTAAACCTTTGCATTAGATTTTCATGTTTATGTTAATATTACTATGTTTGTAAATTTTTAAACTTATCATTTCAAAAACTAAAATTGTATTCATATGTATATTATCAAATAACAAAAATATAAAGTCTTTGATTTGATTTTATTGAATAAGACAGATTTTGTTTTAATGGGTTTGAAGCATTCTATTTTAAATTTTCAAATCATAACTTTCTTGTATAAATACATATATAACTGTTAAATATCCAAGATCTCATCATTTTAAACATTGACAAGCTTATATTTAATTTAAATTAGATTAAATATGCATTAAAATATGCTGTCAAAATTTCCGGGTTGTTACATGCCTCCCCCCTTAAAAGAATTTCGTCCCCGAAATTTAAACAACAGTTAATTCAGAAGCTTTTATATTAACAATCCAAACATACATATCACTCATACAATACCAAACAATTAAATAGTCTATTCTAACAAATAACACTAGTTATCCGAAAATAAATCCGGATAAGCATTCTTAAAACTATCGATAGTTTCCAAGGTACACTCTCTGGGATCCTCACTCCATTGCACCTTGACGAGTTTCACCACTTTGTTCCTGAGTTGCTTCTCATCTCGGTCCACAATCTGAACTGGATTTCTGACTACAGTTAAATTGGGTTCAACTTCCAAGTCTTCTTGAATTACTGGTTCTACAACCAGTGACGGATCATGAACAAATTTCCTCAAATGTGATACATGAAACACATTATGAATCCCAGACATCCGCTCTGTAAATTCAATCCTGTAGGCTACAGTTCCAATTCTTTCCAACACTTGAAATGGTCCAATGTATTTCGGAGCAAGTTTTCCCGTTTTTTGAAATCTTATAGCACCTTTAATTGGGGAAACTTTAACAAAAACCAAGTCTTCGATCTCAAATTCCAATGGCCTTCGTCTTCGATACGCATATTTCTTCTGACGATCTTGAGCAGCTTTCATCCTTTTCTTGATAAGCTCAACCTTCGCAGAAGCTTCTCGAATAAGATCGGGTCCGAGCACAAGACGATCCTTCGATTCAATCCAACAAGATGGAGATCTACACGGTCTTCCGTATAAAGCTTCAATGACAATTCACAGTTTATCCCTCATATGCATTAAGGCTCCACTTGTAAGATTTTTCGGTCGATTTTGATCATTTTTGGACGGCTCTGTATTGCGGGTGTTGGGATAACCCTTACTTGCAAGTTTCTTTTCATATTGGTTATTGTTAGTTACAAAATCGATGAAAACCGAAAGTGTAATTTTAATGACAATTCTTAACCTATCAAATTGTGTTATTTTGAGAGGTTATAGCTTTTTCAACTATACTCATACTAATCATATTGGATAATTAGTTTTCAAAAAACCAAAGAATAAATATAAAGGTATATGTGTAATATTACTTTAGTGGAATTACAATCAGTGTATGTTACACTCTAAAATATTTATTGATCAGCTATCACAACACTTCATGCAAACCAATTAAAATTGAAAGTCGCTATGATCATGATCAGAACCGATACTCTTAAAATCTCTCATAACCGATATTACAAAACTCCCCAGTGAAGACTAAGGATAAGTAACTCCAATTCAAAGTTTAAAACAAATTTCTTAGGAAGTAAATTAAACACCAGAAATAAGGTGACTGGTAGACTACAAAGTACTTTAGGAAATTTGATATAATTGTAGGTTGTACATAACACTAGGGTAATTTGTAGCCGTTTACTCATTGGTCTCAAATGGTACGTTCTAGAACATTGATTATTGAGAATACAAACATGCGTGTGTTTCTTTATCAATCCAAGGCATCACACGGTTTCAATCTCAGCCGTCCTTTTACTTCAACGCCCCAGATTTATTATTTGTGATGATTTGGATCACCACTTGTTTTGGGCTGTTGTTTCAAGCCTAGTTTCTCACTTTATATAAAAATCTGTTGTAAAGATAGTGTGAGCTGTAATATACATAATATTCATACATTTTCTGCAATCTGTATTAGATATTTCAATAATAAAATCATCATTTTCGTTCTATGGTATCAGAGCATACAAAAAGCCTAACGGCATAACTTTGAGATCAGCAATCTTCTTGCATCATCTCTCTTTTTCTTTATCTCCCCAGTTAATTTTCATCATCAGAGAGTTATACCTTCCTCGAATCAAGAATATAAGATTGCTCTCTTTTTTCTTTATCTCCTCAGTTAAATTTCATCATCGGAGAGTTATACCTTCCTCGATTCAAGAATATCTGCCCTATCAGTATCTCCCCAATCAATTTATTGTGCCACGCTTAGCAAGAATCAATTCAAATTCTTGACTGGCTGCAACAATTCTGCATCAATTCTAGTGCCTCACCAATATTTTCTTGGCTGCATCAGACATTCAAGAAACCAGATTAGTCAATTTATAATATGGCAGACAAAGAAGCAGGTGATGAAAGATCATCAACTACTTCAAGAAATGACAAAAGGGAAACTGCTGTATCAGAAACAGTGTTAATCAAACCCAAAAGCCAGATTATCACCATCCCTCTTGATGACGACAACTACATACTGTGGAAATACCAGATCGAAACAGCCATGAAGGGATATGGCCTTCAAAACTACATCAAAGGGACAATGACCATACCACCTGTTCTCATAGAAGAAGACAATGGAGTCACAGTTAGTAACCCTAAATACACTAGATATCAAAAACAAGACAACTTACTATCATCATGGTTGCATCATCCATCAGCCCAAGTCTACTATCACAAATTGTTGGCTGCAACTCATCATATGAAATTTGGTCATCAATAGAACGAATATTTAGCTCACAATCAAATGCAAGAATCATGCATTTTAAAAGACAGTTGCAGAATGAAAGGAAGAATGACATGCCAATGAGAGAATATCTTGCAAAAATCAAAGGCTTATGTGATAGACTCAATGCAGTTGGTCACAAAATTTCTGAAAGCGAGCAAATTCTCATTATAACAAATGGCATCGATGATGAGTATGAATCAGTGGTAACTTTCATAGCATCACAACAAACCCTACCAAATTTGGAATCTGTCCAGTCTTCTTTACTTGCCCATGAGGGCAGAATTGAACAGAGAAGTGCCATGAAAAATGAATTTTCAATCAACTATGTTAGCGGTTCAAGAAGCAAAATGCAACAGGCCAACACAGCAAATCAAGTAAACAAACAAGATGGTCAAAGAAATACTTATAATCAAAGAGGAAGGGGAAGAGGAAGATGGGGCAACAACAATAGAGTAAAATGCCAAATATGTGAAAAATTTGGTCATATAGCTAGCAAGTGCTATTTCAGATTCAATAAAGACTTCGCTGTTACACAGCAAATTCCCAACATCAATGTAACACAACTAGATCAACAGCAAAAGAGCAACAATGAAGGTTCAAGAACTCAATCAACCAATTCAGATGAAGCAAAATTAGATAATGCAGGCCTGGATGATTGGTACCCTGACTCAGGAGCAACTAACCAGTGACAAGTAACCTTCAAAACCTCAATTTAGGCAACAAAAGTTACACAGGTATGCAAGCTATACATTTGGGTAATGGTGAAACAACAAGTATATCACATGTTGGCACAGGAACTATTCAAGGTAAAAGAAATTTATATTTAAAATTTTTATTGAGAGTTCCTGAAATTGAAAAGAATTTAATCAGTGTGTCTCAATTTGCAAATGACAACAAAGTATACTTTGAGTTTCACCCAAAATTCTGTTTAGTTAGGGATTTACTAAGTAAAGATATATTGTTGCAGGGTAGTTTAACTAAGGGACTATACAAATTTAATGCTGTGAAGAAACCTAAATCCACAATGAAGAAGTATTGGTGCAACAGTGTTCACACCAATGTTCAAAATAAGAAAAATATTTTAGATCATTGGCATTGCAAACTAGGGCATCCTAGTATGAAAATTGTGAAAAGATTCTTGATAGATAATAAAATTTCTTTTCAAAATAATGATATTTCTGATATGTGCACACATTGTCAATTAGGAAAAAGTCACAAACTCCCTTTTAGCAATTCTGAAACTGTGTATAAAAATCCTTTTGAATTAATAGCTGCAGATTTATGGGGACCAGCCCCATTGAATTCCACAAAAGGGCACAGGTACTACTTATCCTTTGTTGATGCATATACTAGATACACATAGATATTTTTTCTCAAATCAAAGGCTAAAACTCATGATGCCTTAGTTCAGTTCATTACATTAGCTGAAAAACAATTTAACTATAAGTTAAAGATTATGCAAACTGATGGAGGCAGTGAATTTTACCCACTCAAAAAATATTTTCAAAACAAGGGCATATTACATAGAATCACTTGTCCTCACACATCTGAGCAAAATGGGCTTGTTGAGAGAAAACATAGGCACATAGTTGACACAGGCCTGACATTATTATCTCAAGGATCATTGCCTTTGAAATATTGGCAAGAGGCATTCACCACAGCTGTTTATCTTATAAACAGAATGCCAAGTAAAATTCTTGATTACAAAAGCCCTTATGAAAAATTGTTTGGCATGAAGCCTGACTATGATTATCTGAAAACATTTGGGTGTTTATGTTTCCCCTATCTCAGGCCTTACAACAGAAATAAATTAAGTTTAAGGTCAAGCTCATGCACTTTTTTAGGGTATGCTGCAAACCAAAAAGGATACAAATGCCTTGACAAAAATGGTAGAATTTATGTATCAAGACATGTCATGTTTAATGAAGATAATTTTCCTTTTGCAGATAAAAGACTGGAAAACAGTAAAGATACAATAAATCAATGTACTGATCATGTCAAAGTATGCTTGCCCACCATACCAGAATTAAGCATTCAAAAGGAACAGCCAAACAATGGGACACTTGAGAGATCACAATCTATTGCAGAAACTAAATCTGATTATAGCACAAGTGATACAGATGAATGGCCAGCACAACAAACTGAAGAAAATAATGAAGTGCAATCACCTGATGAGTCAACATCCAGCAGTAATAGACCAACCATTACAAATAATAGAAATAATGTGCAAGAGACAGGGCATCATATGATAACAAGGTCAAAAAGTGGGATTTTCAAGCCTAAAATATACAGTGTAGATGTAGATGTCATGGAACCAGTCACATATGAGCAGGCGGTTAAAAGCAAAGAATGGAGAAATGCCATGAAAGATGAATATGAAGCATTATTAAAAAATCAAACATGGGATCTGATATCACCTCCAAAGGACAAAAACATGTCGGATGCAAATGGACCTATAGGATTAAGAAGGATGCAAATGGAAAAGTAGTAAAATTCAAAGCAATATTAGTCGCTAAAGGCTACTCTCAACAATTTGGTTTTGACTTTAATAAAGTCTTTTCTCCTGTAGTCAAACCTACTACCATCAGGATCGTACTTAGCATAGCATTAAGCAATCAATGGAAAATCAAACAGCTGGATGTACACAATGCTTTTCTCAATGGAGAGTTACAAGAAGAAGTATACATGCATCAACCCAAAGGATGCATCACAAAAGGAAATGAAGACAAAGTCTGCAGATTACATAAAGCTATCTACGATCTCAAACAAGCATCAAGAGCTTGGTACGAGAAGCTCAAAACAACATTGACAAAATTAGGATCCAAACCAACCAAGGCAGATAATTCATTATATACGAAAACTATTAATCATGCAGTGACATACATATTGGTATATGTTGATGACATTCTCATCACTAGAAGAAATGAGAATGATATTAGTGAAGTCATACAACTGTTGGATCAAAACTTTGCCATCAAAGACCTGGGAACACTTGATTATTTTCTTGGAATTAAAATTAGCAGACCATCACAAACAGAAATGTTTCTATCTCAAAGATAATATGCTTCGGAAATCTTAGTTCGTGCCAACATGGATCAAGCTAAGCCACTACCCACGCCCATGGTGAGCAATTTACCACTGTCCAAACTAAGGGGGAACCTATTGATAATGTTAAACAGTATCGAAGCATTATAGGAGCTCTACAATACTTGACCATCACCAGACCAGATCTATGCTATAGTGTTCATAAAGTTTGCCAATTTATGCAAAATCCCCTAGATAACCACTGGAGGGCAGTTAAGCGTATTTTAAGATATATAAAAGGCACTCAAGACTATGGATTGCTATTGACTCAAAACAATGATGTAAATACACAGGCTTACAGTGATGCCGACTGGGCTAGCGATATTGATGATAGACGATCCACTTCACGCTACTGTGTTTATATAGGTGGCAACCCGGTCTCTTGGCGTACCAAAAAGCAATCAACTATATCACGTTCGAGCACTGAGGCTGAGTATAGGTCAGTAGCAAGCACCACAGCGAAAATGATATGGATAGAAACCCTAATTCATGAATTAGGGCTTGAGCCAAAAGAAAAACCGCTGATTTGATGCGATAGTTTGATCACTATCTCCTTGTCTTTAAACCCGATCCAACACTCTCGCACTAAACACATTGAAATCCATCTATTTTTCGTTCGAGAAAGAACGACAGCTGAAAAACTGGAAATTAGGCATGTTCCTTCTTTCTATCAACGTGCTGATATCCTCACCAAGTCACTCTCTTTCAGAAATTTTGCAAGATTGAGAGAAGAAATGAAAATCATTGACGGCAACAGATTTCATGGCGGCGAAAGAAAAGAATATGGAAGCCCAAGCTTCGATTGAGAGTGGGTATTGAGAATACAAACACGCGTGTGTTTCTTTATCAATCCAAGGCATCACACGGTTTCAATCTCAGCCGTCCTTTTACTTCAACGCCCCAGATTTATTATTTGTAATGATTTGGATCACCACTTGTTTTGGGCTGTTGTTTCAAGCCCAGTTTCTCACTTTGTATAAAACTCTGTTGTAAAGATAGTGTGAGCTGTAATATACATAATATTCGTACATTTTCTGCAATCTGTATCAGATATTTCAATAATAAAATCATCATTTTCATTTTATTGATTGAAATGCGAACTGTTATAAGCTAGCTTGCTTGCACTTACGGATTAGTGATTGAAGGTACATCCACGTACTATGTACATGATGGTAAAAACAGCGTAGTTGATATATTACCTTGTCATACTGCTTACTGTAAACGAAACCATATCCAGGTCTTTATTGAAAAGCCGACATTCGTTGTGTTTTATCTTTTTTTTAATGCCAAAGTCACTTAACCTGCTTATAAACAACTGCTTATAAAACATGAAATCAATAATATATCAATAACATACGGTAAGTTGTATGACTTTTACGCTAATGGTTACCATAAGCATTTTGTAAATACCGTTACCGTACCGTTTTTATTGACGATCTAAAATTCCTTGCAGCTACCGCTAGCGTTACTGATAGATTGGTATAACGATAATCTGGTAACCGTATAACGATAATCTGATAACTATTACACTGCTAATAGTAAATTACCGATTTGTTTGGTTCTAAATACCACTAATAAAATAGATTCCATAAATATATATTTATTGTAATTTGACTAGTAAAATTACCAATGATTTACCGTAAATAACGATAAATTTACCGTTATCATACTAATTAAACTTATATACCGATTTCATGCAAAATGGATAACCGATTGATTGATAACGGTATGCTAATAGAAAATTTACAGTTATTATAACGGTCAGTTGTATGCGGTCTCTCGGTTAGATTATATTATTATTCAAACGAGGTGACCAAAAGAAGCATGAGGAATCCATATATGACTCACAACTAATTGTCCATGGATCGAAAATGTTTACGACCTTTGATTACACAATTTGCATTGTCATTCCAAATATGCTACTTATTATCCAGTGATGTTGTAGTATGTTTAATTAGTTTTCCCATTAACCCAAAACGCTTTTGTTAAAAAGCACCATTTCTAGTAGAGCTTTTAAAAATGAGTTAATACACATGGGCAAAAAGTGCTCTGTTACAATCCGTACCAAAAAAGTTTGCGCATCCGTGGAATTACTGACATTTGCAAGTCGAAAGCAATGACGTCTGCTCTCCTTATTTTTTATACTATCATGCACTGTTCAATAGGCAAAATAGTACACCCTATGTCTATATCCATCACTCCCATTATCGTATTTATAAATACCTTTCAGAATCCTTATCTTTATCATAAATCTTTCTCTCTTTGAAAAAAGTCGTAAAAATCAATCAAAGTATAGAACATAATGGCATCTACAGATGTGAAACTATTGGGAATGTGGGCAAGCCCCTACGTAGCAAGAGTCAAACTCGCTTTGAACATCAAAGGAGTGGCATACGAATATCAAGAAGAAGTACTCGACAATAAGAGCGAGTTGTTTTTGAAATCAAACCCGATAAACAAAAAGGTTCCGGTCTTGATTCATAAAGAAAAACCTGTTTGCGAGTCGATGATCATTGTTCAGTACATCGATGAAGTTTTTGAAGGTCCCTCCATTCTCCCTTCTGATCCTTTTGAGCGTGCTCAAGCCAGATTTTGGGCTTATTACATTGATGACAAGGTATGTAAAAACTCCTTGCTTTATATACGTGTATCATTATTCACTTAATTTATATATGTTTATTTCTGATTGATGTTACTTTACTATAGTTGTTAACCAGCTTAGTTAGCATAGTAAAAACGAATATGACAGAAGAAGATAAAGTGCAAGCAGTAGAAAAGACTATTTCAGGGTTGAAATCACTGGAGGATTATATGGCAGAGAAGCCATTTTTTGGAGGAAACAACATTGGATATGTTGACATTGCACTTGGAACTTTACTATGTTGGTTCAAAATCTTGGAAGAAGTTGAAAACGTTAAAGTGTTAGATGAAGAAAAGTTGCCAAATTTAGTGAAGTGGGCAGAGAGATTTAGCTCAGATGATATTTTGGAGGGAGTAGTGCCCGAACATAACAAGCTGCTTGAGTATAAACTGGAAGATCGCCGGAAATCTAAGCCTGCACACTGAGCTATTTAGAACTTCAATCTTTCTGATTCTGTATGGTGTGGTTTGTTTTGTAATTCCTGAATTTACGTATTTTCTAGCATTTGATATTTATTGAATTTATGTATAGCAGACAATTGCCCATAGCATGAAATCTTGGGAATGTATCTTTTGCTTGCACGTTTGGATTAAGCATAATCAAAACTACGGTTCTAACTCTGTTACATTATCACATAAGATGCTTAATCTCGTCAATATTATCATAAAATGTTTTTAATAACAACACAAGATTCAAACGCAGGCAAAACGTACGGGTATTATTTTATACTGTGGGCACATAATTTCTGGTGACTGAAGGTCTGTCTTCTGAAGCAACTTGTTTTTTCGACTTCTATTTCTTTCTTTTTTCCATGATATTCAAAATTTACTTTAATTTCAGTTAAGATCTGTTGTTTCTTGAACCTCAACCAATATTTAACCATTGGATTAAAAATATGGAAGTTTTGTAAAACAAGTTTTATAAAATTACTGTTTTAACTTCAAATATTTACACTAAAAACCGTCAATATCTGTAGGTCAAACTGAACTATCTGCAAAACAAGTGATTGCACTGAATACTGCTGACTAGTGGTTTATATGTAATGGGTTTACTTGATTGCTATGTTCTAAACTCAGTTATTGGAAATATACAAACAAATTCTAGGTATACGGTTGGTAATTTAGGTATCTTAGGTCCAGTCATAATTGTTAGGGTTGTCTCGCATGTTTAATGGAGTAACGACGGTTTGGATTGGAAAAAAGTCCCACGTCGCTAAATAATATATATGTTAATTTTGATCAGATCACCGTAGTGGAACTCTGCCAAAATTTGGAACTTCTTAGTAGGACTGAAGCGAATGAAAAAGTTGAAGCAGAAGGAATGATGAAAGCAATGACATATGATCTGCTTATTTTTTATATTATCATTGTACGTTGTATTCACAACAATTATTGCTAGTCCTCTAGGAGTCAATATAGGATGCATAAAATACATTTCTCACTTCCCGATCATGATCAAGACAATTTGACTAACACGCAAATTGGTCCATATCATCCCCATTATTATCCCCATTACTGGGCCATGCAGACACAGCAACAGCAATGTATGTTAACAATAATCACATATGTTAATTTTGATCATATCACCGTAGTAGAACTCTGCCAAAATTTGGAACTTCTTAGTAGGACTGAAGCGAATGAAAAAGTTGAAGCAGAAGGAATGATGAAAGCAATGACATATGATCTGCTTATTTTTTATATTATCATTGTACGTTGTATTCACAACAATTATTGCTAGTCCTCTAGGAGTCAATATAGGATGCATAAAATACATTTCTCACTTCCCGATCATGATCAAGACAATTTGACTAACACGCAAATTGGTCCATATCATTCCCATTATTATATTTACAAGCAGTCAATATAGGATGCTTTCAATTCATTTCTTATTTTCCTTATTTTCAAAGTCATGCATGTTGACTATGACAAACCCAAACCATATCATTTCCTTTGTAAATGCTTCTCAGAATAACTATCTTCATCATAAATCCATCCCTACTAGAGATGAAAAAATACATAAAAATTAACCAAAATCAGAACACAATGTCAATTAGAGATGTGAAACTATTGGGAATGTGGGCAAGCCCATACGTACTAAGGGCCAAACTCGCTTTGAACATCAAACAAGTCCCTTACGACTATCAAGAAGAAGTATTGGACAATAAGTGCGAGTTGTTTCTGAAGTCAAACCCCATATACAAAACGGTTCCAGTCTTGATTCATAAAGAAAAACCTGTTTGTGAGTCGATGATCATTGTTCAATACATCGATGAAGTTTTTGAGGGTCCCTCCGTTCTGCCTTCTGATCCTTTCGAGCGTGCTCAAGCCAGATTTTGGGCTTATTACATTGATAACAAGGTAAGGAAAAACTCCTACTTTATATACGTGTATCATGGTTCACTTTATTCATTTATAATTGATATTACTTTACTATAGTTGTTAGCCAGCTTAGCTAGCATAGTAGCAATGAATATGACAGAAGAAGATAAAGTGCAAGCAGTAGAAAAGATTATTTCAGGGTTGAAATCACTGGAAGATTATATAGCAGAGAAGCCATTTTTTGGAGGAGACAACATTGGATATGTTGACATTGCACTTGGTGCTTCACTATGTTGGTTTAAAGTTGTGGAAGAAGTTGAAAGCGTTAAAATGTTAGATGAAGAAAAGTCGCCAAATCTAGTGAAGTGGGCCGAGAGGTTTAACTCAGATGATATTTTGAAAGGTGTAGTGCCTGAACATAACAAGCTGGTAGAGTATTGGAAACTCCATGAAAAAGCCTGGAAATCTAGGCCTGCAAACTGAAGATATTTTGAAGTTTAATCCTACTTTGTGATATGAATTTCTTATTTTCAAAGTGAATGATGTTGAATGATCACTTTGTAACTGATTCTGTATTGTGCGGTTGGTTTTGTAATTCCTGGATTTACATATTTTCTAGTATTTAATATGTTTATATTTATCGAATTAATGTAAGGTACACAACTATATGTTTATGCCCATGGAATGAATCTTGGGAATGTATCTTTTGCTTGCATGTTTGGATTAATTAAAGAGGTGCATAATCAAAACTATAGTTCTAACTCTATTACTTTATCACATAGATGCTTACTCTCTTCAATATTATCGTTAAATGTTTTTAAAAACAGCACAAGAATCAGACCCAGGTAAAACGAGTATTATTTTATATTGTGGATACAGCGTTACAGTCTTCTGAAACAACTTGTTTTCTTGAGTTTTCTTGTTTCTTTTTTCCATGATATTTGAAATGTATTTTTATATCAGTTAAAGATCTATTGTTCCTTGAATCTCAACCAACGTTTAACCATTGTATTAAATATATGGAAGTTATTGGTTTTTTTTTAAAACCTGTATTCATGGAAATATAAAATTAAGCATTGAGAAAAATCTAGACTTACCAAATATGTAATTTGAGGAATTCTAGAATACGTAAGGCTGTTGTGGTAATGGTTATCGTTATCATTTTGTAAATACCGTTACCATACCGTTTTTACTGGTAAACTAAAAATGTTTACCGTTATCGTTATCGATTGACTGATATACCGATAACTAGTATACCGATAAACTGGTGACTATTACACTGAAAATGATAAATTACCGTTTGTCTAAAAAAAAATAAGTTGATATATTTTTACACCGAATGATGCCACATTATATATCTCAATTATATATCTCAATGGGTCAGTTAATAAAGGACATAGAAAAATAGTGTATCATCATTTGAGTTGAATTACTGAAATAAACCGAACTATTTTTTTGCTTCTAAATGCTCGAAATACAACATCTTACATGAATATCATTGTATTATAAATGTACCGGTAAATTACCGTTACCGCTGGTTTTGAAAAAATATTACTGATGTTTTACCGTAAAAAATGGTAAATTTACCGTTACCTTACCAATTATGCTGGTGTACCATTTTAATTTAAAATGGTAACCGATTGACTGGTAATGGTATGGTAATGGTAAATTATATCTAGAGCTGCATAAACTACTGTTATTTTATAAATTTGCATCAAACAAAGAGCAAACGAAGGTCCGTTCCGTTTGGTATCAGAGCCTGGTGGTGGTAGAGACTAGGTTTGCTCAGGCTTAAACGCCCCGGAGAAGGAGGTACTATTTTGTACTATTCACCCGTTGTTTATCAACATGTTTACTATACTGTAGAAAGTTTATCAACATGTTGTTACTTTAATTCTATTTGATAAAATCTAGTTGTTCCTACTTATTATTTGCCTTTGAAACCCGGGACTTTGTCCTTAAGTCGCGTAGCATTGTTTATTCCCGTTTGTTGCCGTGTCTAAGGCGTTTAGGGAAGTTTTGCGTAAACCGTTGACAGTGATAAGGTAAATAATATGGAAAGACTTTCTAGAGCATTATCATTTAGAAATAATAATAATAACAGTCTAGATAATCTGGACAGAGAAATTCTCAGTAAAAATAAAGAAATTACTATAAGTGAAGATTTAGAATCTAGTTTAAATAATTGGAATATTCCGGCTTATTCGCCTTCAAAAATTTATAAGAAAACTGGAAGTTTTATTACAAAGATTGATTATGTAATTAAAACAGTTGAACAAGCAATTCCTTTATCTGAAGGATATAGTTCATTTAGTTTATTTTCTAAAAAGCTTTTAAATTTACATAAAGATAAATATAAATTTATTCACGTTGGATTAATTCAAGTCGCTTTAAAACCAGCAACAAGATTAGGACTAAATACGTCTGCTATATGCAGTCAGAGATAAAAGACATAATAAATTCCATGATTCCTTATTAGGAATAGTTGAATCAACATTATGTGATGGACCAATTTATGTTTCATGTTTTCCAAATTTTACTATGTCCTTATCCGACCCAAATTTACTCCAGTCTATTTGTTTAGACATAAAAACTGAAGGTTTTAATATGAAACCAGGAACACAGAATGTAATTCTTATTTATAGAATATGTTATAAAGTAATGAATACCATTATTACTGATACAAAAAGTATACCAATTAAAAATCAAGGTACAACTACACTGTTTATAACAGACATCAGTAAAAGTAATGTTGTAATTCCAAAATCAATTAGCTGGAATGAGGTAAATTTACCAGAAAAATGGCTTCTTGAAGAAGCAAATGAACCTACTAAAGTAGAGAATAAAAAATTAAAGGAAATTGTTGAATATCCTGATGGTGACGTCGAAATTAGATTTTCAAAAGACAGAGTCACACACCTAAAATTAGGTTCTAGCTCTAAATTAGAAGAACCAAGATTCAGCAGTGCTGAAACTACTCCTTTAAAAATAGAAAAGAAAAATGTAATAGTAAGAAACACAACGGACGGAGTTAGTCAACCTGAATATAGGGTTGAAGTTCCTCCATCAAATCCCAGATCGCCGACACCTTCAGATATGGGATATGATGAGGATAAATCAGTGTTTGGTATAAATACCATAACTCTTGATGAAGAGTTTAAATTTCCTTTTTCAGAATCTGAAAAAACAAAGTTTTATTCAGACGAAAATGAATATAAAAGAAAATGGTTCTTTATGAAAGATCCTAAAGAACAAGAAATGTGGATTAAAAAATATAAATTATTTTTAAATAAAATGGGAAATGACCTACCTGAAAACTATGATATCTTTATAATGATAGAAAAATCTTACAAAATAAGAAAACAAAAGGATACTTTTCCAGATTTTGATGATTTATTAACAGTTTTTAATACAAATTCTGCTTATAAAGAATATACAACAAAAGCAGGAAAAACTATTAGGAGTGTACATCCTCCAGAAGCAAACTTATCAGTTAAAATTGATAAAGAAGAAATTATTGCTACTCCTTATCGAAAAGATAGATCATTTGAAGCTATTGTAGAAAAAAATAATTTTACAAATTTAACCTTACAATCAATAGGTAATCAACTTACAAGAATTGAACAAGAATCTAATAAAGATCAAAAAAATGCAACAAAAGTTTGTGATACAGATGAAGTTTTATTCAAATCCTGGTCAGCACAAAATTTAGAAATGAATATGGATAAAACAGGAGAAAACTCCGAAATGTTTAAGGAAATAATGAAAAGGTTAGACGCCTTAAATATTAATGAAAAGGAAGTTGCACCTATAATTGAAAGCAAAGAATCTATAGAAACATCTAATCCAGAATCTGATGATAATTCAGATGAAGAAGTAAATAATTTACAAAATATGTTCTTAAATATAGAACAAAACAAATTAGAAGATAAATCACAAAATAATTTTGAAATAAATAAAATTAATTATGGAAATACCTCGTATAGTAAACCTTATTATACGAGACCAACACCAGTCGACCTCTTATTCGAGGAACAAAACAATTACTGAGCCGTATCTTTTGACGGTACCTCCATTGTAGAATGGAATATTGATGGTTATTCCGAATACCAAATACAGACTAGTCTGAATTATATGACAATGTATGCTACTGCATGTTTAATCAAAAATAATTCAGACGATAGAATAGCAAAAGCTATTGTACAAGGATTTACTGGACAACTAAAAGGTTGGTGGGATTTTCATCTTTCTAATGAAGCAAAAGCGCATATATTCACTGCGACAAAATTGGAAGATGGGATGACTAAAACAGATTGCGTAAATACGCTAATATATACAATAGCCAAACATTTTATCGGAGCAACTGCTCTTCAAACAGATAGAACGCAAGAACAGTTAATGAATTTAAAATGTCAGAATTTATCTCAATTCAGATGGTATAAAGATGTATATTTTTCAAAGTTATTTACTAGAAGTGATAGTAATCATGAATTCTGGAAAGAAAAGTTCTTATCAGGACTGCCACATTTCTTTGCAGAAAGAGTTAAAAATCGTTTACAACAAAAAAATAATGGAACTATTCCCTATAATCAATATACTTATGGGGAATTAGCAGCAGAAGTTGTTGCCGAAGGAATTCATTTATATAATGAAATAAAATTACATAAACAAATCCAAAAGGAAAAAATCTATGGAAAAAGAATTCTAGGAGATTTTTGTGATCAACTTGGTTTATTACCCATAAAACCAACCAATGAAGAAAAAAGATTTAGAAAACCATCTAAGAGAAAATTCTATAAAAATAAAAATTTTCGAAAAGAAAATTATGCTGAAAGTAGTAAAATTCCTAAAAGGAAATCACAAAAACCCTATAAGAGAAGAGAGCAAAATAAACCTACTAAAAGAAAAATTCCAATATGTTGGAAATGTAAAACACCAGGTCACTATGCTAATAAGTGTAAATTAAAAAATAAAATAAATAATCTTGAAGTGGATGAAGAATTAAAAAATTCATTTACAAAACTATTTATATCAAGCTCTGACTCAGAGAAAGAAAATTTAAAATTATCTGTTATTACAGAAATTGATTCAGAAACTGAAAATGAATATGATTCAGACAACAATTCAGAATCTAGTAGTTGCGATGGAAATTGTGACTATTATAAAGCTTTATGTAAAGAAAATGGATTGTTTATGTTAACAAAAGAAGAAAATTTCATTCCGGATATCATTGACAAAATTTTTGATCCAGAAGAAAAGAAAAATATTTTAAAGAAATATTTAGAATCACATAAAGGTGAAAAGAAACTAAAATTAAAAGAACCAAAAACTTATAGTTTAAAAGATATATTGAATAGAGTTAAAACTTCAAACCATATTAATCCAGTAAGTACCGAAACTACAATTGCAGAATTACAACATGAAGTTAAAATACTTAAACAAGAAATAAAAGAATTAAAAGAAAGAATGTCTCTAATAGAAACAAACCCTAAAGATAATAACCAGAGTAATGACAATGTTAACGCTAAAATTTGAACGCTAACACCCCGGTGTATGAAGTGTAATTGTGAAAGCACCACCCGATAGCTCGGGAACAGATTATAAGTAGATAATAGTGGAAAAGCAGTAAAAAACAGCAATTTTATAGTGGTTCGGCTTAAGAGAGAGCCTACGTCCACTTTGAATATCTTTATTGACGATTTCGTTAATAGCTGATACAATTCTTCCCAAGTACAATACACTTTGAATTACAAGACACTTTGAACGAGTAGCTCAAACTTCAATGGAGATGAGAGTCTTCAAATCCATGTTGGATGTATGTGATCTCTTCTTGAAGTTGTTTGTAGCGTTCTTCGTGTCTTGAGAGCTTCGAGTGTTGGATTGGTTTGGAATGCAGCAGAGTATCGGCGCTTGAAGAGAATGAGCCAAAAAGTCCCCTTTCTGTTGGAGTTATGGGCGTATTTATAGGCATCTTCGGAGTTAGGTCGTAACTCGTATACGACTCACGATGAGTCGTAACTCGTGTACGCCTCATGATGAGTCGTAACTCGTATACGACTCATGGTAGGTCGCGGCTGATTTACTGGGTTCATGGCTTGGCCCAGAGTTATGCACCCATCTGAATGAATGATACAAGTTCTAAGTCGTTCACGAGTTAACCAAATGCAGTTTCCTTTATGCTAGCATGAGTCGTACACGACTCATCATAGGTCGTAAGTCGTCAGCGATTCTTCTTACTATAGCGTGGTGTTGAACTTGTCTCCAAGTCTTAGGTCATGAACAACTTATCTTTTGAGCCGTAGACTTCCTGTCGCGCCATCTTCTAACTCGTAAGATTGTTATCTCGTAGACTCTTTAACTCGTGGAGGCCTTAAGCCGTAGATCCTTATCTCGTAGACCTTTTAACTCGTAGAGTCTTTAACTCGTAGTGGCCTTAACTCGTAGATCTTTTAACTCGTAGATTCTTTAACTCGTAGATCCTTAACTCGTAGGTCGTTCAACCCTTGAATGGTTAGGTCGTGAAGACCTTGAGTCGCACAGTTCTTGAGTCGTTGATCCACTGAGTCGGCCTGTCTCATGAACCGTTAACCCTCTTGAGTCGCTCCATTCCTCTAAGTCGCCTTGAACCTTAACTCGTTAAGTCGTGGCACTTCTTAGGTCGTCCAATCCTTGAGTCGTTAAGCTTATTGAGTCGGCAACCTTGTTAAGTCGGCAACCTTGTTAAGTCGGTAAGTCGTATACCGTTTTGGTCGGGGCGCTGCCCCGCACCACGCCGGGGGCGCTGCCCCCTGGACCCCTGCGACCTGACCGGTCAGGTCGAACACCGTAGGCGGTGGCGTTGCCCCCGTACCCCCACCTAGAGGGGTTGGCACCCCCCCTGGACCCCCCCTCCGTAGGGGATCTTATCTGAAAATTCATTCAACAGAACTTGCTTTATTGGGAGGTTAAATCGACCATCCTTCGAGATGAACTATCATTGGCTTCTCGGTCGATTTTTGATGTCACGGCCTTGCTGAAAAAGCAGAGTTAACACTTGCCCCTCGAAGTATACGCCTAGGGACTAGGTCGTGTGCTTCGATTCTTCTTAACTCGTGCTTTATTGAGCTGCTGAGCTTGCACTTAGGTAGCTTTACTTTGTTTTGTCCTGAAGCCTTTTGAACTTGACCAGGACTTGTTGTATCTCTTTATAGATTATTTTAACAACCTATTAAATGCAACATTTGCGGAAAAATGGGGCGAATATACTCATCACCGATTGCCCATATCGAGTGATGGATTAGATCAAAGAACTGATATTTTACGGTAAGTAAATTAGTATGGATTTGATGAAGTGTTGCGAATCAACTATCTTGAATGAAGTATCAACAAAAAATTTACACAGTTATAACTGCTATTTGCATTGATACTGCACTTATTTTCAAATAACAAGCCTCGAATTTTTCTGAATTGAGATATTTGCCAACCAGTATTATTTCGAGTATTACTTTATTAGCTTGTTATTCAAGTAGCTTTGCACAACACTTCACACGCTTTTAGGAAACGTGCACCTTTATTTTTCGAATACTCAGTTCTTTATGTAGAATGTCTTCTTGATAAGAAGAAATAGTGGAGCAAGCTGGATTTTTTCACTTCTGAGATTTTCAGAATTCGAGTTGTTGAGTGCTAATTTCGTTCTTTACTTTGTAGCATTCCCTTCTCTTTCCGAATATTTCAGTCATAAGTCAATTTTTAAAAGACTAAATGCTATGGCGGTTAAAGAGAGGAGTGTTAAATTTCTGCTGAAAGACGAATTTTTGCACTTAATTCGGACCTTTTTCCCTCTTTTGATTGACTTGGCCTTATGATGCCCCTGATTTTCAAGCAGAGACTTCAGGTGCCCCAGCTTTCGCAGAGGAACTTGCATCTAGGAGACCTGCAAATGTGTGAAATTTTTCTATAGTATGGAATGAGATGATTCTTCCTACTTGTACAGAATTTTGTCTGTATTTGAGAATGCAATTATTGCTCATTTTCATATAAGTTTTTCATTTTCTTTGCATAATACTGCGGTGAGCTTGTGGTCTTTTGCTTGGGTATTGCTTTGACTAATATAGCGATATTTTATTGTCCCTATACCATAGCTTATTGTAATATTCTCCATTTTTGCGGAGATTTTGGAGGACAATTCTTCTGTTTTGAGAAGACTTGTACTCTTACTTTAGAGAATAACTCTTCCATTTTGAGAAAGCATGCACTCTTTCTTTAGAGAGTAATTTTCCATTTTTGAGGAAATATTATTCTTGCTCTGGTAGAGTGCGCCTTGTATTGGAGAAGCCTTTTCTCCCTTTTTTTTTTGCGCCTCGCTGGAGGGCTTTGATTTGACATTTCAACTCTGGAGGAGTGGGCCTCCACAGAGATTGCACTTCATCTCCGGTGAAATGTGCCCCCGAAGAGGTCTTTATCCTCTGAAGGGTTGTGCCTTTGAGTACGGCTTTAGTTTAAGCTTCAAACATGGGAAGCGTGCCTCATTGGAGGACTTGAGTTTGTGCTTCAAACATGGGAAGCTTGCCTCATTGGAGGACTTTAGTTTGTAATTCAAACTTGGGAAGTGTGCCTCATTGGAGGTCGAACACCGTAGGCGGTGGCGTTGCCCCCGCACCCCCACCTTGGGGGGTTGGCACCCCCCCTGGACCCCCCCTCCGTAGGGGATCTTATCTGAAAATTCATTCAACAGAACTTGCTTTATTGGGAGGTTAAATCGACCATCCTTCGAGATGAACTATCATTGGCTTCTCGGTCGATTTTTGATGTCACGGCCTTGCTGAAAAAGCAGAGTTAACAGACAACATTCTAGGAGAAGAAGAATTAAACTCTTTGACATTTATTAATGCAGTCGACAAGGTAATCACCCATAAATGGCACACTAAAGTTACAATTGTAGTTCACAAGGAATATTATTTTACTACAATAGCAATGATAGATTCAGGAGAAGATTTAAACTGCATCAATGAAGGGTTAGTACCTTCAAAATATTTTTCTAAAACTACCGAAATTCTAAATGCTGCTGACGGTAGAAAATTGTTAGTTAATTATAAGCTACAAAACACAGCTGTTTGCAATAAAGGTATTTGTCTAGAAATGCCATTTATAATGGTTAAAAATTTATCTCATAACGTTATACTCGGAAATCCCTTCTTACATTGTTATATCCTATAACAAAAATATCAAAAGAAGGAATCACTAGTACTATTAATAATCAAGAATTAACATTCAAATTTGTAACTCAACCACAACATCATAAAATTGATATTCTTCAAAAGAGTATTAAAAGAAAAGAAAATTTTCTAAACTCTTTATCCCAAGAGATAAATTACAAAAGAATAAAAGAAAAATTATTACAACCCAGTTTACAACAAAAAATTAAAGATCTACAAAAGTATATTGACAAGACGATTTGTGCAGATACTCCTAGTGCCTTTTGGCAAAGGAAAAAACATGAAATAGGTTTACCTTATGAACCCGACTTTAAAGAAAGTCAAATTCCAACAAAAGCTAGACCGATAGCCATGTCTCAAAGACATTTAGAAATTTGTAAAAAAGAAATTGATGAATTACTACAGAAAGGTCTTATTAGACCATC
The DNA here is from genome assembly GCA_030765085.1 of Allium cepa. Classification (NCBI taxonomy): domain Eukaryota; kingdom Viridiplantae; phylum Streptophyta; class Magnoliopsida; order Asparagales; family Amaryllidaceae; genus Allium; species Allium cepa. Next base: position 212,181,542 of record CM060930.1, on the reverse strand, counting down.
TAAAAGTCCTTGGAGCTGTTCAGCATTTTATGTAGAAAATGCAGCAGAATTAGAAAGAGGAGTTCCAAGACTTGTTATAAATTACAAACCATTAAACAAAGCATTAAGATGGATTAGATATCCAATCCCTAATAAAAAGGATTTATTATCAAGACTTTATACGGCCAAAATAATGTCTAAATTTGATATCAAATCTGGATTTTGGCAAATTCAGATTAAAGAAGAAGATAGATATAAAACTGCATTCACTGTTCCATTTGGACATTATGAATGGAATGTAATCCCGTTTGGGTTAAAAAATGCCCCTTCAGAATTTCAAAAAATTATGAACGACATTTATAGTGCTTATACAACATTTACCATAGTATACATTGATGATGTTCTTATATTTTCAGAATCAATTGATCAACATTTTAAACATTTAAATATTTTTATAAATGCCACTAAAAGAGCTGGATTAGCTGTATCAGCCAAGAAAATAAAACTTTTTCAAACAGAAATTAGATTTCTTGGACACATTATAAAAGACGGAACAATATTTCCTATTGATAGAGCAATTATATTTGCAGAAAAATTTCCAAATGAAATAAAAGATAAAAATCAATTACAAAGATTTCTATGAAGCTTAAACTATGTTTTTGAATTTTATAAAGATTTAGCTTATGATGCTAAACCATTATTTGAAAGATTAAGAAAAAATCCTCCTGCTTGGACAGAAGAACATACTAAAGCAGTAATAAAAATAAAAGCAAAAATAAAGGAAATTCCTTGTCTTGCAATTCCTAATCCTGATGCATTTAAAATAGTCGAAACTGATGCATCCGATAAAGGATATGGTGGTATTCTTAAATAAAAATTAATAATAAAGAATCCTTAGTTAGATTTACTTCGGGAGTTTGGCAAGGACCTAGAGTTAATTACTCTACTGTTAAAAAAGAAATATTAGCAATTGTGCTATGTGTACAAAAATTTGAAAGTGATTTATTAAATCAAAATTTTTTGTTAAGAGTAGATTGTAAGTCTGCTAAAGAAATTTTACAAAAGGATGTTAAAAACATAGCATCAAAGCAAATATTTGCTAGATGGCAAGCAATATTATCAGTATTTGATTTTGATATTGAGTTTATTAAAGGATCTGATAATGCATTACCAGATTTCTTTACTCGAGAATTTTTACAGGGAAAAAATGAATAAAGGTAAAGAAAAAGAAGAAAGCAGTAAAACTGCACTATTACGGCCCATAACGACTTATAAGTCGGCTTTTCAAAAAGATGAAAAAACTCTTATAGAAGAAGTCTTAAAGACTACCCCAGTTGATGAAAAACTCAGAGCAGACGCTTATGAATTAGCAATAAAATCGGTATCTACAAGAGAATACCTATACCCGTATATTCCAACATCAACTATATGGGTATCCCCTGTAGAGAAAAAATATATTCATCTATCTGCAGAAGAGGTTATGACCTTCTACTTAAAAAACTTTACCGATCCATACCTTTATCCAAAGGATTTTAATTTCTACCAAGAAGTTCTAACCTACACAGGTTCTGTACAATTTGAATCCGCCATGAGAACTGGTGGAGAATGGGCTTTCTCAAAAGCCACTATTGTTAAAATAATTACTCAGGAACAATGGGAAAGTGATTTATATAAATCAAAAGAATTAATTACAAATAATAAAAATCCTTATAGGAATAAATTAAATTTCAATTATTTTGATTATATTAAAGCTTGGGAGCTTGCTTTCTCTTATGAAAACAGGCAGAGAAAACATAGTTGGTTTATTCAAATCAAAACCCAAAATACCACAAATTTTCCAAATTGGTTTATAGTTTGGTTTTCGAACTACGGATTATATCCAATAATTTTACCACAAAAAATAAGAAATATTTATGACGAATTTGTTCGAATAAATATTTCCATGAAATATCATGATCTACATTTTGTAGCACTTTATCAAGTACCCTGAATTATGAAATGGGACGTCATTGTTATTCCAAGAACTTTACAAAAATTTGAAATCAAATTTGAAAATATTCCTTATTTAGGAAGAAGGATTTTAATTAAATGGTGGGATAAATTTGAATTTTTCAAAGATTCAATTTATTCGCAAAAGGGTTTACTTAGCCATGAAACATAGAAAATACCAGATTCACCTAAAAGGGAATTATCTGATTTACTAAAAGAATTAATGGCAAGTTCTTCAAAAAGAAATTTAAAAATACAGCTTAAAGCAATATTAGATTCAGATAGTGACGATGAGCTTATGAGCATGTCTACAGATCCAAGTTCATGAAGAAACCTAGAAGAAATGAGAAATTATATGCTAAAAGCAAAAGACACAATGTTCGATGCTGTAAAAAGAAGGTTAATGGAGTTTGGGTTATATATGTTTACTTTCATCAGCCAGGCATAGTAACTTTCATTATGGATGAAATACCTTTATACCGCCCCCTGGATTTCCTTCACCTGTACAAAATCTAGAAGGCTCTCAGACAGGATAAAATTCTCTTTCAAGAGACGTAAAGCTAAAGCAAAGTTTGCTAATTTAAGGAATGATATGACCTGATGTGTCTATAGCTCTATGATTTGGATGAAGTGGCAGAAAGAAAGCTAAAAGCTGAAGATGATGCGACTAAAGCCTAATTAATGCTGAAGATAAGGCTTGTTGATAAGGTTTAGTAGAACGGAAGATGCCGGTTAATGGTAACCGATTTACCGAATATACTAATATAAATATGTGTGTATGCTATGTAAGAAAGCAGAGTTTTTGTAATAAGTTTGAAAGTTTGCTAAGTTATTGTAATGGCAGATAGCCTACTCTTTGTAATATAGTCTACTGTAATAAAATTTCCTTTTCCTCAAATAAATTCCGCTTTGTAAAATTATATCTAGAGCTGCATAAACTACTGTTATTTTATAAATTTGCATCAAACAAAGAGCAAACGAAGGTCCGTTCCGTTTACCGTTACCATAACAACCCTAAGAATATGCTTGTCAAGAAAAATCTAGAAAATAGAAGATTGAGAAAAAGTCTAGATATTGCACGACACTATAAACGAGTGTGAACCCATGCTATGCATACGGTGTTTAGTATATAATTCGATTAACGGTGTAGTTTTAGATTTTATAGTACATGAAGATGAAAGAACATATTTATAGGATGTAAATTTTTAGATTATCTTTTTTTCTGAATACTATTAACAAAAATGTGTTGATAAATCTACTTAAATAATCTCGAAGCATATAGAGTATAACTAATGTTTTAGAGTACAACGACTTTATAAAATAAATGTTACATCAGCTATCAATTGTTTCTAACTTGGTGAGCACAACATTACAAAGCATGTCGTTTAATTAATTTTCAAATGTAATTCACATTAGTTTAACATAGTTTTATCCTATGCTTAACATATTAATTTAAATATATGCACAATTTTGTTTGATAATAGTGTTCTACACCTAGAGTAGAGAAATTGTGCATAAAGTGAGATAGTATTTAAATTTGGCTTAATAAAACAAAATTTTCATTATTACACATTTTGACATAATACTATACTAATTAAATTATAGAAAATATTATAGTAGTATTTAAACATCGTGTTCATTAATAAATATAGCATAATATGACATGAGAATTATATATAGAATGATTAGTCAAATTTTGTATCTTTTGTATCTTGAGTATCAATTAAGTTTATAGATCATGAAATAATGTTTTAACTAATAATTATGTATGTAGCACCTATTGTATTATTGTTACTATATTAAGCTTCTTTAAAAACTTGTCTTGATTCCAACTAATTAATTATCCTTGTTTGTTTCAAATAATATGAATGAGAGATATACAACTTGATTTAATAAATGTATATTTTGCAAATAAACAATGAAGTAAAATTAAAAATTAATTTTAATCGATAAAAGAATAAAACGTTATGTTGAACTAAAAGTAGACACCAATTGATTGGCACTAATGAGAATTAGAATTCGTCAACGGAAAATTATGATTTGAGATTACGGTTGAAGGTTGTGACGGTTGTGTACAAATTGGAATAGAGGTCGGAGATTAGAGGTTGGATAGAAAATATTTATGTAATGAATTGTTTTTATATTTGCAAAAATTATTAGTTAATTATTATTAATTAATTTATAGTATTGAGTGGAAGTGTTATTAATTATTTATAGAAAAATTCAAAAAAATAGGAATTATGTTCGACTTATCTCAGAAAAGTCGAACATGATTAATACATCTTGTAAAAACGCTGCATTTTTAAGAGTCCAAACGCGGATCATTAAATCACTGACGTATCAATTATGTCTGACTTATCTAAAGTTAAGTCGGACATAATTCTCACTAACCGCTTTTTGCTTAATGTTAACGGGGAATTAGTGTGTAGCTTTCCCTAATTATATAAAATATTAATAAAATAGAATTAATTGTAATAACTCTCAAACTAATTTGAATTGGAATTAAATGAAATTAGCAACAATTTATTCCTTTTCAATACAATTCTTTCTGTTTGAAGTTTGCCTACTCATAAACATTATTATTAACCCATCTTCAATTCGTAATGATTTGTAAACATCTCCACACTACAAAAAGATTAAAACAATATAGCATCAATCTTTATAGAAAATAAAAAATAGTTTTAAGATGTTCTATAAGATCTCCGGGTATTCAGTGTTAATCATACATTAAATAGGAAAATAGGTGCGAATTATTAACATTTCAAGGTCATTGAAGCATTATTATAAAAAATATACTGACATAAGTAGATTAAGATGGAATATCTAATATTATATAAAATAAGTCTAGGTTGCGCGTAACAAGATAGAATATTTAAATAAAAATTAAGTTTATAGAACATCTATTTAGAACTAAACATTCAACATACTTTTCTCGAAATGCAAAATAGAAATTTATTATTTGACTATTCTTTTACTTCATAGATGATATTTTCCTGATTTGATTTTTTTAGGGGTTTTTAGGCTCAAGGAAAAAGTTAGAGAAAAATTTAGTTTCAGGGACAAGAAGTTTGTTTTTTAGGCTGAAGGACACTTTTTAGTGTAATTTACAGAATGATAGTTGTAACTATCATTTCCAGTTTACACTAAAAAGTGTCCTTCAGCCTAAAAATCAAACTTGTTGTCCTTGAGACTAATTTTTTTTGCAACTTCTTGCTTGTGCCTATTTACCTGATTTTTTTAAATACTTTTCAAAATGGAAAAAACATCAATGTTATCTTAGATTATACTCGATTAAAAATTCTATGATGTATATACATGTGTTAATAAACCAATCATGCCTTATAAATTTATAAAGGAAACGAAATTCATGATTGTACTAAACAAACACATAACATATTAGAGAACTCACTATTGCATTGACTCTCTTTGATGCTAACTTAAGAAACTAATTTTCCCAAAATATGATTTTATTAATTGTCTAAAAATTTGATTGCCTCGATTATAACATCAAACAGTTTATTAATGAGATTACACATACTTTATGTTGAGTTTAATTTTTTTTTGTTTTTGAAATAAAGCATTCAGGGTTAAAGCTAAAAATATTAAAGGAACTAAACCTATCATTTTCGGAACTGTAAGCATAGATGAGAATTAGTAGTTTAACCATTGACCTTCTATCTTTTATATCTAGAATATCAATCAAGTTTATAGATCATGCAATAATTTTTTAATTAATAATTATGTATATAGTATCAGTTGTATTGTTGTTACTATATTAGGCCGTAACAACCCAATATTTTCAGCCATTCGCATCTGCACATGTCGGACTTGAATTGCTCAAAATACCACATTGTAATAAAATTTGGAGCAAATGAAAGCCAATCACAGAATCAGACACAGAAAATATCAGAATAACTCGCAGAGGAAAAAAAATACCATAGTAGTTCATGAAGTTACCATAACAAAGTCTCAAAACAAATACATAATATCAGTCTGAAAACAAATACAATAGAAATCCCAATACATAGAAGTTCACTAATACAAGAGCTGAAATAGAACAACTGAAACTGAAATAGAAATAGATATAGATAAATAGATAAGTAGAATCTCCAGCGATTCCTAGCTCCAAAAAGAGAAAATCCAAAATTATGAATACTCAGGCTGACCCGAGCGTAAAGAAAAACACAAAACACTCGAGTCAGGACATACTTACTTATACAATGTAAACCAACTCAAGTGAACTGTAATAAAGTACAAGTAACTTAAAAGATGCTTGGGACTGTCCATCCTCTTAGGATCCGGTAAACTATTTACTATGTAGTAATATTGCGTTATTATAATAACGTCTACAGTAAAATAAGCATACTTTAAAATAGCGTTAAGGGGTTACCCATATAGCCCTTAACACATAATAGTGTCAATAGTCTATATAATACCTGCATATCTCCTGATCGGGAGACTATGAGAAGATACTCCATAGGTACGACACAAATAGAAACTCGTAGCAAGGCTCTCTATGGTAGGTGACACGGCACACGAGGCAATGCCAGGGTAGATATGCCAATTAAACACACGGGTTGGTGGTAACATAGCAGCCATTACGCCCACCTTGGAACACACTCCCATTCAAAATCGTAGGATGGCCATCAAATCAACCACAAGTAAGAGTATAGTACCAAAGAAGTGCATCCGACTAGAGGATCTATGTGACGCCTCACCTCTATACCCACGTTAGCCAAGGACACTACGGGATAATGCCGTCAACTAACGCGGAGAATAAGGCTGGTTAGGAGCGACCATGTATAGCCTTGCTTTAACTATCTATTGAATACATCGACAATTATCATACCAAACAGATCGACATACCCAATGAATACTTAAAACAAAACCGTAGGTGGCAAGGGGATCTATCAGAATAGAATATAACAACTCAAATGTAATATACATCACAGAACAGTAGATCATCATATACACATATACTGATACATAACAGAGTATACAGACTGATACATGTAAAGTGGTATAGCAAATCACAATATATAGACGAATCCAAAAGAATACATATCAGAGTTATAATAAAAAGGGACTACACAAAAAGCCATAACAAAAAGAAGCTAGCGAAGTAGTCCATGCGGAAGCAAAATAGGCTAAGTCCGAAAGCACCTAACCTGAAACATCTCGGTCTGACCCGAGTATAAATACATGGGTCAGTCTAGCAAAACAAATCAGTTAGATAAACTGAACAACAATAATCTGCAAGGTCATAAAGTATAACAAATATCTCTAAAAGAGATACAACAATCATCTAACAAAAGATGAATCATAACACGACAAGCCTGATATCATCGGCAACACCAATAAACAAAGGATATGAATATCCCAAAACAAGCCAAAAAGGCAATAACAAATACCAATGAAGGTAACACAAGTTCCACAAGGTAATCGCTATATTGCGCGGCTCGAAAAGACCAACACCGAAGGGCGATACGTAGGGAATATACATATCAATGAAACATCAGAAAATTGCACGTGCTCAGTACTGTATAAATAAGGATCCATGAGCCCGAAGACTCCAAACCCAATATCACTCAAGCGGTGACGAATGACCAACTCCAAAAGCGATACTATATGGCAACAAACCCGAAGGCACAAAGCCGAAGGCAACATACTCGAAGGCAACAAACCTGAAGGAGACAGTCTGAAGACACTATCCCAAAGGCAACAAACCGTAGTGGTGAAGGTCCGGAGGCCCAGTACTGGGCACCACTAACTGGCAGAATATGTCACAACTCTCGAAAAGGAACCCGAAAAGCGTTAACGTGAGTCCCATAACCACCTGTTCGCACTAAACGGTTTACTATCCGTTAGTCAATTTCACACTCAAAGCAGTACAAAGTTTACCTCATCTCATCGGTAAACCAGACCCAAAGGTCAAAACGTTCAAACGAATAGATTGGAAATTAACTGAGAAGATGAACGCAAACGTGTTCATTGCACGCGTTTTATCAAATCATTTAATTCTCCTCCCACTTCGCTCGGAGTGCGAAATTGTGTGTGTTTTAAATAGAATTTATAAACTAGAGAAACGAGCTTTTAATGCAATTTAGAAGATTATTTTATAAAAACCCATGGATGAAGTCAAAAAGGAACCATCGAGGTCAAATATGCATAAACAACTAATTGGAATCAACATGAATCGATAAAAGTTGGAATCACAAACAAATAGGCATAATAGGCAAATAAAAGCAGGTCAGTCGACTGGCCTTCTGCAGTCAGTCGACTGATCCATAACCCGAGAGTTTTCAGAACCTGCAGTCAGTCGACTGACTGCAGGTGGCCAGTCGACTGGCTATAGCTGAAACTATTTTCCAGCCTATCAAATGGAGGAGAAAACTCTCACAAACAAAGATGAGAAGCTCAAACGCAAAGAAAAGACCAACCACTATCCACTTCAACTCAACAAGCTTCAATCTAGTTCAAAACAAGTATTTCCTATGTTAGGTTTAGGAAACTTTCTGAAATTGAAGGAAGAAAGAGTTGGAGAAGATGAGGAGGAGGCTTACCAATAGCTTCTCTTGGATTTTGGAGCAAGATTTTGGATTTTGCAAGAGGAAACTAGGGCTTGGAATTTCTATTTCCCATTCTCTTCCCCCATTTTCAGTTGTGCTTGAGTTTTATGAAATGAAATGAGTGAGTGGAGAGGAGAGGGGGCTGAGTTGAGGTATAGGATGAGTTGGTTGAACCCAAACCCAAAAGCCCACTTAGAAAATAGCAAAATTCGAATTACGACAAACATATCAAAGCTTATACTCAAAAAGATCGTAAACGCCATTTTGGACTCAATGGAAGTGGTTTCGAGTCTCAGTTCGACTGTTTGCAAAAGGTAACACTTCGGACCTAGATCCGACTAACGACGCTATATTTAAATAAAACATTTAAATATATAATCGTTAAATATGCGGGTTGTTACAGATCTCCCCTTCCTACAAAATTGCGTCCATGCAATTTCTAGATACGATACTTGTAACAACTACTTACAACAATTCCCAAAAAGAAAAGGAAATAAGCTTGAGACGAAAAGATATTCTCACCATTCCCAAACAAAGATAGAAAACCCAGATACGATCGCTCGATAAACTCTCTGGTTTCGCAAGTACAGTCATTGGAATTAGCGGACCATTGAACTTTAATGAGCCGCACGTCCTTGTTTCGAAGGCGTCGCACCTCCGTGGCAGGCATGCGAATAGGCTGCTATACAATAGATAAGTCTGGTGAAATCTCAAGCTCTTGCAAATAAGGAGAATCGTTAGCAGAATCCGACTCTCGAAGACACTTCTGAAGTTGAGAGACGTGAAACACATCATGAATGCCAGATAAATGAGCAGGAAGTGAAACTCTATAAGCCACAGGGCCAATACGTTCAGTAATAGAAAATGGTCCTATAAAGCGAGGAGCCAATTTCACAGTCGTACTGAAGCGCATCACCCCTTTCAGAGAAGAAACACGAATAAAGACGAGATCACCAACCGAGAATTCGAGAGGCTTCCTACGGTTGTCCGTGTAGGATTTCTAGCGGCTCTGTGCCTCTTTCATTCTCAAACGAATCAAATCAATCTTCTCGGAAGAATCGCGAACAAAATCCGGGCCAAGAATAAGCTTCTCCCCAGATTCCAACCAAAAGAAGGTGATCGACATGGCCTTCTGTATAAGGCTTCGAAAGGAGCCATACCGATACTGGACTGAAAACCATTATTGTAGGAGAACTCTACAAGAGGTAGGTGATCTTCCCAACTACCACCGAAATCAAGAATACAAATACGGAGGAGATCTTCCAAGATACGATTCACCCGTTCAATCTATCCGTCAGACTGCGGATGATAAGCTGTGCTAAAATTAAGCTTTGTTCCCAAAGCTTGCTGAAGACTCGGTCAAAAATGACTCGTGAATAAAGGTTCACGGTCACTCACAATAGAACTAGGAACACCGTGAAGTCTCACGATTTCCTTAACATACAACTTAGCCAAATGCGAAGCAGTCCTATTAGACTTAATAGGAATAAAATGAGCAGACTTGGTGAGGCGATCCATAATAACCTAGATGCTAGAATGGCCTGATTTCGAACGAGGTAGGCCGTCAATGAAATCCATAGAAATCTGATCCCATTTCCACAATGGAATCTCTAGAGGCTGAAGAAGACCTGAAGGGCACTGATGTTAGGCCTTAATACGCTGACAGGTTATGCAATTACTCACATAACTCGCCACATCGCTCTTCATGCCTTCCCAATAATAAAGGCGACGCATATCGACATACATCTTACTACTACCGGGATGAATAGTATACTTAGAACGATGACAGTCGGTAAGAATGTCATGCCTAAGTACAAAATCGGAAGGCACAATAAGACGGTTCATCTTGTGAAGACACCCATGAGAATCTATGAGAATCCATGAGAATCAATGCTGAAATCCTGCAGCGCCTCATCACAAGATCCAGACTCACAAAGCTGAATAAGATGCAACAAATCAGGATCACGCCGCTGAGCATCGACAATACGATCCAATAAAATGGGTCGAGCTTCCAAACTAAATAATAGAATAGGAGAATCAGAAGATGAAGCTCGATCGCGAATTTCACAAAAAGATAGAGTCTTAAGAATATCCCATTCGACAAGCATCATAGAAACTACAGCCGAATGTTTGCGATTAAGCGCATCAACAACACGATTACCCTTTCCAGGGGTATACTAGATATCAAAGTCATAGGAAGCAAGAAACTCGAGACAACGCTGTTGTCTCATATTGAGTTCCTTTTGAGCGAACAAATACTTCAAGGATTTATGATCGGTATAGAGAATGAAGTGCTCGCCCAATAAATAGTGTCGCCAAATCTTCAAGGCAAAGATAATGGCGGCTAACTCAAGATCATGAGTGGCATAGCGAACTTCATTCGGACGTAGTTGCCTAGAAGCATAAGAAATTACCCGATCCTTCTGCATAAGAACAACACCGAGACCACTACCACAAGCATCAGTGTAGACAACAAGATCATGATTCCCTTCGGGAACGAATAAAATAGGAGCATTAGTGAGAAGTTCCTTTAATGTCTGAAAGGAAGCTTCACATTTGTCGGACCAAATATAATGAATGCCTTTCCTAGTAAGGCTGGTGAGAGGAAACACAACACGGGAAAAATTCTTAATGAACCGACGGTAATAACCCTCCAATCCAAGGAAACTACGAATCTCATGAACATTCTCAGGCCTCTTCCAATTCTGGATGGCTTCGATCTTTAAGGGATCGACTGAAATGCCCTCGGAAGATACAACGTGGCCTAAGAACTTAACTCTATTCTCCCAAAATGGCACTTGGAGAATTTAGCTCTAAGTTGATGATGACAAAGAGTACTCAAGACAATTCACAAGTGATTAGCATGCTCAGCTTTAGACTTAGAATAAATACGGATGTCATCAATAAACACAAGGACGAACTTATCGAGATATTTCCGGAATACTCGATTCATGAGATCGACAAAGAAAGCAAGAGCGTTCGTCAAACCGAACGGCATAATGAGCCACTCAAAAGAAACATAACGAGTACGGAAAGCGGTAAGAGGTATGCTATCTTTTGCGACTCATAACTGATGAAAACCCATGGCAAGGTCAAGCTGAGAAAAGACCTTAGCACCATTCAAAAAATAGAACATACATCCTAGGTAATGGATACCTATTCTTGATGGTTAACTCGTTAAGCTTGCGATAGTCAATGCAAAGCCTAAGAGTTCCATCAGACTTCTTCACAAGGACGACCGTGGATCCCCACAAAGAAAAACTGGATTGAATCAACTGCTTGGACTCAAGCTCTAAAAGCTGCTTCTTGAGTTCCTCATTTTCCTTTGTAGACATCCTCGTGGGAGGACGACTAACTGGCTGCACGCCTGGAATGAGATCAATGCGGAACTCTATTGCCCGCTTAGCTGGCAAACCCGAAACAGGCTCAAAAACATCAGAAAAGTCGCAAGCAATAGGAATACGAGATATATCATCATCATCTCGCGAGTCAAGAAAATGCAAAGCCATTTTGGAATTATCCACATTCCGAAGAACAATTGATAGTTGAGTAAATGAATCTGGATGTCGAAGATATAAAATTCTTTCAGAACAAATAATTCTGGCATCGTATTTCACTAGCCAGTCCATACCCAAAATCATATCAAATCCCAGATAAGAAATAACGTGCAGATTCGCATGAAAGGAAAAGCCACATAAAACAATCTCAACATCTTCACAAAACAAGCCTAGGGTCGCGGATCCCCCAATAGGATTCACAATCCTTAAAGAAGTAACAATACAAGAAACATCCAAAGATAAATCATCGACGAGCTTTTCCGATACGAAAGAATGTGAAGCACCCGTATCGAAAAGAACTCGTATACTATGACCATGAAATAAAATAGAGCCTTCCAAAATAGATGGAGACAAACCTTTGGGTTGAGAAGGACCTTTAGAAGCCTTAGCAGCATAAAGCTTGCTAGACTTGGCACCAGCAGTAACAATAGGGCAGGTGGAAACATGATGACCTTCCTTCTTGCAATAACGGCAGAAGAGAGGCTTAGGGCAAGCTCGAATCATATGATCAGGAGAACCACAATTGAAACACTTCCGAATGAAAGGTGTTCCAGCAGACCGAGTCTGAGAATTAAAACCACCAGTCTTCTTCTTCTTGGAAGGAATAGACCTGGACTTTTGAAATGGAAACTACTTCTTGTTGGGGTTCTTGGAAACCTCAACATCATCACCACTATCACACTCCTTCTCGATGGCTTCGAGATGAAGCGCAGAATCTACCAACTCCTCAAAAGAAAGTTTAAGCTGGAGCAATAAAGACTTCTTAAGATATTTCTTAAGACCAGAGACAAACTTCAAATTCTTCTTATAAGAAGTGCTAATGAATTCAAGACCATACTTAGATAAAACCTCGAATGATGCAACATACTCAGAAATAGAAGATTTCCTTGCTTCAACTCAAGGAAGCGACCGATCAATAAAACATTTTCAGATTCAGGAACGAACTTGAGTTCAAATCATCCCCGAAGCTGAGTCCTAGAAAGAGTAGACTCATTAATTTCGGCTACAAGAAGCTCGTACCAATCAAGGGCACGCTCTTGCAATGAACTAGAAGTTACAAGAACTCTATCATGATCAGAAAGATCCATGCGAGAGAAGATACGCTCACACGTGCGAAGCCAAGCTTGGACTTCAAGAACAGACTCAGAGCCTTTAAATGGCTTTCCCCCAAGATGAGAAAAATCACTGCACAGACGTGCAAAGGCAGACTTGCGAGGTGGAGATACTCGAGGAAGAACTGGAGGCTGAGTGCTCCTAAACAATTCCAAAAACTGATCAGCAGACATATAAACTCCATCCGGATGTGAGCCACTGGATTGCCCAGCATCCGAACATCGTCCCCTGCCTCATCCAGACATACGCTGAAAGTTAAGATAAGAACAAGATTATTCACAAGGTAGATGTCACTAATTCAAATGTGGAATACTACGGAACAAAATGCATTCCTAGACGTATTCCCACATTCTATCTACCACCAAAGGCAAAAAAGGAATAGAGGTAAGATGATTCAAATATTTGTATCACTTATTACACATTGATGTATCGTAAAATGTGCTTCTATTCTATGTATATCAAATTTTGTTCTAAACCTTGCTCTAATACCAAGCTGTGACGCCCCACCTCTATACTCACGTTAACCAAGGACACTACAGTGTAATGCCATCAACTAACACGGAGAATAAGGCTGGTTAGGAGCGACCATCTATAGCCTTGCTTTAACTATCTATTGGATACATCGACAATTGTCATACCAAACAGATCGACATACCCAATGAATACTTAAAAAAACCATAGGTGGCAAGGGGATCTATCAGAACAGAATATAACAACTCAAATGTAATATACATCACAGAATAGTAGATCATCATATACACATATACTGATACATAACAGAGTATACAGACTGATATATGTCAAGTGGTATATCAAACCACAATATACTAACGAATCCAAAAGAATACATATCATAGTTACAATAAAAAGGGACTACATAGAAATCCATAATAAAAAGAAGCTAGCGAAGTAGTCCATGCTGAAGCAAAATAGGCTAAGTCCAAAAGCACCTAACCTGAAATATCTCGGTCTGACCCGAGTATAAATACACGGGTCAGTCTAGCAAAACAAATCAGTTAGATAAACTGAACAACAATAACCTGCAAGATCATAAAGTATAACAAATATATCTAAAAGAGATACAACAATCATCTAATAAAAGATGAATCATAACAAGACAAGCCTCATATCATCGCAACACCAGTAAACAAATGATATGAATATCCCAAAACAAGCCAAAAAGGCAATAACAAATACGAATGAAGGTAATACAAGTTCCACAAGGTAATCGCTATATTGTGCGGCTCGAAAAGACCAACACCGAAGGGCGATACCTAGAGAATATACATATCAATGAAACATCAGAAAATTGCACGTGCTCAGTACTGTATAAACAAGGATCCATGAGCTCGAAGACTCCAAACCCAATATCACTCGAGCGGTGACGAATGACCAACTCCAAAAGCGATACTATAGGGCAACAAACCCGAAGGCACAAACCAGAAGGTAACATACCCAAAGGCAACAAACCTGAAGGAGACAGTCCGAAGACACTATCCCAAAGGCAACAAACCGTAGTGGTGAAGGTCCGGAGGCCCAGTACTGGACACCACTAACTGGCAGAATGTGTCACAACTCTCGAAAAGGAACCCGAAAAGCGTTAAAGTGAGTCCCATAACCACTCATTCGCACTAAACGGTTTACTATCCATTAGTCAATTTCAAACTCAAAGCAGTACAAAGTTTACCTCATCTCATCGGTAAACCAGACCCAAAGGTCAAAATGTTCAAACGAATAAATTGAGAATTAACTGAAAAGTGAACACATGTGTTCATTGCATGCATTTTATCTAATCATTTAATTTCCTCCCACTTCGCTCAGAGTGAGAAATCGTGTGTATTTTAAATAGAATTTATAAATTAGAGAAACGAGCTTTTAAGGCAATTTAGAAGATTATTTTATAAAAACCCATAGATGAAGTCAAAAAGGAATCATCAAGATCAAATATGCATAAACAACTAATTAGAATCAACATGAATCGATAAAAGTTGGAATCACAAACAAATAGGCATAATAGGCAAATAAAAGCAGGTCAGTCGACTGGCCTTCTGCAGTCAGTCGACTGATCCATAACTCGAGAGTTTTCAGAACTTGCGGTCAGTCGACTGACTGCAGGGTGCCAGTTGACTGGCTGTAGCTGAAACTGTTTTCCAGCCTATCAAATGGAGGAGCAAACTCTCACCATTTGCAACCGATCGAGCAATGGACTTAAGGGGCTTTTTCCAATCGATAACCCAGCCCTACTGGCTCTTCAATGCATCACCAAAAGCATGATCAAACTCAAAATTAGGATTTTTAAAGATTTTTCTTCAAAACTCTAAAACTTGCAACATTCATAAAACCAATCCAAATCAAAAGCGATTATACATTGAAAAGTGTTTGGAATTCATACCTAACAATCAAAGATAGTTTGGACATAGATGTGAGATAAAAATCTCACCTTTTAACTCACAAACAAAGATGAGAAGCTCAAACGCAAAGAAAAGACCAACCACTATCCACTTCAACTCAACAAGCTTCAATCTAGTTCAAAACAAGTATTTCCTATGTTAGGTTTAGGAAACTTTCTGAAATTGAAGGAAGAAAGAGTTGGAGAAGATGAGGAGGAGGCTTACCAATAGCTTCTCTTCGATTTTGGAGCAAGACTTTGGATTTTGCAAGAGGAAACTAGGGCTTGGAATTTCTATTTCCCATTCTCTTCCCCCATTTTCAGTTATGCTTGAGTTTTATGAAATGAAATGAGTGAGTGGAGAGGAAAGGGGGCTGAGTTGAGGTATAGGATGAGTTGGTTGAACCCAAACCCAAAAGCCCACTTAGCAAATAGCAAAATTCGACTTGCACCAAACATATCAAAGCTTATACTCAAAAAGATCGCCAACGCCATTTTGGACTCAATGGAAGTGGTTTCGAGTCTCGGTTCGACTGTTTGCAAAAAGTAACACTTCGGACCTAAATCTGGCTAAGGGCGCTATATTCAAATAAAACATTTAAATATATAATCGTTATATATGCGGGTTGTTTCAAGCTACCCTTTTTGGCCGAAGATCGCTTTTGATTTAGCCACCTTAAGCCAACTCACGGGAGTCGGGTCCATGTTCATACCTCAATAGGATCGTCGCCACCATCCTACTTCGTTCTGGAATCTCCACCGAGTACACATTTGTTAAAGTGGTTTTCGGTATTGACTGAGAGTATGTCCATATCTGATTCTGATCTCTTTAACAACCAATCGTTATTATAACCGGCGGTTATACGTTTCAAAAATAGTATATATTTCAAAACCAAAACCATTTTTAATTCAAAACTATATTCAAATCAAATAGTTTATCATTTCCATTTCAAACATATATTCACCTTCCAAAAATCATAATACTTTCAAAGTAATAACTATTCCGAAACCAAATACTTGAAATCATTACACTTTGAAAATCATATCATTTCAAAATCATACATTTGAAATCATGAAACATTCCTTAATTTTTTTGTATGTTACAAATTTATTCAATTAAACCCAAATTTTCAAATTTCCAATTTAATTCAATTCAAACCATCAGTTTCAATTCAATTCAAACCATCAGTTTCAATTCAAACCATCAGTTTTCTAACAAACCATTTCAAAATTAAAATATTATATCCTTTCAAAACCTTATTCAAATTTTAATTTATAAATATATTTTCAAATCACATTTTAAAATGGTTTATATATCAAATCAAAATACTCCATTTAAGCCATTTAAAAGTTAAGTTATTATATTTATAAATCAAATACTCAATTCCCAAAAATTTAGCCTTTTTTGAGTTCACTTATTTAATTAAAAACTACAAAACATTGAAATTTCAGCTTTCCACAGCACTTAGAAAATGCTGCGTTAAGTTATATTGGAAAACAATTTAATTCAGCAAAGACAGCATTTAAAAACTGCTGTAATAGTTCAATTATATTCAAAAATCTCATTTCAGCCAACTGCAGCACTTAACAAGTACTACAATAGCGCTTTTATTAATTTAAGGTTTTAGTTTTAATTCTGCAACTACAACACTTACCAACTACTGCAATAGCCCTTAGTTAATTTTAGCTTTTAGTTCATTTGTATCAACCACAGCACTTACAAAGTGTTGTAATATACTTTACAACAGATTTTATGTTAACATCAGAAATGATAGCATTTTTGAATGATGTTATTTCAATTTCCAGATCTTCATTACAATTTCAGCAACAATTAAACTTCAATTTTAAACCATTTTAACTTATAAAAATCATATTTTTCCACACAAAAATGTTCATTAAAATGCCCTTTAACTTATGATTTTTATAAAGTAAAATTTTACACATAAAAATCAAATTATTAATAATTCACTTATTAATTTCAAGAATACAAATTTCTATTCTTTACATTTTTAAAAATTAACCTATCACTTATGTTTTAATTACCATTTCAAAATATAAACTTAATTGTCCATTTTATTTTCTTGACTTAACTTTTATTTTAAACCAAATCTCAAAATTAAATATTTAAGTTATATTCAGATTACACTTTTAAGCATACATTTATTTAACAATTTTAATTCACAGAAAAAAAATCAATAGCACTTTATTAAGTCATTTAATTCAAATTTAAATAAAATGATCATATTTTATTTACTTAACTTAAACTCCATTTTTAAACAAAATTAAAATTTCAAAACTAACTTATATTTCAAATTTCAACTTAACCATTCATTTATTAACATATATAACTTGTAGAAAATCACTAAAACTTTATGAAAATCATTTTTAAATTCAATATAAATCAAATTATCATAAATACTTTAAAATACTTTATAATTTCCAGAAAAAATATACATAATAACCATGGGCCTGTATAATATTTTTTAAGCTAGGTCATGTGATACGGATAATATATCATTTCAATTCGAAATTTACAAAGAAAAATCCAGGTTCTATCATTTCAAACCCGCAATCCCAAGTAAAATAAAATAAATAAAATTCACTCAGGCCTATCATTTCAGCCCATAACGATTTTTCTTATTCTAAAGTCCGTTCGGGTATGTATCATTTCAACCCATAGTGATTCTATTCTACAGGAAACTTGCAGTGTGATAAACAGATTTAAATAAACAGTCTGCAACATATGGCAGTAACAGATGATATGACAGGTTTATAAACAGGGTTAACATCATATAATTCATATCATAGGCAGATTTAACATGATATAATAATTCTACCGATTCACTTGCTATCAATTCACAATTATATAAGTATAAATGTCATGAGTAAATAATCACCTTTTCAAGATGGAGATAGCAATCAACACTACACAAACAAATTCCAGAAAGCACGATAGCACGACACAACACGACATTTGATTCAAGTGAGTGAAGAGAGAGCCAAGATATGATCTTGTAAACAACAACCTAAAACAAGACATTGAAAACATAAATATTCAATGCAAAACAATATTGAACAAATTGAAAAATAAAAGCAATAAAGACAAGATAGCTTAACCTTGCCTTAACCACTCCAATGCTCGGCCATAGGGGGTTCATTTGCTCGGCCATGATGACGCTTTGGCTCGGGTATGACATCAAAAATGCATGACAACATGGAGATGAAGGGGTAGTAGTCGCAATATAGGGAATACAAAAGGAACAAGGCAAGAAAAGGAGTGGTTTGTTCAACATTTTTGGCTCGACCTTGGTCAAATGGGGCTCGGCTCATGCTTGTATAGGTCAGGTGATGACTGGAGTGGCGGCCAGAGGAAGTGTAGTTGCTGGTGGTGGTGGCTATGTGGGTGGCCGAAGTGAACTATGAAGGGGAAATGGTGAAACATAGGTCGGCTAGGCAAGTTTCAAGAGGTGCTTCGCAATTTTGAAGTGATGGCATCAAGTGGAAGTTGCGGCCTGGTCTTGGTCAGAGGAGGAGAAGTGGTGCTGGTGTAGATGGTGGTGGTGTGGTCGGTGGTGAAGGTGGTATGGGCTAGTGGCCGAACAAAGCTGGAAGAAGAGCAAGCAAAAATCATTGAAAATTAAAAAGGAAAAGAGATAAAGGAAGAAGCCATTCACAACTTTCTTTGGCCGTGAGTTTTGAGATGAGAAGAAATATTTTTCACATGAAAATGAAATGAGAAAACACGGCTACAGAAAAGAGAAATGGACGACCAATCTAAGATAAAAAGGCAAAAGCAAATGAAAAGGCAAAGGTAAATGAAAAGTCACAAGGAAAATGAAAGGTTTTTGTCTCTTTAAATTTCTAATTTCTTTTAAATCAAAAAAACTAAATAAAATCAGTAAATAAAATAGAAAAAGAAAAGAAAATAAAATAGAAAGGAAAATAAATCAATAATTTAAGGAAAATTGGAAAATAAATAAGAAAATAGTTATAATATTGAAACCAGAATTAAAAATTGTAAATAATATACAATTAACATTTAAAAATTATAACTTCACTTTAAAAATGTTTAAAAAATAAAATATATACATAACATGTCATGTTACATATAAATACACAAATTAGAACATGCTATGACAAACAGAAATATTATTTATATAAATTAAAATAAACAATTTTGTTAAATAAATTAATATACATACAATATTGTAAAAAGCAAAACTTTCATAATATTAATCAGATTTCAACGAAACGAAAAGCAGTACACTTAAAATTTAATTTAATTTCATAATAAAAGATAAAAATTCAAATTTTAAATTTAAAAGTCAAATTTGAACATATTGACCAAAATTCACATTTTTGGAAAATATTCTATTTATTCATGTTTGAAATTCTAATTCACATAAAAATCAAAATTTATATTTAAAATAACAAAATTTATTCATTTAAATAAATAAAATAAACTTTTTGAATCAGAAATTCAAATAAAATAATCAAAATATACAATTAAAATAATCATAATACATAGAGTTGTTACACTCTCCCACACTCAAAACTTTTCGTCCTCGAAAAGGAATGAGGTACGAGAAAACACAGAAAAAGGTAGAATGAAATAGGATTAAGATAAGATAACAAGAAGATTAAACTATACCTGATAACTTTTGTTATAGGTAAGTTCAACAAGGTCGAGATGATCTCAAACATGAAGAAGATCCTCGAGAAATCTGATTCACTCTTTCTGTTGACCGTCACACTACTAGAAAACAGGCCATTTGCATCGGTTGTTTATCCCCCTTTTGCATCAGTTCAACAACTGATGCATATGCAACCGATGCAACAGGCTTAACACTTTTGCATCAGTTCTGAAACCGATGCAAAAAGGTCATTTGTGCATCGGTTGTTACTAACAACTGATGCAAAATATCATGGTTGGTTGCTTGAACACAGCCCCCATGTTGCATCGATTGTAATGAAAACCGATGCAACAAAGGAACTTGTTGCATCGGTTGTTGTTGAAAACCGACACAAACTAATCCCTCTATTGCATCGGCTTTTTATAACAACTCCAATGCTAACTAGAAGCATATTAAAAAACACATCACATCTCAATATATCTGTGCCACAAATAACAGCCATAACAAATGTTGCTACAGGCACTGCAGAAGAAACAAGTATCAAGATAATAGGCTATTATTAATAACATAACAAAAACATGAATTGAGATAACCCTTTCATCAACTCACTCAAAGCATTGAGCATTTGAATAAAAGCAACTGAGATATACAGATAAGCACACCACTGCAAGTACATGCACCACTGTCCTCACCTGAAAAACTAAGCACATCTGCCTGCAACTCATTAACCATACCAAAAAAAACACCACACTGTTCTGCCCACCATCACTTTACACTGTTACAATCTTCAATTAGTAACTCCTCCCAATATCCTCCCACTGCCGAACATCACCTTTCAGCAAACACCACACCTTATCGCACTATAATCTGCCAGCTTGAACCACCTTCTTCATCCCCTCACACCTTCCTCATCCCCTCACACCTTCCTGCACTGGGCACTCTTACCTTAAATGTGAACAATTTGACCGGGCAAATCCCTGGCTTCTTAGGTGCAAATTTGACAGGCATTGGTCTTGGATACAACAGCTTATCAGGTTCCATTCCTGCTACTTTTTTAAGTACAAGAACTAATGATGCTGATATCAGATATTTGAGTCTTGTTCACAACAGACATAGTGGTGTAATCCTTGTCTCTGTTGGAATTGCTCCTATCATTCAGTTTGCAGTTTTTGGGAACCAGTTCACTGATGCGAGGAATTTGTTTGGGGAGCAGAAGAAAGCCATGTATTTGTATCTGAGTAAAAATAGACTGGCTTTTAATCTGACTGAAATCATGTTTCCGTTGACAATGGAAGTTTTTACAGCGGAGCATAACAAGTTGTATGGGAGCATTCCGGAACAGATAACAAACTTCAACTACTGTCTACTTTGGATGTGAGCAATAACAAGCTGTGCGGGCCGATACCGATGGATGGGTCCGTGAGTAAATTTTTTGAGGATTCGTATGATCGTAACAAGTGTCTCTGTGGTGCACCACTCGACCCATACCCCGTCATATAGAAGCAGTTTCTTTTTCATTGTTTTTCCCTCTTAACTTATCAGGGAAGGAGACCTGCACTGTAAAATAACAATGTATTAATTAAATATTACTTTATACACATTGAAGTGTTTGTTTCCTCGCCAAACATATTTTAAATCACCACCTAAAAATATGAAAATAAATTATTTTTTATTATTGAAATTATATAATATCAAAACTGTGCAATTAAAACGGTTAACGATTTTATAATAGTGGAGATAAAAAAAATATAGTGGCATAAAGCAAGAATATAGCTGAAAATAGTGGAGATTCAAAAAACAATATTGAAAATAGAATCAATTTTTGAAATGGATTTTTTGTTAGTAAGTCATGAGAAACGCAATTCATACTTGGAGGCTAAAAATAGCATTCTAACTTATTTTGACCATAAACTTAGGCATATACCTTAATATTGTGGATCTTGTTTATAAAAGAACTGCTTAAACTATTTTTTTTCTTTCCAAAACTGCTAAAACATGTGCTACAAAGCTCTAATTTATCGCACTATAATCTTTAGGCTATCAATATAAAGAAAAGATAATTGTCGTCAACAACTTAATCATTCATATTTTTAGCCAGACATCTTTAATTTTTCATGGTGAAAGAATGTCCCAGTTAGTGTACAAGCTTCCAGATTCTCTTTCCTGGTTATGGACAAGCAAACTCTATGTGGCATCAGGCCTAAATATAAATGTGTAGACATGTGTTAATTTGTCTGTCTCACATTGCAGATCTATCTTTCTAGGGTAATTCCGTCCTTAGTATGAAACAATACGATAAAGCTTCTTTGTTTGTGTACCACATATATCAGGTTCAAACATTAAACCACATAGACCAAAGTTTATAGTGGTTAGATTCAAATATATCAATGTGCATAAAAATGTTGAGGTAAAGTATAACCACTTATTATGCATAGAAGGTAATGATGATGGTGTTAGCAAGAGCACACTCAACCAATTGCACAGACACACGTATGGAAACACAATTATGAAGGCATGGTAAATTTAATGGTGTGAAAGTATACCCAAAATTCATTTTACACATTATAGCAAATAATGACTACTAGCCTGCTTGTATGGAGTATCACTACTAAATTTTTTCTGATTAACATAACCAGACACGAGTTTAATATAACCACCACCACATTCAATATCCTTCTCAAATCTAATAGAATATTGAACAACTAGTGCTCAAATCTAAAATTATGTCAATATTTCTCGATAGTTTTAAGGATATTTAAGTATTGACAAATAAGACCGGCTCACATTTGTTAGAATATTCAATATTCAATGAGCAGGGACATCCTAAAGATTTTGCTTAACAAAAATCGTAGCATATCATCCCAATAATGGTTTTTACTATGATTACAGTGTGAAAAAAAATTAACTACAAAGAATTACTTGTAGTGATATTATCTTACATGCATGGATGGAGCTAAAGTAGATGGCTAATTTGTGTTGGTCATTGTTAGATAACTTAAACCATGAAAGCATAAGGTATGATTTTAAGGTATGATTTCAGCATCATAAATATTACGTGTTCTGGGAAACGTTTATATTTGAGAACAAAGCATAACAAACCTTTTTAAAATTGTCAACCACCCAAAATGTTTCATGTCTAAATCAAAGTTACATATGCTTGAAGCTACTTATGTTTTAAAACTAAACACAGTTGAAATCCAAATTAGCCTAAACCATGCTCGATTTAAACCTCATATAAACGAAACCTGTATATTTCCGAAAGTATGACATACCTTAAATCTCTCAAAATCTGATAACATGCTTAGTGAAACTTAAGTGAAACTTAATTGCTACATCACTAATCAATGCTTACGGTAGCACTTGATTGTCATTTGCAAAAGGGATTCAACCACTACGGAAGCTAAACTATCGTTGCGGTAGCAAAATCTATCATTGCAAAGCAGATTATCCCCTGCGGCAGCTCAAGTAGCTATTTCAAAAGCAAAACTATCACCACGGCAGCCAAATCTATCACCGTGAAAGCATACTATCCCCTACGGTAGCTCAATTAGCTATTTCGAAAGCAAAACTCATGCAATAGCCAAATCTAATCCACGAAATAACGTACGGTGACAATCAATTTTAGGGATTTTTTTTTAATTAGGTGAAATATTTGGGGAAAAGAATGGGAGCGGCGAAAAAAAATTGAAAAGGCGGGATGTAACAGGTGAGCAACGAATAACGTGAATAATTTGAAATTGCATCGCCTCTATTAGGGAGCCGATGTGAAAATTATATTTTAGACGTAGTTGCATCGGTTGACTTTAAAACCAATGTGAACAAAACTATTTGCATCAACGTATTTGCATCGGTTGTTGGTGACAACTGATGCAAATTTGATTCTTTATTACCTATTTCTTTCCACGTACCAATTGCATCGGTTATTAAGACAGAACTGATGCAAATAGTTCTATTTGCATCATTTTTTACTTAAACCGATTCAAATGAGGCGATGCAAATGGTCTATTTTGTAGTAGTGTCAGCCTATGGATGGTAAGCAGTGCTCAGATTCAGATGAGTACCCAAAGATTCCTAAAAAGCTTTCCAAAACTGACTGGAAAATATAGGATCACGATACAAACAATACTGAGAGGAACACCATGGGACGAACAATCTCTCACATGTAGATCTTAGACAAACTAGAAGCAGAACGGGTAGACTTGACCGGAATGAAATGAGCGGACTTGGTCAGTCTATCTACAATAACCCAAATAAACTAAAAATTCTTACGAGTCAAAGCAATGAGAGATGCAGTAATCCAAGCAAAATTCTCAATGAATCTCCGGTAATAACCAGCATGGCCCAGAAAACTACAAATCTCAGAAGAAGTCTTAGGAGTTTCCCAATCCAGTAACAGAATAAGGAGAAATAAGAACAATACAAAAGATAGAATAATTAAATGACGAAGGAACAAGAGAAAGAAAGAAAGACAACATTGATCGGAACGATCTTGACTTAATCAACATAAACTCCATTACTAGAAACAATATGTCCAAAGAATCGGACTTCATCCTTCCAGAAATGGCATTTAGAAAATTTAGCCTTTAGTTGATGATTTCTAAGAATTTCCAGAACAGATTTCAAATGCGACTCGTGTTATTTCTTGGTCTTAGAAAAGACAAAGATGTCATCAAAAAAGACTAGAACAAAGTTATTAAGCACAGCACGAAAAACATGATTCAACAAATCAACAAAGAAAGCAGGAGCATTAGTCAAACCAAAAGGCATGACTAACCATACATAAAACCCATTCTCAGTACGGAAAGCAGTCTTGGGAATACTTTTCTCAGCAACACTGAGCTGATGAAAACCTGAGGCAAGATCAAGCTAAGAGAAAACAGAGGCACCAAAAAGTGGATCAAACATATCATTGACATGAGGCATTGGATATCTGTTTTTCATAGCGAACTTGTTCAGCTCCCTATAATCAACATTTATCCTCAAAGAACCATCAGACTTGGTGATGAAAATACCATTGCTCTCCATTCTGAATGGCTAGGTCTAATCAGACCTTTGGGGAACAAGTTCTAAATTTGCTTTCCTAACTCAACCTTCTCGCGGGGTGACATTCTTCTAGAAAGAAGAATTATAGGTCGAGCTCCAGGAATAAGATCAACACGGAAAATCATTTTCCCGCTTAGGAGGTAAAGCAGTGAATTCACCAAATACATCGAGATAGAATCTGACCATACAGGTCGAATGAAGATTACCAAGAGAAAAATCAAAGAATAAATTGAACTGCCAACAAAATCGAGGCATACGGCACTGAATAGTCAATGGATTCCTTGATCATCAACAAGATAGACAGACCGGGCTTTATAAGAGATATGGGCATCACGCCCACCCAACCAATCACTTCCCTACAATAAATCAATAGCATCGAAGCCAAGAATATAGAAATCACCACTAAAGTGATGATCAGAATAGAGAAGTTTCACTTGCTTACAAATCCGATTAAGGTTGGCGGGACCTCAAATAGGATTTGAAACATATAAAGGTACAGAAGCATATTCAGGAGAAAGGAGATGCTCAAACTTATCACACAAACTAACAGAAATAAAACTATGGGAAACTCCAGTATCAAATAAAACACGAATAGGATACTGAAATAAAGAAAAGGTGCCCTAAAGAGAACCTTGGTCATCACTAGAAGTAGGAGTTGAAAAAGATGCAGAGGTGATAGCAAATATATCGGAAGGATCAAAAGGATTGCCCTACCCAGCAGAAGGGTAAGCCTTACTGAAATGACCAGGCTGAAGACAGATAATTTCACTAGGATGAATATCCTAATGAAAGAAAATACTAACAAGGTAGATACGAAAGGAAGGAAGTTTAGAAGAAAAAAAATTCTTTAAAACAAGAAAATTTTATATCAAAATAATCTTTGAAAAAATTCTTTGAAATTCATTTCCAAAAAATCAGTTTATACTTTAAAAATACGTTCTCTCACAAAGAAAATGATTCTGAGGTTGATATTACTCATTCTAGGGTATTGCTACCCTATCTTTAATGAGTTTTTGCTCCGCAGGCTAAGGTTTGCCTAAAAACCAAAGCTTTGGTACCAACTGTAACAACCCGATATTTATAAGCCATTCGCATACGCACATGTCGGACTTGAATTGCTCAAAATACCGCATTTTAATAAAATTTGGAGAAAATGAAAGCCAATCACAGAATCACAAACACAGAAAATATCTGAATAACTCGCAGCGGAAATAAAAATAACATAGTAGTTCATGAAGCTACTATAACAAAGTCTCAAAACATATACATAATATCAGTCATAAAACAAATACAATAGAAATCCCAATACATAGAAGTTCACTAATACAAGAGATGAAATAGAACAACTGAAACTGAACTTGATATAGATAACTAGATAAGCAGAATCTCCAGCGATTCCTAGCTCCAGAAAGAGAAAATCCAAAGCTATGAATACTCAGGTTGACCCGAGCGTAAAGCAAAACACAAAACATTCGAATCACGACATACATACTTACAAAATGTAAACCAACACAAGTGAACTATAATAAAGTACAAGTAACTTAAAGGAATGTTTGGGACCACCCATCCTCTAAGGATCTGTTAAACTATTTACTATGTAGTAATATTGCACTATTATAATAATGTCTACAGTAAAATAAACTTACTTTAAAATAGCATTAAGGAGTTACCCATATAGCCCATAACACATAATAGTGCCAATAGCCTATAAAGTACCTGCATATCTTCTGATCGGGAGACAATGAGAAGATACTCCATAGGTACTACACAAATAGAAACTCGTAGTAAGGCTAGATATAGTAGGTGACACGGCTCATGAGGCAATGCCAGGGTAGATATACCAATTACGCACATGGGCAGGTGGTAACGTAGCAGCCACTACGCCCACCTCGGAACACACTCCCAATCAAAATCGAAGGATGGCCATCAAATCAACCACAAGTAAGAGTATAGTATCGAAGAAGTGCGTTCGACCAGAGGAGCTACCCCTTTTGGCCCGAGATCGCTCCTGTTTTAGCCACCTTAAGCCAACTCATGGCAATCAGGTCCACGTTCATACCTCAATAGGATCGTCGCCACCATCCTACTTCGTTCTGGAATCTCCACCACGTACACAGTTGTTAAAGTGGTTTTCGGTATCGACAGAGAGTATGTCCATATCCGATCTCGGTCTCTTTAACAACCAATCGTTATTATAACTGGTGGTTATACATTTCAAAAATAATATATATTTCAAAACCAAAACCATTTTTAATTCAAAACTATATACAAATCAAATAGTTTACCATTTCCCTTTCAAACATATATTCACCTTTCAAAAATCATAATACTTTCAAAGTTATAACTTTTTCGAAACCAAATACTTGAAATCATTACACTTTGAAAATCATAACATTTCAAAATCATATATTTGAAATCATGAAACATTTCTTAAATTTTATATGTTACAAATTTATTCAATTAAACCCAAATTTTCAAATTTTCAAATTTCCAATTTAATTCAATTCAAACCATCAGTTTCAATTCAATTCAGTTTCCTAACAAACCATTTCAAAATTAAAATATTATTTCCTTTCAAAACCTCATTCAAAATTTAATTTATAAATACATTTCCATATCACATTTTAAAATGGTTTATATTCCAAATCAAAACACTCCATTTAAGCCATTTAAAAGTGAAGTTATTATATAAATAAATCAAATATTCAACTCCCAAAAATTTAGCCTTTTTTGAGTTCACTTATTTAGTTAAAAACTACAAAACATTGAAATTTCAGCTTTCCACAACACTTAGATAATGTTGCGGTAAGTTATATTTGAAAACAATTCAATTCAGCGAAGACAACATTTAAAAACTGCCGTAATAGTTCAGTTATATTAAAAAATCTCATTTCAGCCAACTGCAGCACTTATCAAGTGTTACAATAGCTCTTTTATTAATTTAAGGTTTTAGTTTTAATTCTGCAACTGAAGCACTCACCAACTGCTGCAATAGACCTTAGTTAATTTTAGCCTTTAGTTCATTTGTATCAACCACAACACTTACAAAGTATTGTAATATACTTTACAAAAGATTTTAAGTTAACATCAGAAATGATAGCATTTCTGAATGCTGTTAGTTCAATTTCCAGATTTTCATTACAATTTCAGCAACAATTAAACTTCAATTTTAAACCATTTTAACGTATAAAAATCATATTTTTCCATGCAAAAATGTTCATTAAAATGCCCTTTAACTTACGATTTTTATAAAGTAAAATTTTATACATAAAAATCAAATTATTAATAATTCACTTATTAATTTCAAGCATACAAATTTCTATTCTTTACATTTTAAAAAAAATTAACTTATCACTTAAATTTTAATTACCATTTCAAAATATCAACTTAATTTTCCATTTTATTTTTTTAACTTTACTTTTATTTTAAACCAAATCTCAAATTTAAATATTTAAGTTATATTCAAATTACACTTTTAAGCATTCATTTATTTAACCATTTTAATTCATAGAAAAGAAATCAACAACACTTTATTAAGTCATTTAAATTCACATTTAAATCAAATGATCATATTTTATTTACTTAACTTAAACTCAATTTTTAAACAAAATCAAAATTTCAAAATTAACTTATACTTCAAATTTCAACTCAACCATTCATTTATTAACATATATAACTTGTAGAAAATCACTAGCACTTTATAGAAATCTTTTTTAAATTCAATATAAATCAAATTATCTTAAATATACATTTTAAAATACTTTAAAATTTCCAAAAAATATATATATATAATAACCACGGGCCTGTATAATATTTTCTAACCTAGGTCAAGTGATACGGATAATATATCATTTCAATCCGTATTTTACAAAGAAAAATCCAGTATCTATAATTTCAAACCCGCAATCCCAAGTAAAATAAAATAAATAAAAATCGCTCAGGCCTATCATTTCAGCCCATAATGATTTTTCCTATTCTAAAGTCCGTTCGGGTATGTATCATTTCAACCCATAGTGATTCTATTCTACAGGAAACTTGCAGTGTGATAAACAGATTTAAATAAACAGTAAGCAACATATGGCAGTAACAGATGATATGACAGGTTTATAAGTAGGGTTAACATCATATAATTCATATCACGGGCAGATATAACATGATATAATAATTCTACTGATTCACATGCTATCAATTCACAATTATATAAGTATAAATGTCATGAGTGAATACTTACCTTTTCAAGCTGGAGATAGCAATCAAAACTGCACAAATGAATTCCAAAAAGCACAATAGCACGACATAGCATGACATTTGATTCAAGTGAGTGGAGAGAGAGCCAAGATGTGATCTTGTAAACAATAACCCAAAACAAGACATTGAAAACATAAATATTCAATACAAAACAATATTGAACAAATTGAAAAATAAAAGCAATAAAGACAAGATAGCTTAACCTTGCCTTAACCACTCCAATGCTCGGCCATAGGGAGTTCATTTGCTTGGCCATGATGATGCTTTGGCTCGAGTATGGCATCAAAAATGCATGGCAACATGGAGATGAAGGGGTTGTAGTTGCAACATAAGGAATACAAAAGGAACAAGGCAAGAAAAGGAGTGGTTTGTTCAACATTTTTGGCTCGGCGTAGGTCAAGTGGGGCTCGGCTCATGCTTGCAGGTAAGGTCAGGTAATGGCTGGAGTGGTAGCTAGAGGAGGTGTAGCTGCTGGTGGTGGTGGCTAAGGGGGTAGCCGAAGTGAGCTATGAAGGGGAAATTGTGAAACATAGGTCGGCTAGGCAAGTTTCAAGAGGTGCTTTGCAATTTTGAAGTGATGGCATCAAGTGGAAGTCACGACCTGGTGTTGGTCAGAGGAGGAGGAGTGGTTCTGCTGTAGATGGTGGTGGTGTGGTCGATGGTGAAGGTGGTAGGGGCTAGTGGCCGAACAAAGCTAGAAGAAGAGCAAGCAAAAATCATTGAAAATTGAAAAGCAGAAGAGATAATGGAAGAAGCCATTCACAACTTTCTTTGGCCGTGAGTTTTGAGATGAGAAGAAATATTTTTCACGTGAAAATGAAATGATAAAACACGGCTATAGCAAAGAGAAATGGATGGCAAAGCTAAGGTAAAAAGGCAAAAGCAAATGAAAAGGCAAAGGTAAATGAATTATCACAAGGAAAATGAAAGGTTTTTGTCTCTTTAAATTTCTAATTTCTTTTAAATAAAAAAACTAAATAAAATCAGTAAATAAAATAGAAAATGAAAACAAAATAAAATAGAAAGGAAAATAAATAAATAATTCAAGAAAAAATAGAAAATAAATAATAAAATAGTTGTAATAATGAAACTAGAATTAAAAATTGTAAACAATATACAATTAACATTTAAAAATTATAACTTCACTTTAAAAATGTTTAAAAAATAAAATATATACACAACATGTCATGCTACATATATATACACAAATTAGAGCATGCTATTAAAAACAAAAATATTATTTATATAAATTATAATAAACAATTTTGTTAAATAAATCAATTTGCATACAATATTGTAAAAAGCATAACTTTCACAATATCAATCAGATTTCAACAAAACAAAACGAAGTATACTTAAAATTTAATTTATTTTCATAATAAAATTTAAAAATTAAAAATTAAAATTTTAAAATTTTAAATTTAAAAGTCAAAGTTTGACCATATTGACCAAAATTCACATTGTTGGAAAATATTCTATTTATTCATGTTTAAAATTCTAATTCACATAAAAATCAAAATTTATATTTAAAATAACAAAATTTATTCATTTAAATAAATAAAATAAAGTTTTTAAATCATAAATTCGAATAAAATAATCAAAATATACAATTAAAATAATCAAAAAATACAGGGTTGTTACACAAGCCATTTTAGAAAACTTAACTTGTTAATTATGCATATTCTAACTTTGATGATTCCAACTACTTGAATATGATCCTAGTTTTTTTGAAAATGTACAAATGATATGAATCCTACACAACACGTTTGATAAAAGTATACTTTGGAGATAAACAATTAAGTAAATTAAAAATTAGACTTAATCCATCATAAAAATAAAATGTTATATTGACTAAAAGTGGATATTAATTGATTAGGTTTAATGGAAATTAGTAGGAACTGTTCACTAAAAGAGAATTAACTGTAATAATTCTCAAGTTAGATTGAATATGAATCAAATAAATATTATCAATTTATTCCTTTTAAATATAGTTCTTTCTATTTAAAGTTAGTTTACATGTAAACATTATTGATAACACATACTCATTTTATAATGATTTATAAACATCTACTGTTGGGCGAATTCTCACCCAGAAAATCTCGAGACCAAGAAGTGTCATTTTCACCCGGGTTTGCAACCTCCATTCCATCAGCTCCTATCGGCGATTCGAAAGAACAAGTTCCATTCGGCAGTGAGGGCTCATTCGGCATACAGGTTCATCCGGCTATGCAAGGATATGGGCTCATTCGGCACTCCAAGTTAAGGTCCATCCGGCGTGATAGCATTCGGTATTCCCCCTCATCACCCTACCACCAAACTTGTTTGGTGCCGGACCAAACACCACCGGACCAACTCCCAAGGCCATCACCGAATCAAACGAGCACCGAACCACCTCATTACCACCGGTCCATACATACCACCGGTCCATACCTACCACCGAATGGAGCTCCGCCGAACCAGATGATTGCCAGTCCAGATTGCTTCAGCCCGGGCCCACCAGCAGTTATATACTTCCAAGATCCCTGCCCCCTACCTCATTCTATAAATAGAGGGGTAGGGGTACAACAATGGCGGACAAGTTTGAGAGCTCAAGCAAGGAAGGAACTTTCAAACTACTTTCATATACTTATATACGAAGCATTGTACTTGTAATCTGAAAGAAAGAAGATAATAACATATAAAGTGGACGTAGGCACATTCTGGCCGAACCACTATAAATCCGCGTGTCTTTTACACTTCAGCCCCTACTTCTTTTATATTTACATACTCATCTAAAATCATTGAAAATCACATATAATCAACTAAATAATACGACTTGGAGGTGTTTGTCCATTTTTTGTGCAAACATTTTTGGTGCTTTCCCCGAGAATTGAACTCAAGCTTCAGCTTCTCCCACTCAACCTCCTTCTTAACAACATCGCTCGTTACTTAGAAATCATGCCTTCCAAACAGAGAAAGGATGTTAACAAAGGAAAGAACATCGCAACTAGCAGCCTTCCAGATCCAGCAATCGCAGATCAGCCCACTTCAACAGCAGTACCAGATGAAAATCAGGAAAATCCAACTGGTCCCGCAACGGAACAACCAATCACTAGGGCAGATCTGGACAGGGTTGTGGCTGAAGTAACTAACCGCTTCACATCCCAACAAGAAACTTTGGTGGACCAACTCATGTCACGCTTAAGGGATGCTGAAGAGTCCAACCGCAACACTGAATCATGGGATGAATCCCAATCTGGAGGATCTCGGAGGCAACAAAGGTCTTCCCTCTTCGAAGAAGCTACCAACAGGAACAACAATGATAGGGGCCGCGCCCGGACTCAGCCCGAATTCCGACTCGAGGAAGCGCTTGGAACCGAACCCAGTGGGGGAGGTGCCAGGCGAGGATCGGATGTAGCTGAGCCAGTCATGCCACCTAATCATAGAAACCCCGCTGAAC
This sequence comes from Allium cepa, assembly GCA_030765085.1. NCBI lineage: Eukaryota > Viridiplantae > Streptophyta > Magnoliopsida > Asparagales > Amaryllidaceae > Allium > Allium cepa. The sequence goes on along the minus strand of CM060930.1, from coordinate 212,148,582 downwards.
GGAGCCGAGCTAGGACCCAACCCGAAGTTGACCCCATGGATATGCTCGAAACAGAACCCCACAGGGGAAGATCAAGGCAGGGAGCAACTGTAGCTGGTCCTAGCGTGCATCCGAGCAGCCAGAGACAACCACTGGATAATGCTAGAAGTGATAGACTATACCATCCCTACAGGTCATCTGGACGAGATAGATCCCGCAGGGAAGAACCAAGCTCGTTTTTGTCCGCTCCAAATTCTGACGAACGAATGGCACGATTATTCAGAGAATGTGTCCAACGGGAGCAAAGGGACCGGGGAATAGGCGCTAGGGTCACCAGCCCCTTTACCCGAAACATCGAAACTGCCATCACTCCCCGGGAATGGAAAATGCCAACCATGGAACCTTACAAAGGAACTTCCGACCCCATCGTACACTTACAGAGATACACCCAGCATATGCTCATGAGTGGAGCAACAGAAGGAGTATTATGTAAATGCTTTCCGCTATTCCTAGCAGATCTAGCTACCTCCTGGTTCTGCCATCTACCCCAAGGATCCATCAGCTCATGGGAGATGTTGAAAGAAAGGTTTATTAGCCAGTTCCGCATCCATGTGGAACAACCCAAGGATGCTTATTCTCTATCCAATGTCAAACAGAAATCCGGAGAGACGCTGCAACAATATCTAACACGGTTCAACGCCGCAGCGGCAGCAGTTCAAGATGCCGATGAAAAACTCACTCTAATGGCCCTCTGTAGTGGTGTACATCCAGACACCAAGTTTGCCAGAAGATTAACTAAGGAAAAACCAGCTACCTTGCCTGATTTCTTCCATGAAGCTGGAAAGTATATGAGACTTGAAGACGCTGCTACGGAGAGGCAGTCAGGGCAACAAGGCAAGATAGTTCAGGACAAGGTTCCCACTGCGGCTAAGGACGCTCGAAGAAATGAATCTAGAGACAATGCTGGGGGCAGGAAGGTCGAAAAGCGCCAATATCGACCAGGACCGAGATTTGACTCCTACACTCCTTTGAATGAAACAATCGAAAACATCTTCCTAGCCACTCAGGGCGAACTCGGATACAAGCGCCCCCCGCACAAGAAAGAATCAGATAACGCACTCAAGTCTGGAAAGTTCTGTCGCTTCCACGAATCCCACGGGCATGACACCAATGAATGCCACCATCTTCGGGATTTGATCGAAGAACACATTAGAAGAAGAAGGCTGGAACGCTATGTGAAAGGTCAGAGCAGGACTCCAACTCCTGTCAATGAGAACTCAAAGCAACCCCTCCCAGAAGTAGGCGGAGGGAGTCGCAACAATCACAACACCAGTGGCTCTAGTCAAGAGAAGATAGTGGTCCTTACCATCTCGGGAGGACCACACATCGCCGACAGAAGTTGGGCAGAGATGGAAAGGTATGGCAAGTCGCTTAGAAATGCAGAATGCTATGTTAACTCCATCACGGAAGAACGCCACCCGAAACGAAAAGAGAGCGACGACATCATATTCAGTAGGCGTGATTTGGAAGGAAGACAGTACCCACATATGGATCCTATGGTCATCTCTGCCTGGTTCGGTCCAGCTAAAGTTTTTCGGATTCTAATAGACACAGGAAGCTCCGTAAATATCCTATTCAAACATGCTTTCGACAAAATGAAGTTATCAATGAAGGATGTATCCCCCTGTGACAAGCCACTGCACGGTTTCACTGGAGATGCAAAAATGCCCCTCGGGCAACTTGACCTCTTCGTCGAAATAGGAAGTCATCCCCGCTCCGTTGTGCGAAAACAAACGTTCATACTAATAGAAAACCACTCGGCTTACAACGCCTTCTTGGGAAGACCAGCCTTGTCTGACTTCCAGATTGTATTGGCCCCCTGGTACCTGAAAATGAAATTTCCAACAGACAACGGAGTAGGAGAAGTAGAAGGAGATCAAGATGCTGCCCGAGACTGCTACGTAACTGAACTTCGCAATAACCGCAGAAAGAATAAAGGAAAAGATGCAGAGACTACTCTCTGCATGAAAAGCTTGGAGGCATAGCAACTAAAGAAAGCCCCTCCTCTTCGATACACAAGCGATCCCTTCAATGAACTAGACCCCAGAGATAAAGAGGAGGAGGCTACCGCCGAGCCTGCAGAGGCTATGGAATTCGTATCTGTAGACAAGCACGATTCAAGTAAACTATTAAAAGTCGGATCTCAGCTAAAAACGGAGTTGAAAGATCAACTCATTGACCTTCTCCGCCACAACTTAGATGTATTTGCGTGGACCCATGCCGATATGACAGGAATCTCCCCCGACATAGCATGCCACATGCTGAACATCGATCCCACCAAGGTACCAGTAAAGCAGAAAAAGAGGAGCATGGGGGCAGAGCGATCGGCAGCCCTTGATGAGGAAGTAAAGAATCTACTTGCTAATGGCTTCATACGGGAAGCCATCTACCCAGAATGGATCGCTAACCCAGTGCTAGTAAAAAAGGCCAATGGAAAGTGGCGAACATGTATTGACTTCTCCAATCTGAATGACGCTTGCCCAAAAGATTGCTTCCCACTTCCCCGAATTGACCAACTTGTGGACAGCACAGCCGGACACGAACTCCTATCTTTTATGGATGCATACTCCGGATATAACCAGATTCCCATGCATGCTCCTGATCAAGACCACACTAGCTTCATCACCGACCGCGGACTATATTGTTACAAAGTCATGCCTTTTGGACTCAAAAATGCTGGAGCTACCTATCAGCGCCTCGTCAACAAGATGTTCGCGGAACTAATAGGACGAACTATGGAAGTGTATGTGGATGACATGTGGGTAAAGTCCAGGAAAGCCGACGACCATGTAAGCCACCTGGGCGAGATGTTTCAAGTACTTCGCCGATATGGAATGAAGCTGAATCCTCTAAAGTGCTCCTTCGGAGTATCTTCGGGAAAATTCTTAGGATTTATCGTCCACGCCAGAGGAATCGAAGCAAACCCTGAACAAATCCGGGCTCTAAAAAAAGTAAGGATACCCTCCACTCGAAAAGAAATGCAGAGCCTAAACGGAAAGGTGGCCGCCCTAAGCAGATTCATTTCCAAGGCAACTGACAAGTGTGTCCCTTTCTTCGAAGCTCTCAAGAAAGACAAAGGGAGATTCGAGTGGACCGATGAATGCTTAAAAGCCTTCCTCAACCTAATCGAACACCTTCAGAGACCACCAGTACTCTCAACTCCAAATGAAGGTGAAGTGTTATACCTATACCTCGCTGTATCATCTCATGCTCTAAGCGCCGCCTTGGTAAGAGAAGAAGACCGCACACAACGCCTGGTTTACTTTGTAAGTAAGAGATTTACAGGGGCAGAGGCCAGATATCCTAAACTAGAGAAATTAGCATATTGTTTATTGATCGCGTCACGAAAACTGCGACACTACTTCCAGTCTCACTCCATCAGGGTTCTAACCGATCAACCGCTAAGACAAGTGCTCCATCGTCCTGACACTTCTGGGCGACTCCTCAAATGGTGCATCGAACTAAGTCAGTATGATATCACCTACCATCCTCGCACCGCTATCAAAGGACAAGCCATGGCCGATTTCATTGCCGAATTCACTACCAACGAAGGCAAGGAACAATCCGAAGTAGCAAAAAACATCAAGTGGAACCTCTTTGTAGATGGAGCATCGAACGAACAAGGCTCGGGGGCAGGAATTGTGATCATCACCCCTAGGGGAAGAAAGTTGTACTATGCATTAAGGTTGGAGTTCACGGCCACTAACAACGATGCTGAATATGAAGCAGTAATAGCGGGATTGGAGCTTGCCCTGGAAATTGGAATCAATTCCTTATGTCTTCATAGTGATTCTCAGCTTATCGTAAACCAGGTACTAGGAGAATTCCAGACTCGAGGAGAACGACTCACAGCATACCTAAAGAAAACCAAACTGCTGCTCGATCAATTGGACCACTATCTAATCAAACATATTCCTCGAGAAGAGAACCAAGAGGCAGATGAACTTGCAAAGCAAGCTAGTATGAAGAATAGCGCCATTTTCGGAACACTAGCCATCTCAAGGCAGCTAGCCCCAAGTTTCAAACCAGTAAATCTGGTAACTGCAATCGAAGAAGGAACCTGGATGACTCCTATCCGAAAATATTTGCAAGATGGCACACTGCCCGACAGGCGTGACGAAGCCAAGAGGATCTTGAGGAAAGTTCCCCACTACACGATACAAGAAGGCATCCTCTATCGGCGTGGCTTCTCTGGCCCCTTATTGAGATGCGTCGCTGGAAGGGAAGCCAAGGAGATCTTATCAAACATCCATCAGGGAGGATGCAGAGATCACATTGGGGGGCAGACTTTGGCAAGGAAGATACTCCGATATGGATATTACTGGCCCACACTAAACAAAGACGCTCTAGACTTCGTCAAGAAATGCGACAGATGTAAGAAATTTGCCAAGATTCCTCGACTGCCCACAAATGAAATTACTCAAATGACCAGCCCTTGGCCCTTTGCTGTATGGGGAATTGACTTAATTGGCGAACTGCCAACGGGCCGAGGCGGAGCCAAATATGCTGTAGTGACAGTCGATTATTTCACCAAATGGGTGGAAGCAGAACCTCTAAATAAAATATCTTCAGCAAAAGTTATAAACTTCTTGATCAAAAATATTCTGTGCAGGTACGGAGTCCCACTCAAGATCATATCAGACAACGGACTCCAGTTTGACAGCGAAAAATTTGCCGACTGGTGCCAAGAGCATGGAATTCATAAAAGCTTCTCATCAGTAGCTTATCCTCAGGCAAACGGACAAGTTGAAGCTGTCAACAAAATTCTCAAAACCCCAATCAAGAAGAAACTTGAAAAGTCAAAAGGCGCTTGGGTGGACGAACTTCCTACGGCACTATGGGCATACCGCACGTCTTTCAGAACATCAACGGGACATACTCCTTTCTCCTTGGCATATGGATCGGAGGCAATACTCCCAGTTGAGACTATTGTGCCTTCCCACCGTAGGATCCACTACAACCCAGAAGAAAACGAAGAACTCCTCCTCATGTCTTTGGATCTGATTGAGGAAAGGAGAAACGATGCAGCACTTAAAGCAGCAGCTCACAAGCAAAAAGTGGCAGCGCTATACAATTCCAAAGTCAAGCATCGCAGCTTACAAGAAGGAGATCTTGTCCTCAGGCGAATCTTTCCGCGCCCCGGGGCACTAGACCCCATCTGGGACGGACCGTATGTAATTCATAAAGATCTCCACAATGGAGCTTATATTTTGTCAACAGTGGACGGAGAGGTGTTCCAGAGGGCATGGAACATCCGACACCTCCGTCGATACTTTTCTTAACTTGTACTGCCCATATGAAGTGAATTAACAAAGAGAATCAGTGGACGTAGGCACTTTCGTGCCGAACCACTTTAAAAAATCTTGTCTCTTTTTAGCTTGTTCCTTTATGTCTTGGCTACTTGTTAAGTTTTATCCCTTTCTGTTGAACAAAATCCTATGGCATCTCCACTCAAGACGCACCGCGGCCTCATCTGGACTAGGCCTAACAGGTACGCTACGATTCTATGCACTCGCCAATGAGACACTTTTGCTCCAGCATCCCTCTGCTGCGGGTTAACTCATTGCGTGCCTGCCCTCAAAGCCAACTGTAATGAGCCGATTATAAGTCATCATAAAGGCCGACTAAAGCCGATGGCAGCTCATTACGGCGTTCGGCTCGCCGGCAACTGTGAACCTACTTTAAGCCCCAACATAAGGTGTGGCCAGCCAGGGGTAGTTCACGGCCAACGGCCCCCACGCTAGCCGGCCACGGTAAATCGAATAATACCCACGATTGCGGACCATAATGGTTCGGGTAGTTATCGTGCGCGATCTCGGCTCCGATGTGTCTTAAGTGCGGCTGTGGTAAAAAAGAAAACTCCCCGCGGAGGCGTAAGATGGGTGACAAATGTCTCCAAGACCCACAGCTAGGGAAAGTGACTACAAAACCCGTTTGCCACGAACTTAAGCACATCGACGGCCTTCCGTGACTGGAAGTTTTACTTTTACTATATTTCCATTTCATTTAAATACTTTTCTCCTATCCTGTATAACAAACTCTAAAGTACAGGAAACCAAATAGGAAGCATTCACTCATGAGAAACTAAGCCTGCGTACTGGGTGGCAGGGTACTCAACTATAGCCGTGAACAGTTACATAAGACACTCTAAGCTACCGCCTGCGAATGAAACATAAAGGACAGTACTCTCTTTTCTTGTACATAAATACGTAACTATAGCTTGTTCGTACAATAACATTGCAACACATGAAATTATATTTCTAGCAAAAAACTTAGCATCAAACACAACTAGAATCACAGGCATATACATAGTTATATTTCTCACGCAGCACATCAAGATGACAACAACATTTAAACATAACAACATCAGCTTATATTATAAAATCACACGAAGTTATTCTTTGCAAATAATATTATTATAGTTACATGTCAATGACTAACGTAAACAGTGATAAAAAGAAATAAAAAGGTGGCAGCCGCGTCCACACTCCATCACCAACTTCCCCAGTCTACTTAGCCGCAGGATCAGAGCCCCCAGCATGTGGATCAGGAGTCCCACCTGTCCAGTTCAGAAGAGGAATTCATTAAACGAACGATCAAGTTATGAAAACACGGAAAGGAAAGAAAGGGAAAAGAATAACTCACCAGCATCCGCCGCTTGATCCTCATCATCCAACTGCACGCCCGCTTCCTCTGCAGCAAGCAGCCGCATCCCCTCCTTCACCGCCGCTTGCTCCTCCTTCGAGAACCGGGCAGTAACCGCATCCAAATTGAAAGCCTCTCCGCCTTCCTTACCCGCGTTCACCCTGGCCTCCTCTAAAGCCTGGAGATACACCTTGGCCATCACCCGAGGGTAATCGTCCATCCAAGACAAGCCGCCCTCCTTCCAAGTGTGGAAGTACATGTCCTGCAGCATCTCATCCATCATCCCCTCATTCTCCTCAAACTCCCTCACCCGGGCCTCGGAAGCTTGCAACTTGGCGACGGCAATGTCCCTCTCTGATTGGTATCTCAAGCAGTCAGCCTGGAGAGACCTCCTCATTTCCTCCTCCTTTAACTTGAGAGACCTCCTCATCTCCTCCATCTCCTCCTTCAACTCGGCCTGAGCCATCTCCGCAGCCTCGAGCCTCCCAGACAACTCCTCTACCCGCTCAAGATCTGCATTTCGAACCTCGTCCACCGTCGTAATGGCCATGTTAATCCGTTCCCTGCAGGCGACCTCCATCTTCCGTAATTCAGCCCTACTGGCCTTCTCCATCGTCTCTTTCAGCCGCTTGGAGGCTTCCTCATGCTGGGAAATCTGGATGGCTTGATCGGCGAGCTGCTTGGCCTGATCGGCAACTTTTAACCTCAACCGAATATTAGCACTCCCGATCTCTTCCCCGGCCTTGGCCAATTTAGCATGATGCTCCATTAACTTCTTGGTCTCTGCGGCCACCCGATCGATGTTAGCCTTGGCTTTGTCCCCCATGGTGACTACCCGTGTAGTAAGTAAATCAAGATCTAAAGACTTGGCCTCGTCCAGCACTCTTACCATGGGGTTGCGGGGAAGGAGGTGCTCGCCCGTGGCCTCATCAAATGAGATATCCTGAAAGCTCGGATCTAAATCAGGATGACCGGCAAAAGGGTCACGAGGCACGGGGCGAGGCACATCAGGACGCCTTATACGAATAACAGTTGGGCTCTTGAAAGGAGGATGAGGGGGGCCGGATTCCGTGCTCTCCTCCGTAGTATCACGAGGAGGCTGAGTAGGAAGCTGCGAACCAGGGGAAGACTCAAATAAGGAACGGCTCCGCTTCTTTTTCCGAATGCCCTCTTCAATGACCCCAAGAAGAGGGCGATAACTGACTACATCCCCAGTGCGACCAGTAGAGGGTTTCGCAGAAGCTCTCCTCGACTTAAACTGCTCAAGGCGGTGTCGAACGTCCGACGTTTTAACCACCCGGCCTGCCCCTGGAATAAAGAACAAGTGTTACGAACATACAATAATCCACAGTTCGAAAAATGTGTTAAGTTAAAAGGAAAGAAAAGTGAGAAGACACGTCTATTATACAAACCCGGCGGAGGAGTGGGATACTGCAATAAGTCCTGGATCTCATTCCAGGACGGAAGTGAACCGTAAAAAATTTCTAAGTCCCTATCGAAAATGGAATCGGCAGAAGACAAAAGTTAACCTTGCATCGCCGGAATCGCCCTAGCTGAGGAACCCTTAGAGGATGGGTCAGTGCCAGCCACAGCTTTGTCGGTTTCCTTTGCCTTCTCCGTTTCCGACTCTCCCTCCGACTCCCCGAAGGCCCGACGGAGAGCCTCATCCAGATCAAGGTCTTGCTCAGAGGTTAGGGCACCGACGCCATTACCACCTTGATCGTCGCCGTCTCCTCCACCCTCCGACCCTTCTCCAACCTCGCCTCCTTCCTCCTCTTCTACACCTTCCTCCTCCGGGACAGTCGGACAAGTGTTTGGAGAAGGGCCATCAGACTTCTTCAGCTTCTTCCCCCCGACAACGGGACGCTCTACAAAAGGCTCCCTCTTACCGCTCTTCACCGTAGCCCCCTCCTTAGCTTTAGCAGCCTTCTCCTCAGCCGTATCCCTTTGCTTAACCACGGACTGGTGCGGTAAGATCAAATTATACTCCAAGAGGGTTGCGTTCCTGATCAAGAAGGAGGCCGACCGGTCCCGTGCCGGAATAGCCTTTAGTTCAGCAGCCATTTGCACCAAGGAATCATCCTCCACGACTGCAATACCACCTGTCGCTAGCCAGAAATAGAAGCATGTCAGAAAAAACACTACAGTCAAAACATGGAAAATATAAATAAAATCCATCTTACAGCCGGAAGTGAAAAGGCGGAAAGAAACAGCATCGTCCTTGATGAAGAACCACTCTTTCTTGAACATGGTAAACTTGGAATATAAGTCCAGGACTGGTTTGAAGGGCACGGCCGCTTCCAGACTAATATACGGAGACCCCTTCTTATAGCCTCTCAGGTTGTACAAGTATCGAATTTCCCGGTTAGAAGGAGGACGCCCGTACCTCCTCTGGAAGATAACAAAGAGGCTCACCAGGATGGCATAAGAGTTAGGATGAAGTTGGAAAGGAGCCACCTTCAAATATGTGGTGAAACTTACTATCCAAGCATTGATAGGAGGGATAGCACCGCACATACAATGGTATCTGCTATAAGAAAAATAGCATTCGGGAGGATTATATGGCATCACTCCATCTCCCGGCAGCAGCATAAGAGCCCTATCTATCCCGAAGGAACGGGATATAGCGTCAAGTTGCTCCTCCTTTAGGGAGCTGGGAAAGCAATCAGGGGGGGAGATCAGAAGTTCCTGTGGACCATATCCATCCACTAGCGACCTCGGAATAGGTCGATATTGCACGGATCCTGGTTGGGCTGGGGGCAAGGAAGAAGAAGACTCTCCTGTGCCTCTAGACTTCTTTCTGTCCGATCGTGTTTCCGCTTTGCGAGACATTTCCTGCAGCGCAAGAAAAACTTGATATTAGAATAAGAAGTATAGAAACATAAACAAGCAAGTATATAAGGCAAGCGTGCAAAGAAGTCTAAGATTCCGCTCAAGGTTCAAGTATGAAGTCTCATTCGGCGGTGCAAGACGAGTTCATTCGGCGTCAAAAGCATATGGTCATTCGGCACTAAAATCCCATGCTCATTCGGCATACATATCATTCGGCCCTAAGACATGAGTCTCATTCGGCATACATATCATTCGGTCCTAAGTTTCATTCGGCTATCCAATACACACCGTATACATTCGGCAAACAGGACCATTCGGAAAACAGGACCATCCGGTGACAAGAGGTCATTCGGCAAAAAGTATATATATACCTGATTCGGTATAAACTGGTTCGGCAAAGGGTTTGGTTAGGCAGGTCAGCTGATTCGGCTCTCTGGTTCGGTAAGGGAAAACCAAGGGGAGTACGGCCTCTATATATAGGCGAGCTCAGGGCCGCCGAACCAACTGGTTCGGCCCACCGGATAGGAGCACCGGACCAATAACAAACATACCAAACCAACCAGATACCGAATGAAACCAAAACCGGATGAGCACGACTGGACCGACACAAAACCGAATGAACTCTCTCTCTACCGACAACAACCAGTGACTAGGGGCATGCAGAGTGCCTCATGTAGATAAGTACCGAACTCCAGAACTAACTAATAAAATCAGGATTATGATGACGATGAATAAGTCGTAAAACTCTCACTAACATGGATTAATCGTTTACACATGTACGCGACCACGAATGGTCCATAGGCACGCTCTGAATGGTTATTAACCTTATCGTCGTGGGAATTTACACTTTGACACGCCTTTTTAAACTCATGGGTGAAACGGATATTTGACTCTGATAATTATGAAATGGCTACGCTGCTTACACATGTACGGGGTCGCGAACGACCCCTAGGCATGCTCTGAGCTGGCGATAAACCATCTTGACAAACGATCCAGGGACCCACTCTGACATAAACCTGGCATCGCTGATGCTAAGCCCCCTCGGGGCTCACTCTTTCGTCCCGAACGGCACAGTTCACTTCATCTCGAACATTTCGATCATGAACGATCGTTGTTTGGAATCACGCTAAAACTGTAATTTCCTTTGCAGGACATCAACAGAATACGGACGCCCAACCCCTGGCGTTACAAAGCTAGTCTTCCTACCACAGGGAAAACAAAGCGCGACACATGCAAGCACGTGCCCCACTTTGGGGGGCAAATGTTGGGCGAATTCTCACCCATAAAATCTCAAGACCAAGAAGTGTCATTTTCACCCGGGTTTGCAACCTCCATTCCATCAGCTCCTATCGGCGATTCGAAAGAACAAGTTCCATTCGGCAGTGAGGGCTCATTCGGCATACAGGTTCATCCGGCTATGCAAGGATATGGGCTCATTCGGCACTCCAAGTTAAGGTCCATCCGGCGTGATAGCATTCGGTATTCCCCCTCATCACCCTACCACCAAACTTGTTTGGTGCCGGACCAAACACCACCGGACCCAACACCACCGGATCAAACACCGCCGAACCAACTCCCAAGGCCATCACCGAATCAAACGAGCACCGAACCACCTCATTACCACCGGTCCATACATACCACCGGTCCATACCTACCACCGAATGGAGCTCCGCCGAACCAGATGATTGCCAGTCCAGATTGCTTCAGCCCGGGCCCACCAGCAGTTATATACTTCCAAGATCCCTGCCCCCTACCTCATTCTATAAATAGAGGGGTAGGGGTACAACAATGGCGGACAAGTTTGAGAGCTCAAGCAAGGAAGGAACTTTCAAACTACTTTCATATACTTATATACGAAGCATTGTACTTGTAATCTGAAAGAAAGAAGATAATAACATATAAAGTGGACGTAGGCACATTCTGGCCGAACCACTATAAATCCGCGTGTCTTTTACACTTCAGCCCCTACTTCTTTTATATTTACATACTCATCTAAAATCATTGAAAATCACATATAATCAACTAAATAATACGACTTGGAGGTGTTTGTCCATTTTTTGTGCAAACATCTACAAACTATAAAATAAAAGCAAAGCATTAGAGCGTCAAATAATCTTTGTGGTAAATAAAAGAAAATTACTACAATGTTCCATAAGATCTTCAAGAATTTAGTGCTAATAATGCACTAAATAGGAAAATGTGCAATATTTATGTACATTTCATGATCAATGAAGCATCACTATGGAAAAATATATTAAACCATAGGACAATTAAGATGGATAATATCTCATATTACAAAAATAAGTCTAGGTTGAGTATAAAAAAATAAAATATTTAATTAAAAATTAAGTCATATAAGACCTTTTTCAAACTAAACTAAAAAAAAAAGTTATACACGGTAGATAGAACAAAAGTAATATTTATATAATTATATTTCTTTTCTCAAATAAGATGTAGAATTCATTATTTGAATATTCTTTTACGTCAAAGATGATATTTTCCTGAGCTTGATTTTCTTGAATTTAAAAATGTAAAACATCAATTTTATATTAGATTATACATAATTTAAGATTGTTTGGTATACATGTGTTAGCAACCCAATTATGTTATACAAAATATACAAAGGAAATAAAATTCATGTTCGTATTAACCAAACACAAATCAAACAAACTTCGATGTAAATATAAAAATTAAGAACTAAAAAATAGTTCAACAGTACATATCAAGGATTTTGTAAAAATGATCAGAGACTCTATGGTATCAATGTATTGAGACATTCGATAACCTCTTGTAGAATATGAGGGAAACCAAATTGATAGTGAAACCGATTAAACCTAAAATAATAAGAAAGTATATGAGATTTTTCCCAACTTTTTTTGTATATACTTACATCTCAAAATAAAAATAGATCAACTTTACCTTTTGTACATTATAAAATCAAACCATCAAATTCAGTTAGATTAGTGAGCTAAGGTTTTCTGCGGGGATTTTAGACAAAATTTCTATGAAAACTCTAACACTGAAAGTAACCGTTAGAAACATTATCTCTGTAAAACATAAATAAAATGATATTTTTTAAATGAATAGAAATTGAATAAGTAACGATGAATTCGATCATATGATACATATGAATCTTTAAGTTGATTTAGATTGAAAATGGTTTTTTTAGATTTTTATTGAGTTATAGTATACATTTTTTTGAAGCAAAGATTGAATTTTATAAATAAACACCAAAAGCTGTCAACATGCCTGACAGGTAACCAGAACACAAAGGAAATACAAAAACCGCCGAAGCAAGCTAAAAGACAAACCAATAACAAATGACCAGAGAAACAGCGAGAGCTGGTAAGAAGAAAAGGAAGCCGACCACGGAAATAGTCGCCGAACGTACCGGATGAATCCCGGAAAAAGACAACCGGTCATGAAAATGGCGAAAACGAGCTCTGGCTAATCCTCCGCCTGAACACGAAGTCGGAATAAAAACTAGCTAATCAGCAGCATGAAGGGCAAACGAGGCCACCAGAGTAAGGAAAGAAGATCACTGAGAAATCCAAAATAAGAAGGCGAATAAAGTCCCCGGTGCAAACCTGAATATCCAAAGCCTGAAAACCAAGAGCCACATAATCAGAGAAAAAAAAGAGAGGGGGGGGGGGGGAATCGGGGACGAGAAAGCCAGAACCACCTGGCTCGGTAGCGGACTTCATCCTATTCCCGCTCTATAGGGAGACAGAGTACAGGTAATAGATAAAAGGTCCACAAGGTGACTAGAACGTGAGCTGACCGAACCATTGAAAGGTTTTCCATGAAAAGCCATGAAAACATCATTTCTAACCCGTCGAATAATGGAAGAGGGATCCATGGGAGATTCCTCAAAAATTGCCTTATTCCGCACGCACCAAAGGTGCCAGCAGATCAGACAAGGTATCAAACGAAAGATGATAGAGCGAATAGATTTACCAGAGAGTCTGCACCACCACGTTCTCTGTAAATCAGCCGGCGAGCTGTTGCTACCTCGGATACCTATCAGATTTCCGAAGTAATTCCAGCAGGATCTGGCAGAGAAACCCGAAAAAAGCAAATGATCCAAGGATTCCGTGTCCCCGATGCCGCAGCATCTACATCGGGAGACAGTAGGAGTGCCGATCCTCTGAAGGTTCTCATCAACTGGTAACCCATCATGAAGGGTTCGCCACATGAACAAAGACACTTTAGGAGGGATTCTAGCGTCCCAGACGAAAGAGAACAAAGGGAGAACCGGAGCCGGATTACGAAACGAACTCCAGGCCTTGAAGATTGAAAACGAACCGCCATCCCATCCGGAATGACCACCATGAGAATCAGAGAACAGTTTGACCGATTGCATGTGCTTCCAAGTCTCACTAGCGAAAGAGGGAGATCCGGTAAAGCCAGCGTTCGCCAGCCTATGGTACTTGGCATGCAGGAACGACGCCCATAAAGAGTCGTTAGCTCAAAACCTGTACCACAACTTGCAAGCAAAAGCCGAACAGATGTCCTTAGGGTTGCGCAAACCAAGCCCGCCCTCATTCTTGGGACAACACACAACGTCCCAAGAAACCCAGTGATGACGGTGGTTATCAACCTTCGATCCCCAGAAGAAGGACGATGCCAAAGATTGGAACGATGGAAAGAAAGAAGAGGTAGGAGTCATCGCAGCGAAGACATGAGTGCCCAACGAGCCTAAGACCGACTTGATGAGAACCATTCTTCCTGCTTGAGATAGAAGAGACACATTTCAACGGATAATCTTTCCCCTAACTTTGTCTGTCAGAGGATTGAATAGGGCGTTTAGTTTCCTACCTCTGTAGAGAACAATTTCTAGATAAGGAAGAGGAAGGGAAGCTTCCTTGAAGCCGGTAAAACTTTGGACCCAAGAAACCCTGGAAGGGTCCATGTCCTTTGCGTGGATGAAGCAACTCTTCGAAGAGTTAACGAGTTGGCCCGATCACCTCTCGTAAAGGTGGATAAATCAGAGCAGCCGACTAACAGAAGGCTGGTTTCCGTTGGAGAAAATGACAATATCGTCCGCAAAGGATAAGGAGGAAACGAGCGGACACCCTCTCGGAAGCCCAAAACGGTGGAATTGGCCGAAAATAGTTAGGGTGTGAATCCCTCGAATGAAGGCCTCTGCCGCAATCACGAAAAGAGAAGGCAATAGAGGATCACCTTGACGAAGACCTCTACCCGCCTTGAAAAAACCATAGGCCGATCCGTTAATGAGAACGGAGAACCAACAGTTGGAGATGAGCCTCCAAACCAAGTCGATAAGGATTTCAGGAAACCCAAAGGCACGCAGTACCTTGATGATGAAAAACCACGATAAACGATCGTAGGCCTTTTCCATATCTAGTTTGAAACAACATTAGATCCTCTGACCTTCCGGTCAATCTGGGAAAACAGTTCCTGGGCGCAAAGGACGTTACCAGTGATTAAACGGCCTTTAACAAAACCCGCATGAGAGGAGGAGATGATACGATCAAGGTAAGGAGCCAAACGATTGACTAACACCTTAGAAATCACTTTGTTAGAGAAATTACACAGGCTGATGGGACGAAAATCCGCGCAAAACCGAGGGTTATCACACTTCGGAATAAGGACCAAGTTGGTGGAAGACCAACCAATGGGAAAAGTGCAGCTGGAAAAGAAATGCTGGATTGCCAGACAGAGGTCTGTCTGAATGATAGGCCAAACACTCCGATAGAAGGAACCGTTGAAGCCATCCGGCCCACTGGCACTATCCTTGCTAAGAGCAAAGACACAGGCACGGATCTCTTCCGATGAAGGCGGAACAGTTAAAGCGTCACTTCCCTCTGGAGGGACCAGACGGGGAATGAAGGAAAGGAGGTCCAGATCTGGATCCGAAACAGAAGGAAAACCCAGAAAGGATTGAAAATGAGTCAAAACGGTCTCTTTGACTTCAGCAGGAGTTGAAGCCACAAAGAGATCCGACCTTAAAATTTCACGAATTGATAGAAGGGTGACTTTCTTATGAATAGAAGAATGGAAGAATTTGGAATTCGAGTCACCTTCGACCACCCATTTGACCCTCGCCTTTTGGCGAAGATAGGAGTTCTTAATACGAAGTTCCGATGAGAAGGCCAGTTGAGCGGTAGCCCACTTCTCCTTATTGTCGGCGGAAGGGGTCTCGTCGAACAAAGATTCGGCTAGGATGAGGGACTCCTCTGCGGCCCGAACACGGTCGAAAATGTTCTTGAAAACATAGGCATTCCAGTTCTTAAGGCAGACCTTAAGACGTTTCAGCTTTTGGGTGAAAGCTCCCAAGGGAGAAGCAGAAATAGGAGAGGACCATGAGTCCTCCACTACCTGAAGAAAAGTATGGTGGGATCTCCACATACTTAGGAAATGGATGGATGACGGCCCCGAAAGTGAAAGTGGGGAGCGGCGCAAATCAAAGGGGCATGGTCAGAACAGGAACGATGGAGATGAGAAATAGAGAAGGAGAAGGGGAGATTGAGCCAATCAGATGACCCAAAAATTCTATCCAACCTAGATAGGATCCGGTTCGGGCCCTCCTGGTTGTTAGACCATGTATAAGCAGAGCCCACGAAAGGGATTTTTGATAAACCGGAACTAACAATGAAAGAATTGAAGTCAGAAACCGCGGAGCGATTGACGGCCACCCCCTTAGTTTTTCAGCCTGGCTAGCGACAACATTGAAGTCACCACCCACAGCAGAGTATGAGAACCCCATCTCAGCTAGTGAAAGAATGTCATCCCATAGGGATAATCTCTCCATCCGATCACACTTGGCGTAGACCGCCGAGAAAAGAAAAGGTTTAGGGAAGAGGGAAGCTGAACACGCCACTGAGATAAGCTGGACCGAGTCGAAAACAGGGCGAACAACACAGCCTTTAGACCAAAGGATCCAGATCTTACCCGAAACATTGGACAAGGCACCGCCAAACCCAAGCGACAACACAACCTTGGTAACCTCTCCAGGACCCAAAAAAGGTTCTAAAAGAGCCACCAAGCAAACAGAATGTTTCCGGACAATGCGCTTCAGCCTAGCTGAAGATGCTTCATTGCCTATACCACGAATATTCCAGAAAAGAAAGTTCGACATGAACGCAGTGGCAACAGAGAGACAGAAAGCAAGCAAAGGAAAACCAAAGCAAGTGCAACTTAGATAAGATAAAATGAATGAAGAGCAGAACGATCGGTCTGCTCAGTCGCCGCTATAAAGCGAGTGCGGATAGTGCGAGGAGTGGCGGAAACACCTCTCATTTTGTGACGAGAGGGTCGAAGGGGATGCGAAGCCGAGATCTGTGGGTCGGACTCCGTAGAGACTCCAATCGGCTCCAATGAGCCCGACTGCCTAGAAGAAGACCTAAAGGGAGCCGAGTTCTTAGTTAGGCGAACTAGACGATCATTAATGATCGCTATCTCCGCTTCGCTAAGAATCGGAATGGAGATCGATAAAGAGCAAGAGGAAGAGGGGAGGGAGCAAAGAGACGAACAACAAGCAGAGGAGGGGACAGGAGAAACCGAGTCAATTAGAAAGAAACGAAAGAACGTAGGGGAGTTGATAATACACATCCCATGTTGCTATAGGAACCTAACCCACGCTGGACTGTCACTAATGAGACAGCCCCGCGAAACAGGTGTGGTTCGCAAGACGGCCCTAACAGAGAGATCAACAGAGCGGACCAAAGAAGGCTGGCAAAATTCCAAGCTGTCCGCATAGTGGTCCGAATCAGTGACCGCTATGCGACCAGAGCTGGAAGATCGCCCGAACCAATCGATCCAGGCTCGATGAAATCCCCGAAGAGACCAAAGAAGGCCAACCATAAGAGGTAGACGAAAAAGAGCCATTAACGACACAGAAGAGGCCTCACAATGACTCAACACCAAAAACCAACTAAAGGACCTGCACTGTCCGCTCCAAACGAAGCGCTCAATGCCAATAGGACCGGACACGCCACCAGTCAATGACTGGGCAGCAATGTCAGGGAGCACACACCAAGGTGTGTCACGGCTCAAGAACAGAATATAAACCCCATCAGCCAAAAACCAGATAACCTCTGATAACCCGACAACAATGGACAAATAGTATATCAAAGGTGAGAAACTCATCTGCCTGCAAGGGGCAACACTTACCTGCCGTTCCGGGGCATGATGCAGTTCATGAGAAGCACCCAAAAGCTGCTCACTTTCCAATACGGCCAACAAACAAGGAGAAGCGCACCCAACAGCAGGAATAGCCTGGACGCCGCCAAACAAAGAACTGTCCCAAGAAATGGGAGCCAAAAGAATGCTTCCCAAGGCCAAGTCAATCCCTCCAAACCTAGAAGGGGACTGCACTTGCAAAGAAGAGGTAACACCTTGCTCGGGACTGGATAGGGTGGTGAAATCCCCATCAGCTGGCACACACCCGAGATAACAAGAATCACAAACCACCGAGCCCACCGAAAATGGCTCCTCCCCATAATGCAAGAGCTCACACGATGCAGTAAAAGATAAAGCAGGTTCGAATTGGGTGATGAACTCCCACCTCGATTCAACAACAAATCAACTAGGTGAAGCCGAAGCCACCTGCAGAACATCATCCAGGGGGTGACGCCCATAGGGAAGGGGCCGAACCTTTAACCCATCATCGGAAACAGGTTGGATTTCCATGAAGCAGCCCTCGACCAACAAAAATCGAGTACGACAGAGATCCCCAAATTTAGCCAACGAGAAAACCCTAATCTCAACAGCACAATCACCAGAGAAAACCACCGACATGGGACCAGCCACCTCCGCCAAAATGGCAGTGGCAATAGCGACGTAGGAAGGGTAAACTTGCAAGAACGTGCCAGAGAGAATGAACTTGCCTTCGACGGAAGTCGACATCGGTGGCAAAATCAGACCACAATTGAACTGAATTAACGCAGAGAGAGAGCAGCGAAATAGGAGAGAACCAGAGGAGAGAGGAAAATCACAATTATCGCGAGCAAAATTATCAAACGCTAATTTGAAGCGGCCATTATTACCGTTGGGAAGAATAATTTTGATTTTTTTTTGAAACTTGGAGTTATAGTATACATATGAAATCGAAATAGGGGAAAAGATAACATGAAGAAAAAAATTTAAATGGAAGGGATGTAAAATAAATGAGGAATAAAAAAATTGTATTGATAACATGGAGCAGAGGAAAAGGTCTCTGTTATATTAGAAAGAAATAATGATTATGATTTATTAAAAGAAATAGATGTACATAAGAGTATTTTATCAAATGGAATAACGATAACATTAATTGCAATGTTAGTGATGATTGTTTTGTGAAATATTGAAAGTTTATAGACGGTTTAAATGGAAAATTATACCAGAAATGATGGAGAATGCACTATTCAATCTGAGAATGAATGGGAGATAAGAATACTAAGAGTTATATATTTTCTTTCTTATATAATAGAATAGATAAGAATTTTTTCTCTACTTTTGTAAGCAAGCAAAAAATGAAAAGTGCAAAGAAAATAAAACTTGTTTCCTCCTTTACAAAATATTCTCTTAATCTCCGTTAGCTATTTAGGAGTGTCACTTCTCCCTACTTCTTCTAAATATAGAAATTTTCCAACGGTGGTATCGAAGCTCGGTTGCTAATCAAGAAAGATGGCAAATGAAACGACTCTTTTTCAAGTTCCTTTATTAAAGAAGAAGAATTATGAAAATTGGAGCATTCGCATGATGGCGCTGCTTGGATTGCAAGAAGCAAGGGATATCGTAGAAAATTAGTATGAAAAACCCACCGATATTTCCACTTTATCCCAAATTGAAAGGGATAATTTGAAGAATTTGAAGAAGAACGATCAAAAGGCTCTTATACTCATTTACCAAAGTTTGGATGATGCTACGTTCGACAAGATAGCTAATGTGCAAACTAATAAGAAATCATGAGAGATTCTCTAAGGGAATCGACAAAGTGAAGAAAATTAGACTATAAACTGTGAGAGGTGATATTGAATCTTTATATATGAAACCATCAGAATCAATTGATGATTATTTTTCTCGAGTGTTATCTATTATAAATCAAATTAAAAGATATAAAGAAAAAATAGAAGACTCTAGAGTTATTGAGAAAATTCTACGATCTTTAGATTCAAAATTTTATTACATAGTCGTAGCAATTGAAGAATCTAAAGATCTAGGATCCATGATTGTTGATCAACTCATGGGCTCACTTCAATCCCATGAAGAAAAATTGAATAGAAAGGTTAAAGAAGATCCATTAGAGCAAGCTCTTTAAACAAAAATCTCCTTGAGGGAAAATAAAACATTTAAAAATGAAAGTAGTCGAAACTAAAGCGAAAGAGGTCGCGGCCAAAGTTATGGAAAAAATGACTATCATAGAGAGGAGAAAAGGCAAACACATATACCCCAAAAGATCGAAGAAGAGGAGGAAATATAAAAGAAAATGAAACACCAAGGTATGATAAATCACAAATAAAATGTTGTAATTGTAATAAATTTGGGCGTTTTGCTTTCGATTGTAGATCCACTTTTTATAAAGTCCAAGAGAGAACAATTTTTTCTAAAGAAGATGAAGAAAATTCCACGCTACTGTTGGCACATAGAGGAGATGAAATTAGCAATAATAATACATTGTATTTGGACACGGGGGCAAGTAATCATATGTGTGGAACGGAGCATGATGAATCGATAAGTGGAAACATTCATTTTGGAGATGAATCTAAAATTTCAGCTAAAGGAAAAGAAGGAAACATGCAAATAAAGTTGGAGAATAGAAAGAATGACTTTATTTCTAACGTCTATTATGTGCCTAAAGTGAAAACGAATAAATTAATTATGGGGCAACTTTTGAAAAAAGGATATGATACACACATGAAAAATAATAGTCTTTTAATGAGAGATGGTAAAAGAAATTCAATTGCTAAAGTGAAGATGTCAAAAAATAGAATGCTTTCATTAAATATCTCAAATAATGTTCCTGAATGAATAAAATCATGCTATAAAGATTTATCATGGCTTTGGAATTTAAGGTTTGGATACCTTAATTTTGGGGGCTTAAAACTATTAAAAAAACAAAAACATGGTGGAAGGCTTACCCATTGTGACGGAATTCTAATTCGAGACCACTCAAATCAAAATCCCACTGTAGTAGAAAAGCAAGATCGTGGTAGGAAGTATAGAAACAACCAATCAATATCTCAATCCAATCAATCCAATCCAAAAGCAATCACAATTGCCAAACAAGCAATATATATATATATATTAAAGCAATAATGAAAAACCGGCTTAACCAAAGGTCAGTTCTAGTGGTCCAGTGGTTTCGACATAGTGGATGTTGCTACATTGTGTTGTAGTGGCACCGGATCGATTCCCAGCGGCCACAATAATGAGACATAGTGCACGGCCACTTTAAAACCGGCTTAACCAAAGGTCAGGGCGACATAGTCTCCCTGTCCCCAAATTTTTGCCAAGTACTAGTGGTCCAGTGGTTAAGACATAGTGGAGTTGCTACATGTAGTTGTAGTGGCACCGGATCGAATCCCAGCGGCCACAATTATGAGGCATAGTGCACGACCACTTTAAAACCGGCTTAACCAAAGGTCAGGGCAACATAGTCTCCCTGTCCCCAAAGTTTTTTAAAAATAAAAAAAGTTTAGAATGGCCGCTTTTGGCGATTTGCGTTTTTGGAGTCGCGTTTCCTTCTCGTCGTGATTTCCCCTTTCGTTCGCGTCTTTTCTCCATGTCCTCCTCTCCATCCCGTCCCTCTCCTCCCCCCCTATCCGCACCTTCTTCGACAATGTCAGGCCGCCCCTTCAAATCCATGTCCGCTGCCATTCCACTTATTCACTCCCACTCCGATTTTCCTCCTCTCTCGTCTGTTTGTTCTGGAATTGAGGCTACTGACAACATTCGTGCTGTGTTGCCACTCCTTGGTTCTAATGCGCTTCTGCCTATGAACAGAGTTAGTGTAATGGGTAAGTCCGATTTGTTGTATGAGAGTGCTGGTCTGGTTTCGTCTGCAATTAGAAACGGGTTTGGCGTTGGAGGCATGTGTGGTAATGAAGTGGGGTTGGGCGTTGCTGCTAACACTGAACAATGCACGTCTCCTGTTTGCCTATATGCTACAGAGGATATTGGTGCGAGAACTTCTGATGTCA
This sequence comes from Allium cepa, assembly GCA_030765085.1. NCBI lineage: Eukaryota > Viridiplantae > Streptophyta > Magnoliopsida > Asparagales > Amaryllidaceae > Allium > Allium cepa. The sequence continues at coordinate 212,126,920 of CM060930.1, read as the reverse complement.
GTTTGGCTGCAAACGTCGTTGTGCGCCGGCCAGTTATGCTCCTTGAAGATGCTACTACTTGTCTCCCAAGTTGTGGACTAGGCACACCAGATGTTTGTGGTATTCCCCCTACGATTTCTGCACCTAATGTCATTGTTAATTGCTCTGAAGATACTATACCCTCTGATGCAACTTCCCCTAGTATTGTACATAGCAGTGTTACTGATGGTTCGAAGCACTGCTCTAAATTGTGGTCTTCTCTTTTCACGTCCTTGCCCCGTAATGCGGGTGCTTACATCCCTATTGAGTTTGATTTGGTTGAGGAAAATGGAGTGATGATTCCTCCCCCTGCAAGCCGGTGAGGAATTTTGGTCAGATTATTTGGTTGGTTTTTTCCTGGATCCGCATCACCGTCTTTCTTATGCGTCTGCGGTGCTTCGGAGGGCATGGAAGCTTCGTGGAAATTTGCATGTGAAGCTGATTGATACGATGTACTACTTAAAGTTTTCCTCATCTGAGGATCGCCAGCTTGTGTTGGAGGCGGAGCCATCGTTTGTTGATGGAAGGCCTTTTATTGTTACTCCATGGTCTCCTACCGTGGCGTGTGCTCGTGAGCAAGTATTCTCTATCCCTGTTTGGGTATATTTTTCCCAGATTCCATCTGTTTTACAGCCCCTCATTGGTTTGAATTGGTTAGCTTGTAATGTTGGTAAGCTGAAATGTTTTGACGCCAATACTGTGGCGCGTGATAAGTTGATGTTTGCGAAGGCTCTCATAGAGATTTCCCCCACTAAGCCTCTTCCTTCATCTATTTCTGTTCAGCTTGCTGTTGGACATGTTGTGGAAGTCAGAGTACGCTATGGATGGGTTCCGGATATTTGTACCGCTTGTCACTCTTTTGGACACCTGACTATCGACTGCCATTACTCTGAAGCCTCTGCGGCTTCTCTGAAGTCTCCTTTGCCACGCCCCCGTCGTAGGATATGGGTCCCCAAGGCTTCTGCCCTTTCCACTCTCTCTCATCCTCCTTCAGAGACTACGTTGCCTGACCCGAGTGTTCCTTCTTTGCCTCTTATTTCCCCTGTTTCACCTACTGGTTCTGAGGTTCCTAGTGTTGTTCCTGACATCCCTTTGGTTACTTCAGCCCCTACCTTGCTGCTGCCTCCTATAGCTTGGGATGAGCCCGAAGGGTGTTGGATTGATCCCATTTCTGATATGAGGTATAACCCCGTTAATGAATCTTTCTTCCGGTTTATTTCTGACGATCATCTTGAGCTTAGGTGCCTTCGCTACAAACTATCCGGTGACTCTATAGTTCTTGATTTGGACGGTATCGATGCAGTATCTAATTCTGACATGCTTGCTGATCCATCCTGGGATCGATCTTTTATCTACTGTTCTGATGATTTGGTTTATGACCCTTGTCTTACACTTCGGTTTCGCCCCTTTGCTGGTCTTTCTGGGAATGCCCCATTGTGCACTTCTTCGGTGACTGGGGAAGTAGGTGATTCTCCCTCCTCGGTGGAGGAATAGATATGTTGGTGTTTCTTTAGTTATCGTGACATAGCGGTCACGTACCTTTGCTGTATTTTTCTGTCTCATTTTTTAGTAGTTAAGGTGCTTTTACCTTGCTCCTGTACTTCAATTTTTATTACGTTCGTAATAAAAAGTGGATGGTCCACTATAAAACCGGCTGGCCTTGCCAAAAATAATGAAAAATAAATCACACAGCGATTTATAGTGCTTCCACTAAAGTTGTGTTAGTGCACATCCACTTTAAGAGAGAGCTTTTACTAATATCGATGAGAAGAGTATAAGACATTGATTGCAATGATCAAAATTCTAACAGAATTGATTTGTAGAGAAGAGAATTGAAGAAAATTAGGTTTTGATAAGCCCTAATTAGTGGAGGTAAAACCCTTGCAGTCTCTTTCTATCGCATAGAAGTATGGATCCAGGAAATAGCTTATATAGGAGAATAGAAAACCTAGAAAAAGTTCTAGATTTTCCATTTCATATATCACAAATCTTCATGCAAAGCCCATGCCTGAAAACAAGCGGAGGTCACCACAGACGCTTGTTACAATGGGACAGACGTTTGTTAAAGGTATCAAGAAAAAAATTTCTCGAGACATCAAACGTCTATCCGAAGTGACAGACGCATGTTCTTGCTCTCTGGAAAATTCTACAGCAGACTTAGACATTTGACCAAAACTTCAGACGTCTATGCTGAGTCTTTGGAACAGATTTGCTGAAGCCTCAGACGTTTGACCATTCTCTCAAACGTTTATACTGAATCTCTCAGCACAACTCCACCATCTTCGCCATAACTTCCTCCTTCGAGCTCCAATTTGCAAACGGTTTTCTTCGTCACCAAGCTACATTCAAACCCTTCAATTCTCTCCATATAGTGTCGCCAAATTTGAAAACTCCACCTCGACATTATATTCATCTCCAACTCCCAACAACAACCGATAGCACCAACTATCACCACTTCCACCTTCAACCAAACATGAATGCTTCTCCAATGAGCTCCGGCAAAGCCACCATCCATTGCACTCCATTAAAGAGCTCAGGTAAAGTCCCCGCCTCCTAGCAAAGTATTGAAAACATCAAAAATCCTAAACCGTCTTACCAAAGACTAAAGTGCTGGGGAGCGTAAAATAGCACATACCAAGAAGATGGAACATCAATCTCTCACTGATATTCTTCCTCATTCATAAACAAGCTCCTCCCTCAACCGTGCCATCCCGTGGCACCTAGCACTTCTCCAAGCGAATCAAGTTTGAGCAATGCTTGATCTTTACAGCCGACAATGCCTTAGTGAACATATCAGTCGCGTTTACATTTGTGTGCACTTTTCGAAGATATACTTGCTTATCCTCATCCATGACTGCTAGAAATGACTCCCTCACTTCAATATGCTTAGTCCATGAGTTAAATGCCAAATTCTCCACCAAGTGAACAACACTTTGGCTATCACATCGAACATCAATGCTATCATGAACGAATCTAAGTCAACAATAATCACCTTAAGTAAAGTGCCTCCTTTGCCGCCTCCACCGCGGCTATCGCTCTGCCTCCGTAGGGGATAAAGCAACTATGGTCTGTAATCTCAATCTTTGACTTATGGCTGTACTACCAAGTGTGAAGACATATCCAGAAGTTGATTTTCTCTAATCCCTGTCACAGGCGTAATCCAAATTGCAGTAACCAACTAACTCGCAAACCATTATATCACTACCACTAAAAACAAGATCATGAGATGATGTGCCTCTAAGGTATCTCAATATAAGCTTCTCGGCTTTCCAATGCGATTTCCCTGGATTAGCTATATGTCGACTAACCATCCAAATGACATTTGCAATATCAGGCCTTGTACACACCATAACATAAATTAGACTTGCAACTGCACTAGCATATGGCACCTTTTTCGTATAAGCCGTGTCTTTCTTCAAAATAGCTCGAAAGCTTCATATGCAAAGGTAAAGGTATATTTGACGCCTTTGCATTCTCCATGCTAAACCGGCAAATCAATTTATGTATAAATTCATGTTAAGTTAGTTTCAACTCAAAATACTTTTGATTCCTTTCTATTTCCATGCCCAATATCCTTCTTACTTCTCCTATGATGCAGCGGATTAACAAACCTTGACGTGCTAGTAATGTTTGATACAAATTGATGCAATTTCTTCCTCACGAAATGATTCGTGTCAAGTAAAACAAGATAAATGCCCAAATCCATTGATCTCTCGAGATACCGGATTCTAGCTATTTTCAACACGTTGATCGCACACGATACCGCGTTAGAAGATCTACGATTCTTCGACGTTGACCTCGCGCACGAGATTCCATGAATCGGCCTCAAATTCGTTGATTCGAGCGCACTCGAATAACCGAAGATGGAGAAAGGAGCTCACACTCAACTTCCAATTTTACAAGAGGCACAAAGCGCTCAACAAAATTTTATTCAAAATCAATCTCCATTTTACAATGACAACACACCCGTATTTATAGAGATTTTACAACACACATTCATGACCTAACATCAACATACAAGTCAATAACAGGTGCTCGCGACCTACGACTCAACACGACTTACGACCTACAACAAATGACATAACAAATTTACAACACAACAGCTTGAGCATCTTCAACGACCTACGACCTAAGCTTCAACGACCTAAAAATAAGCGGCTTAAGCTTGAGCGACTCAATGTAGTGCGACATCTTGCAACATAAGAATGGAGCGACTTAAGAAGAACGAGCGACCTAAGAACAATCTGCTCCAAGTTGCGACTTATGGATCGAGCGACTTAACTTCAGGAGCGATATAACATATACAAGCGACCTAACTGATGAGCGACTTATTGTCACAGCGGCATATCATGGTAACGGTTTAACTCGCTAGGTCGTAGCTCACTAGTGAGCGACCTAAGGCATAGCTCGCATAACTCGTTGGCGGCATCTGAAGGCAGGCGTGATTCAAGACTTAGGTCGCTAGGTCGTAGCTCGCTAGTTAGTGACCTAAGGCTTAAGGCATGGTGCGCTGCATCATTCCCCTCTGGTTGCAAAGAATTCGTCCCCGAATTCACACTTTGCTCTTCCTCGACAAGCTTGTGCTCATGATACGGAATCAAATGTTTAACGTTGAAAACGTCAACAGTATGTATATGATCCGGCAATCGCAACTAATAAATCTTCTTCACAATCTCCAAAGGACCAATCTTTCTAGTAGCTAACTTGTTGTAAGTTCCAACAGGAAATCGATCCTTGGTCAACACTGCATATACAAAATCACCCTCTTTAAAGTCCGCACTTCTTTGCTTCTTATCTGCCAGTTGCTTATACTTCTCATTTGACTTAAGCAATCGTTCATGAAAAATTCTGTGACACTCCTGCAACTCATTCACGAAATCACAAGCTCGTTTAACAACCCCTTTCTGACGTGGAACTGTCGACAAATCTAACGGTCCCTTCGGGATTACTAAATATACTAATTGAAATGGACTAAATCCAGTACTTCGATTAATGGCATGATTATGTGCGAATTCTGCCTGACACAAGTTCATATCCCAGCTCTTCAAATTATCCTTCACAAGACATCTCAACAAGTTTCCCAAAGATCTGTTCACCACTTCTGTTTGCCCTTCCGTTTGTGGATGATAAACACTACTAAAATTCAGCGAATCTATTTATTGACCAGCTTTGGTCCAGTAGCCGCGACATTAGTCCCAACCATCTTCTACAGACTCAACCAAAAATGACTTAGTAATCGAGTATCCCGGTTACCAACAATGGTCTCAGGTAGCCCATGAAGTCGATAAACCTCTTTAAAGAACAATTGAGCAACACAGACTTCATCGGCAGTCTTTTTACAAGCTATAAAATGTGCCATCTTCGAAAATCTATCCACCACAACATATATAGAACCATTCCCTCATTGAGTTCTTGGCAAACCCAAAATAAAATTCATGCTAACATCAACCCATGGTCTGATAGGTACGGGGAATGGCATATACAATCCTGCATTCGTAGCCGTCCCTTTGAAAACTTGACATATGTGACATCTCTGCACAAATCTTTCAACTTCTTTCCTCATGGAATGCCAAAAATATGATTGAAAAATCGACTGCAAGGTACGATCTCTTCCCACATGACCTTCTTCATGCAATTCCTTCATAATCTTCATTCGCAAACTGCACTCTGGTATGCACAACTGATTTCCTTTGAATAGAAAACCATCCACCAATACATACTCATCCGTCTTCCCTTTCTCTACTTCATCTACAATCTTAGCAAAGTAAGGATCATCAACAAACAATTCTAGAAATTCATCAAACCCCGTCACTTCAATTCTCATCGCAGTCAACAAATGATTTCTTCTACTCAATGCGTCTGCCACACGAGTTGTAACTCCCGACTTATGCTTTACAACAAATGTAAACTGTTGCAAGTATGCGATCCATGAAGCATGTCTGGTGCAATCTTATCCTGTCCCTACAAATGTTTCAATGCTTCATGATCAGTATACAACACAAACTCTTTATAAAACAAGTAGTGTCACCAATGCTTTATGGCTTGGACAATAGCATAGAACTCCAAGTCATAGGTACTGTATCTTGTCTTGGCTCCATAAAGTTTCTTGCGTAAATAAGCAATTGGACGCCCCTTTTGACTTAACACTCCACCTATTCCATCTTTAGACGCATCAGTATTCAGCTCAAAGAGTGACTAACAGTCCGGGTATCTAAGAATCGGTGTTGTAGTCAAAAGTGTCTTGATCTGTTGGAAAGCAGAATCAGCCTCTTCAGTCCACACAAACTGCTTTCCTTTCATACAATCTGTCACTGGTGCCATCACGCTACTGAAATGTGGAATAAACCTTCGGTAGAATGATGCTAAACCATGGAAACTTCTCACTTCAGTTATAGTCCTGGGTTTTGGCCAATCCTTGATTGCTTCAACTTTGCCTTGATCCACATGAATACCTTCCTTGGACAACGCGTGTCCCAAGAACAAAATACTATGTGTCATGAACATGCACTTCTTTGTTGTCGCGTAAAATTGCTCCTGACGAAGTATCATCAACACTTCCCGCAAGTGTTGTAGATGTTCTTTTGTGCTTCCACTGTATATCAATATATCATCAAAGTATACCACTACGAACTTTCCAATAAATGGTCGAAAGATCTTATTCATCACTCGCATAAAAGTACTCGTTGCATACGAAAGACCAAATGGCATGACCAGCCATTCATACAATCCCTCCCGTGTCTTGAAGGCTGTCTTCCATTTAACCCCTGGTCGAATTCGAATCTGATGATACCCACTCTTCAGATCAATCTTTGAAAAGATAGCAGCTCCACTCAACTGATCTAACAAGTCGTCCAATCTTGGCATCGGAAATCTGTACCTCACTGTAATCTTGTTTAGTGCTCGACTATCTGTACACATTCTCCAAGTTCCATCCTTCTTTGGTACTAACAACGCTGGTACTGCACAAGGACTTAGACTTTCTTGTATGCGCCCTTGTTCAAGTAACTCCTGTTGGGCGAATTCTCACCCAGAAGACCTCGAGACCAAGAGGCGCCAACCTCACTTGTATTCACATCCTACCCTTCACCAGCAAAGCCAAGGGACCATTTGGAAGCCCAACCTATAGGCCATTCGGCAATAGCCCATTCGGCATCCCCAGTGCACAAGCCCATTCGGCAGAGAAATGGAGCCTCGTTCGGCAATGCATGTCCCAAGCATAGAAGCACATTCGGCAGGAGTCCATTCGGCAGATCTTATGTCCCATTCGGCATATCCTAGTTCTCATTCGGCGCGACCCATTCGGTAGCCAAGAGGAAGCTTCATCCGGTCAAACTCCTACCGGACCAACCCCATCTCCGGTCCACCATACCACTCCTACTACCGGACCAGGGTCCTACCGGTCCATGCGCCACTTCCCTACCAGTCCAACCTATGGCCGAACCAACTATTCTCCCACACATCACCTTATGCCGAACCAACAGCCAACCATGCTACCGAACCAGAGTGATGGGAAGCCATCACCGGACCAAACCTACCACCGAACCAATACATCACGCTAAACCAAAGCCTCTCCACTTCATCTCCATGCACGGCCGAATGAAGCTCCGCCGAACCAGATGACTACCAGGCCAGATTGCTTCAGCCCAGGCCCGCTGGCAGCTATATACACCCAAGACCCCTGCCCCCTACCTCACTCTATAAATAGAGGGGCAGGGGTACAACAATGGCGGACAAGTTTGAGAGCTCAAGCAAGGAAGGAACTTTCAAACTACTTTCATACACTTGTATACAAAGCATTGTACTTGTAATCTGGAAGAAGAAAGATAATAACATATAAAGTGGACGTAGGCACATTCTGGCCGAACCACTATAAATCTGCGTGTCTTTTACATTTCAGCCCTTACCTTTCTCATATTTACATACTCATCTAAAATCATTGAAAATCACACATACTCAACTAAAATAATACGACTTGGAGGTGTTTGTCCATTTTTTGTGCAAACATTTTTGGTGCTTTCATTGAGAGCTGAACTCAGGCTTCATCTTCTCCCACTCAACCTTCTTCCTAACAACATCACTCGTTGCTTAGAAATCATGCCTTCCAAACAGAGAAGGGATGTTAACAAAGGAAAGAACCTCGCAACTAGCAGCCTTCCAGATCCAGCAATCACAGATCAGCCCACTTCAACAGCAGTACCAGATGAAAATCAGGAAAATCCAACTGGTCCCGCAGCGGAACAACCAATCACTAGGGCAGATCTGGACAGGGTTGTGGCTGAAGTAACTAACCGCTTCACATCCCAACAAGAAACTTTGGTGGACCAACTCATGACACGTTTAAGGGACGCTGAAGAGTCCAACCGCAACACTGAATCATGGGGTGAATCCCAATCCGGAGGATCCCGGAGGCAACAAAGGTCTTCACTCTTCGAACAAGCTATCAACAGGAAAAACGATGATAGGGGCCGCGCCCGGACTCAGCCCGAATTCCGACTCGAGGAAGCCCTTGGAACCGAACCTAGCGGGGGAGGCACCAGGCGAGGGTCGGATGTAGCTGAGCCAGTCATGCCACCTAATCATAGAAACCCCGCTGAACGGAGCCGAGCTAGAACCCAGCCCGAAGTTGACCCCATGGATGTGCTCGAAACAGAACCCCACAGGGGAAGATCAAGGCGGGGGGCAACTGTAGCTGGTCCTAGCGTGCATCCAAGCAGCCAAAGACAACCACTGGATAATGCTAGAGGTGATAGACTGTACCATCCCTACAGGTCATCTGGGCGAGATAGATCCCGCAGGGAAGAACCGAGCTCATTTTTGTCCGCTCCAAGTTCTGACGAGCGGATGGCACGATTATTCAAAGAATGTGTCCAACGGGAGCAAAGGGACCGGGGAATAGGCGCTAGGGTCACCAGTCCCTTTACCCGAAATATCGAAACTGCCATCACTCCCCGGGAATGGAAAATGCCAACCATGGAACCTTACAAAGGAACTTCCGACCCCATCGTACACCTGCAGAGATACACCCAGCATATGCTCATGAGTGGAGCAACAGAAGGAGTATTATGTAAATGCTTTCCGCTATTCCTATCAGATCTAGCTACCTCCTGGTTCTGCCATCTACCCCAAGGATCCATCAACTCATGGGAGATGTTGAAAGAAAGGTTTATTAGCCAGTTCCGCATCCATGTGGAACAACCCAGGGATGCTTATTCTCTATCCAATGTCAAACAGAAAACCGGAGAGACGCTACAACAATATCTAACACGGTTCAACGCCGCAGCGGCAACAGTTCAAGATGCCAATGAGAAACTTATCCTAACGGCCCTTTGTAGTGGCGTGCATCCGGATACCAAGTTTGCTAGGAGGTTAACAAAAGATAAACCAGCTACGTTACCTGACTTCTTCCATGAAGCTGGGAAGTATATGAGGCTTGAAAACGCTACCGCTAAAAGACAGTCAGGACAACAGGCTAAGACTACCCATGGCGACACTCCCGCTGCAACAAAGGACGTTTGAAGAAATGACTCTAGAGATAACGCTGGGGGCAAGAAGGGAGGAAAGCGTTTATATCAACCAGGACAGAGATTTGACTCTTGCCCCCCTCCCTTGCTTTAAACTTTGTCCTGGATGGCTAGAAGGATGTTTTTAATCACTTCACCAAATGGGTGGAAGCGGACCCTTTAAAATAAAATATCTTTGGCATAAATTATCAACTTCTTACATAAATTATCAACTTCTTGATCAAAAAATATTCTATGCAGGTACGGAGTCCCACTCAAGATCATATCAAACAACGGACTCCAGTTTGACAACAAAGAGTTCACCAACCGATGCCAAGAGCACATAATTCACAAAAGCTTCTCATCTGTAGCTTATCCTCAGGCAAACGGACAAGTCAAAGCTGTCAGCAGAATTCTCAAAACCCTAACCAAGAAGAAGCTTGAAAAGTCAAAAGGCGCTTGGGTGGACGAACTTCCTACGGCACCCTGGGCCTGCCGCACCTCTCATAGAACATCAACGGGGCATACTCCTTTCTCTTTGGCATACAGATTGGAGGCCATGCCCCCAGTTGAAACTGTAGCGCCATCTCACCATGGGACCCACTGCAACCCAGAAGAAAACGAAGAACTCCTCCTCATGTCTTTGGATCTGATTGAGGAGAGGAGAAACGATGCAACACTTAAAAGCAGAAGCCCACAAGCAAAAAGTGGCAGCACAATGCAACTCCAAAATCAAGCATCGCAGCTTACAAGAGGGAGATCTTATCCTCATGCGGATCCTCCCGCAACACCGAATCATGGACCGAGTCCCAATCTGGAGGATCTGTGAGACAACAATGACCTTTCTTCTTCGAAGAGGTTAATAAAGAAATGGTCATGGTAGGAGCCGAGCCCGGACTCAGCCCGAATTCCGACCTGAGGAAACACTTGGAACCAAACCCAACGGGGGAGGTGCCAGGCAGGGGTCGGATATAGCTGAGCCTGTCATGCTACCTAACCATGAAAGCACCAGTAGACGGACCATATGAAATTCATCAAGATCTTCACAACAACGGAGCTTATATTTTGTCAACAGTGGACGGAGTGGTGTTCCAGAGGGCTTGGAACATCCGACACCTCCGTCGATACTTTGCTTAACATGTACCGCCCATATGAAGCGTATTAACACGGTGGACGTAGGCATTATCGTGCCAAACCACTTTAAAAATCTTATCTCTTGTTACCTTGTGCCTTCATATCTTGGCTGCTTGTTAAGCTTTATCCCTTTCTGTTGAACAAAATCCTATGGCATCTCCACTCAAGATGCACCGCGGCCTCATCTGGACTAGGCCTAACAGGTACGCTACGATTCTATGCACTCGCCAATGAGACACTTTTGCTCCAGCATCCCTCTGCTGCGGGTTAACTCATTGTGCGCCTGCCCTCAAAGCCAACTGTAATGAGCCGATTATAAGTCATCATAAAGGCCGACTATAGCCGATGGCAGCTCATTACGGCGTTCGGCTCGCCGGTAACTGTGAACCTACTTTAAGCCCCAACATAAGGTGTGGCCAGCCAGGGGTAGTTCACGGCCAACGGCACCCACGCTAGCCGGCCACGGTAAATCGAATAATACCCACGATTACGGACCATAATGGTTCGGGTAGTTACCGTGCGCGATCTCGGCTCCGATGTGTCTTAAGTGCGGCTGTGGTAAAAAAGAAAACTCCCCGCGGAGGCGTAAGATGGGTGACAAATGTCTCCAAGACCCACAGCTAGGGAAAGTGACTACAAAACCCGTTTGCCACGAACTTAAGCACATCGACGGCCTTCCGTGACTGGAAGTTTTACTTTTACTATATTTCCATTCCATTTAAATATTTTTCTCCTATCCTGTATAACAAACTCTAAAGTACAGGAAACCAAATAGGAAGCATTCACTCATGAGGCTCTAAGCCTGCGTGCTGGGTAGCAGGGCGCTCGGCTATACCCGTGAACAGTTACACAAAACACTCAAAGCTAACGCCTGCGAATAAAACATAAAGGGCGGTACTCTCTTCTCTTGTACATAAATGCGTAACTATAACTTATTCATACACTGACATTGCAACACGTGAAGTTATATTTCAAGCAAAAACTTAACATCAAACACAACTAGAATCACAGGCATATACGTAACTATACTTCTCACACAACATATCAAGATAATCACAGCAACAACATTTAAACATGACAAAATCAGCCTATATTATAAGATCACACGAAGTTATTCTTTGCAAATAATTTTATTACAGTTGCATATCAAAGACTAACATGAACAGTGATAAAAAAAGAAACAAAAAGATGGCAGATGCATCCACACTCCATCACCAACTCCCCCAGCCTACTTAGCCGCAGGATCAGAACCCCCAGCATGTGGATCTGAAGTCCCACCTGTCCAGATCGGAAAAGGAATTCATTAAACGAACGATCAAGTTATGAAAACACGGAAAGAAAAGAAAGGGAAAAGAATAACTCACCAGCATCCGCCGCTTGATCCTCATCATCCAACTGCACGCCCGCTTCCTCCGCAGCAAGCAGCCGCATCCCCTCCTTCACCGCCGCTTGCTCCTCCTTTGAGAACTGAGCAGTAACCGCACTCAAGTTGAAAGCCTCTCCGCCTTCCTTACCCGCGTTCACCCTGGCCTCCTCTAAAGCCTGGAGATACACCTTGGCCATGACCCGAGGGTAATCGTCCATCCAAGACAAGCCGCCCTCTTTCCAAGTATGGAAGTACATATCCTGAAGCATCTCATCCATCATCCCCTCATTTTCCTCAAACTCCCTCACCCGAGCCTCGGAAGCTTGCAACTTAGCGACGGCGACGTCCCTCTCTGATTGGTATCTCAAGCAGTCAGCCTGGAGTGACCTCCTCATTTCCTCCTCCTTCAACCTAAGGGACCTCCTCATCTCCTCCATCTCCTCCTTCAACTCAGCCTGAGCCATCTCCGCAGCCTCGAGTCTCCCCGACAACTCCTCTACCCACTCGAGATCCGCATTTCGAACCTCATCCACCGTTGTAATGGCCATGTTAATCCGCTCCCTGCAGGTAACCTCCATCTTCCGTAACTCCGCCCTACTGGCCTTCTCCATGGTCTCTTTCAGACGCTGGGAGGCTTCCTCATGCTGGGAGATCTGGATGGCTTGGTCGGCAAGCTGCTTGGCCTGATCGGCAACCTTTAGCCTTAACCGAATATTAGCACTCCCAATCTCCTCCCCGGCCTTGACCAATCGAGCATGATGCTCCATTAACTTCTTAGTCTCTTCGGCCACCCGGTCAATATTAGCCTTGGCCTCGTCCCCCATAGTAACTACCCGAGTAGTAAGCAGATCAAGATCTAGGGACTTGGCCTCATCCAGCACACGTACCATGGGGTTGCGGGGAAGTAGGTGCTCGCCCGTGGTCTCATCAAATGAAATGTCCCGAAAACTTGGGTCTAAATCAGGATGACCGGCAAAAGGGTCACGAGGCACGGGGCGAGGCACATCGGGACGCCTTATATGAATGACAGTAGATCTCTTGGAAGGAGGAGGAGGGGGACCGGACTCCGTGCTCTCCTCCGTAGTGTCACAAGGAGGCTGAGTAGGAGGAGGCTGAATAGGAAGCTGCGAAGCAGAAGAAGACTCAAATAGGGAACGGCTCCGCTTCCTTTTCTGAATGCTCTCTTCAATGACCCCGAGAAGAGGACGGTAACTAACCACGTCCCCAGTGCGATCAGTGGGAGGCTTCGCAGAAGCCCTCCTCGACTTGAATTGTTCGAGGCGGTGTCGAACATCTGAAGTTTTAGCCACCTGGCCTGCCCCTGGAATAAAGAACGAGTGTTACAAACATACAATAATCCGCAGTTCATAAAAATGTGCTAAGTTAAAATGAAAGAAAAGTGAGGAGACACATCTATTATACAAACCCGGCGGAGGAGTGGGATACTGCAATAAGTCCTGGATCTCATTCCAGGACGGAAGTGAACCGTAAAAAATTTCTAAGTCCTTATCGAAAATAGAATCGGCAGAAGACAAAAGTTCACCTTGCGTCGCCGGAATCACCCTAGCTGAGGAACCCTTAGAGGATGGGTCAGTGCCAGCCACAGCTTTGCCGGTTTCCTTTGCCTTCTCCGTCTCCGACTCTCCCTCCGACTCCCCGAAGGCCCGACGGAGAGCCTCATCCAGTTCGAGGTCTTGTTCAGAGGTTAGAGCAGCAACATCACTACCACCTTGACCGTCGCCATCTCCTCCACCCTCCGACCCTTCTCCAACTTCGCCTCCTTCCTCCTCTTCTACACCTTCCTCCTCCGGGACAATCGGACAAGTACTTGGAGAAGGGCCATCGGACTTCTTCAGTTTCTTCCCCCCAACAGCAGGACGCGCTGCGAAAGGCTCCCTCTTACCGCTCTTTACCGTAGCCCCCTCCTTAGCTTTAGCAGCCCTCTCCTCAGCCGTATCCCTTTGCTTAACCACGGACTGGCGCGGTAAGATCAAATTATACTCCAAGAGGGTTGCGTTCCTGATCAAGAAAGAGGCCGACCGGTCCCGTGCCGGAATAGCCTTTAGTTCAGCAGCCATTCGCACTAAGGAATCGTCCTCCACGACTGCAATACCACCTGTCGCTAGCCAGAAATAGAAGCATGTCAGAAAAAAACACTACAGTCAAAACACATGAAAAATATAAATGAAATCAATCTTACAGCCGGAAGTGAAAAGGCGGAAAGAAACAGCATCGTCCTTGACGAAGAACCACTCTTTCTTGAACATGGTGAACTTGGAATACAAGTCCAGAACTGGTTTGAAGGGCACGGCCGCCTCCAGACTAATATACGGAGACCCCTTCTTATAGCCTCTCAGGTTGTACAAGTATCGGATTTCCCGGTTAGAAGGAGGACGCCCGTACCTCCTCTGGAAGATAACAAAGAGGCTCACCAGGATGGCATATGAGTTAGGCTGGAGCTGGAAAGGAGCCACCTTCAAATAGGTGGTGAAGCTTACTATCCAAGCGTTGATAGGGGGGATAGCGCCGCACATGCAATGGTATCTGCTAAAAGCGAAGTAGCCCTCGGGAGGATTATATGGCATCACTCCATCTCCTGGCAGCAGCATAAGAGCCCTATCTATCCCAAAGGAACGGGATATGACGTCAAGTTGCTCCTCCTTTAAGGAGCTAGGAAAGCAGTCAGGGGGGGAGATCAAAAGTTCCTGTGGACCATGTCCATCCACTAGAGACCTTGGAATGGGTCGATGTTGCTCGGATCCTGATTGGACTGGGGGCAAGGAAGAAGAGGGCTCTCTTGTGCCTCTAGATTTCTTTCTGTCTGATCGTGTTTCCGCTTTGCGAGACATTTTCTGCAGCACAAGAAAAACACGGTGTTAGAGCAAGAAGTATAGAAAGATAAACAAGCAAGTATCTAAAGAAAGCATATAAAAGCATAAGATTCCGCTTAAGGTTCAAGTATGAAGTCTCATTCGGCGGTGCAAGACGAGTTCATTCGGCACCAAACTCCAATGCTCATTCGGCATACATGTCGTTCGGCATGCATGTCATTCGGCATATCTCATTCGGCTATTCAATACACTCCGTACACATTCGGCAAACAGGGCCATCCGGTGGCAAAGCTTCATTCGGCAGAAAGTATACATACCTGGTTCGGTATAAGCTGGTTCGGCGAAGACTTTGGTTCGGCAGCACAATATGATTCGGCTCTACTCGTTCGGTAATGAAAAACGAGGGGGGTACGGCCTCTATATATAGGCAAGCTCAGGACCGGACCAAGGCATTCGACATACCGGACCGAGTGAAAACCGAATGGAACTATCCATACCGGACCAGCCTCCAACCGAATGAAACCTGTGCCAACTCAAACCCGAACGAAGCTACCTCTACCAGCAGAAACCAGAAACAGGGGGCACGCAGGCGCTTCACTCAGATAAGTACCGAACGCTAGAACTAACTAATAAAATAAGATTATGATAACGGTGAATAAGTCGTAAAATCCTCACCGACGTGGATTAAATCGTTTACACGTGTACGCGACCTCGAATGGTCCATAGGCACGCTCTGAATGGTTGTTAACCCTACCATCGTGGGAATTTACACTTTGACACGTCTTTTTAAACTCATAGGTGAGACGGATAGTTGACTCTGATAATTACGAAATGGCTAAGCTACTTACACATGTACGGGATCGCGAACGATCCCTAGGCATGCTCTGAGCTGGCGATAAACCACCTTGACAAACGATCCAGGGACCCACTCTAACGTGAACCTGGCATCGATAATGCTAAGCCCCCTCGGGGCACACTAACTCGCCTCGAACGGCGCAATACACTTCATCCCAGACATTTCGATCACGAACGGCCATCGTTTGAAATCATACTAAAACTGTAAATTCCTTCGCAGGACATCAACAGGATACGAGCATCCAGCCCATGGCGTTACAAAACAAACCTTCCTACCTCGAGGAAACAAAGCGCGACACGTGCAAGCACGTGCCCCACTTTGGGGGGCAAATGTTGGGCGAATTCTCACCCAGAAGACCTCGAGACCAAGAGGCGCCAACCTCACTTGTATTCACATCCTACCCTTCACCAGCAAAGCCAAGGGACCATTTGGAAGCCCAACCTATAGGCCATTCGGCAATAGCCCATTCGGCATCCCCAGTGCACAAGCCCATTCGGCAGAGAAATGGAGCCTCGTTCGGCAATGCATGTCCCAAGCATAGAAGCACATTCGGCAGGAGTCCATTCGGCAGATCTTATGTCCCATTCGGCATATCCTAGTTCTCATTCGGCGCGACCCATTCGGTAGCCAAGAGGAAGCTTCATCCGGTCAAACTCCTACCGGACCAACCCCATCTCCGGTCCACCATACCACTCCTACTACCGGACCAGGGTCCTACCGGTCCATGCGCCACTTCCCTACCAGTCCAACCTATGGCCGAACCAACTATTCTCCCACACATCACCTTATGCCGAACCAACAGCCAACCATGCTACCGAACCAGAGTGATGGGAAGCCATCACCGGACCAAACCTACCACCGAACCAATACATCACGCTAAACCAAAGCCTCTCCACTTCATCTCCATGCACGGCCGAATGAAGCTCCGCCGAACCAGATGACTACCAGGCCAGATTGCTTCAGCCCAGGCCCGCTGGCAGCTATATACACCCAAGACCCCTGCCCCCTACCTCACTCTATAAATAGAGGGGCAGGGGTACAACAATGGCGGACAAGTTTGAGAGCTCAAGCAAGGAAGGAACTTTCAAACTACTTTCATACACTTGTATACAAAGCATTGTACTTGTAATCTGGAAGAAGAAAGATAATAACATATAAAGTGGACGTAGGCACATTCTGGCCGAACCACTATAAATCTGCGTGTCTTTTACATTTCAGCCCTTACCTTTCTCATATTTACATACTCATCTAAAATCATTGAAAATCACACATACTCAACTAAAATAATACGACTTGGAGGTGTTTGTCCATTTTTTGTGCAAACAACTCCTTCACCTGCCTTCTCAACTCTTTGTGCTCCTTTGGACTCATTCTATAATGTGGTCTATGTGGTAACACAGCTTCAGGAACAAGATCAATCTGATGTTGTATGTCTCTCAACGGTGGTAATTCTTTTGGTAATTCTTCAGGAAATACATCTTCAAATTTCTTCAACTAGCTTAACTTCCTCAGGAATTTCAACCGTTTCACTACTTTCACGTCCAATCAACAGAAATACTTCAGGCCCATCCTCTACTTCTTTGACAAACTCCTTCAAAGATAACACAATTTTTAGTTCCTCGATTTCCTCCAACTTGCTTTTACTTTGTTGTCGCTTTTTAGGAACCAAAGTGATTCTAGCGCCATTGAACATGAAACTATAGCAGTTAGTCCTACCATCGTGTTGCACGGCTCTATCAAACTGCCACGGTCTTCCCAGCAACAAGTGACATACATCCATATCTACCACGTCACACCAAATTTCATCCTTATACTTCTTTCCGATGGAAAAAGTTACACAAGCTCTTCAACTAACCTTCACTTCCCCACCTTTCCTCAACCAAGCCAACTTGTAGGGTTTGGGATGCTTCTCTATCTTTAACGCTAACTTCTTTATAGCTTCTGTAGAGATGATGTTATCACAACTTCCTGCAACGATAACAAACTTACAAACCTTTCCCAAAATAGTGCACGTCGACTGAAAAATATTACTCCTCAACTAACTAGTCTCCTCATCCTGCTTCGGCGTCAAGCATGATCTCTTCATCATTAAAGAATATCCCTCGTCTCCCGTCAGTAATTCTTCTTCCTCCTCAACTTGTGGTGAATTGGAACATTCTATTTTTGCATCCTCATCCTCAAGCTCAGCAACCATCACTCGCTTCTTAGGCCTCGGCCATTCATTGCTCTTATGACCAAACTCCTGACAATTATAACACTTGAAATTGTTGTTGACCTTGGTCTTAGAAACTTCATTGACAGCCGGTTTACTAACAGCCTTGGAAACATTTGTTTTGCTACTAGCCCCTTTTACCTGATTGATCGAACTTGTAAGTGCACCACCTCCTCTTCTACCTTGCTTCTCCCAAGCTAGAGCCTTCTGGTGTGCTTTAGCAATGGATCTTGGATCAAACATATTTACCATATCCTGAATTTGCATTCTCAATCCTCCAACAAATCTAGATGTCAACTGTTCCTCCATTTCCATGATATCGTTTCTAGTGATCAGTTGATAAAACTCATCTACATAATCATTTACCGACTTTGTCCTTTGTCCTTTGTCTCAAATTCTATAAGCGCTGATACATAAGAGACTAATAATTATAAGGCAAGAAAGTAGCCTTCATCAACTTTTTCATCATTTCCCATGAAACAATCTTCGACTTTCCCATTCTTTTCCATGTAAGTTTAGTTTGTTGCCACCATGCCATAGCTCTACCTCTCAATCGTGTAGCAACCAACTTAACTCTACGATGCTCAGGTAGTTCCTTGAAGTCAAAAATTTCTTCAACATTTGATAACCAATCCAGAAATTCTTCCGCTATCATTCCTCCTTTGAATTCTGGAATCTCTGTTTTCATTCCCGACTCCCATCGACGATCATATTCAAAATCTCTATTTTGACTTTGTCCTTGGCCATGGTTTCGACAAAAACTATTACCACCATCACTGAATTCTTCCAAATCTGACTTATGTCGATGTCGATTCTGACCATCAATATTTCTGCTACCACGCACGTCTCTTTCTCCCAAAACTGAAGGTGAAACTCTATTTCCACTATGGTGTGAAACTAGTGAAGTTCTCCTTTGGCTTTGATTCATGTCTCTCATCAACTTCTCTAACTTTCCAATACCTTCATCAAACTTTTCATTGATGCGCTGCTCCATCTGCTCAGCTTCTTGTCTTCTATATACATCTTCAACTTTTGAAATCGATTAGCACGTCTCGGAGGCATGATCTTCAAAAAATCTCTTTTCCGATCTAACTTTGATATAGTACGACTTAACTCGGCTTGCCCTAGGTCTTAGCTCGGCTTGTCCTAACTTGGTTTCGACCTAACTTAGCTCGGGTTTAACTTAACTCGGCCTTGATCTCAATTAGCTTCAACTTAGCTCTTCAAGTTCTTCAAGCTCTGATACCAAACTGACGCAGCGGATTAACAAAACTTGACGTGCTAGTAATGTTTGATACAAATTGATGCAATTTCTTCCTCACTAAATGATTCGTGTCAAGTAAAACAAGATAAATGCCCAAATCCGTTGATCTCTCGTGATACCGGATTCTAGCTATCTTCAACACGTTGATCGCGCACGATACCGCGTTAGAAGATCTACGATTCTTCGACGTTGACCTCGCGCACGAGATTCCGTGAATCAGCTTTAAATTCGTTGATTCGAGCGCACTCGAATAACCGAAGATGGAGAAAGGAGCTCACACTCAACTTCCAATTTTACAAGAGGCACAAAGCTATCAACAAAATTTTATTCAAAATCAATCTCCATTTTACAATGAAAACACACCCGTATTTATAGAGATTTTACAACACACACATTCACGACCTAACATCAACATACAAGTCAACAATAGGTGCTCGCGACCTACGACTCAACACGACTTACAACGAACAAAAAACGACCTAACAAATTTACAACACAACAGCTTGAGCATCTTCAACGACCTACGACCTAAGCTTCAACGAACTAAAAATAAGCGGCTTAAGCTTTAGCAAATCAATGTAGTGCGGCATCTTGCGACATAAGAATGGAGAGACTTAAGAAGAACGAGCGACCTAAGAACAATCTGCTCCAAGTTGCGACTTATGGATCATGCGAATTAACTTCAGGAGTGATATAACATATACAAGCGACCTAACTGACGAGCGACTTAAGGTCACAGCGGCATATCATGCTAACACCTTAACTCGCTAGGCCGTAGCTCGCTAGTGAGCGACCTAAGGCATAGCTCGCATAACTCGCTGGCGGCATCTGAAGGCAGGCACGATTCAAGACTTAAGTCGCTAGGTCGTAGCTCGCTAGTGAGCGACCTAAGGCTTAAGGCATGGTGCGCTGCATAATCCTAGATCTTTCATTTCGAACTCCAATTTAAAACTCAGTTTTTACTTGTTGATTTCATTCTTATCTTTAGAAGCAATGAGCATGTCGTCCACGTACAAGAGTAAATACACCCAACAATCATTTTCCAACTTCTTGAAATATACACAGGCATCTTTGATGCTTCTATCAAAAGCATTTGCAAGCATAAAATGATCAAATCTCTTGTACCATTGTCTAGGTGATTGCTTCAAACCATATAGTGATTTCTTTAACTTGAAAACCATGTTTGACTTACCATCCATAACAAAACCTTTTGGTTGCTACATGTAGATGTCTTCATCCAAGTCTCCATTCAAGAAGGCGATTTTCACATCAAGTTGCTCCAACTTCAAGTTATGAATAGTAACTATGGCAAGTAATATCCGGATATAAGAAAAGCACAGAACCGATGCTAATATCTTGTCATACTCCTTCCTCTTCCATTACGCAAGCCCCTTAGCGACTAGCCTAGCATAGTATCTCCCGGTATCCTTCACCTTGTATATCCATTTGCACCCAGTAGCACGGTTTCCTTTAGGAAGTAAAACCGAATCCCAGATTTGATACTTCAATAGTGATTGCATCTCTTCCTCCATGGCACAAATCCATTTCGAGCTATCACTTGACTCCATGATGTCATCAAGGTCCGTCGGCTCATCTTGGACTATACGAAGAGCATAGTCTAAATTATCACAAAAGCTAAGATAGTTCCAACCACCATATCTTTTGGGTGGGCTTATAGTACGACGACCAACCCGAGTAGCAATGCCATCACCCAAAATCCCTTTAGCTCCACCTTGAACCAAATCTTCTCTAGAATCATGCACATCACCAACACTACTAGAGGAGCCCTATGGACTATGTGATGTTACATCAACCACACCTCCTCGCTAGCATCTTCAACTACTCTACTCTCTCTACTTCTTAGGAAAAATGTGGGAATAACATCCTTCTCCTTTGATTCACCATCAACCAAATCCGAAACATCCGACGAGCTTTTATTATCCTTGAACAATGCTGACTCATCAAAAGTAAAATGACGAGAATTCACCATCCTTCTTCATTTCTGGATTCCAAATCCGATAGCCTTTTACACCGTCCGTATAACCAGTCAAAATCCCCTTGAAAGCTCTGGGTTCAAGCTTATCATTTCCTGGATCATGCACATAAATTGGACTATCAAATATCGAAGATAACTCAAGCCAATGCTCTTCCCCTTTCATACTTCCTCTGGAATTTTGTTACCAATAGCTGAGCATGGAAGACGATTAATAATGTGCACAGCGGTTGACAAAGCTTGAGCTTAAAATCCCTTAGCCAAACCCGATGTCAATTTCAAGCATCGAGCTTTCTCAAGTAGAGTATGGTTCATCTTTTACACAATGCCATCTGACTGCATATATCCTGGTGTAGTAAAATGCCTCCAAATACCATGATACTTGCAAAACTCCAAGAATTCTCCAGAAACATACTCTCCGCCATTGTCGGACCATAAGATGTTCAAAGACTTGCCACTCTCATTCTTAATAAGAGCTTTCCATGCTTTGAACTTTGCAAATGCCTTCGACTTAGCCTTCATTACATACACCCAAACTTTATGAGAAAAATCATTAACAAAAGAAAATAATAGCGAGCTCTACCCAAAGAAGCTACCGGTGTTGGTCTCCAAACATCCGTGTGAACATACTCAAGAATCCTTCTCGAATCATGTTTTCCCTCACCGAATGAAACTTTAGTTTGCTTTCCTATGACACATTCTTTGCAAAACTATAATTTGTTGAAACTCTCCCCATCGATCATATCCCTCTTCCGAAGAATATCCAAACTCCTCTACGAGACATGACCTAACCTTAAATGTCACAACCTAGTTGCATTCAAGCACGAGAAATATCAACTCCTATGCAAGTTTCACCTTCTACAGTCACTCCTTGAAGCAAGTAAATACCATGAGTCCTAGCACCCTTCATCACCACAAGCGCACCCTTCGAAACCCTCAAGCTATCACTCGCAATAGTGAACTAATAACCTAAAGAATCCAGCTACCCCAAAGAGATCAGAATCTTCCTAAGTACCGAAACATAGAACACATTAGTGGGAGTACGAACCACTCCGTCAAACATCCGAACTTGCACGAAACCAATGCCTTTCAACCTGCAAATAGCACCATTTCCCCTAAAAATTGAATTTTCTTTTTTGTTGATGTAAGAAGAAAAACAATTCCTATTTGGCGTTATATGATAAGACGCCTCCGAATCGAGCAACCATTCTCTACCTGAAATATCCGATGCTACTGCCAACATAACATCTATGTCTCCCTCACCAACTCCACTCTCCACCGCTATGGATGAAGATTTTAATTCCTTCTTTGCCTTCTCCTTGTACGGACACTCATTCTTTTAATGATCGGGATTCTAACAAATGTAGTGCTTGACTTTTCTTTCCTTCGACTTTCCTCTCCAATCGGGGTTCCTTGATTTAGAATGCCCCCGATTCTCCTTCTTTACATACCTCTACTTCTTCTCAAATAAATCATGACTACTATCACTACCACTACTTCCATCACCTAACTCCTTCATTTGATCCCACAACTTTTCACTAAGAAGACCTGTTTTGACATCATCAAGAGTCAATGTATTCCGACTATAGATCAAACTATTTGAGAAACCTATATAGTGGTTGGGCAATGAACATAACAATTTATTGTCTTTTGCTCTTCCTAAATCTTCAAATCTACTACCTTCATCTTCAATAGCAAATCATCAAAAGTATTCAAGTGCACCTTTAGCGAAGTACCTTCCTTCGTTTTATAGGTGAAGAACATTCGCAACAATATCAAGCGGTTATTTAGTGACTTCTTCATATACAACTCCTCCAACTTATCCCAAATACCATTAGCTGTAGTCTCACTACCAATTTCGAGAATGAACTTTTCCCCCATAGTAAGTTGAAGTGTAATGAATGCCACTCTTCCATTTCCTCCCTCAACGTTCGAGATGTCCACTAGCAACAAATGTGTATCAAACACTACCTGATGCACCCAATTCCTCCTTAAAACAGCTTTCTTCTTCCGTTGCTATGTTTCAAAAACATTATCGCCATTCCACTTGTCAATAACCAATTGTGATCTACAAGTTATGTACGAACCACGTACATAAGGCGCTACACCACTTGGATTACGCAAAGAGAAACTACTTGAAGTATTATCTGATTTCGGCATTTCTACAGTCACCTACAACTCCAATGCTCCTATCCAAAATGTTGTGATGGAATTCTAACTCGAGACCACTTAAATCGAAATTCCAATGCAACAGAAAAGCGAGATCGTGATAAGAAATGTAAAAACAACCAATCAATATCTCAATTCTAAGTAATCCAATCCTAAAGCAATCATAATTCCCACACAAGCAATATATAAATCAAAGTAATAACGAAAAAAATCACATAGTGATTTATAGTGGTTCCACTAACATGTGTTACCATACGTCTACTTTAAGAGAGAGTTTTTATTAATAACGATGAGAAGAGTACAAGATACTGATTAAAATGATCAAATTCTTATAGAATTGATTTATGGAGAAGGGAATTGAAGAAATTGGGTTTTGATAAACCCTAATTAGTGGAGGCTAAAACTCTTGCAGTCGCTTTCTGTCGCATAGAAATTTGGATCCAGGAATCAACTTATATAGGAGAATATTAAACCTATGCAAATTTTCGGAATTTCCCCTTCATACATCGCAAATCTTCATACAAAGTCCAGGCTTGAAAATAGGAGGAAGTCGACATGGACGTCTGTCATAATGGGACAAACGTCTATCTAAGGTCTCATGAAATTTTTCCCCAAGACATCAGACGTCTGTCCAATGTGACAGACGTCTGTTCTTGTTCTTTGGAAAATTCTGTAATAGACTCATACTTCTGACCAAAACTTCAGACGTCTGTGCTGAGTCTCTGGAATAGATTTGCTGAAGCATCAGACGTCTGACCAATCTCTCAGATGTCTGAGCTGAGTCTCTCAGCACCACCCACCTTCTTCGCCATTGTAGGATCGATTTCACCCTAGAGGGGGAGGGGTGAATAGGTTGATGCTATTAATTATAAAAATTATTGTGGAAGTTTATATAAAATATTTTCAACACAGATATATCTGTATAATAGCAACACATAAATAACAGAATAATAAATGCAGAAATAGAACACACAGATTTACCCAGCTTCAGCAAAACCCAGCCTACGTGCTGCACCTAAGGTTTCTACTAGAAATTAAATAGTCAAACACTTACATACGTAAACTTGCGACACCCATTATCGAATAACCTAACTCTACACTCAAAACCCTACCACAACTCAGACACTGAGTTGCGAATTCTCGAACTACACCACCGTAGCTTGTCCCCTAGTCACATGACTAGAAATTACAAAAGTTTAAAAGTAAATTACAAAATTAAAAGCAATTTAAAACAATAAACCTTAATTTATATACTAAGCCCAAATATAGAAGAAACTGGCCCAAGTGAAAAATTAGAAGCGAATTCCCCTTTTTATTATAACGGTCTGTTTTCTTTTGATAATGACTGCTCGTTCTCTTTCTTCTTCTCTTCAACTAAATTAGGGTTTCTGAAATTCGAAAGCACCGATGTTGTTGGTCGATCAAGTGATGTTGTCGTGAGTGTTTTGATGATCGATTGTATCTTCAAATTTGCATATGGCTGCTTCGATGATCGAGTTCAAAAAAGGCTACGGTGTGCAATTTTTGCTCTTTTGCTTCTTCTAGTTGAATGCTTGAACTCGATCGATGATTTGATTTGAATAATTATTCTATGTTTAGCTCAAACTCGAATGGATTCATAGCCGATGATGTTAAACATTTATATAGGGTTCGAATCCCTTTATTTTCGTTCGTCTAAATTTATTTGAATTTGTCAATTGCTATGCTTTAGCCATTCGATTTTGTATGGATGATAGTGATTTTTTCTGACTTGTTCATAATCGTATATCTTGTTGCTTGATTATCATGGCTCAATTTCTTGGTTATCACGGCTTTGAATTTTTGATTTGAACTTGACTTTGTGCATTTCACTATTGACATCCGCCTTGACTTTTAAACTTGATATTGATTTAGGTTCCTCATATTATCTACTGTGCAAAAAAAATGACTTCGGCATTTGACTTGAATTGTAAATTTATGTTTGGTTTCACTGTTTGGTTTCACTGCACTACCTATATATGTGTGTTCATATCGGTAGCATAGTCGACCTGATGCTAGAGTACATGTGTTTGCGTTGAAACTACGGTGACTTTTTCATTGTGTTTTACCTGCATCACTCCACCCTATCACTTTGAAGCTTGATTCTCTGGTCTCTGACTTTGTCTTGTTCGACATGTGTGTTCAAGCTTGTAGTTTCATACATATCACCTAGTTGTCTGCATTTCTTGATTCGAAGTCTGGTTCATAATATTTGTGCACTGCATGCATACATGTTGTACCTATTATTGCTTTAAGGCGGATCATATCGTACTGGTTTCAATTGTGTCCTTTGGTATTTAATTTCATTTGCCTTGGTTCTAGTTACATGTATATTTTTTTTTTACCACTTCATGTTGGCATTGGCTTGACTTGACTGCTTGACCATATGCATGCTTCGAGCTCTTATGCATTGAACTTGTATATTTCACCTGTTGAGGCTTGTTGCAGTTTCATTCATGTTCATATATGTGTGTGTGTGTTTATTGAGCTCTGGTGCAGTTTGGTTTGATATTGATTTATGGTTCATGTTTGAACCTTTCAGTCAGGTCTGGTTGCTTCATAGAGTCTGCTTTAAACTTGGTTTTGAAGTCTCTGATTAAACTTGGTCCATGCCATGCTTTGCTTACATGGATATCGAGTTACACTGCTTGCATCCACATAATACTTACTGTATCACCATGTGTACATTTGTGTGTGTACTTGGTTTGAGCTTGCCTTTGTGTGTCTCAAGTTAGAGTTGTACTTGCATGTTTATGTTCTGTCCCATTTCACTGGTTTGGTGATGTTGGTTTCTTGTCTCTCTCTTGTGCATGCCTGAACTACTTTGTTCATATATTGCTTGGACTTTGCTGATTTGAGGTTGCCTATGACCTTTACTGTTGTACCACTTCACTTTTATCCTGTGCACTGTTGTACCTATTGCTTTTGCTGTTCCTTCTATTCTTTGATCTCATATTCATGTATACTACTATGATGCTAAGGCAGTGCACACGTGTACTTGTACATTTTTGATTTTGGATTGCACCTATGTTGAATCCAGCTTATAGATCGGGTTTGATCTTGTGCTTGTGTCGTGACTTTTTTTGTGTTTCACTTGAGTTGAACCCGCCTTTTCATTTGGGTTTGACCTGTGCTCACCTGTTCCTATAACTTTAACAAGTGCATATATCGGTGTGCATGGCCTCATGGCATGTACAGTGATACACTGTGCATGTCACAGGTTGTTCATGCATGATGAATTCAAAATTAAATGATGACGAACAACACAAATAACTGAGGCAAATAATATTTTCAAAGTATACATTTTATTTTACACTACCAAAATATTTTCTTTTCAATTTTACTGCGTTAGTATTTATTTTTGCAGATTGCTCAGATGCTGAATTCAATCTGGAATGGAGCTAAAGATCAATACGAGTGAATGAGTGAAATGTAGTGTGGTGCATATGTAAATGATAATTGTAATGTAACTGAAATTGTGTTGAAATTGAAATTGTATGTATATATATAGTGAGAGCTTGAATTTGTACTATTCAAAATTATAATAAATATTTGTTTGAATAAAATATCTATTTGAATTTAAACTCTGTCTTATTTATTTTATTTAGCAAACATTTATTTAACTATGTGAAAATAAAAATAGTACTTTAACAAATACATTTAAATGAATATATATATACACACACATGTTTATTATCATCAAACAAAAATCATATACTTGCATATTCAACAATCTTCCCCTTTTGATGATAACAAACATATATTTAAGATTTTGAATATATTAAATGTATTTAATCATTGATAGACTCTATTTGCCTTCCCTATTTAAATGCTCCCTCTCTACAACAAAGCTCCCCCATTATATATGCATGAATAAATATATGCAAATGAGCCTAGATGCATATGGAAAATATTTGACCTTTATTCGCCAAAATATTAACTTTTCTCTCCCCCTTTTGTTATCAGCAAAAGAGTAATAGTGTTAGAGAATAGAGATGAAGTAATAGACATTAATACAACATTAAAACTCAAATGAGTATAAATATTAAATTTCAATTAAAAATCAAACAAAAATCATAAGTAATCTATTTGACGCATATTCCACTTTGATAGGGATGATGTCATCACATAAAACTATATAGTCATGCCTATTTGTGGTATATTTATATCAGGAATTTGAATATCTACTAACTATGCATAACCGTTAGGAATTTTAAATGAGATCAGCAGTATTCCAATTTTTTTATAAAAATGAATTCAAGTATCTTCAAACCACGCATAACTGTGTGGACTTTTTAATGGGATTAGAATCAACTTGTCTATTTAATAAATCAATTTTGATATGCGTTCCATACATGCATAACCATGAGGACTTTTAAATGAGCATGGAAGCACATAATCAAAAATTCCAAGTTATTCATCCATTCATAGCCATGAGGACTTTTAAATGAGAGTGAATACTTTGGATCTTTTTAAAAAAAGTATAAAATGAAAAACGAATGATGTCCTGTTTATAATACCACATATTGACAAACTATATTGAATTTTGATGAGTGATGGTCGTTAGAAATATTATAGAAATAAAGATGGTCATGGAATTTTTACCAACGAAAAGTTTTTATAACTCTTGTTCAAATTTCTAAAGAAATTTATTAAATATACCATCTCAAGTTATAATATATGATTAATATCAACACTCATCACTTTTTCAATCACTATTTCTCTTTTCGATAATTAGTAGGGAGTCAGATTAGTCAATGTAATCATTTAAGATCAAATCCAAAAATAATTATTAAATCAAATATTTTAAGATGACTAATCTGAAACAAGGTCAACAAAAAATATTTTCTCTAAGGGGTTTTTATAAGAAAAATGTCTGCTAATTTGGAAATTATTTGAAATAAAAAAATTTGCAGATTTTTTCTTTAAAAAACCATGGGATTACTGAATGTCTGAACATAAATCACGTTCCACTAGAAATTTTTCTATGAACTAGATTACCGGTATAATTTGCATCTGAATTTTTCTTTCACTCGAGATTATCATTAAGTGAATGTTATAGACCAGACTGTGAAGTTTCAACAAATTTCTTAAAATCTCTCTTAACAGATTTTAAATGAATTTCTCTTGAATTTGAATTGAAGTCGTGTAAATAATCAAACAATAACAATAGTGTCAGATCTAGAGGCCATAGGATAAACAAATATATTCACGTGTAACATCATCATTAGTTCAAGCAAATCTATAGTTCAAAGATGATTGGTCAACATTTTGAATAAGTCAGAATCAAAATCATCATTCATCTCTTTATAACATAACTGGCTTATTTAAATTCAAATTATGGTGCATATTATCACATTAAAGATACCGTTCAAAATAAATATACCATCACATGTTTTATCTTTACCGATAATTTTTTTTTTGTTGCCCATTGTGATTATGCCACCATTATACTAGGCTAAGAAACTTTTATTAGTCGCTCGTTGTGTGTCTGGAACAGCCTGAATCCAGATAACACTTTTGTTGTTCCTTAGCCTGCCACCACACCTACATGATAAAAGGTTTTTGTGACTATTTTTTTATAGGTCCATGGTTGTTAGCGGAGAAATATTTTAAAAAATAATTTTGTGGAGACCCAAAACTATTTATATATGTTCCTTTCGGCACCCGAATTTGTTTAATTTTGAGAGATTTTATATTCATGCCTTTTGGAACCCAAATTGATATAGTTTCCACGTGTTTGGGTCTATACCAACAATTATTTTGATTGTGTCCATATTTTCTACAAATTATGCACATGGAATTGACTTGATTAATTTCATTTCTAACATTTTCAGATTAATTATATCCAAGTCCTTGTCTAACTGTATTAACACTTTGTTTCCCTAATAGCATGTTCAACGATCTTTCACTTTTGGAAAATTTTCTTAAAGTCGTTGATAGTTGTTGGACTTGTGTTTTGAGAGATTCATTTTCATTCAATAATTGAGTGCACTTTTTAATTGAATTTTCTCTTGTAGTATTTTCACTCTCTTTCAAAATCAGAATTTCATTTTCAAGCGATATAATTTTAATTTCTTATTTTTTTTAATTTCTTCTTTGAGTTATGGACACTTATCACACTTAGAGATCCTACTTAGATAGTTTTTAACTAATTGGTCAAGTTGTTTATTTGATTCTGTCAAAGTATCTCTATGTGATTTAATTTTAGCGTATTTCTCCCAACGTCTTTCAAAATAGCCATTTACTTCGTGGAAATATATAAGTAATTCTAAGTGAGTGGGTTTTGATACCTCGCTTGGCTCATCATCATCGCTATCAGTTATATTACCTCGAAGGCACATATCTTCTTTCTCACTCTTACTGCTAGTGCTTCTATTATCATCATCACTTTTATTCCATGTGGCTGCAAAACTTCTCCTTTTTGATTTCTTTTCTTCGCCATGTTGATTTCGAGGACAATTCGACTTGATGTGTCCGAGTGTGTTGCACTTATGACAGATGATCTTCCGTTCTTCTGGGTCGTCTAGAGCTTTGAATATTCTGCTTCTCAATTTTTGATTTAGAGCTGTATTTCTATATTTACGGTTCCACTTTTTGAATCTCTTCATTAGTAATGCTAGCTCAACTTCTCCATCTTCATCACTGCTGCTTTTTGTCAATCCTGTTAAGCATGTTTCTATGTCGATTATGGAGGATTTCTCATTACTATTGACTTTTACACCATATAATGTATCAAAAGTATTCCAGATTTCCTATGCACTTTCACAATGAGAGATAAAGTTAAAATTATCTTGATTAATATGAGAATATAATATATACATAGCAAGAGCATTAATCGAGATAATTTCTCGTCTTTTATATTACACCCAGTTTCAATAATATCCCAATATTTAACATTAACAGATTTTAAATAAAATTCCATTTTCAATTTCCAATTCAAAAAATCTGTTCCATCAAAAATAGGAGGGATAATACTAGACCGACCCTCAGTAAAAGTAGCCATTTTAAAAATTCAAATTTGTAAAAAATTAGTCTTTGAAACAAATCAAATTTTTAAAACAAAAATGGCTTTTGAACCTCTCTCTAATACCACTTGTAGGATCGATTTCACCCTAGAGTGGGGGTGAATAGGGTGATGCTATTAATTATAAAATTATCGTGGAAGTTTATATAAAATATTTTCAACATAGATATATCAGAATAATAGCAGCACAATTAATAGCAGAATAATAAATGCAGAAATAGAACACACAGATTTACCCAACTTCGGCAAAATCCTGCCTACGTGCAGCCCCCAAGATTTCTACTTGAAATTAGATAGTCAGACGCTTACACATGTAAACTTGCGACACCCGCTATCGACTAACTTAACCCTACGCTCAAAACCCTGCCACAACTCAGCCACTGAGTTGCGATTTCTCGGACTGCACCACCGTAGCTCGTCCCCTAGTCACACGACTAGAAATTATAAAAGTTTAAAAATAAATTACAAAATTAAAAGCAATTTAAAATAATAAACCCTAATTTATATACTAAGCCCAAATATAGAAGAGATCGGCCCACGTGAAAAATTAGAAGAGAATTCCCCTTTTTATTATATCGGCCCGTTTTCTTTTGAAAATGACTGCTCGTTCTCTTTTGTCTTCTCCATAACTAAATTAAGGTTTCTGAAATTTGAAAGCGCCGACGTTATTAATCGATCAAGTGATGTTCTCGTGAGTGTTTTGATGATCGGCTGTATCTTCAAATTTGCATACGGCTGCTTCGACGATCGAGTTCAAAAAAGGCTTCAGTATGTAATTTTTGCTCTTTTGCTTTTTCTGGTTGAATGCTTGAACTCGATCGATGAATTGATTGAATGATTATTCTTTATTTATCTCAAACTCGAATGGATTCGTACCTATGATGTTAAACATTTATATAGGGTTCGAATCCCTTTATTTTCATTCTTCGAATTTATTTGAATTTGTCAATTGCTATGCTTTGGCCATTCGATTTTCTATGGATGATAGTTATTTTTTCTGACTTGTTCATAATCATATATCTTGTTGGTTGATTATCATGGCTCAATTTCTTGGTCATCACGGCTTTGAATTTTTAATTTGAACTTGACTTGTGCATTTCACTGTTGACATCGGCCTTGACTTTTAAACTTGATATTGATTCGTGTTCCTCATATTATCTACTATCGAAAAAAATGACTTTGACATTTGACTTGAATTGTAAATTTCTTTTTGGTTTCACTGTTTAGTTTCAATGCACTACATATATATGTGTGTTTATATCTGTAGCATGCTCGACCTGATGCTAGAGTACATGCTATTGCTTTGAAACCGCTGTGACTTTTTCACCCTATCACTTTTGAAGCTTGATTCTCTGGTCTCTGACTTTGTCTTGTTCGACATGTGTGTTCAAGCCTGTAGTTTCATACATATCACTCTGTTGTCAGCATTGCTTAATTCGAAGTCTGGTTTATGATATTTGGGCAATGCATGCATACATGTTGTGCCTGCTATTGCTTTGAGGAAGATCATAACATATTTATGACTTTGAGTTCTTGGTTTCAATTGTGTCCTTTGGTATTTGATTTCATTTGCCTTGGTTCTGGTTACATGTATATATATATATATATGTTTTTTTATCACTTCATGTTGGCATTTTCTTGACTCGACTACTTGACCATATGCATGCTTCGAGCTCTTGTGCATTGAACTTGTATATTTCACCTGTTGAGGCCTGTTGCAGTTTCATTCATGTTTATATATATGTATATGTGTTTGCACTAAGCTCTGGTGTAGTTTGGTTTGATATTGATTTATGGTTCATGTCTGAACCTTTCAATCAGGTTTGGTTGCTTCATAGAGTCTGCTTTAAACTTGGTTTTGAAGTCTCTGATTACACTTGGTTCATGCCATGCTTTGCTTACTTTGATATCAAGTTAAACTGCTTACATATCCACATAATACTTGTTGTATCACCATGTGTACATTTGTGTGTGTACTTGGTTTGAGCTTGCTTTTTTGTGTCTCCGGTTAGAGTTGTACTTGCTTGTTTTTGGTCTGTCCCCTTTCACTGGTTTGGTGATGCTGGTTTCTCGTCTCTCTCTTATGCATGCCAGAACTACTTTGTTCATATATTGCTTGGACTTTGCTGATTTGAGGTTGCGTATGACCTTTGTACTACCGTACCACTTCACTTTTATCCTGTTCACTGTTGTACCTAATGCTTTTGATGTTCCTTCTATTATCTCATATTCATGTGTACTAACTATTTGAGATGCTAAGGCAGTGCACACGTGTACTTGTACATTTTTGATTTTGGATTGCACCTATGTTGAATCCAGCTTATAGCTCAGGTTTCAACTTATGCTAGTGTCATGACTTAATTTGTATTGCACTTGAGTTGAACCCGGCTTTTCATTTGGGTTTGACCCATTCTCACTAGTCCCTATAACTTTAACAAGTGTATGTATCAGTTTGCACGGCCCTATGGCATGTACAGTGATACACTGTGCATGTCACAAGCTATTCATGTATGATGAATTCAAAATTAAATGATGACGAACAACCCAAATAACTGTGGAAAATAATATTTTCAAAGCATACGTTTTATTTTACACTGCAAAAATATTTTCTTTTCAATTTTGCCGCGTCAGTATTTATTTTCGCAGATTGCTCAGATGCTGGATTCAATCTGGAATGGAGTTGAAGATCAATGCGAGTGAACGAGTGAAAAGTAGTGAGGTGCATATGTAAATGATAATTGTAATGTAATTGAAGTTGTATTGAAATTGAAATTGTATGTATATATATAGTGAGAGCTTGAATTTGTACTACTCAAAATTGTTATAAATATTTGTTTGAATAAAATATCCGTTTGAATTTAAAATCAGTGTTATTTATTCAGCAAATATTTATTTAACTCTGTGAAAATAAAAATAGTACATTAACAAAAACATTAAATGAATACATATATATATAATATATGTTTATTATCATCAAACAAAAATCATATACTTGCATATTCAACAGCCATAACTTCCTACTCTGAGCTCCGATTTACGGACCGTTGTCTCCGTCACCAAGCTACTTGCAACCCCTTCAATTCCCTCCATATAGTGTCATCAAATTTCAATATTGCCATCAATAAATCATGAGAACCAATTATGTAAAGGATGCTTATTTGGAAAACAACCAAGAAAATGTTTTCCAAAATAATCAACCACAAGTGCCAAAGAATAATTAGAATTAAGTCATACAGATATTTGTGGCCCTATAAAACCATGCTCACTTGGAAAAAGTAATTATTTTGCACCTTTTATAGATAATTTTAGTAGAAAATTATGGGCTTATTATCTCAAACAAAAATCAGATGCATTTGATGCCTTTAAGAAATTTAAGGCATTTGTAGAAAATGAAAGTGGTCATAAGATCAAAGCCATGAGATCCGACTAGGTGGAGAATTTACATCAAAAGAATTAGAGAAGTTTTGTAAAGAAAATGGAATTCATTATCCATTAACAGTCCCATACACTCCATAACAAAATGAAGTTGTAGAAAGAAAGAAAGAACATATCTCTTCTTAACATGGCACGAAGCATGTTTAAAAACAAAAATGTTCCAAAAGTGTTTTGGGATAAAGCCATCGAATGTGTGATGTATTTATCGAATCGCTCTCTAATTTGAAGTGTATGGAACAAAACCCTTAAAGAAGCATGGAGTGGTAGAAAGCCAGGTATATCTCACTTAAAAGTATTCGAAAGCATCGTGTATTCTTATGTGCCAAATCAAAGATGCTCCAAATTAGATGAAAAATAAAAAAAAATACATTTTCATTGGCTATGAATCACGGTCAAAAGGGTATAAGTTATATAATCTTATTAATGAAAAAGTTGTTGTTAGTCGAGACGTGGAGTTCGATGAAGAAAGTGCTTGGAATTGGAAAAAACAAGAAGATGGTTATAGTTTCTTCCCTCTTTATGAAGAGGAGTTCAATGATGATGTGGAAGAAGAATTCATTAGTCCAACATTGCCATTTCCTTCAACTATCTATCATGAAATTCCATTTAAAGAAATCTCAAATAAAAGACCACCGTGCATGAGATCTTTGCAAGAATTATATGAAGTAACTCCAATTTTCGATGATACTACCTTATTTTGTCTTTTTATCAATTGTGAACCAACAGAGTTTGAAGAAGAAAAATAAGACAAAAGATAGAGGGAAGCTATGGATGAAGAAATCAAAGCAATTGTAATGAACAATACATGGGAGTTAGATACTTTACCTAAAGGACATAAAGCTATTAGTGAAAAATGGGTATATAAAGTGAAAAAGAATGCTAAAGGAGAGGTTGAAAGATATAAAGCAAGATTGGTAGCTAAAGGATACAAGTAAAGAGCAGGTATAGACTATGATGAAGTATTTGCTCATGTTGCTCGCTTAGAAACTATAAGATTATTAATTTCTTTTGCAGCTCAAAACAAATGGAAAATACATCAAATGGATGTGAAATCTTCTTTCTTAAATGGTAAATTAGAAGAGGAGGTTTATTTGGAGAAATCACCAGGATATAAAGTTAAAGGACATAAAGATAAATTTTTGAAATTGAAAAAAGCACTTTACGGTTTAAAACAAGCCCCAAGAGCATGGAATATAAGACTTGATAATTACTTTTTAAGATGCCCCTGTGAACATGCTCTTTACATAAAGATAAATAAAAATGAAGATATTTTAATTGTATGTTTATATGTGGATGATTTAATCTTTACTAGAAGTAATCCAAAATCATTTGATGATTTCAAGAAGGAGATGAGTTTAGAATTTGAGATGATGGACATTGGACTCATGTCATACTATCTTGGTTTTCAAGTGATTCAAAGTGAGCATGGTTTATTTATTTATAAAGAATCATATGAAAATGAAATATTAAAGAGATTCAAAATGGATGGATGCAAACCCATAATCACTCCAGTAGAAAATGGTACAAAGCTCTAAAAACATATGCTAGAAGAAAATGTCGATCCTACCCTATTTAGGAGCATGGTTGGTTGCTTGAGATACTTAACATGCATAAGGCCAAATATACTTTATGCAATGGGTCTTATTAGTCGCTATATGGAAGCTCCTACTACATCGTATTTGAAGATAGTAAAAAAGAATCCTTTGATATATTAAAGGTACTGCTAATTTTGGATTACAGTATTCACATTCTAATAATTTCAAGTTGAATTGTTATACTGATAACGATTGGGCTGGAGATATCGATGACCGTAAATGTACAACTGGATTTGTTTTCTTCATGGGAGATACAACATTCAGTTGGAGCTTAAAAAAGCAACCAATCGTGACATTATCAACCTGTGAAGTTAAGTATGTTGCCGCTTCAACTTGTGTATGACATGCAATTTGGCTTCGAGATTTATTGAAGGAGTTGCATATGTCAGAACACAATGCAATAGAAGTATTTATGGATAACAAGTCGGCCACAGTACTCGCTAAGAACCCTCTTTCATAATCGAAGTCCGCATATTGATACGCGCTACCACTTTATTCGAGAAAAGATTGCAAAAAAAGAGGTATAATGACGCAGCGTAGGAAGTGAATTCGATGATGTAAATCGAATCCGTTCAGGATCTCACACGATTAGCGGAAATAATCGCGGAATCGATGATAAATCGATGAATTTAAGAATACCGAAAGGCCCAAGTCCGTTGATCACGAAGATACCGGAATTTAGCAATCTTCGACACGTTGATCGCGCACGATACCGTAAGAGAAGATCTTCAATTCTTCGAACGTTGATCAAGCGCACTTGATTCCATGAATTGGATTCAACAATCGTTGATTCGAGCGCACTTGAATGCTGAAAGTGGAGATAAGAAATAACACTCAACTACCAATTTAAATGGAGGCACAAAGCACAAACCAAATTTTATTCAAAATTCAACAACCACCTTACAAATGAGCACTAGACACAGTATTTATAGATGTTTACAACCACACACGCTACAACATAGCATAGGTCGTACACGACCTAAAAAAAAATCTTGACCTAACATTACATACTTCAGCACGACCTAAAATACACAGTACGACCTAAGAATACAAAGTACGAATCAAACGACATAACAAACTAATACAATCAATCTACGACCTATCCACTTCAAAGTAGCAGCTCCAAATCAAAGGCAGCGACCTATAATCATCAACGACCTAGGGTAATTCGCGACTTAGGGAATTGGCATCGACTTTACTTCGTTCACGACCTAAATCAACAGCGACCTACCTTCTTCATTCGCGACCTAAGGAGGATTTTGTTCGCGACTCAATGGATCTCGCGACCTAAAGAATGTCGTTCACGACATAAGGGACCGCCGCAAAGAGGAAGAGCGATCTTTGGCTTGCTCGCGATTTAGGCTTGCTCGATTGAAGGTTAGGTCGTGTAGCGACGTACGGCGGCTTGGTGAAGGTTTCGCGACCTAGGGAAGGTCGGCCTTGGATTGGCGACATACGCTAGGTCGCTCGCGACCTAAAGATGAAGAGTGATCGGCTTCTTCGACATATGGTGGCGCGATTCAAGGTGAGCGTCGCATCATATAAGCAAAGTTTATCAATTCAAAAGACCAAGTTGCAGATATCTTCACAAAAGCATTGAAGCATGATTACTTTGAAAAATTACGAGACATTCTCGAAGTTACGAAACCAAGTTTGCAAGGGGATGTTGGAAACAAAATTGGTTTTCAGGAAACATTGATTATGTTGAAAATAGTAATCTTTGTATTCATGGAAATATAAAATTAAGCATAGACAAAAATCTACACTTACCAGATATGTAATTTGGATAATTCTAGAATATGCTTGTCAAGAAAAATCTAAAAAAAATAGAAGATTGAGGAAAAGTCTAGATATTGTATCACACTAAAAATAAGAATTTTTTGTCTTCTTTTGTAAGCAAGCAAAAAAAGGGAGTGCGAAGAAAATAAAGCTTATTTATTCGTTTATAAAATATTCTCTTGATCTCCACTAGCAAATTAGGAGTCACTTCTCCCAACTTCTTCTTCGTATAGAAATTTCCCAACATGTAAAACTTAATCTCATGTTTTCAAAATATACTTCTACTCTTTTTAAAAACAAGTTTGATGAAATTTACCATTTTAATTAACTTTCAATGTTTGCACTATAAATTGAAAATATTTACAAATCAATGTGAAACTATTTGCAAAACAAATGGTTGCATTAGAAACTATTAGAATGTGATGCTCAAGAAATTGATCCTATAGGGTCGGTAATAGAGGTACCATAGTAGGTCCAGTCAAAATCAGTATATTCACTGAAGATTCCTCTAAATTATAATGTTTAGCTATATATATGTTACCAATAATTATACATGTTAATTTTGATCGAATTACCATAGTAGAACTTTGAAAAAATTTAGAACTTCTTAGTAGGACTGAAGCGAATGAAAAAACTAAAGCAGAAGGAATGATAAAAAGCAATGACATCCGATATGCTTATTTATTTATATTATCATTATACATTGTATTCAAAACCACTATTGCAAGTCCTCTAGTAGTCAATATAGGATGCGTAAAATATATTTCTCACTTCCTGATCATGGTCAACATTTTAACTGACATGCAAACCCGTCCATATCATGATCAAGATCTAGTAGTCAATCCCTGCAAATTGAGTTTTTTCTTCTTCTTCTTTTTTCTTCTTCTTTTCTCCGGATGATTTGTTATTGTATCTGAATCTGCATTGCATTTTAGATTTGTTTTCACACTTTTATAAAGTTATATATTCCAGTATTGAAGTTTATTTTCCTATAATTTTTAGACCTGAATTTAGGTATATGTGTTGTTTCCTTTGATATATCAGTACATAAACAGTCAAAACAAGCTTATTTGTTACGGTAAATCCATAGCTTCACTACAATAATAATGATGAAGATGTTTCGAACTAGTAGATGATAAAAAGATTGTGTTTTAATTGAGAAGCCTATATTTGTACATTTGTAAACTCAGCAGGTAGTAGGTAAAGAAGAAGGTACTGGCTCTTTCAACATTAAATAAAATTAATGACCTAGAAGATCTGAACCGTTGAATCGCTGATTTTTTTTGTTCGTAAATGGAAGTTGAAAATCATGAGGCAATCCAATATTGTAGATACATTGTGTCATCAATAGTGTCTACATTTTATGTTTCAATAAATTTTATTACTTATTCTAGTATGTTTGGGCGCATAAATTTTCATTAATTTTATCGTTTTTGCTAATAAAAATGAAGACTTCAACTTCTCTGACTAAAAATAAATTGAACTGCATGTTATGTCTATGAAATTACAAATTAATATAGCAGGCGATATTCAAAATTGTGAAGATATATGTGAGTAGCAAGGAACAAAAAAGAATGTAAATAACCAATAAAACCGCATAGCGGCGTAAAAACATAAATTGGTTGTGTAATGGTGAAAACAATATTCATTGTGATTTGTCGTTGATTTAATTTTAGTTACAAACTTGTTTCACAGTTCTGTTTTATTGAATTGAACTCCCGATTTTCATTGTAAAATTTATTTTGGTTGTAAGAGCTGCACTTTATTCAAGCAAATAATTCATTTTTGATGTCTAAGGAATAAATTGAAATGAAAATTCTAAAGTGAAGAAATGATGAAAGCAATGAATTTCACGCTAGTTATCTTAATTAAAACCCTATTTACAGAAAAGTTCCAGTCTTGATTTATAGCAACAAACCTATTTGTGAATCATGTTCATTGTTTAATATATTAACTCAGGTTTTAAAGGACCCGCCATTCTCCCTTCCGATCCTCTTGAGTGCTTTAAAGCCAAATTTTGGGCTTATTACATTGATGACAAGGTAGGAATAACTTCTACCTTTATATACATATATCATTATTCACTTTACTCATTTCTAATTGATTTTAATTACTATAGTTGATGATGCAGCGCATGACGAGATTGGTCTTGACTCGCGACCTAGCTCGAGCGAGTTAACGATTCAAGGAAGTAAACCCAACGACCTAACAAGTCGTATTGATCGACCTAACGAGTTAACTCACTCAGCGCGCATTTCCTTAGGTCGTTACGACCTAACGTATTCCGACCTAAGTAGGTCACGACCTAACTCATTAACCGACCTTACGAGATAACACCTCAAGAAATCAAGCCGCGTCTCTATAGGTCGCGCGCCTATGTCGTTATCATCTTTAAGTCACAAGCCGCATTGTTATTAAGTTGATGTTTCTTATGTCGCTCAACCTTAGGTCGCTAACCTTAAGTCGCTCATCATTTATGCCGTTTCACTTTAAGTCACTCCAGAAGCTCGGGCCGCTGATTTGTTAAGTCGTGTGATGTATTGCTGTAAATATGTGTTGTTGATGTAAATACGTTAAGTCGTATGTCGTTTCTTATTAAGTCGAGAGTCGTGTAACGTTGTATCTGGTTATATTTGTTATGTCGCTTGTATATCTTAGGTCATAAGTCGCGTGCCGTTGGATTGTTAGGTCGCACGTGTTGTAACTCGTGATTGTTAGGTCGCAGATCGTTGAAGCTGCTAGGTCGGATGTGTTCTGTTGTAACCCTATAAATAGGGATGTTGTGTCATTTGTGAGGAGGTTGATCTTGAATAAACTTTTGTTTGAGTGCTTTGTACCTCTTTAAAATTGAAAGTTGAGTGTTATCTACTTTCTTCGTCTTCGGTTATTCGAGTGCGCTCGAATCAACGATTTTGAAGCCGTTTCACGGAATCTCGTGTGCGAGATCAATGTCGAAGAATCGTAGATCTTCTAACACGGTATCGTGGGCGATCAACGTGTTAAAGATAGCTAGAATCCGGTATCTCGCGAGATCAACGGATTTGTGCATTTATCTTGGGTATTATGAATCCATTGATTCATCATTAGATCGTTCCATTGTTGTTTGTTGTTGTTGCATCATTTGGCGACAACTTAGTGTTATCCGCTGCGTCAAGTTTGGTATTAAAGCTAGACTTAGCCAATCATAGCTAAGCCGAGCCTATTGGGAGCCGAGTTGAAGTGTTGGAGTTTGAGCCGAGCATAGAAGTTGGATCAAGGCCGAGAGTTAAAGCAGTTACAGCCGAGCCAAGCTAAGTGCAGGCCGAGAGAAGTCAAGTTTAGATTTGAGTTAAAGTTGTGCTAGTTGAAGTGTGTGTTTGGATTTGTTGAAGATTCAATCATTCCGCCGAGACATGCTAATCGATTTCAAAATGTTGAAGATGTGTATAGAAGACAAGAAGCTGAGCAAATGGAATAATGTATCAATAAAAAGTTCGATGAAGGTATTGGAAAATTAGAGAAAGTGATTAATGACATGAATCAAAGTCAAAGGAGAAGGTCACCAATCTCGAACCACGGAGGAAACAGGGTTTCGCCATCGGTTTCGGAAGCGAGGAGGGTGTCACCACAATCTTGTCGAGAAAGAAGAGAATCATCAGTTTCTATGAGACGAGAACATCGTGAGTATCGAGGTGAAGAGAGAAGAACCCTACGTGGATTTGAAAATGAATCATATCGTGATATTGAAATACAGGGTAGAAGGGCCATGCATGATCGTGGAGATGTAGATGGACGGGATTGATATCGAAGTACATTTGATTATGATGAAGATGGTGATAGAGGTAGTATTCATTATCGAGATCGAGACCAAGTACGAAGTCAATATCGGAACGTAGAAGATGATCGTCGATGGGAGTCGGGGATGAAAATAGAGATTCCAGAATTCAAAGGGGGAATGATAGCGGAAGAGTTTCTGGATTGGTTATCCAATGTTGAAGAAATTTTTGACTTCGAGGAAGTACCCGAGCATCGTAGAGTTAAGTTGCTTGCTACACGATTGAGGGGAAGAGCTATGGCATGGTGGCAACAAACTAAACTTACACGGGAAAGAATGGGAAAGTCAAAGATTGTTTCATGGGAAAAGATGAAGAAGTTGATGAAGGCGACTTTCTTGCCTTATAATTATCAGTCTCTTATGTATCAGCGCTTACAGAACTTTAGACAAGGGACAAAGTCGGTAAATGAGTATGCAGATGAGTTTTATCAACTGATTGCTAGAAACGATATCATGGAAACGGA
The DNA here is from genome assembly GCA_030765085.1 of Allium cepa. NCBI lineage: Eukaryota > Viridiplantae > Streptophyta > Magnoliopsida > Asparagales > Amaryllidaceae > Allium > Allium cepa. Next base: position 212,085,445 of record CM060930.1, on the reverse strand, counting down.
GGAACAGTTGACATCTAGATTTGTTGGAGGATTGAGAATGCAAATTCAGGATATAGAGAATATGTTTGATCCAAGATCCGTTGCTGAAGCACACCAGAAGGCTCTGGCTTGGGAGAAGGAAGGTAGAAGAGGAGTTGGTGCATTTACAAGTTCGATCAATCAAGTGAAAGGAGCTAGTAGCAATACTAATGTTTCCAAGGCTGTTAGTAAACTGGTTGTCAATGAAGTTGCTAAGACCAAGGTTAACAACAATTTCAAGTGTTGTAACTGTCAGGAGTTTGGTCATAAGAGCAATGAATGTCCGAAGCCTAAGAAGCGAGCGATGGTTGCCGAGGATGAGGATGAGGATGCAGAAGTAGAATGTTCAAATTCACCACAAGTTGAGGAGGAAGAAGAATTATTGGCAGGAGACGAGGGATATTCTTTAATGATGAGGAGATCTTGCTTGACACCAAAGCAGGAAGAGGAGACTAGCTGGTTGAGGAGTAATATCTTTCAGTCAACGTGCACTATTTTGGGAAGGGTTTGTAAGTTTTTTATCGATGCAGGAAGTTGTGATAACATCATCTCTACAGAAGCTGTAAAGAAGTTAGCGTTAAAGACAGAGAAGCATCCCAAACCCTACAAATTAGCTTGGTTGAGGAAAGGTGGGGAAGTGAAGGTTAGTCAAAGGGCTTGTATAACTTTTTCCATCGGAAAGAAGTATAAGGATGAAATTTGGTGTGATGTGGTAGATATGGATGTATGTCATTTGTTGTTAGGGAGACCGTGGCAATTCGATAGAGCCATGCAGCACGATGGAAGGACTAATTGCTATAGTTTTATGTTCGAGGGCACTAAAATCACATTAGTTCCTAAGAAGTGACAACAAAGTGAAAGAAAATTGGAGGAAATCGAGGAACTAAAGACTCTGTTATCTTTGAAGGAGTTGTTAAAGAAGTAGAGGATGGGCCTGAAGTATTTCTGTTGATTGGATGTGGAAGTAGTGAAGCAGTTGAAATTCCTAAAGAAGTTAAGCCAGTGTTGAAGGAGTTTGAAGATGTATTTCCTGAAGAATTACCAAAAGAGTTACCACCGTTGAGAGACACACAACACCAGATTGATCTTGTTCCGGGAGCTGTGTTACCACATAGACCACATTATAGAATGAGTCCAAAGGAGCACGAGGAGTTGAGAAGGCAAGTGGAGGAGTTACTTGAACAAGGGCGTGTACAAGAAAGTTTAAGTCCTTGTGCAGTACTAGCTTTGTTAGTGCCCAAAAAGGATGGAACTTGGAGAATTTGTACAGATAGTCGAGCACTAAACAAGATTACAGTGAGGTATAGATTTTCGATGCCTAGATTGGATGACTTGTTAGATCAGTTGAGCAGAGCTGCTATCTTTTCAAAGATTAATCTGAAGAGTGGGTACCATCGGATTCGAACTAGACCAGGGGATGAATGGAAGACCGCATTCAAGACACGGGAAGGGTTGTATGAGTGGCTGGTCATGTCGTTTGGTCTTTCGAATGCACCTAGTACTTTTATGCGAATGATGAATCTGATCTTTCGACCATTTATTGGAAAGTTCGTGGTGGTATACTTTGATGATATATTGATATACAGTGGAAGTAGAAAAGAACATCTACAACACTTGCGGGAAGTGTTGGTGATACTTCGTCAAGAGCAATTTTACGCGGGAACAAAGAAGTGCATATTCATGACACACAGTGTTTTATTCTTGGTGCATGTGTTGTCCAAGGAAGGTATTCATGTGGATCAAGGTAAAGTTGAAGCAATCAAGGATTGGCCACAACCCAGGACTATAACTGAAGTGAGAAGTTTCCATGGGTTAGCATCATTCTACCGAAGGTTTATTCCACATTTCAGTAGCGTGATGGCACCAGTGACAGATTGTATGAAAGGAAAGCAGTTTGTGTGGACTAAAGAAGCTGATTCTGCTTTCCAACAGATCAAGACACTTTTGACTAGAACACCGATTCTTAGATACTCGGATTTTTAGTTGCTCTTTGAGCAAGATACTGATGCATTTAAGGTTGGAATTGGTGGAGTATTAAGTCAGAAGGGTCGTCCAATTGCTTATTTTAGCGAGAAACTTTCTGGAGCCAAGACAAGATACAGTACCTATGACTTGGAGTTCTATGCTATTGTTTAAGCAATAAAGCATTGGAGACACTATTTGTTTCATGAAGAGTTTGTGTTATACATGGACCACGAAGCATCGAAACATTTGCTGGGGCAGGATAAGACTGCAGCCATACATGCGTCATGGATCGCATACTTGCAACAGTTTACATTTGTTGTAAAGCATAAGTCGGGAGTTACAAACCGGGTGGCAGATGTATTGAGTAGAAGAAATCATTTGTTGACTACGATGAGAGTTGAAGTGACGGGGTTTGATGTACTTACAGAATTGTTTGTTGAAGATCCTTACTTTGCTAAGATTGTAGATGAAGTAGAGAAAGGGAAGACGGATGAGTATGTATTGGTGGATGGTTTTCTATTCAAAGGAAATCAGTTGTGTATACTAGAGTGCAGTTTGCGAATGAAGATTATGAAGGAATTGCATGAAGAAGGTCATGTGGGAAGAGATCGTACCTTGCAGTTGATTTCTCAATCATATTTTTGGCCTTCCATGAGGAAAGAAGTTGAAAGATTTGTGCAAAGATGTCACATATGTCAAGTTTCCAAAGGGACGGCTACGAATGCAGGATTGTATATGCCATTGCCCGTGCCCACTAGATCATGGGTTGATATTAGCATGGATTTTGTTTTGGTTTCGCCAAGAACTCAACGAGGAAACGATTCTATATATGTTGTAGTGGATAGATTTTCGAAGATGGCACATTTCATAGCTTGTAAAAAGACCGCCGACGAAGTACGTATTGCTCAATTGTTCTTTAAAAAGGTGTATCGACTACATGGGCTACCTGAGACCATTGTTTCTGACCGGGATACTCGATTTCTTAGTCATTTTTGGTTGAGTCTGTGGAAGATGGTTGGGACTAAGCTGAATTTTACTAGCGCCTATCATCCATAAACTGATGGGCAAACGGAAATGGTGAATAGATCGTTGGGAAACTTGTTGAGATGTCTTGTGAAGGATAATTTGAAGAACTGGGATGTGAAGTTATGTCAAGCTGAGTTCGCACACAATCATGTTGTTAATCGAAGTACTGGATTCAATCCATTTCAAATAGTCTATTCAGCAATTCCAAAGGGACCGTTGGATTTGTTGACAATTCCACGACAGAAGGTGGTTGTTAAACGAGCTTGTGATTTCATGAATGAGTTGCAGGAGTGTCACAGGATTGTTCATGAATGATTGCTTAAGTCAAATGAGAAGTATAAGCAACTTGTAGATAAGAAGCGAAGGGATGTGGACTTCAAAGAGGGTAATTTTGTTTACGCAGTGTTGACCAAGGATCGTTTTCCAGTTGGAACTTACAACAAATTGAAAGCTCGAAAGGTTGGTCCAGTAGAAATCTTGAAGAAGATCAATGATAATGCTTATCAATTGAGATTGCCGGATCATATACATACTGCCGATGTTTTTAACGTTAGACACTTGATTCCGTATCATAAAGATAAGCATCTTGAAGAAGAGGAAAGTGTGAATTCGAGGTCGAATTCTTTTCAACCGGGGGAGGATGATGCAGCGCACGACGAGATTGGTCTTGAGTCGCGACGTAGCTCGAGGAGTTAACGATTTAAGGAAGTAAACCCAACGACCTAACAAGTCGTATTGATCGACCTAACGAGTTAACTCACTCAGCGCGCATTTCCTTAGGCCGTTACGACCTAATGCGTTCCGACCTAAGTAGGTCACGGCCTAACTCATTAACTGACCTTACGGGATAACACCTCAAGAAATCAAGCCGCGTCTCTATAGGTCGCGCGCCTATGTCGTTATCATCTTTAAGTCGCAAGCCGCATTGTTATTAAGTTGATGTTTCTTATGTCGCTCAACCTTAGGTCACTGACCTTAAGTCGCTCATCATTTATGCTGTTTCACTTTAAGTCGCTCCAGAAGCTCAGGCTGCTGATTTGTTAAGTCGCGTGATGTGTTGTTGTAAATATGTGTTGTTGTTGTAAATATGTTAAGTCGTATGTCATTTCTTATTAAGTCGAGAGTCGTGTAACGTTGTATCTGGTTATATTTGTTATGTCGCTTGCATATCTTAGGTCATAAGTCGCGTGCCGTTGGATTGTTAGGTCGCACGTGTTGTAACTCATGATTGTTAGGTCGCAGGTCGTTGAAGCTGCTAGGTCGGATGTGTTCTGTTGTAACCCTATAAATAGGGATGTTGTGTCATTTGTGAGGAGGTTGATTTTTAATAAACTTTTGTTTGAGTGCTTTGTGCCTCTTTAAAATTGAAAGTTGAGTGTTATCTCTTTTCTCCATCTTCGATTATTCGAGTGCGCTCGAATCAACGATTTTGAAGCCGGTTCACGGAATCTTGTGCGCGAGATCAACGTCGAAGAATCGTAGATCTTCTAATACGGTATCGTGCGTGATCGACGTGTTAAAGATAGCTAGAATCCGGTATCTAGCGTGATCAACGGATTTGTGCATTTATCTTGGGTATTATCAATCCATTGATTCATCATTGTATCGTTCCATTGTTGTTTGCTGTTGTTGCATCATTTGGCGACAACTTATTGTTATCTGCTGTGTCAGTTGATAATCAACTTTATTCGCATAGTAGCAATGAATATGACAGAAGAAGATAAAGTGCAAGCAGTAGAAAAGGCTATTTCAAGGTTGATACCACTAGAAAAATATATAGCAGAGATGCCACTTTTCGGAGGAGATAATATTCGGTTATGTAGACATTGCACTTGGAGTTTCACTATGATGGATCAAAGTAGTGAAGAAGTAGAAAGTGTTAAAGTGTTAGATGAAGTAAAGCTACCAAATTTACTGAAGTGGGCAAAGAGACTCGATGCATAATTCAGATGACAGGCTGAAAGGAGTAGTGCTTGAGCATAACAAGCTAGTTGAATGAAATTAAGTTTAAAAAAAGAGAAATCTTACTTCATTTGATGGAATGAAACCTAGCTTACTTAACAACCGCTTGGTGGTTTACTGCCGAAAGAATTTCCTGGGTAAAACAAAGTATCCAATGTGGTAAATTTTGCACCACATCATGGTCGTTGTATTTTAATGTGATTACATTTGAGGTCACAATATATTTTATCAGTTTTGTGTTTTATACTGTTAACGAATTTCTTCTAACACCTCAAAAGTGTAAAAAAAAAGGGAGTTTAGTTGAGAGAGTGCTTAGTTGACCCTTATTGACCTCAAGGAGTGTTGACAAAAGCAACACTTGGTTTAGAAAGGGCTTAGGTAAGTAGGTTAGTATGTTCAAGTCCATTTTGTAGTCATAATTGTTCATGTCAAAGCTATGCCTAAACTCACATTGAAGCAACGTCATCTTGAAATCAATGTATAACTATGTTATACAAATAGAAATGAAGACAATGGATGTTTAAAAATTCGAAGCAAGTTATGATTAAAATTCACAGGTGCTTTGGAATTCAAAACAAGTCATGAACCATGAGATCCTTATTTATATGTTATGAAATAGTTAAATGTACCTAGCCTTATATGCAAATGTCACAAGAACTCAACCACCATTAGAAATCCCCAAATTGAATTAGGGTTGCAAAGTTTAAAATGTAGAAGCGGAAAAAGAATCATTCACCCCTTCCACCATGCCTCTAGGTTCGCATTTATAGAATTAGAAGTGTGGCATGGTTGTTATGAATTATTTCAACATGGATAGCTTACGATATCATCAGCCACTTCAATGGCGCTAGGCTTCATTCTTCTTTTTAACCTTCGAAATTCTTTTGCATGCTGATGGATTGCAGCATCACATAGTAATACTTAACATCCAGTCCGCCTTGATAACTTTCATGGATATTGATGACATATGGCATTAATGTCACATTGAGAACCTACATTATCCTATAATGGTTGATGAAGTAAGCCATCACTAAAGTGCGGCATTGACAATAGCAACCTTAAAGAGACACAACATTGCATGAGAGGCGATATCAATAAGAGGTGGCATTGATATGAGGTGACATTGTTAGGAGAAAGCATTAATAAGAGGCAGTATTAATGGAGGCATTTATAAAAGGCAGTGGCATTAGAGAAATGCGACATTAGTCTAAAGCGACATTGATTTTTCTGGCTTCATGGAGGAAATGCTATTTTAATAGAAGACGGCATCAATGACAGGCGACATGGACGATAAACCATGTAACATTGATAGCTTTAAATATAGTATTCTTCGATATCATCGCTTCCTTGATGAGATATGGCATTGGTTCCATTCAGTATTATTTAGTAATATGAGAGATTCAACATCATTCATTCAACTCTATAAGTAGTATGTGGGATTGATGGCATTTGATACCCATAGCTTCATTGATGGTTTGCGACATTGTCTCTTAACCCTTGTTGATAGGAGACGACGTTGTATGCTTTCGACATTGGCTTATCTCCACACTTCCAACATTTCCTGTTGACGTGAGAACATGGTTATGTCGACATGTTGCATACCTTTGGGATAAATAATGATAGTAGTAACATGTCCCCCCTAATGTAAAGGAATTATTGACTTTTTATGTCAATAATCTTGAAAATAGTGCTCGCTGTCAATTAGTATTCTATGTAAGTCCAACCGTCCATTTAAATTTAATCAATGGAAACTGCTCTTCTTCCTTTACACTATAAATAATCAAGCCTTTTCTTCTTCTTCCCTTTTACCTTCGTTTCAAACTCAAGCGAAAAGGCTTTTAAGTTCACAAAAATTAAAAACTTAAAATCTCAGGCATCCAAACCATTATTAATATATGATTTTTGATTCTAATTGCATTAATTAAATTGAATTAAGAAGCACTATATCAAAATCATTATTAGATTTCTTTGGGCTTTATCGATCTCAAATTGAAATTTGGGTTTAATTACATGATTTTGATGTTAATATTCATATTATCATTTAGATTAATGATCAATTATGCTTATAATTTTAATTATCGACAAATTTCTATGTCTCTTGGATTAATTAATAGTAAGGAACATTGATTTGGAAGCCTGGACATTTCTAGTTTAATTATAAAATGAATAATCTATCAAACCTAATACCCAATATCGTCTTGCTTTATATCGACACTGAAGTTCATGACATTACTAGGATGTTCGATATTGATTAATTTACCTTGTTTTAATTTGAGATTAATATTTTACAACATCACTCTGATGTTCAATGTCAATTAAGTTTTCTCTTTGTCTATTATGCTGATAATCAATTTCGAAGTTTAAAATACTTAGCATAAAATCCTTATGTCTTCAGTGACCGCCAAGAGGTGCGACAACCTATTTAGAAACATAAGAGTTACTATCATGAGAGAGTTTATGTTGGCCACTAACTATTGATGCGCCATACGCAAATTCGACATTAACTAAAGGCAATGTCGTTTAGAATCGATTTTAATTTATGAGATTATTATACGATATTTGTAACCTTACTGTATGTTATTATCTTTCTTCGGTAATCATTTCCAATAGCCTTATGATATTGTTATCTTAGGACATATTTTTCATAGTAATTTTATAGTCTACTCATACATTTAGTGTTTTTAAACTATGCTGACATTATCATTGACGTTGGTTATTTTATCTTTTCGACATTGACCATGGTTGTTGCATTACATTACAATTTTATAGTGTAATTAATGTGGCATTGGACATTAATTCACCCATTCAACATGGATTTATTGATGAAACAAATACTTAGGACATTTTGATGATAGTTACCATTTTAAGTTTCTTGTAAACATCAATAGGCTTACTTTCTTGCCATAAGTTTAACATTTATTTGTACACTCTTAATTGACCTAAAAGTTTAAGTTTTATATGAATTCAACATTGATTATTCAATGTTCATTGATTTGTTGTAAATATTATGTAGGACTTTAGACTTTTAACATTTTAATGTCATAATCTAGGGAATCAATTAGCTATTCCTTATTTTAGAATACAATATCCTATTTTATATCACGAGCATTCTAATTAGCACCTTTATAATTTGGAACAATATCACCTGGCAGGTAAATGGAAGACAAGAAAGTAATACAAAAAGAAATCAAGAAGATCGGTAAAGTTCCTAAAGCTCTTCATCTACTAATGAAGGTGATCATCTTCTTAAACCATAATATATTACCACTTAAGAAGCAAACACCATTCTGAAGCAATTTGGTATCACAGGTATAGAAGCCATGCCTACTAGTCCTTCTAGTAGGATAGACAACCCTCCAGAAGGGTTCTTTGCCTTCACACCAATTTACATATGACACTCAGGATATCTTCCTTTTTCTGACTTTCTCTTGCGATTCCTAGAGCATCTGAACATCGCTCCAATCCAACCAACTCCGGACATGTACACCTATTTGAGTTGCTTAGAAATTCTTGCTAGAGAGGCCAAACTTTCTTCTGTAGATGTTGAAACACTCCACACTATAGCTATCCCTACAAGAATAGATGAGTAGCAGGATTATCCATTATATTTCATTTGTCCCCTTCTAAAAAGTTTAATCACCAACCCAATCAATAAGACATTGGTATGGAAAAATTAGTGTTTCTATGTCAAATTCTGCTCAAAGATTAGGGGAAATTTCTCCATTATTATTAAGTTTCTACTTTCTATCATTTATGTTATATTTGTCATTTTCTCATGGTAAATATTTTCTTTTAGATCCTGCCTCTAAGCAATTAAGCTCCTTCAATAACGACTTTATCCAATCCATGATTCAAGCTTCCCAGTGCACGGGCGATAAGCTTACCTTTCTGACGGAAGTAAATCCTCGTCAATACTCCCTGATTTTAGACAATTACATAATACTTGGGGAGCCTTTGTTATGAAAGAAAACGCTCAAGGAAAAAGATCGTTGGTTATGATTAATCAGAATACTTTCTCTGCTCTCTCTCTAATCCAATTTGAACCTTCTGGTAAGCTTTCATTGCAGCTTGTATAGGTCCTCTTATGATATTGTCTCGTAAGCTTCTTTCTTTGACTTAGGATATTCTGCAATCATTATCGCTTCCAAAGAGAAAGGCTAAAATAGGTGATCCCGTCTTAACTGAATCAAGCGAACCTATTTCTTATGAGAATTCTATTAGATAAGGAAATAAAGGTTCTTAAAAGAAAAGAGGGTGGCGATGCTTTTGTTGATATTCCACCTCGACCCCCGAGTAAAAAGTCTAAGCTCGTGGGTAATTATATTCCTGTTATTGTAGTTGATGAGGCACATGTGAATATTGACTTAAGCCATGATGTTTCAAATCTACAAATCTCATGGACATAAAGTTCAAGGATCAACTGAGGTGGCTCACTTCCGAATCCCCTTCTCAGATTTCTCTTCTTACTTCTCTGACACCTCTTAGTTGTTTATACGCTAATCATGGTCTGTCTCCTTCTCCAAAAGATCATCTTCCTTCAAAGGCCCAAGTTTAATCTCATTTGGCAAGTTTTAACGATCTTGTTCGATTGGTTGTCCAATATCCTTCTATTACTTCTCTCGGGTCATCACAGCCTTCAATATATTCCAAGGATAATCTTTTCATTCTTCTTAAACAATTCCTATCGGTATGTATTTCCTTTTTCTTAGTTAATTTTTACCTATGTAGATCCCATCTTAACTTTTGTTATATATTCCAGGTGGGAAAGCATATGTTTCTCCTCCAAGAGGCTTCTCAAAGGCCATCTAATGAAATAATCGAGCTCCAAGGATAGATCTCTTCACTTGATCTCAACATAATTGATATCACAACAGCAAGAGATGAAGTGGTTACCAAAAAAGAGAAACTTGCCTCCCCACTCATTGAGGAGAAAAATGGTAGGCAATTGTTAAAAGCATGCCTTGAGAAGGTCAACAAAGAGTAAGCCGAATTGGTTGCGAAGCATGTGAAAATACTAAAAGCAGATGTTGAGTGGGCCAAAAAGAGAAAGTTGAGCTAGTTAATGAGAATAAAACTATGAAACACAAGCTAAGGAGGAAAAAGGAGCTCCTGACCTACTCAAACAACATTATCAGGGATGCAAAGCAGAAATTTCTCTTTTCTCTCAATAAATAGCATTATCAAGGATGCAAAGGAGAAATTTCTCTTTTTCCTCAATGAAGCTCTCATTAAGATTGCTGAGAAGTGTTTCGAGAAGGCTTTGCTCGTGGTATATGGTAATAGCATCCAAATGTGTCCGAATATAGACTTTCCTTCTCTTTTAGACTAGAATGAAAAGTTCAAAATAAAGTCTAGCCTTATATTGGGGAGAGCTCAGGGGTCCCTTCGAAAAATATTCCCTACCAAGGAGAAGATTGGCGCTAAAAAGTTATAAACTTTCGATGACCCTATATCGACGTTGACAATGATGATAACGACGATGATGATGGTCGCAATGGTAATGTAAAGGTTCCTTCAAATTGAAAAGATGAGGAAAATGGATCGGGTGATCCCAACTTAGACTTATTTGCCTATGGTGCATGTTTTATCAAATTCCTTATCCTTAAGACACCAAAAAGGACTCTACTCCAAATGATAACACTCCTCTCAGCCACCAACAAAAAGGGAAGACTCATACTTCTACTTCTCAAGTCCCAGTTTCTTAGGTATAGAACTTGTTATTTAAAAGTTTAAGAATATTTTCTTAGCCTCCAATTGATAAGCTTACTGTTTTAGTTAAGGAAAAGGACAAGTATTATTACGAGATGCTTTATGAAAAGAGTATGAATAATGAGCATCAATTGAATAGGGAACTCGAAAATCTAGTTAAAGAATATAATGATTTGTTTAACAATTTTAAGCACCTTTATGGTGACACTGGCAGTTAAAGTTCTTTAAGGAAAAATAAATTGTCCTTCACTTGAAAAGAGCTCGCCTCCATCAAGATAGGATTATGAAAGAGAATGCGGAATTGATAGCTCTCTTTAGGATGTTAATCGATGGTAGAAATGCTTGATTGAGTTCCTTTATAAAATTTATTCTAGGGGCTCATTTGTTCATTTTTCTTACTTAGGTGAGAATAGTGGAGATTTAATTAGGCATTTTCATAAAAGATATTTGGACGAATATCAGTCTAATCCTTATCCTCGGGATTGTTGGAATCTTCCCAGGGTGGTGCCCATTCCACTTTCTCCTTACTCTCTTCCTCTTGATAGGATTAAGTATAGCAAGGAGAGATATATTTTTGAGTTATAAAGGGTCAATATTATACGAACCCAAATAATTGTATAATTGTAGTTTGTAATTCAAGTACCTTATAAACTTTACCACTTTTGTTTCCTTGTTCTTAATCCACTATTTATGCATTATACATATTAAGGAATCCTCAAGTAGTTCTGTTCCTATGGAATTCTTAAGTACATTTATCAAGTTAAAGAAGGATTTTAAAGAGAAGTCTTTAACTCTCAGAACATCTTGGTTAGCAAAACATTATTTTCTTAGAGATCTACAAGAGTTTACAAGCGATTTCGTCACTTTCATTTTGATTTCCTGGGCAATAGGAAGGATAATCTACTTAGTGAAATTCAAATTTATCACGCTAAATTGTTATATGTTCATAGTAATCCCCTAATTGGGAAATGAGACTATCATCAATTTTCTCTGATTAATATACTTGAAGGGATTAAAGCTTCTTTTGATTCTACCCTTACTTTATCTATTGAGTCATTTAAAAAGACCAAATTACTGTTTCAAAACTTTAAGAGTTAGTTGATGTTAACGCTAAAATTTGAACGCTAACACCCCGGTGTATGAGTTATAGTTGTGAAAGCACCACCCGATAGCTCGGGAACAGATTACAAGCAGATAATAACAGAAAAGCAGTAAACAACAACAATTTTATAGTGGTTCGGCTTAAGGGTATAGCCTACGTCCACTTTAAGTACTTTTATTGATGATCTCGTTACAAGCTGATACAATTCTTCCCAAGTTCAATACACTTTGAATTACAAGAGACTTAGAACAAGTAGCCTAAACTTCGATGAAGATGAGAGTTTTCGAATCCATGTTGGATGTATGTGATCTCTTCTTGAAGTTGTTTGTAGCGTTCTTAGTGTCTTGAGAGCTTCAAGTGTTAGATTGGTTCGGAATGCAGCAGAGTATCGGCGCTTGAAGAGAGTGAGCCAAAAGTCCTTTACTAGTTGGAGTTAGGGTCATATTTATAGGCATTTTTTAGAGTTAGGTCGTAGGTCGTGGCCGACCTAAGCAAGGTCGTAGGTCGTGACCGACCTAAGTATGGTTGTAGTCAACCTGAAGAGTATTGGTGCTTCCTTCCTTATGCTGATTTACACAAGTCCTAGGTCGCGAGCGACCTATCCCCCTACGGCATAGTATAGTTCAACTCCTTTACTCTGGCATTTAGGTCGCTAACGACCTATCCTAGGTCGTGAGTAATTTCCTGCATCCATAGTTAATCTTAAATCGTTGAGTTCCTTAGGTTGCGACCTTCCTTAGGTCGAAGCACTCCGCTAGGTCGTGTGAATTCTATAGGTTGCAGCCTTCCTTAGGTCGCGGAGCTTCATAGGTCGGTGGACAGTTAGGTCGCATAAAATCTTTAGGTCGCTTGCTTGCTTATCTGGTTAGGTCGCGGCAATCCTTAGCTCGCCAGGTTACTTCAGTAATTAGATCGTCCCCTTTTTTAGGTTGCTTGTTCTTTTAGGTCGTGGCCTTTTTGGGTCGCTGCTGCCTTTAGGTCGAGACAGTCTTAGGTCGCAACACTTTAGGTCGCAGCTACTCTTAGGTCGCGGCCTCCTTTAGGTCACAGCTCTCTGTTAGGTCGCGAAGCTTGATAGGTCGCTCTCCTCTTTAGGTCGAGCCATCTTTAAGTCGCTGGACCATTCCTATAGTTAGGTCGTTCCATGTCTTTAGGTCTTAGGTCGCTGATGAAGGGGAGTTAACATTTGCCCCTCGAAGTATACGCCTAGGTCGTAGGTCATGTGCTTCGATCTTCTTAACTCGTGCTCTGATGAGTTGTTAGGTCGCAAGCGACCTATTGAGGAAACTAGGTCGTGCGTGTCGATTCACATTTTACTCCTCCGGGGTATAAATAGCTTAGGTCGTTCCTTCTTCATCTCATCTATTTTAATATCTCATTCGGCCATTAACAGAATCTTGTGATTTCGAGAGCAATTCTGAGTTTAATCGTCCACCGATTCATTCCTGCTATCATATTGCGTAAGTATACTTAATCTCTATCCATCTCGCGATCATCATTGAACCACGAATTTCCATCTCCGAACCTCATAACGATTTTGTATGCCGCGTTTCATCTTTTGAGTCAAGTCGTGGTCGATTTTGATCGCCATTAGTTGTAATTCATGAAAGCACAGTAGTGAGTTGAATTCGTGATTCCTGTGAACATGGTAGTATATCGGATTTGTGATGAGTTTGAGGCGATTTGGGTTGGATTCTTGGGTAATTCGTGACGATGTAGGAGGAAGATGGTGAATTATGGTGCTTCGAACTAATTGGCTTACAAATTTGGAGGAGATGAGGAAGGTTCCAACGGTTTAACGGGTTAATGGATTTTTAGCTACAAGGGTAATGGAGGAGATGATGTGGCAGCGTGTGAGTGGAGGATCGACCTTAGGGTGGTCAGCTTGAATATGAACCATGCGACCTAACTTCTTAGCGATCTAACTTTGTAATGACCTAAGTTTTTGCGGCATTGGTTTTAGGTCGCGGCCGACCTTAGACTTAAATTCCTGTGACACAGAAGTTAGGTCACTGCCGACCTAGTACTTAGATGGTTTGCACATGAACTTTAAACCGAACGACTTAACAGCTTAGCAACTTATCACCTTTGAATGACTGCATAGGGACTTAACATATCAACGACCTATCTTTTGCGATATAAGCTTTAGGTCGCGGCCGAGTTAGGACTTGACCGATTCGCATCATTTTGACATAAAGCCTTGAACTCTTTTATTTGCACAATGCGTCCTAATGAAGCCCCGACCTATGCTAGGTCGCTGGACGACCTAAGACTTGTGAAATTTTGTGAAGACTTGGTTGAATTGTTTGAACTTGAATTCTGTTGCACTTTGTTGTAGATTATCTCTAATGCTAATAACCTGTTAAACATAATATTTGCAGAAAACTGGGACGAATATACTGCCGTTGACTGCCCACATCGAATGGCAGATTAGTCGATAAAGAGTAATTAACTTAAATGAACTGTGTGAACGAAATGCTGTGAACCAATGAATTCAAGTGAAGTGTTAAAGCAAAACTAAAATATCCAGTTAAAGCTGATTCGTTCGCATTAACACTACACTTGAGATCTATATTAACAAGTTCTGAAATCTCATAGTCGACTAATTGTCAACTAGTTTGATTTCAGTTATGTTTGCTTTCCTCTTTTTTTTTCTTTTTTTTTTGCACAACACTTCACACTTTTTAGGAAACGTGCACCTTCTCATCTGAACATCCAGTCACTTATGTAGAATGATGTCTCAACAAGAAGAGATGATAGAACACGCTGAAGGGGTTTTCCCGATTGCTATTCCACTAGAGAATCCTCCGGAAAGAACTCCTACCCTCTTGAAACAGCGGGCGCTTAATCAATTATGCGTTCAATTTGGCATTGCCGAGGCAGAAGTTTTACTCCCTGGACCAAATGATTCTGCTGATAGACCACCTTACGGTTTTGTTGCCATTAATCGACAAATGTGCTCGAGTGGAGCAATTCCTCCTTTTAATGAATTTCTCCGGCAAATCCTCCTTCGACTGACGATCTCTCCTTTCTAGCTGCACCCCAATGGCTATGCTATTTTGATGGGATTGTGTGTTCTGTTCAGGAGGACTCTTGATCGTCTTCCGAGTTTTGAGGAAATCTGTTACTTGTGCACTTTTGCGAAGAACAAGGACCATCCTTCAATTGTACTTGTAAGAGGTGCGAGGAACCGCAAACTTATTTTGGATTTGCCGGAGAGTGCACATGGTTTCCTGAATCAATACTTCTACATTCGTTGCCCCGCAGAATTTTACGCAGACTGGAGAGTAGGAAGTGAGATCTTTTTTCTCTTCTTTCTTTAATTTTATTCTAAGTTTTACCTGGTTCGTATTGCTAGATGCTGATTCCATTCCTTATTCTTACAGCACTTCCTCCTCCTTCTAGAGATCCCAGCCATAAGTCAGTTTTTGAAAGGCTAAGCACTGTGGCTGCTGAAGTAAGAAGCGCAAAATTTCTATTGACAGAAGAACTTCTTCATCAGTTTGAGCTTCTACATCCTTCTCGTTCCACTCAAATACATGAAGTTCCAACGGAGGTTCCTGATTCTCCGACAAACACTCCTGATGCCCCAGTCTCCACTAAAGAGCACTTACAAGGAGGAACCTCTATAGAAACTTCACTAGTTAAGTGTTCAATTCCGAAAGATGTTGCGGGGCCGTCTGACATGTCTGTACTTGCCCCAGTTACGGAAGAGGAAGAACCCCCTCGATCTACTAGTGAAGGAGTTAAGAAAGCAAGCTCCAAAAAACAAGATGGCGATGATGTTTTTGAGGGGTTGAGCGATTTAATTGTGACATCTCAAGAACTTTTCAAAGATGATGTTTCTAAAACTGTCTCTTCTGTAATCGAGGCGACATCTTCTTTACAACAAATGTCAACTCCTCCTACTCAAGTTATCACTACCTCTATTCCACAGAGTGGTTTGTGACTCGATGCGCGTAGTTTACACGTTACACGACACTTTGGATTTCTCATCACTTCTACGCACTTATCTTCTTGTATTTTAAAGATTTATAAAGCTTATTATTTTTATTCCAGATTCTCCTATGGGGCGCAGCGGCTCGTACTATGATGATTTCCAGCGCTACGGGAGGCGTAGCCAGTATGATTACAGGCGTTACCTCCCTTCTTACAGAGAATCGGATGAAGAGAGGGCCATCAGGAAAGCCGACGAGAGACGAGCACATGAAGAACATCGCCGAAGGGAACAAGAAAGACATGATCTTCCCCACAGAGATGATGATACCCAAAAGAGAAAAGCTCATGATGAGAGAGGAAAGAGTCACATAGACGATTCTTCTAGCAAGCGGGCTAGACTTACTGAAGAAACAACTCCTTCAGCTTTTGAACATATCCCTGCTCAATCTCCTGCTCCCGTTCGCTCCGACATTCAAGCAATCATCAACCGGCCCGCATACCAAGTCGGGCAAGGTCCTCCCACTCTTCAAAGTCGATTTCCTCAGTGGTGCCTGAGAGGGGTTCGATTTGATCTCGACTTGGTTCCTCTCGACAAACCGGCTATGCTGCGAAATCTTGATACTGTCAGGACCGATATTGAAAGAATGTCGAACTGGCAAAAACTTGTCGACGAACTTCAGAGGGTTAACCGAGCCAATCTCGAGGCCATGCTAACAATGGAGAACGATAAGGCTGAGTGGCAGAAGACTCTCGAACAGCATGACGCCGAAATGAGAAGTATTGCTTCCTACAATGAAAAGCTGGAAGCGGAAGTAGAAAAACTTAAGGAAGAATTAGCTACTTCATCTACTTTCCATTCTCAAAAGGAGAGCATGCTTCAGCAACAAGTATGAGATGCGCATGCCAGTCAAAGAGCAGTCGAAGATAAGCTTGCACACAAGGAAAAGGTCATAGAAGAATATCGTGCTGAAACTGTACAACTGCGAGAACAGACCGGCTCTCAAAGCTTGGAGATAGAGTTGTTAAAAACTCGACTTGCTATGGCCGAAAAGGAGCGCGACGAAGCTGTTGCTGGTAAACTTGCGGCCGAAGAGGCTCATCAAGCAACCAAAGCTGATATTAGCTCCACATTATTCGATTTTTATCTGCACAGCATTTTGGGACATGGCAGCCTTGCCTTTCTAGGCCCCAAGTATGAAATCACACTGGCTGAAGTTTGGGAGGCAGCACTTGATATGCTCGGTGGTAAAGGTGCTGGATATGCTGAGTCAGCCCTTGAAGAGCATTATCTTGATGATGAAGCCCGCGCCGCTCTTACCAAGGGAAAAGAGCAGCTTGCCAAAGCGCGGGCCGGGACGGCGGAAGAGGAGCGTTCTGAAAAAGAAGTACCGCCTACTACCTCTGAACGTCCTCTAGTTTCTCCCGAGGTGGACATTACAGGCTCTAGTGCTCATTCGCCGCCTCCTACAAGAACCGGGGTAATTACCCCTACTGATGAAGAGGCTTTGGAGGACATTGGGGCTCAGAATTATGAGATTGAACTGACGAAGCCAACATCTTCAGGTAATTTCGACATTGGTCCGATTCAGGTGGATTACCTGCTTATTCCTCAAAAATTTGATGAGCATCTCGATTACCTCTTGAATCTCGATGAACCCATATCTCCCTTCTTTCGGGAAGATACTAACATTTTCAATTTCTCTTCTTCTGCAGTTGAAACAACAAGTGTCGTGCAGACTTCGCCTTCTCTGGTTATTCCTCCTCCATCTCTTCAGGTGACTCCTCCTTCTGCTTCACAACCTGGGTCACAAGAGGAGAAAATTGAGGCTCTTCATGGCTTGGATGACCCTATTGCTTCGCAGGAGCAAAAAGATGAGGGACTCGAAGGAGGCGAGATCTCTCCGGAGCGGACTCCTTCTTCCCTTATCAGTGAGTCTTCTTCGAAGAGAAGAAAGAAGCATGGGACATCGAAGAGGAGAGGGAAGAAAATTATCACCACTGAAGAGGAACCGGAAATTGCACCAGTTGCACCTCCCTCCCCTTCTTCCCTTATGCCTTCAGACCAACCTGAAAGACCTGAAAAGCTAACCATTCGGCCGGGTAAAGGGTCTAAAGGCGGCAAGAAGAAATGAAGAGTTGAGCTTTTTGATTCCTTTTTTGTGTAATGGTCGGATGTTGTGCAGGCACCGGCCCCTGCTTTTTATTTTGAAACCTGTATCTGCAATATCTGCAATTGAATAAAATGATTCTTTATTTGTACAGACTTTTGTTTGAATTTGAGAATGCATTTATTATTCATTTTTGCACAAGTTTATTTATATGACATTGCGGTGAGCTTGTGGTATGTTGTTTGAGCGTACTTTACCGACGTAGCTATACCACTTTGTATGTAACTATACCATGTTGCCCCTATACCATGAGCTTACTTCAATATCGTATACTTTGAGGGGACTTGCACTCTCGTTTTCTAAAGAATAATTACTTCATTCTCGAAGAGAATTTTCGTAGAGTGCAACTTCCTTCATATAAGTTTCTACGCTTTGTCCTTCGAGGAAATCATTTTTTCCTTTTGCGTATGTATACATTTTGCCAAGTGAATTCTTCTATGTGGTAAAGCGGACCTCTGAATGTACTTTAACTTTTTCCCCCTCTTTTTTTTTTTTTTAGAATAGGTAAATCGCTCTTCCTTTGAAAGTTAAAGTACGCTCTTGATGAAAATTTGTGCCTCCGAGGAGAGATTTTTTTCACGTTTCAACACTTGGAAGTTTTATTTCAATCTTGGTGAAACATGTTCCTCCAAAGAGTTGTGCCTTTGAAGAAAGCATTTTCACGTTTCAACACTTGGAAGTTTTATTTCAATCTCGGTGAAACGTGGGCTTCTGAAGAGGTCTTTCTTTTTAATTGTGTCCCCGGGAGGGGGTTGTACCTCTGAGGAGGGATTTCTCACGTTTCAACACTTGGAAGTTTTATTTCAATCTTGGTGAAACGCGTACCTCCAAAGAGTTGTGCCTTCGAGGAAAGCCTTTTCACGTTTCAACACTTGGAAGTTTTATTTCAATCTCGGTGAAACATGGGCTTCCAGGAAGGTGTTTATCTTGTTTTGCATTTCAACTTTGGTGAAGTAAAATTCCGAAGAGCGGTTGTTACACTTCAACTCCTGGCGAAATGTGCCTCCGAAGAGGGCTTTTATTTTGTTTGCATTTCAACTCTGGTGAAGTGTAATTCCGAAGAGCGGTCATAACACTTCAACTCCTAGTGAAATGGGCCTCCGAAGAGGGCTTTTATTTTGTTTGCATTTCAACTCTGGTGAAGTGTAATTCCGAAGAGCGGTCATAACACTTCAACTCCTGGTGAAATGGGCCTCCGAAGAGGGCTTTTATTTTGTTTGCATTTCAACTCTGGTGAAGTGTAATTCCGAAGAGCGGTCATAACACTTCAACTCTTGGTGAAATGGGCCTCAGAAGAGGGCTTTTATTTTGTTTGTATTTCAACTCTGGTGAAGTGTAATTCCGAAGAGCGGTCATAACACTTCAACTCCTGGTGAAATGGGCCTCCGAAGAAGGCTTTTATTTTGTTTGCATTTCAACTTTGGTGAAGTGAAATCCCGAAGAGCGGTCATGACACTTCAACTCCTGGTGAAATGGGCCTCCGAAGAGGGCTTTTATTTTGTTTGCATTTCAACTCTGGTGAAGTGTAATTCCGAAGAGCGGTCATAATACTTCAACTCCTGGTGAAATGTGCCTCAGAGAGGGTTTTCATCGCCTGGAAGTTACTCTCTCATGGTTGGAGTGTCATGACTTCTCCAATCTTTTTTGTTGAGTAGAGAACTTTCTTTTTTGTGGCGTATGACCCATTAGAGGTCTTTATCCTCCGAAGAGTTGTGCCTCCGAAGAGGACTTGTGCTGCCGATGATGGCTTTGGTTGTTCCTCTGTTCACTTGCTTATGCCTTTTCAATGATCCTCTGCCCCTTCTTTTTTTTTTTTTTACAAGTAACTTGTTTAATCCAAGGAAGTGTGCTTCATTGTCAGGCAATTTCGTGAGAACGAGCACTAGTTTCTTAATTGGATGTTTGTTTGTTCAAACGATCTCAATTTATTAGCAAAGACCCGTTTCTGTCGAAATCATAGGCCGTTCAATTGAAGTACTTCCTATCTAGGATTTGAATTTGGGGCTCTTGTGACTTGAAATTTGGCGAGAATCACTTGGTCTTTTTATGTGCAAGTTTCACTTCCATTGTCTGCAAAAATTCAAATCGACATTTCAGCAATACATTCTATGTACTTTTTATATCGAAAATAAAGCAAACATGTAATAATAATAAGGAACACAAGATTTATAGTGGTTCGGCCAGGAAATTGGGCCTACATCCACTTTATATTCTTTCATTATTTACTTGCATCAGTTTTACAATTGCCTTCAATTACAAGAATCATACATTCATAATTCTTTTTACAATATTTCAACAAAATTTTCAAGTAAAGTATGGACACAAATGATTGTTGTTCCATGCCCTTGGAATTTGATCTCCTTCAACAGTGGTGAGTTTGAATGTGCCGTCAAGAAGCTTTTGACCTATGACATATGATCCTTCCCAATTTGGCCCGAACACACCTGTCGCTGTCATGATTCTCTTCATTACTAGGTCTCCAATCTCAAAGCTGCGTTGGCGAACTTTGGAATTGAAATGTCTGGCTATTCTTTGCTGATGAGCTGCAATTCTGAGATTAGCCTCATCTCTTTTTTCATCAAGGAGATCTAGTGCTTCAAGCTGTAGCTTTTCGTTTTCTGCTTGATTGAAATGGATCCTTCTGTGTGAAGGGACTTCTATTTCTACCGGAATCATTGCCTCTGACCCGTATGCCAATGAAAATGGGGTGTGCCCAGTCGCAGTTTTGTGAGTGGTTCTGTATGCCCATAGTGCCAGTGGTAGCTTATCGACCCAACCACCTTTTGCTCTTTCAAGTTGCTTCTTGATGGTTGACTTAATAATTTTGTTCACGGCTTCCACTTGCCCGTTTGCCTGCGGATGAGCTACTGCTGAGAAGCTTTTCCGGATTTTGAATCGCTTGCAAAAATCTTGGAATTCTTCACTTTCAAACTGAGTTCCATTGTCTGTAATTATTTTTTGAGGCACACCGTATCTGCAAATGATGTTTTTAGTCACAAAACTTATCATCTTCTTTGAGGTGATAGTAGCCAGTGGTTCAGCTTCTGCCCACTTAGTAAAATAATCTACAGCAACAATGGCATATTTAATTCCAGATTTGGCAGTTGGTAACTGTCCTACAAGGTCTATTCCCCATATTGCAAACGGCCATGGACTGACCATCTGTGTGAGTTCAGTGGAAGGAGCTCTAGGAATTTTGGCGAATCTTTGACATTTGTCACATTTTCGGGAATACTCGGCTGCATCTCGATTAATTTCCGGCCAAAAATACCCGTATCGGAGAATTTTCTTTGCTAATGTTTGACCACCTGAATGATCACCACATTCTCCTCCGTGTACCTCTGCTAGGATTGCTTTAGACTCTTCTCTGGATACACACCGAAGTAATGGCATTGAGAATCCCCGTCTGTATAACCGGCCATCCTGGATTATGTATCGGGAGGCTTTCCTTAGTAGCTTTTGTCGTTCTCTTGAGTTCCCTGGTAAGGATCCATTGAGCAGATATTCTATTATCGGAGCCATCCATGATTTTTGCTCCTGAGACATGCTCATGATCCAATCAATGTCCATCTCATCAATGCTAGGAGTCGACAGGACCTCCACTGGAGTTAACCCCAGAAATTGAGCTTCACCTGTGCTAGAATACTTTGCGAGAGAATCTGCTTTTGTGTTTTCCTCTCGAGGAATGTGACTTATCATGTAATGATCGAAATCACCCAGGAGCTCCCAAGCCTTTGACAAGTAGGCAGGCAGATTCCCCTCTTTTGATTGGAATTCCTTTTTGACTTGGCATACGATGAGCTGAGAATCACTGAATATCTGTAACGCTCGGATGTTTAATTCTTTAGCAATCCTTAAACCAGCGATAAGGGCTTCATATTCTGCTTCGTTGTTTGTTGAAGGAAATTCCAATCTTAGTGCATAGTATAATGATCGGCCCTCTGGGGTCTCAAGTACGACTCCAGCTCCAGAACAGTAGTCGTTACTCGCTCCATCGACATATAACTTCCACTGGATCGGGGAATTGTCGACAGTTTCTTCCTCACAGTTACCCTTATCTGTAAATTCTGCAATGAAATCCGCTAAAGCTTGTCCATTGATTGCTTTCCGGGGATGATAAGTGATGTCATACTGACTGAGTTCAATATTCCACTTTAGAAGACGACCCGAAGTTTCAGGGCGAAACAGGATTTGCTTTAAAGGTTGATCAGTGAGGACTCTGATAGGATGAGCTTGAAAATATTGCCTCAATTTCCTAGACGCAATTAGTAAGCAATAAGCGAGTTTTTCCAACTTAGAGTAATTCATCTCTGCCCCAGTGAGTCTTTTGCTGATATAGTAAACTGGACGTTGAATCCTTTTGTCTTCCCGTATCAGCGCTGCACTTAAAGCATGAGATGATACTGCCAAGTATATAAGAAGATCCTCGCCATCGCCAGGCCTAGAAAGTATTGGAGGCGTCTCCATATGGCGAATCAATTCGTCAAAGGCTTTTTGGCATTCGGGAGTCCAATCGAAGTTTTTCTTTCCTTTCTTTAGGGCGTCGAAGAATGGGATGCATTTATCTGTGGCTTTGGAAATGAACCGACTTAAGGCGGCGACTTTTCCATTGAGACTTTGCAATTCCTTCTTTGTCCTAGGAGCTTTGACTTCTTTCAATGCAGTAATTTGAGCTGGACTGGCCTCAATGCCCCTAGCGCTCACGATGAAACCTAAAAACTTGCCGGATTCCACTCCAAATGAACATTTTAAAGGATTGAGCGTCATTCCGTATTTTCGAAGGACAGCGAACATGTCTGCTAAGTGTTCTATGTGATCCAGTGCTTTCTTAGACTTTACTAACATGTCATCGACGTAAACTTCCATGGTTTTGCCCAGTTGCGGTTTGAACATAGCATTAACGAGTCTTTGGTATGTTGCCCCTGCATTCTTCAACACGAAGGGCATAACTCTGTAGCAGTAAAGACCAGTGTCGGTGATAAAGCTCGTGTCCTCCTGATCTGGCTCATGCATCATGATCTGGTTATATCCGGAGTAAGCATCCATAAAAGATAACAATTCGTGTCCCGCTGTTCCGTCTACCAGTTGATCGATTCTGGGTAATGGGAAGCAGTCTTTGGGGCAGGCCTTGTTTAGATCTGAAAAATCGATGCATACTCTCCATTTTCCGTTGGCTTTCTTAACCAGCACTGGATTTGAAACCCAATTCGGATATGTAGATTCTTTGATAAAATTATTCTCCATGAGCCGATCAACTTCTTCTTTTAATGCCGCTGACCTTTCCGGACCTTGAGTTCTCCTTTTCTGCTTTACAGGTGTAAATTTTGGATCAATGTTTAGAGCATGCACTGCAACTTCTGGGGATATTCCGCACATATCAGCATGAGTCCAAGCAAAAATGTCCAGATTTGCCTTTAAAAAAGATATTAAAATATTCTGAATTGACGCATTAAGTTGTGAACCCACATTCAACACTTTGTTTGGGTCCTTTGGGTCTACAGGTATTGGTATTGTCGTTTCCACCGGTACCACTCTATTTTCCCCTGCACTGACTTTTCTAGGGTCCATCTCTTTCCTTGCTCCACTGTGCTCGCCAGTGCAGGGTCCGCCCTGTAATTGCTACAAGGCTGGTTCTTTGATGCGGACTGGGGCAGCCGCATTCTTTCCCATTTCTCTTTTTCTGGTTTCTCGTAGCTCTGTCAAATAGCACTCTCGCCCAGCATTTTGATCACCTTTTATAACTCCTACTCCATTGTCTATAGGGAATTTAATAGTGAGGCACCACGGGGCAAGAACAGCTTTGAACGCTACCAGAGTTAGGCGACCAAGGAAGGCATTGTAAGCAGAAAATTCGTCGACAATCACAAAAGTTTGCTTGCGGACTACTTTTCTCTCTCCTTCTCCAAGCTCCACAAACAAATCAATGGTCCCTACCGGCTGCTTTGGCTCCCCAGTGAAACCAGCAATTTTCTACGATGAGGCTTGCACATCAGCCATAGGGATCTTCATTTGGTTGAATGTTTTCTTAAAGAGAATATTGCAGGATGCGCTACAATCAATGAGAACTCTTCTGACAATAGCTGGTCCGATACCAGCCGAGATTACTAGAGGATCCAAAGTAGGAGCTTCAATACCTGCGGAATCCCTGGCTCTGAACACAATATCATCATCGAAAGTTCTTTGTTGCTTCAAAGGCGTAGCACCTTCCAAAACAAATACATCTTCCTCAGTCGGCACATACTTTAAAGCTCTGGTATACCTTTCCATCTCACCCCAGCTTCTGCCTGCTGGGTGAGGTCCTCCTGTAATGACATTAATAATGGGCCTTCCAGATTCATGCCCTGCAGCCTTCTCAATCGTCCTAGGCTGTTGAGTAGGAGCCTGTTGCCCCTGACTAGATGAAGCAGGATTGTTGTTATTCTTTTTCACAAATTGCTGCAGTTTGTTTTCCCTTAGCAACTCTTCAATCAGATTTTTCAACTGGCGGCATTCGTCGGTCTCGTGACCGGGTTGATTATGGAAGCGGCAGAACTTCCCACTCTGTATAGCTTTTTTCCCGGTCCTTAGAGGAGGAGGTTTAGGGAAGTCAACAGAATCTTTAATTGCAAGGTAGATACGCTCCGGCGTATCTGATAAAGGAGTATACTCTGATGGCCTGAAGGATCGGGGCTTCTTCAGGTTACTCTGTTTCTTCCCATTGTTATTTTCCCTTTTTTGCCCTACAGATTCATTCTTGCGTGGAGCAACAGTGTTATCTTCAGCTTTTTCCAACACTGCCTTTACCGGTACGGGACGGCTTTCTAAGCGTTTGAATTCATCTGCTTTTTTATAGAATTTTTCAAGGGAATTTGGTTCCTTCATGTTTAGCCATTTCCCAAACTCGCTTCACTTGTCAATACCCTTCATCAGATAAGTCAATATCATTCGCGGTTCTGCATTGTCCACCTCAGCTAGCTCTATATTAAAGCGGTTTAAGAAAGATCTGATGGTCTCTCCTGGACTCTGCTCCAAACTTGATAGTGACATGATATCTTTGGCTTTTGAGGCATATAGTCTGAACTGCTCCTTGAACTTCCGGGTCAAGTCAGAAAACTGATCGATAGATCGGACGGGCAGCTTGGTGAACCAAAGCAGAGCTACGCCTTCGAGATACACAGGGAAATATCGGCACTTTATTTCATCAGAGGCTCTGGCACCTGTCATGTGCCAATCATATTTGTATAGGAATTCATTCGGATCACTTGTCCCCTTATAAGCTGGAATGGTTGGAGGGACAAACTTCCTTGGGGATTCAGCCTTTAAGATTTTCTCAGTAAATGGAGTCTTACTTGGGGCAAAACCCCATTCTTTCTCGTCTTCGACCCTCTGCATACTCTCTTTCATAATTTGTCGGACCATTTCAGAAAGATACTCCTCATCATGTCGAGTTCTAGATCCACAAACCTCTGGAAGTGTTTGTTCAAAGGGGCTAGCAGCCCTTTCAGGAGCATTTCTTTCTTCAGCATCATAAAGGTTGCCAGCAAAATTCCTCTCATTACCTGCTGGTTGACGGTTTGCCCCAAGCAAATCGTTCAACCTATTTAGAATTAGGGCATTCTGGGCATTTTGAGCCTCGAGTTGTGCATTTTGGGCATTGATCTGTTGGTTCAGCCCTAAAATTGCAGCATCCAGCTCTGCCTTTGTAACTCCGACAGCTGGAGTGGCTTGATTCGATATAGGGGAAGCGGAGGTTCCCTCTTGAATATTCCCAGATCTGACAGATCTACTCTTCCTTCCAGGAGCCATAATCTCGGATAGACTTCTGGTTTTCAAGGAAATTCTCTCTACAAACCTCTGTGAAGCAATGATGATAACTCGCCAGAGTTCAGTTCTCAGTGAAAGCACCAAAAATGTTAATGCTAACACCCCGGTGTATGAGTTATAGTTGTGAAAGCACCACCCGATAGCTCGGGAACAGATTACAAGCAGATAATAACAGAAAAGCAGTAAACAACAACAATTTTATAGTGGTTCGGCTTAAGGGTTTAGCCTATGTCCACTTTAAGTACTTTTATTGATGATCTTGTTACAAGCTGATACAATTCTTCCCAAGTTCAATACACTTTGAATTACAAGAGACTTAGAACAAGTAGCCTAAACTTCGATGAAGATGAGAGTTTTCGAATCCATGTTGGATGTATGTGATCTCTTCTTGAAGTTGTTTGTAGCGTTCTTAGTGTCTTGAGAGCTTCAAGTGTTAGATTGGTTCGAAATGCAGCAGAGTATCGGCGCTTGAAGAGAGTGAGCCAAAAGTCCTTTACTAGTTGGAGTTAGGGTCATATTTATAGGCATTTTTTAGAGTTAGGTCGTAGGTCGTGGCCGACCTAAGCAAGGTCGTAGGTCGTGACCGACCTAAGTATGGTTGTAGTCAACCTGAAGAGTATTGGTGCTTCCTTCCTTATGCTGATTTTCACAAGTCCTAGGTCGCGAGCGACCTATCCCCCTACGGCATAGTATAGTTCAACTCCTTTACTCTGGCATTTAGGTCGCTAACGACCTATCCTAGGTCGTGAGTAATTTCCTGCATCCATAGTTAATCTTAAATCGTTGAGTTCCTTAGGTTGCGACCTTCCTTAGGTCGAAGCACTCCGCTAGGTCGTGTGAATTCTATAGGTTCCAGCCTTCCTTAGGTTGCGGAGCTTCATAGGTCGGTGGACAGTTAGGTCGCATAAAATCTTTAGGTCGCTTGCTTATCTGGTAAGGTCGCGGCAATCCTTAGCTCGCCAGGTTACTTCAGTAATTAGATCGTCCCCTTTTTTAGGTTGCTTGTTCTTTTAGGTCGTGGCCTTTTTGGGTCGCTGCTGCCTTTAGGTCGAGACAGTCTTAGGTCGCAACACTTTAGGTCGCAGCTACTCTTAGGTCGCTGCCTCCTTTAGGTCACAGCTCTATGTTAGGTCGCGAAGCTTGATAGGTCGCTCTCCTCTTTAGGTCGAGCCATCTTTAAGTCGCTAGACCATTCCTATAGTTAGGTCGTTCCATGTCTTTAGGTCTTAGGTCGCTAATGAAGGGGAGTTAACAGTTGAATGTTCAAAATTGAATTGTAATGTAATTTAAATTCCTTTATTGTTTGTAAATTTTTACTATTACTAAAGAATAGTTTACTTTCCATGTATTAATTTTCTTTTTATTCATTCTGAATAGGAAACCAATGAATGCTCACATGTGGTCCTTTAGATGTCATTTCTCAGTTGAACTATATTAAAGATAGACTAGTCATTAACACTGAAAAGAAGCGATCTCCCAAGATGCTTCATCTTCATAGTTTTTGAATAATCTGAAAGTGCAAGAATGGCATAGGAAATAGTTCAAATTAAGATCAATATTTAGATGTTTGAAAGAAATGACCTCTGGCTTGGAGGAGATTGTTAAAGGAAAGACTAATGAATTTCAAGAGCTGAAAGAGAATCTAGATACAATACTATGATTTGGACCTTCAGTTGAAATGAATGTAAAAATGGCTAAATTACACCAATGGATAAATGACCTTGAAGTGGATCTATTAAAAAGTCAAGTGTCCTGCCAATCCAAGGAACTTATTGCAAGTGGAGGCAAGTCTAGCCTTCCTACTTCTACTCCTGGTAGGACGACCATATCTCAATCTTTAGCCAGTAAGGAATTTCCTACCTTATTAAACCCACCTCCGATTCTGAATAATGAAGTGATCTCCAAATGGAGTAGAAAAGTCAAATTTGAGTACATGCGGATTTCTAACGTGAAATGGGATGAGAAAATTTCTCAATGTCTCAACGATTGTAAAAGTTGGATTGAAAAGCTCGATCGCGAAAAGTATATTCTTGAGCAGGAAATTAAGGACTTAGATACCTTGATTCAAGCTTTAAAAGGAGCCAATAAGACCCTCAAGCATGCAATGAAGACTCAAGTTGATTCAATAGATGATGCAGACAATGACCGAAAAAAGGAAAAGAAACTTTAAAAACTTTTAGATGTGGCCATTCACCACATTATCGACTCTTCGTCAGCTGCTGAAGATCTGGAGAGGGTGGCGCTGAGCCTTGACCTTTCATGTAGAATAGCTCGTAAATATTTGAATAGGGCATTTTGTTAATCAATTTTTGTACCTGTGACTTCTTGTATATAATGTATCATATAATAGATAAATTTATGTCTAAATGAATGTTACCTTGAATGTACCATATGCACTTTTCTTTTGAGTTTGTTGAATTAATTGAGATATATAGCTTGCTTCCTAGCACATAATTCGTTGCAATATGATTTGTAGATTGAACATTGGCTTGTCCTTTTAACTTGACTAAGTCCATTATAGAATATTAGATATCCCTCTTGTAGTGATTAACAATGACTGAACTAATAACAGAATTCCAGATATCCATTTGGAGAAATAATGTTTTTAGAGGCCTAGAAAATTGCCTAGAAATACTAATTTGAATAGAAGACTAGAAGCGCCATCTGGCAATAATATGAATAGGAGACTGAAAACCCATTTTGGAAATAACAATATGAAGAAAACTATTTATGGTAATAATATAAAAAAAGACCAGAGAATAATTGTTGAAATAGAAGACTAGAAAACCATTCTAGTAATTGATGGTTATTTATCTTTGCCTTAGCATGCTATAGCTCATATATGATAGATCTCCCTTTAGAAGATTAAATGATTACCTTTTGAAGCGTGAATGACTTATTTTTAATTGATCTTCCTCTAGAAGATTGAACTGATCCATTTTTTTGGATAGAGTTTGATTGTCACCATTATAGGTAATGATCTCTGATTACCACCATAGGTAACAGATTTGGATTGATTTGTCCATTGCATTTGATTTGCTATCTCAAGAAGGACTAAAGACTTAACCTACCTCCCTCCACGTGGTGATTTAGTTAGGCGTCGTAGACGGTTTTGAAGGCTGGTCTGATGCTTTGGCTAGCCGCATTCGGGCGGGACCAAAGGCTTACTCTGTCCTTCCCCTTGGAGGCGCTCTGCCAAGCCACGTAGATGGGACCGAAGGCTTGTAGATGGTTTGGCCAGGTTTTTATCATGCGCGACCAAAGGATTACTCTAACCTCCTTACAAGAGGTGCCTTAAACAAGCCGTTTTCAGGCGGAAATAAGGGCTTATGACTTATGATTTTTAGAGTTTCTCACTCCTTTCTATGATTGAGTTAGTAGGTATACTTATTTTATTTGAAGCATTTTCCTTTATTGTCAACTTTTTCAACATCTCTTTAAAAATTCTTTGAGCTTCCTTTGATCATGCCTTCCAAGATTTGACACTGATTAGTATTCGTGGCCATTTGAGTGGTGATAATGATAATATTTTCCTCAAGATTTTGTTCAGTCTTTGGTCATTTCTTTTAAGAGGGCTAATAGTTTAGCCTTGCCTTAGTCCAGAAGTAAATATCCTTATAAGAAGCATCAAGAAAATGGTTCTTTGAAAGCCATGAAGTTTTGGAAAATGATTCTTTTGAATTCTTCTTAGCTCTTTTGTTGTATGTGACGGGCTTTTTAGCCTCTGCTGTGAGTTTTCCTTAAAAGAACTTTGATTCTCCTTCAAATAATAGGTTCAGTTAAGCACATTCTTCCATTTTTGAGTGAATCGGTCAAAGTCCATTGTTATCTCTCTTTCGAAGATAGTTCCTCTTGCTTCGAATTTAATTCTCTTTCTAATTTTCATAAAGATGTTATCTTTCTCATCTTTCTTTTTCGAAGCAAAAATTGGTGCGAGCCCCACATAGAAGGGGTTTAGGCTTCATTTATCTGGATCATAAAGAGTTACTTTTCTTCTCTTATCTTCCATGAATTTGTAATTCCATGAGCCTTAATACTTGCTCCTCATGAAGTCGGGGACCGCTAGTGATTTAGTAAGTTGGCCAAAGTATTTAAGACTCGAAAGATCCTTGTTCGGAAATAGCCATTTTGTAGTTCAATGGGCTATGTTGGATTTAAAAAAGATTTTTTATTAAATCTAGGGAGAGTCCTTTATATGTAAGTAAAATGAAGTCAAATATATGATATGAGGGTTAGGCTAAATTCTTTATAACCTACCGTATGCAAGCTGAAGACAGTTCTTTATACGGATATGCAAGGAATCGAAGGTTTGAGCCCTCTATTTAGCACCAAAATGTAAACAAATTTCTTCGCTAACACTTGAAAAGTGTAGAAAGGGGAGTTTGGTTAAGAGAGTGCTTGGTTGACCGTTGTAGACCTCAACGAGTGTTGGCAAAAGCGATACTTGGTTTAGAAAGGGCTTAGGTAAGTAGGATATGCAAACAGAAATTAAGACAATGGATGTTCAAGAATTCAAAGCAAGTTATGATTAAAATTCACAAGTGCTTTGGAATTCAAAACAAGTCACAAACTATGAGATGTTTAGTCATATGCTATGAAATAGTTGAATGTACATAGCCTTGTGTGCAAATGTCACAGGAACTCATTATCACTAGAAATCCCTTAATCGATTTAGGGTTACAAAGTTTAATATGTAAAAAGCAAGAAAAGAATCATTCTCCCCTTCCTCCGTGCCTCTAAGTTTGTATTTATAAGGGAAGAAATGTGGCATGGTTGCTATGAATTACTTTCAACATGGATATCTTGTATTATCATCAGCTACTTCCATAGCGCTAGGCTTCATGCTTTTGTTTATAACATTCGACATTCTTTGGTATGATGATGGATTGTGGCATCATGTAGCAACACTTAACATCCAATTCGCCTTAGAAACTTTCATTGATATTGATGACATTTGGCATCAATGTTGTAACATTCATGTTTTTAAATCAAATTTAAATTGATAATTTATTTAATTTTTGAAATTAAATGGTGAATTAATTTGATATTTTCCAAATTTAAATAGATATTTGTTTGTTTATTAATATAAATGTATATAAATATGATTTTAAATATAGAATTTCTAATTTGAAATTCAGAAATAAATAATTTGAATAATATTTTAAATCTTAAGTTTAATTGTGGATTAATTTGAAAATTTGAATAAATATATATCAAAAGATTGTAAATAAAGGAATTAATTTGAAAATTCAATAAATTGATTTTTTATGTAGGATTTTGATTTGGAATTCAAAAGTAAATATTTTATAAATTGAAGTTAAAAACCTTTATATTTTAGAGAACTAATGGATATGTATATATAATTTGTAATTTTGTATAATTACATTTTAAATCATTTCTTTAAAAAGTTGTATAAAAATGTTAATAAAGGAAAATGTATTTAAATAAGAAGATATGTAGTATAAAGTTATATTTAAATATTATTATCAAGTGTTAAAAGCATAATTTGATTTCAAATCATTTGTTTAGAATTGTATAAGTACAAGTAACTGAAAATATGTGTGTGTGTGTGTGTGTGTGTGTGTGTGTATATATATATATATATATATATATTTGAAAAACTAAATAAGGAAACAAAATAGATTACATAATTAAATAAAGTAAGAGCTTAAAACAAATTTATAAATAAATTTAACCAAGGGATTTAAACATAAATATACAAACATTTACATGTGTAAAGGAATTAATATCATACTATTACAAGTGTTAACAAATAAAGACAAGTGGCATTTAATTCTCTTAAATTTTTATTAATATGTATTAAAAGAAAAGAGAAAATTCAGGCTAATGCATGTCCTCAAGATTCTTTCATCTTCAACCTGAAATCAAAGATATAAAACAAAGAGAAGAAAAACCTGAAAACCAAACAAAATCCTAAAGCAAAAAAAATTCAAATACAACTCAATGCAAATGTACCAAGCTAACAACTTCAAACCTCAGATCTGAAGCATACATATGCATTTCAATCAAACTAGATCATCTCAACCTGAGATTAGATCATTTCAACATCAAGTCTCAATAGATCAGTTCAAACAAACCTAAGGCAATGATCAAACCAGAAGACAAAACAGAGAAGAAGGATCAAAGGGAAGAAAATCAGGAACCTGGAAAATCTAAACCAGAAAAGAAAATAAATTCATCAAACCTGAAAACTGAAAAAGAAAAAAAAACGCAAGCCTATCCTCCGATTCATAAACAACTCGGAGATTAAGAAGGCTAAAAACATTCAAGCAAGACAGAAATCAAAAGTCTGGAAACTATTCAAAGCAAACCAGTGAAGTAACCCAAACAACTTCAACCTGAAAGCAAACTGAGATTATAAATCCAAATCAAAGATCAGAAAACAACCAAGCAAACCTGGAAACACTTCCAGTTTCAAAAGCAAAAAAACTATAGCAACCTGATCAAAATTCAAGTTCAAATGTTGCTCAACACAAATCAAAGTTCAGATGCAAAATCACGACCAAATACAACTTAAATGCATCAAATCAACTTTCCAAGCATAAATCTTCTCCTATGTTCTTTAAAACAAGGTGAGCAAACCTTCAACCCGTAATATATTTATATGTGTTGCTTGATTTTATGCCTGTGATGATGATAGCTTGGATGTAGTTTGTATAAATGGGAAATTATGTTTGCATGCCTGTATAAGTTGTGTGCACAGGCAGAAAATTGCATCTTTGTTCTTACATTTCAAGTTCTAAAACCTGTTATAAATTCATATCATCCCAAAGGAATCCATGTTAAACTTCAATCACTAAAATGAAATTACTTAAAATAATGTAATTTCATTCCTAAAGATAGTTTCAGATAAAAGTATTTAATAAATATTCTCAGAATGGAAAATTACAGTAAAATATATTCAAACAGGAAAAAAATTAATGCTCACGAGTTCAAGTTTGGGTTTCATAATTTGATTTGTAGCAGTAAATGATGATTTTAGGTAGTAAATTCTTGATTTTTAAGCTTGGGAACATTGAGACAATTCGAATTGAACGGAAAATGCATTCTTGTCAAACTCCGATAATCCACAGTGAATTATGAATCGTGATTTAGGGTGATGATGGCTTAGGTGTCGTAGATGAATGGAAAAATGGAAAAAAAAAATCGTTGTGAGGGGTGCGCCACAATGAACTAGGTTTTAGAACCAAAAAATTTGTTATGTCGGTAATCGAAGTGCTGCGTCGTCCAGGGTGAATTATAGGCGATCGCACCGGAGGGAAGAGGACCGTGGGGCAGTGGCGCAGCTATGGATGAGTAGGCAAGGTCTCTGGTGATCTTGAGTGGTCGGGCGAGACGTTTTTCTTATGGTCGATGGGTTCCAGTATTCATTCGAATTGCTAAATTTCGATTTCATAGGTGATTTGAGGATCTGTGCGTTTGTAGTAAGGTAGACTGGGTTTGGTGACTTGGTGGTGGTCGACGACTTGATTGGAGAAGCTTCGATCGTCGATGCATATGCACAGGTGTTGTCGTGTATCAGTGATGGTTGGAAGAAGAGGAAGAAGGTGGGGAGCTTGAAGTTGAATACGAGGGGTTTAGACTATGACTCGGGTATTCGATCGGGGAAGGTTAGCTTGGGCTCGGGTAGTTTTAATTAGCTGGGTTTTAAAAATTTAAAGTCAGAAAAAATAATTGCTAGAGGGTTTACTCGGGTAAACCCATATCTGGCTCGAGTTTTACTCGAGATTTTCTCGCGTATTTGTGTTATCAATTTAAAATATAAATTAAAGTTTTCTTTTAAACTTTATACTATTGTCTTCATATTTATTTTAAGAGGATTGGTTAAAGAAAGGTTGCATAATTTATCAACTTAAAATAATCAAGTAAAATTTTATGATGATAAAAATGCTTTAATTATTGAACAAGTTTAAAGATAAAAATCTTAAAGTTAAAGGTTTTTCAATTTTTTTGATAATGATAAAAAAAATTGTATGTTAATAATAATCAATTTCAAGCATTCAATTGAGATGTAAATAATGAAGTTAAGTGATAAATTAAGACAAGTGAAATTGAATTTTAAATTAATAAAAGTTCTTAAGTGATTTTGTATAACAAAATTTGTTTCAAATTTGGAAAAAAGTTAAAGGATATAATTGGGTAATTAATCAAGACAAAAAGATTTATCTTTGATTAATTATAATTTTAATTAATTTAAGGAGTAATTACTTAATGAAAGTAATTAATGATAATTAATTAGTGATTAAGGGTTGATTAAAAAAGTGATTAAAGATAATTAATTATAGAATAACTAATTAATGTGATTAATTTAATTAAGATAATTTAAGGGTAATTAATTAATTGATTAGAATAATCACTTATTGTAATTAATTAATGGTAATTAAGGGTTAATTAATTAATGTAATTAGTTAAAGATAATTAATTAAATGATAATTAAATGATTAAAGGTTAATTATTTAATGATAATAGTTGATTTATTTATTAAGTAAAGTTGATTAATTAATAAATAAAAGTTGATTAATTTATTTTTTTAAGGTTAATTAATTAATTAAGGTTAATTAATAAATGATTAAGGGATAATTTATTAATATGGTTTGAAACTAATTAATGTTTATTAATCAAGATTAGTGTTTATTCATAAGTAATTAATCTGATTTAAAACTAATCAGATGATTAATTAGTCTTAATTATGAATGCTTGGATTCAATTGAATGTTGAATTATGTGATATTCCTAATGTGTGATACTTTGTGATATGAATTGTTTTAATTCAAGCTGTGATGAATGTAATTTATTTTATCTGTGATGAATGTGTATTATTTATTTATGATCATGTATATGTAGATAAGCGTTATAGGATTATACCGCTTATCGATATTGTTGTGCTTGAATCTGAGATGATCGATGATGTTGCACTATTGTGTAAAACCCCTGGACTACACCATACACATACAAATATGGATTGCACGAGGATATTGGTTAAGTCACAGATTTTTGAAATGATTTTAAAGTTGAATTTTTAATCCAAATGATTTTGGAAATGGAATTGGGTTAAATATGAAAGGCTTTTGAAAAGGAGTTTCAATGATAAAAGCTATTTTGAATATCTTGATAAAGTTTTTGAAATTTAAATAATTTGATTTAAATTCGAATTCAATATTTGAAATTGAATTCTATAATTAGAAATTATGGTCTGAAAAGGTTATATAAGTTATAAATATATTGATATGAGTTTTAAACCATTTTGAAAGTATTGTTTTTTGAAATTTAAAATTAACCCAAGGTTTAAGGGCTTTAATTCGTGCAAACGAAATCGGATTTTTACGAAACGAAAACTATTTGTTTTCAAATAATAATAGCTTTCATACGAAGAAAGGATTTCCAATTTGTATTGAAGATTTCAAATTTGAAATAGAATTGAAATTGTTTTGAAAGCTATGAATAAATCTTGTAAAAAATGGTTGAACTTAGATTTGAAACTAAAGCGGATTTTGAATGGTGTATCTTTTATATAAAAGATTTGAAATAAGAATTATTTGAACGTTATGAATGAATCTTTGGAAAGGGTTTTGAAAGCTATAAATTGAATCTCTAATTTAATGGACTGGATGATTAAATCCAATTTGAAAGGGAAATTGTTTAAATATGGTGAATGAATCTTTGTGAAAGATTGGTGAACTTTGTGAAATAAATCTTTTGTTTAAAAGATTTGAAAATTGTAATTTGTTTTAAACCATTTGAAAAGAAAACTTCTGGGTAATAAGTTGTGACTTAATTGAAACCCCATTATCCATATGCTTTTTAATATTGCACTCATTATTCTGTTTAGCTAGGAGAGGACCTTGTTCCATATAACCCATTCTGAATAATGATATGGCGTTATGGATTGCAATTGAAGACGGGTGGTGAAGACCGGATATTTTCGAAAGCGAAAGGATAACCCGTCGAATGTCTCTACACCGACTGGTCCCCGGTATAGAGATTTGATCATGCTTTGTGATGGGAAGTCCGAACGTGATTAGGATTTATCCAGATTTGCAAGGGCTTCTTTATGAAGTGCCTTCGGTTCTGTTCAAACCCAGAACAAACTTGTATGGATGTGCGTCTGACATTGCGCTTTGAGATGTAAAACTCGTCTCTATCAAATACATTTCTATTTGGTGGCAGAGAATTTATTCTCTTAGCTTAACACCCTTCTCTAAGACGTACGAGCTCAGAGGTTATGTAGTTGATGGTTTCTAGTGATACATTCCCAATTTGGTAATGTGGCATACAAAGTGCTGCTGATCATTTGTTGATCAAAGCACGACCTTGTGAAAAAGTGTAGCTTTGTGGATGAGACTACATCAGGACCTCACAACCTAGAAATGGTTGAAACTGGAATGATGCGGTAAGGTTATGAGGGTCGCGCCCTTTAGGGTATGTCATTCCCTTTTGGAAAAAGGTTGTATCATGGTATGGAGCCCAGATATTTAACCTGTATGGTTGCTTCAAATTCATTACTTTGTAATTCGTTGCTTTGTGATTGAGGGCCCTCGGATAAAGGTCGCAAACGACCGGGGGTTGCATACTCGTGTAGTAGTTACCTAGTTATAGAGGTAAACTGGCCTGTGTTGGCAAAGAGCTAGTTAAGTTCTCGGGACGTCCCTCCAGAGGCGTACCCATGTGGCGATGGGAAGTTCCTTGGCCTGACCATTTGTTGGAAATCCAATCATCCAATACGAGTCCTGTACGGTTTTAGTTGTAGAACCTTTCATTTAACATGGTAGCTATAATAGGCATACTATAATGGTACGTATGCTGGCTAAGATTAATATTATACTTGCAAATGTTTTCCACTATGCAATAATAATAATATCAAATGGTTTACGCATATCAAGCATGAAATCTCCACCAAGTGTGCGATTGCATGGTATGTGTGCCGGGAGGCCTTATGGTAGTTTCATTTTCCAAAAAGCATTACGGATTTCAATTTCAAATTCTTTTGTTTGTTTTAAAGATAAAACTATTTTTGTTTTCTCACACCAGTCCCATGACTGACCCGGAGTTTATTGTTCCCTTCCTAAACTCTGGGTGCCCACAATTTTCCATACGGGCAGTCTAGAGTTTGGTTTTTCAAATATTCGATAATAGATGTAGATTCTATATCTTTGAAGCCTTTGGATCTTGGCGATCACATTTGCTTCATTCTGGAGTTATCTAATTTTCTTAATATAACTTGATGGTGAATCGAGCTTATCGGATTGGAGTCTTCAAAGTTTTGGATTGGAGATGGAGCTGCAGATATTGGGGTTCCTTTTGGACTTCAAGTTATTTCCGATGCTGGTGCATTTGTGTTTCCGCCGTGTTGCTGTAGATCTCTGATATGTATTTGTGATCATTGTTGTATATCATTGGATATTGTATCATTGGATTTATATGATATATTCATTTTCTTCCGCTATGTTGTTATACCTAATGTGTTATAAGCTCCGGCGAACCGGATTCGACATTTGGATCTGCGGCATTCGAATACGGGTGACATATTCGGTTTCGATTTTCGAAGGTCGAGTCAGGGTCATTTCAAATGTCGCATTAAGGACCTACAGTATCGTTTAATGGTTGATGAAGTGCACCATTACTAAAGTGCAACACTGACAATTAGCAATCTTGAAGTGGCATAGCATTGCTTGGGAGGCGATATCTATAAGAGGTCGCATTGATATGAGAGGACATTGATAGGAGGCAACATTAATAAGCGGCAATATTAATGAAGGCATTGATAAAAGGCAATATCATTGGAGAAACGTAGCATTAATCTGAAGCGACATTAATTCATCTGGCTTTATGGAGGAAACACTATATTAATATAACACCACATTAATGAGGGGCGATATGGACGATAAACCATGTCACTATAATATTGTTGGCTTTCAATATAGTATTCTTCGACATCACTGCTTCCTTAATGAGATACGACATTGGTTCTATTCGAGATTGTTTAGTGGTATGAGAGATTCGACATCATTCATTCAACTCTATAAGTGATATGAGACATTGATGGCATTCAATATCCTTAGCTTCATTGTTGACCTACGACATTGTCTATTAACTCTTGTTGGCGAGGAGCAGCATTGTATGCTTTATGACATTGATGGCATTCAATATCCTTAGCTTCATTGTATGCTTTAGCATTGTATATATACACATAATATACATATTACTATATATTTTATGCATTTTATTAATTTAAATTCTAAGTATGCAATTATTAAAATTTTGTGTATATAGTTATTTAACATAGAATATTTGATGTAAAATTCTAAAACAAAAATGTATTAATAATTTTTTTTAAATTAAAAACAAAAAACATATTATAAAATTATAATATAATTTTTAAAATTTTGAAGATGTTGTAAAGTTAATTTCGAAAATATTATTTATCAATAAGATTAATATAATACGTGAATTAGTTTACTAAGTTAATTAATTATATATATGTAATACATGTATTATGTATAAAATAATATATGTTATGTTGTCTTGAATTGTTCAAGACAATATGAGTAAACATGTGTATATAAAGAATTTTAGAAATTAATAAAATTTAATTAAATTTTTTTAATTAAATATATTAACTGAAAGTCAAATAATAAATTAAAGTACATATATATATGTTATATGTGTATTATTATAAAGGTTATAGTATATATATTCAATATAATATGTCATGATTGAATAATGTAGTAATTAATTCAAGTGTTAATTAATTAAATTAATTAAATAAGATTTAATCAATATAATGTTATACATAAAATATTATATAAGTTATATAATATACAAATGTTATATAATAATAAAACTTATATAATACAAACGTATAAACTAAAGGTGGAACATTAAAGAAACCCTAAATAGACTTAAGAGATAAATTTATGCGTAAAAGTATGTATACTGTGATTTCTAATGTGTTCAAAATTTGAATCATAAGGGTATTTCATAAGAAATATATTATTCCATAAGTCGATGCCACTTAATTAAATATATTGAAGAATATGAATCTTTAATATAAGTGTTCTCCTTTAAGATTTATATATTAATAAATTATTAGCGCGTTCCCTTGTTGTTGAGCACACTCAAGCTATGTGTAGTATTACTAATATATTGAGTAGATGATATAAGATAACTATATGTATTTGTTGAGAAAGCTCAAGGTATGTATATTGTATTTAGGCTGTCGCGAAATTTTAGGTATGAGTGAATAATTCCTTTCGATCTGTTAAGAAAACTCAAGGTCAAAATGAGATTAACATAAGGAATCATAGATTAGGAGTTGTATATGATACAACAGATAAGGAGTTATCCATTATTTGTGGAGCTATGACTTATTAAGAATACTCAATGTCAAAATCGCAAGAAAGGCGAGTCCTAACACCCACTAGTGAAGTCGAAAGACTTCTATGTTTCATTTTAGAGTTTGGAGGAAACATAAAAGACTAGTAGGAATCTTATTAGATTAATGAAATGGTAACATTTAACCTTTCTTGTATTATAAGAACATCTGCTGTATGAAGTTACAATAATCTACATAAATTTGTCCAATTAATATAATTGATCAAATTTTTATCAATTAAAATATATAAATGAATTGAATTAATATTGACAAATAGAAATGTAAAACATACTTACCAATAATTTTTTGCACGTTGACCTATGCAAGTGTCTGATTATACAACAACAAAACACGTTCATAACTTGGTCATTCACAAGTTTACTTACGCAAGACTATGTATTATCTTTGATTAGTTTTGAACTCTAAAAGCGATACAAGAATATGGACATTTGATCCATATGCATTCACATATAAATGTTATATGATGAATGGTCATAATTTCTAATGTATGAAATCTCGATGAAATTAGTTCATTGAAATAAGCAAGTAAACTATAGTATGAAATCATGTATTCAATATGAATGATTACAATAATGATCTTGTTGTATTAAACATAACATTAGACCAAAGGCTATAAGATAAATCTGAGAATTTGATCACTGAAATGTAAGCTTGACCAGTTTACATAAAATGTGATTTATTTGATAACCTTAAATTAAGGATGACCAAATGCATGTTTGTAAAAAGTTTGTTACTATATTCTAGTAAGGATTTCCTTTGAGTGGTTCGACCATTTATGTAAGGACCCGATTCTTCGTCTGCCGAAAACTGACATCAATACGTCCACTGTATCAACTGCCGAGAAATTGAATGCCGTAAAACCGAACACTTAGGGTTTTAAGAAAAAGAGAAAGAGAGAAGAAGAGAGAGGAAAGATAGAAAATAGAGAGAAAAGAAAATAGAACGGAAAGAAAACAACAGAACAACAACAGAATCTCACAATTCACAGCGGAACAACATATAATACATAAATGAATAATCTTTAAACAAAGAACTATATCAGTTATTACATTACATCACATTACATTTCATTACATCATATCATCATCAGAGTGTACAACAGCAACAAACAGTGGAAAAGAAATACTATATACTAATAATACGCCATGCCACCCACCTTGCCTCCAGCAACTCCAGAATATCCAGAATATCCTGATAAACCTAACTCTTGACTGCCCGTGTGAAAATTGGTGGGCACCCAGAGTTTAGGAAGGAAAACAATAAACTCCGAGTCAGTCATGTGACTGGTGTGAGAACTCAAAACAGTTTATTTATCTTTAAAATCAAAATAGAGGAATATTTTTAAAGTCAATTCGAAATGCTTTTAAAAATGAGACTACCATAAGGCCTCCCGCACACACACACAATGCAAACGCAGAATCGGAGGAGATTTCTCCTTATGATAGTCAAAGATGCTTGATACGCATTTAAAAGAACATTTAATATTATTACTAGTGCATAGTGTAGAGAAAAATTCATTTCGAAAGTAGAATATAAATCTTAGCCAACATACGACCATTATCGTATGCCTACTATAGCTATCATCCAAACAGTGGGGCGCCACCATAAGTGAATGATAGGTCTACAACTAATACCGTACAAGATCGTATTGGTTTTTTGGATTTCCAACGAATGATCATGCCAAGGAACTTCCCATTGCCACATGAGAATGCCTCTGGAAGGACATCCCCGAGAACCAAACCGGATCTCTACCAACACAAGGCCAGGTTACCCCTAACTGAGTAACAACTGACCGAGTATGCCATCCCCCGGTCCTTTGGGACCTTTAACCGAGCGCTCGTAATCAATTCACACAATCATAAAGTTTTTTCAACATGAGTAAGTATCTGGGCTCCATACCATGATACCACCCTTTTCCAGAAGGAAAT
The DNA here is from genome assembly GCA_030765085.1 of Allium cepa. Taxonomy (NCBI): domain Eukaryota; kingdom Viridiplantae; phylum Streptophyta; class Magnoliopsida; order Asparagales; family Amaryllidaceae; genus Allium; species Allium cepa. Next base: position 212,044,412 of record CM060930.1, on the reverse strand, counting down.
GCATATACCCTAAAAGGCGCTACCCCTCATAACCTTGCTGCATCTTTCCTGTTTTGACCATTCCGGGGTGTGAGGCTCGACGAAGTCACGTCCACAAAAACATACTTTATACAAAAGCCATGCTTTGGGTCAACAAATGATCATAGAAATGATCACCAAGATAGATGATCAAATAAATGATCCTATCACAAATGATCAACACAATGATCATTTCACAGCAACACTCAGCATATCACATTACCAAATTGGGAATATATCGCTGATAACCATCAACTACACAACCTCTGAGCTCGTACGTCTCAAAGAAGGGTGTTAAGCTAAAAGAATAAATTCTCCGTCACCAACAGAAATATATTTGAAAGAAATCTGCTTTATATCTCAATTTGTAACGTCAGACATACAATCCATACAAGTCTGTTCCGGGCTCGAACAGAACCGAAGGCACTTACAAAGAAGTCCTTGCAATCCGGATATCCACAATCCTGATCGGATTTCCCATCACATATGGAGAACTCTATACCGGTGCAACTCGGTGCAGAGTCAATCGACAGGTCATCCTATCGCTCTCGCAAATACCGAGTCTTCAACACCGATCTTCAATGCTATCCATTACGTCGTATCACTATTCGAAATGGGTAATCCGAATAACGAGCGCAATAATTTAAAAATAAGTGTAGCATTCAAATTCAGCAAATCACAACAAATACCTTTCAAAGGTAATTATTGATGGTCGGTTATTGAACTATCAACGGATATGCACACATCACCAGATTCCAAATAATTTTCCAAATTATTTATTTTCCAAAATATCTTTACAAGATATATAATTTTCACACTTCAAAAATAAATCAATATTTATTTTTAAACAACTTCCCTTTTCATTCATAAATTCCATAGTGAATTTATATTTCAAAATATTTATGAATAAACGATTTCAATTATTCATTTTCAATTTATCTTCAAAAGATAAATTCTCTAGGTTTTTCATTTTGCATTGGAAAAACATTTCCATACTTATCTATTAATAAGTAATTCACAATCCATTTATTTTCAACACTTGGAAAATATTCAATATACTTAAATCGAGATTAAGTACATATTTCATTCTTTAAGGAAATCATTCTCTTAAACGTATTTATTTGGGCCAAAACGAATGTTGCGTAAAATATCGTTACGACAACCCAAAATCACTAGTATAGGGATTCGAAATTAAAATAGATATATAAATCCCAATACTATACAAAACATTTCCTTTCGGAAATCATTTACTATAACAACAGTGTTATAGTCGACCATTTCCTTCTATTTCTCGAAAACGTCTATTTCAACAATAAATGTTGAAATCTATGGTTTCGAATCTCAACACATTTTAAAACATCGTTAGATCGTTTTAATTTTGTTTAAAATATCACACCCTAAACATTTTCTTTAACATATTATTCACTATTCAAAAACGTGAATATACTACGTTAAAAATTTCATCATTTCTATTCATTTTGTTTCAAAGGATTATTCACTATCTAAAATGTGAATATAACTCCACAAATAAGTTATAAAAATTAACTTATCAAACTAAGTCGTTTGCGGATTTATAAAAAAACGTTTATAAATTCCATTTCTATTCATTTTATAACTACTTCCTTTATAAATCTCCTTTATTAACCTATTTCAAATTATAACTCAGTTATATACTAAAATTCGTATTATAAGTTAAACACTTATAATTCATTTGTTTACAAGAATCGTTCTTTTAAACATCCCCATATATAAATCTTATAACTTATAAGATTCATTTATTTATCAAGAAATCCATTCTTCAAATAACTTTTCAAATTTTATAAACCTATTGCTTATAAAATTCCATTTATAACTTTACCGTTTATAATTCTATAAATTTCACTCATTTATGAAATTCATTCACAATTCATTCTAACACTTATAAAAACTCGTTTTATAATTCAAATATTTTAATTTACAAATTATCAATTTATAAATCTCTTATATAAATCAATTCATATTATTATTTTAAAACATCTTTAATCTTCTTTATAATTTCACCGCTTTTATTTATAAAATAATTAAATTTAATAAATCCTATTTTTTTCAACTTTGTATAATAAATTCAAAAATCCCAATTTAAACTATTTTATAAAATTATTAACCCATATTTTCAGAAATCAACTTTTAACTATATTTCTCAAAAATCATAATTTTCATAACATTAAAATTATAACGTTTATTTATTTAAAATGGATCAATTCCAAAAATATTTTATAAACGTATACTTTCAAAAAATCACTTTGAAATCATTTTAAAATTCGAAAACTTGGTCCAATGATGCTACACACCAAATAGTCAATCACGACTACAACGATATCATATATCGATATGATAATCAATCAAATATCAAAATATCTGAAACCAAATAAATACTGTTGAGGAATCCAGTTGGATCCCTCCAACCTGTTTTCCTGCATCCACAAACATTAGCACAATACCAATTCCGCTCCAGTACGGAATTATCGCGGTCTATGGGATTTAAAATATTACCCGCTTAATAGACGGCACAATAGGGTCTCATCCTCTTTACAAATGCGGGAAATCAATAACTCCAATATATACATATGCCAATATATATATATATATATTGCTATTATGTATAATACCAATTTCACCGTTTATGAAATATTCGCGGTATATGTTTTTAATAAATAACATCCGCTTACTAACGGTGCATAATGTCTATTTTAACAATCAATAGATAACAATCATCATTTAAACATGCATTCAAGTATTTCAAATATAACTATTTAAAATTAAAATCGAAACCGATTCGATTGAGTGAGAAGTTCTCACCTTGATTTCAATTTCGCTTTAGCGATTTATTTCGAATAAAATTAAACGGACGTCTAATTTTACCCAAAATTCTCACTAACTCCAAACGACTCCAATCCAATTTCATCGCGTAGTGCTCGTCCATACGATTCCAATGCAACTGGTTTCGCGCGTTTTCGACCTCGTATGAAAAGGTTATGCATTTTCAAAGTTTACACGAATTAAACTATAATTTATTTACAATTTATTTTATATTTTTAAACCTACACTCAATTCTAGCCACTGGATCCATCATCTGCAGATCACCACCGCACTTCCCTTTCTTCCATCTCTTCGTTCATACACAGGCAACACACCACGCGCACAAACCCACTACATCAACATTAGGGTTAATAAATTCGGCCACCATACTCGACTAAATTTCGATCAGGGACTTGCATTTTGAAGAGCACGACAAGTACAATACTCGGCCATAGCAGGGTGGAGCTCGGCCTCCCCCTCTCCTCAAACTGCGCATGCGAATAGCAGGAGAACGCGGCCTATTATCTCACAATTTTTAGCTCCATTTCACATCTTAACCGTTGGATACGTAGAATGTGTTGTGCTCTACAAGATTGTAGTTGGGGGTTTCTGACGATTGTTGATGGATTGAGAGATCGGAGGGGAAGAATGTTGAGAAAATTTCGGCCTTTCATTTGTTGGTGGCGGCGGCTCTGTTAGGTTTAGGGTTTAGTTTATTTTTTTTATTTGTGAATGGTTGGTCTATTTATAGGAAAACGAACGAAACACTATTCATTCCGGAAATTCCGAACTCCGATTTACGCGCGGTGACCGACAATCCAAGGGTTTACCCCGCGTTCCGGACACAATGGAACAGGTTTCGAAATCTAATTTGGTCATCTGTGCGAGTTATGGCAATAAATGTTCAATTTAAATTAAACCGATTTAAACGATTTTCTAGGCGTTTTAATTTGTACCGGACAAACGGTAAATCCAATTGACACGAAATTTGAAACCTTACAATAATATCACATTACGGATCCGATGAAATTGGTTTCGTCGAAATCCGAGACTTTTTGAAAAATGGCTATTTTAACTCGCTAAATTAACATTAAAACAATTCGATGCGTTTCGAGCTGCCACGATCAAACGATAACTCCGATTCCTACGAAATTTGAAATCCGGTAATAACTAACTATTACGGATCCAAGGGAACTAGTTTCGTCAAATTCTGAGACTGTTCGAAAATTGACTAATTTCACTAGTCGATTAAATATTAAAATATTCAATTTTCACAAATTAACTTTTAATTCAATTTTAAAAGTTCTAAAATATCGTTATAACTCCAACACGAAAAAATAAAATTTTACAAATCATTTTCAATCATATTTAACTCGATTTTTCAATTATTTCCATAATTTAACATATTAAATTATCGATTTAATTATTCAATTAAATCCAATTATTCAAAATAAAATTTATTTGACTTATAAATTTCACTTATTGATATTTAAAATTAATTAAATATTCAAATTTTAATTATCAAAAATTCTGGGTCGTTACAATCTTCCCCCCTTAAAAGAATTTCGTCCTCGAAATTAACAAGTAAGAAAAATTACAGAATCTATTAACTTTTCCAAAATCCATAGTTAAACTTCTTACAATACTTCACTAAGTTTTCAAATCACACTTAGTTATCTTTTCAAAACCAAACTATATCGTTTAATTTCCAATTCCAAATCAAAGTTATAGTTTTCAAAACTTTCCAAATTTTTCTCAAATTTTTTCTAACGCCTTAAATTTTCGGAAAAATTCGCCATAGTCTCCTTTGCGCGGCTCGATCCGAAAAAAAAATGACAGTATATATATCACAAATATACATCTCATCAAGTAATGAGGCATCCCGTAGGGAAAAAAGTATAAAAGTACGGTATGTAATCCGAGATATGTACCTTATATTTTATTAGCAAGCATATACGGCTAATATAGCGCGAAAGCGAGCTCCAAATGCGAAGCAAACGCGATCCGCACCTACTAAACACTCAACAACAACATGAGAATCATGCATATATGAAAATAGTATCGATATACAACATATAGCAACATAATAACTATATATGCCAACATAGCAAATGCAACAAAACAACAAATGCAAACATCAACCAACTATCATCCAACTAATTCATAACTAATAAATATTCATTCATATTCTCATTAATATTCAATGAAATGGTTTTCAATTTAATCACATTTGATTTATTAACAGTGCATGTTTTTACTAACATTCATTTTCAATTAGTTTATATTCACTAATTCATATTCAAGTTGGTTCACTTCCAAATCAAATTCAATTCTATTTAAGATTCACTTAACTTCCAATTGGATTTCAATTACTTTAGCTTCCAATTTCATTAATACTAATGAATTATATACAATCAACTAACAATCATATAACAACCAATGTATATTCATTTCAACCAAATTCCTTTGCTTTCAATTGGTTTAACACCATCACTTTTAATTGGTTTAATTAAATTGATTTTTATTCAACTATTCAATCTTTCCATAACATTAGATTTTAATGAATTATACTTACATTCATTATTTCATATCAACTTAATTTACATTCAATTGATTAACATTCAATTCATTAATCCAATTCAATTACAAAAGTTGAACTTCATTTACATAACTCAAGTTCACATTTGTCACTTAACTTTTTAATTTACTTTGATACCAATATCAACTTCATTCGACATCTCTTAAATTATATTCCATTTTACAAACATCACTTGTTTTTACTTAACTTAAATTCCCACTTATAAATCAATTCAGATTCCAAACTCTAAGGAAATTTTCCATTTAACTTTAAATTCATTTTTATTTATAACTCATATTCATAAAAATATTCATATAGTTTCACTTCTTATATATATATATATATATATATATATATATATATATATATAAGTTTATTTCACAATTGTAAATCACTTTAATTATAATTTCATTTCTTATAATTCTTTTGCTTATACAATTATTCTTAAATTTAGATTATTCAAACATCTTAACAATCAACTTATATACACTTTAATAATTCTGAAAAATTATTCCTTTATATATAAAATATAATCAAGGTAAAATTATTTCATTTACCCAATTTAAAACAATACTGCGTCGAATTGTTCTATTCAAGTGTTTATAAAACCCCTTTGGCATAGTTGTACAGACCGTGCTGACGAAAGTTCATATGCCACTCAATAAACCAATCATCACAATATAAAACAATTTTATATATTCACTAACAAATACGCTCTCATAGCTATTATTACACTCAAACTCATTCTAGAGTACTACTGACTCTATCTCTAATGAAAATACCCAACAGAACCATGGTTGTCGCTTAACCATATGCTCTGATACCAAATGTAAGGACCCGATTCTTCGTCTGCCGAAAACTGACATCAATACATCCACTGTATCAACTGCCGAGAAATCGAATGCCGAAAAACCGAACACTTAGGGTTTTAAGAAAAAGAGAAAGAGAGAAGAAGAGAGAGGAAAGATAGAAAATAGAACGGAAAGAAAACAACAGAACAACAACAGAATCTCACAATTCGCAGCGGAACAACATATAATACATAAATGAATAATCTTTAAACAAAGAACTATATCAGTTATTACATTACATCACATTACATTTCATTACATCATATCATCATCAGAGTGTACAACAACAACAACAAACAGCGGAAAAGAAATACTATATACTAATAATACGCCATGCCACCCAGCTTGCCTCCAGCAACTCCAGAATATCCAGAATATCCTGATAAACCTAACTCTTGACTGCCCGTGTGAAAATTGGTGGGCACCCAGAGTTTAGGAAGGAAAACAATAAACTCCGAGTCAGCCATGTTACTGGTGTGAGAACTCAAAAAAGTTTATTTATCTTTAAAATCAAAATAGAGGAATATTTTTAAAGTCAATTCGAAATGCTTTTAAAAATGAGACTACCATAAGGCCTCCCGCACACACACACAATGCAAACGCAGAATCGGAGGAGATTTCTCCTTATGATAGTCAAAGATGCTTGATACGCATTTAAAATAACATTTAATATTATTACTAGTGCATAGTGTAGAGAAAAATTCATTTCGAAAGTAGAATATAAATCTTAGCCAACATACGACCATTATCGTATGCCTACTATAGCTATCATCCAAACAGTGGGGCACCACCATAAGTGAATGATAGGTTCTACAACTAATACCGTACAAGATCGTATTGTTTCTTTGGATTTCCAACGAATGATCAGGCCAAGGAACTTCCCATTGCCACATGAGAATGCCTCTGGAAGGACATCCCCGAGAACCAAACCGGATCTCTACCAACACAAGGCCGGGTTACCCCTAACTGAGTAACAACTGACCGAGTATGCCATTCCCCGGTCCTTTAGGACCTTTAACCGAGCGCTCGTAATCAATTCACACAATCATAAAGTGTTTTCAACATGAGTAAATATCTGGGCTCCATACCATGATACCACCCTTTTCCAGAAGGAAATGCACATACCCTAAAGGGCGCTACCCCTCATAACCTTGCTGCATCTTTCCTGTTTTGACCATTCCGGGGTGTGAGGCTCGACGAAGTCACGTCCACAAAAACATACTTTATACAAAAGCCATGCTTTAGGTCAACAAATGATCATAGAAATGATCACCAAGATAGACGATCAAATAAATGATCCTATCACAAATGATCAACACAATGATCATTTCACAGCAACACTCAGCATATCACATTATCAAATTGGGAATATATCGCTGATAACCATCAACTACATAACCTCTGAGCTCGTACGTCTCAGAGAAGGGTGTTAAGCTAAAAGAATAAATTCTCCGCCACCAACAGAAATATATTTGAAAGAAATCTGCTTTATATCTCAATTTGTAACATCAGACATACAATCCATACAAGTCTGTTCCGGGCTCGAACAGAACCGAAGGCACTTACAAAGAAGTCCTTGCAATCCAGATATCCAAAATCCTGATCGGATTTCCCATCACATATGGAGAACTCTATACCGGAGCAACTCGGTGCAGAGTCAATCGACAGGTCATCCTATCGCTCTCGCAAATACCGGGTCTTCAACACCAATCTTCAATGCTATCCATTACGTCGTATCACTATTCGGAATGGGTAATCCGAATAACGAGCGCAATAATTTAAAAATAAGTGTAGCATTCAAATTCAGCAAATCACAACAAATACCTTTCAAAAATAATTATTGATGGTCGGTTATTGAACTACCAATGGATATGCACACATCACCAGATTCCAAATAATTTTCCAAATTATTTATTTTCCAAAATATCTTTACAAGATATATAATTTTCACACTTCAAAAATAAATCAATATTTATTTTTAAACAACTTCCCTTTTCATTCATAAATTCCATAGTGAATTTATATTTCAAAATATTTATGAATAAACGATTTCAATTATTCATTTTCAATTTATCTTCAAAAGATAAATTCTCTAGGTTTTTCATTTTGCATTGGAAAAACATTTCCATACTTATTTATTAATAAGTAATTCACAATCCATTTATTTTCAACACTTGGAAAATATTCAATATACTTAAATCGAGATTAAGTACATATTTCATTCTTTAAGGAAATCATTCTCTTAAACGTATTTATTTGGGCCAAAACGAATGTTGCGTAAAATATCGTTACGACAACCCAAAATCACTAGTATAGGGATTCGAAATTAAAATAGATATATAAATCCCAATACTATACAAAACATTTCCTTTCGGAAATCATTTACTATAACAACAGTGTTATAGTCCACCATTTCCTTCTATTTCTCGAAAACGTCTATTTCAACAATAAATGTTGAAATCTATGGTTTCGAATCTCAACACATTTTAAAACATCGTTAGATCGTTTTAATTTTGTTTAAAATATCACACCCTAAACATTTTCTTTAACATATTATTCACTATTCAAAAACGTGAATATACTACGTTAACAATTTCATCATTTCTATTCATTTTGTTTCAAAGGATTATTCACTATCTAAAATGTGAATATAACTCCATAAATAAGTTATAAAAATTAACTTATCAAACTAAGTCGTTTGCGGATTTATAAAACAACGTTTATAAATTCCATTTCTATTCATTTTATAACTACTTCCTTTATAAATCTCCTTTATTAACCTATTTCAAATTATAACTCAATTATATACTAAAATTCGTATTATAAGTTAAACACTTATAATTTATTTGTTTACAAGAATCGTTCTTTTAAACATCCCCATATATAAATCTTATAACTTATAAGATTCATTTATTTATCAAGAAATCCATTCTTCAAATAACTTTTCAAATTTTATAAACCTACTGCTTATAAAATTCCATTTATAACTTCACCGTTTATAATTCTATAAATTTCACTCATTTATGAAATTCATTCACAATTCATTCTAACACTTATAAAAACTCGTTTTATAATTCAAATATTTTAATTTACAAATTATCAATTTATAAATCTCTTATATAAATCAATTCATATTATTATTTTAAAACATCTTTAATCTCCTTTATAATTTCACCGTTTTTATTTATAAAATAATTAAATTTTATAAATCCTATTTTTTTCAACTTTGTATAATAAATTCAAAAATCCCAATTTAAACTATTTTATAAAATTATTAACCCATATTTTCAAAAATCAACTTTTAACTATATTTCTCAAAAATCATAATTTTCATAACATTAAAATTATAACGTTTATTTATTTAAAATGGATCAATTCCAAAAATATTTTATAAACGTATACTTTCAAAAAATCACTTTGAAATCATTTTAAAATTCCAAAACTTGGTCCAATGATGCTACACACCAAATAGTCAATCACGACTACAACGATATCATATATCGATATGATAATCAATCAAATATCAAAATATCTGAAATCAAATAAATACTGTTGAGGAATCCAGTTGGATCCCTCCAACCTGTTTTCCTGCATCCACAAACATTAGCACAATACCAATTCCGCTCCAGTACGGAATTATCGCGGTATATGGGATTTAAAATATTATCCGCTTAATAGACGGCGCAATAGGGTCTCATCCGCTATACAAATGCGGAAAATCAATAACTCCAATATATACATATGTCAATATATATATATATTGCTATTATATATAATACCAATTTCACCGTTTATGAAATATTCGCGGTATATGTTTTTAATAAATAACATCCGCTTACTAACGGCGCATAATGTCTATTTTAACAATCAATGGATAACAATCATCATTCAAACATGCATTCAAGTATTTTAAATATAACTATTTAAAATTAAAATCGAAACCGATTCGATTGAGTGAGAAGTTCTCACCTTGATTTCAATTTCGCTTTAGTGATTTTTTCGAATAAAATTAAACGGACGTTTAATTTTACCCAAAATTCTTGCTAACTCCAAACGACTCCAATCCAATTTCATCGCGTAGTGCTCGTCCATACGATTCCAACGCAACTGGTTTCGTGCGTTTTCGACCTCGTATGAAAAAGTTATGCATTTTCAAAGTTTACACGAATTAAACTATAATTTATTTTACAATTTATTTTATATTTTGAAACCTACACTCAATTCTAGCCACTGGATCCATCATCTGCAGATCACCACCGCACGTCCCTTTCTTCCATCTCTTCGTTCATAGGCAGGCAACACACCACGCGCACAAACCCACTACATCAACATTAGGGTTAATAAATTCGGCCACCATACTCGACTAAATTTCAATCAGGGACTTGCATTTTGAAGAGCACGACAAGTACAATACTCGGCCATAACAGGGTGGAGCTCGGCCACCCCCTCTCCTCGAACTGCGCGCGCGAATAGCAGGAGAACGCGGCCCATTATCTCACAATTTTTAGCTCCATTTCGCATCTTAACCGTTGGATACGTAGAACGTGTTGTGCTCTACAAGATTGTAGTTGGGGGTTTCTGACGATTGTTGATGGTTGAGAGATCGGAGGGGAAGAATGTTGAGAAAATTTCGGCCTTTCATTTGTTGGTGGCGGCGGCTCTGTTAGGTTTAGGGTTTAGTTTATTTTTTTTATGTATTTGTGAATGGTTGGTCTATTTATAGGAAAACGAACGAAACACTATTCATTTCGGAAATTCCGAACTCCGATTTACGCGCGGTGACAGACATTCTAGGGTTTACCCTGCGTTCCGGACACAATGGAACAGGTTTTGAAAGCTAATTCGGTCATCTGTGCGAGTTATGGCAATAAACGTTCAATTTAAATTAAACCGATTTAAACGATTTTCTAGGCGTTTTAATTTGTACCGGACAAACGGTAAATCCAATTGACACGAAATTTGAAACCTTACAATAATATCACATTACGGATCCGATGAAACTGGTTTCGTCGAAATCCGAGACTTTTTGAAAAATGGTTATTTTAACTCGCTAAATTAATATTAAAACAATTCGATGCGTTTCGAGCTGGCACAATCAAACGATAACTCCAATTGCTACGGAATTTGAAATTCGGTAATAACTAACAATTACGGATCTAATGGAACTAGTTTCGTCCAATTCTGAGACAGTTCGAAAATTGACTAATTTCACTAGTCGATTAAATATTAAAATATTCAATTTTCACAAATTAACTTTTAATTCAATTTTAAAAGTTCTAAAATATCGTTCTAACTCCAACATGATAAAATAAAATTTTACAAATCATTTTCAATCATATTTAACTCGATTTTTCAATTATTTCCATAATTTAACATATTAAATTATCGATTTAATTATTCAATTAAATTCAATTATTCAAAATAAAATTTATTTGACTTATAAATATCGCTTATTAATATTTAAAATTAGTTAAATATTCAAATTTTAATTATCAAAAATTCTGGGTCGTTACAATTTAGAAAAGAAATCAAATGTATAAGACTGGATGTAACCTAAGGCACTGTTGGAATGAAAAGAGTAAATTGTCACTTCTCTTCATAGAGAGACATCGAAAATGAGAATTGTAAAATAATAATAGATACTTTACGTTATGAGAAATATAATTTATATTCCAAAAGTATTTTCACTTAGAAAATTATTTTCAATGATATTTATTTCTTTGATTTTAGGATATTTGATCTAAAATTCTTGACTGTAAACCAGTGACAGTAAATAAAATAACAGCCTATACTAAATAGCTGAATGGAGCTTTATATTTCATATGCTATTATAGTGATGGTGGAACTCGAGGGAGCATGCCATATAATACTTATTGGTTACATCAACTTACGAAAGTTGTTTTCATAAAGTACTAAACATTTTTTATAAGAAATAATTATTATATTACAATATCGACTGAGAAATAGACATTGTTTTGTTTCAATATCAATATTATGAAAATTCTTATAAAATAAAACTATAGTACTAGTATTTGTAATGCATTGGAAAATACAGAAGCATCTAAATTTATTTGCAATCATTTTAGAATTATGGACTAAGCCACAGTTTTGAGAAATAATTTTTGATTATATTATTATGAATTACATAGTACTAGTAAATTTAATCTCAGACAATCAAGGGAAAAGCACACATTCACTGGGAGCATCACAAGAGTTTATGTAATTTACGCATTGATACATATAGATGTATGCAATCAAAGTCTATTAATTTCAAAATGCTTCCACGTACTTTGTTGTATTCACCAACGAATTATCACAATATGAACATGTGTATACAATACACATGTTGTATGTTAATGACGAGTTCATATAATATAAACAGAAGTAAATAAAATAATGTGTGACAGAAAATAAAATGATTCGATTTAATCTAATGGGTGAGGATACTGGAAGGAGTTCCGAACATACCTAAGAATGAATAAAAATTCAATCTCAATATTCACTCTTCCTTGTGATGCATTATGATCATCGATAAGGAGTAGTCAAACTTTGTTTGACAAAATTTTATTCATGGTGTGTGAAGTTGAACTAATTTCTTTCTATAAGGCTGTAACAACCCCACCGCTATGCCCAATTTAGCAAAGAACATTACAAGTAATGTCGCCTGCTAATCCAGAGAATACGGCTAGTTAAGGGCGATCAAATGTGAATATATCTTTATAATAACACCGACACGTCTTATTTACCTTTTTGAGGATCTAAACTAAAGATTTGACGTATGTAGTATTAATACAAAGTAATAAACACACCGATTAAAAATATTCAGAACATCGTATAATGTAGATAAACTAGAATCAGAGTCACAGATATTAGCGGAATAATATACGACATATTTAATAATAGGATGCGAGTCTACAAAATGTCAATACTAAACTTACTCTAATATACATCGTATCTCATACAATATATCAGGTACAAAATGACTACTGAATAATGTACATGACATAACTACTAGATGCCAATACACATAATGATGGAGTAAACTAAAATTGTCAAAATATTCTACTTCAAAACTAACCCAAAATATAAGAGTTAATGAGTCCCTGTACCTGTAAAGTCTCGGTCTGACTCGAGTGTTAAATAATAAACAGGTTAGACTATGTCTAAATAAAAAGTTGAGATATTAATATCATAAATATATGACTTAAAATAATAAGTCATATAAAAATATATCGAACAAATAATAATAATAAGGCATATTATTTAAATTCACTATTTTATAATTCCACAAACGACTTAACTCTAAAATAAGTCATCCAAAAATACGCCTTAAACCCAAAAATTCAAAAAGGCATATCAAATCAATAAATACAGATCTCAAAATTTTTACTTAACAACAACAAAATAAGTCATGAATAAAATATGCCCAAAATAAATACTCAAATGAGGAATCTCTAACAAATCACCATTTCATAAATACATATTAAGTTTCAATAGACCGTTATCTCAAAATATGTGATAACCAATTCAAAATTCCTTAGAGCCATAAAGGATATAGAATATCCGTACTAAAAATCTCTGAAGAAATAATCATCAATAATGAAAGAATAATATAAGTCTTCTATCAATTTGATACAATGACACGAAATCTACCGAAAGAGACCCGCTACATAGAAAGAAAGCCTACCGAAAGAGACTGCAGATTAGCGACACTACTCAAAGAAAAGATGTAACGACCCATAAATTTCGATAATTAAAATAGCTAATTTGATGAGATTAAGTGATTTAAGGTTAGAAAAATTTTTGTAATTTATGTATGGAAATAATAACTAGAATGAAATGCAACAAATTTTACCTAAGTTTATTATTTATGAATTGAAAGAAATCCCAAATCAATTGAAATAATAGGAAGTCAACAGTAAGGGAGTGAATTGGTATTATATAGGTAATTGTGACACTTGTTTGTAAACAATAAACTTATAAGTAATTAAAGGTTAACAGTGATAATTATTTAAGTTACCTATTCATTTAGTTAGTCGAATTGAATTTGTGAACCAATTGCAATGGAAATGAAAGTTTATATATTAGTTGAGTGCATTATTTCTAACTGTAGTTAAATAATAATGTGGAATTCATTTGATATAATATAGTAAATCGACTGATAATGAAATTTTTATTTAAAAATCCAATATTGAAATCCGTCAAATATTGAACAATTAAATTGTTTAAATTTAATATTTGGAATTTATTGAATAATTGAATAGCGGGAATTGAATAGCTGTTTTAATGAAAATGGTTGTTCTATAATTTGAATTTGTTAAATTGCATAAGTTCGTTTTGAATATTTCAAAAGATAGTGATTTAAGAATAATCCAATTTGTTTAAATTTAATATTACAAATGTTTGAATAATTAAATTCCGACTTTGATAGGATTAATTTGATATTGAAATTCAATATATGAAAATAGAGTGAATAATTGAAATTTTATTTAATATGATTCAAATTGGTTTCCAAAGTGAATGTAAGTTATATTGGGATTATAATAGAGTTAATAAGATTTTAAAATTGGAAATTACTGGATAATTGAATAACGGGTTTAATATGATTTAAAAATGATTTGTAAAATTTTATTTTATCTTATTAAAGTTAGAATGATGTTGTAGAACTTTTAAAATCGAACTAAAAGTAAATTTGTGAAAATTGAATATTTTAATATTTATTTGATGAATTAAAATAGCCATTTTTCAAACAGTCTCGGATATCGACGAAACCAGTTTCATCGGATCTGTAACATGATATTATTTTAAGGTTTCAAATTTCAAGTCAATCGGATTTACCGTTTGTCCGGGGCAAGCCAAAACGCATAGAAAACGGTTTAATCGATTTAATTTAAAATTGATCGTTTATTTCCGAAACACGCACATATGATCGAATTAGCCTCAAAAACCTGTTTCATTGTGTCCGGAACGCGGGATAAACCCTAGAAACGCCGGTCACCGTGCGTAAATCGGAGTATGGAAAATCCGGAATGAATAGTGTTCGTTACAATTTCTATAAAAGCCCTTGAAATTCATTTTTGCAAAATTAATATACCCTAGGGTTTCATCACATTCAACCGCCACTTCCTGCAGTTTATGGCCGAAAATCAAACCCCTTCCTCCCTCATTTTCTCCAAATCTATGCATCGAATCGAGAAGTTGTCAACTAGAAAGATGTAGAGCACTCCAGGATCTTGAAGATCAACGATTTGATCATTTCTGGTGCCATAGATCATCGGCAAATCAAGCTCAAAGGCTATGTGTTCAAGCACGTCGTTCAAGGCCAATTGGCAACCAAGTGGGGCCGCATTTTGGGCGTTGGTGGTGTTGTGTGTGAGCTTCGTTGTGGGAGTGCCTGATCGATGTAGAAGCGAGGGGAGGAGGCTCGAAAATTAACCCTAAATAGGCGGCATTGGGTATTCTTGCGTGTGGAATTGCCTAGGAGCGAGCATGAGCAGGAAGAAGGAAGGCACGCTTGGATCTGGGCAAAGGGAATGGATGGCTGAGATCGCGTAGGGTTAGAAATGAAAATAAAATGAAAATTTTATTTATATTAATTCGTGTAACCATTAAAATATCATATCTTGTTCGTACGAGGTCGGATTGTGACGAAACGAATTGCGACGGGTTCGTTTCGTCGAGCACTACGTTATGGAGCTAGATTGGAGTCGTTTGGAGCTAGTGAAAATTTCGAGTAAAATTAAACGCTCGTTTAATTTTATTCGAAATAAAAGGCTGGAACTACATTGAAATCAAGGTGAGTGTTTTATAACGCTCACAACGTACTGAATATCTTTATGCTAGTTAAATTTGACAATATGAAGTGTTATGAATTTTATTTGTTGTTGTTGATAAAATTTAAATGTCATATAGATTGTCATTTGAATTAACCGTTAAAATTTAAATTGACAGTCAAATCTAAATTGAAATTGAACTGCGATTAAATTACCTGACATTGATAACTATGAAATTGTCATGAATTGTATTGTCTATTGGATGATGTATTTTGATGGATGTTATTGGTTGGCATTTAAATGTTTGGATGTTTATTTGCTTATATATATCCTGTTACGCATACATATGAAACTGTGATTTGATTTAAGTGATATATATTCACCTCTGACATTTAATTGAAATAAATAATTACTTGGCCATAGGATAGAAAATTATATACCGACACCGAATTGGCTAAATTAATAGTTTTTAAAATCATCGATTTGAAATTTATTTAAATGTTTTGATTTAAAAGTTATAAATAGAAATAAATTTATAGAAATCGAATTTATCGAAAATTGAGTTTGGAATGTTGAAATAAATTTCGGTTAAAAGAAATTGTTAAATAATTAAAGTGGAGACTTTGGAATTTAAAATCGGGATATGGTTGAATTTCGAAAATTGACTTGTTTAAAGATTTAACCTTAATTCGAGCTTTGAATATTACTAAGTAAAAGTGATATAAAATAAATGATATTTTGAAATCGAGCTTGGAATTAAATCAAATTTGAAATTTGGATTTAAACTTGAATATTGATGGATAATTTTGTTAAGCGTTATAAATGGATATTTTTGAAAATCAAGCTCCAAATCGATATAAATTGAAATTGAATTAATTGAAAGTGAATATAAAATTGAATAAATTTGAAATCAAAGATTGTCTTTGATTGAGTCGAAATCGGAATTGAATCGGTAGAAGGGAAATTGAAATTGTTTTGAATTGGGAAGTTATAATTGAAATGGTTTGGTTTTGAAGCTATTTTATTTTGTTTTCCAAATTACTCGGTTATATAAACCATTTTGAATACTTAAACTATTTTAATCTATTTTAAATCTACTTAACCCAATTTAAATTATTTTAAACTAATTTATCTATTTCAAATCCATTTTAAGATTTTGAGTATTTTTAACTATTTTAATTTTTTAAAAACTACTTTTAAACTACTTAAAACTATATTCTAAAATTCCAAACTGGTCAATAAGGTGAAATGTTTATGTTTAAATCTTGAATTTAAATACGAATTGGGTGAAATGAAGTTGCAACCTAAATTGAAATTCGAAATGATCTTGAAATCGAAATGAGATATTAAGGAGGAAAATGATTTTGAAATGGAATCTTACGTTTTGAAGAGCTATGATGATATTTAAAATGGACTTGATTTTGAAGCGAATATGATATATTGATATCAATTATGAATCGATTTGAAATGTAAAAGAGCCAACGGTGTAATAATACGTAGTTATTAAAGAGACCGGGATCGGATATGGACATACTCTCTGTCGATACCGAAAACCACTTTAATAACTATTATACGCGGAGTGTTGATCCAGAATGAAGTGGATGGTTTGGTGAACGCGTTGACTGAAGAAAGAGAACGATATTGGATGACCCTTGACATGACTAAAACAGGAGCCGCGTCGGGCCATAGAGGTTCGCCATCTCTAGCGGACACACTTCTTCGATACCATATCTATTACATTTGTGATTCGATTTAGGTGCACCCCTTGATTTGGGAGTGTAGTTTCACGGTGTTGGGGTAGCTGCTGGCTATGCTCAACATTAGTCCGGATCACGCAACTACTAGTATCCTAGTTGGTATCGCCTCATGTACCTTGTCATACTGATTATCCTATTCGCGACCACTATCTTTTTTTTTGTGTTATACCTATGGGGTACCCTCTGATAACCACCAGTTTACGGTGGGGCTTACGGTGCTGTATAGACTATGGCATTATAAAAATGTGTTAAGGGGGATTATGGTAACGCCTTAACGCTATTTTGATACTTTATATTACTGATAGGATACTTTATATTACTGATAGGAATTATCTACTTAGCGTACATTACTACATAGTAGATAGTTTAACGGATCCTTAAGAGTTGGAAAATCCTGTAACATCCCTGGAGTTATTGCACGCACGTTGACACTGGATATGAGATGTCAAACCCTGTAAACATCTCTGACGCCGTTACACTCATATTTATTTACGATCGATTTAACTTTCATAAGGATATTTTAGTCCTGACTCGAGTGTTTTGTCTTTTCATTACGCTCGGGTCAGTCCTGAGTTTTTCAGATTTTTGAAGATATATTCTGGAGGATGAAGACGAAGATTTGGTATACTATTACTATTATTACCCTTGCATCATGCTATCTGCTGCATTATTTTAATTGTTCTGTTGTATATGTATAACTCTGATAAATGTTGTATAAATAATTGTCAAAGTATAGTAAACAGCTTCATGAACTGTTTATTTGACTATTATATTTTATCGTTCCGCTGCGAGATTCTGTGTTGTTTCATTTTCTTTATTTCTCTTTCTTTTCTTTTCTTATTTACCCCAATAACCATCTGCTCTTTTGAATGGTTTGGAATCGGCATGCGTATTTGATCATCGGTTTAAAATGTCCAAAAAGGCGGGTCGTTACAAAAGAGCAGCCTTGTACCTAATCCGTCCTGTGCAAATTTACTATCCAAAAGAGGTAAACATAGTCTAAGTGTATAAAACAAAATAAATTGATAGGTTATAGTATCTATAGACTACGATGCATGTAAAAATCTACCTTTTGAAAGAAAAATTTATATTTACACCATTACATATCATTCGAAAGAGATCTGCCTACCCAAATCAAAGAATGTATCGATTCTCAGATCGATGAAAAATGAATTATCTTCTTTCGAAGATAGTTCGATCTGAAATCCGAACACCCTAAGATAATACAACTCTGAATGTTAATTACAGTCACTCCGGTAATCATAAGAATTTAACTAATTGTCCAATAATGAAAAGTAAATTCAAGTATTTACTAAAATATGGTAATTTTCACTAAAGCTCTATTTAACAAGTTATAATAATAATCAAAAGAATTGCACAAAATGTCCCATGCCACCCGATAATTCAATCGTCTATTATTCTTTGTTTCATAGGAAATCATGAAACTCAAAAGAAATCCAATTCAAACTTGCATAAAAATAGCCAAAAGCTTAATACAATAAAGGCCAACAATAGTTTATAGGTTGAAAGTAATTAATATAATTTTATCATATAAAAATTGGTTTCTAAAATATACGTATAATTAATTTTTGCACTTCTCACCTTTGTTAATCCATAATAAATATATTAAAAGAGTTTTAAATTAGTTTCTATATATACCAAGATATAATTTTTCCAAAATACTTTTAAATCCATAAATTCATTTTAAAGAAGAGTTGCTTATTTACAAAAGCTTTTGGAACTCCTTTAAATCATTAAAACCTCTTTTAGAACTAAAATCACTTAAAATTAAAATTATTACTTTCATAACATCATTTATAAAGTAACACTATATTTTATCTTTTGCCTCTAAAACATTTCCAATATTTTATACTTATAGTAGTAAAATTAAAAAAATTATAGATAAATATTACTTATTTAAAAAAAATTGGAAAAGAAATTTTCGAATAAGAAATAAGTTAAATAATATAATATAACTTAACTATATATTCTATAAACAAACTTACAATAAGGATCAAAATAAATAAAATCTCATCTTTGGAATTCTTTTTAAAAACATTTAAGTAATTTAAACAATAAACCCATCAAAAATTTCAAGTTCTAAAGCCATCGTCACTTTATAATATATCATTCCATAATATGGAATTATTTATCAATCTAATTAGCTTTTCGGCAAACTCCGATCATACAACAATGTATGTATTTTAAACCATTAACCCAACTTAAGACCGAACAATATAAATTTTAACTATTGATTCAAATCCGATATTCAAACTTTCTATTCAACCAATTCAAGCATGAACCAACTGAAACTATATCATGTAATTTTATTTCAATCCTATCATTTAATCACTACTAAAGATTCGGGCAAATTCATAATTTAAGCAAGGCATAAATAGGGATATAACTAATTTAGATATAGGTGTGTGAGTTAAATAAATAACTCACACATGTGCTTACTGTGTGTGTTTGAGCACAAATCCAATAAACAATACATGGTTTCTAAAATTAAGTTTCTACTTTAACTAGGCAATTCAATTCATTCAACAATTATTCCAAGACAGTAATTCAATTCAAAGAATCAGTAATCGTAGATATAGATGAGTGAGAATATTATCTCACCTAATCATTGCTTGCACAAATTAATACGCTTGACGAACCATTTTCGAGATTGCACTATCAACTTCGATGGACCTTCGCCCTAGTTGCAGCCACCACGTCACCTCCTCACGAATTGCGGCCTCGAAGCTTGCTGCCAAAACTTGCCTCGACCACCTAGGTCACAGCCTTCATTGCCCAGATCGTGCGCAACATCTTCATCGCCGAAGCACTTCGTCACGGCTTGTCCATGTCATGTGCGATTCCCTCCTCGGCGTCATTGAGCAACAACGTTTCACACCCCCGTTTTTCATTCTATTTCTGATTTAGTGACTAAGAATTTTGGGGATAAGGCTTTAGGAATTAGCAACTAATGAAATGGTGTAGGGATTAATAAGGGTTGGTTAAAAGTTTGAATGGGCTTTAGGATTAATTGTTTAAGTAATTTGTTTATTTTTATTTCTATTTGTTCTCTTCTCTTTTAAGTAACACATTTTAGTTTATTTATAACTATATTCAAATTTAAATTTTAAGTTAATTTACACTTCGATTCCAATATTGTTTAACTCTATTGAATTATTCGGTGTATTGATATAAGAATAATTTATTCATCTTTGTCGATTTAATGATTTTACTAAATATCAATAAAACTTTTTTTCATCTATTCCAATCGTATAAACTTATTTACACTTCAAAATATTTTATATTCAACAACAACACTATATCCAATTTTATATATTTTCTGAAAAGAATTTATTAATTAATTCAAATTGTTAAAACAAAAGCCTGTTTGTGACTCCCCACCTCTATACTTACACTAGCCAAGGACACTGCGGGGTAATGCCGTCGACTAGTACAAAGAATAAGGCTGTTGAGGAGCAACCATCTACGTAATTGCTATGTACCAGTACCGATATATCAAATAGTATGTCACGCGTTTCATTTTAAGAGGAAATCCAACATATCAAATACAAACTCAAAACTACTACACAGTGGTGTGTGGTCTTCGGAAACAAATATAAAAATAAGCATAACACAAACCAGTCATAGATATTCATAACACAAAGGCGGAAACAGAAATGAATATATCACATAAAAGTGTACATCAAAGTAGTGGTCATACAAGATCCACTACATCACAAAAGAATAGGTACAAGTGCTAGAAAAAAGAATAAGTACACGTCAAGGGGTCTCTATCTCGAATGTATAACAACAAAAACTACCAAATCTAAAGTAGTTAGACAAAAGTCAGATGATGGTCCCAGATAAGGAGTCAAGCAGAAGTACCTATAACATCTCAGTCTGACCCGAGTATTATTTAATAAGAAAATAATAAACGGATCAGTCTAGCTATAAATATCAGATAAAATGAGATAGAATAAAAGATATAACAAAAAAAGTATGATAACAATAGTGTCATACTATGAAAAGTATACATTTAACATCAACAAAAATCATACAATATCTCAAGAATCTCAGAACATCAAAAAGAATATCATATTCTTTATTTTATTCACCAAGCCATAAATATTGACAAACAAATCCATGCCAATCGCCAAAGTTGGCGAAACACATATTCTAGAAATCATCAATTAGGAATCTAGAAAACATAAAGGGGGAGGCCTATCATGAATGGGAGCATGAAAACTCACCAACACATGTATCACCAACGGGACGCTATCCCATGGTCGCTAACCAAAGAGCGGTGCAACGACGTAGTATGATAATGGTACGCCCGAGGAACCTGAAACTCGAATAATTCGAAACAACGATGTAGTACAACGGTACGCCCGATGAACCTGATAAGCCGGAACAACGACGTAGTATAAAGGTACGTCCGATGAAACGAACTCGATAAAAGAACATGGGTCGCTAGCTAATAAAAATTGATTCAAAACTCCAAAGAACTCATAGGTCGTTAGCCTATAAAAGAAATGAGACAAAACTCAGTAAAACGAGGTACAGTCCCCCATGTGGACAAAGAGACATATCATAACGCTAGTCTAAATCACAAAATGATAATTATTGATCAATAAAAAGTGTGAATTTCACTAAGCTAGTAAATAAATGAGTTTAGCTTCATGTCCCATAACCACTGGCTTAACTTAAGTATTTACGAACAAATTGTAGATCTCCACTCGAAAATTGTCACAAGAGTTTCAATCGAACAAGTCCAAAAAATTAACCGACGATGTAAACGAAAGCGTTTGAATGCCACTTGTTTTACTAACTCGTTTAATTAGATTTCTCAAACGAATGAGGTAATGGTTTGTATATACTCATAGATTAGTAAACGGTTTTATAAACGAGTTTTGTATTAAAAATATAGTTGAAATTATCTTTTTGAAAGAGTTTGATTATTTACTACTAGTATAGAAACCTTTGTATTTCAAAGTGACAAGTCAAAGAAATGATTGTAGAAACAATCAATCACTGAAAATTCACATTTGAAGATGTGAATTAAATCCAAAGAAATCGATACAAAATCCATAAAAATGGATATTCCAAAAAATCCTGAAGAAGACGTCATTAAAGTCAATAAATGATAACAACTAATCGAAGAAACAAGAATAGATTAAAGTTGGAAATCAACACAAAAAGGAAAAATTGGCTGAGACAACAGATTCAATCGACTGTACCTGGGTGGTCAGTCGACTGACACAATTCCTGGAAACTTTTTGTTTCCAGGTTCAGTCGACCGAACCAGGGTGGTCCGTCGACTGATACTGGCCCAAGGAAATTCCTGGGTTCTGGTTTAGTCGACTGACCTTCTGGTTCAGTCGACTGAACTGGAAATTCCAATATTCTCAGCCTAGCCTTTCCAAGGGCAAAAACCCAAACAATTTTCGATCGAACGAGCGATGGGCGCTAGGGGTTTACGCCAATCGGCAACCCAGCCCTATAGGCTCTTCGATACACCACCAAAAGCATGTTCAAACATCAAAGCTAGGATTTTTAAAGATTTGACTTCAAAACACCAAAAATTGGAATATTCATAAAACCAATTCAATGCAAAGCAAATGAACAAGGAATATGTGCATGAAATCACTACCTAACAACTATCAAAGATATAGACATAGATGTGATTTCAAAAACTCACCTTTAAACCCTAAAGCAATGAAGGAGAAGCTTGAAAACAAAAGGAAGATCAGCTACTCTTTAATTTCAACTCTAAAAGCTCCAATCTAAGATCATAAGCAAGTATTTCCTAAGTTAGGTTATAGGAAATTTATGAAATTAGAGAGAGATTGAGATGGAGAAGAAGAAGAGGATGCTTGCCTAAGATTCTCTTTGATTTTGAAGCTAGAACTTGGATTTGCAAAAGAAACTTGGACTTAGGATTTTAATTTCCAATCTCTTCCCCCAGTTTTACTAAAGCTTGAAGTGTTAGGAAATAAGAATGAATGAAGAGGAGAGGGGGTGGAGTTAGGACATAAGTTGAGTTGGGTTAATGGACTGAAACCCAAATCCAAACTCAAAGCCCTAAGTGAAAACATCAAAATTCTAGCTAACTCCAAACATATCAATGTTTATACTAAAAAGGTCGCAAACGGTATTTTGAACTCAATGGAAGTGGTCTCGAGTTCTAATTCGGCTGTTTGCAAAAAGTAGCATTTCATACTTTAATCCGACAAATGATGTTATATTTAAATAAAATATTTAAATATACAATCGTAAAATATGCAGGTTGTTACAGATCCCCTCCTTAACAGAAATTGCGTCCTCGCAATACTTAAGAAGAAAATAAAGAGTAACAACCATAAAAGCATATCAACACAAAAGAAAATTTGAAATAAGAAGTTCACCTCTAAGGAGCACGAGAGAGTAAGTCCGGATGTGATCGCTCGATGAATTTTCTAGATTCCCATGAGCAATCCTTAGGTTTTGAGGACCATTGAACTTTTAGAAGCGGGATATCTTTATTTCGAAGGTGTTTAACCTCCGTAGCAATGATATAAATAGGATGTTGCTCATACGTCAAATTAGGTGAAACTTTAATTTCTTCCACAACACTGGACTCAAGAATAGAATCGGAATCTCGAAGGCATTTCCATAGTTGAGAGACGTGAAACACATCATGAATAGCAAAAATTGAGTCAGTAATAAAAGGCGATAAGCCACGAAACCAATACGTTCAGTGATGGGAAATGGACCAATATATCGAGGCGCTAATTTTTCCGATCGACTGAAACGCACAACACCCTTTATAGGTGAAACATGAACAAACACCAAATCTCCCACATAAAATTTTAATTTCCTTATTCGATTATCGGCATAGGATTTTTGTCTATTTTGAGCTTCTTTCGTCCCTTGACGAATAAAGTCAATCTTTTCTATGGAATCACGAATAAAATCTGGACCTAAAACCAACTTCTCGCCAGCCTCAAGCCAACAAGAAGGAGATCGACACGGCCTTCCATAGAGTGCCTCGAAAGGAGCCATACCAATATTAGATTGGAAGCTATTATTATAGGAAAACTCAACAAAAGAAATATGATATTCCCAACTTCCACCAAAATCAATAACAAATGCATGAAGAAGATCTTCAAGAGTTTGATTCACATGCTCGGTTTGTTCATCGGACTGAGGATGATAAGCGGTGCTAAAATTAAGCTTCGTTCCCAAAGCTTTTTAAAGGCTCTTCCAAAATCCACTAGTGAACAATGGATCACGATCGCTAACAATAGAAGTAGGAACTTCATGCAATTTAACAATTTCTCTAACATAGAGTTTGGCCAAAAAAGGTACAGTCCGATTGGACTGAACGGGAATAAAATGGGCGGATTTTGTAAGTCTATCCACAATCGTCCATAGGCTATCATGGCCCGAACGAGAACGGGGAAGTCCGTCAATAAAGTCCGTGGAGACTTGATCCCACTTCCAAATTGAAATGTCCAAAGGTTGCAATAACCCACCGGGCCTTTGATGCTTGGCCTTAACAAGTTGGCAAGTCATGCAACGCTTAATAAAGTTAGCAATATCAGATTTCATTCCATCCTAATAATAAAGCCGCTTCATATCCATGTCATTTTACTACTAACTGGATGAACGATTAGTTTAGAATGACGAGAATCTTCTAAAATGTCCTTACGAAGATTACCAATATTTGGCACGATAAGTCTACCAAATTTTTGAATGCCGCCACGAACATCAATATCAAAGTCTTTTAACCCTTCAATATCAATTTTATCCCTACAACTTTGGCTAAGAAGAGTCAATTCGGGATCTAGCTTTTGAACTTCAAGAATGCGGTCTAAAAGAGAAGGATGAGCCTCAAGGTTACATAAAATAAGAGATGAACATAAATCGGATTCACAATCTTGAATCTCACAAGTGGATAAGGTCTCGAGATCATTCCACTCGGATATCATCATAGAAACAACCGCTTGTTGCTTACGACTAAGTGCATCAGCAACATGATTCCCCTTTCCGGGAGTATAAAGAATATCGAGATCATAAGATTTAAGGAACTCGAGTCAACGTCGTTGACGCAAATTAAGTTCCTTTTGAGAAAATAAATACTTCAAAGGTTTATGATCGGTATAGAGAACAAATTTCTCTCCCAAAAGATAACGATGCCAAATTCTAAGGGCGAAAACAATAGCCGCGAGCTCTAAATCATGAGTGCAATATCTAGTCTCGGCATGCTTTAATTGCCTAGAAGCATAAGCAATAACACGTTCCCTTTGCATGAGAACGACACCCAAACCAACACGACTAGCATCGGTATAAACAATAAAGTCTTGGTTCCCTTCGGGAATCACAAGAATAGGAGCATCGAAAAGGAGTACTTTTAATCTCTAAAAAGAAGCTTCACATTTGTCCGACTAGATGTATTTAACTTCTTTCTTTGTCAAACTAGTAAGAGGCACAGAAATTTTAGAAAAGTCTTTTATGAACCTACGGTAATAACCCGCCAATCCATGAAAGCTACGAATTTCCGTCGCACTCTTCGGTCTCTTCCAATTTTGAATCGCTTCAATCTTTGAGGATCCATGGAAATTCCAGATTCAAAAATAATATGTCCAAGAAATTTACACGAGATTTCCAAAAGTGGCACTTAGAAAATTTTGCTTTCAATAGATTGCTTCTAAGAGTTTCCAACACAATCCGAAGATGCTTTTCATTCTCTTCCTTGGTTTTAGAATAAACAAGAATATCATCTATAAAGATGAGAAAAAATCGATCAAGGAAGTCTTTGAAAACTCAATTCATAAGGTCAATGAAATAAGCTGGAGCATTCGTTATACCAAATGGCATAACAACCCATTCATAAGATCCATAACGAGTATGGAATGACGTCAAAGGAATGCTATCCTCTGCAATACGAAGCTGATGAAAACTGGTTGCTAAGTCTAACTGTGAAAAGACTCTAGCACCACTAAGTTGATCAAATAAATCATCAATCCGAGGTAAAGGATATTTATTCTTGATAGTAAGATCATTAAGCTTGCGGTAGTCAACGCAAAGCCTAAGTGTGCCATCGGATTTCTTTACAAAAATAGCTGAAGCTCCCCAAGGAGAGGAACTAGAATGAATAAACTGCTTTGCCTCCAATTCGGATAATTGTTTATGCATCTCGTCATTTTCCTTATTAGACATACAATAAGGAGGACAAGTGATAGGTAGAGCTCTAGGGATTAGATTAATTCTGAACTCGATTGCTCGATTAAGAGGAAATCCTAAGACATGCTCAAATATGTCGGGAAATTCACAAGCAACGTGAATGAGAGAAATGACATCTTCCTCATTATCATTATTGAGGGTTTAGAGAATATAAGGATGCTGCCAAATTGGAATCCGAGTCTTTGAGAACAATAGAAATCTGCTTAACAGATTGAGGAGGTCGAAGATGAATAGTCCGCTCAGGACATAGGATATGGGCTTCATAACGGTTAAGCCAATCCATTACCAAAATCATTCTGAGGCCTAAGTAACGCATGACATGCAAATCGGCTCGGAAAGAAAAA
This sequence comes from Allium cepa, assembly GCA_030765085.1. Lineage (NCBI taxonomy): Eukaryota > Viridiplantae > Streptophyta > Magnoliopsida > Asparagales > Amaryllidaceae > Allium > Allium cepa. Next base: position 212,017,028 of record CM060930.1, on the reverse strand, counting down.
TCACATAAAATAATCTCGACATCTTTATAAAGCAAACTGAGTGTTGCGGATCCACCAATCAGATTCGCAATTCTCAAAGAAGCCATCAAAGCCATAACACTTAAAGAAAAAGTATTAATAAGTTCTTTTGATATAAAAGAATGGGATGTACCCGTATCAAAAAGAACTCAAATAGGTTGGTCATGAAACATAATAATGCCATCAAGGATAAAATGAGAAATACCTTGACCACGAGAAGTGTTACTAAGGGCTTGCATAACATTTATCTTTCCCTCGTTCTTGCTTTGAAGTTTGGGACAAGAAGATAAAAGATGACCCAAACTTTTGCAATAACGTCAAAAGAGAGATTTCAGACATCTATTAGCAAATGGTCCTTAGAACCACAATTGTAGCATTGCCCATGACTAGGGGTAGAAGTCTTTGCTACCAGAGTTGCTTGTTTTCCTTTCTTGTTGGGATATGGACCTTTGAACTTAATAGGCCTTCTTGTTGTTGTTGAAGATTGGTTTGGCACCCACAACTTCAACATCACTCTCTTTATTGGCCTCTTCGAGTCGAAGAGAGATATCAACAAGCTGATCGAAAGAAACTTCCAATTTCAGAAGTAAAGGCTTTTTGAGATTCTTATTCAAGCCATAGACAAACCTTTGATTTTTCTTCAATGGAGTATTAATGAACTCGACCCTATATTTAGAGAGAGATTTAAAAGATGCAACATAATCCATCACAGAAGATTCACCTTGAACAAGGTCAATAAAGTGCCGAGCTAAAGTTACTTTTTCAGCTTCCGGCCAAACTTCAATTCAAATCATTCCCGGAATTGGTCTGAAGTAAGATTCGCTTCAATAATTTCAGAAATCGAAAGCTCATACCAATCTAATGCTCTTTCTTGGAGCATACTAGAAGCCACTTGGAACACGATGCAAATCAATAAGATTCATGCGAGAAAAGATGCGATCGCTTGTTCTAAGCCAAGCTTAGACTTCTATAACACTTTCGGAACCCTTGAATGGCTTTCCACCCAAATTGGTATAATCACTGCACAAGCGTGCAAACCCAGATTTAGGGTGAGTAGGCTCTGGAATAGGTTCGATAGCTTGAGCATTCTTTACAAGATCTAGAAGCTTTTGAGCAGACATAAATACTCCATCCTGAGGAGTAGCACTGGATTGACCGACGCTGAGACGGCCTGGTCTAACCATTTCTCTTATTTAAGAAAGAAAGAAAGAAAGAAGAAGAAAAATGTTATTCACAAAATGAATATCAAACAGTCATGATTGATAAAACAAGGCATCATAAAAGAAAAGGATAAAACGGGTCCAATGACTCGAATAAATCCTAAGGCACGACTCCTAAGAAGGACTTAGGACAATGATCCTTGCTAGATTATTCTACATTGTTCCAAAGTTTGGCTCTGATACCAAGCTGTGACGCCCCATCTCTATACTCACACTAGCCAAAGACACTACGGGGTAACGTCGTCCACTAGCACGAAGAATAAGGCTGTTGAGGAGCGGCCATCCATGTAATTGCTTTATGCGAGTACCGATATGTCAGATAGTATGTCACGCGTTTCATTTCAAGAGGAAATCCGACATATCAAATACAAACTCAAAACTACTACACATTGGTATGTGGTCTTCGGAAACAAATATAGAAATAAGCATAACACTAATCAGTCGCAGATATCCATATCACAAAGGCGGAAACAAATATGAATATATCACATAAAAGTGTACATCAAAGTAGTAGTCATACAAGATCTACCACGTCACAAAAGAATAGGAACAAGTGCTAGACAAAAGAATAAGTATACATCAAGTGGTCTCTATCTCGAATGTATAACAACAAAAACTACCAAATCTAAAGTAGTTAGAAAAAAGTCAGATGATGGTCCCAGATAAGGAGTCAAGCAGAAACACCTGTAACATCTCGGTCTGACCCGAGTATTATTTAATAAGAAAATAATAAACGGATCAGTCTAGTTATAAGTATCTGATAAAATGAGATAGGATGAGAGATATAACAAAAAATGTATGATAACAGTAGTGTCATACTATGAAAAATATACATTTAACATCAACAAAAATCATATAATATCTCAAGAATCTCATAACATCAAAACGAATATCATATTCTTTATTTTATTCGCCAAACTACAAATATTGACAAACAAATCCATGCCAATCACCAACGTTGGTGAAACAAAAATTCTAGAAATCATCAATAAGGAATCTAGAAAACATAAAGGGGGAGGACTATCATGAATGGGAGCATGAAAACTCACCAACACATGTATCACAAATGGGACGCTATCCCATGGTCGCAAACCATAGAGTCGGTGCAACGACGTAGTACGATAACGGTATGCCCGAGGAACCTAAAACTCGAATAATTCGGAACAACGACATAGTACAACGGTATGCCTGATGAACCCGATAAGCCAAAACAACGACGTAGTACAACGGTACATCCGATGAACCGAACTCCATAAAAGAACATGGGTCGCTAGCCCATAAAAATTGAGTCGAAACTCCAAAGAACTCATTGGTCGTTAGCCTATAAAAGAATTGAGACGAAACTCAATAAAACGAGGTACAGCCCCCCACGTGGACAACGAGACATAGTATATCGCTAGTCTAAATCACAAAATGATCATTATTGATCAATAAAAAGTGTGAATTTCACTAAGCTAGTAAATAAATGAGTTTAGCTTCATTTCCCGTAACCACTGGCTTAAATTAAGTATTTACGAACAAATTGTAGATCTCCACTCGAAAATTGTCACAAGAGTTTCAATCGAATAAGTCCAAAAATTAACCGATGAAGTAAACACAAGCGTTTCATACCACTTGTTTTACTAACTCATTTAATTAGATTTCTCAGGCGAATCAGGTAAAGGTTTGTATATATTGATGGATTGGTAAACGGTTTTATAAACGAGTTTTGTGTTAAAAATAGAGTTGAAATCATCTTTGCGAAAGAGTTTGATTATTTTTTACTAGTATAGAAACCTTTGTATTTCAAAGTGACAAGTCAAAGAAATGATTGTAGAAACAATCAATCACCAAAAATTCACATTCGAAGACGTGACTTAAATCAAAGAAATTGATACAAAATCGATCAAAATGAATATTCCCAAAATCTCCAAGAAGACGTCATCAAAGTCAATAAATGATAGCAACTAATCGGAGAAACAAGAATCGATTAAAGTTGGAAATAAAAAAAAAAGGCAAAATTGGCCGAGACAACAGATTCAGTCGACTGAACCAGGGTGGTCAGTCGACCGAAACAATTCCTGAAAACTTTCTATTTCCAGGTTCAGTTGACTGAACCAGGGTGGTCAGTCGACTGAAACATGACTAGAAACTTTCGGTTTCCAGGCTCAGTCGACTGACCCAGAGTGGTCAGTCAACTGATACTGACCCAAAAAAATTTCTGGGTTCTGCTTCAATCGACTGACCTTCTGGTTCGGTCGTCTGAACTGGAAATTCCAGTATTCTTAGCCAAGCCCTTCCAAGGGAAAAATCCCAAACAATTTACGATCAGACGAGCGATGGGCGCTAGGGATTTATGCCAATCGGCAACCCAGCCCTATAGGCTCTTTGATACACAACCAAAAGCATGTTTAAACATCAAAGCTAGGATTTTTAAAGATGACTTCCAAACACCAAAAACTGGAATATCCATAAAACCAATTCAATCCAAAGCAAATGAATAAGGAATAAGTGTTTGGAATCACTACCTAACAACTATCAGAGATATAGACATAGATGTGAGTTCAAAACTCACCTTTAAACCCAAAAAAAATGAAGGAGAAGCTTGAAAACAAAAGGAAGATCAACTACTCTTCAATTTCAACTCTAAAGGCTCCAATCTAAGATCATAAGCAAATATTTCCTAAGTTAGGTTATAGGAAATTTCTGCAATTGGAGAGAGATTGAGATGGAGAAGAAGAAGAGGATGCTTACCTAAGCTTCTCTTTGATTTTGAAGCTATAACTTGAATTTGCAAAATAAAATAGGGCTTAGGATTTTAATTTCCAATCTCTTCACCCATTTTTACTAAAGCTTGAAGTGTTAGGAAATGAGGATGAATGAAGAGGAGAGGGGGTGGAGTTAGGATATAAGTTGAGTTGGGTTAGTGGGCTGAAATCCAAACCCAAACCCAAACCCAAAGCCCTAAGTGAAAAAATCAAAATTCTAACTAACTCCAAACATATCAATGTTTATACTTAAAAAGGTCGCAAACGGTATTTTGAACTCAATGGAAGTTGTCTCGAGTTCTAATTCGGCTGTTTGTAAAAATTATATTTATGACTTTAATCCGACTAACGATGCTATATTTAAATAAAATATTTAAATATACAATCGTAAAATATACAGGTTGTTGCACTATTATTAATTAGGCTCCAATTAATTAAAACGTGAAATTTCAAAATAATAGATATCAAAAATCGAGTACGGAAATTTTTATTTTAAATAAATTTATATAATATGATTTAAAAAATAGAGTTGTTACAGACCTATTCCCTTATGAAAATTGCAGTCTCGCAATTTTTTATTGAGAGACGTCACATAAAACACAATCTTTAATTTCCTTTCGACAACTACAATTTAATTAAAAATCGTTCAGTTCTCTAATTGATTAATATTGAAATCCAACTTTTCATAAGTTATAACTTAAACGGACTCGTTTACTAATTTCAGTTTCTTCGCATACGAAAATTTATTGGAAATTTTCTAAGTGTTAAAATCTTTGAAAAATTTCGACGGTCTCCTTCATATGGAGAGCCTTTTAAAATTTTACAAATATAATATATATGATATTGGAAACACAATATATATTAATATTTCTAACAATTCTGTATTTAATTTGAATGTGTACCTCTATTTAGCGTTTTGAAACAAGCTATCATACTTCGGATATGAGCATAAGCGAGCTACCATCACCATTTAGTCCGGCTGTGCTTTTTGAGTACCTATTCTCAACTTAAGTTTAAATATTAGTCGCTTAGAAGAATATAAAGAGTATGCAACCATTTATTATAAAAACAATACGGCCTTTATATTTAACCCACCTTTCACTAATTTTTCTAAGGCTGAATCCATCCAACTAAGTTATGATTTGTAAGTGTAATGGTAATATATTGCTTTGGCTTTCCAAAACATCATTCAGGTCATAAAATTATAAAGTACACCATGATTTATAGTCGATTTACTAGAAATATCAATCCTGAAATTAACTGATAAAAACAAGCCCACTTTATAAAACGGCCCTCTTAGCCTTGAAAACATCAAAATTTCACAAAACACTTCGAACAAAAGTTGTTGCTTAGGTCCTAGGCTTTCTGGAAAGTGTAAAATCATTGAATTCAGACAAATCATTCAAAAGTTACAGACAAAAGAGTTCAGCTCAGTTTTGGTAAATTTTCATTTTGGGACAGTGATGAATAAATATGGAAATTTATGTTTAAACCTGCACAAACTTCAAAATTTTGAGAAATGATAAACAACAAAGTTGTTACTCATGCAATTGTCTAATTAACGGAAAAAGAATCGACAAAATCAGATCATTTACTCACAAGTTATGATTATATTAATAAGCACTATAATCTCTTGATCCCTTTCTTTTTCAGAACAATCAATATTTTTAATTTACAAATCCTCTAGATGGTAATTTAGAGAGAATTATATTTACAAATTGTGGATATTCATAGAGAGGACAAAATTTGTTTCAAATTAGTTCTCAGTTTAAATAACAATACATTAACGTTTATATCATATTGATATATAGAACTTGGTTTGTCAATAAGTACTTACACATGGTTCAGCATGTTGCATGATTACCGGGAACACATGCCTATCCCAGAAATGTATCAGGCTCTGTCAATACTAACCCATAACAAGTTAGGCTACTCTATCAAATTATGTTGTGCATTGTACATGCATATGGTAAAAAGTGCTGAACATTAAAGTTAAGGACTGTTGATAACTTACAAGTTACAAGAATGATGATCGACCATGCTATAATGAATCTTTTTTTCACTATTTAAAAGTAGGCAACCTAAAAAGCATCAAAGTGATGATGGAATGCCAAGGATTAATAATGTTACAGCTACTTTCTTTTAATTGCTACTATATTGATGACAAAGTAACTAAATATTATAATCTAGATTTGATGAATATATAAATTTTCAAACATATGAGGAAAGTCAAAGAATAGAAGAGTAATAATTTTATTCCATAACAGCAGTTTACCATCCTTTGTTACATAATCATTATATGAAGTTTAAGATGGTGCTCTAGTTATATATAATGGTACAATTGATCAAAAAACTATATGCATTTTGACAGTGAATAAAATTGAATCAACAATGTGTAAAAGGACCTTCAAGCAGCAAATCCAGTCCATCTGATCAAAATAGCATCAAAGTATTATTCTTAATCAAATACGAATCATAATGCACATTAGGTATTGCGAAAGTGGATCTTTGGTACACATTAAGTGACGCAATTCCATTGCGCAGTGCCTATATGAGATTACAACCATAACACCTGTATGGACTGCAATCGTATATGTAGCATCTTAAATAAAATGGTTTAAGAATGGCAAATGATACAGGAATTTTAGATATATCAAGTTCTTTTAATCAACAACAAATCCTTTTGAGAAATAAAAGGTGGCATATTGTGACAGAGCATGTATGGTACATTCAAAATCTGTGTGGACTATGGTTTGCATAAACGGATTTCAAAATAGCAATTATAACAACAACAAAATTACTTAGTCAACCACCCCTCTGTTTTTTTTAAGAAATAAATATTTCATAATAAATTCAAAATGACCAAAATTTATTTTCAAATTGTCAAGCATGCTTAAATTATTATATCGATCTTTTAGAACCTTTGCTAACAATATAAATTCCTTTTCAAAATCGTTAAATTGATACTTTAATTTATCACTTTTTCATTAACTTCAAAATGTGATGCAGCTCAAGTTAGAAGAGAAGAGATAAGTCGTACACGACTTAAGGAGGAGTTAAGTCGTCCACGACTTAAGAAGGAAGATATAGGTCGTTCCCGACCTAAGGAATCACGTGGAGGAGAGATGCGAGTTAATGAAGAAGATTAAAGTCGTTTCCGACCTAACTGGAGACCAGAGGGGAAGTTGTGCCGAGTTAACGACCTAACTCTAACAGGTTACGACTTAACTTAGTTGGGTCATTGGAAGGTGCCGCTCCTTCAAGAATCGTTAAGTCGGTCATGTATGTGAAGGTGATATAATAAGTGTTGAGTCGTTTACGTTGAGTCATGAACGACATATGATGAGTCGCTAGGTCGTATACGACCTAAGTGTTGTGATGAGTCTGTACTTCTTTAAGCCGTGTGTTTAAGTCGTCTACGACTTAAGTGTTGAGTCGCTGTGTTGTACCTATGTTAGGTCATGAGTCGGCGAAGCTTTGAGTCGTGTGTTGTAATTTGTTTTACTTTGAGTCGTAAGTCGTTAGGTCGAATACGACCTAGGTGTTGTATATTTGTGTGTTTCCTTAAGTCGTTCAAGTGTTGAGTCGGCCGAAAGCTGTTGTGATGTAATTGTTTTGAGTCGTGTATGTGTGTGATGTATTAGGTCGTGTACGACCTAAGGATGAGTCGTGAGTCGTGGGGAACTAGGTCGGCAATGACTTAAGGGTCTGGATCAAAAATGCTATAAATAGGGAGTGTGTTGTAACTTTTTAGTGGTTGATTGTTGAATAAAATTTCGTTTTGATTGTTGTGTGCTTTCATCTAAATTGGTAGTTAAGTGTGATCTCCTATCTCCACTTTCGGTTAATCGAGTGCGCTCGATTCAACGATTGTTGAAGCCAATTCACGGTATCAAGTGCGCTTAATCAACGTTTGAAGAATTGTAGATCTTCTTTCACGGTATCGTGCGCGATCAACGTGTCGAAGATAGTTAGAATTCGGTATCTTTGTGATCAACGAATTTGGGCATTTCAGTATCTTCAATCCACCGATTGCTACCTTCATCGATCTATATCGTTTTTTTATTATCCGCTGCGTCAGTTTGGTATCAGAGCTTGACTTAGCCAATCATAGCTAAGACGAGTCTTGGAGCCAAGGAGTTTGAAGTTGGTGTTCATCGTGTTCATCTTGAAGTTGCAACAAGTTAGAAGTTTTCGATCCATATTCTTTTAGATCAAAGTGTGGAAGTTGTTTGAATTTGGCCGTGAGATTTTTGCACGCCAAAGTTTGAAGGTAAAGTGCTTGAAGCCGTGCTTGTTGAAGCGGAGCCGACCTAAGCCTAGGTCGTTGCCTATTGCCGAGTTAGTGGGAGGCCGTGACTTGCTGTACAAGTTAGTGTTGAAGAATTGTTGAAGTGTTTGTGATTGTGTAATCATGCCGCCGAGAAGAGCTAATCGTCATCAAAATGTTAAAGCGTTGTATAGAAGAGAAGAAACCGAGCAAATGGAACAGCGCATTAATGAGAAATTTGATGAAGGTATTGGAAAGTTAGAAAAGCTTATGAATGATTTGAATCAAAATCAAAGGAGGAGATCACCAATCTCGAACCATGGAGGAAACAGAGTTTCGCCATTGGTTACGGAAGCGAGAAGGGTATCACCGCAATCTTTTAGAGAAAGAAGAGAAACATCAATTTCGTCAAGAAGAGATCACCATGACTATGGACATGAAGAGAGGAGAATTCCACGAGAGTTTGAGAATGAACCATATCGAGAAGAAGAGAGACATAGTAGAAGAGATATGCGTGATCAAAGGGATGTTGATGGTCGAGATCGATATAGACGTACGTTTGATTTCAATGAAGAGGGTGATAGAGCTAGCATTCATTATCGAGATCGAGACCAAGTTCGAAATTTATATAGGGAAGTAGATGATGATCGTCGATGGGAATCGGGTATGAAGATGGAAATTCCAGAATTCAAGGGTGGAATGGTTGCAGAAGAATTTCTTGATTGGTTGTCTAATGTTGAAGAGATTTTTGACTTTAAAGAAGTTCCTGAGCATAGAAGAGTGAAGTTGGTTGCTAGTAGGTTGAGGGGTAGAGCTTTGGCATGGTGGCAGCAAACTAAACTTACGAGGGAGAGAATGGAAAAGTCAAAGATTGAATCATGGGAGAAGATGAAGAAGTTGATGAAGGGCACATTCTTACCTTACAATTATCAATCGCTCATGTATCAGAGATTGCAGAATTTGAGGCAGGGGACGAAAACTGTTAATGATTATGCTGATGAATTTTATCAACTGATTGCTCGAAATGACATTATGGAAACGGAGGAACAATTGACTGCTAGGTTTGTTGGAGGGTTGAGGGTGCAGATCCAGGATATGGTTAATATGTTCGATCCAAGATCTGTGGCAGAAGCACATCAGAAAGCGTTGGCTTGGGAGAAGCAGGGAAGACGTGGAGGTGGTGTGTTTACTAATTTCAACAATCAAATGAAGGGTGTTAGTGGAAGTTCCAATGTTTCGAAAGCTGTCGGTAAACCAGTTGTGAATGAAGTTGCGAAGGCAAAGGTCAACAACAGTTTCAAATGTTACAATTGTCAGGAAGTGGGTCACAAGAGTAATGAATGTCCGAAGCCGAAGAAACGAACTATGATCGCTGAAGTTGAAGGTGAGGATGTTGGGGAAGGTTATTCTAGTCCAGTTGAGGAGGATGAACAGGATATTGCGTCAGGAGATGAAGGATGTAATCTAATGATGAGGAGGTCTTGTTTAATACCGAAGCAAGAAGAAGAAGCTAGTTGGTTGAGGAGTAACATCTTTCAGTCAACATGCACTATTCTGCAAAAGGTTTGTAAATTTGTGAGTGACGCTGGAAGTTGTGACAATATTATTTCTACTGAAGCTGTGAGAAAGCTGAAGTTGAAGACGGAGAACATGCTAATCCTTACAAGTTAGCGTGGCTGAGAAAAGGAGGAGAGGTGAAGGTGGACAGGCGAGTTCGAGTTCCATTTCCTATTGGGAAGAAATATAAAGACGAGATCTGGTGTGAAGTTGTGGAGATGGATGTTTGTCACTTACTTTTGGGAAGACCATGGCAGTATGATCGAGCAGTACAACATGATGGTCGGACCAATAGCTACAGTTTTATGTTTGAAGGTGTTAAAATCATTTTGGTTCCAAAGAAGAGACAGCAAGAAGAGAGCAAGTCAGAAGAAATTGAGGAGCTTAAGACTTTATTGACTTTGAAGGAATTTTGAAGAAGTAGAAGAAAGTCCAGAGGTATTTTTATTAATTGGACAAGAAACCACTGAATCTGTAGAAGTTCCAGAGGAAGTAAAACCGGTATTGGAAGAATTCAGTGATGTCTTTCCTGAAGAGTTGCCAACGGAGTTACCACCATTGCGGGATATTCAACATCAGATAGATCTTGTGCCAGGGGCAGTATTACCATACAGGCCACATTATAGGATGAGTCCTAAGGAGCATGAGGAACTGAGAAGGCAGGTGGAGGAGTTGTTAGAACAAGGGCGTGTTCAGGAGAGCTCGAGTCCTTGTGCAGTGCTAGCTTTATTGGTTCCAAAGAAGGATGGTTCGTGGAGAATGTGTACGGATAGTCGAGCTCTAAACAAGAACACTGTGAGATACAGGTTTCATATGCCGAGGTTTGATGATTTGATAGATCAGTTGAGTGGAGCTGTTGTGTTTTCAAAGATTGACCTGAAGAGTGGATACCATCAAATTCCTATTAGACCAGGCGATGAATGGAAGACTGCTTTCAAAACCAAGGAAGGTTTATACGAATGGTTGGTTATGCCATTTGGTTTATCGAATGCACCGAGTAATTTTATGAGAGTGATGAACCAGATTTTCAGACCATACATTGGAAAATCCGTGGTTGTTTACTTTGATGATATTTTGATCTACAGTGGAAGTATGGAAAAGCATGTCCAGCATTTGCGTGAAGTACTGTTGACTCTACGACAGGAGAAATTTTATGCTGCAACAAAGAAGTGTGTTTATGACGGATAGTGTTTTATTTCTGGGATATGTTCTATCGAAAGAAGGAATTCAAGTGGATGAAAGTAAAATAGAAGCTGTCAGGAGTTGGCCACAGCCCAAGACGATTACTGAAGCGAGGAGTTTTCATGGATTGGTATCCTTCTATCGAAGATTCATTCCACATTTTTGTAGTGCGATGGCACCTATAACCGATTGCATGAAGGGAAATAAGTTTGAGTGGTCAGAAGAAGCAGGAGTAACTTTTGAACGAATTAAAAAGCATTTGACGTCAGCGCCAATCCTAGTATTACCAGATTTTCAGTTGTTGTTTGAGCTACATACTGATGCATCTAAAGTTGGGATTGGTGGAGTATTGAGTCAGAGTGGGAGACCAGTTGCTTATTTCAGTGAGAAGTTATCAGGAGCTAAGTTGAGATATAGTACTTATGATGTTGAATTTATGCAATTGTTTAAGCTGTGAAGCATTGGAGACATTATCTATTTCAGAAAGAGTTTGTTCTTTACAATGATCATGAGGCTTTGAAGCATTTGCAAGGGCAAGATAAGATTTCAGCGAGATAGGCATCGTGGATTGCCTATTTGCATCAGTTTACTTTTGTCGTGAAGCACAAATCAGGGATAACGAATCGTGTGGCTGATGCTTTGAGTAGGAGGAGTCATTTATTAACAACAATGAAAGTTGAAGTGACAGGTTTTGAATTATTGCCAGAGCTTATCGAAGAAGATCCTTACTTTAAGAAATTTGTTGAGAAAGTCAAGGAGGGAAGTTCTGATGAATTTGTGTTGATTGATGGTTTCTTATTTAAGGGGAATCAATTGTGTGTACCGGATTGTAACTTGCGAATGAAGATAGTAAAGGAGCTTCATGAGGAAGGACATGTGGGTAGAGACCGAACATTGCAGTTAAGCTCTCAATCCTACTATTGGCCATCGATGAGGAAGGAAGCTGAAAGGTTTGTTCAGAGATGTCATGTTTGTCAAGTTTTGAAAGGGACAGCTACAAATGCGGGTTTGTATATGTCTTTACCTGTACCTACAAAACCTTGGGTGGACGTTAGTATGGATTTCGTATTGGGTTTGCCGAGAACGCAAAGGGGAAATGACTCGATATATGTTGTGGTGGATCGTTTCTCGAAGATGGTACATTTTATTGCGTGTAAGAAGACGGCGGATGCTGTTCATGTCGCTCAGTTGTTTTTCAAGGAGATCTATCGACTTCATGGATTGCCAGAATCTATTGTGTCGGATTGGGATACTCGTTTTCTGAGTCACTTTTGGTTAAGTTTGTGGAAGATGGTGGAAAATGTGTTACGATGTCTTGTGAAGGACAATCTGAAGAGTTGGGATATGAAGTTAAGCCAAGCAGAGTTTGCTCATAATCATTCAGTGAATCGTAGTACGGGATTCATTCCATTTTAGATTGTATATTCAAATTTACCAAGGGGACCGTTGGACTTAACAGTAGTACCACAAACGAAGGGGACGATTAAAAGAGCTGTAGACTTTGTTAATGAGTTGACTGAATGTCATAAAATCGTTCGGGAGCGATTGGAGAAAGCAAATGAGAAGTATAAGCGAACTGCAGATTTGAAGCGACGAAGTGTTGAATTTAACGAAGGTGATTTGGTTTATGCTGTGTTAATCAAGGATTGTTTTCCAGTGGGCGCTTATAACACGTTGAAAGCCAGAAAAATTGGTCCTGTAAAAGTTGTGAAACGGATTAATGAAAATGCTTATAAGTTGAAGCTGCCGGAGGATATGTACACTTCTGACGTGTTCAATGTTAAGCATCTGGTACCATATTATGGAGATGGACAATCTGATGTGAAAGAATTTACAAATTCGAGGACGAATTTCTCTCAACCAGGGGAGGATGATGCAGCTCAAGTTAGAAGAGAAGAGATAAGTCGTACACGACTTAAGGAGGAGTTAAGTCGTCCACGACTTAAGACGGAAGATATAGGTCATTCCCGACCTAAGGAATCACGTGGGGGAGAGATGCGAGTTAATGAAGAAGATTTAAGTCGTTTCCGACCTAACTGGAGACCAGAGGGGAAGTTGTGCCGAGTTAACGACCTAACTCTAACATGTTACGACTTAACTTAGTTGGGTCATTGGAAGGTGCCGCTCCTTCAAGAATCGTTAAGTCGTTTATGTATGTGAAGGTGATATAATAAGTGTTGAGTCGTGTACGTTGAGTCATGACCGACATATGATGAGTCGCTAGGTCGTATACGACCTAAGTGTTGTGATGAGTCTGTACTTCTTTAAGCCATGTGTTTAAGTCGTCTACGACTTAAGTGTTGAGTTGCTGTGTTGTACCTATGTTAGGTCATGAGTCGGTGAAGCTTTGAGTCGTGTGTTGTAATTTGTTTTTCTTTGAGTCGTAAGTCGTTAGGTCGAATACGACCTAGGTGTTGTATATTTGTGTGTTTCCTTAAGTCGTTCAAGTGTTGAGTCGGCCGAAGGCTGTTGTGATGTAATTGTTTTGAGTCGTGTATGTGCGTGATGTATAAGGTCGCGTACGACCTAAGGATGAGCCGTGAGTCATGGGGAACTAGGTCGGCAACGACTCAAGGGTCTGGGTTAAAAATGCTATAAATAGGGAGTGTGTTGTAACTTTTTAGTGGTTGATTGTTGAATAAAATTTCGTTTTGATTGCTGTGTGCTTTCATCTAAATTGGTAGTTGAGTGCGATCTCCTATCTCCACTTTCGGTTAATCGAGTGCGCTCGATTCAACGATTGTTGAAGCCAATTCACGGTATCAAGTGCGCTTGATCAACGTTTGAAGAATTGTAGATCTTCTTTCACGGTATCGTGCGCGATCATCGTGTCAAAGATAGTTAGAATTCGGTATCTTTGTGATCAACGAATTTGGGCATTTCAGTATCTACAATCCACCGATTGCTACCTTCATCGATCTATATCGTTTTGTTATTATTCGCTGCGTCAAAATGGCTCAAAGTCATTCTTTGTAAAACCTTTTGAGTTATAGAACACATCAAAATTCTTTTTGAAGAATTTAAATATAAAATTCTACTTTTATTTTTAAAATAATCTAAATGCTTGTCTTTCATAAAAAGTCTTTCAAAAATAATATAAATATAAACCACCTTTCTATTTATATATGCTTTAATTTGATTTCATTTAAAAAAATTCAAATTCAATCATTCAAAAACATAGATTTTTTCTCAAAACATCCCATATATGATGCATCAAAACAATAAACATGTATTTCAATATTTTCTTCATTTGAAAATATTCATCCTTTTGAATTTAAATTCAAATATTCAAAAATACTTTGAATATTTTAAATCTTGATATTTATAAGATATCATATATAAGAAATTCAAAATCTAAGGTTTAAAGAATTTTCTAAACCATAGCTTGTTTACCATAAACAAAAACATTCTATTTATTATTAGTATTTTTCCATGCCTTGTATTATTTTCAAAATATCATTTTCTTTTCCAAAACATATTATCCTTTTTAAATTATGTGTCAAAATGTCTTGTCGTTTAGGAATCCCTATTGATAACGTTGGCCAAACGTATCGACTAGAATTTTTAAAACGCTCAACGGACAAATTAACACAAAATATACTATAAAATTTCTTACTTCAAAAATAATTTCATAATTATTTTATTTTATAAACAAATCTCATCAATTTATTTTTTTAAAATCACTTACAACATTTTTTCTCTTCAAATATCAAACCAAACCATATCGATCACCAAGCGAACATTCATATCGTCCAAATAGAATACTACATCACATTGGTTATTAATATATGAAAGCTAATTAGCTATTTATGTATTACAGTAATACATATATTCAATATAATATTATTTTGGCTAATTAATTTTATTTGCAAATTTATAAAATTTACATCAATTCCTATTACGGCTTGCAATATTAAGGCAATAAGTTTTAACTGAAGATAAATAAAGCTTAAATTACTGTACTTGAAAATTAGCATTTATATTCATTGAAAAATAAAATAGGGCTATACTCATGAAAATGAAATTTTATTTACTGGAACAAGACCATACACATTTTTCAAAGAAAATATATATACTTGATATTTATTTATCAAAATCATACTTATGTCATTTTAAATTAACCAAGTGTTATTAATAAAGTTGTTATTTATTTGTTTTACATGCCATAGGCTCATACTCCTTATCCCATTCATTTAGTAATTTATAAATCCAAACATTTTATGGTATATAAAAATTGTATTAATACCATTATAATATCACTTTAATTAGTTCCATAAAGTTTCTTCAACAGAAATAACTTTCAAATTTTTTGTATATCTATATTAATATTCTTTTAATCCATCTAAAGATTTACATAAAACAATTCTTAACAAATAATGTTTTGTAATGCATCTTAGTATTTAATTGGTATACCTATAAATTAATACTTCATTCACCAAAGTCTTATAGTACATCATAGTAAAGTTTTCAATTTCTTTGTGGTAGCTGCACTAATGAAGATATCGCAAAGTCTTATAATTAACATCGAGTATGTTGCAAATTTTCAAGTAAGGAATCCTACTCAATACTAATATTTAACTGTTATTTATTACTTCAAAACAATCCATTTAATATTTAATCTATTATTTCTCAAATCTCACTTTTAACAAAAGTGAGTTCCAATATTTAGTAAACTTTCATAATAATAAGTTATATATAGTATTATCAAAAACTTTTCAAATACGTCCCAATGATTATTCTCAATAATCATTTATATTCCTATTCCTGAATTGTTAATTAAATTACTAACTACTACAAACCCAAGGGATGGGACTCTAGATCATCTAGTTTAAGATCTTAACTCTATACTATTTATATTCTATAATGTTCTGAACATAGCTATGATACTTAGCTGTAACGACCCCACCGCTATCCCTAGTTTAGCAAAGACATTACAAGTAATGTTGTCTACTAATCCAGAGAATACGGTTGGCTAAGGGAGATGGAATGCGAATTTATCTTTATGCTAACACTAACATGTCTTATTTACCTTTTTGAGGATCTAAACCAAAAATTTGACGTGTGCGGTATTAATACAAAGTAATAAACACACCGATTGAAAATATTCAGAACAGTATATGATATAGATAAAATAGAAATAGAGTCAAAGATTTCAACGGACTAATATACAACATATTTCATCATAAGACGCAAGTCTACAAAATGTCAATACTAGACTCGCTCTAATAAACATCGCATCCCATATAATATATCAGGTACAAAATGACTACTGAATCATATACATGACATAACTAATAAATGCCAATACACATAATGATGAAGTAAACCGAAACTTTCAAAATAGTCTACTCCAAAACTAACCCAAAATCCAAGAGTCAATAAGTCCATGTACCTATAAAGTTTTGGCCTGACCCGAGTATTAAAATAATGAATGGTCCAGACTATATCTAAACAAAAAGTGATATTCATAACTACATGACTTAAAATAATAAGTCATATAAAATATGCCGAAGAAATAATCATAATAAGGCGTATTAATTAAATTCACTACTTTTTATTTCATACATGACTTAACTCTGAAATAAGTCATCTCAAAATATGCCTAAACCCCAAAAGTTCAAAAAGGCATATCAAACCAATAAATACATATCTCAAAATATTGACTTAACAATAACCAAATAAGTCATAAATAAAATATGCCTAAAACAAATACTCAAATAAGGCATACCTAAACAAATCAACATTTCATAAATACATGTCAAGTCTCAATAGACTATCATCTCAAAATATGATGATAACCAATTTAAAATTCCTCAGAGCCATAAACGATACAAAATATTCATACTAAAAATATCTAAAGAAATAATCATAAATAATGAAATAATAATGATAGTCATCTATCAGTTTAATACAGTGGCATGAAATCTATCGAAAATGACCCGCTACATAGAAATGAAGCCTATTGAAAGAGACTGCGTTAGGGGAACCGCTTAAAGAAAATACCAGTCATGTACCTAATCTATCATATGCAAATTTACCTTTCGAAAAAGGTAAGCATGGACTAACTATATAGAAAAAAATTTGATAGATTATAGTATCTATAGACAACGATGCATATAAAAATCTATCTTTCAAAAGAGACAATCGTATTTACACCATAACATATCTTCCAAAAGAGATCTGCCTACCCAAATTTAAAAAGTATCGATTCTCAGATGGATGGAAAATGAGTTATCTTCTTTCGGAGATTTATCAGTCTGAAATTCGAACATCCTAAGATAATAAAACTCTAAGTGTTAATTACTGTCACTTTAGTAATAATAAGAATTTAATTAACTGACCCATACTAGAAAGTAAATTCAAGTATTTACTAAAAGATAGTAATTTCCGCTCAAACTCTATTTAACAAATTGTAATAACAATCGAAAGAATTGTACAAAGTATCTAATACCACCCGACAATTCTTAATAAAATTCTTTGTTTCATAGAAAATCACGAAATTCAACAAAAATCCAATTCAAACTTGCCTAAAAAAAGCCAAAAGCTAGATACAATAAAGGCCAATAATAGTTTATAGGTTGAAAGTAATGAATATAATTTTATCATATAGAAAATTATTTCTAAAATATTTTATTTATAATTCATTTTTAAACTTCTCACCTTTGTTAATCCATAATAAATAAATTAAAGCGTTTTAATTAGTGTTTATATATATACACCAAGATATAATTTTTCCAAAATCACTTTTAAATCAATAAATCCATTTTAAAGAAGAGTTGCTTATTTACAAAAGCTTTTGGAACTCTTTTAAATCATTTAAACCTCTTTTATAACTAAAATCACTTAAAATTAAAATTATTACTTTCATAACATCATTTATAAAATAATACTATATTTTATCTTTTGCCTCTAAAACATTTCCAATATTTTATACTTATAATAGTAAATTTTAAAAAAAGTTTTATAAATAAATATTACCCATTTCAAAAATATTTGGAATAGAAATTTTTAAATAAGAAATAAGTTAAAGAATATAATATAATTTAAGTATATATTCTATTAACAAAATTCAAATAAGGATCAAATTGAATAAATTTCATCTTTGGAATTCTTTTAAAAAAATAAAATAATTTAAAAAATAACCTCATCAATATTTTCAACTTCTAAAGCCATTGCTGCTTTATAATATATCATTCCATAATATGGAATAATTTATGAATCTGAGTTCCTTTTCGGCAAACTCCAATCATACAACAATGTATGTATTTTAAACCATCAACCTAACTTAAAATTGAACAATATAAATTTTAGGTATCAATTCAAATCCAATATTTCAAACTTTCTATTCAATCAATTCAAGCATGAACCATTTGAAACTATAGCATATAATTTTATTTCATTCCTATCATTTAATCACTACTAAAGATTTACGCAAATTCATAATTTAAGTAAGCTATGAATAGAGATATAACTAATTTAGATATAGGCATATGAGCTAAATAAATAACTCATATGTGTGCTTACTATGTGTTTTTGTGCTCAAATCCAATAAAAATATGCGTTTTCGAAAATTAAGTTTCAACTTCAACAAGAAATTCAATTCATTCAGCAATTATTCCGAGATAGAAATTCAATTCAAAGAATCAGTAATTGTAGATATAGATGAGTGAGAATGTTATCTCACCTAATCATTTCTTGCACAAGTTAATATGCTTGAGGAACCACTGTCGAGATTGCACTATCAGCTTCGATCGACCTTAGCCCTAGTTGCACCCACTGCACCATCTCCTCTCAAATTGCAGTGTGAAAACCCGTATTTCTGGACATCTGGCAATTGGATAATTAACTGGTTTATTCAGTTGAACAGATAAAGTTGTGATATCTGAAAATATAATTGAATCTATTAAAGTTTTTGAAATATAAATATCTAGAAATAATAGATTTTACAGTAAATTAATATATATATATATATATATATATATAATAGATATATTCAAAATTCCATAATGTTAGAAATCTTAAGTGTATATTTATGAGTTGATTTTTAATTTTGACTTTGAAATTGAATGTAGATTTAAATTGAAATTTAAAAGATAAATACTTTAAAATATTTTGGATTTAAAAATATATGAATAAGGTTTTTATTAGAATAAGATTTGTTTTATTTTCCCTAAAAGAAACTTTATTTATATAAATTAAGGAAGTGTTTATTAATTAGTAAAATAAATAAAAAAAGAAGCTTTATAAACATTTAAAAATAAATATATCATGCAAAATTACAAATGTAAACAAATTCTCTTTGCATTATAACAAATGTAAGCAAAAGAATATGTTTAATGACTAGCGTTAATTAATTGAACAAGTGTCCCTATTTCATTTTTATTTTATTTCATTTCAAAAAATATTTAATAAAAAGATAGGATAGATTATATATACACATCTCCATGCCTGTCTTATATTTTCTTTTATCGGTTCATTCTCTAAAACAAAACAAAGAAGAAATTTGTAAACCCAAAAACGAAGCAGCTCAGGAAAAATTAACAGCAAAAAGACCTGGAGCATAAACCTTAGAAAAAGAATCAAAGAAATAAAATCAAACAATAGATCAGAGCATCTCAAACCTGATCCTAGAGCAAAGATCAACTCAATATAAACAACTAAGCAAATCATAGATTCATATGGCAATCAAGTGTCAGAGCAAATAAACAGGATCGCAGACCAAAGTGTTCAAATTCAAAATCAAGTTTAAAGGTATAAAGCCTACAGCTCTGTCCTCTGGATGCATAAAATAGGTGAGTAAATTCTTTCAAATCTGGATTTTTGTTTGTGTTTGGAAACATGCTTGAAGTAAAATTGTAATGGTTTGCATATATACACAAATATATATAATATATATATATATATATGAGTGTATATGACTGTGCATGTCTGTTATATGATCACTTACTCTATTCCAGAATTTACAGGGTTCAAAACCTGTTTAAAAAATAAAATTCTTATCCTTTATAGACTTTGATGTCTAAAAAAAAAAAATATGTTCGAACTGGTAAGATTTTAATTTCAAAAATATTTGGAAGTATTAAAAATGAATGGGTTTGCTGGGAGATTTAAAAATACAGTAAAATCATATTTTGTTCAAATTTTGATTGATAAAAATTCAGGGTTTGAGTGCTTGATCCTGATCATCCACATAAACCAAGAATTTTAAGATCAAAATCAGATATATAATTTTGGTAGATTGTGGGAAATCTCGAGTTGATCGAGATTTGCATATTAGTCAAATTCTGGTGATCGGAGATAGTTCGGGCCTTGGGATTGTGGCTGGAGTAGGGTCGTGGGTCAGCGGCCATGGGAAAATTAATGGCTCAATTTTTCTGGTGATTTGGTGGTCGGGCGAGGCGAAGCTAGGATTTAGGAGCCTAATTTAATCTTTCGCGAGGTAATTCTGAATTCGTCGACGCATCAGACTTCATGAAGTAAGGTGGATTAAATGCATGAGACTTTGGCGAAGTTTCGGGGTGGACGGCATGGTGTCCGATGGTTTACGGCAGCGGTGCGAAGTTGATTTAGGTGATGGTGTTCTGGGTTGGGTTCCTTTGGCATCGATTTGATCGATCTGTGATTTCCGTCATTTTCGAAAGAGCTGGCTGGTCAAAGAGTTTAGGTGGGTTGTTGGCGATCGAAAGGCATCAGCGCAGTTGATCGAAGCTCCGTCGGAGATGCATGCACGTGCACATGTGTATTGGAGTATCTGAAGATTGGCTGTAGGTTTGACTCGAGAAAATATTTGTGTACCTCGGGTTTATTTCATGGGTTTTGCGTGTTTTTCTCGAAGTCTAGTCTGGTTTAGGATCGAGTATATGATTCGGGAAATTGGGGATTAGATTTTGGTTTGATTTTTGAAAATTTTATTCCATGATTCTAAGCTTCAAAGGAAATATTGAACGAGTTTTCAATATAATTTTTTTTTAAAAAGACAACGGTTTTGAGTTAAATTTGATTGTTTTGAATGGTTTTGATTTAGAATAATTAATTAAAGTAATTAAAGATTATTAGTTAATTAATTGATTAATAATTAAACATTAATTAATTAAGGTAAGTAAGTAAAATGAATTGATTAAATTGAGGTGGATAATTAGGGTATGATTAATTGAGGCTAATTAATCAATGCAATTAATTAAAGTTAATTAATTAGTGCAATTAAGTTAGTATAACTAATTGATTATTAAGTAATCCAGAAATAGTTAATTAATGAAGGTAATTAAGGATGGTTGATTAATTTAATGACAAGTGGTTTGAAATTAACTAGTGTTAGTTAAGCTTGGTCAAGTAATTAATAAGTAATTAATTTAATTGGTTAGATTAAATTAATTGTAATTATGTGATAAATTAATCTAGCTTAGGCATGATGAATTGAATGAAATGTTTGGATTGATTAATATCTATGGTATGTTAATTTATGATGATCTGTGTTATGCAATACATTGGACATAACTGTGATAAAATAAGTTATTTATCTCCGATTGAGTTGCTATGTGAATACAATGTTTTGTATTGAATTAAATTTTTTGAACTTAAACACAGCTGGGATTTAAGATGATATTGGATTCGAAGAGACAGGGGTTGGATATCAGTAAATACCCAAAACCACTTCGATTTGTAATCTTCAGTAATTCTTTATAATTTGATATGTGGAAATAAATAGGCTGGAATTGAATAAATTAAGTAACATGGACATTTAAATTGAGAACAGTTGTATGTGAAAAATGATTGACCATAACAAGTTAAGAACTCGTAGGAAGTACGAGTTACCTTGGTAATTTTACAAGTTATATAGCTTGGTATTTCAAATTTTGTGGGTTCACTCATGCTGGTTTCCATCCTGACCTGGGTATTACTTTGATGCAATGCTCGGGTCAAACCAAGTATTACAGATTTCCAGGTAAGGACGTTCTGGAGCTCAGGCGGCGAGCTGGATGGAAGGGACGTATAGAGTATTCCGCTGATAGATATTATTGTTTAATCTGGGACAAGTTAATTTTAACCGTCCAGTGTTTGTCTCAATGTTGTAACATTGGTGTATTGTATGTAATTAACAGATACAGCTTTCTTTGTATAACTGCTATTATTTGATATTATATTTTATCCGCTGCGAATGTGAGATTCTATGACTTGTTTTCTGTTCCTTCTTCCACCTCTTTTCTTCTTTTCCTTAACTATCTGTAATTTTTGAGGTCAAAAACACCGGGTCATTACATTTGGTATTAGAGATGAAGGTTAAGCGAGAACCTTGGCTCTGGTGGGTTACTCATTAAGGATATGGTCAGTGGTACACTAGAATGAGTTGAGTGTGTGTGTATGAGAGCGTACTTGTCATTTCATTTAAAAATAAATGATTTTTATAAAAGATTATATATAGAGAAAATAGTTTTTCCAATATATAAAGAAATTGGCTATTGATTATTGGAATTAAACGAAATAATGAGAATTAAGTGATACAACCAAATTGAAAATGAATGAAGATAAGTTTGAAATGGATCCAAACTAACCAAAATCCTGAATTTGTAAAAGTTTTTTCAGAATAAGATGTAATGAATTGGTTTCCAGATACGATGATCTTAATTATTATCATAAATGGTTGTTGTATTTAATAATGAAATATGTGTTAATGAGTAAGCAAAATGAAATGTTTTAAGGAAATAAAAATTTTGGTGGGTTTGACTTATAAATTTAGGTGAGTATGACTTGGTGGGCTTAGAAATAAATATGTATATATGTATGGATATACCAAAGATGATTTAAAATAAACTCTAAGGTTGAGTTTTGAATTTTCCTTGGAATGTGATATGAAAACCTAAAGTGGAATAAGTTTTTAAACTTAGGTGGGAAGATTATTAATACGAAGTTTAAAATTTGAAATGGGAATTCAAATTTGGGTAAAGTTGTCTGGATTAAATTGAAGTGAATTTAATTTTGGACAAAAATAATAAGTTTAGAACAAACAACCTGAATTGGAAATTTCAAAATTAAATTGAGATTTAACATGGGAAATTAAATAGTGGATTTGAATAGGGAGTTTATGTGATCTCAAATCGGTTTGAGATATGGAAGTTGGAAATGGATGGATCTTTTAAAATAATTTGGATAATATTATTCTATTGTTATTAATAATCTTTAAATTGTGAATTGGATTTGTTTAAATGAATGAAGAAGTAGAGTGTGGTAATATATCCATTATTGAGATAAAAGAAAAATTAAACTTTGGTTTGAAATTAAGGATATGGAATTACTTTGAACTTAGGATTTGAATGCGAAGAATTGAATTTGTAAATTAAAATTGTTTAAGAATTAGTTTCAAAAGTTGGAAGATAAAATTGGGCAATAAATTGAATTTTAAAGATAAAATTGTTTTGAACTATTATTTGAACTTTGAAATAAGTTATATAAAGATAATTTAAAATGGAATTTTGAAATTTTGACTTAGAATTAAATTGTTTAGAGATTTAGATTGATGATTTAAAAAATAAACGATAATTTAATTTAAGGGATTAAATCAACATTTAAAATTAACTCGAATTTATACAATTCGAGATGGTTTAATGTTGAGATTTAAATTGAATTAGTTCAAATTGAATTTTATTTTAATTCATTAGAATTCTGATTGAAGATGGATAAGTTTAAAACTCAAATGGAAAATTTGAATTGGATTAATTTAAAATGAAATTGAAGTTGAATGGGTTCAGATTCAAATGGGAAGTTGATTTGAATTTGGGAAGGGAATGGAGTTAACTTAATTTGAATTGAAATTTGAAGGTTAATTGGAAATTGGTAATTGGCTGGAAATGGAGATTAGGAATTGAACAGTTTGGCTCTAGACTATTTTCAAATAAATTATTTTAATATAAACTGTTTTAAATCTATTTTTCCAAGCTATTTACTATGTACAACCTTTCTTTTTAAAGCCAAATTATTTTAAACTTATTTTACAATCATTTTTGGAACTATTTAACTATTTTGCAACTGTTTATAAACTAATTACTATTGTAACGACCCGAAATTTCCAGAAAGTTATGAAAAAGAAGAAAGAGATAGAAGAAAGAAGAACAGACATACCAACATCTCATATTCGCAGCGGATAAAATATAATAGTAAATAATAACAGCTTACAATAGAATACTATATCTGTCGATTACATTTTAATACATCAGAGTTACACATTTATACAGACACTTGATATACAATTATATGTCACAGATATACCGAAATAAAATACAGTGGAAACACTTCATACGTTCATGCCATCCAGCTCGCCTCCTGAGCTCCAGAACGTTCCTACCTGAAAATCTGTAATACTCGGTCTGACCCGAGCATTACACCATAGAAACACCCGGGTCAGGCTGGAAACCAGAGTAAGTAAACCCATCTAACAAGGAATACAAAGCATACAACTATATAAAACCCGGGGTAACCGTTTCAATTCACAAAGCCACAATTTGATATAGACATCTCTAATTTCACACATCAAATCTCTAAGTACCAAAAACTTAGATTAAATAGTCCAATTCACTTAAATCATTTCATTCCAGTCTATAGATTTCACATATCAATATATAAAAATGCGAAGTAGGTTCAGGTATTTTCTAATACCCGACCCCAAATTGCAAGGTAACTCCAAATGGGAAGGTAATTACTATTCTTCAAATGGGAAGTCTCGATTCACAGTGAACATCAATCAATTCAATCATGCAACCAAATATTTAAATTCAACCATTTAAATTTAAATAAAAATCCAAAAGAGTGAGGTTGTAACGATCCAGAATTTCTATCATTTGAAATTCAGATATTTAAATTGATTCAAATGGAAGTTAACTCCAAATGGGAAGGTAATTACTATTCTACAAATGGGAAGTCTCGATTCACAGTGAACATCAATCAATTCAATCATGCAACCAAATATTTAAATTCAACCATTTAAATTTAAATAAAAATCCAAAAGAGTGAGGTTGTAACGATCCAGAATTTCTGTCATTTGAAATTCAGATATTTAATTTGATTTTAGTATCAACAAGTAAAATTTGTAGGTCAAATAATTTATTTTTCGAATATCTGGATTTAATTGGATAATTAAATCGATAATTTAATATTTGAAATTTGCGTAAATAATTGGAAATTGGGTTTAATGTGATTGAAAATGATTTATAAAGTTGTATTAAATCATATTGGAGTTATAATGATATTATAGAACTTTTAAATTGAATTAAAAGTTAATTTGTGAAAATTGAATATTTTAATATTTAATCGACTAGTGAAAATAGCCATTTTTCAAACAGTCTCAGATTTCGACGAAACTAGTTTCATCGGATCTGTAATGTCAAATTATTGTATGGTTTCAAATTTCATGTCAATCGGATTTGTGGTTTGTCCGGGGCAAGCTAAAACGCATATAAATTTGTTTAATCGATTTAATTTAAATTTGATCGTTTATTGCTGTAACTCGCACATATGATCGAATTAGCCTCCAAAACCTATTCCATTGTGTCCGGAAAGTGGAGTAAACCCTTGAAACGCCAGTCACCGTGCGAGATTTGGAGTTCGGTAAATTTCGGATGAATAGTAATTTGGCAATTTCTATATAAGAACTTCATATTCACAAATTGCAAAAGAAAACGATCCTAGGGTTACTAAAGCTTCAGGCCACCTCCATCTACATAATGGCCGAAATGTTATCATTTTCTTCCCCTAATTTCTTAAAATCTACACAACGATTCAACAAACTACCAACTAGTAAATCGTAGAGCTACGTGAGATCTACGAATCAAACGGCTGTGATCAAGAATGGAGCGACGTGGAGAGAGTTAAGGGGTCGCGTTCTCTACGTGTTTGGTCACGTTTTTCGAAGGGAAGGGGGGACCGAGCTCGATGCTGCCTTGGCCGTCTCGCGTAGGCGAAGGGGATGATGGTCCCTGATCGAAGCAGAAGTGGGCGTGGTGGTCCTGGCCATCGAGATTTGGGAACGGCAATGGGTTTAGGTTGAACGTGATAAACCTGGGAATGAACGTAAGGGGAAGAAGAAGGAAGGGTCGACCCATATTTCTCAAAAGTAAATCGAACGGCCAGGATTTAACTGAGGTTAAAATAAAATAGTAAATTGCAAATTTATTATATAAAATTCGTTCGAAGTTTAAAAATATATAACTTTTTGATACGAGGTCGAAAACGCAGGAAATGAATTGCGCTGCAATCGTATTGTCGAGCACTACGCAACGGAGATGGTTTGGAGTCGTTTGGAGCTAGCGAAAATTTCGAGTATTTATTCGAAACAAAACGCTACAACTGTTATCGGAAACTCAAGGTGAGAACTTCTCACTCAATCGAATTGTATCGATTTAAATTTTAAATAGTTTGATTTAAAATTGCTTGATTGTGTGACTGGATGATAAATTATTATCTATTGTTTGAAATAGACCATATACGCCGTATATTAAGGGGATGTTATTTATTAAAAACAAATACCGCGATAATTCCAACTTGAATGGAATTGGTATGATATATGTATTTGGAGTTTATTTCCCGCATTATATAGCGGATGAGACCCTATTGCGCCGCATAATAGCGGATAGTATTTTATAAATCCCATATACCGCGATATTCCATCTCGAAGTGGAATTGGTGTTGTGCTAACATCTTTGAATGCAGGGAAACAGGTTGGAGGGATCCAACTGGATTCCTCAAATGATTGAATTGGTTTCAGTGTTGTGTGTGGATCTATTTTATAATCTGCGTGATTATCTTTGTGATTGAAATCGTTAAAGGCTAAAATTTAGTCGAATATATTTTTGGTATCTTTAGATGCCGAAAGTAAATAAAATTGGATTTTTAAAAATTTAAGTTGATAATTCATAATAAAATTTAATTTTGGAATTTATTCATTTTAAATAAATAAACGTTGTAATTTTTTATGTTATAAAAATTATGATTTTTGTGAAATATAACCGAAATGTGATTTTCGAAATAAGTAGTTGATTAATTTATAAAATGGTTTAAATTGGGATTTTTTTAATATTATAAATGATTTATATGAAAGATTTATAAAATTGATATTTATAAATTAAAATATCGTAGTTATAAAACGAGTTTTTATAAGTATTAAAATGAAATAAAAATGGATTTCATAAGTGAATGAAATTTATAGATTTATAAATTGTGAAGTTATAAAATGAATAGATTTTGTAAAATAAAAGATTTATAAGTAATTAACGTATAAATTGGATTTTGGCGTTTAAATGAGATATAAATAAAATTCGTTAATTAAGGGATTTTTATAAGTTGGAGTTTTTATAATATATATATATATACATATATATATGTGTGAATTTATAAACGTCGTTTTATAAATTCGAAATCAATTGAATTTGATAAATTAAACCTAGAAGTTTATTAAAGGAGATATATTCATGATTTTGGACAGCGAATTATCCTTTAAGTTAATGTTGTAATAATAAGAGTTTGGTTGGGAATTATATTCACGATTTTGGACAGTGAGTATATTATTAAATAAAATGGATATGTTTTGGGCAAGTGATATTATAAGATGAAGTTAATTTTTTTGAAGATGTTTTAAAAGATATTAAATATCGAAACCATAGATTTCAACATTCATTGTTGAAATAGACGTTTTCGAGAAATATAAGGAAATGGTGGACTATAACATTGTTGTTATAGTAAATGATTTCCAAAAGGAAATGTTTTATATAGTATTGGGCTTTATATATCTATTTTAAGTTAGAATCCCTATACTAATGATTTTGGGTTGTCGTAACGATGTTTTACGTAGTATTCGTTTTGACTCAAATAAATGTGTTTAAAAGAATGTTTTCCTTAAAGAATAAATTATATACTTAATTGTGATTTAAGTATTTAAATATTTTCCAAGAGTTGAAAAAAAAAATTGAATTACTTATTATTAAATATGGAAATATTTTTCCAATGTGAAGTGAATGTTTTGAGATTTTATCTTTTAAAGATGAATTGAAAATGAATATTAGAAATCGATTTGGAAATCGTATATTCATTGATATTTTGGAAAGGTAAATTCACTATGGAATTTACAAAAGAAAGGGAAATTTGTTTAAAAGTAAACATTGATTTATTTTTGAAGTGTGGAAATAAATTTACGGATTTGGAATGAAAGTTTGAAATAAATCGGTAAGGATTTATTTGATTGATTTAAATGAACCATTTTAAATTGAAAATGGATAAATATTTAGAAGTGTTTCCGTTTAAGGAAATTGATTTGAAATTTGTTTTCAAAGATCGAAAGGTGAAAAATTATTTGAAATTTGTTTTCAAATGGTTGAAGTGTGGAAAATATATCTTGTAATGATATTTTTTTTAAAATAAATAATTTAGGAAATTATTTGAAATCGGGTGATGTTGTGAATATTGATTGATAGTTAAATAACCGATTATCAATATTGACCTTTAAATAGGTATTTGTTGTGAATTGGTTGAAATTGAATGCTACACTTATTTTTAAATTATTGCGCTCGTTATTCGCATTACCCACTCCGAATAGTGATACGACGTAATGGATATCATTGAAGACCGGTGTTGAAGACTGGGTATTTGTGAAAATGATAGGATGACCTATCGATTGTCTCTGCACTGTTAGCTACGGTATGGAGATTTCCTTTGTGATGGGAAATTCGATCGGGATTGTGAACACCCGGATTGCAAGGGCTTCGTTTGAAGTGCCTTCGGTTCTGTTCGAACTGTTGAATATGCGCTTATATGTTTTTGTTTGATGATAATAAACATATATATTCATTTAAATGTATTTGGTAATGTACTATTTTGTTTTTCATAGATTAAATAAATATTTGTTGAATAAAATTAAATTACACTGAATTCGAATTTGAATTCAAACAGAACAAGTTAAACAGATTTTGAATTCAAATAGAAATTTTATTCAAACAAATATTTATTACAATTTTGAATAGTACAATTTCAATCTCTCACTATAACTATACAACTTTGATTACAATCACATCACATTTCACATTTACAGTTAACCTCACTACATATCACTCACACTCGTATTTTTATCTTCAACTGCATTCCAGTTTGAATCCAGCATCTGAGCAATCTGCAAAAATATTCACTAACGCAGTAAAATTGAAAAAGAAATATTTTTGCAATATAAAATGAAATACGATTTTTAAAAATATGATTTGCCTCAGTTATTTGGGTTGTTCGTCATCATTCACACTTGATTTCATCACAAAGTCGTGCACATAGATATTACAGGGACAGGTATACATAAGTGGCTGCAGTACACACACATACATTTGTACACGTGTGCACTGCCCCGCCAACTCGTGTGCACAAATCAAACAAAAGCACTGTTAACAATTCAGCACAAGGTCAAACCCAAATAACACACGGGATTCAACTCAAGGCAGAATACAAGCTGCAGTATACCAAAGTGATACAGATACATGCAAATTCGACAAGCAACTGAAGGCAAAAGGTCCAAAGTATCACTTACAACATGTATGCAGCCCAATGAACCAGTGACAACAAACTACAAACTCAACAAGACATGTACACAAAGCATAGTGCACCGAAGGAGCAGCAACAATGAAACTGACTCGAAGCAGTAGTGACAGTAAGGCAATGCACAAAGTAAGTAACAGTAAGAACAGAGACCATAGCAACTGCATAGCAACAGCAGAGCCTCAAGTGACATGGTGAAGTAGTACAAAAGAGCAAGTGCAATTCGAACCAACATGGCCAAGACTACTGAAAACAACATGACAGCACTGCATCAATGCATAATGAATACTGCAACTACACAGACCAAACATCAACAAGCAGTGCAGACCAAAGAAATGTAACCAAGAATATATGAACAAAGTACATACATGAAGCATGAAACCACAAGTTACAAACATCAAGTCAGGCATGAAGACAACACAGTTCATGTACAAAGCATGCACATGAACAACATGACATGAACAACACAATTGAATCAAGTAACCAACTGCAAGTGCAAATGACCAGGACTCATGCAACAGACCCAACAACTAGTGCCAACATGAACATAACAGGTGAAGCATCACCAAAGACTCAACAGGGAAAATGGATCCATCACAACAGTTCACATTGCAGTAATATCATATCACTACAGAAGTGCAAATCAAAACAGAGAGTATGGTGATGCAGTCAACAAGGCAACAATGCAGATGAACAACAAAGGGTCAAAGCTCAATACAACATGAACCAACTCCAAAATGTATCACTAACATATACTACAGGGATGAACACATGAGAATGGACAAGGCACAAATCAAGTCCAGCTACAAGTTGCAGACTCAAAGCATCAGTGGACACAAATAAACACAATGCACATGCCAACAACAAGTCCAGCAAACATGACACCAAGCTACAAACTCAAATGCAAACAGAAACATCAATATGAAATGCCACAGTACTGAATACCATATGGACACAGCAATGTTCAAGACCAAGGTGGTCAAGGCCAAAATCATCAATGCAATGCACAACAAAGTCAAGGGCATATGAAGACAATTGTAACATCACAACTAAGTACAATGAATTCACAGGGCCGAAGCAAACACATGAATTCACAAATCAAAGCCGTGTCGAAATCAAAGATGAAAAGGTCAGAGCCTTAGCAATAAAGTAATTCACAAATCAGAAATCAAGTGTGAGACAAATTGAAACAGTCAATGCCAAGTCGAACCAAGCAAATTGATCACGAAATCAAATCAATACCATGTGAATCAAGCTACCAAAAATACGAAATTGACAAAGTCAGATCAATCCCAAGCATCAATACAAGATCGAACGACTATTGACAAATTCAAATATATTTAGACGAACGTAATTCAAGGAGTTCGAACGCATATATAACCCAATCATCACTGGCAAATTAATCATCGAGTTCAAGTATCAACTTAGTAAAGCAAAAGGAAACAATACATACCGAATTCACAAACAACGAATTCGATCAAGCAACTGCAAACGAGCGATAGTCAACCATCAGAGAAGCAGCCGAGCGCGACTCCAAGCAAGTGATCGACAAGGCAACCAACCAGCAATCAAGAGCGGCGGCTTAAATTGAAGAGCCCTAATTGCCACAAGGGAACGAAGCCCTAATTCATCGAACAAAGAAACAAGAGCAAGGCCGACATTTTTACAAGCAAAAGAAGGAACGGGTCAAACCCAAAGTGGATCGGGTTAATGAAAAACAAGGGGCCGGCCTTGTTAATTATAAAAGGGCTAAAGTTATTTTTTAGGGTTTAATTATAAAGGGATTTTTAGTTTTTTTATTTTGAGCAAAAATTACGCATTCAAGTTGTATTTTAATTTTTGCTCCGGTTTTAATTTTGAAGTTTGTTTTTCTTTTCGAGTCGAAGAATTTGTAAATCACTACCTAGGGATTAGGTAGTGTCAGATTGTCTATTTAGAATTAGTTCAGTGAGCAGGGTGTGCGAGTTTGCAAAGCTCTATAGGCGGGAGCAGTGTTTGCGAGTGAGCGAAACTCTATAGGCAGGAGCAGGGTGTGCGAGTCTAGTAGAGTGTTTGTGAGCGGGAGCAAAAGGGTCTGCGAGTCTAGTAGAGTCTTTGTAAGCGTGATACTGTTTAATTCTAATAGAAATCTGGGAATGCAGTAGTAGGCAGGGGTTGCCGAAGCTGGGTAAATTTTGTGTGTGATTTACTTTCAGCATATTTATTTCTGCAATTATATTTCTGTGTTTAATTCGAGAAAATTTGCTATAACCCTATTCACCCCCCCTCTAGGATTAATCTAGATCCTACAAGTGGTATCAGAGCCCGGTATATTTTTTTTATTTAACTCTAGAGTCATGAGTCTACAAAATAATGCTTTTTCTGAGGGGCAATCTATTGCTAGGCCACCCATGTTTAACGGGAACGATTATGCTTATTGGAAAGTTAGGATGAGTATTTATCTTAGTTCCGTTGATTATGTTGTTTGGGATATTATTGAAACTGGCTATAAACCTCCCACCATAATCGTTGGTGGTACTGAGATTCCTAAACCTAAGGATAGGTGGGATGCTAACGATAAGAGATTGAAAACGACAAATGCTAAAGCCATGAATGCTTTGATATATGCTCTTGATAAAAATGAATTTAATAGAATTTCTCATTGTACAACAGCACAGGAAATTTGGCACACTTTGGAGGTGACACACGAAGGAACTTCTCAAGTCAAGGAGTCTCGTCTAGCCCTATTCAGTAATGAATACGAAAACTTTGTGATGGACAAAGGCAAGAGCATAAAGGATATGTTTGGACGCTTTTCAACCTTGGTATACAATGCTAGAGCGCTTGGGAAGATATTCACTGAGGTAGAGCTTGTGCGGAAGATACTACGAGTTTTACCAATGAACTTTGAGGCAAAAGTCACAGCAATCCAAGAATCAAAAGATCTGAGCAAACTAAGCATCGAGGAGTTGATTGGCAACTTGATGACATATGAGCTTGAGTTAAAAGCAAAGCAAGAACGCAACAACTCCGAACCAAAGAAAAAGACGATTTCCTTAAAAAGCAAAGAAGAAAGCGATGAAGAAGATCCAATTGAAGAGCTTGCAATGGCTGTCAATAATCTTAGAAGATGGTCTAGATTCAAGCCACGCAAGAAGAAAACAAAGGGCAATAGGTCAAAAGATTCCGAAAATTCCGATAATGAACTGACGTGTTATAACTGCAACAAGCCTGGCCACATCAAACCAAAATGCCCACTTCTCAAAAACAACAAAGAAAAGAAAAAGGCGAAGAAGGTATTTGCAGCGACTTGGGATGATGAAGAAGGAGAGGAAGCTTCGGATAGCAGCTCAGAGGAGGCTAACTTGTGTTGCATGGCAAAATCAGAATCAGAAGCAACCTCCGACGAATCTATTGAGGCAGGTGAGTTTTCTTATAAAGAACTTGTTTTTATGTGTTCTGATCTTACTAAAGTAGTTGATGCTCTCGAATCTAAAATTGAAAAACTGAAAACTGATGGGAGAGAACTTGCTCGTAAAAATTTTAGGTTAGAAACTGAACTTGAAAATATTCAAAACCTAGAATGTAAAAGATGTAAAGTTTTAGATTCAGAATTGACAAGATTTAAGATTAACTCTGAGAATCTTGAAAAAGAAAACTTGAATCTTAAGGAAACCATCGACACTAGGAAAAAGGATTTTATAAATCGATGCACCTCACTTGTCACTGAAAACTCAACATTAAAAACCAAAGTCCAAAATCTTGAGAAATCCCTGAATAGCTTTTCAAAAGGAGAAAAATCTTTCAAAATGTTATTGGAAAATCAAATTTTTGCTAACAATAGAAAAGGACTAGGCTTTGGGAAATCGCAAAATGATGATAATGCAAAAAGTAAAAGTGTTTTTGCTCGATCTGAAATAATTGGAAATCATGTTGAAAATCATAGTCATAGGAACACAAAATTTAATCAAGTCAATTTAATGAGCACGTTTTGTAGAGAATTAGGACATAATCGAAATAATTGTTGGTATAGACCCAAACACGTGAAAACTATACCAATTTGGGTTCCAAAAGGCACAAATATAAAATTTTTGAAAGTCAAACAAATTTGGATGCCAAAAGGAACATATATAAATAGTTTTGGGTCTCCAAAAACATATTTTTCATATTCTGCCACTAACAACAATGGACCTATAAAAACAAATAGGTCACATAAATCTTTTATCGTGTAGGTGTGGTGGCAGGCTAAGGAACAACAACAGTGTTCTCTGGATTTCGGCTGTTCCAGAAACACAACGGGCGACAAAGCAGAGTTCCTTAGCCTAGTTCAAAGGTGACAGAATCACAATGGACAATGACGAAAAATTATCGTAAAGGTAAAACAGGTAAATTTATTTTTGAACGATATATCAAATGTGATAATCTGCACCATATTCTGAATTAAAATCAGCCAATATTGAGATGAATAAAAGATGATGATTTTGATTTTGATTTTTTTTTCAAAATTGTTGGCCAATTATGCTTTTATGCCAAAAACACTACAATCCTTGAAATACTTTATATCGATTAATTTGGATAGCTGATGGTGCTTTTATTGATTGACGATAATATTTTTGGCTAAATCTTTATTCATGGTTTCTTCTATTTACATGGCTTCAACTTAAAATCCTAATGAATTCTATTTAAAAAAATTGTAAAAAGGTTTTTAAGAAATTTTTGACTTGTTCTTATTTATGACATTGATTTGTGCTTAATTGATGACCAATCAGATTTTCAACTTTGAACTAATCCATATAAATTTGTTCGGTCAAATGATGGTATTTGATTACTCATGCTACATATAGATATATTTTGGTCACTACTTGTAAATTTGCACGATTTCAAATTTCATGTGAAAGCTGTTAAAAAGGATTTTTTGAAATTGTTGAAACTTTAAGAAATTGTTTTTGAAATAATTATGATAATGATTGACTGTTGATTACTCATGAATATAATTGTTTATCCTATGGTGTCTGAAATTAACATCGTGATATTTGTTTGAGTGTTAACACGGCTTCAATTCAAATTCAAAAGAATGTCATTTAAATTGATGTTAAGTTTGAAATTCTTGGTGCACACTTCATGTTTTGGTCAATCAAATTCAACGAGTGAATATTGAGTGAAATTTAAATTCAGATGCAGATTACACTGGTAATATGGTTGATAGAAAAATTACTAAGTGTAACGTGATTAATTATTTTGAAACATTCATTTGCTGCATCGTTCTTTTTTTTCAAAGAAAATATCTGCATATTTTTCACTTGAACAGATTTTCTTATGAAACCCCCCTCGAGAAAATCATGTTTGACCATATTTACAGCTTAATCATTTTTGAAAAATTGATTTTATAATTTTTAATTTGATTTTAAATGACAAATTTTGACTAATCTGACTCCCTTTGATTATCGAAAAGATGAATAGTGATTGAAAAAGAGATGAGTGTTGATATTTATTATATATTATAACTCGAGTAAGTATAATTAGAAAATTTCTTTAGAATTTCATAACAAGAGTTATAAAAACTTTTTGTTGGGTAAAAATTCCATGACCATTTCTATTTCTATCATCTTTCTATCGACCATCACTCATCAAGATCATATTTAGTATGTAAATTTGTGGTAGTTTACAAAGGAAATCATTTGTTCTTCAATATCTTTAAATCTGTGAAGGAAATTATTTGTGCTTCAACTTATTATATTTAGCAATAAAAATAAATATCCAAAGTATTCACTCTCATTTAAAAGTCCTCACGGTTATGCATGGGTGAATTACTTGGATTTTTGATTATTTGCTTCCATGCTCATTTAAAAGTCCTCACGGTTATGCATGTATGGAACGCATATCAAAAATAATTGATTTAATAGACAAGTTGATTCTAATCCCATTTAAAAGTCCTCACGGTCATGCGTGGTTAGAAGATACTTGATTTCATTTTTTAAATTAAATTGGAATACTACTAATCTCATTTAAAAGTCCTAACGGTTATGCATGGTTAGTAGATATTCAAATTTCCTGAAATAAATATACCACAAATAGACAGAAGTGTATGATTTTTGATGATTTTATCCCCATCACTTCTGAAAGTGGAATATGCGCTTGACAAGGGTAATTATGATTTTTGTTTGAGTTTTATTGAAATTTAATATTTATATTTAATTGAGTTAAATGTTTGATTCATGTCTATCACTTCATCCCTATTTTTATAACACTGTTATTCTTTTGCTGATAACAAAAGGGGGAGAGAAAAGTTAAGATTTTGTCAAATAGAATCAAGCAAAGGTCAAATAATTTTCACTTTGCATATAGGCTCATTTATATATTTCTATTTGTATGCATATATGTAGGGGGAGTATTATGTAGAGAGGAGCATTTAAATAGGGGGAGCAATTAAAGTATATAATTGGTCAAATACATTTAACATGGTCAAAATCTTAAATATATGTTTGTTATCATCAAAAGGGGGAGATTGTTGAATATGCGCTTATATGTTTTTGTTTGATGATAATAAACATATATATTCATTTAAATGTATTTGGTAATGTACTATTTTGTTTTTCATAGATTAAATAAATATTTGTTGAATAAAATTAAATTACACTGAATTCGAATTTGAATTCAAACAGAACAAGTTAAACAGATTTTGAATTCAAACAGAAATTTTATTCAAACAAATATTTATTACAATTTTGAATAGTACAATTTCAATCTCTCACTATAACTATACAACTTTGATTACAATCACATCACATTTCACATTTACAGTTAACCTCACTACTACATATCACTCACACTCGTATTTTTATCTTCAACTGCATTCTAGTTTGAATCCAGCATCTGAGCAATCTGCAAAAATATTCACTAACGCAGTAAAATTGAAAAAGAAATATTTTTGCAATATAAAATGAAATACGATTTTTGAAAATATGATTTGCCTCAGTTATTTGGGTTGTTCGTCATCATTCACACTTGATTTCATCACAAAGTCGTGCACATAGATATTACAGGGACAGGTATACATAAGTGGCTGTAGTACACACACATACATTTGTACACGTGTGCACTGCCCCGCCAACTCGTGTGCACAAATCAAACAAAAGCACTGTTAACAATTCAGCACAAGGTCAAACCCAAATAACACACGGGATTCAACTCAAGGCAGAATACAAGCTGCAGTATACCAAAGTGATACAGATACATGCAAATTCGACAAGCAACTGAAGGCAAAAGGTCCAAAGTATCACTTACAACATGTATGCAGCCCAATGAACCAATGACAACAAACTACAAACTCAACAAGACATGTACACAAAGCATAGTGCACCGAAGGAGCAGCAACAATGAAACTGACTCGAAGCAGTAGTGACAGTAAGGCAATGCACAAAGTAAGTAACAGTAAGAACAGAGACCATAGCAACTGCATAGCAACAGCAGAGCCTCAAGTGACATGGTGAAGTAGTACAAAAGAGCAAGTGCAATTCGAACCAACATGGCCAAGACTACTGAAAACAACATGACAGCACTGCATCAATGCATAATGAATACTGCAACTACACAGACCAAACATCAACAAGCAGTGCAGACCAAAGAAATGTCACCAAGAATATATGAACAGAGTACATATGTGAAGCATGAAATCACAAGTTACAAACATCAAGTCAGGCATGAAGACAACACAGTTCATGTACAAAGCATGCACATGAACAACATGACATGAACAACAGAATTGAATCAAGTAACCAACTGCAAGTGCAAATGACCAGGACTCATGCAACAGACCCAACAACTAGTGCCAACATGAACATAACAGGTGAAGCATCACTAAAGACTCAACAGGGAAAATGGAACCATCACAACAGTTCACATTGCAGTAATATCATATCACTACAGAAGTGCAAATCAAAACAGAGAGTATGGTGATGCAGTCAACAAGGCAACAATGCAGATGAACAACAAAGGGTCAAAGCTCAATACAACATGAACCAACTCCAAAATGTATCACTAACATATACTACAGGGATGAACACATGAGAATGGACAAGGCACAAATCAAGTCCAGCTACAAGTTGCAGACTCAAAGCATCAGTGGACACAAATAAACACAATGCACATGCCAACAACAAGTCCAGCAAACATGACACCAAACTACAAACTCAAATGCAAACAGAAACATCAATATGCAATGCCACAGTACTGAATACCATATGGACACAGCAATGTTCAAGACCAAGGTGGTCAAGGCCAAAATCATCAATGCAATGCACAGCAAAGTCAAGGGCATATGAAGACAAGTGTAACATCACAACTAAGTACAATGAATTCACAGGGCCGAAGCAAACACATGAATTCACAAATCAAAGCCGTGTCGAAATCAAAGATGAAAAAGTCAGAGCCTTAGCAATAAAGTAATTCACAAATCAGAAATCAAGTGTGAGACAAATTGAAACATTCAATGCCAAGTCGAACCAAGCAAATTGATCACGAAATCAAATCAATACCGTGTGAGCCAAGCTACCAAAAATACGAAATTGACAAAGTCAGATCAATCCCAAGCATCAATACAAGATCGAACGACTATTGACAAATTCAAATATATTTAGACGAACATAATTCAAGGAGTTCGAACGCATATATAACCCAATCATCACTGGCAAATTAATCATCGAGTTCAAGTATCAACTTAGTAAAGCAAAAGGAAACAGTACATACCGAATTCACAAACAACGAACTCGATCATGCAACTGCAAACGAGCGATAGTCAACCATCAGAGAAGCAGCCGAGCGCGACTCCAAGCAAGTGATCGACAAGGCAACCAACCAGCAATCAAGAGCGGCGGCTTAAATTGAAGAGCCCTAATTTCCACAAGGGAACGAAGCCCTAATTCATCGAACAAAGAAACAAGGGCAAGGCCGACATTTTTACAAGCAAAAGAAGGAACGGGTCAAAGCCAAAGTGGATCGGGTTAATGAAAAACAAGGGGCCGGCCTTGTTAATTATAAAAGGGCTAAAGTTATTTTTTAGGGTTTAATTATAAAGGGATTTT
The DNA here is from genome assembly GCA_030765085.1 of Allium cepa. Lineage (NCBI taxonomy): Eukaryota > Viridiplantae > Streptophyta > Magnoliopsida > Asparagales > Amaryllidaceae > Allium > Allium cepa. The sequence continues at coordinate 211,978,420 of CM060930.1, read as the reverse complement.
TAGTTTTTTTATTTTGAGCAAAAATTACGCATTCAAGTTGTATTTTAATTTTTGCTCCGGTTTTAATTTTGAAGTTTGTTTTTCTTTTCGAGTCGAAGAATTTGTAAATCACCACCTAGGGATTAGGTAGTGTCAGATTGTCTATTTAGAATTAGTTCAGTGAGCAGGGTGTGCGAGTTTGCAAAGCTCTATAGGCGGGAGCAGTGTTTGCGAGTGAGCGAAACTCTATAGGCGGGAGCAGGGTGTGCGAGTCTAGTAGAGTGTTTGTGAGCGGGAGCAAAAGGGTCTGCGAGTCTAGTAGAGTGTTTGTAAGCGTGATACTGTTTAATTCTAATAGAAATTTGGGAATGCAGCAGTAGGCAGGGGTTGCCGAAGCTGGGTAAATTTTGTGTGTGATTTACTTTTCAGCATTTTATTTCTGCAATTATATTTCTGTGTTTAATTCGAGAAAATTTGCTATAACCCTATTCACCCCCCCCTCTAAGGTTAATCTAGATCCTACACGAACCCGGAACAGACTTGTATGGTTACGTGTTTGACATTACATTTTGAGATATAAAGCAGATTTCTTTGAAATACATTTTTGTTGGTGCAGAGGATTTATTCTCTTAGCTTAACACCCTTCTCTGAGATACGAGCTCAGAGGTTTTGTAGTTGAAGGTTATCAGCGATATACTCCCAATTTGGTAATGTGACATGCTTAGTGCTGCTGTGTGTTGATGTAACGACCCCGAATTTCAATTTATTTTAAATTGATGATTAGATTTATTTTTGATTTAAAATTGTGAAATTAAATGATAAATTGATTTGAGTTTATCCAAATCCAAATAAATTATGTTTTTTTATTAAGAAAGATATAGTTTCTTTTATAAATTATTTTAATTTAGTATTGAGTTATTTTTAAACAATATTAATATAGAAATATTTGAGTTCAATCTTATGGAATGTATTTTAGAAGTTGTGTAAATATAACAAAAATTTTGAAAAAATATTTAAGTTAAAATAAAAGCAAACATACAAAGTAAAATAAAACACAAACAAAATGTACAAACAAAATACATCAAAATTTAAACTATTGAAAATAAATATACCCAAGTATCTATTTGCAAACAAGTAAAGTAAACATATAAATGAAGTATTACAAAACAAAAATGCAGACAAGTATGTAAAAGCAAAACAAAACAAGCTGCAACCACCAAATACAAAGCAAGCTAGGCAAATGAAATATAAAGTGTTAGCAAGACAAAGCAAAACAAAGTAAACAAAAGAATGTAAGGATAAAACAAAATCATTTCAGCTAGTCAACATGCAAAAGAAGATGTAGAAAACAAAAACAAAGTATCTCCTACAAACTGTACATGCAAAATTTAATAAATGTAGATTTGAAAACAAAGTACATAGGTACATGCATATACAAAGCAAAGACTGCACATAAATAATTCAAGAAGCATGGCTTGTAAACAAAATAGAGCTTGCATTTAATGCCCCCATCCTCTCAGCACCACTTAATATCATCTCAGCCCCATTTTTTTTATATCCTTAGACAAAGTATGCCATGCTTAGTATTGTACAAAATATGTTGTCACCTGTACAAACACCTTTCTTCTACTTATATGTGTGCATTTTTCCTACACCAGTTCATTCAAGTCATAGCAAGTTAGAAAAAAAATAGAAGTCAGCATTCCAATTTTACAACAAACCAGAGAACAAATTCAACTTAATCAAACAAATGCAAGTTCAAGCTTTTAGCCTGAAAAATAAAACAAGTTGAAGATTTAAACAAAATTCAAAACAAAGAAACAAGATTTCAGTTGCAAATCTGTTACAAATAAACTGCTCTGTCTTCATTCTAAGGTGAGTAACATCATTTTTTAATTTAAAGTATATGTTATTTGTTGCATATTAATTTCTAGAAAATGAATATGTTTAAGTGTGAGTAACTTTTGTTTTAAACTTAAAAGTTAAACTGTTGAATACTTATCTGTGAGTAACATTTGTTTTAAAATTTTAAAGATATTGATCTCTATTGTGATAAGTATGTTTGGTCATAAATATGAATGCTCTGTGTATATTGATTTATGATTTTGGATGTACAGGCTGATGTTTTTGAACAGTCTCTGTTTTAAAGATTTTAAACACAGGATTTTGATTCAGAATCCATTATCATTTGATCTACTCGACGTTTAAACGTTAGATTAAAACAAAGATTGTTTATTACAGTAAAAATTAAGTTTTAAAATTTAATTCAAGTTAAAATAACCTGTAATTTTTTTCTGAAAATCAATATAGCTGAGCACCGTTTATTTTTTGTCAAAATTCAAACCTTTCAATTCACAAATTTAGGTATATGGATCGAATCATTAAGCTTAAATATGATTTTTAAAACTAATATGATGATTTTTCATTTTGTATTTCGAGAGAAATTTGAGAATGATCGAAATTGGCATTTTGGCCAATTTCCAGTGATCCATCGATTCGTGGAGCTCGGGGATTTGTGCGGGCGTGGAGGAGCCTATGGGGATGCTTGGGAAAATGGTCGGTGGTGGTAATGTCGACGGCGGTGGCGAGGGATCGAAATTTTTAAACCTAGTTTTTGAATGAGGAAGAAACTCGTGCACCACGGTTTCGTTCGAGCATCGAGTTGCTCGGGGGTCTGGGAAATGGTAGCTATGGGTTTGATTAAGCGATGGCCGGAGTTGTAGGCTGGCCGGTGGCCGAGGCGATGAGGACGTCACGTTGACAGGTTTCGAGGGGGAGGTCCTGTAGTTGTTCCAGGTTCTGAAATGGGGTGCTCGATTTTGATCGCTGGTGGTTGGAGGTGATTGGATGTTCGCGGTGGGCAGTAGATTCGATGGCTGTTGTGTCGCGATCATCGTTGATGATCGATGGTGGCCGGAGCCACCGTGCATATGCACGGTGCACTGTAAAATCTGATGAGTGGTTTTTGGTTTGTTTCGAGATTGATGATGGGTGACTCAAAGTAGATAGGTGTTTCGCTCGGGTAAGTTAGTTGGTGGACTCGGAGCATTTCGTTGGACTCAGGTTGTTTGCTTGCTACAGGTTTTATAGAAAACCTGTTGCCTGTTTTAAAATTTTTAAAAATAAAAGTTAAAAGATAATTTCAAATGGAAAGCCGAGTTTAAAAATAAGTTTAAATCCAAGTTTAAAACTGGTTCAAGTTAGACTGAATCAAGTTAAATAAATAAATAAATAAATAAAGTTTTTTATTTAAATTGTGATGACTACTTTAAATGTTTAAGTAGTTGGATTTTAAAGAGAAATTAGAAATCAAAGGATTAAATCTGAATTCAAATATAGATTTGAATCTTAGTTTGTAATAAATTAAATCTTGAAATTTAAATTTGATTCTAGCAACTTTTAAATGTCAGAGTATAATTGGTATGGAATTTAATTGAAAGGTTTAAATTGTAAATTAGAGATTTAAAATAAGTAAAAATCTAAGTTTAAATCTGGAATCTAAGTTTAATATGTATCTCACATTTGAAATAAATGGAAGATTTAAAATATAAAATGATTTAATAAATTTTAATTGTTAAAGTGTATTTTAAAATTGATTTGAAATTAGAATTGGGTAAATGATTAGAATAAGGGTAATTTAACTTTATTAATTAAAGATCTTAAGTGTTTTGACTAATTTAGTTACCTACATTTCGTTTAAATGAGATAAAAAAAATAAGAAATTAAAAAAACTTCATTAAGAGTCAATTAATCAAAAGGATAAATTTCATAAATTAAGAATAAGTGATTAATGGTAAATTAACTTATGATTGAAAGATGGTTAATTAAGGTAATTAATTAAGGTTAATTAACTATGTAATTAACTTAAGGTTAATTAAATTTTTGTAATTAATTAAGGATAATTTGATAAGTTTTTAATGATTAATTTAGATTAATAAATTAATGGTAATCATTGTGAAATTGTGTAAGTGTAATTACTTTATGGTAAATAATTAAAGGTTTAATTTCTTAAAATAATTAACTAAGGAGTCAATTAATTATGAAATTGGTTTAAAGGCTGATTTAATTAATATGATTAATTAAGAATAATTTAATTAATTAAAGTGTTTGATAAATAAATTTATATCAAATGATTTGTAATTAATAAATCATTATTAGATAATTAATTCATAAGTAATTAATTTACTTGGAAATAAATTGAATTGATTAGGATTAAACGATTATTTAATCCTACTTATCAATGACTATTGAATACTTGACCTTACTTATGAATGACTGTATTGTATGGGATGCCTTGAATTGATTGTCTTACCTGATCTGTGATATTTTGTTCTGTGGATTGAGCTGTATATAATTTATTTATTTATTGATGATACATTTGTATATTATCTATGAATCTGTGAATGGACGATAAGCGTTATAGTTTATATCGCTTATCAACTATATTTCTGTGTTTTGATCTGTGATGATTGAATGATGTTGCACTATTATGTTAAACCCCTGGACCACACTTATACACACACCAATATGGATTTCACGAAGAAATCGATTAAGTCACAGATTTTGAAATGATTTATAAAATTGAATATTTGAACTCAAATGTTTTGGAAATGGATTGAGATTAAAGTAAAAAGCTTTAGAAATGGAATTTCAAAGATGAAATTCATTTTGAATAACTTGATTGAGTTTTGAAATTTAAATATTTTGATTTAAATTTGAATTCAATATTTGAAATTGAATTCTATGATTTGGAAACTAGGATATAAAGAAAAGTTATTCAACTTAAAATGAGTTATATGGGTTTTAAAACCATTTTAAATGTATTGATTTGGGAATTTGAATTTAAATTCAAGGGCTTTAATTCGTGTAAATAAAAATTGGATCTTTCTGAAATGGAACTATTCGTTTTCATATAATAAAAGCTTTCATATAAGAAGTGAACTTTCAAACTATGTTAAAAAGAGATTTCAAGTTAAATGAAAATGATTTTTCCAGGTTATGGAAACGGTTTGAAAGCTATAAGTTAAATCGTTAATTTAAAGATTTTAAACGAGTTAATCCAAATGAAATGGAAATTGTTTTGAAATCCGTAAATGGAATTTTGTGAAATAAATCTTTTTTTTTTAAGATTTAAAATGGTAATTGGTTTAAACCATTTGAAAGAAAGTTTTGAATTATTAAGTTGTGACTTAATTGAAAACCCTTATCCATATGTTTTAAATGTTGCGCTTACTATTCGGGTTAGCCGGGAAAGGACCTTTGGGTCGTATAACCCATTCGAATATGTGATTCGACGTTATGGATAGCATTTGAAGACCGGTAGTGAAGACCGGGTATTTGCGAGAACGATAGGATGACCTATCGATTGTCTCTACACTGAGTTGCTCCGGTATAGAGATTCCCTAAGTGATGGGAAGTTCGATCGGGATCGTGAATACCCGGATTGCGAGGACTTCTTTGGAAGTGCCTTCGGTTCCGTTCTAAATCCAGAACAGGCTTGTACGGATTGTATGTCTGACATTACATTTCGAGATATAAAGCAGATTTCTTTCAAATAAATTTCCGTTGGTGGCGGAGAAATTATTCTCTTAGCTTAACACCCTTTGAGGTTATGTAGTTGAAGGTTATCGGCGATATATTCCCAACTTGGTAATGTGGCATGCTGAGTGTTGCTGATCATTTGTTGATCAAAGCATGGCTTTTGTAAAAAAGGGTAGCTTTGTGGACGAGACTTCGTCGAGCCTCACAAACCGGTAATGGTCGAAACAGGAATTGTGCGGCAAGGTTTCAGGGATCGCGTCCCTAGGGTATGACCATTCCTTCTGGAAAGGGGTAGTATCATGGTATGGAGCCCAGATACTTACTCATGTGGATACACTATATCTATTACTGTGTGGTGTTGTTGGAATCGAGGCCTCGTATAAAGGTCCAAATGGACCGGGGGTGGTATATCTGAGGTTTCTTACTCCCTGGGAAAGGGGTAGCCGGCCTTGTTTGGCAGAGATCCATTTGGGATGCTCGGGGATGTCCTTCCAGAGGCATTCCATTTCGGTTTGGGAAGTTCCTTTGCCCGACCATTTGTTGGAAATCCATTTTTCAAATACGTACCTTGTACGGTTTTAGTTGCAGAACCTATCATTCACTTATGGTGGCGCCCCACTGTTTGGATGGTAGCTATAGTAGGCATAGTTCGAAATGTCTATGTTGGCTAAGATTTATGTCTTTACTTTCGAAATGATTTTTACTACACTATGCACTAGTAATAATATCAAATGTCTCTTTTTAATGCGTATCAAGAATCTTTGACTATCATAAGGAGAAATCTCCTCCGATTCTGCGTTTGCATTGTGTGTGTGTGCGAGAGGCCTTATGGTAGTCTCATTTTCTAAAAAGCATTGCGAATCTAATTTAAAATTCACTTGCTATTTGTTTTTAAAAGATAAACTGTTTTTGTTACTCACACCAGTCCCATGACTGATCCGGAGTTTATTGTTCTTTCCTAAACTCTGGGTGCTCAAAATTTTTCTACACGAGCAGTCTAGAGTTGGGTTTTTCAGATAGTCAAGTTTAGTAGGTTATCTGGAGCTAGTTCAGTCTTTGGATGTGGACGAGACTTGCTTGTCTTGGTGAATCATGATGTTGGATCAAGCTGCTGTTGCTGGAGTTCTCTTTTGAAGACTATCTTAGAGTTATATTGTTCCGCTGCTAGATATTATCTATTTTTCTTTTCCGCTGCTATTTTCTTATATCATATCTCTTATGTATATTGATATTCATTGTATCACTCTGTTGTATCAGATATTGTATATCAATGTATTATTCTTTTCTTCCGATGTGTTGTTTACTTAATGTTGTTATAAGCTCCGGCGAATCGGATTTGAACGGTCGAATCTAGGCATTCGAATATGATTTGAAGTATGGATGTCGATTTTCGAGCGCGAAAAATCCGCGTCGTTACATTTGGTATCAGAGATAAGGTTAAAACTTTAGCTCAGGAGTATAACACGTTAAGTAGCTCATTAGAGATAGGGTGAAGTATATCCTAGAATGAGTATATCCCTAAGATATCTATTTGAATGTCTCAGTAAATTCTCTTACTATCCACCGATAGTAAGTATGAGTGCAAGAAGAGAATGAGATAAGGGACAGGGGAATACAACTATAAATGGTCAATGCCCTGCAACAGTGGAAACAAACTTTCTATATCAACCTCTTTTGATTCATCTTTCCAAATTCTTTTTGATTTGCCTCGTGGCAGTTGCAAGAAGAAGTTTCGGTGCGGTGATGCCCTACGAATCGTTGTAGAAAATCCTTACTTTGTATCTTCATCGATTTCTTATCAATTTTTGATTTAAACCTCAATAAATATGAATTGGAAATTTTAAATAAATTGGAAATTTTAAACTGAGTTAAATTGATTAATAGAATATGAAGCTAAATTTGAATTGTATCAATAAATGATATCGTTTAAAACGAAATTTTGAAATTCTATTATAATTTCTTGGGTATTGTTCGTCGACGAAATTCTATCGGTTTAGAAAACCGTCGAACGAATTTAGATTAAAAATATACCGCAAGCGCACGGTGTACGAGTGCAGCACGTAGCGAATACAGTTCGATCCGCAGGGAATTGATGATTTTAAAATTCTACTCAATCAAATTAACCAAAGTTGGAAGAGTGATTAACTAAAAAAGGAAGAAAAATGAAAAAAGAAAATAGATAAAAATATGAGAGTGTTAAGACAATTTAGAGGTAATTTCCACTCTCTAGATCACATAAATCAACAAAATGAAGTTATGATCTTTCTTTTCTTGTCATTAGTGAATTAGTTGATGTGCTTATCATAAGTATGGTATATTTGTGCTATTAATTAGCTCAATATAAACCATCAAACTATAACACAACCACTAATATACTTTTAAATCTCATAAAATATGACAACAAAGTTGAAAGCAAAATTTATTTTAAGCATGGCCTATTAACTATTAATTAGAAATATAAGACATCAAATTTCAATTTCAACAATCACTTCTTTGCCATAATCATATTAGATGAAGAGGCAATTTGTGTTTTGTTTGTTTAAGCATAGCCTATTTGTTATAAACAATATAGACTATCAAATTCAAAGCTAAACAACATCATTAAACCACTTCATTCATTCTCATTAAGCATAAAAAAAGAGCATAAACATCAAATTAAGTTGAACCTATATGATTAGAGAGCTTCATTACCCCTAAATTGAAGGGGTTTAGCCTCTCATATTTGTTATCATATGAACAAATGTAGCTTGCAACATGAGAGAAAAGAAAAGGAAAAGAGAGCAAAGTGAAATGGAAAACTATTCTAATTGCATAAAGGAAAATCTACACTACTTGCATAAAAGGAAATGAACATGTAATTGAAAAGAAACAATAATTAACATTGCATAAAAGAAAAGAATTACATAAGAGAAGAAATGGCTAAGTAGCCATGGAAAGAAAGAGAGAATTGATTTATTTTCTAAACTAAAACTAACTAACTAAGAGGAGAGGGAGGAGAGGGTTACATGAAACATATGGGTATTTATACATGTATGAAACCCTAATTCATATTTTTGAGGAATTCCCAAAATGCCCCTTAGGAAGTGTGGAGGCCAAGTAATCATTAACATGTCTTAATCCCCCATTAAGTGTACATGAAGCCATTAACTCCAAAAGCATGTGCATTAGCCTTTAATTTGTACATTAAGGTAGGTGGGTAGGTGGGGTCCTCCATGTTCTTCACTTTGAATTATTTCCATCTTCATTCCTTTGCATTAATTTTGTGCATGCATATCTTCATGAAACCACTTCTATTTGAGATCAAATTCCTACAAAAATATATACAAATTTTCAATTAATTTTTCTCAAATTAATATACGCACAAAAATGATCATTTTTCCCTTGGATGTAGATGAATATGTGACAATTTCAAATAATATGAATTTTAGTTTAAACAAGTTAAAATACCCAATATGATCATTTATTTAATTTAAAAAGAATAAATATGATGATAAAAATATGCACATTTACGTGCACAACAGGTATATCAAAGTCCGAAAAGGGACAAATTGGTATATATATTTTGAGATATTCCGACTTGAGTTTGGAATCCATCCATAGTGTTTGAGAATTAAGGAAGATTTAATCCATTTATCTATTGTTTGGATCTCGATATATTCTACGGACAGTTAGTTATCCTTCGGACTAACCAGTGCCTTGCACATTTCGTAGATTGATGACCCAAGTATCTTGTGAGTGTTAAATAGATTCGTTTTTGTATCTATTGATGATATTCTGATTTGGTAAACCAAATGCAGAATAAATATTCAGTTTGATTTGATTAAATATTCTTCATCTATCTTTGTTGTTTTCGTGCCTGAGAATTTCGAGGAAGAAATTCCTTTTAAAAGGGGAAGTCTGTAACGATTCTGAATTTTAATTTATTTTAAATTGATGATTAGATTTATTTTTGATTTAAAATTGTGAAATTAAATGATAAATTGATTTGAGTTTATCCAAATCCAAATAAATTATGTTTTTTTATTAAGAAAGATATAGTTTCTTTTATAAATTATTTTAATTTAGTATTGAGTTATTTTTAAACAATATTAATATAGAAATATTTGAGTTCAATCTTATGGAATGTATTTTAGAAGTTGTGTAAATATAACAAAAATTTTGAAATAAATATTTAAGTTAAAATAAAAGCAAACATACAAAATAAAATAAAACACAAACAAAATTACAAACAAAATACATCAAAATATAAACTATTGAAAATAAATATACCCAAGTATCTATTTGCAAACAAGTAAAGTAAACATATAAATGAAGTATTACAAAACAAAAATGCAGACAAGTATGTAAAAGCAAAACAAAACAAGCTGCAACCACCAAATACAAAGCAAGCTAGGAAAATGAAATATAAAGTGTTAACAAGACAAAGTAAAACAAAGTAAACAAAAGAATGTAAGGATAAAACAAAATCATTTCAGCTAGTCAACATGCAAAAGAAGATATAGAAAACAAAAACAAAGTATCTCATACAAACTGTACATGCAAAATTTAATAAATGTAGATTTGAAAACAAAGTACATAGGTACATGCATATACAAAGCAAAGACTGCACATAAATAATTCAAGAAGCATGGCTTGTAAATAAAATAGAGCTTGCATTTAATGCCCCCATCCTCTCAGCACCACTTGATATCATCTCAGCCCCAATTTTTTTATAACCTTAGACAAAGTATGCCATGCTTAGTATTGTACAAAATATGTTATCACCTGTACAAACACCTTTCTTCTACTTATATGTGTGCATCTTTCCTATACCAGTTCGTTCAAGTCATAGCAAGTTAGAAAAAAAATACAAGTCAGCATTCCAATTTTACAACAAACCAGAGAACAAATTCAACTTAATCAAACAAATGCAAGTTCAAGCTTTTAGCCTGAAAAATAAAACAAGTTGAAGCTTTAAACAAAATTCAAAACAAAGAAACAAGATTTCAGTTGCAAATCTGTTACAAATAAACTGCTCTGTCTTCATTCTAAGGTGAGTAACATCATTTTTTAATTTAAAGTATATCTTATCTGTTGCATATTAATTTGTGGAAAATGAATATGTTTAAGTGTGAGTAACTTTTGTTTTAAACTTAAAAGTTAAACTGTTGAATACTTATCTGTGAGTAACATTTGTTTTAAAATTTTAAAGATATTGATCTCTATTGTTATAAGTATGTTTGGTCATAAATATGAATGCTTTGTGTATATTGATTTATGATTTTGGATGTACAGGCTAATGTTTTTGAACAGTCTCTGTTTTAAAGATTTTAAACACAGGATTTTGATTCAAAATCCATTATCATTTGATCTACTCGACGTTTAAACGTTGGATTAAAATAAAGATTGTTTATTACAGTAAAAATTAAGTTTTAAAATTTAATTCAAGTTAAAATAACCTGTAATTTTTTTTTTTGAAAATCAATATAGCTGAGCACCGCTTAGTTTTTGTCAAAATTCAAACCTTTCAATTCACAAATTTAGGTATATGGATCGAATCATTAAGCTTAAATATGATTTTTAAGACTAATATGATGATTTTTCATTTTGTATTTCGAGAGAAATTTGAGAATGATCGAAATTGGCATTTTGGCCAATTTCCAGTGATCCATCGATTCGTGGAGCTCGGGGATTTGTGCGGGCGTGGAGGAGCCTATGGGGATGCTTGGAAAAATGGTCGGTGGTGGTAATGTCGACGGCGGTGGCGAGGGATCGAAATTTTTAAACCTAGTTTTTGAATGAGGAAGAAACTCGTGCACCATGGTTTCGTTCGAGCATCGAGTTGCTCGGGGGTCTGGGAAATGGTAGCTATCGGTTTGATGAAGCGATGGCCGGAGTTGTAGGCTGGCCGGTGGCCGAGGCGATGAGGACGTCGCGTTGACAGGTTTCGAGGGGGAGGTCCTGTAGTTGTTCCAGGTTCTGAAATGGGGTGCTCGATTTTGGTCGCTGGTGGTTGGAGGTGACTGGTCGATGGCTGTTGTGTCGCGATCATCGTTGATGATCGATGGTGGCCGGAGCCACCGTGCATATGCACGGTGCACTGTAAAATCTGATGAGTGGTTTTTGGTTTTTTTCGAGATTGATGATGGGTGACTCAAAGTAGATAGGTGTTTCGCTCGGGTAAGTTAGTTGGTGGACTCGGAGCATTTCGTTGGACTCAGGTTGTTTGCTTGCTATAGGTTTTATAGAAAACCTGTTGCCAGTTTTAAAATTTTTAAAAATAAAAGTTAAAAGCTAATTTTAAATGGAAAGCAGAGTTTAAAAATAAGTTTAAATCCAAGTTTAAAACTGGTTCAAGTTATACTGAATCAAGTTAAATAAATAAATAAATAAAGTTTTTTATTTAAATTGTGATGACTACTTTAAATGTTTAAGTATTTGGAGTTTAAAGAGAAATTAGAAATCAAAGGATTAAATCTGAATTCAAATATAGATTTGAATCTTAGTTTGTAATAAATTAAATCTTGAAATTTAAATTTGATTTTAGCAACTTTTAAATGTCAGAGTATAATTGGTATGGAATTTAATTGAAAGGTTTAAATTGTAAATTAGAGTTTAAAATAAGTAAAAATCTAAGTTTAAATCTGGAATCTAAAATTAATATGCATCTCACATTTGAAATAAATGGACGATTTAAAATATAAAATGATTTAATAAATTTTAATTGTTAAAGTGTATTTTAAAATTGATTTGAAATTAGAATTGGGTAAATGATTAGAATAAGGGTAATTTAACTTTATTAATTAAAGATCTTAAGTGTTTTGACTAATTTAGTTACCTACATTTCGTTTAAATGAGGTAAAAAAAATAAGAAATTAAAGAAACTTCATTAAGAGTCAATTAATCAAAAGGATAAATTTCATAAATTAAGAATAAGTGATTAATGGTAAATTAACTTATGATTGAAAGATGGTTAATTAAGGTAATTAATTAAGGTTAATTAACTATGTAATTAACTTAAGGTTAATTAAATTTTTGTAATTAATTAAGGATAATTTGATAAGTTTTTAATGATTAATTTAGATTAATAAATTAATGGTAATCATTGTGAAATTGTGTAAGTGTAATTACTTTATGGTAAATAATTAAAGGTTTAATTTCTTAAAATAATTAACTAAGGAGTCAATTAATTATGAAATTGGTTTAAAGGTTGATTTAATTAATATGATTAATTAAGAATAATTTAATTAATTAAAGTGTTTGATAAATAAATTTATATCCAATGATTTGTAATTCATAAATCATTATTAGATAATTAATTCATAAGTAATTAATTTACTTGGAAATAAATTGAATTGATTAGGATTAAACGATTAATTAATCCTACTTATCAATGACTATTGAATACTTGACCTTACTTATGAATGATTATATTGTATGAGATGCCTTGAATTGATTGTCTTACCTGATCTGTGATATTTTGTTCTGTGGATTGAGCTGTATATAATTTATTTATTTATTGATGATACATTTGTATATTATCTATGAATCTGTGAATGGACAATAAGCGTTATAGTTTATATCGCTTATCAACTATATTTCTGTGTTTTGATCTGTGATGATTGAATGATGTTGCACTATTGTGTTAAACCCCTGTACCACACTTATACACACACCAATATGGATTTCACGAAGAAATCGATTAAGTCACAGATTTTGAAATAATTTATAAAATTGAATTTTTGAACTCAAATGTTTTGGAAATGGATTGAGATTAAAGTAAAAAGCTTTAGAAATGGAATTTCAAAGATGAAATTTATTTTGAATAACTTAATTGAGTTTTGAAATTTAAATATTTTGATTTAAATTTGAATTCAATATTTGAAATTGAATTCTATGATTTGGAAACTAGGATATAAAGAAAAGTTATTCAACTTAAAAATGAGTTATATGGGTTTTTAAACCATTTTAAATGTATTGATTTGGGAATTTGAATTTAAATTCAAGGGCTTTAACTCGTGTAAATAAAAATTGGATCTTTCTGAAATGGAACTATTCGTTTTCAAATAATAAAAGCTTTCATATAAGAAGTGAACTTTCAAACTATGTTAAAAAGGGATTTCAAGTTAAATGAAAATGATTTTTCCAAGTTATGGAAACGGTTTGAAAGCTATAAGTTAAATCGTTAATTTAAAGATTTTAAACGAGTTAATCCAAATGAAATGGAAATTGTTTTGAAATCCGTAAATGGAATTTTGTGAAATAAATCTTTTTGTTTAAAGATTTAAAATGGTAATTGGTTTAAACCATTTGAAAGAAAGTTTTGAATTATTAAGTTGTGACTTAATTGAAAACCCTTATCCATATGTTTTAAATGTTGCGCTTACTATTCGGGTTAGCCGGGAAAGGACCTTTGGGTCGTATAACCCATTCCGAATATGTGATTCGACGTTATGGATAGCATTTGAAGACCGGTGGTGAAGACCGAGTATTTTCGAGAACGATGGGATGACCTATCGATTGTCTCTGCACTGAGTTGCTCCGGTATAGAGATTCCCTAAGTGATGGGAAGTTCGATCGGGATCGTGAATACCCGGATTGCAAGGACTTCTTTGGAAGTGCCTTCGGTTCTGTTCTAAATCCAGAACAGACTTGTAGGGATTGTATGTCTGACATTATATTTTGAGATATAAAGCAGATTTCTTTCAAATACATTTCCGTTGGTGGCGGAGAAATTATTCTCTTAGCTTAACACCCTTTGAGGTTATGTAGTTGAAGGTTATCGGCGATATATTCCCAACTTGGTAATGTGGCATGCTGAGTGTTGCTGATCATTTGTTGATCAAAGCGTGGCTTTTGTAAAAAAGCGTAGCTTTGTGGACGAGACTTCGTCGAGCCTCACAAACCGGTAATGGTCGAAACAGGAATTGTGCGGCAAGGTTTCATGGATCGCGTCCCTAGGGTTTGACCATTCCTTCTGGAAAGGGGTAGTATCATGGTATGGAGCCCAGATACTTATTCATGTGGATACACTATATCTATTACTGTGTGGTGTTGTTGGAATCGAGGCCTCGTATAAAGGTCCAAAAGGACCGGGGGTGGTATATCTGAGGTTTCTTACTCCCTGGGAAAGGGGTAGCCGGCCTTGTTTAGCAGAGATCCATTTGGGATGCTCGAGGACATCCTTCCAGAGGTATTCCATTTCGGTTTGGGTAGTTCCTTTGCCCGACCATTTGTTGTAAATCCATTTTTCAAATACGTACCTTGTACGGTTTTAGTTGCAGAACCTATCATTCACTTACGGTGGCGCCCCACTGTTTGGATGGTAGCTATAGTAGGCATAGTTCGAAATGTCTATGTTGGCTAAGATTTATATCTTTACTTTCGAAATGATTTTTACTACACTATGCACTAGTAATAATATCAAACGTTTTTTTTAATACGTATCAAGCATCTTTGACTATCATAAGGAGAAATCTCCTCCGATTCTGCGTTTGCATTGTGTGTGTGTACGGGAGGCCTTATGGTAGTCTCATTTTCTAAAAAGCATTGCGAATCTAATTTAAAATTATCTTGCTATTTTTTTTAAAAGATAAACTATTTTTGTTACTCACACCAGTCCCATGGCTGATCCGGAGTTTATTGTTCTTTCCTAAACTCTAGGTGCTCAAAATTTTTCTACACGAGCAGTCTAGAGTTGGGTTTTTCAGATAGTCAAGTTTAGTAGGTTATCTGGAGCTAGTTCAGTCTTTGGATGTGGACGAGACTTGCTTTTCTTGGTGAATCATGATGTTGGATCGAGCTGCTGTTGCTGGAGTTCTCTTTTGAAGACTATCTTAGAGTTATATTGTTCCGTTGCTAGATATTATCTATTTTTCTTTTCCGCTGCTATTTTCTTGTATCATATCTCTGATGTATATTGATATTCATTGTATCACTCTGTTGTATCGGATATTTTATATCAATGTATTATTCTTTTCTTCCGCTGTGTCGTTTACTTAATGTTGTTATAAGCTCCGGCGAATCGGATTTGAATGGTCGAATCTAGGCATTCAAATACGATTTGAAGTATGGATGTCGATTTTCGAGCGCGAAAAATCCACGTTGTTACAGTTGATCATTCATTGATCATTTGTTGATCAAAGCGTTGCTTTGTGCCTAGCTTTGTGGACGAGACTTCGTCAGACCTCACTCCCCGGAAATGGTCAAAACAAGAATATGCGGCAAGGTTATGAGGTTCGCGCCCTTTAGGGTATGTCGTTCCCTTCTGGAAAAGGGTGGTGTCAGGTATGGATCCTGATGCTTAACCTATGTGGTTGTTGCTTGGTGATCGAGGGCCCTCGGATAAAGGTCCCAAAGGACCGAGGGGTGGAATATTCGTGTAGTAGTTACCTAGTTACAAAGGTAACCCGGCCTTGTGTTGGGAGAGATCTAACCGTAACGTTAGGTTCTCGGGACGTCCCGCCAGAGGCGATCCCATGTGGCAGTAGGAAGTTCCTTAGCCTGACCATTTGTTGGAAAATCGAAAGAAACAATATGAGCCTTGTACGGTTTTAGTTGTAGAACCTGCCATTTAATATGGTAGCTATAGTAGGCATAATATAATGGTACTTATGCTGGCTAAGATTTATATTCTATTTTCGAAATTCTTTCTACACTATGCACTAATAATAATATCAAAAAAGATTTGTTTTGCGTAGTAAGCATTTTTGACTATCATAAGGAGAAATCTTCTCCAATTCTGCGTTTGCATTATGTGTGTGCGGGGACGCCTTATGTTAGTTTCATTTTCCAAAAGCTTTGCCGATATTTTTCACTTCCCTTGTTGTTGTTGTTTTAAAAGATAAATAACTGTTTTAAGTTCTCACACCAGTCCCTTGAATGACCTGGAGTTTATTGTTCTCTTCCCAAACTCTGGGTCCCATAATTTTCAACACGGGCAGTCTAGAGTCAGGTTATCAGGATATTTTGGAATTCGGGAGTTGGTGTAGAGACCTGGAAGCAAGCTGGATGGCATGGCGTATTAACTAGTACACAGTATTTCTTTTCCGTTGTTTGTTGTTGTAAACTCTGATAATGTAATGTAATGCGATGTAATGCAATAGCTGATATAGTTCTTTGTTTTAAAAATTATTCATTTATCTATTATATGTTGTTTCGCTGCGATATGTGAGATTCTGATATTGTTTCTGTTCTGTTTTCTTATTTCTTCTATCTTTTTCTTCTACCTCTTCTTTAAAACCCTCATGGTTCGGTTTTCCGGCGCTCGATTATGCGGCATTTGATGCAATGGACGTATTGATGTCGTTTTTCGAAAGTCGAAGAATCGGGTCATGACAACGTGGTATCAGAGCATTTGGTTAAGAGACAACCTTGGCTCTGTTGGGTGTTACTCATTAGAGATAGAGTCAGTACTCTAGAATGAGTTTGAGTGTAATAATAGACATGAGCGCGTATTTGTTAGTGAATATAAAATTGTTTTATATTGTGATGATTGGTTTGTGGAGTGGTATATGGGTTCTGGTCGGTATAGTCTGTACAACTCTATCGATAGGGATCTCTAAACACTTGTACAAAACAATTCGACACGATATTGTTTTAAAATAGGGTAAATGAAATAATTTTACCCGAAACTATTTTGTATATAAAAGGGAATAATTTTTATAAATTATTATAGTATATGGTTGCTTGTTTGTTAGGAATTGATAATATTAAAATTATTACCATTGATTATTAAATAGGAAATTGAAATCGTAACTCCAAAGTTAAGAAATAAATTCACATACAAATGGAATTTATGAATATGAATTGTAAATGTGATTTATAATTTGAAGTAAAAATTCCAGAGAAGTGTTTGGAAATGTTTTGAAGAAAATTTGAAAATTTTGGATATTTGGGAAGTTTTAATCGCTTTTTGGTTTGAAAATAATTTTCAAAGGTTTTGGAAGGATAAAAGCTCTAAACTCTTTTCGGTCGCTGGAAAATAATTCCGGTGATGATCGCGACATCATCGGTGTTCATTTTCGGGTTTCCAAAAGAGGAATTGCTGCCAGATTGTTTTAAATTAAAGTTGTTTGGAAAATTTTGAAAAAAAAACTCTGGAATCCTATTTAAAATAATTTATGGCAATAATAAATGAGTTGATAACTTATACAATTTAAATTTTGATAGAATAAATTTAACTTAAAGGATGGAGTTAAATTAAAATAAGTATAAGTGAATCAATTAAATAAAGTGAATTTAAAGAAAGGTCTAAGGAGGCTAAGTGAAATGATTACTTAAAGGAAATTTATTAAGTAAAATAAATAAATTTGGAGTAATAACAAATGAATTGGAAGTGAGTTTGAATTATGGAAATAAAATTTGAATGAATAAATAAATTTACAATTGCAAGTAAATGACATTGAAATTGAATGTTGAATGAAGTTGATCTTGGTATCGAAGTAAAATAATAAAGTGAATTAAATGGAGGTGGACTTGAGATATATAAATGAAATTCAATTTGAATGTTAAATGAATTTGCAATTGAATTATTGAATGAATGAAGTGAATGCAAATCAATTGAATGTAAATAAATTGATATGAAATAATGGATGTAAGTGTTAATTCATTAAAAGCTAATAAATTGGAAAATTTGAATAATTGAATGAAAGTCAATTGAATGTTAAACCAAACTAAATGTAAACGAAGTAAAGTAATGTAAATTAATTTGGTAATATTGAATATACATTGATTGTTATTTGATTGTAAACTGGTTGTATATAAATTCATTGAGTGTTGATGAAATTGAATTAGTGAAATTGAAAGCTAAAGTAATTGAATCCAAATTGGAAGTAAATGAATATGAACTGGATTTGATTTGAATTGAAAGTAAACTAATGTGAATGTTAAATTAGTGGATGTAAACTAACTAAAATCGAATGAATGAATGTTAGAAAAAATTTAATGTTAACAAATCAAACATGCATAAATGGGAAACCAATTTGAATTGTGCAAAATGATTTTTAATATTGTAATTGGATATTATGGCTAGCAGGATATACAGGTGTATTAAAGGAAATAGAATTGGAATTTTGATTTCGAAGATAAAAAAATTAAATTGCTCGACAAAAAGGTATCTATTTGAATTTCAGTATGAGATTTGATAATTTTCTTCTCCAGCCACTTGGCTTTTTCTTTTCTTTTTGAAATTTGGGGCCTGTTGTGGCATTTTGTAGTCGTACCGAGCTAGCCGCGCAAAGGAGGTTATGGCGAATTTTTTGAAAATTTAAGGCGTTAGAAAATTTTCGGGAAATTTTGGAAAGATTTTGTGAAAACTAAGTTTTGATTTGAAGCTAAAGGTTAAACGATATAGTAGGTTTTGGAAAAGTATAGCTAAGTTGGATTTGAAAATTTAGTAAAGATTTGTAAGAAGTTTAACTATTGAATTTTTAGGAAAGTTAAACACTTAAGTGATTTTGGTAATTTAATTTAAACAAATCATAATGAAAACATAGAAGTTGAACTAGAAAATGGAAACTAGTGTTTTGGTTGAAGTTAAAGGTTTTG
Source organism: Allium cepa (assembly GCA_030765085.1). NCBI lineage: Eukaryota > Viridiplantae > Streptophyta > Magnoliopsida > Asparagales > Amaryllidaceae > Allium > Allium cepa. Next base: position 211,959,373 of record CM060930.1, on the reverse strand, counting down.
GAAAAGGTGAACATAAAATTTTCACTTATGGATTTTGAAAAGTTTATGGATTCTATAACTTTTCTTACTTGGTAATTTCGAGTACGAAATTGTTTTAAGGGGGGAAGTTTGTAACGACCCAAAATTTCTATCATTTGAAATTCAGATATTTAATTTGATTTTAATATCAACAAGTAAAATTTGTAAGTCAAATAATTTATTTTTCGAATATCTGGACTTAATTGGATAATTAAATCCATAATTTAATATTTGAAATTTGCGTAAGTAATTGGAAATTGGGTTTAATGTGATAAAAAATGATTTATAAAGTTGTAATAAATCATATTGGAGTAATAATGATATTATAGAACTTTTAAAATTGAATTAAAAGTTAATTTGTGAAAATTGAATATTTTAATATTTAATTGACTAGTGAAAATAGAAATTTTTTAAACAGTCTCGGATTTCGACGAAACCAGTTTCATTGGATTCGTAATGTTAAATTATTGTATGGTTTCAAATTTCGTGTCAATCGGATTTACGGTTTGTCCGGGGCAAGCTAAAACGCATATAAATTTGTTTAATCGATTTAATTTAAATTTGATCGTTTATTGCTGTAACTCGCACATATGATCGAATTAGCCTCTGATACCTATTCCATTGTGTCCGGAACGCGGGGTAAACCCTAGAAACGCCAGTTACCGCGCGAGATTTGAAGTTCAGAAAATTTCGGATGAATAGTAATTTGGCAATTTTCTATATAAGGACTTCATATTCACAAATTGCAAAAGAAAACGAGCCTAGGGTTTCTAAAGCTTCAGGCGGCCTCCATATACGTCAATGGCTGAAATGTTATCATCTTCTTTCCCTAATTTCTTCAAATCTACACAACAATTCAATAAACTTCCAACTAGTAAATCGTAGAGCTACGTGAGATCTACGAATCAAACGGCTATGATCAAGAATGGAGCGACGTGGAGAGAGTTAGGGGGCCGCGTTCTCTACGTGTTTGGTCACGTTTTTCGAAGGGAAGGGGGGATCGAGCTCGATGATGCCATGGCCGTGGGTGAGTCTCGCGTAGGCGAAGGGAATGATGGTCCCTGATCGAAGCAGAAGTGGGCGTGGTGGTCGTGGCCATCGAGATTTGGGAATGGCAATGGGTTTAGGTTGAACGTGATAAACCTGGGAATGAACGTAAGGGGAAGAAGAAGGAAGGGTCGGCCCAGATTTCTCAAAAGTAAATCGAACGGCCAGCATTTGACTGAGGTTAAAATAAAATAGTAAATTGCAAATTTATTTATATAAAATTCGTTCGAACTTTAAAAATGTATAACTTTTTGATACGAGGTCGAAAACGCACGAAATGAATTGCGTTGCAATCGTATTGTCGAGCACTACGCAACGGAGCTGGTTTGGAGTCGTTTGGAGCTAGTGAAAATTTCGGGTAAAATTAAACGTGCGTTTAATTTTATTCGAAACAAAACACTACAACTGTTATCGGAAACTCAAGGTGAGAACTTCTCACTCAATCGAATTGTATCGATTTAAATTTTAAATAGTAAGATTTAAAATTGCTTGATTATATGATTGGATGATAAATTATTGTCTATTGTTCGAAATAGACCCTATACGCCGTATATTAAGCGGATGTTATTTATTAAAAACATATACCACGATAATTCCAACTTGAATGGAATTGGTATTATATATGTATTTGGAGTTGATTTCCCGCATTACATAGCGGATGGGACCCTACTGCACCGTATAATAGCAGATAGTATTTTATAAATCTCATATACAGCGATATTCCATCTCAAAGCGGAATTGGTGTTGTGCACATCTTTGGATGTAGGAAAACAGGTTGGAGGGATCCAACTGGATTCCTCAAATGATTGAATTAGTTTCAATGTTGTGCGTTGATCTATTTATAATCTGCGTGATTATCTTTGTGATTGAAATCGTTAAAGGCTAAAATTTAGCCGAATATATTTTTTGTATCGTTAGATGCCGAAATTAAATAAAATTGGATTTCTAAAATTTTAAGTTGAGAATTCATAATAAAATTTAATTTTGGAATTTATTCATTTTAAATAAATAAACGTTGTAATTTTTTATGTTATAAAAATTATGATTTTTGTGAAATATAACCGAAATGTGATTTTCGAAATAAGTAGTTGATTAATTTATAAAATGGTTTAAATTGGGATTTTTTTAATATTATAAATGATTTATATAAAAGATTTATATAAAAGATTTATAAAATGATATTTATAAATTAAAATATTGGAATTATAAAACGAGTTTTTATAAGTATTAAAATGAAATAAAAATGGATTTCATAAGTGAATGAAATTTATAGATTTATAAATTGTGAAGTTATAAAATGAATAGATTTTGCAAAATAAAAGATTTATAAGTAATTAACGTATAAATTGGATTTTGGCGTTTAAATGAGATATAAATAAAATTTGTTAACTAAGGGATTTTTATAAGTTGGAGTTTTTATAAAAATATATATATATATATATATATATATATATATATATATATATATATATACACACACACACATATGTGAATTTATAAATGTGGTTTTATAAATCCAAAATCAATTGAATTTTATAAATTAAACATAGAAGTTTATTAAAGGAGATATATTCGTGATTTTGGATAGCGAATTATCCTTTAAGTTAAATGTTGTAATAATAAGAGTTTGGTTGGGAAGTATATTCACGATTTTGGACAGTGAATATATTATTAAATAAAATGGATATGTTTTGGGGAAGTGATATTATAAGATGAAGTTAATTGTTTTGAAGATGTTTTAAAAGATATTAAATATCGAAACCATAAATTTCAACATTTATTGTTGAAATAGACGTTTTCGAGAAATATAAGGAAATGGTGGACTATAGCATTGTTGTTATAGTAAATGATTTCTGAAAGGAAATGTTTTATATAGTATTGGAATTTATATATCTATTTTAAGTTCGAATCTCTATACTAATGATTTTGGGTTGTCGTCACGATGTATTTGAATTTAATTTGAATTTAAATTTGAATTTTGGCCATGTAGCCCCTGCCTGTGCGCACTCTGAAGTATATGCTGCTGCTCCTAAGACCCCTCTGCCTCGGCCTCCCCTAAGGAAATGGGTTCCCAAAGTCTCTTCTGACCCTGGTCCTTCACTTTCCATAGCTCGGCCTGTTTCCCCACTGCCTGGTGCTGTTCTTGCGGACCACCCTGCTGAGCCGGTTCTCTCTCCGCTTCTCGTTGTTTGGGCTGAGACCGAACATTGTCGGGTTGAACGTCGTTCTGCTATGAGGTTCAACCCAGTGGATGACTCCTATTTTAGATATGTATCTGATGATCTATTGGACCTTCGATGCCTATATTACAGTATTTCTGGTGATTCTTTGGTCCTCGACATAGATGGTTCATATGCTGATATTAATACTGTAACTCTAGCTGATACTGCCTGGGATCGATCTTTTATCTACACTTCTGATGCTGAATTTTATGTCCCTTCTCTTGCTGATCAATTTCGCCCCTATATTGGAACTCATGGTTTTGGTTCTCTGGATTCATCACGGGTTGTTGAGGGTGATGGTGATTCTTCCTCCGCGGAGGAGAACTAGTCTGGTTATTTACATCTAGTAGTTGTGACATGTCTGTCAAACTCCTGTGCTGTATTTTTCATTTCTTTCTACCATAGTAGCTAAGGTGACTCTACCTTACTCCTGTTTTTCAATCGTTATTACGTTACCACTATAAAACCGTCGGCCTTGCCAAAATTTGAATTTTGGGTTGAGTGGAATTTTGCTTGTTTTTGATCGTTTTCGAGCACGGTTTTCTTCAATTCTTTTTGAAATGATTTTTAAAATTTAAGGGATTTAAAAATAATTATTATGTAATATTTTAAAGTATTTTCAAGTATAAAAGTTTTACGCAACATTCGTTTTGACTCAAATAAATGTGTTTAAGAGAATGTTTTCCTTAAAGAATAAATTATATACTTAATTGTGATTTAAGTATATTGAATATTTTCAAAGTGTTGAAAATAAACAAATTTGTGAATTACTTATTATTAAATAAGTATGGAAATGTTTTTCCAATGTGAAGTGAATGTTTTGAGATTTTATCTTTTAAAGATGAATTGAAAATGAATATTAGAAATCGATTTGGAAATCGTATATTCATAGATATTTTGGAAAGGAAAATGCACTATGGAATTTATAAAAGAAAGGGAAATTTGTTTAAAAATAAACATTGATTTATTTTCGAAGTGTGGAAATAAATTTACGGAATTGGAACGTAAGTTTAAAATAAATCGGTAAGGATTTATTTGATTGATTTAAATGAACCATTTTAAATTGAAAATGGATAAATATTTGGAAGTGTTTCCGTTTAAGGAAATTCATTTGAAATTTGTTTTCAAAGATTGAAAGGTGAAAAATGATTTGAAATTTGTTTTCAAATGGTTGAAGTGTGGAAAATATATCTTGTAAAGATATTTTTGAAAATAAATTATTTGCGAAATTATTTGAAATCGGGTGATGTTGTGAATATTGATTGATAGTTAAATAACCGACTATCAATATTGACCTTTAAATAGGTATTTGTTGTGAATTGGTTGAAATTGAATGCTACACTTATTTATAAATTATTGCGCTCGTTATTCGGATTACCCATTTCGAATAGTGATACGACGTAATGGATAGCATTGAAGACCGGTGTTGAAGACCAGGTATTTGTGAAAACGATAGGATGACCTATCAATTGTCTCTGCACCGTTAGCTATGGTATGGAGATTTCCTTTGTGATGGGAAATTCGATCGGGATTGTGAATACCTGGATTGCAAGGGCTTCTTTTGAAGTGCCTTCGGTTCTATTCGAACCCGGAACAGACTTGTATGGTTACGTGTCTGGCATTACATTACGAGATATAAAGCAGATTTCTTTCAAATACATTTCTGTTGGTGCAGAGGATTTATTCTCTTAGATTAACACCCTTCTCTGAGACTACGAGCTCAGAGGTTTTGTAGTTGAAGGTTATCAGCGATATACTCCCAATTTGGTAATGTGACATGCTTAGTGCTGCTGTATGTTGATCATTCATTGATCATTTGTTGATCAAAGCGTGGCTTTGTGCCTAGCTTTGTGGACGAGACTTCGTTAGACTTCACTCCCCGGAAATGGTCAAAACAGGAATATGCGGCAAGTTTATGAGGGTCGCGCCCTTTAGGGTATGTCATTCCCTTCTGGAAAAGGGTGGTGTCAGATATGGAGCCCTGATGCTTAACCTATGTGGTTGCTCCAATCTCATTTTTCTGTGTGGTTGTCGCTTGGTGATCGAGGGCCCTCGGATAAAGGTCCCAAAGGACTGGGGGGTGGCATATTCGTGTAGTAGTTACCTAGTTATAAAGGTAACCCGGCCTTGTGTTGGCAGAGATCTAACCGTAACATTAGGTTCTCGGGACGTCCCGCCAGAGGCGATCCCATGTGGCAGTAGGAAGTTCCTTAGCCTGACCATTTGTTGGAAAATCCAAATAAACAATACGAGCCTTGTACGGTTTTAGTTGTAGAACCTGCCATTTAATATGGTAGCGATAGTAGGCATAATATAATGGTACCTATGCTGGCTAAGATTAATATTCTATTTTCGAAATGCTTTCTACACTATACACTAATAATAATATCAAAAAATGATTTTTTTTTGCGTAGTAAGCATCTTTGACTATCATAAGGAGAAATCTCCTCCAATTCTGCGTTTGCATTATGTGTGTGCGGGGAGGCCTTATGGTTGTTTCATTTTCCAAAAGCATTGCGGATATTTTTCACTTCCCTTGTTGTTATCGTTTAAAAGATAAATAACTATTTTAAGTTCTCACACCAGTCCCATGACTGACCTGGAGTTTATTGTTCTCTTCCTAAACTCTGGGTGCCCATAATTTTCCACACGGGCAGTCTAGAGTCAGGTTATCAGGATATTCTGGAATTCGGGAGTTGCTATAAAGACCTGGAAGCAAGCTGGATGGCATGGCATATTAACTAGTATACTGTATTTCTTTTCGCTGTTTGTTGTTGTAAACTCTGATAATGTAATGTAATGTGATGTAATGTGATGTAATGTAATGTAATAACTGATATAGTTCTTTGTTTTAAAAATTATTCATTTATCTATTATATGTTGTTCTGCTGCGATATGTGAGATTCTGATATTGTTTCTGTTTTATTTTCTTATTTATTCTATCTTTTTCTTCTACCTCTTCTTTAAAACCCTCATGGTTCGGTTTTCCGGCATTCGATTATGCGACATTTGATACAGTGGGCGTATTGATGTCGATTTTCGAAAGTCGAAAAATCAGGTCATGACAGAGATTTACTCACCTTTGATTTTTGTTTGGCAATCCATTTCCATCTCAACCATTCCTCCATAAATTTTAGACCTTGAACAAACATTATATAGTTTATTAATATCTGAACTAATCGAAATCAATTGCCATAAAATTTCATTAACTAATAATTTTTATTTTGAACCAATAATTTTCCTTTCAAACTTTTTTATATAAATTCTACAGCATTTAAAATTCTTACATATATTTGTTTTCTATTATCCTAACTGACTTATATCTACATATATTTCCAATCCTATCCTGGAAAAATAAACTATGCAAAAGAAACCGCAGGGTAGCTTAATACCTCACTATAGAAATAAATTTCTGTTTTAAATATAAATTATTTTCTTTGCCCTAGATATGAATACATACATATATCTGTATTAAAATTAGCAGAAAAGAGAAAGAACCCGTACCCAACGAAGAACAGACCCAGACATCTCCTCCAAAACAACACCATAATCAACTCTCATAAGCCCCTTGATAGCACGGCAACACGAAGCCGCAGACTTCGCGTATCTACAGGTGTCGTTCAACCATACCTCGAGTCCAGCAAAGCAAATCCCCTCGACACATGCGAAACCACTCACCCCCCTTGCGAACTCCTCCGATGCCACAAAGTCGCTGGTCGAGGTCCTTAGATCGCGAAACCCTAAAGGAAAACTCGATTCTCCACCACATGAATACGTCGCGGCCTCACGCGAGCTCGAGCTTGCCTCGGCTCTTCGATTTGGTCAGAGGATTAGAGAATAGAAATAGCAATGGGTTTATGATTCAGTCGCCATTTTTTCTATGGAATTTCGAATTTTTTTTAGATGTGTTCGATTTACTGTTGTAAGTTAGAGAAGGGACGAGGATAAGATATAGGGTTGGAGAAGCTTCTTGAGTACGCGTGAATATAATATGATTGAATATTGAAAATATCTCGCGTCGTGAAATCCCGAACCCCGAATCAGACATGCCGACAGACGTTTATAAGGTTTTACCCGCATTCCGAACACAATGGATCGTGTTTCGGAGGCTAATTTGATCATATGCGCGTGTTATAAAAGAAAACGATGAAATTTAAATTAAATCGATTAAAATAGTTATAAGCGTTTTGAGCTGCCAGGGTCAAACGACAACTCCGACCGCTACGAAAATTGAAATTCGATAATAACTAACTATTACGGATCCAATAAACTGGTTTCGTCAAATTCCGAGACTGTGCCCCGGAAGCCTATTTTTAAATATCGATTTAAACGATATATTATTAAAATTGAACAAGTCACCTTTAAATTAAATTCCAACCATTCTATTATCTTTAGTATCATCATTATAAATTTTATAAGCCTTCAAATTATTTTTAACCGGCTTGAAATTCCATATTCAACATCTTACCCAATTTCGAATTATATAATTCAATAATTTAATTATCAAGTAAATATTAATATTTGGAATTCATGTTAAAATTAACTTTTAAATATTTAAAATCAATTAATTATTTCATTTTAAATTGTTAAAAATTCTGGGTCGTCACATTCCTCCCCCCTTAAAATAATTTCGTCCCCGAAATTACTAGTTAGGAAGAATGGACCAATACCCGTTTACCTTTCCTCCAAGACCCACAGTTTTATCAACATCCTACCAACTATCGTTTATTAAAAACCCACGATCATCTCAACCAACTTCCCAAAATCTTCTATAGTTTCCAACAACATTATTTACTTCATTTATTCAAATTTAAATTTAAAATTCAAATTTAAATTATCACAACTTTCTCAAAAAAAATCCTAACACTCTAAATTTTCGAAATTTTTTGCCAGCGTCTCCTTTGCGCGGCTAGCTCGGTACAACTACAAAATGCCTCTACGAGCTCCCAAATTCCAAAAGAAAACAAAAAGGCAAGTGGCTAGATCAAAAACCCAATTCAATTTCATACGGAAATTTAAATACCTACCTTTTTGTCGGGAAATTCAAATTTATCTTTTGGAATCACAATCAATTTTCCTTTTCCCTTATAATACCTGCATATCCTTCTTAGCAATAATATCCAATCATTACCTTTCAAATCATTGTATACATTTCCTTACATAAGTTTCATATCTATTTCAAATTAGTTTATTTTTCATTTCCATATGATTTCAATTTGTCTTCAATTCTGAATATTAAATTTTATCTTCTGTTTATAACTCATTCATATTGTTATTTTAAATTAGTTTCATTTACTAATATATTTTTTCAAATTTGAAATCGTTTTATTGCTAACAAAAATTTTCTAACTCCCATAATTTTCGAAATTTTTTGGCAGAGTCTCCTTTGTACGGAGGAGCTTTTGCAATTTGACAAGAGATATAAATATATATACATCGACCCACCCGGTCGGAAAAAGAAAAAACAGTTCATATTTCCTATTTTTGTTGCGTAGACGTGCCTTTATTTAGCATTTTAAGCAAGCAGCTTATTTATTTTGGCATTTATCGCTTCCAAATCTAGCCAAACGGCCTTCAGGTGCCTGTACTTACTAGATTTAAATATGTAAGTGCCATACATAGAAAATTTATTAGCATTTCACTTACTATCAATAGCTAAACACAAGCATTACATACGCAACAAGCACCAAACGCTTTACATAAGCGATTTATATAACTTTAAAGCTAATTCAATTGCTTTCAACCAATTCATAAGCCATTTCATTTAATTTTAATGGTTTGCAATTCAATTTCTTATATTCAATTGATTTTTAATCCAAACAAGCTCATATTCACTTCAAATGATTCAAAATCAATTTCATTTGATCTCTATCAACTCATAGAATTTTAATTACTTTTGTTTACGCCAAATGACAGCTATTTTTATGCAATTTCGACGATATTCGCTTAATAGAGTATCTATTTCAATTTATAACTACTTTAAATTAATTTTCTACTCATTCTGTATTAATTCCATTTCATTTCTAATTTATTCACCAACCATATATTGCATTTCATTTCATCTCCGCATTGGTTTCATTTTAAAACTATTTCATTAAGCTTGACAACATTCAATTCTTATACTAATATCCATTTCCTAAAAATAAACTTAACCCAAATTTTTTATTTAATAATCTTCCATTCTAATAACCCAATATAGACTAAAACTTTGATTTAATTTTTATTCAAGCAGACTTCATCTGTTTATTATTTAATTCGATTAACCCATTTATTCACCCATTTTAAATTTTTAATTCACTTACTTAATTCATTTTCGAATTTATTTTATTAATACAAGCCATTCTCAATTTATTTCTATACACTTGGGTTTTGTTTACAGCTCAAACCATTTCTATTATAATTCAATTTCATTTCATTCGACAACCCTCCCTATGTCTAATTTACTAACAAATTTCGTTAAATATTATTCATATCACACTTGAATTATATTTGTAACTCAAACCATCACTATTTCGATCCAACTCTGTTTTATTTTTATTTTTACAACATCTCTTCTTATTTAATTCATTATCAAATCCAAGTCGAAGTCTATTCACGATTCGAATTCATTTCCAAACTCCATTATTAACTTACAACCCATTTTGTTTAACCGGGTTAAATTTTATTAATATACTCCATCAAATAATTTATTTCACCAATTAGCTTACTTTTAATTTTTAAACGAATATTCGATTTTATTACAAAAATCACTTCATTAAATTTTCCTGAGTTCAAATTTTGTTTTTCATATTTCCAGTTTGGATTTTCTTTCATTTTCCAAAATTCCACCCCTTTATTTTAAAATTTTAGAAATGCCTTTAAATTCAGATAATATTATTAAAATGGCTCCTTATAAAAATACTTCTTACAACCCGATTTCTCAACCAGTCCATCCTTGTTCTCACAGAAATTCAGTCATATGTTGATCAGGCGTAGGACTGAAAATCTATAAGTACTTGGTAAACCCGTTTTCAACATCCAGTGAAAATACTTGGAAAATAATTTTATTGAAAATATAGAAAACAGTTTTTGAAAATAGAGGAAATTTCTTTGTGAGAATGCTTTGGAGATCATCACTCCCATCCATGGTCGCAGTTACATCCTGGGTTAAATTGCCATCGCAGCAAAAGTCCATGTAACTGTAGGCACTCCGTGCCCCTTAATTCGCCATGGAAACCACAACAGATCGCAGCTACATTCCAAGGTTACGTTGCCATCACTGCAAAAGTCCATGTAACTGTTGGCTCTCAGCGGCACACATGATTTTCGCTGTCAAAATAAAACTTCTCCACTCCTACATAGGTCGCAGTCTACCGATGTAAAATAAAACGTAGACTGTTGGCTCTCAACGGCACACACGAATTTCAATATCTTACCATAGGTCGCAGTCTACCGTTATAAAATCAAACGTAGACCATTGGCTCTCAGCGGCACATACGACTTTTACTATGATATACACTACTCACAATCCTCAGGAACTAGTTTTGTCCGGACTCCTTACAGGATCAACATTAGAATCCCCCCTTGGGCTTAAGGCAGCACCACCCGGTGGCACTCCTGAGAAGTTCATTTCAAGGGACCGCCTTTTTCCCTCAGAGCCATCATCAAAACACTTTATACTATACACATATAGTATCTTTCAAATCATACACCTAGTATGATCTCATACAAAGATCCTTTACACAAAATCGATTATTCCAAAATCGATAAATCTCAAACTAGGCTTTCCAAATTTCAATATTGATTTTACCCAAAAATCAAAAGCCTTTCCAAATCCAAGGTTCCCAAAACCTTTTTCCAAAATCCTCATAAGATCCTTTATATATATATATATATATATATATATATATATAATCCTTGATAAAAATCTTTGGATCATTTTAAACTTGTATAAAACCCTTTTTATACTTCAATTATTTCCAAAAATCCATTTTCTTCTGGCTATAGATTCAACAAGGGAAGTTTTATCTTATATATAACAAAGATATATAGCTTCATCTAATCAAAATCAAATATTCAAATTTGATTACTCTTTCCAATATCAATTTCATTCAAAACTGTGCGATGTACACTTATCATCTGTACTCTATACCAATCTGATCGCTCACTCGATCACACAATTTCACTTCCGAACTAGTATCGTCCATGCGACTTCCTAGTGCGGACACGGATCTGGTTTCTTGATCAGAAACCGTCATTCTCCTTGCATAGCCATAACTACGATAGAGAATATCCAAAACAAATCAATAATCCATATCCAGGTTTGCCATCGAAAATCGAATGAGAAATCCCACTCGGATCGATATAACTATCTCGAAATTTTGTGCTCGAATCAGGATCAAATCACTATGCGAATAGAATAATATACGTACATCCTACGTATTTGTTTTCATTGATTATTAGCCAAATCAATTTCCTTTCTTTTCACATTTCCTTAAATTTCTATCCACATATTCACAATTGCTTCAATTCCATTGAATTATCACTTCAATTCTTATCTCAGTTGGGTATTTAAATCAATAACAGTTTGAACTCTGACCAGTTTATTTTTAGAAAATAGCTTGAAATTTTAAAAATAGATAAGTAGTTGAAAAATAATTATTAGTTTGCATATTAGCTGCAAAATAGTAATTAATTTGTAAAATAGTTGAAAAATAGTAATTAGTTTATAAAACATTTGGAAAATGGTTAATAGTTCCAAAAATAATTGTAAAATAAATATAAAATAATTTGGCTTTGAAAAAAAGAAAGGCTGTATATATTAAATAGCTAGGAAAAATAATTTTATATTAAAACAATTTATATTGAAAATAGTCTAGAGTCAAAACTGTTCACTTTTCCATCAATTCAATTTAAATTTCCATTTCTATTTGAATTGATTCAATTCTAACTTGAATAACTTCAATTCTATTGAAATTTATTTAACCCCAATTCAAGTTGAATCAATTCTCAATTTCTTTCCAATTTCAAATCAAATTCCATTTGATTCTTAATTATTCACTTTATTTACAGTTCCAAATTATTTAAATAATTTGGACTAATTTCAAATTGAATCCGCTTCAATTTCAAATCATTTCAATTCCTGTTTGAATTTAATCCCAATTCCCATTAAAATTCTAAACCTTCAGATTAATAACCTTTCCACTTAAGTTTAAAACTTGCTTCACTTTGGGTTTCACATCACATTCCAAGGAAAATTCAACTCATCCTTAGAGTTTATTTTCATCTTTATTTCCTTCACACACCAGGCTACTTTTAAATTTTAAACCACCCTTGGTTTTAATTTCAAAACAAATCCCCTAAAAATCTTCCAAACATTTCATGTTTTAAAATAAGACTATATTCAAAATAGTCTGAATTATATTATTTATTATTTTCTTTAACTCTTTGAAAAATTGATTGTTTCTAGAATTGGGTTTTAAAACTTCACAAATTTTAAAACCTACTTTAATTTAGAAGTTATACTCATCTTATAAATTTACTTCATATGGCTTACTTAATAGCAAATATATCATTATTAAACATAATAACTATTTATGATAATACCCAAGGGTATCATACCTAGATACCAATTCCTTTTTATATTATTCTTACTTCTAAAAATTCAAGATTAAATTTCAGTTGAATCCATTTCAAACTTACCTTTATTTAATGTTTTTAAACAATTTAATTTCTGAGCTCACATTCCAATTTCATTTTCAATTAATTTCATTTTAATTTGGTTGTATTTCTGTTACCACTTAATTTAATTCCAATTCAAGATTTCAGTTTTGTTGTATTTTATATTACTTCTTAATTTAATTCCAATAATTTAACAACCAATCACCTTTATATTTATCAAAAGGAAATAACAAATGCGCTCTCATATAAAAATATTTTTTTATATAAAATCATTTAAAACCTTTATATAAGAAAATAACAAATACGCTCTTATATATATATTCAACTTATTCTAGATTACTACGGACTCTATTTAATGAGTAATCCCCAACAGAGCCAAGGTTCTCGCTTAACCTTTCAGCTCTGATACCAACTGTAACAACCCGAAATTTCCGAACCCGAAATTTCCAAACTCGAAAATTCCAGATAGTTATGAAAAAAATAAAGAGATGGAAGAAAGAAGAATAGACATACCAACATCTCACATTCATAGCGGATAAAATATAATAGTGAATAATAACAGTTTACAAAAGAATATTATATCTGTCGATTACATTTTAATACATTAGAGTTACACATTTATGCAGACACTGGGTATACAATTATCATGTCAGAGATATACCGAAATAAAATACAGCGGAAACACTTCATACGTTCATGCCATCCAGCTCGCCTCTTGAGCTCCAGAACATTCCTACCTGAAAATCTGTAATACTCGGTCTGACCCGAGCATTACACCATAGTAACACCCGCGTCAGGCTGGAAACCAGCGTAAGTAAACCCATCTAACAAGGAATACAAAGCATACAACTATATAAAACCTAGGGTAACCGTTTCAATTCACAAAGCCACAATTTGATATAGACATCTCTAATTTCACACATCAAATCTCTAAGTACCAAAAATTTAGATTAAATAGTCTGATTCACTTAAATCATTTCATTCCAGCCTATAGATTTCACATATCAATCTATAAAAATTTGAAGTGGTTTCGGGTATTTTCTAATACCCGACCCCGGTCTCTTCGAGTATCGTGTCATCCTAACCCAAATTATCTAAAAGAAATACACAACATTTCATAATAGAGGTATCAACTCATTCAAAGCATCCAATACCATTCAATCATCCATAAGCAAATATGATCACTTCCAAATTAATTCAATTGATCCTAACTGAATTTCTAACCTCGATCACTTAGATTCTTACATTTAACATTAATTAATTTCAAATCAATTAATTAGTCAACCCTTCATTATTTATCTTAATTAATCACCCTGGATTAATTATTTTTCAATTACACTCAAGTAATTATCTTTAATTAACTTCACAATATTAATTATTCTTAACCAAAACAAAAATTTATCTTTAATTACTTCACAAGTTAATTAACTATAATTAATTACATCAATCCTTAATTACTTATATTAATTAATTTTTCATAAATCAATTAGTATGATTAATTAATCTTAACTAATCAATCTTTAATTTTGTCATTGATTATATAAATTAATGATTTCCCATTTACATTTCAATTTGTCCTAATTTAATTTAATTACATTAAATAATTAATCATAAATTAAACCATAAATATTAATCTCTTTCGATTTATCTCATCCTGTAATTATCTACCCTTTCATTTACTTCATTAAATAAATCAATTACTCCTTAATTAATTGTGATGACCCGAAATTTCTAGCAGTTTAGATTTGAACAATTAATTGGTTTTATATAAAAGTATATTTTGATATATAAAAAATTATTTTCTTCTAATAAATATTAAGGTGATTGGGTGTTAAATTATTGGAATTAAGTTAAGAAGGACTATAATACAACCAAATTAAAATTAAATTAATTAAAAATGAAATTCTAGAATTAGAACTCAGAAACTAGAATTGTTTGAAACTTTAAATGAACAAAGTTAAATTTGGTTTAAAAAGGTTAAACCAATCTTTGAGAATTTGGCTCGAATTATATAATTCGAGATGGTTTAAATGTGAAGTTGGAATTGAACTCATTCAAAACTGAATCCAATTTGAATTAATTGGATTTGGATGGAAGATGTATAAGTTCAAAAAAAAAAAAAAATTAAATAAATGGAAGATTGGAATTGGATTGAATTGAAATGATTGAAATTGAAGTGGGTTTAATTGAATGGATATTAGTCCAAAGTAATTGGAATAATTTTGGAATTGTAATTTAAGTGAAATTGGTTTAGAAAAAAAAAAGAATTTGAAATATATATTGTAAATGAAATTCATAAATTGAAATAAACTTTATAAATAAATGAGATTATAATTTGAAGTAGAATTCCGAAATAGAATTCCAAAGAATATTTGAAAATAGAGTAAGATGAAAATTCCAGAGTAATGTTTTAAATATGAATTGGATGGGTTGAGAATTTGGAATTTTGGGAAAATTTAAAATTCCTTAGGATTTGAAAGTGGTTTCCAAAGGTTTTGGAGGAATAATAATATTATTTCAAAAAAAAACAAATATATTTTGTGTTGAACTTTAAATTTGGGAGATTTGAAATCAAAAATATTTGGAAATGTTTCTAAAGAGATAAAAGCATTAAACTCTTTCGGTCACTGGAAAATAACGTCGGTGATGACTGCAGCATTATCGATGTTCATTTTCGAGTTTCTAAAAGAGAAATTGCTACCAAATTGTTTTAAATTGGGATTGTTTGTGAATTGGGTTTGATTTTGAAATTCAAAGGGGTAATTGAATTTGCCAAAGAATTTTGGATATAGGTGCATTCTAAGGTGATACTGAAATCTTGGAAATTTGTTTAAACTCTGGAATCTGGATTCAAAATGTTTATGGAACAATAAAAATATATAGGCTAAATAAAATGTATAACTCCAAGTTAAAAGCAAATGTGAATGCAATTGATTTGAAATAGAAGTTGTAAAATTTAAATTATAATTAAAGTTGTACAAGTTTAAAATTCAAATGGGAAATTTGTATTGGATTAACTTGAAAAGGGTATTGAACTTGAAGTGAGTTCAATTGATATTAGTTCAGATTTATCTAAATAATTTGGAATTGTAATTAAAGTGGAATTGGTTTAAGATCAAATGGAATTTGATCTGAAATTGGAAGGAAATTGAGAATCAATTCAATTTGAATTGGGAATGAATCAAGTCCAATGGAAATTGGAGTTAATTAAATTGAGATTGGGTTAATTTAAATGGAGTGGAAATTTAAATTTGAATTGTTGGGGAAGTGAACAAATTTGACTCTAGACCATTTTCAATGTAAATTGTTTTAATATAAATAGTTTTAAATCTATTTTCTGATCTAATTACTATACAACTTTCTTTTTAAAACCTAAACTATTTTATACTGGTTTTGCCACTACTTTTGGAACTCTTTACCTATTTTACAACTTTTTATACACTAATTACTAATTTTCAACTAAGTTATGAATTAATTTCTATTTTACAACTATTTCGCAATTATTTAAGATTTCTATAACTGTTTAACTATTTTCCAACTCTTTTACAATTAGTCAATCATTTTACAACAATTTTGGAAACTATTGATTATTTTTCAACTACTTATCTATTTTTAAAATTTTCAAACTATTTTCTAAATATAAACTGGTCGGAGTTCAAACTGTTTATGATTTAATACCCAACTGGGATGAGGATTGAGGAAATAATCCAAATGGGGATAAAGGCAAATGTGAATAAGTGAATGTGAATAGAAAGGAAATTGATATTGGGAAGAGTAATCAAATGAGAATATTTGATTTTGGATAAACAAAGTTATATCTTTGTTATATATTCTTTGTTGAATCTATTGCTGGAAGAAAAGGATTTTGGAAGTGTTTGAAGTATAAAAATGAGTTTTATACAAGTTTGAAAGGATCCAAAGTTTTAAAATTTTTATATCTATATATATATAAAGGATCCTATAAGAATTTTGAAAAAGGTTTTGAAAACCTTTAAATTTGAAAAGGCTTTTGTTTTTTGGGTAAAATCAATATTGAATTTGGAAAGCCTAGTTTGAAAATTATCGATTTTGGATAATAGATTTTGTGTAAAGAAGCTTTGTATAATATCATACTAGGTGTATGATTTGAAGATACTATATGTATAGTATATAATGTTTTGATGATAGCTCTGGGGAAAAAGGCGCTCCCTTGAAATGGACTTCTCAGGAGTGCCACCGGGTGGTGCTGCCTTGAGCCCCAAGGGGGGTTCTAAAGTTGATCCTGTGAGGAGTCCGGACAAAACTAGTTCCTGAGGATTATGAGTTGAGTTACCATAGCGTAAGTCGTGTGTGCCGCGGAGAGCCAACAGTTACATGGACTTTTGTTGTGACTGCAACGTAACCCAGGATGTAACTGCGACCTATGGTAACATTGCGAAAGTCGTGTGTGCCGCTGAGAGCCAACAGTCTGCGGTTGAGTTTATCTCGGTAGACTGCGACCTATGTAAGAGTGGAGAAGTTTCATTTCGACAGCGAAATCAGAGGCCGCGGAGAGCCTGCAGTTACATGGACTTTTGCTGCGACGGCAACGTAACCGGCCTGGATGTAACTGTGATCTGTTGTGTGGGATCCATGGCGTAATCGAGAGGCCGCGGAGAGCCTGCAGTTACATGGACTTTTGTTGTGACTGCCACGTAACCCTGGTATGTAACTGTGACCATGGATGGGGGTGATGATTTCCAGAGCATCCTCACTAAAAAAAAAAACAAAAAAATTCCTCTATTTTTTAAAACTGTTTTCGATATTTTCAATAAACCTAAGTATTTTCACTGGGTGTTGAAAACGGGTTTACCAAGTACTTATAGATTTTCGGTCCTACGCCTGATCAACGTATGACTGAATTTCTGTGAGAACAAGGATGGACTGGTTGAGACATCGAGTTATAAGAAATATTTTATATATATAAAAAAAAACTATTTTAATTGTATTATCTGAATTTAAAGCATTTCTAAATTGTTAAAATAAAGTGTTGGAATTTTTGGGAAAATAAGGGAAATCCAAATTGAAATTTTAATGAAGTGATTTTGTAAATATAATCGAATATTGATTTTGAAATTGGAAATAAGTTAATTGGTTAAATAATCGTGTGATTGAGTATGTTAATAAACTTTAACTCGGTTACATAAAATGAGTTGTAAGTTGATAATGGAGTTTGGAAATGAATTCGAATTATGAATAGAACTCGACTTGGATTTAATAATGAAATAAATTAGAAGAAATGTTGTAAAAATAAAATAAAGTTGGATTGCAAATGTGATGGTTTGAATTATAATTCAGGGACGGTTTGGGTAATATTTAATGAAATTTGATTAATGAGAATCAAATAGAAGTAAACTTAAGTTGGGGTTGGAATAAACTAAAATAAATTCACTTAAGTTTAAAATTTTATGAAACTTTGGCTTCGAAAAAGAGTGAAAGCCCATTTAATAGAAGCTTGGGTTAAATTAATTTGGAAATGGTCATTAATTTATAAGTTTGAATGTGCCAAGCTTAATAAATTGTTTTGCATGAATTTAATGTGGAAATTAAATGAAATGCAATGAATGGTTGGTAGATAATTTAGAAATGAAATGGAATTAAATTCAGAATGAGTTGAAATTAATTTGAAGTAGTTATAAAATAAAATAGATACTCTATTAGGCGAATATTGCCGAATTGGCATGAGAATAATTGTTGTTTGGCGTAAACCAAAGTAATTAAATACTATGAGTTGGTAGAGATTTAATGAAATTGATTTAAATCATTTGATGTGAATATGTGCTTGTTTGAATTAAAAATCAATTGAATGTAAACACTTGAGTAATAAATCATTAAAATTGAATGAAAAGGCATATAAATTTGGTTGGAAATAATTATGTGCTTTAAAACATATAAATTGCTTATTGGAAGTGTTTGGTGCTTGTTATTTATGTAATGTTTGTGTTAATAGATTTTCTATATATGACACTTACATATTCAAATTGAGTAAGTACAGGTTCAGGGAAGCCGTTTGGCTAGATTTGGGGTATGCTAATTGCTAAAATTTATAAGCTGCTTGCTTAAATTGCTAAATAAGGTACGCCTACGCAATAAAAATAGGAAATATGAACTGTTTTTGCTTTTTCCGACCGGGTGGGTCGATGTATACATATTTATATCTCTTGTCAAATTGCAAAAGCTCCTCCGTACAGGGGAGACTCTGTCAAAATTTTCTAAAAATTTTGGGAGTTAGAAAATTTTTGGAAATTTTTGGTTATCGACAAAACAATTTCAAATTGAAAATCAAAGTAAACTAGTAAATGAAATTAATATGAATCAATTTAAATGAAAGATACAACTCAGTACTAAAATTTGAAAATAAATTGAATTCATATGAAATGGTGGAAGCTAATTTGTATAGAAGTGGATATGGAATTTCTGTAAGGAAATGTATACAGTGATTTAAAGGGTTACAATTGGATATTGTTATTAAATAGAATATGCAGGTACTAAAGGAAATTGGATTTGATTCCATATGATAAATTTGAATTGCCCGACTAACAGGTAAGTATTTTGATTCTGTATGATATTGGATTGGGATTTTGATGTAGCCACTTGGCTTTTGTTTTCTTTTTGGAATTTGGGAAGCCCGTAGAGGCCTTTTGTAGTTGTACCGAGCTAGCCGCGCAAAGGAGACGCTGGCAAAATTTCCCGAAAATTTAAGGAGTTAGAAAATTTTTGATAAGTTCAAAATTTGGTTTTAAATTGAAATTTAAATGATTGAGCAAAATGGGTATTGCTTGAAAACTATAGAAGGTTTTGGAAGGTTGGTTGAAGTAATAGTGGGTCTTAATAATAGAATATGTCGGGGCAAGTTGATATAACTGTTGGTTTTGGGAGAAAAGTAAACGGGTTTGGACCATTCTTCCTAACTAGTAATTTCGGGGACGAAATTCTTTTAAGGTGGGGAGGAATGTGATGACCCGAAATTTCTAGCAGTTTAGATTTGAATAATTAATTGGTTTTAAATATTTAAAAGTTAATTTTAATTTGAATTTAAGATATCAATATTTACTTGATAATAAAATCATTGAATTGTATAGCTTAAATATTGAATTTTATAATTGGGATTGGGTAAATGGTTGAATCTAAGATTCTAAGCCTGTTTCAAATAATTTGAAGGCTTATAAAATCTATAATGAGGATACTGAAGGTAATAAAAAGGTTGAAATTTAATTTAAAGGTAATTTGTTCAAATTTTAATAATATATCGTTTAAATTGAATTTAAAAATAGCCTTCCGAGGCACAGTCTCGGAATTTGACGAAACCAGTTCCATTGGATCCGTAATAGTTAGCTATTATCGGATTTCAATTTTCGTAGCAATTGGAGTTGTCGTTTGACTCTGGCAGCTCAAACGTTTTGAAATTGTTTTAATCGATTTAATTCGAAATTGATCATTTTTCTTCTGTAACTCGTGCATTTGATCGAATTAGCTTTTGAAACACGTTCCATTATGTTCGGAACGCGGGTAAAACCTTATAATCGCCCAGTGGCCTTTCTTAAGAGGAGTTCGAAATTTTAAGTAGCAATCGATGATGCAATTTGGAAGTTTTATATAATATAATAAAATTTAACGTACATTAGCCAGAGATATTTTCACTTACAAGCGTAGTCGAGAAGCTTCCCAATTGATATTTTATCTTCGTCCTCCTCGAACCTTCAAACAGAAATCAACTTATATAAAAATAAATGAAATCAATGGCCGATATAAAAGAAAAGAACAACAAATTTTTATCCAGAACCTCGTTCTTTCCTCTTCTACTCTCGTTCAAAATCAAAGAACGACGAACGTTCCTCTGAAATTTAGGGCAGTTGATCTCGAAACCTGACTCGATCAGGTCGACGCGAACGATGAAATTGGATTGAGCTTCGCAACTCAAATTCGAACCTAGTTTCGATTGGAGGCAGGTTTTCGACGGCAGTGGAACGTTAGTGGTCGCGATGCATAGAGAGTCGCGACATAGCGATGCTCGAAGGTCGTTGACCCCGTTGTGCTCAGGTGGTGGTGGATTTTGGTTTGGCGTCGCTCGAACTCGAGATGCACTGTAAAGTCGCCTTTTTGTGGCTGCGGGGTTTGGGTTCGTGAAGTTCGACATCGGTGGATGTCACGAAGGAGGCTACTGGCGATTTAGGGTCACCTGGGTTGCTCGCTTTGCAGTTTAAAATCATGGAGTAACAGGTCGAACATGAATTTGGACTGTTGGCCAGTAGCGAACGCGAGCGTAGGAGGTATAATTTCTGTAATTTAGTTAAATTGTATTTTTCTTGTTAGTTATGTAAGTAAAATTCTACTTACTGGTTAAATTTAAAATATATATTTTCAAACCTGAAAAAAATAATATAAGTACTAATGTGGTTAACTTAGCTTATTTAATTATTTTAGGCATTAAAAATAAGTTATTAAAGGAAGATTAGGTTAAATAAAATTCTTAATTAACTATATCAATAATTGGCAATTAATTATTCGATTAATTCAAATAGTAATGAATCGTATAACTGTTTATACAAGGTTTAAATCTGAAGGGAACAAATCGAGATCAGATTGGAATTGCAAAATCAAAGGTGAGTAATCTCACGCACTGGATTTTATTTAAATTTAAATGGTTAAATTTAGATAATTGTAGGATTGATTGAATTATTGGATGTGCACTGATGATTTGATGATTTTTGTTTTGGTTGGTCCTCGTGTTAATTGTTGATTGACTCGAAGCATATGGAATTTAAATTGTTTAAACTTAAATCATAAATAAGGATATGGTTTATTTAAAAAA
This sequence comes from Allium cepa, assembly GCA_030765085.1. Classification (NCBI taxonomy): domain Eukaryota; kingdom Viridiplantae; phylum Streptophyta; class Magnoliopsida; order Asparagales; family Amaryllidaceae; genus Allium; species Allium cepa. The sequence goes on along the minus strand of CM060930.1, from coordinate 211,937,596 downwards.
AAATCAAATAGGATGTAATAAATTAGTGATTCATTAAATTAGTAGGATAATTGAAATGGATAATTAATTAATTTAATAAATAAATGATTTGGGTTATTTAATCCAGTAATTAAAGGATTTAATAAATAATAAATTCAGTAGTGAGTAAATTAACTAAGTATAAGTAATTCAGAATAAATCATTTGATGGTGTGATAAATAATTACTTAATGTAATTAATAAAATACAGTTACTTTATGAAATTTATCAAGAAATTTATCAAGAATATTTAATTAAGGGTTAACTGATTTATTGATGAAGTAAATAAAGGATTAGTTAATTACATCTTGAGTTTAATTGAGAATTGATAAATATTGGGGTTGGATTAAAGTAAAATAAAATTTGGGATCATTAATTTATATAATTAATGAAGTGGTTAAAGATTTGATTAAATTTAGATTAATTAATTCAAAATAAGTGACTTATGAGTAGTCAATTAATATATGCAATTAATATAAGTAATTAAGATTACTTATTGATTTGGATTAAGGATAATTAATATCGTGGAATTAATTGGAGATAATTACTTGAATGCAATTGAAAGAAAATTAATCCAGTGTGATTAATTAAAATGAATAATGAAGAGTGATTAATTAATTGATTTGGAATTAATTGATACTGAATGAAGGAATCTAAGTGGTTGAGATTTGAAATTCAATTAGAATCAATTGAATTAATTTTGTATATGATTAAGCTTTGCTTATGAATGATTGAATGATATTGGATGCTTTGAATGAGTTGGTATTTCTAATATGAAATGTTGTGAATTTCATTTGAATAGCTTGGGTTAGGATAATATGAGTCTCAAATAGACCGGGGTCGGGTATTTGGGAAATACCCGAAACCACTTCGAATATTTATATATTGATTTGTGAAATCAATAGGCTAGAATAAAACGATTTAAGTGAGTTGGATTATTCTTTCTAAGTTCGGTACTTAGAAATTGTTTTGTGAAATGAGTGATGACTATAGCAATTTGTGAATTGGTTAAATTTATATAAGTACCCCGGGTTTACATAGTTGTTTGCTTTGGTATTCCATGTTAGTTGGGTTTACTCACGCTGGTTCTCAGCCTGACCCGGGTGTTACTTTGGTGTAATGCTCGGGTCAGACCGAGTATTACAGATTTTCAGGTAGGACGTTTGGAGCTCGGGAAGGAGCTGGATGGCAATATCGTATAGAGTATTTCCGCTGTAGTATATTATTGTGTATCTGAGACATGATTTGTATATGTCCATTTCTGTATATATGAGTAACTCTGATGTATATTAAATGTAATCAACAAATATAGTACTCTTCTGTAAACTATTATTTATTATTATATTTATCCGCTGCGAATGTGAGTTGTTGATGTTTTATTTTCTTCTTCTTCTTCTATCTCTTTCTTCTTTTTCATAACTATCTGGAATTTTCGGGTTTTGAAAATTTCGGGTCGTTACATTAATCATCTTAATTAATCTCTTGATTAATTTGGAAAAGTAATTATATTTCATTAATTACATTAAGTAATTACTTGTCAAACCATCCCATGACTATTCTGAATTACTTACACTTATTAATTAACTTAAAACTTAATTGATTAATTCAAACCCTTCATTACTAAATTAATTAATCCAAATCATTAATTAATTGAATTAATTAATTGAATTAATTAATTATCCATTATAATTACCCTACTGATTTAATGAATCGCAAATCATTAAATCATTATTAACATTAAAATGAAAACATTTCTTATTTATTATTTAAGTTTTGAACAACTTAAAACCTGAATACTTCGAGTCAAGCAACAATTAACACAAGAATCAACCAAAACCAAAGTCACGAGATCATCAGTTCACAGTGCACATCAATCAATTCAATCATGCAACCAAATATTTAAATTCAACCATTTAAATTTAAATAAAAATCCAAAAGAGTGAGATTTACTCACCTTTGATTTTTGTTTGGCAATCCATTTCCATCTCAACCATTTCTCCATAAATTTTAGACCTTGAACAAACATTATATAGTTTATTAATATTTGAACTATTCGAAATCAATTGCCATAAAATTTCATTAACTAATAATTTTTATTTTGAACCAATAATTTTCCTTTCAAATTTTTTTATATAGATTCTACAGCATTTAAAATTCTTACATATATTTGTTTTCTATTATCCTAACTGACTTATATCTATATATATTACCAATCCTATCGTAGAAAAATGAACTATGCAAAAGAAACTGCAGAGTAGCTTAATACCTCACTATAGAAATAAATTTATGTTTTAAATATAAATTATTTTCTCTGCCCTAAATATGAATACATACATATATCTATATTAAAATTAGCAGAAAAGTGAAAGAACCCGTACCCAACGAAGAACAGACCCAGACATCTCCTCCAAAACAACACCATAATCAACTCCTCATCCGCCCCTTGATCGCACGGCAACACGAAGCCGCAGACTTCGCGTATCCACCGGTGCCGTTCAACCATACCTCGAGTCCAGCAAAGCAAATCCCCTCGACATACACAAAGCCACCCACCCCCTTGCGAACTCCACCGATGCCACAAAGTGGCCGGTCGAGGTCCTTAGATCACGAAAGCCTAAAGGAAAACTCGATTCTCCACCACATGAATACGTCGCTGCCTCACGCAAGCTCGAGCTTGCCTCGGCAATTCAATTTGGTCAGAGGATTAGAGAATAGAAATCGCGATGGGTTTATGATTCAGTCGCCATTTTTTTATGGAATTTTGATTTTTTTTAGATGTGTTCGATTTACTGTTGAAAGTTAAAGAGGGGACGAGGATAAGATATAGGGTTGGAGAAGCTTCTTAAGTACGCATGAATATAATATAATTGAATATTGAAAATATCTCGCGTCGCGAAATCCCGAACCCCGAATCAGACATGCCGACAGACGTTTATAAGGTTTTACCCGCATTTCGAACATAATGGAATGTGTTTCGGAGGCTAATTTGATCGTATGCATGAGTTACAAAGAAAACGATCAAATTTAAATTAAATCGATTAAAATAGTTTTAAGCGTTTTGAGCTGCCAGGATCAAATGACAACTCCGATCGCTACGAAAATTGAAATCCGATAATAACTAACTATTACGGATCCAATGAAACTAGTTTCGTCAAATTCCGAGACTGTGCCTTGGAAGGCTATTTTTAAATATCGATTTAAACGATATATTATTAAAATTGAACAAATCACCTTTAAATTAAATTCCAACCATTCTATTATCTTCATTATCATCATTATAAATTTATAAGCCTTCAAATTATTTTTAACCGGCTTGAAATTCCATATTCAACATCTTACCCAATTTCGAATTATATAATTCAATAATTTAATTATCAAGTAAATATTAATATTTGGAATTCAAGTTAAAATTAACTTTTAAATATTCAAAATCAATTAATTATTTCATTTTAAATTGTTAAAAATTCCGAGTCGTCACAAGTATTTTCCAACTACTTTATAACTACTTACTATTTTAAAACTATTTTGCAAAATCTAACTATTTTATAACCATTTGACTATTTTACAATTACTTAACTATTTTACATCTATTTTACAATTAATAATTATTTTTCAACTTGTAACGATCTTGGTTTTTGAATCAAATTTGTACTAATAATTAAAATAAATTTTGGGTTAAAATTGTGAATTTGATTTAGTATTTCCAAAATAAATAAAGAGATGTGTTGTTTATTTATATATGTGTATAAATGTAGTTTTAATTTAAATAGAATTTATAATTGGAAATCTAAAAAAAATATTTTGAATAATATATTAATTATAAATTGGATTTATTATAGAAATTAAGTTTTAAAAATATTTTCCTTAAAAAGTTATATAAGGTTAAATAATATAAAATGTATAAATTTAAAACTTCATTCATTTAAAAAGAATAATAACTTGAATTTAAAAGTTTTAAAAATTTAAAACAAGGATAAATACCAAGCTTTAGTTTATACATATTTTGAAATTAATAAGATAATAAAGTTTGTTTTCCCATTTTAATATATATGTGTATACATGTTTATATTTGAAAGTTGTAATCTGAGAATTAAAGTAATAATTTTCAAAAGGCTATTTAAAGTTGAATAAATCTAAATAATGGGAAAATATAGTGTTTAAAACATAATACATATGTAAATAAGATGTTTATAAAAACATGATTTATAAATAAATTAGCATAAGGGTTAAAACAAAAATTTATAAATTGAATTAAGTAAAGGATTTAAACATAAAAATTCGTGCTTATGACATTTGTAATAAAATAATAAAAGATTTAAAACATTTGTAACAAGATTACATAAGTAATTAAGAAGTGTTGCCATTTTATCTTATGAGTTAACATGTGGCAAATGATTTAATTAAAGATTTATAAAATTAAATAAAAGGTTATTATAGAAAACTAGGTTGTCCATTTTATTCAGTTTAAAGATTAAAACCATCCTCTTATTTTCTACAAACCAAAAGAAAAGGCAAACAAAAGAAAATCGAAATCTGAATCAAAACAACTTCAGCTATTTTGCATTTTCAACGTATGCAATTCAAAGCTTCAACAATCAGAACTGAAACAAGAAAGATCATTTCAGTTTTCAAAACCTGGAAAGTAAACTGAAAGCCATAAACCTGATACAAAATGTCAAGTTCAAACTAGAAATCAAACAAATTCGTATTCCAGTCTTCAAAATCAAATAGTTGCAACAATCTTCAACCTGACTAGATCCAGAGCAAAGCAACAACAAGTTCAGATCAATAAAAAAAAATTAAAAAGCAAGTCTCTGTTCAAAATCATCAAGTCTGTTCTCTACTTCCTTGTTCAGCAGCAAAAGGTGAGCAAACTTGACCCTGTTATATTGGTGTTAAATTTGTATTTGAAATATGTGCTGGTATGATTGTGTGAATATATCTACATGTTTATGTACATATAGATTTGAATATGCATGTCTGTAAATATATACAGACATCCCTGTTTCTGGAACCTCCAGTTTTAAAATGAATTGAAAATTTGATTTCTTTTTATAGTATCAATATTAAACTTTGATTTCTAAAGAAAAATTATTAGAAACAAAGAAACATTATTTTTAAAAATGACATCAAGGTTTTCAATTTAGTAATTATTTCAATAACAATTGATTACAGAGGAAATTAATGGCAGGTCGAATATTCGACCATCTGGAAATTTTGATGTGGATATATAAACAAAATCGTATTGTAAAATCATGAATTTAGGTAAAGAAATTATGAGTTTTAGCATTGTATAAATCGAGATGTCCAGAGTTGATCAAATTTGGGTATTTCCTCAATTGTTGTTGAACGTCGACGAATGGAAGCTTAGGATTAATGTTGAAGCTAACTTGCGGGCTGTAGTTCATTAGAAAAATAATCATCTGATTTATAGATCGGTGAGGAGTTCAGGTGAACTCGGGTTAGGGTTTAACGACCTTATTTGGTCAAGGTTAGAACCGAGACAATGGTGTGGTCGTGGGTGATCTGGAGATGATCGCTGGTGGGGGAATAGGTTCGTAGGTTCCTGGCATCACTTTGGGCGCGGTGGCATGGTCGCAGGCTATCGGTGATGGTCGAACGAGAATTTTTATGATGATCCATTTTTGGTTCCAGTTTGATAGAAATGGTTGATTTTGATTTCGTGGATGCTTCGTAAATCTGGGTGTGTGGGAGGCTTGTAGATGTTGTCGGCGACTTGTGAGGGTGACCGACGATGGTCAGAAGTTGATCGATCGCCTGTGCATGTGCATGAATGATCACTGGTGTCAGATGAATGTTGAGACATTTGGGTTGAAGGGTTGGCTCGAGGTAACGCACGTGAAAAAAAAGGGTGACTTGAAGCAAGGGATAGAAGTAGGTTACCTGAAGTTGAGCTCGGGTAAACGAATGTTTTGCTCGGGTCATTGATAATACAGCAGGGTTTCAAAATTTTAGGTAAATATTTAACCAAGTTTTAAACTATATAAATGTTTAAATCAAGTTTTAACAAACATAGGAGGGTGAACAAAGTTTAAAAGGTAATGATGGATTTAATCAAGTTTTCAAATATATTAATTATGTTTTAGAAGTTAAAATGAAAATTAAATAAGTTTTTAACAAAGTTTCAAAATATAATTTTTTAGTTAAATATTTAAAATTGATTGTTTTTAAAGTAATATATTATGCATTTTATGTTTAAATGCTTTCAAATGGAACTTAATAATTAATTATTAAGGTAGGTGATCAATTAATCAATGGGATTAATTAAAGATTTATTTGTTTTAATCAAGGTGATTGATTTAATTTTGTGAATAATTAAGCGTTAATCAATTAAGAATTAAGGTAAACTAATTACATGATTAAGTGATTTAAAGATTAATTAATTAATGAAAGTATTTAAGGAATGATTTATTAATAAAGATAATTAAGTAATTAAAGATAATTGATTGCTTAAAGATAATTACTTAATTAAAAGTAATTAATTAATGATTAAAGGTTGATTAATCAAGTGATCAAAGACTAATTAGTTTAAGGGTAATTAATTAACGTGGTTAATTAATTAATGCGATTAATTAAGAATAATTAATTTATTTAAGCTTAATTAATTAATGAATGTGATTAAGGAATGATAATTAATTGAGGAGTAATTAATTAATTAATTAATTAATGTAATTAATTAAGGATAATTCATTAAAAGATAATTAAATAACTAAAGGTTAATTATTTAATGATTAAAGGTTAATTGATTTATTAATTAAGATTGATTAATTAATAATCAAAGGTTAATTAATTTATCATTAAGGGTTAATTCATAAATGTAATTAATTAAAGTGGTTTGTAATTAATATTAATTAACCAGGATTAATGATTTATTCATAAGTAATTAATCTGATGTAAATTAATCAGATAATTTATTGATCTTACCTATGAATGTTTGGACTCTATTGAATGTTGAAATGTTGGCATCCCTTATGTGTGATGCTTTGTGATATGAACTGTATTTATTTGAGCTGTGATTATTGTAATTTACTTATCTGTGATGAAGTTATATTGTTTATCTGTGAATTTGTGAACGAAGATAAGCGTTGTAGGATTATACCGCTTATTGATATTGCTATTTTCGAATTATGATGATTGATTTTGTTGCACTATTGTGTAAAACCCCTGGACTACAACATACACACACAAATATGGATTTCACAGGAAATTGGTTAAGTCATGGATAATTTGAATTTAATATTATTTTATTCATATGATGTAATGGTTTTAAAAGTTGGAGTTTGAATCCAAATAGTTTTGGAAATGGAATTGGGTTATATATGAAAAGCTTTTGAAAAGGAGTTTTGAAGATAAAAGTTATTTTGAATAACTTGATAAAGTTTTGAAATTTATATAATTTGATTTGAATTTGAATTCAAGATTTGAAATTGAATTCTATGTTTGGAAATTATGGTCAAAAAGGGGTATACAAGTTATACACCTGTTTATATGGGTTTTAAACCATTTTAAAAGTATTGTTTTGGGAATTTGAATTTAACCCAAATTTTATACTTGAAGGGCTTTGACTCATGCAAATGTAATCGGATTTTCCGAAACGAAAACTTTTTGTTTTCAAATAATAATAGCTTTCATATAAGGAAAGGATTTCCAATTTGTGTTGAAAAGTTTCAAGTTTGAAATGGAATTGAAATAGTTTTGAAAGCTACGAATGAATCTTTGTGAAAGATGGTTAAACCTTGTTTTGAAATTGAAGAGGATCTTAAAGGCGTATCTTTTGTATAAAAGATTTGAAATGGAATTGTTTCAAAAGCTAAGAAGGAATCTTTGTGAAATATTCCGTGTACTTAGTTTTCAAACAAAAGTGGATCTCAAAGATAGATCTTTTATTTAAATATTGTGAATGAATTTTTGTGAATGATTGGTAAACTTTGTGAAGTGAATCTTTTTGTTTAAAGATTTGAAAATAGTAATTTGTTTAAAATATTTGAAAGAAAGGTTTTGGGTAATAGGTTGTGACTTAACTAAGATCCCAATATCCATATGTTTTAAAAATTGAGCGCTCATTATTCGGTTTAGTCGGGAGAGGACCTTTGTGTCATATAACCCATTCCGAATAATGATACGACATTATGGATTGCATTTGAAGACCGGTGGTGAAGACCAGGTATTTTCGAGAATGAATGGATAACCCATCGAATGTCTCTTCACTGAGTCAGTCGGTATAAAGATCTCCATATGTGATGGGGAGTCCGATCGGAATTGGGAATTCCCAGATTGCAAGGGCTTCTTTGTGAAGTGCCTTCGGTTCTGTTCGAACCCGGTACAGACTTGTGTTGATGTGTGTCTGACATTACACTTTGAGATGTAAAGCTGGTTTCTGTCAAATACATTTCTATTTGGTGGAGGAGAATGTATTCTCTTAGCTTAACACCCTTCTTTAAGACATACGAGCTAAGAGGTTATGTAGTTGATGGTTACTAGTGATACATTCCCAATTTGGTAATGTTGCATACGAAGTGCTGCTGATCATTTGTTAATCAAAGCATGGGTTTGTGAAAAAGTGTAGCTTTGTGGATGAGACTACATCAGGACCTCACACCCCGAAAATGGTCAAAACAGGAAAGATGCGGTAAGGTTATCAGGGGTCACGCCCCTAGGGTGTGTCCATTTCTTCTAGAAAAGGGTGGTATCATTGTTAGAGCCCAAATACTTAGCTTATGTGGACATTGCAAATTGATTACTTTGTGGTTCAGAGCTCTCGGATAAAGGTCGAAAACGACCGGAGATAGCATACTTGTAGGTGTTACTTCCGGGCAGGGGTAACCCGACCTTGTGTTGGCAGAGATCCGGGTAGATTCTCGAGGTGTCCCAACAGAGGCGTACCCATGTGGCAATGGGAAGTTCCTTGGCCTGACCATTTGTTGGAAATTAATTACCAAAACGTGCCTTGTGCGGTTTTAGTTGTAGAATCTGCCATTTAACATGGTAGCTATAGTAGGCATACTATAGTGGTACGTATGTTGGCTAAGATTAATATTATACTTGCAAAAGTTTTCTGAACTATGCACTAATAATAATATCAAAAAGGGTTTTCGCGTATCAAGCATGTTCGACTATTATAAGGAGAAATCTCCTCCAATTTTACATTAGCATGGTGTGTGCGGCGGGAGGCCTTATGGCAGTTTCATTTTTGAAAAAGCACTGCGGATTTCTTTTAAATTCTTTTGTTTTTCTAAAGATAAATTGTTTTTGTTTGCTCATACTAGTCCCATGACTGACCCGTAGTTTATTGTTCCCTTCCTAAACTCTGGGTGCCCACAATTTTCCACACGGGCAGTCTAGAGTTGGGTTTTTCAGATAATCAAATAGTAGGTGTAGAGTCGACAGCTTTAAGCTTTCGGACCTTGGCAATTGCATTGCTGACTGCATGACTGACCTTGCTTAAGTCAACTTGATGGTGGTTCGAGCTTTCGACTTGGAGTTTTGGAGCATTGGAGATGGAGTTGCAGTTTGGATTCTCAAGCTGTCTCTCTCTTTCTTTTGAAGGCATATGTGGTGTTCCTCTTTTGAATTTGTTGCTTTCCGCTGTTACATATTTTCTCTGATATTGTTGTAATTGTATTGTATCAACTGTTGGATATCAATGATATATATTATTTTCCTCCGCTGTGCTATTGTACTTAATGTGTTATAAGCTCTGGTGCGAATCGAATTTCAATGGTTGAATCTGCGGCATTCGAGTACAAGCGATGAAATGTGAGATTCTGTTATTGTTTCTGTTTCTTATTCTATCTTCTTCTTAAACCCTAACGGTTCGGTTTTTGGGCATTCGACTGTTCGGCATTTGATACAGTAGACGTATTAATGTCGACTTTCGGGCGTCAAAAAATTGGGTTGTTATAGATATGTGGCATATGAAGTGCTGCTGATCATTTGTTGATCAAATCATGGCTTTGTGAAAAAGTGTAGCTTTGTGAACGAAACTGCATCAGGACCTCACACCCCGAAAATGGTCGAAACAGGAAAGATGCGACAAGGTTATCAGGGGTTGCTCCCCTAGAGTACGTCCATTTCTTCTGGAAAAGGGTGGTATCATGGTATGGAGCCTAGATACTTAATGCATGTGGACACTGCAAATTTATTACTTTGTGGTTACTTTGTGGTTGAGAGCTCTCGGATAAAGGTCACAAACGACCGGGGATGGCATACTTGTAGGTGTTACTTCCGGACAGGGGTAACCCGGCCTTGTGTTGGCAAAGATCCAGGTAGGTTCTCGGAGAGTTCCTCTAGAGTCATAACCATGTGGCAATGGAAAGTTCCATGTCCTGACCATTTTTTGGAAATCCAATTACCAATACGCGCCTTGTACGATTTTAGTTGCAGAACCTGCCATTTAACATGGTAGCTATAGTAGGCACACTGTAATTGTACGTATACTGGCTAAGATTAATATTATACTTGCAAAGGTTTTTTTCACTATGCACTAATAATAATATCAAAAAGGGTTTTCGTGTATCAAACATGTTTGACTATCATAAGGAGAAATCTCCTCCAATTCTGCGTTTGCATGGTGTGTGCGACGGGAGGCCTTATTGTAGTTTCATTTTCCAAAAAGCATTGCGGATTTCTTTTAAATTCTTTTGTTTTGCTAAAGATAAACTGTTTTTATTTGCTCATACCAGTCCCATGACTGACCCAGAGTTTATTGTTCCCTTCCTAAACTCTGGATGCCCACAATTTTCCACACGGGCAGTCTAGATTTGGGTTTTTCAGATAATCAAATAGTAGGTGTAGAGTCGATAGCTTTCATCTTTTGGATCTTGACAATCGCATTGTTGACTGCATGATTGACCTTGCTTAAGTCAACTTGATGATGGTTCGAGCTTTCGACTTGGAGTTTTGGAGCATTGGAGATGGAGTGGTAATTTGGATTCACAAGCTATCTCCCTCTTTCTTTTGAAGGCATATGTGGTGTTCCTCTTTTGAAGTTGTCGCTTTCCACTGTTATATATTATCTCTGATATTATTGTATCAATTGTTGTATATCAGTGATATATATTATTTTCTTCCATTGTGATGTTGTACTTAATGTGTCATAAGCTCCGGCATGAATCGAATTTCAATGGTTGAATCTGCAACATTCAAGTAGAAGTGAAGTACAGGTGTCGATTTTCGAACGTGGAAATTCGGGTCATGACAAAACTACTTATCTATTTTAAAATTTTAAAATTATTTTCTAAATATAAGCTGGTTAGAGTGCAAACTGTTTATGATTAAATATCAATTTGAGATAAGAATTGAGGTGATAATCCAAATGAGGATTGAAGCAATTGTGAATAAGTGAAAAGAAATAAAAAATGAATGTGAATAGAAAGTAAAAATTGATTTAGCTAATAATCAATGAAGGTAAATACATAGGATGTACGTATATTATTCTATTCGTATAGTGATTTTATCCAGATTCGAGTATAGAATTTCGAGATAGTATATCGATCCGAACTGGGATTTTTCACTCGATCTTCGACGGGGAACGTGGATATGGATTTTTGATTTGTTCTGGATATTCTCTATCTTAGTTATGGCTACGCAAGGAGAATGACGGTTTCTAATCAAGAAACCAGATTTGAGTCCGCACTAGAAAGTCGGGTGGACGATACTAGTTCGGATGAGAAATTGTGTGAATGAGTGAGCGATCAGATTGATATAGCATACGGATGAATTGTGTACATCGTACGGGTTTGAATGGAATTGATATTGATTTTTTTTTGGATAAAAACTGTAAAATGATTTTGAAAATGAAAAGGGCTATTTTGATAAATAAATGATGAAATAGAATAGGAGTAGGATATGTCTATGACTAAAACTCATTTTTATAAAAGATGAGTAATATGGTAAATAACTTTTTAAAAAAAGTAATCAAATTTGAATATTTGATTCGGAATAAACAAAGTTGTATATATTTGTAATATGATAAACTCTCCTTGTTGAATCTATAGCCAGAATAAAAAGGGCTTTTGAAAAGTATTTGAAGTATAAAAAGGGAATTTATACAAGTATGATATGATCCAAAGATTTTCAAAGTTATATATATATATATATATATATATATATATATGAAGGATCTTATGAGAATGATTTTGGAAAAAGGTTTTGGAACCAATGGATTTTGGAAAGGCCTTTGATTTTTGGGTAAAATCAATTTTGGAAATTTGGAAAGCCTAGTTTGAGAATTATCAATTTTGAGATAATCGATTCTGGGAAAAGGAGATTTATATGGGATTCATACTAGGCGTATGATTTAGAAGATACTATATGTATATAGTATAAAGTGTTTTGGAAATGACTCTGGAGAAAAAGGCATTCCCTTGAAATGAACTTCTTAGGAGTACCATGGGTTGGTACTGTCTTGAGCCTTAAGGGGGGTTTTAAAGTGGATCCAGTGAGAAAGTCTGGCAAACTGAAGTTCTTGAGGATTATTGGGTAGCGAAAGTCGAGGGCGCTGATGCCTATAGAGGCATTTGGGTTATAATGATGACAGTGTAACTCGATGTCACTACGATCTACTGTGGACCATAGCGAAAATCATGTGGAGGTGAGTATCAACGATCTACATTTGATTTTTCCGGGAAGGCAACGTAACATCGGTGGATTACGATCTATGGTTGAGTGGAGTGGAGAAGTTTCAATTTTTTGGCAGCGGAATTCGAGGGCTCTGATGCCTATAGTTATATGGGTTTTTGCTGTGATAGCAACGTAACCTCAGATGCAGCTGCGATTTGTGGCAGGTTCCATGGCGTAATCGAGGGTCGTGGAGTACCTATAGTCATCTATGTATTTTACGGGATGGCAATGTAACCATCGGGTTAACTGCAACCATGGATGGGGGTGATGATTTCCAGAGTATTCTCACCAAAAGATGTTTCCTCTATTTTCAAAAATGTTTTCTATATTTTTAATAAAATTATTTTCCAAGTATTTTCACAAGATGTCAAAATGGGTCTGCAAAGTACTTATAGATTTTCAGTCCTACGCCTGATCAACGTATGACCGAATTTCTATGAGAACAAGGATAGACTTATTGAAACATCGAGTTATAAAAAGCATTTTTATAAAAACTATTTTAAGTAATATTATATAGATTTTTACAAGTGGTTTTAAAAAAATTCTTAATAGAAAGAGCTTATAGGAAAAAGTGATCAAAGAATAATTTTTCTGATAATAAGCATTTTAGTAATTCTTGCTTCGTTCCTTTTCGAGGACGAAAAGATTCGAAGGGGGAAGGAATGTGATAACCGTATTTCTGGACATCTGGCAATTGGACAATTAACTGGTTTATTCAGTTGAACAGATAAAACTCTGATATATGAAAATATAAATAAATTTGAATTTATAATAAATATTGAAATACAAATATCTAGAAATAATAAATTTATAGTAAATATATATATAATAGATATATTCAAAATTCCATTATGTTGGAAATCTTCAGTGTATGTTTATGAGTTGGTTTTTAATTTTGACTTTGAAATTGAATCTAGATTTAAATTGAAATTTAAGAGATAAATACTTTGAAACATTTTGGATTTAAAAATATATAAATAAAGTTTTTATTAGAATAAGATTTGTTTTATTTTCCCTAAAAGGAACTTTATTTATATAAATTAAGGAAGTGTTTATTAATTAGTAAAATAAATAAAAAAAGAAGCTTTATAAACATTTAAAAATAAATATATCATGCAAAATTACAAATGTAAACAAATTCTCTTTGCATTATTACAATTGTAAGCAAAAGAATATATTTAACGACAAGTGTTAATTAATTGAAGAAGTGCCCCTATTTCATTTTTTTAAATATTTAATAAAAAGATAGGATATATTATATATATACATCTCCATACCTCTCTTATAGTTCATTCTCTAAAACAAAACAAATAAGAAATCTAAAAACCGAAAAACAAAGCAACTCAGGAAAAAATTAGCAACAGCAAAACCATGAAGCATACACCTGAGAAAAAGAATCAAAGAAATAAAATCAAATAATAGATCAGAGCATCTCAAACCTGATCCCAGAGCAAAGATCAACTCAATATAAACAATTAAGCAAATCAGATTCATACGACAATCAAGTGTCAGAGCAAATAAACAAGATCGCAGACCAAAGTGTTCAAATTAAAAATCAAGTTTAAAGGTATAAAGCCTGTAGCTCTGTCCTTTGGTTGCATAAAACAGGTGAGTAAATTCTTTCAAATTTGGATTTTTGTTTATGTTTGGAAACATGCTTGAAGTAAAATTGTAATGGTTTGCATATATATACAAATATATATATATATATATATATATATATATATATATATATATGTATGTATGTATGTATGTATGTATGTATGTATGTATATGTATGTATGTCAGTGTATATGACTGTGCACGTCTATTATATGATCACTTTCTCTGTTCCAAAACTTACATGGTTCAAAACCTTTTTAAAAAATCAAATTCTTATCCTTTAATTCTTTATGAACTTTGACGTCTAAATAAAATGTGTTTGAATTGGCAAGATCTTAATTTTAAAAATATTTTTAAGTATTAAAAATGAATTGGTTTGCTGGGAGATTTAAAAATACAGTAAAATCATAATTTGTTCAAATTTGATTGATAAAAATTTGGGGTTTGAGTGCTTGATCCTGATCATCCATATATACCAAGAATTTTAAGATCAAAATCAGATGTTTGTCTTTGGTAGATCGTGGGAAATCTCGAGTTGATCAAGATTTGCATATTAGTCAAAATCGGGTGATCGGATATAGTTTGGGCCTTAGGATTATGGTAGGAGTAGGATCATGGGTCGTCATCCATGGGAAAATTAATGGCTCGATTTTTCTGGTGATGTGGTGGTCGAGCGAGGCGAGTCTAGGGTTTAGAGCCTGATTTATCAATGTCTTTCGCGAGGTATTTCTGAGTTCGTCGGTGCATCAGACTTCGTCGAGTAAGGTGGATTACTTGCATGGGGCTCTGGTGAAGTTTTAGGGTGGACGGCATGGTGTCCGTTGGTCTACGGCGGCGGTGTGAAGTTGACTTAGCTGATGGTGTTTTGGGTTGGGTTCCTTTGGCATCGATTTGATCGATCTATGATTTCCGTCATTTTCGGAAGAGCTGACTGGTCAAAGAGTTTAGGTGGGTTGTTGGCGACCGGAAGGCATCAGTGCAGTTGATCGGAGTGTCGTCGGAGATGCATGCATGTGCACGTGTGTATTGGAGTATCTGAAGATTGGCTGTAGGTTTGACTCGAGAAAATATTTGTGTAGCTCTGGTTTATTTCGTGGGTTTTGCGTGTTTATCTCGAAGTCTAGTCTGCGTTAGGATCGAGTATATGATTCGAGAAATTATGGATTAGACTTGGGTTTGGTTTTTGAAATTTTTTTCCAGGATTCCAGGCTTCCAAGGAAATATTGAACGAGTTTTCAATATAAATTGTTTTTTTTAAAAGACAAAGATTTTGAGCAAAATTTGATTGTTTTGAATGGTTTTGAATTAGAATAATTAAATAAAGTAATTAAAGATTAATTAATTAAGGTAAGTAATTAAATTGAGGTGAATCAATCAATGTAATTAATTAAAGTTAATTAATTAGTGCAACTAAGTAAGTATAACTAATTGATTATTAAGTACTCAGGAAATAGTTAAGTAATGAAGGTAATTAAGGATGGTTAATTAATTGATTTAGTTGGTTAAATTAAATTAATTGTAATTATGTGATAAATTAATCTGGCTTAGGGTTGATGAATTGAATGAAATGTTTGGATTGATTAATATCTATGGTATGTTAATCTGTGATGATCTGTGTTATGCAATACTTTGGACATAACTGTGATAAATATAAGTTATTTATCTGTGATTGACTTGCTATGTGAATACAATGTTTTGTATTGAATTAAATTGTTTAAACTTAAAAACAACTGGGGTTTAAGATGATATTGGATCTGAAAAGATCACGGTTGGGTATCAATAAATACCTGAAACCACTTCGATTTGTAATCTTCAGTAATTCTTTATAATTTGATATGTGGAATTAAATAGGATGGAATTGAATAAGTTAAGTAACATGGACATTTAACCTGAGAACAGTTGTATGTGAAAAATGATTGACCATAACAAGTTAAGAACTCGTAGGAAGTGCGAGTTACCTTGGTAATTTTACATAAGTTATATAGCATGGTATTTCAAATTTTATGGGTTTACTACGCTGGTTTCCAGCCTGACCCGGATGTTACTATGATGTAATGCTCGGGTCAGACCGAGTATTACAGATTTTCAGGTAAGGACGTTCTGGAGCTCATGAGGCGAGCTTGATGGCAGGGACGTATAGAGTATTCCGCTGATAGATATTATTGTTTGATCTGGGACAAGTTAATTTTAATTATCCAGTGTTTGTGTCAATGTTGTAACTCTGATGTATTGTATGTAATTAACATATACAACTTTCATTGTATAACTGCTATTATTTGATATTATATTTTATCCGTTGCGAAGGTGAGATGCTGTGGCTTGTTTTCTATTCCTTCTTCTACCTCTTTTCTTCTTTTCCTTAACTATCTGGAATTTTCGAGGTCGAAAACTTCGGATCATTACATGCAGCCTCGAAGCTTGCTACCAAACCCAACCTCCACCACCTACGTTATAGCCTCTATTGCCCAAATCGTGTGCAGCCTCTTCTTGCGCTGGATCATGTGCGCATATTGATGTCGCCCAGCACCAGAACACTAGCCATCGCTGAAGCACTTCGACACTGCATGTCTATGTCATGCACGGTTCTCTCCCCGGCGTCGTCGAGCAACAACATTTCACTCTCCTTTTATTCGTTCTATCTCTGATTTAGGGATTAAGAATTTTGGGGATAAGGCTTTAGGAATCGGCTAATTAATGAAATGGTGTAGGGGTTAATAGGGTCGGTTAAAAGATTGAGTGGCCTTTGGACCTAATTATTTAAGTAATTTGTTTATTTTTGTTTCTATTTATTCTCTTCTCTTTTAAGTAATACATTTTAGTTTATTTATAACTATATTCAAATTTAAATTTTAAATTAATTTACAGTTCGATTCCAATATTGTTTAACTCTATTGAATTATTCGGTGTATTGATATAAGAATAATTTATTCATCTTTGTCGATTTAATGATTTTACTAAATATCAATAAAACTTTTTTTTCATCTATTCCAATCGTATAAACTTATTTACACTTTAAAGTATTTTATATTTAACAATAGCACTATACCAAATTTGATATATTTGATGAAAAGAATTTATTAATTGATTCAAATTGTTAAAACAAAAGCCTATTATTAATTAGGCTCCAATTAAGTAAAAAGTGAAATTTGAAAATAATAGTTATCAAAAATCGAATACGGAAAATTTACTACACACACACACAGAGATATATATATATATATATATATATATATATATATTGACAAGTGTATAATTTCATTCAATTATTGTTCGATTCTATTTAATTATTCATTGCATTAATGTAAGAATAAATTTATTCATCTTTGTCGATTTAATGATTTTACTAAATATCAGTGAAGCTACTTTCCATCTATTCCAATCTTGTAAATTTATTTACAATTTAAATATTTTATAACTATATCCAATTTGATATATTTCTTGAAAAGAATTTATTAATTAATTGAAATTGTTAAAAAAAATCGATTTTTAAATAGGCTTCAACTAACTAAAAAGTGAAATTTCAAAATAATAGCTATCAAAAATCAAATACGGAAATTTTTATTTTAAATAAACTTGTATAATATGATTTCATAAACAGGGTTGTTACAAGGGTTGTGTACTTAAGTTAATGTTAAAACTAATTTCATATAAAGAATAATTTGCAATGTCATATAAGAAAGGGTTTATAAGAAACCTAACATATGCTAGGTCAAGGAGTTGGTAGGTTGTGCGAATTGAAAGACTACCGGTAAAATTGAACATGAGGCATCTATTGGATCTTGGCCAGCACGCAGAGGGTAATAGAGTAATTTTGGATCCTGTTGGGCCTATAAAGTCTAAATTTATTTAGATTCGATCTAAATTAATTTGAAACAAAATCAATAATTTATTTGATTTGTAAATAAAATTATAATTAATGTTATATTTATATAATATAAAATAATATGCATATCATATACACATATGTGTGTGCAGTGTGTGCATACATGTACAACAAAAACAATCTACATGGTTCAACAAGCTTGATTGTAAGTGCTTGGATTTACACAACAACAGACATATTACCCCTCCATATACATATGTGTTGTCTTATATATATATATATATATATATATATATATATATATGCATATATGGTTTTATATGATATAAAATCATAATTAATAACGTAGATATATACATATAATCGATATTATAATACGATGTAACTGTAAATACTAATATAAATAATTTTGAATTTAAATTAAATTTTAGATTTAAAATCTAGATCTATGTAATAAAATATTTGCTAATTTCAAACTCAAATTAATATATTAATTATATATATATATCAAAATTAATTTTATTTAAATATATACATACAATCTTTTGTATACATATTAAATTAATTTTATTTAAATATATACACAATCTTATATATACATATGTATGTAAATAAGAATATATATACATGTATATTTATACATACTTGGCCATAATAGTATTTATAAAATATTTTTTCCCTTCTTAAAAAATGCTTCCTATTTTATTTAATTTTTGTAACTATTTATTTCCAAACAGCAATCATAAAAAAATATTTCTTTCTAAAACAATTTTAAAACATGTACATAGTTTATTAAATATTTACACATGTATGTCATAAAACATATATATACATATACTTTATATATAATTGGATATAATATTTAAGTGAATTAAATTTATATAATGTATATGGATTTAATTGTATGTATATAAATATTTTTTTTTGAAAACATAGTGTGTGTGTATATATTAATAAAATATAAATATATATTTTATTTAATTATGTTTGTATGTTAAAATCAATTTTTAATTTAAAAATCAAATATTATAAAATTCTTAAAAACTAAATTTCTTATTGCTATGAGCTATGTGTGTGTGTGTGGAATTTTAATACATACGTACGTACGTACATACATACATATATATTTCATCTAATGTAGACAGCACAGACATATGTGGATTTTTGGTAAATCATACATTATGTAAAGCATACAAATAACATATGTAGAAATATATATATAAGTGTGGATGAAATATATACCTTGAGTAAAGCCTAGTCGTGGCACTTTGAGATGCTGAATCGAAGAACTTATTGAATCGGTATCCAAACATTCAGGATGGGTTACCAAATTAAAAGCACCAACCACCAATCTAGTATTTGTATTAGTTTGTGTTTTAAAATTTTTGAAACAATGGACGAGGTTAGTAGCGGAGGCCGGTTAGAAATGACGAAGATGGAGGATGGATTTAAGAGTTTCTAAAATGAGATTTGAGGTGTTTAAATAAAAGAGATTTATAGAAGCAAAAAGGGGATCTAGATCCACATTTTCGTCTTACTATTTCCTACCTTTTTGAATCATTATTTAACCCCAAACTCCACCACAATGGCCAGCCGTTATTTCCTTTATTCGGGCTCCTAACTTCTTCATGCCTGATCAAATAATGCGCCTTCAAATCTAATTCATAAGCTCATCGATATCGTATATCGATATGTGTTTATATAACTTTTATATACGCACAATTTTAATACTGATCAACAAAAATTAAATAAAATTGTGTAGCTAATATTTCACAAATATTAATTACATTAATTAATTTTTAATGATTATAATTAATTAAATCGAGTGGTAGTTGGAGTATTCATATTTCGGTTGTATGACTTTTAGGTGTAAATTCGATCAGCGATTAATATCAAACGGTTTGAATATTAACGATCACATGTCACCTTAGCTAGTGATGTGACATTATGATCAAATCTATCGCTTATATAGATTTGATAAAAATCCTATTTTGCTTATTTAAAGCGTTACCCGGTAGTGACAATTATTTAAACCAATTGTATTCATTATATCACACTAGCACTTGTGCAATCGGTAATGGTCAAAATTCACATATCATCCAAATTCAAATTGATAGTTCATAAACGAAGTCTTTTGTTCAATAATAACAATTATTATTGACCGAACTACTCTAGTTAGAGATTTTGATTTTGTGTTGACTTCAGCTGACCGTGATACTAACTTCATATAACTGAGGGGACGAATCCTGTATTACATAATGTTTCACTTTATTTGACTTCAATGTGGTGGCTTTTCTTTATGATTCTTCATTCTTTTGTCTCGCCTTAAAAACCTGTAAGAAAAACTTGAGGGACGTTTCTTTATGATGTGTAGTATGTAGATCGAGCACAAGGAGTTATTAAAATTCATTATGTTTAAAACATAACCTTAGGAAGTAACAAAATTTCTTGTTAACACCCTAAAGTTGTGCTAAGGAATGAAGAATATTCTTCTGGCAAATACAGTGGAAAGAAAGGAATGCATTATTCTTGAATTTCCTTTCATATAGGTTTTAATGGTTGAGGGATAACCAGGATGACCTTTCGACTCGGTCATAAGGGTGAACTTCAATGCTTAATGACCTTTCGACCCAATCAAGTTAGTATAGATTCTCTCTTAAAAGTTTTCCTTTTTGGAAATAGATGAGGTACCCTGGGTAAGGTTTCTCTTAACTGGATTCAATCATGTCGAAAGCCTTAGCTGGATTCCATCTTTGAATCTGAGACATAGGTTTTGACTCTACCGAAAGTGAAGGTGTTTTGGTGTTAATATCTATTCTACGAATTTAAGATAGGTGTTTCAACTCCATCGTAAGCTGTGAGATTTACCTTTATGGGTCCAAATTAGTAATCTCAAGCTTTAGTGTTTTGATAAAGGGCTTTGGTCTTGTCAAATTATAAAACTCAGAGGTAAGTTACTTGAAGTATGAACTTGAAGTTATTTAAATCTTTCTTGGTTTCGATTGTGTTGAAAGTGACCTTTCGACGAAGGCGAAACCTGAAACACAAGAGTGAAACTGGAAAAAACTTTAATAAAATGACAAGTGATCTAAAATACTTAAAACTTCCCTTTTTTAGGAAAAAGATGGATATATTGCTTCAAATCCCCAATTAATTTTCTAATTAGGGTTCTAACACTTTTTCACTAAATAAATACAAGTTTGGGATGGGAGGAACCAGATCCTCTAAAACTGACCCCTTGGATCTTATTTATAGGTGCGGCTCAGCACCTTTCGACCCTGATGCTTTTGACTGGGTTAGAAGGTGGCTGCTGAGAAACTTGAGCATGTTGTCGCCTTTTTCGAAAGGCATAGTGGCGCTTCTGTTCTTTGAGTTGTCTTGCAAGTGCCTCTGACCTTATCAATAGCCTTTGCTCATTGGTTTCGATGATAATGGTTACACATGTACTCTTGTTTCTGATCTGATGTGGAACCCTTCGTGGACCACATTGGCTTCAACCAATTTGAAAGGCTTACTATAGCTTTCGAAGGGGCTGTTCAAGATAATGCTTTTTTCCGGCAGTCTGAATGAAGGCGAAACCATTGGTTTTGAATGGTAAGGCATGTGTTCAAAGAGCTATTCCTCATTGTCTTCGAAATGAATAGCTTTGACATAATCGAAAGGTCTTTATCTAATTGAAAGGTTGTGAATGAAGGCGGAAGGGTGCTTTCGACTCCTTCATCTTCTTCAGAAGGTAAGTCCCTCTAGGTGATGACTGGAGAAACCTTCTGACGCCTTCAAATGGTCTTGTTACTTTAAGTCATTGATGGCAGCATCCCTTTAACTCCTTCAAAAGGTTTATCTGGTGTCTTTCTTTCTTTTTTTCTTTTGCTTATGCTTGGAAAGGCTTCGATTAAGTTGAAAGGTGATTTTTGGAGTAACATTTGCGTCACCCTGCACGAAGGGATGCACTTGAATTTTCAGGTCAACCTTGTCGAAACCCAAAAGATTCCTGCCTCTTGGCATTCCCGAGTGGATCTGGGCCGTCCATTCAAATCTTATCTAGTGGTCGACAATCCAGGCGTCTTTTCTTATAAAGTACGCTTTTCTTCTTCTTCCCCTTTTTCTTTTTTTGCAATCAAAATTCCAAGCCCGAGTGAAGTAGTTCCAAAATTTCCCAAACATCCATTTTATTTCCATAAATTCAAGCAGTCTTCAAATCTCATTCGTAAGTCTAAACTTAACTTTGATATGTTAATTTTAATCGAGCTCTTCCTTTTCAGATTTCAAAAGTGAAACTCAATTTTCTGGAATATTCGAATCTCAACTTTTCTGAAGGTAGATTTTGTTTGATTTATTGGGAAGCTCTTTCTAATCTAAATTGAGGAACTTTGTGAGTTTACTTTCCATTTATGATTTTAAAATTGATAATGGATGACATTGAAATTCGTCGCCTTAACAGGTTTGGGTTTTCATTTCAAAGTTTTTCTAATTTTTTTTATCATCAACGAATCAGTATTTCCAATTTAATAGTAATTTTATGCTTGTGAAATTGACAAAGATCGATTTTTGTTAAAATTCATTTTCCTAACAAGCTTAATCTGTTTACTTTAAGAGATTTTGAAATCATGTGTTTGTAACCGGGTTTGGGGAAGATAATGGATCTTTTTTTCTTCGCCTGGAAATTTTAAACATACGGATGAAAAAATGGCATCATAAAATTACATTTCTACCCTTTCGAAAGGAAGTGAGGTGGCAACATGAGTTTTACTTCCTTAGCCCCTTTCGATGAGGCCGAAAGGCATCGTTGTGCCAAGTAGATTGTCTTTGTCGAAAGTTTATGCTATTGACGCAGCGGATAACTTCAAACGCAAGCAATAACACAAAACAACGATGGGATGAATCAATATGGATTGATGGATTAATGATACCAAGGATAAATGCCCAAATCCGTTGATCTCACGAGATACCGGATTCTAGCTATCTTTAACACGTTGATCGCGCACGATACCGTGTTAGAAGATCTATGATTCTTCGACGTTGATCTCGCGCACAAGATTCCGTGAACCAGCTTCAAAATCGTTGATTCGAGCGCACTCGAATAACCGAAAATGGAGAAAGGAGAACACCCAACTTCCAATTAAAGAGGCACAAAGCACTCAAACAAAAGTTTTTTTTCAAAATCAACCAACTCAAATGGTACAACTCACCCCTATTTATAGGATTTACACACAGCAGCACACGACTCAAGATTTAACCCATACGGTTTACATCACACCAACGATCTAACATATTCACACATCCGCGATTTAATCATCACGTGACCTATGAACTAAGTGATATACAAGTGACATAACAAATATAACCAGATACAACATTACATGACTCTCGACTTAATAAGAAACGACATACGACTTAACATATTTACAACACAAACACATATTTACAACAACACATCATCTCGAGCGACTTATCATCTGACAGTAACATGGAAGACTCACGACCTAAGAATCCACGGCATAGAGTGAGCGACTTAAAGGAACGACTTAAAGAAGACATGGCAGCGACATATGAAGGCAGCGGGATAAGGTCCTTGCGCCCTAAGTTTCAACATCAGGTGAGCGACTTAAGGTCGAGTGACCTAAGAACAAAATCTGTTCTAATTATGTGCTGTAGGTTAGGTCGTGATTCCTTAGGTCGTTCCTGACTTAAGATTTGATCGCGACCTAAGCTTGAGCGACCTAAGGATATGCGTGTTGGGTCGCTTGTAATGCTAGGTCGTTCGTTAGGTCGCTCGCGACTTAAGGTGATAACTCGCTGGCGACTGTAGATGGACGACTTAGGCGCTGCATCATCCTCCCCTGGTTGAAGAGAATTCGACCACGAATTCACATTTTCTTCTCCTTCGACACACTTATCCCCGTGATATGGAATCAAGTGTTTGAAGTGGAAAACGTCAGCGAAATGGATATGGTCCGGCAATCTTAACCGATAAGCATTATCATTGATTTTCTTCCAGATTTCTACTGGTCCAATCTTTCGAGCCTTCAACTTGTTGTAAGTTCCAACTGGAAAACGATCTTTCGTCAAAACTGCGTAAATAAATCCGCCCTCTTTGAAGTTTACACTCCTTCGCTTCTTATCTGCAAGTTACTTATACTTCTCATTTGACTTAAGAAATCGTAAATGAACAGTCCTATGACACTCCTGCAACTCATTCACGAAATCACAAGCTCGTTTAACAACCCCTTTCTGACGTGGAATTATCGAAAAATCCAACGGTCCTTTCGGAATTGCTGAATAGACTACTTGAAATGGACTGAATCCAATACTTCGATTAACAGCATGATTATGTGTGAATTCTGCCTGACACAACTTCATATCCCAGCTCTTCAAATTATCCTTCACAAGACATCTCAACAAGTTTTCCAAGATTTGTTCACCACTTCCATTTGCCCATCCGTTTGTGGATGATAGGCGCTACTAAAATTTAGCTTAGTTCCAACCACCTTCCACAGACTTAACCAAAAATGACTTACAAATCGAGTATCCCGATCAGAAACAATGGTCTCAGGTAGCCCATGTAGTTAATAAACCTCTTTAAAGAACAATTGAGCAACACGAACTGCATCAGCGGTCTTTTTACAAGCTATGAAATGTGCCATCTTCGAAAATCTATCCACCACAACATATATAGAATCGTTCCCTCGTTGAGTTCTTGGCAAACCTATAACAAAATCCATGCTAATATCAACCCATGGTCTAGTAGGCATGGGCAATGGCATATACAATTCTGCATTCATAGCTGTCCCTTTGGAAACTTGACATATGTGACATCTCCACACAAATCTTTCAACTTCTTTCCTCATGGAAGGCCAAAAATATGATTGAGAAATCAACTGCAAGGTACGAACTCTTTCCACATGTCCTTCTTCAAGCAATTCTTTCACAATCTTCATTCGTAAACTGCACTCTGGTATACACAACCGATTCCCTTTAAATAAAAAACCATCTACCAACACATACTCATCCGAATTCCTTTTCTTGACTTCATCTACAATCTTCGCAAAGTAAGGATCCTCAACAAACAATTATGGAAATACTTCAAACCCCATCACTTCAACTCTCATCGTAGTCAACAAATGATTTCTTCTACTCAATGCGTCTGCCACCCGATTTGTAACTCCCGACTTATGCTTTACAACAAATGTAAATTGTAGCAAGTATGCAATCCATGACGCATGCCTGGCTGCAACCTTATCCTGTCCCTGCAAATGTTTCAAAGCTTCATGGTCTGTATACAAAACAAAGTCTTTATGGAATAAATAATGTCTTCAATACTTCACAGCATGCACAATAGCATAAAATTCCACATCATAAGTATTGCATCTCATCTTTGCTCCAGAAAGCTTCTCACTAAAATAACCAATGGACGTCCCCTCTGACTCAACACTCCTCCAATTCCAACTTTAGATGCATCTGTATGTAACTCAAATAACAACTGAAAATCTGGCAATACTAGAATTGGTGTTGTCGTTAAAAGTTCCTTGATCTGTTCAAAAGCAGATACAGCCTCTTCCGTCCACGAAAACTACTTTCCCTTCGTACAATCAGTAACAGGTGCCATCACGCTACTGAAATGAGGAATAAACCTTCGGTAGAATGTTGCTAAACCATGAAAACTTCTAACTTCTGTTATCGTCCTAGGTTGTGGCCATTCCTGGATTGCTTCAACTTTATTCTTATCCACATGTATTCCTCCTTTAGATACAACATATCCCAGAAATAAAACACTTCGAGTCATGAACACGCACTTCTTTGTTGCCGTGTAAAATTGCTCCTGACGAAGTATCATCAATACTTCCCACAAGTGTGGTAGGTGTTCTTCTGTGCTTCCACTGTATATCAATATATCATCAAAATATACCACTACGAACTTTCCAATAAATGGTCGAAAGATTTGATTCATCACTCGCATAGAAGTACTTGGTGCATTCGAAAGACCAAATGGCATGACCAGCCATTCATACAACCCTTCCCGCGTCTTGAATGTTGTCTTCCATTCATCCCCTGGTCGAATTCGAATCTGATGATAACCACTCTTCAGATCAATCTTTGAAAAAATAGCAGCTCCACTCAGCTGATCTAACAAATCATCCAACCTTGGCATCGGAAATCTGTACCTTACTGTAATCTTGTTTAGTGCTCGACTATCTGTACACATTCTCCAAGTTCCATCCTTCTTTGGCACTAACAAAGCTGGTACTGCACAAGGACTTAAACTTTCTTGCACGCGCCCTTGCTCAAGTAACTCCTCCACCTGCCTTCTCAACTCTTCGTGCTCCTTTGGACTCATTCTATAATGTGGTCTATATGGTAACACAGCTCCTGGAACAAGATCAATCTGATGTAGTATGTCTCTCAACGGTGGTAATTCTTTGGTCAACTCTTCAGGAAATATATCTTCAAACTCCTTCAACACTTGCTTAACTTCTTCAGGAATTTCAACCGCTTCACTACTTTCACGTCCAATTAACAGAAATACTTCAGGCTCATCCTCCACTTTCTTGACAAATTCCTTCAAAGATAACAGAGTCTTTAGTTCTTCAATCTCCTCCAACTTGCTTTCACTTTGTTGCCGCTTTTTAGGAACTAAAGTGATTTTAGTGCCCTCGGACATGAAACTATAGCAGTTAGTCCTTCCATCGTGTTGCACAGCTCTATCGAATTGCCAAGGTCTACCCAACAACAAATGTCATACATCTATATCTACCACGTTACACCAAATTTCATCCTTATACTTCTTTCCAATGGAAAAAGTTACACAAGCCCTTTGACTAACCTTCACTTCCCCACCTTTCCTCAACCAAGCTAATTTGTATGGTTTGGGATGCTTCTCTGTCTTTAACGCCAACTTCTTTACGGCTTCTGTAGAGATGATGTTATCACAACTTCCTGCATCGATAACAAACTTACAAACCCTTCCCAAAATAGTGCACGTTGACTGGAAAATATTACTCCTCAACCAGCTAGTCTCCTCTTCCTGCTTTGGCGTCAAGCAAGATCTCCTCATCATTAAAGAATATCCTTCGTCTCCCGCCAATAATTCTTCTTCCTCCTCAACTTGTGGTGAATTGGAACATTCTATTTCTGCATCCTCATCCTCAACAGCAGCAACCATCACTCTCTTCTTAGGCTTCGGGCATTCATTGCTCTTATGACCAAACTCCTGACAGTTATAACACTTGAAATTGTTGTTGACCTTGGTCTTAGTAACCTCATTGACAATCGGTTTTTCAACTGCCTTGAAAACATTCGTATTGCTACTAGCCCCTTTCACTTGATTGTTGGAATTTGTAAACACACCACCTCCTCTTCTACCTTGCTTCTCCCAAGCTAGAGCCTTCTGGTGTGCTTCAGCAACGGATCTTGGATCAAACATATTCACCATATCCTGAATTTGTATTCTCAACCCTCCAACAAATCTAGCTGTCAACTGTTCCTCCATCTCCATGATATCATTTCTAGCAATCAGTTGATAAAACTCATCTGCATAATCATTTACCGACTTTGTCTCTTGTCTCAAATTCTGTAAGCGCTGATACATAAGAGATTGATAATTATAAGGCAAAAAAGTAGCCTTCGTCAACTTCTTCATCTTTTCCCATGAAACGATCTTCGACTTTCCCATCCTTTCCCATGTAAGTTTAGTTTGTTGCCACCATGCCATAGCTCTTCCCCTCAATCGTGTAGCAACCAACTTAACTCTACGATGCTCGGGCACTTCCTTGAAGTCAAAATTTTCTTCAACATTTGATAACCAATCCAAATATTCTTCTGCTATCATTCCTCCTTTGAATTCTGGAATCTCTGTTTTCATTCCCGATTCCTATTTACGATCATTCTCTGAATCAATATATCAATTTCGCACTTGGCCTCGATCTCGATCATGAATACTTCCTTTATCACCGTATTCCTCAAAATTATTTGTATGTCGATATCGATCTCGTCCTTCAACATATCTACGATCATGCATGTCCCTTCTATCATGACTTTCGGCATCACGATACAGATCATCTTCAAATCCATGATAAGTTCTTCTCTCTTCACCTCGATAATCATGATGTTCCTGCCTCATAGAAATTGATGATTCTCTTCGATCTCGATGGGATTGTGGCGACACTCTCCTCGATTCTGAAACCGATGGCGAAACCTTATTTCCCCCATGGTTCGAGATTGGTGACCTTCTCCTTTGACTTTGATTCAAGTCATTCATCAATTTCTCTAACTTTCCAATACCTTCATCGAACTTTTCATTGATACGTTGTTCCATTTGCTCAGCTTCTTGTCTCCTATACACATCTTTGACATTTTGAAATCGATTAGCACGTCTCGGAGGCATTGTCGAATCTTCAACAACTCCAAACACACTTCAGCTCGGATTCAACTTACAAATTAATGCACGGCTCCAACTTCTAACTCTCGGCCTTGAACTCCAACACTTCAACTCGGCTCCCAATAGGCTCGGCTTAGCTATGATTGGCTAAGTCAAGCCCTGATACCAAATTGACGCAGCGGATAATTTCAAATGCAAGCAACAACACAAAACAACGATGGGATGAATCAAATATGGATTGATGGATTAATGATACCAAGGATAAATGACCAAATCCGTTGATCTCGCGAGATACTGGATTCTATCTATCTTTAACACATTGATCACGCACGATACCGTATTAGAAGATCTACGATTCTTCGACGTTGATCTCGCACACGAGATTCCGTGAACCGGCTTCAAAATCGTTGATTCGAGCGCACTCGAATAACCGAAAATGGAGAAAGGAGATAACACTCAACTTCCAATTAAAGAGGCACAAAGCACTCAAACAAAAGTTTTTTTTCAAAATCAACCAACTGAAATGGTACAACTCACCCGCTATTTATAGGATTTACACACAGCAGCACACGACTCAAGATTTAGCCCATACGGTTTTGATGCAGCTCAGAACAGAGAAGAAATGCAACCAAAATTTCTAACAAGGATGAGTCGTACACGACTCATAGAGAGGTTAAGTCGTACGCGACTTAGGAAGGCAGGGTTAAGTCGTTTCCGACTTAATGGTGCACGGGATAGCAAGTTTCGAGTTAACAACAATTTGAACCGCATAAAAGAGGCATCGGGTTTGACTCGTGCGAGCTTGAGTCGTATACGGGATAATGGAACAGGGTTACGACTCAAGGGAAACTTGGAGTGTGCATACTTGATGAGTCGTACACGACTTAACAACGTATCCATAAGTCGTGACCGAGATAGCATCAAGAAGGAGAAGGATTCAACTGATGGGAGCTTGAGTCGAAGGAAGGATGTTGAGTCGCTGAAGTTATGAGTCGTGAGTCGTAGGTCGTTGCCGACCTAGTATGAGTCGTGAGTCGTTTGTTGTGATGAGTCGTGTACTGTTGTATGTTGTAAGTCGTATGTCGTGAGTTTTAAGTCGGTATGTAGTGGATCGTGTTGCATTTTAGGTCGTTACCGACCTATGGGTTGTGAGTGTTGTATTTTAGGTCGTTACCGACCTAGGGGTAATGTTGAGTCGGTCATGTATATGAAGTGTTGGGTCGCATACGACCTATGGTGAGTCGTCTTAAGGTCATATGATGATGTATGAAGGTCGTGCTTGTTAAGTCGGCCAGGGTTGAGTCGTTCTGGAGTTGAGCTGCCTTGTGTTGAGTCGGCCGCGACCTAAGTTAGGTCGTAAGTCGTCGCCGACCTAAGAGTCAGGTGAGGGTTTGTGTGTGTTGAGTTGTGAAAGCTATAAATAGCGCGTGTGTTGTACATTTTGTGGTTGTTGATTTTGAATAAAATTTCTCTTTTGTTAGCTTTGTGCTTTCATACCAATTGGTAGTTGAGTGTAATCTCCTATCTCCACTTACGTCGTTCGAGTGCGCTCGAATCCACGTTTGTTGAAGCCGATTCACGGAATCTAGTGCGCTAGATCAACGTGCGAAGAATCGTAGATCTTTGAACACGGTATAGTGCGCTATCAACGTGTTTGAGATAGCTAGAGTTCGGTATCTTTGGATCAACGAACTTGGGCATTTTTGGTATCTTCAACTCACCGATTGCTACAATCCATCGATTGAAGTTTTGTTTGATTAATCCGCTGCGTCAGTTTGGTATCGGAGCCATACTTAGCCAATCATAGCTAAGTTTGATTCTTGGAGCCAAGTTTTTGAAGTTTGAAGTAGTTCATCGTGTTCATATTGAAGTTGCATCAAGTTTGGAGAGTTTGATCCATTTCATTTTGGATCGAGGAGTTGGATTTTGTTTGGATTTTGAATTGGTGATTTGCGCGCCAAAGTTTTGAAGGTTTTGGAGTGAGCCGAGGCAAGTCTTGACCGAGCCAAGCAAAGTTGTGAAGAGTCAAGGCCGAGACAAGCATTGCCGAGACAGTTGAGCCTAGATTGCCTTATCGTGTGAAATTTTGAAGTATTGTGTTCAATTTGTTGAAGTTTGTGAAAATTTTAACCATGCCACCAAGGAGAGCTAATCGTCATCAAAACGTTGAAGCTTTGTATCGTAGAGAAGAAGCCGAGCTTATGGAACAACGTATTAATGAAAAATTTGATGAAGGCATTGGTAAATTGGAGAGATTGATGAATGATTTGAATCAAAGGAGGAGATCACCAAACTCGAACCATGGAGGAAACCGAGTTTCGCCATTGGTTACGGAAGCGAGGAGGGTATCACCACATTCTTGTAGAGATAGAAGAGAAACATCAATTTCATCACGAAGAGATCATCATGACTATGCACATGAAGAAAGAAGAAGTCATCGAGAATTTGACCATGAAGTATATAGAGATGAAGAGGGACATAGTCAAAGAAGCATGCATGAGAGAAGGGATGATGTTAGTCGAGATCGATGTAGGCGTACCTTTGATTTTGTTGAAGAGGGTGATAGAGCAAGTATTCATTATCGAGATCGAGACCAAGTTCGAAATTCTTACCGTGATGTGGAGGATGACCGTCGTTGGGAGTCGGGTATGAAAATGGAGATTCCGGAGTTTAAAGGCGGGATGGTTGCTGAGGAGTTCTTAGATTGGTTGTCTAATGTGGAGGAAATCTTTGATTTCAAGGAGGTGCCGGAGAATCGAAGGGTGAAGTTGGTTGCTACTAGGTTGAGGGGGAGAGCTTTGGCGTGGTGGCAGCAAACTAAACTTACTCGAGAACGAATGGGGAAGTCAAAGATAGAATCTTGGGAGAAGATGAAAAAGTTGATGAGATCTACATTTTTGCCTTATAACTACCAATCACTTATGTACCAGAGGTTGCAGAATCTGAGGCAAGGGACAAAATCTGTTAGTGATTATGCTGATGAATTTTACCAACTCATCGCCAGGAATGATATCATGGAAACAGAAGAACAGCTAACTGCTAGATTCATTGGGGGCTTGAGAATGCAGATCCAAGATATGGTTAATATGTTTGATCCTAGATCAGTAGCAGAGGCACATCAGAAAGCGTTAGCTTGGGAGAAACAAGGAAGGCGTGGAGGTGGTGTGTTTACTAATTCCAATAATCAAGCAAGGGGTGTTGGCGGAAGTTCTAATGTTCCTAAACCTGTTACAAAGCCAGTGGTCAAGGAGGTTGAGAAGGCGAAGGCTAGTAGTGTTTTCACATGTTATAATTGTCAGGAGTTGGGTCACAAAAGCAACGAATGTCCGAAGCCGAAGAAGAGAACCATGGTTGCAGAGGTTGAAGCAGATGATGGTGAGGAGGCAGAGTATTCAAATGTACCTTATGTTGAGGAGGAAGAAAAAGTGTCGGGTGATGAAGGTTGTAATCTTATGATGAGGAGAAGTTGTTTGACACCTAAGCAAGAGGAGGATTGTAGTTGGCTGAGAAGCAATATTTTCCAATCGACATGTACTATTCTGGGAAAGGTCTGCAAGTTTGTTATTGATGCAGGAAGTTGTGATAATATTATTTCTACAGAAGCAGTGAGAAAGTTGAATTTGAAGACCGAGAAGCATCCTAAACCATACAAGCTAGCATGGTTAAGAAAAGGAGGTGAAGTGAAAGTGTGTCGAAGAGCTTGTGTGAATTTTTCGATTGGGAAGAAGTACAAAGATGAAATTTGGTGTGATGTTGTGGACATGGATGTTTGTCACTTGTTATTGGGCAGGCCATGGCAGTTTGATAGAGCAGTTCAGCATGACGGTCGTGCCAACAGTTACAGTTTCATGTTCGAGGGTACTAAAATCACTTTGGTTCCTAAGAAGCAACAGCAGAAGGAGAACAAACTGGAGGAGATTGAAGAATTGAAAACTCTGTTGACTTTGAAGGAGTTTGTTAAAGAAGTGGAGGAAGAACCGGAAGTGTTTTTGTTGATTGGGAGAGAGAGTAGTGAAGAAGTTGAGATTCCCGAAGAAGCAAAGCCAGTTTTGGAAGAGTTTGAAGATGTCTTTCCAGAGGAGTTGCCAAAGGAGTTACCACCACTTAGAGACATTCAACATCAGATTGATCTTGTTCCGGGGGCAGTGTTACCACATCGACCACATTATCGTATGAGTCCGAAGGAACATGAGGAATTGAGAAGGCAGGTGGAAGAATTACTTGAACAGGGTCGTATTCAGGAAAGTTTGAGTCCGTGTGCTGTACCTGCATTGTTAGTACCAAAGAAGGACGGAACTTGGAGAATGTGCACTGATAGTAGAGCTTTGAATAAGATCACTGTTCGTTACAGATTTCCTATGCCGAGGTTGGATGATTTGTTGGATCAGTTGAGTGGGGCAACTATATTCTCGAAAATTGATTTGAAGAGTGGTTATCATCAAATTCGTATCAGACCTGGAGACGAATGGAAGACAGCTTTCAAAACTAGAGAGGGGTTGTACGAATGGTTGGTTATGCCATTTGGTTTGTCTAATGCACCTAGTACATTCATGCGGGTGATGAATCAAATTTTTAGACCACTCATTGGAAAGTTCGTCGTGGTTTATTTCGATGATATTTTGATTTATAGCAGGAGTACGGAGGAACATGTTCTACATCTGAGAGAAGTGTTGTTTATTCTTCGTGAAGAACAATTTTATGCTGCTACAAAGAAATGTGTGTTTATGACACCTAGTGTTTTATTCCTGGGGTATGTTGTTTCAGGGAAAGGTATTCAAGTTGACCAGAGCAAAGTTGAAGCAGTCAAGAATTGGCCACAGCCAAAGACAATTACAGAAGTGAGAAGTTTTCATGGGCTAGCGTCATTCTACCGAAGGTTCATACCACACTTCAGTAGCGTGATGGCTCCAGTGACTGATTGCATGAAGGATAAACAGTTGGTGTGGTCAGAGGAAGCGGGGGTTGCCTTTGAAAGGATCAAGGAATTGTTGACGTCTGCACCAATTCTTGTTCTACCTAATTTTCAGTTATTGTTTGAATTGCATACTGATGCTTCGAAGGTTGGAATTGGAGGAGTTCTGAGCCAGAATGGAAAGCCAGTTGCTTATTTTAGTGAGAAACTGTCAGGGGCAAAGATCAGATACAGTACATATGACGTTGAATTTTATGCTGTTGTTCAGGCTGTTAAGCATTGGAGACATTACTTATTTCAGAAGGAATTTGTTCTGTACACTGATCACGAAGCTTTGAAACATTTACAGGGGCAAGATAAGATTTCAGCAAGACATGCATCATGGATTGCATATTTACAGCAGTTTACTTTTGTCGTTAAGCACAAATCTGGGGTGACCAATCGAGTAGCTGATGCTTTAAGTAGGAGGAGTCATTTACTGACGACAATGAAGGTGGAAGTGACGGGGTTTGAAATGTTGCCAGAGATGATTGAAGAAGATCCTTACTTTGTGAAATATGTTGAAAAAGTGAAGGATGGGAGTACCGATGAATTCATGTTAGTTGATGGTTTTCTGTTTAAAGGAAATCGTTTATGTATTCCGGACTGTAGTTTGAGGATGAAGATTGTGAAGGAATTGCACGAGGAAGGACATGTTGGCCGTGATCGTACTTTACAGTTGATTTCGCAGTCTTACTTTTGGCCGTCGATGAGGAAAGAGGTTGAAAGATTCGTGGAGCGATGTCATATTTGCCAAGTTTCAAAAGGGACAGCAACGAATGCAGGGTTGTATATGCCGTTACCAGTACCATCTAAGCCATGGGTTGATATCAGCATGGATTTCGTTTTGGGTTTGCCGAGAACTCAAAGGGGAAATGATTCGATATTTGTTGTGGTGGACAGGTTTTCAAAGATGGCACATTTTGTTGCTTGCAAGAAGACAGCAGATGCAGTTCGAGTCGCACAGCTATTTTTCAAGGAGATTTATCGACTTCATGGTTTACCAGAATCTATTGTTTCTGACCGAGATACTCGTTTTCTGAGTCACTTTTGGTTGAGTTTGTGGAAGATGGTGGGAACGAAACTGAAGTTTAGCAGTGCTTATCATCCACAAACCGATGGGCAGACAGAAGTTGTTAACAGGTCATTGGGAAATTTGTTGCGATGTCTTGTACAGGATAATTTGAGAAGTTGGGACATGAAACTATGCCAGGCAGAATTTGCTCATAATCATGCAGTAAATCGAAGCACAGGATTCAGTCCGTTTCAGATTATTTATTCAAATTTACCCAGGGGGCCATTGGATTTAGCAGCTGTACCACAGTCAAAGAGAACAGTTAAACGAGCTACTGATTTTGTTGATGAGCTGACTGAATGTCATAGAACCGTTCAGGAACGATTGGAGAAATCGAATGAGAAATATAAGAAGTTTGCAGATTTGAAACGTCGAAATGTTGAATTTAAGGAAGGTGATTTGGTTTATGCCGTATTAACAAAGGATCGTTTTCCGGTGGGTGCTTATAACAAGTTGAAGGCACGAAAAATTGGTCCAATTGAAGTTTTGAAGAAAATCAATGAGAATGCTTATCGATTAAAGTTACCAGATGATGTTTATACTTCTGATGTTTTTAACGTCAAACATTTAATTCCATATCATGGAGGTGAGATGGTTGAGGAAGAATTTACAAATTCGAGGTCGAATTTTTCTCAACCAGGGGAGGATGATGCAGCTCAGAACAGAGAAGAAATGCAACCAAAATTTCTAACAAGGATGAGTCGTACACGACTCATAGAGAGGTTAAGTCGTACGCGACTTAGGAAGGCAGGGTTAAGTCGTTTCCGACTTAATGGTGCACGGGATAGCAAGTTTCGAGTTAACAACAATTTGAACC
Source organism: Allium cepa (assembly GCA_030765085.1). Classification (NCBI taxonomy): domain Eukaryota; kingdom Viridiplantae; phylum Streptophyta; class Magnoliopsida; order Asparagales; family Amaryllidaceae; genus Allium; species Allium cepa. Next base: position 211,902,294 of record CM060930.1, on the reverse strand, counting down.
GCATAAAAGAGGCATCGGGTTTGAGTCGTGCGAGCTTGAGTCGTATACGGGATAATGGAACAGGGTTACGACTCAAGGGAAACTTGGAGTGTGCATACTTGATGAGTCGTACACGACTTAACAACGTATCCATAAGTCGTGACCGAGATAGCATCAAGAAGGAGAAGGATTCAACTGATGGGAGCTTGAGTCGAAGGAAGGATGTTGAGTCGCTGAAGTTATGAGTCGTGAGTCGTAGGTCGTTGCCGACCTAGTATGAGTCGTGAGTCGTTTGTTGTGATGAGTCGTGTACTGTTGTATGTTGTAAGTCGTATGTCGTGAGTTTTAAGTCGGTATGTAGTGGATCGTGTTGCATTTTAGGTCGTTACCGACCTATGGGTTGTGAGTGTTGTATTTTAGGTCGTTACCGACCTAGGGGTAATGTTGAGTCGGTCATGTATATGAAGTGTTGGGTCGCATACGACCTATGGTGAGTCGTCTTAAGGTCATATGATGATGTATGAAGGTCGTGCTTGTTAAGTCGGCCAGGGTTGAGTCGTTCTGGAGTTGAGCTGCCTTGTGTTGAGTCGGCCGCGACCTAAGTTAGGTCGTAAGTCGTCGCCGACCTAAGAGTCAGGTGAGGGTTTGTGTGTGTTGAGTTGTGAAAGCTATAAATAGCGCGTGTGTTGTACATTTTGTGGTTGTTGATTTTGAATAAAATTTCTCTTTTGTTAGCTTTGTGCTTTCATACCAATTGGTAGTTGAGTGTAATCTCCTATCTCCACTTACGTCGTTCGAGTGCGCTCGAATCCACGTTTGTTGAAGCCGATTCACGGAATCTAGTGCGCTAGATCAACGTGCGAAGAATCGTAGATCTTTGAACACGGTATAGTGCGCTATCAACGTGTTTGAGATAGCTAGAGTTCGGTATCTTTGGATCAACGAACTTGGGCATTTTTGGTATCTTCAACTCACCGATTGCTACAATCCATCGATTGAAGTTTTGTTTGATTAATCCGCTGCGTCAGGTTTACATCACACCAACGACCTAACATATTCACACGTCTGCGACTTAATCATCACGCGACCTACGACCTAAGTGATATACAAGCGGCATAACAAATATAACCAGATACAACATTACACGACTCTCGACTTAATAAGAAACGACATACAACTTAACGTATTTACAACAACAACAACACATATTTACAACAACACATCATCTCGAGCGACTTATCATCTGACAGTAACATGGAAGACTCACGACCTAAGAATCCACGGCATAGAGTGAGTGACTTAAAGGAACGGCTTAAAGAAGACATGGCAGCGACATATGAAGGCAGCGGCATAAGGTCCTTGCGCCCTAAGTTTCAACATCAGGTAAGCGACTTAAGGTCGAGTGACCTAAGAACAAAATCTGTTCTCATTATGTGCTGTAGGTTAGGTCGTGATTCCTTAGGTCGTTCCCGACTTAAGATTTGTTCGCGACCTAAGCTTGAGCGACCTAAGGATATGCGCAATGGGTCGCTTGAAATGCTAGGTCGTTCGTTAGGTCGCTCGCGACTTAAGATCGCTGGCGATTGTAGATGGACGACTTAGGCGCTGCATCATCTATGAAGTAGGAACTCCTTCGATAGCAAAACGTTTCGACTTAGTCGATACCTTTTTTTATTGTAACCCATTTTCCTTACTTAATGTTTGGCATCATCAGACCCCTTCGACACCATCCTTATCTACTAGGTCGAAAACCCCAAGAACTGTTTCTGTCTAGCTTTATCGAAACTTCCTAAGTGCATATGAATTCAACTTAGAACCTTTCGACTTTAATGAGTATATTAGGTGTCGACAACATCGGTACTTTTCTCAGGAAACTTGAGTTTTTAGCTTCGATGGCGTCGAAGAGTCTTATTTCTTGGTTTATTGAATGTTTGTAGTATATATTTTCGTTTAAGTTTTTGAGTTGCTTTTAGCTATTTTTCCTTATCAATTTGATTCCTTGGATACTTTTTACTTTATTGAAAGTGAGGACTAAATAAAAAAATTATCCTTTTGACTTTCTCCAAGCTCGAGTAATATGTTTATTTAGGCTTTTGACTACATCAAGATGTATTTGATATGTGTTGATGTCCTTTTCCTTTTGACTCTGTCGAAAGCCTAATGTCTTTGATTTTCCACTTAAACTTTTCACACAAATTTGAAGTTTCGTATACGGTTTTTGTTTAAGTCATTTGAGTTGGTTTTCTATTTAATTCTTAAAAGAACGTTATATCCATATCAAACATAAAAAATTTAACCGAAATATTTTCACCTGGCAGAGTCATGAGTTCCCCAAAGAAAGTTAATGCCATCACTAAGCATTCTCTCATTTCAACCCAAGATGAAATCAGTGCCATCCTTAATGACTTCGGCATCACGGTATTGAAGTTATTCCACCAATGGAGATTGACACCATTAACAACCCTCCTGAAGGTTTTTTTCTTATACTGCCATCTATATGTGGCATGGTGGATTCTTGCCCTTCCTATAATTCTTATCTACATTCCTTTCTCAGTCGCGATTGCTCCAATCTAGTTGTCACCAAATGTCTATACCTATCTCTTGTCTCTTGAAATGATGGCATTGGAATCCGGCCTTCCAACTCTCAATGTCGAAGTATTGAATTACTTGACCAGGCTAGTCAAGTTGAGCAACCTTAATAATTATATATCCAAGCCAAGAAAAATTTGATTTCAGATGGGGTTAATGAATTCAGGGACTTGGAAAACCAGTTTTTCTTTGTTAAGTGCTTTTGTGACATTCGCGGCACCTTTGCTTCTTCTCGTAAGTCTTTATTTTTGTTGCTTTCCCTTACTTAATGTTTTATGTCGCCTAATCTCTACTTTTATCAGGTGTCCTCGCTAAGGAGCTTAACGATGATGATAAGAAAACAGTTGAATCTTTAATTGCGGCTTCGGGCCAAGTTGGGAGCAGACTGACGCTACTGACTCCCATCAATCTATGAAAACATTCTCTTTTGCCAATAGGCAAAAAGATCTTGGGAATTCCTCCATCTGTCCAACACACTTCTTGTGGCAAACGCTTTCTCTTTCTAAGAGACTCATCAACTTTTTCTTCTATGTCATCCATTTGCACTGATCACCCTGGGATGTTATAGGTCAAGTATTTTCTTTTCGTACCTAGCATTCTCTGAACTATTTAGCGTACTTTTTTAAATCTATTTGAACTTATTTTAGCTTCTACTCAAGTCACAATGCCCATTAGTAGTGCTATCCTACTTCCTCCAGCCTCTGGAGTATCGTCAGTTATAGAATCACTGGCAAAATCCTAAAAAGATTTTAAGAGGAAGTTAATGGAACCATCCGAAGCTAAGCATCCAAAGAAGGTCACCAGAATTATTGACATTGAGGAAGAGGGGGAATCATAAGTTGATAAGGTTCCAAAAATTCATGTTATAGAAGCTCCTAAAGAGATGCTAGAGCAGACTACAATTGCAACCGACCCACTTTCTTGAATTTCCATATCAGATTCTCCAGCTGCACTTCATCAAATGCAACTGTCTTTGGAGGCTTCCCCTTCTATAAAGAAAATTCGCTTAAAGCCAACGTCCTCTGCTCCTCTTCCCTTAAATTTGAAGAAATAGTTGAGTCCATCTTATATTCTGAATCTTTCCCTTCTATTAATCCACCTTTAGCTGCACTTGATTTGGCGAGACACTGCCGCTCTTTGATTGAACAACAACTTTTGGTAAGTTCCATTTTAATCAACTTGACTATCATTGGTTTTCTTTAAATCACTAACTTGCATTGTATTTCGCCTTTTAGATTTACTAGAATTGGGCGGCTTTGAATGAACATGTTTCAAAGTCCTCTGCTGAATCCTTTAAACTTCAGGAGGAAAATTTGAGCTTAAAAATCAAGTATCCTCTCTGTCTGATGCTAAAAACTATGTTTCCATAGAGTTGGAACGAGTAAAAGCATCTCTTTCCCAAGCTGAGACCAATCTAGAAACAGAGAGGCGGACTCTCAACTCCTTACAGTGATAAACTTGCCATGGAGCTCACTTTGAAAGATTCTGAAGACTAGGAGGTCTGCTTGGTCGTAAAGAACGTCTCTCTGAAGGAAAATTTCAAGAAGACTGAAGCTTCGTTAAAACTTGTTGTCCATACTATCATTGATGTCAAGGAGAGAGTGTCCTAATTCGTCGGCGCCACTCCAGGGCAACTGATGCTGAAGACTTATGAAGATTCTCTTATGATTGCATATACCAATAAATATAAGAAATGCCTAGACTTTGTCCTTCCTTCACTTGATTCTTCCTTAGTTGATGGAGCGATGGGCAAAACTAATCAGATGAAGCAGGGGATTGGGCTTGCAGATGAAGAAGAAATTAATGCTTTTGATATTCTTTCTTTTATTGCCCCCTCCTTCGTAATCGAATCAGACTCTGAGGAGGAGGGTGACAAAGATGACGCTGCTGAAGAAGAGGGTGACGATAGTGGTGATGGCAGTGATGATGAGAATGATATTGGTGATATGATGACCTTTCCGGTGGCCAAGTTTTAAACGGAGATAAAGGGCATCCTTTTGGAACTTCTAAGAAGGATAATGGAGCAACGCTGAATTTTATGAAAATGAGATATCCACTTAGAAGGATGTTCCATCTGCATCCCTCAGGCTTTCCACCTCTCCTTCTATTATTCATACTAAAGGTCCAAAAGGAAAATAACATGCCTTCCAAGCTTCCATCTCATTTTCTTAGGTATGAGATTCTCAGTTTAAATATCTTTCACTTGGAAAATAATAATTAGTGTAAAATTATCTATTTTAGATAAGGAAGAAGTCCACCTCTCCCTATAAAGAAAAACTTTGAAGAAAACAAGCAGAAAGTGACAAGTTATATAAGGAATTAGACAAACAGATAAAGAAGCATAATGTTCTTTTCGAAAAGTATCATAACCTCGACAGGAGTACCCTGTATTAGCATCTTTCAAATATCAAAGGGCTTCTCCCTTTTAAAGGGATCGTGCCTTTGATATGACACTCTTTTAAAGGAGAATCGAGAGTTGCTAACTTTATTTTGGATGATGATTGAAGAAAGAGACATTTAGTCAACCTTCTATATAAAGCTTATTGCAGACATTTGATTATAGACTTTTCATACTTATGCGAATTCGATAGGGTTTTACTTAGACGTTTCCACAAAACAAATTTAGATGAATTTGGTCTGACCCGTATCCTAGAGCTTGTTGGAAATTACCATGGGTCAAGTCGATTCCTCAAAATCTCCTTACTAAAAAGCTCAAGTACAACAAAGATAAATTCGTCTCTAAGTTTTTCTTTATGTCTATTTTGTTTGAACCAGATAAGTGATTGTAAATATGTAATAGTTTATTGATTTATAACTATCTGTTTTACCTCTGCATTTTATGTTTAGCCTTTCTTTTTTATACTATTACAGAATGACTGTAAACTAGGTCGACTTGTTCCTAAAGACCATTTAAGCCAATATATTAAACTAAGGAGATTTTGTCATGAAAAGGCATCACATTTATAGACTTCGAAATTAGCAAGATATTGCTTTCTTCAAAATTCACAAAAAAATTATTTGGAATGCCCTCGCCTCCGCTTTGATTTCCTTGGAGACGAGAAAGAAACATTTCTGTAGGGATAGGAACAATAATTTGCGGTCGTGATAGTCCTCAAACGGGGAAGTGGGACTATAGCAAATATCCGTCGGTCATTACCCTAGAAGGAGTCACTATCCTTTTCGACTCAATAGTTACATTTTCTTCTAACTCACTATATAAAGTTAAAAAAGCAGTCTCTAAACTTTATATGAATCCAGTTGCTTGTTGTATCTTTTAACTTTTTTGTTGTTTAAGTTGTAATTCGTTATTATAATACAAAGATATTTTTTTATCCTTATCTTGACTTTTATATTATTTCTTTTGCTTAAATAAGAGCTACAATTATCTACAACTTCTCTTCCTCATGACTTTTCATCATGCATCGATGCTCTTAGAGAGAAGTTGTTACAAGGAAGTGAAGGGATTATGCTTAGCGACGACATCTTATTAGAACGCTTTGGCGGTAATATCGAGGCTATGTAATGGCACAAAAGATATCTTATTTAGAAAACCATCGCCAGCGGCCAAAAAATCTCATCACCCACTTCAAGGCTGAAAATAAAAGTACAAATGAAATGATTACCATGCTTAAGCGACGAGTGAAGACAAATCCCACAATTGACTTTGATCACAAGATTCTGAACTTATTTAACAAATAAGTGATTTGGAGCTGAAATTAAAAGATAGTCAGGCACAATATGCTTCTTTGAAATTCACTATGGGGGGGGGGGGAAGAATTCAGTCATTGATCTACCGGTCCCTCACGCCAATCCTCCAGCCATTAAACCAACAAGGTCTAAAACTCTCGCGGCCCAGAAATTCCCTACAATGCTCAACCCTTCCCAGGCTTAGATGATAATGTTATGGGGAACTAGTGCCGTAGAGTTAAATTTGAGATAGCCAAATATTTTGACGAACAACAGAATGTTAAATGTTCTCAGACTATTAATAATTACGTCGCCAAGAATCAAGAGCTCGAGCACGGTATTTATTTCCTCCAGAAGTACGTTGCAAAATTAGAAAGGGATAACAAGACCCTTAGGGAAGCAAATAGAGCCTTCAACTGTGGTCTGAAAACTAACATTGATGCCATTGACGATGAAAACAAAGAAAGAAAGAGAAGAAACTCAGGGGAATTCTCTATGCTGCGATTCGCCATGTAGTAGATGCTTCAGTCACCAAGACTCTTGACAAAGCTACATAGTACTTGTATTTTATTTGTATATTTGATTTGAATAAACTTGTTTTGTATAAAGATGTAATTATCTTCGTAGTTTGGTAATCCATCTCATGACTTATTTAAATTATATAAATTTGGAAAGTATCAGCTGATTTACAATCCTTTTCTGTGATGTCATTTCTGAGGCGCTTTTTGATCTCTCATTCATCACTTCCAAATTTGGTGAATCTTTCATTTCTCTTTGCTATGTTGATTTTCCTAGAAAGTATGAAGCAAACAATATTTCTAATTGTTAGCTTAAAATTGACATACCAGTCTATGTATATTATTTGCTTAAATTAACAAATCATTTTGTTAGTTGCATGAGAGATAATCTATATCAAACATTTAAATCCTGTCTTCAACTGTGATGAAACATGTTTGAGAAATTAACATCAACCATTTGGCTGGAAACTGAAATTTGCTGATCGAAAGTCTTGCCTTATCACAAGGGCATAAATGTTGGAAAGTAACCTTGAAGATATATTTAATAAAGAACTAAATTCTTAAATCGCCATCTAAATTTCAACAATCCTTTGACCTATTCCCTGACATTAATGGGATATAATAGATTAGAAATCCAAAACTCAGATTTAGAAACTTTTTACAATGATCTTCATGGCAATACTCTTTGACCCAAATTCGGGCATTTGTGATAGAATAATAGAATTCCCTTATAGAAATTTCACACCCAAATTAAAGTACAAATAAGTAACCATCTCGATACCTAGATTCGAGAATATTAAGATAATCAGTGATCGATAGGGGCCCGAAACCCAGATTCGGGTACTAATAAATGAAGCTATAAAACAAACTTCCTAAAACCTAGATTCGGGTGTTAATAAATGATATTTAGAATTGAAAGACCCAAAATCTAGATTCAGGTATTAGTAGATGATGTTTATAAATGAAAATCTTAAAACCTAGATTCGGCGGTTTATAAGTAAAGCTTTGTTCCACTTCTTGGACGTGTGAACCCTTCAAGTCTTGTATAAAAGTAATTTGTCTAGTTGCCATTTTAGCTTGGATGCCTTTTTCCATTATCTGATGAGCCTTTTCACAGGCTTAGACATCTTAGCCTATTACTGAATGTGCCTTCTCTTGGGCTTGGATGCCTCAGTCCATGATAGAATGTGCCTCTTCTTAGGCTAGGACATCTTATCCATCATTTAGCGGGCCTCTTCTTGGGCCTAGACATTATTGTTCATTGTTTTTCGATGCTCTTGGTTAGCTAATCTTAGAGACTAGAAACAAGGATTTACCCGACCTCCCTTCAGGAGGCACCCTGCCCTGGCCCTTTTGTAATGCGGACATGGGCTTGTTCGGTGCTCTACCCTGGCCATCATATGGCGCGGATAAAGGCCTACTCCATCCTCCCTCCAGGAGGTGCCTTACCCTGGCCCTTTTGTGGCGCGGATAAGGGCTTGTTCGGTGCTTTACCCTGGCCATCTTATGGCATAGATAATGGCTTACTCCGTCATCCCTCCAAGAGGTTCCTTGACCTAACCAGAGGCACGGCGAAGGGCTTGCCCAGTGCTTTAACCTGGTCATCTTGTGGCATGGATAAAGGTTTTCCCGCCCTCATTCCACGAGGTGTTCTGCCCTGGCTAACTCGACACGGAAAGAGGTTTTTCTACCATCTTAGGTAGACTACCATCTTAGGTAGTATCCAACTATAAGGAGCATTTCACTCCCAACCATGTAGATTTTTCTTTGAAAAGCAACTCTTTATTGATTCTTTCTCAAATCTTTTTTACATATTCTTTTATATCTCCTTGTCAAAAGAAATTTATGATCATCCTCTCGAAGGATCTACAATGGTTAGTTTCGTGACCATTCATCATGTGGTAATGACATTAGGATCCTTTCCGGTTTCTTTCATGTTTTAGCTTCCTTTTCTGTGATGCCAGTAGTAAGCTTATCCTTTGTAAGGAAGTTGATATTCTCTATGGAAGCTGTCAAATTGCACTCTTTTGGAAGTCTAGACCTGAAATTTGATTCTAGCGGATGGTCTTTTGACTTTTTATCACTTAGCTTTATTATTTCACATTCTTCAATTGCTTTTCTTTTTACCACCCCTTGAATTCCTTGAGTTGGAAGTGCTTTTGCTGCAGTTGTTTGCTACTTATGTGCAGAGGCATTGTAATCATCCATTATTTCTTTCTCAAAGATGATGCCTTTGGAAAAATGTTGGAGTGATCTTCTCGTTTGATTGAAGATATTGTCACTTCCATTTGTTTTCTTCCCTAGTGTAAAGATGGGTGCGAAGCCAATATGAAAAGGGTTTAGACTCCATTTCTTAGGATCATAGGATTTTGCTTTTTTCTTGTTTATAATTCTAAGAGCTTCTAGCCTTAATCTTTGCTCTTCATCTGGATTTGAATCTTTGATGATAATTGGGAGGCAACTTTTTCAATTGGGATTCAGACGACCCTTGTTCAGACCTTTTTATCCTTATAGCCATGATTAAACTAAAGTAGATGAACTTAAAATAGGGTTGAATGGGGTTAGAGAGTAGTAGTGTTGGGGTTTAACCAAGTCGGAGGTTCAAGCCCTCCTTCTAGCACCAAAAATGTTAACAAAATTTCTTATTAACACCCCAAAGTTGTACTAAAGAATGAAGATTATTCTCCTGGCACACAGTGTGGAAATAAAGGAATGTATTATTCTTGAATTTACTTTCATATAGGTTTTAGTAGTCGAGAGATAACCAAGATTACCTTTCGACTTAGTCGAAAGGGTAAGGTTCAATACTTAATGAACTTTCGACCCTGTCGAGTTAGTGTGGATTCTCCCTTAAAAGTTTTCCTTCTTCAAAACAGATGAGGTACCCTAGATAAGGTTTCTCTTAATTGGATTCGACCTTGTCGAAAGCCTTAGTTATTGGTTGGCTGGATTCTATCTTTGAATCTGAGATAGAGTTTTCGACTCTGTCGAAAGTGAAGGTGTTTTTGGTGTTAAAACTTGTTCCAGGAATTAAAGATAGGAGCTTTGACTCCATCGAAAGCTGTGAGCTTTATCTTCTCGGGTTTGAACTGGTAATCTCAAGCTTTAGTGTTTGGGTGAAGGGTTTTGACCCTGTCGAAAGCTAAAACTTAGAGGTAAGTTACTCAAAGTATGAACTTGAAGTTGTTTAAATCTTGCTTGGTTTCGACTGTGTCGACAGCGGCCTTTCGATGAAGTCAAAACCTGAAACACAAGAGTGACACTGGCAAGAACTTTAATAAAAAGAAAAAAGATCTAGTATATTTTAAACTTCCCTTTTTATGCAAAAGATGGCTTTATTGCTTCAAATCCCCAAATAATCTTCTAATTAGAGTTGCAACACTTTTTCAACAAAGAAATACAAGTTTGGAATGGAAGGAATCGGTTCCCCTAAAACTGACACCTTGGGTCTTATTTATAGATGCAGCTCAGCACCTTTCGACCCCGATGCTTTTGACTGGACCGGAAGGTGGCTGCTAAGAAACTTGAGCATGTTGCTACCTTTGTCAAAAGGCATGGTGATGTTTCTCTTATTTGAGTTATCTTGCAAGTGCCTCTGACCTTGTCTATGGCCTTTGCTCATTGGTTTCCATGATGTTGTTTCCATATGTACTCTTGTTTTTGATCTGACGCGGATCCCTTCCTGGACCACATTGCCTTCAACCAATTCGAAAGCTTACTATAGCTTTCAAATGGGCTATTCAAGATAATGATTATTTTCTTGTAGTTTGAATGAAGGGGAAACCATTAGTTTCGAACGGTTTGGCATGTGTTCAAAGAGTTATTCCCCATTGTCTTCGAAAGGAGTAGCTTTGACATAATCGAAAGGTCCTCATCTTGTTGAAAGGCTGTGAATGAAGGTGCAAGAATGCTTTCAACTCCTTCATCTTCTTTGGAAGGTAAGCACACTTTGGATAATGATTGGAGAAACCTTCCGACACCTTCAAAAGGTTTTGTTACCTCCAGTCATTGATGGGAGCATCCCTTTGACTCCTTTGAAAGGTCTATCTGGAGTCTTTCTTCTTTTCATTTGCTTTCTTCTTGGAAATGCTTCGATCAAGTCGAAAGGTTATTTGTGGCATAACATTAGGCATGTTAAACTAAATTGAGAGGTTATTTTTAAATAAAATCAATAAAAACTAACATTATATTTGAAAAAAATTCGAACCTAATTGGATCTTTATCAAATACAATAGTTAGTCAAAATAATAAAAATATTAAACAGAAGAATTGAGAACAGAAAATAAAATAGTATTTGTGTTCTAGCAAATCTAATTGACTAGACAACACAATCGACTATGTAGAAAAATGCAAAAGAAGAACAAAACTTTATTGAAGTTTGCATAAAAGGAAATAACAATGATTGAGAATAAAAGGAAAACTTAGTAGCAATTAAATTGCTATCAAACCTAATTGGCAGCCATTGTTAACCAAGTACTATTACATGCGAATAAAATAAAAACAAGAAGAAAGACTATTCTAAAAACAGGATACTTCAATGGTCTTCACTTGAGAGTACTTATAGGTGTGGAAAGCCCTTTTCTTCAAGTAGAAGTAATGAATCTAGCCCAAATATCATCAAAGTGAAAAGAAATGTATATGGCCATAAAATTAATCTAATGATGTAGAAAATGGAAAGTTTTTGTTTTGATTGATTGGGCAGATTCATGTAATATCCTCTCAAATAAATACATCTTTAATTGGGATATCTCCTTACCAAAAAGGTGGATATGAAATCCACTCAAATCTATGTATATAATATCTCATCAACGCATGCCATCTATTGGAGAATCTTCACTTTTTTGGTTGATGAATTTCCAAAAAAAAAATGCGTTATCCAAACCTCAAACTCTTGATCTCCTGGTGTATGATTGAAGCATAAACACCGATCCATTGATGTTTTTGCATAATAAATCTTCAATTTTGTGGTTTTTCTTTATAATTCTTCAGTCTTTGGTCTCGCCTTAAAAACTTGTAAAACACATACAAAATGCAATGTGTAATACTGTTTTTAAGGTAAAATATACACAAAGTTAATGCATAAATTGTGGTCAAACACCTCCCTATTAACCAGAATGTATATGATTTCCCATTTGGAAAATGGGTCATCTTCCTATGACATAGCCATACATATATAAATAGCCTTTACCATCTTCTCATCATTTGAAGAAGCTCCACTCTGCTAACGTCTACGAGGAGCGGAAGTAGTACTAAAATGATGTGGTTGTGCATAAAATAGGGAGTGTGAGAGCTAAATCAGTAGTATAGCCCATGAGAAAGTCGACATACATCTAGGTGTCAAACTGGACATTGGTAGGTGGAGCCTTCAGAATTATGAACTTTGGGAGGGAGTTTCGATGCATGTAGAGACGAGGAAACTTTAAATTATACTTCTTAGTAGTCATGCCCCACCACTCACAATCTCCTCCAACAGTGTCCTCCATATTCCAGAACCCACCTTTAATCTACAACGGTCGGTTCTAGGGGTTCTATTAATGCTTAAGGTCATCAGCCTTGTTTTTCATCTAACAAGGATTATGACCGACGTCCATCTCTATGCTGAAGGCTTGGGAGATTTCATCATATCAATAGTCAATCTAACCTTTGCGAGATCCAATGTTAGCGAAGTAAATATCGATCAAAGCCACCTCTGTTCCTTGGTACACTCGACAATATGGCAAGTAGAAGAGTTGGAAGATTCATGGGTCGATGTTCTTCGCAAATGTTAAAAAAATACGGAGAAATGAATGAAGTAGATATTAGTATTAAAAATGCAAATTCAAAGAAATTTACCTTAGAATAGTAACGAAGAATCGATAAAAAATGCTTCGATTGTTAGATTGATGGAGAAGAAGAGTAATTTGGTAAAGAGAAACGAAAGGGAAGAAGGAGATATAAAGAAGGGGAAGGGGTGACCGTTAGAAATTGGTTGCAGTGTCGGATGCGTGAAACATGGTTGATATGTCGGATATCAATTGTTCGATTCCAATGGTCCATCCAAATGTGGCAAAAGCGTAGGCCCCACGCTTGATGTGCTTGACCCTTCTAACACTTCGGACGCAACATCAACCTTAACTAGCCATTTTATGGCAACCAACGGTACCAAAAAGATTGACAAAAATATACGCTATTAGAATTGGGCTAGCCCGAAGCAGAAGTTACAGGTGAATTTCAGGAAAAAAATCCTTGCTAGATCTATATGGGGCATATAAAGTCTAATTTCTTTAGAACATTTCTAAATTCTATATTTAAATAAAATCTCATATTTTATTTATATATTAATACATATAAATATACACATATGTATCATATACGTATATGTATGTGTGTGCATGTGTAACATGGTAACCAGTGCAAGGTATAACATGCTCATATATAGATGTTGGAATTTCTATCACAACGGCTACGTTAGCTCATCCTTTATGTAATGTATGTTGTTCAAATATATGCGTGTATAGAAAATATTACTTATATATATAAATATTATAAATATATGTATGGATGTATATGTTAAGTTTGTTTAAATAATTTTATATAAATGTTATCAAATTTATAAATAAAATATTAATATAATATATATGCATATTATTATAATATATCTATTTAAATATAAATAAGTTAGTTAAATATTAAAATAATATGTATATATACATAATTTTTTATTCAACATGAATAATATATGTACCAATTATATATAATGATGAATAAGTTTTTTTAAAAATCACACACATATATATGTACATAAATATAATTAAAATATATAAATATGTATACATATATATATTAACAATATTTTATTTTATTTTATAAATTCCAGATCATGTGTATAGCATACAAAAATTTATTACTAAATTTTTTATTTTAAAATATATTTTAATTAATTATTCATTTGAAATAACATAAACTATTAATAAAAAAATATTTTCATAATATTTTTTGAATTTTAAATTTCCAGTAAGTCATATATGATATTTTGAAGTTGGAAAAAGGTTTTAATATTTTTTCTATCAATTTTTTATTTTTATTCATTTATTAATTTCTAGCCTATTATGCTAATAATTTTTTAAAATAGCAATTTTTTTTTGGCCAAGAGCTAATCATATAATAAGTTACTTTTATAAATCTTAAAAAATAATTTATGTAACATATTTTATTTTATATGGTATTTTATGTGGTATATTGACTTAAATAATATTTGATAATAATAAATAATTACAAAAATTAATTTTTAAGTATCAAAAATTACTGTTGCTGTATAATTATACGTAAATAATTGTAAGAACAATTTTAATCATAGAATCATATTTTAATTAAATATAAACCATAAATGCATAATATATATATACACACACATATATAAACTAATAAAATAGTAATTAACATATATTAAGTAGGTGGTTGTATAGATCAGATATTTAAAAAATTTATTTTTTTAATTTATATATACATACATATAACCAAACCAACTCGTGACAATATTAATACATATCAGAATCATCACCAGACTAATAACAATAATAATATGTACATAATGAAATATTACTCAGAAGATTATAAACTATAATTTAATGGAAATCATACCTAAAAGCCAACGCCTTGAAGTATACCTTGATAGGATGAACTCTCCCCTTTGAAACCTTTCCAATTCGGTAGAGTGCTAATCCTTGAAACGTTGTCCTTCAGCTATTGGATTACAACTGAACTTGTTTGATTTGAGCTTAGGATATTATAGAGATGGGGGAGGGTAGGTCAGTCAGCAAAGGAATGTGGATGGAGGCTCCAAAAAGATCCTTATCAAATAGAAAGAATGATGTCTAAATAGAGGAAGTAAAGGAGAGAGTTTAAGATTGTAACTTACAATCTCCTTCCATTTCAGCCACCCATTTTCACTCCCCTTTAGCCCATCAACTAGCCACCTCTCACCCCTTTATTCCAGCCAATCCTATCAGGCCCATGTTATGGTATAAACCCATTTAGAATCAGAATGGATATTTTGCATTTAAAATCCAACTTAAAATGCTTATCGATATCGTATATTGCTTAATGTATTTATAACTTTTATATATAGATTTAATTTTCATCCATCAAATCAAAACCAAATTTATAAATATTACTTCATAAATATTATTTAATTAATTTATAATAATTATAAACTAATTAAATCACTTGATGAAAGGAGAATTCATCATTTCGATTGCGTGACTCGTTGGGTGCAAATTTGGCCAGCGATTAATATCAAACTATTCAAATATTAATGTCCATATAACATTTATACAGGAGTGTGATGTTCTAGTCTAATTTGTTGCTTACTTGGTTTCAGTAAAATCCAAATTCGTTTTGTTAAGTGTTACCCAGTTGTGGCTTTTATTTTACACCAATTCTCTTCGTCAAAACTGCATCACTTTGAACTTATGAATTTGGTAACAGTCCAAATTCTAATATTGCCCATATTCAACTCTATAGTCCAAACACAAATTCTTTGGTTCAAAATAACAATTATTATTAATAAAAATGCTCTAGCTAAAGACATTGAGTTTGAATTAACCGTGATACTAACCCATATAAGCGAGGAGACGAATCATCTCTTCAATAATGCTTCATTTCCAATACTTCCGCTCAACCTAACTATTGCCACTAGATAGACATTGTGTGATGATTTGATTGTAATCAAAACAGGGCTTTCATGTTGAAGATCAACAATATTCTCAAGTCGAGATAATTGTTTAAATCAGTTGCATCAATATTTTCTGGTTGACCTTAATTATACTAACCAAAAGAAAACTATTGTGTGGGTAATTCCATAATTATCCAATAACTATCAGTACATAACTTCTAGGTACCTCCAGCAGTCATGAGCAAAACACAACCCAGCATTTAGAGAGCATTACGCACTATAGTCTCAACGGAAACATCGATATCCAGTCTCGATACATCTTAACTAGGAACATTTAAATGGTATATTTGTTTTTATTTTGATAAATTACTCATGATTACAACACTTCGTAACTACTATTGTAACAAAGTGGGCCTTTGATCCTCGAAAATTGACACTAATACATCCACTATATTAGATGTCGAGTATTTAAGTGACAAAAAACACCAATCATTAGGGGAAAGAAACAAGATAAAAGATAGAAAAATTAAGAACAAACACAGAATCTCACAATGCAATGGGATAAAATATATTAATCAACATAATGTTTACAAAGTCATTTACAAAATGATATGTCAGAGTCATACTAATATAACTCCTAGCTTAATAAAGTTATAGCAGCCTGTCCTTATACACAGATATATAGTACATAAAATACAGTGGAAATAAGATGATAACTATCTATCGATGAAGCCTCCTCCTCTAAGCTCCTTCAAAATGCATCTGTAGAAACTTGGACTATTTGGTTACTCATAAAAATTTGAGCACCCAAGAGTTTTTGGGAAAGAAAATAAAAATCCGGGTTTGACATGGGTCTAGTGTAAGTAAACTCAATGCAACTGAATTATTACTTTTAAAACACTTTTGAAATCAAAGGTATCTTATACGGCCTCACCACAAATAAACAAGGTCGGGTTATTACCTTACGATAACCAAAATACTTTTGTAGAAACTCCAGTGATATTATAATAAAGTCTATGGGTTGAAAATAAAATATCGAAATAGCAGGAATGCTTGCTTCTCACGTTCCAACATATTTGGTATACAAATAAAACCGTAAAGCTCATGTTAGAGAATGGATTTCAACTAATGACTTGGCCACTGGGGTACCGCCCGTCAAAGTAAACCTCTAAAATAATATACAGAGATCGTACTTAATGACCCCTGCCAACATAGAACCAACCTACCCTTCGCTGGATAGTACCGAATATGTCATCACACCGGTTGTCCTCAACCATTTTACTGAGCTCATATGCACAACTGAATCTGGAAATATGAATGGTCATCTAGATAGGCGATGACGTAACCTAAAAGGTGAGATCCACATGGCCCTGATGCATCTCCTATGTTTTAGTCATTTCTGGTTGATGAGGCTTGAGGCTATGTTTTACCTTTCTTTAGCACTTTCCACTTGGATTCTAACATTACCCTTGAGGCATCAATGCAATGCTAGCATTCATCCATACAAGTTCGTTCTACGACTGAATGAAACTGAAGGCACTACTTCTATTACATCCATTATGGGAATCCCTCTCGTGCAAAATAGAAAATAGCCCTTGCATTTTAAAACTCCATCTTTGATTCCATGCTCTTCAAGATGTCTTCAATACGAAACGTTGAGTTGACCGAAGTAGTTTTCGGATAACATATCTTATCCGGGTCTCTTTGAAACAACTTTTGACAGTCCCAGTAAACTC
Source organism: Allium cepa (assembly GCA_030765085.1). Lineage (NCBI taxonomy): Eukaryota > Viridiplantae > Streptophyta > Magnoliopsida > Asparagales > Amaryllidaceae > Allium > Allium cepa. Next base: position 211,885,132 of record CM060930.1, on the reverse strand, counting down.
AATCCCAGTTCTTTAGGAAATAAACAGACAAATAAAAGTGCACAGTTCACATCCTAACCGTTAGTAGACGGATTTCCTTATCATTCGTCCAAGAAGAATGAAACGAGTTTATACATACAATATAACACCTTCGACAGTAATTGTACTAATTCTCGCATTTTTTCTAGATAGTTCCAAAATTACGTTTTCGTCCAGATTTTATAGTTGGTTATTTAACTATTAAATAAACAAACATCCAATCATGGTTTAATTTCCATATGGGATCCACTAAGCCTTTATTAATTCTCTTTAATTAATAAAAACGACTTTATAAAGCTTGAAAAAAAGACCTTTTCAAAACACTATTTCCAAACCCCTTACATTTCCTTTATACTTGGAAAACATTTATCTATTTATCTCAACGGTATAAGTATATTACCGAAGCATTTCACTTTTCATGCCTTAAAAACAAAATTATATGCTTATCTTATCAGTATAAGTATATCAACAAATTTTTCTTCTTTCCAAATCCCGTATTAAATAACCAAACATTTCTTCCAAATAAAATATCCTGCATATCATTTATCAAAAATTCTCTTTTTAAAAGAAAATCTCATATTTAAATTAACTTATTACATTCGAAATAAAGTTATAACCAACTTTTTAAACCCTTAAGTTAATTTATGAGCGTCTTTCCAAATCTCTGAAATGGTTTATAAACCTTTCTATACTCCTATATAAAATATCCTTTATAAATATCATTTACAGAACATTATTTGTAAAACAACTTAATAACCCTTTTCGTTATTGAAATCCTTTTTATAAACAAGTTATCATTTATAAATACCATTATAAGAATTATAAAACTTTAAAAATCATTTATAAATCCTTAGTATCAAATTGATTAAAGAATTTAAATAAATTCAAAACCATACTTTATAAATTCCAAATGAGGCTTAGCAGTCCCAATGATACTAATTTAAGTTACCTTTCAAATTCGATTCGATTCTCAAGTCACTTAACAATTATTTACAATGGCTACCATATATGTAAATGCAGTTCATATCCAACCAGGAAATAACACGTTAATATAACTAATTGGCATACACAATCCAAATAACATAACACGGGATGCTGATTTATACTACTATATAGATGTCCAAATAATTCAATCAATTATAGCAGAACAAGGATTTTATTCTGCTTAACATATGTCAACATAATCAAATCACTTTCTATGACGCCCCACCTCTATACCCACGCTAGCCAAGAACACTATGGAGTAATGCTGTCAACTAGCACGGAGAATAAGGCTGTTGAGGAGCGACCATCCATGTAATTGCTTTGCACGAGCACCGATATGTCAGATAGTATAACATGCATTTTATTTCAAGAGGAAATCCGACATACCGATACAAACACAAGGCTATTACACAGTGGCTATAATAATCTTCGGAAACAAATATAGAAATAAGCATAACACAAATCAGTCACAGATAATTCATATCACAAAGGTGGAAGAAGATATGAATATATAACTAATACATGAAAGTGTATATCAGAGTAGTGGTCAAAAAGATCCACAATAATACAAAAGAATAGCAACACGTGCTATACAAAAGAATACAACTATGAGTCCATATCTCAAGTGTATACAACCAAATAAACTACTAATCTAAGTAGTTAGCCAAAAGTCAAAGAAATCAATCCCAAGTGAGAAGTCAAGCTGAAGCACCTGTAACATCTCGGTCTGACCCGAGTATTATTTAATAAGAAAATAATAAACGGATCAGTCTAGCTATAAATATCAGATGAGATGATATAGAATAAGAGGTATGACTAAACACATAATAATCACAATGCCAAGCTGTGATATATAAGTAATTGAAAATCAACAAGAGATTAATCAATATCACAAAAATCTACTCAAGGAACAAAAGAAATGTCATACTCTTTATTTCGTTCACCAAACCATAAATATTGACGCTTATATCAATATCAATCACAAAAGTCAATGACACACAAATTCACCAATGCACAAATATTGATAAAACTTATCAATGAAAATCACGAAAATTGGTGAAACATAAATTCTAGAAATCATCTCAAGAAATCCAGAAATCACAAAGAGGGGGAAGGCCTATCACAAACGGGAGCATAAAGCTCACCAATACGTGTGTCACAAACGGAACGCTAATTCCATGGTTGCTAACCATCACAAATTGAGCCGAAGCTCCACAAACGGCCCCAAGACCATGGGTTTCTACCACACCAATTTTGAGTCGAAACTCCACAAAACGGGGTTTAGTCTCCCTCGCAGACAAAGAGACATCGCACATTGCTAGTCTAAATCACAAAGATGATCGTCATGATCAACGAGAAGTGTCAATTACACTAAGATAGTAAACATATGAGTTTAGCTTCATGTCCCATAACCACTTGCTTAACTTCAATATTTACGAACAAACTGTAGATCTCCACTAGAAAATTGTCACAAGAGATTCAATCGAACAAGTCCAAGAATTAACCGACGAAGTAAACGCAAGCGTTTCATACCACTTGTTTTACTAGGTCGTTTAATTAGATTTCTCATACGAGTGAGGTAAAGGCCTGTATATACTAATAGATTGGAAAACGGTTTAAGAAACGAGCTTTATAATAAAATAGTGTTGAAATCGTTTTGATGAAAGAATTTTGATATTTACTACTAGTATAGAAAACCTTTATATTTTAAAGTGACAAATCACAGAAGTGATTGTAGAAACAATCAATCATAAAATTCACATTCAAAGACGTGAATAAAATCCAAAGAAACCGATAAAGAATCCATCGAAATGGATATTCAACAATCCCTAAAAAGGAGTCATCAAAGTCATAATAAATGATAACAACAAATAGGATCATCACGAATCGATTTAAAGTGGAATTCTTAAATAAAAAGGCAAGCAGGCAAAACACTACAGTTTCAGATGTCTGAAACAAGTGGTTCAGACGTCTGAATCTGGAAAATTAAAAATTTTCCAGAACGTGATTCAGACGTCTGAACCAAATGTTTCAGACGTCTGAAATAGGCATTTTTAGCCTACTTTCTTTCTGTTTGAAATTGAGCCAATTCAGATGTCTGAAATTGCAGATTCAGACTTCTGAAACTGGAATTTGGAGGATTTCCTGAACCTCAACCAAAAATGGCCAAACGAATATCGGAAGCGATCCGACGAGCAAATGACGACTAAGGATTTATGCCACGCGACAACCCAGCCTTAACGACTCATCGATACGCCTCAAATATCATTGTCCAAATATCCATAATAAGATTTTCATAGATTTTGATTTCAAAACACCAAAAATTGGAATATACACCAAATCAATCCAAACCAAAATCAATTACACAAGAATAAGCGTTAGGAATTCATACCTAACAATCGAAGATAATTATAGACAAAGATGTGAGATAAAAATCTCACCTTTGAACCCAAACAAATGATGAAGAAGCTTGAAAGCAAAGGAGAATTAACCACTCTTCAAATCCAACTCAAGATGCTTGATTCTAAGCTTTAAAAGAAGAACATTCCCAAAGTTAGGTTTAGGAATTTTTGAAATTGATAAGAGAATGAGTTGGAGAAGAAGAAGGAAAGCTTACCAATGGGTTCTTCTATTAGTTTGGAGCTAGAGTTTGATTTGCAAAAGAAAACTAGGATTTTGGAGTTTTAATTTCCCATCTCTCCCACCATTGATGCTTTAGAACTGAATAGAGGAGGAAGTGAGAGTGAATGGGAGGAGTGGTTCAGATTTGAGTATAAGTTAAACATAGGGCTGAACCCAAACCCAAAGTGAAAAAGTAGCAAAACTTGACTAACTCCAAACATATCGAAGCTCATACTCAAAAAGGTCGCAAACGGCACTTTGAAATCAATGGGAGTGGTCCCGAGTCCTACTTCGACCGTATGCAAAAGGTGGCTTTTCGGACTAAATTCCGAGTATCGATAAAATATCTAAATATAAAAAAATCGATAAATATGCGGGTTGTTACAGACTCCCCTCCTTAAAGAAATTGCGTCCTCTCAATATTTAAGAAGAAAATATAAAGTAACAACCATAAAAGCATATTCAACACAAAAGAAATTTAAAATAAAAGGTTCACCTTAAAGAGCACGGGAAAGCAAGTCCGGATGTGATCGCTCGATGAACTCTCTAGGTTCCCAAGAACAATCCTTAGGATTTGAAGACCATTGAACTTTCACAAGGGAACATCTTTATTTCAAAGTCGTTTGACTTCCGAAGCAATAATACGAACAGGGTGCTGCTCATAAGTTAAATTAGGCGAAACTTCAATCTCTTCCACAACACCGGGCTTAAGAATAGAATCGGAATCTCGAAGACATTTCCGTAATTGAGAAACGAGAAACACGCAATGCATGGCAGAAAACTGAGCTGGTAATGATAGGCGATAAGCCATGGAACCAATACGTTCAGTTAGGAAATGGCCCAATATATCGAAGCGCTAACTTTCCCGATCGACTGAAACGTACAACACCTTTCATAGGTGAAACACGAATGAACACAAGATCTCCCACAGAAAATTATAATTTCCTTCTTCGGTTATCGACATAGGATTTTTGTCTACTCTGGGCTTCTTTCATCCTATGTCGAATAAGTTCAATCTTTTCTGTGGAATAACGAATAAAATCTGGACCTAAAACCAGCTTCTCACCTGCCTCAAGCCAACAAGAAGGAGATCGGCATGGCCTTCCATAGAGTGCCTCGAAAGGTGCTATACCAATACTAGATTGGAAGCTATTATTATAGGAAAATTCAACAAGAGGAATATGATCTTCCCAGCTTCCACCGAAATCAAGCACACAAGCACGAAGAAGATCTTCAAGAGTTTGATTCACACGCTCGGTTTGTCCATCAGACTGGGGGTGATAAGCGGTGCTAAAATTAAGCTTCTTCCTAAAGCTTTTTGAAGACTCTTCCAAAATCCACTAGTAAACAATGGATCGCGATCATTAACTATAGAAGTAGGAACTCCATGCAATTTAACAATTTCTTTAACAAAGAGTTTGGCCAAAAGAGGAACAGTTCGGTTAGACCGAACGGGAATAAAATGGGTGGATTTAGTAAGTCTATCCACTATCACCCATAATCTATCATGATCCGAACGAGAACGGGGAAGGCCGTCTATAAAATCCATGGAAATTTGGTCCCACTTCCAAATTGGAATTTCTAAAGGTTGCAATAACCCACCGGGCCATTGATGTTCGGCCTTAACGAGTTGGCAAGTCATGCAACGCTTAACGAAGTTAGCGATGTCAAGTTTCATTCCCTCCCAATAATAAAGTCGCTTTATATCCGCGTACATTTTACTGCTATCGGGATGAATGGTAAATTTAGAACGATGGGAATATTCTAAAATATCTTTACGAAGATCACCAATATTTGATACGATAAGTCTACCAAATTTCCGAATGCCGCCACGAGAATCGATCTTAAAGTCTTTCAAACTTTCAATATCAATTTTATCCTTAAAATTTTGGCCAAGAAGAGCCAAATCGGGATCTAGCCTTTGAGCTTCAAGAATGCGGTCTAAAAGAGAAGGATGAGCCTCAAGGCTACATAAAACAAATGATGAGCATAAATCGGATACGCGGTCTCGAATCTCAAAAGTGGATAAGATCACGAGATCGTTCCTTTCGGATATCATCATGGAAACAACAGCTTGTTGTTTTCGACTAAGTGCATCCGCAATGCGATTCCCCTTTCCGGGAGTATAAAGGATATCAAGATCATATGGTGCAAGAAATTCGAGCCAACGCTATTGACGCAAATTAAGTTCCTTTTGAGAGAATAAATACTTCAAGGACTTATGATCGGTACAAAGAACAAATTTCTCTCCTAAAAGATAATGACGCCAAATCCGAAGAGCAAAAATAATCGCCGTGAGTTCTAAATCATGTGTGGCATATCTAGTCTCGGCCAGCTTCAATTGCCTAGAAGCATAAGCAATAACTCGTTCTTTTTGCATAAGAACGGCACCCAAACCAATGCGACTGGCATCGATATAAACAATAAAATCTTGGTTCCCATCAGGAATCACAAGAATAGGAGCATCAGAAAGGAGTTCTTTTAATTTCTGAAAAGAAGTTTCACATTTGTCCGACCAAATGTATTTAACTCCCTTCTTAGTTAAGCTAGTGAGAGGCACGGCAATCTCATAAAAGTCTTTGATAAAACGGCGGTAATAACCCGCCAATCCAAGAAAACTACAAATCTCCGTCACACTCTCCGGTCTCTTCCAATCTTGAATTGCTTCAATCTTTGAAGGATCCACGGAAATTCCGGATTCGGAAATAATATGACCGAGAAACTTCACACGAGATTGCCAAAAGTGGCATTTAGAAAACTTTTCTTTTAATTGACTGCTCCTAAGAGTTTCCAATACAATCCGAAGATGCTTTTCATGCTCCTCCTCGGTTTTTGACTACACAAGAATATCATCAATAAAGATGAGAACAAATTGATCGAGAAAATCTTTGAAAACTTGATTCATAAGGTCAACGAAATAAGCCGGAGCATTCGTTAGACCAAATGGCGTAACGAGCCATTCGTAAGATCCATACCGAGTACGGAACGATGTCAAAGGAATGCTATCCTCTGCAATACGAAGTTGATGAAAACCAGTAGCTAAGTCTAATTGTGAAAAGACTTTAGCACCACTAAGCTGGTCGAATAGATCATCAATCCAAGGTAAAGGATATTTATTTTTAATAGTAAGATCATTAAGCTTGCGGTAGTCAACGCTAAGTCTAAGTGTACCATCGGATTTCTTTACGAAAATAGCCGAAGCTCCCTAAGGCGAGGAACTAGAGCGAATAAATTGCTTCATCTCCAATTCGGATAATTGTTTACGCATCTCTTCATTTTCTTTATTGGACATACGATAAGAAGGACGAGTAATAGGTTGAGCTCCAGGGATAAGATTAATTCTGAACTCAATTGCTCGCTTAGGTGGTAATCCTAAAACGGGCTCAAATATGTCGGAAAATTCACGAACAACGTGAATAAGAGAAATAATATCTTCCTCATCATCATTATCGTCATCATGAGGATTTAAAGAGTATAACGATGCAACCAAACTGGAATCCGAATCTTTAAGATCAATAGAAATCTGCTTTACAAATTGAGGATGTCGAAGATGAATAGTCCGCTAAGGACATAGGATATGAGCTTCATAATGGTTAAGCCAATCCATTCCCAAAATCATTCCAAAGCCTAAATAACGCATGACATGCAAATCAGCTCGGAAAGAAAAATCACCCAAAATAATCTCGACATCATTACACAATAAACTGATTGTTGCGGATCCACCAACCGGATTCGCAATTCTCAAAGAAGTCATTAAAGAAACAGCACTTAAAGAAAAAGTATCAACAAGTTCTTTTGATATAAAAGAGTGGGATGCGCCCGTATCAAAAAGAACTCTAATAGGTTGATCATGAAATAAAATAATACCATCAAGAATGGAACGAGAAATACCTTGGCCACGAGATGTGTTGCGAGGGGCTTGAGCAACATTTAACTTTCCCTCCTTCCTGCCCTGAAGCTTGGGGCATGAAGATATAACATGACCGAGACCTTTGCAGTAGCGACAAGAGAGAGACTTTGGGCACTTATTCGCGTAATGGTCCTTCGAACCACAATTATAGCATTCCCACGACCAAAGGAAGAAGTCTTTGCCTCTAGGGTTGCTTGCGTCCCTTTCTTATTGGGATAAGGGCTTTTGAATTTACTGGGCCTTTTCTTGTTGTTGTTGAAGCTTGGTTTGGAACCTACCACTTCAACATCATTTTCCCTATCCGCCTCTTCAAGACGAAGAGCGATATCAATGAGTTGGTCGAAAGAAACTTCTAATTTTAGAAGTAATGGCTTCTTGAGACTCTTGTTCAAGCCATAGACAAATCTATGATTTTTCTTCAATGGGGTGTTAATATATTCAACCCCGTATTTAGAGAGAGATTCAAAAGACGCGACATAATCTGCCACGGAAGATTCTCCTTGAACAAGGTCAATAAAACGGCGAGCCAAAGTCACCTTCTCAGCTTCTGGTACGAATTTTAATTCGAAGCGTTCCCAGAATTGCTCCCAGGTGAGATCCGCTTCATTAATCTCAGAAATAGGAAGTTCGTACCAGTCTAATGCTCTTTCTTGGAGCATACTAGAAGCCACCTGAACTCGGTGAAGATCAATGAGGTTCATGCGAGAAAAGATTCGATCACATGTCCTTAACCAAGCCTGGACTTCAATAATAGTTTCAGAACCTTTAAATGGCTTCCCACCCAGGTTGGTGTAATCATTGCACAAACGTGCAAATCCAGATTTAGGGTGAGTAGGTTTCGGATTAGAACCAGCTGCTTGAGCATTCGTGACAAGGTCAAGAAGTTGCTGGGTAGTCATAAAAACTCCATCTTGGGGAGTAGCACTAGATTGACCGGCGCTGGGATGGCCAGGTCTAACCATTTCTCTTCCTTTAGAAAGAAATAAAGAAGAAGAAAAAGGTTATTCACAAAATGAATATCAAGCAATCTTGATAGATAAAACAAGGAATCATAAAGAAAATAGGATGAATCGGTACGAAGACTCGAATAAAATCCTAAAGCACGACTCCTAAGATGGACTTAGGACGATGATCCTTGTTAAATTATTCTACATTGTTCCCAAGTTTGGCTCTGATACCAAGCTGTGACGCCCCACCTCTATACCCACGCTAGCCAAGAACACTACGGAGTAATGCTGTCAACTAGCACGGAGAATAAGGCTGTTGAGGAGCGACCATCCGTGTAATTGCTTTGCACGAGCACTGATATGTCAGATAGTATAACATGCATTTTATTTCAAAAGGAAATCTGACATACCAATACAAACACAAGGCTATTACACAGTGGCTATAATAATCTTTGGAAACAAATATAGAAATAAGCATAACACAAATCAGTCACAGATAATTCATATCACAAAGGCGGAAGAAGATATGAATATATAACTAATACATGAAAGTCTATATCAGATTAGTGGTCAAAAAGATCCACAATAATACAAAAGAATAACAACACGTGCTATACAAAAGAATACAACTATGAGTCCATATCTCAAGTGTATACAACCAAATAAACTACTAATCTAAGTAGTTAGCCAAAAGTCAGAGAAATCAATCCCAAGTGAGAAGTCAAGCTGAAGCACCTGTAACATCTCGGTCTGACCCGAGTATTATTTAATAAGAAAATAATAAACGGATCAGTCTAGCTATAAATATCAGATGAGACGATATAGAATAAGAGGTATGACTAAACAAATAATAATCACAATGCCAAGCTGTGATATATAAGTAATTGAAATCAACAAGAGATTAATCAATATCACAAAAATCTACTCAAGGAACAAAAGAAATGTCATACTCTTTATTCCGTTCACCAAACCATAAATATTAACGATTATATCAATATCAATCACAAAAGTCAATGAACACACAAGTTCACCAATGCACAAATATTGATAAAACTTATCAATGAAAATCACAAAAATTGGTGAAACGCAAATTCTAGAAATCATCTCAAGAAATCCAGAAATCACAAAGAGGGGGAAGGCCTATCACAAACGGGAGCATAAAGCTCACCAACACGTGTATCACAAACGGAACGCTAATTCCATAGTTGCTAACCATCACAAATTGAGCCGAAGCTCCACAAACGGCCCGAAGACCATGGGTTGCTACCCCACCAATTTTGAGTCGAAACTCCACAAAACGGGGTTTAGTCTCCCTCGCAGACAAAGAGACATCGCACATTGCTAGTCTAAATCACAAAGATGATCGTCATGATCAACGAGAAGTGTCAATTACACTAAGCTAGTAAATATATGAGTTTAGCTTCATGTCCAATAACCACTTGCTTAACTTAAATATTTACGAACAAACTATAGATCTCCACTAGAAAATTGTCACAAGAGATTCAATCGAACAAGTCCAAGAATTAACCGACGAAGTAAACGCAAGTGTTTCATACCACTCGTTTTACTAGGTCGTTTAATTAGATTTCTGATACGAGTGAGGTAAAGGCTTGTATATACTAATAGATTGGAAAAAGGTTTAAGAAACGAGCTTTATAATAAAATAGTGTTGAAATCATTTTGATGAAAGAATTTTGATATTTACTACTAGTATAGAAAACCTTTATATTTTAAAGTGACAAATCACAGAAGTGATTGTAGAAACAATCGATCATAAAATTCACATTCAAAGACGTGAATAAAATTCAAAGAAACCGATAAAGAATCCATCGAAATGGATATTCAACAATCCCTAAAAAGGAGTCATCAAAGTCATAATAAATGATAACAACAAATACGATCATCACGAATCGATTTAAAGTGGAATTCTTAAACAAAAAGGCAAGCAGGCAAAACACTACAGTTTTGGACGTCTGAAACAAGTGGTTCAGACGTCTGAATCTGGAAAATTAAAAATTTCCAGAACGTGATTCAGACGTCTGAACCAAATGTTTCAGACGTCTGAAATAGGCGTTTTTAGCCTACTTTCTTTCTGTTTGAAATTGAGCCAATTCAGACGTCTGAAATTCCAGATTCAGACTTCTGAAACTGGAATTTGGAGGATTTCCTGAACCTCGACCAAAAATGGCCAAACGAATATCGAAAGCGATCCGACGAGCAAATGACGACTAAGGATTTACGCCACGCGACAACCCAGCCTTAACGGCTCATCGATACGCCTCAAATATCATTGTACAAATATCCATAATAGGATTTTCATAGATATTGATTTAAAAGACCAAAAATTGGAATATACACCAAATCAATCCAAACCAAAATCAATTACACAAGAATAAGCGTTAGGAATTCATACCTAACAATCGAAGATAATTATAGACAAAGATGTGAGATAAAAATCTCACCTTTGAACCCAAACAAATGATGAAGAAGCTTGAAAGCAAAGGAGAATTAACCACTCTTCAAATCCAACTCAAGAAGCTTGATTCTAAGCTTTAAAAGAAGAACATTCCCAAAGTTAGGTTTAGGAATTTCTGAAATTGATAAGAGAATGAGTTGGAGAAGAAGAAGAAGAGAAGCTTACCAATGGGTTCTTCTATTAATTTGGAGCTAGAGTTTGATTTGCAAAAGAAAACTAGGGTTTTGGAGTTTTAATTTCCCATCTCTCCCACCATTGATGCTTTAGAACTGAATAGAGGAGGAAGTGAGAGTGAATGGGGGGAGTAGTTCAGATTTGAGTATAAGTTAAACATAGGGCTGAACCCAAACCCAAAGTGAAAAAGTAGCAAAACTTGACTAACTCCAAACATATCGAAGCTCATACTCAAAAAGGTCGCAAACGGCATTTGAACTCAATGGGAGTGGTCCCGAGTCCTAATTCGAATGTATGAAAAAAGTAGCTTTTCGGACTAAATTCCGAGTATCGATAAAATATTTAAATATAAAAAAATCGATAAATATGCGGGTTGTTACACTTTCACTATAGGAGAATGGTGTTTTTTCTACTAACGGAAGTCATTTAGTTCTCGTAATCATATGGATTACTTAAGGGTCTAGACAAGAGATCATTTGATATGGAATCGATTTACTTTGATATAAAAAATTTATTAAAACACAATCCGTTTAGTTTAAAATCACCTTTGAAATTTTAAAATTATATTTACTTAGCTAAGCCCTAGCTAAATCTTAATTAATCCAATTTAAATTAAGACTAAATCATAATTAAAATCTAATTTGGCTTAATAAACTTGATTAAGTACTAACTAACTTCCTAATGCAACTTGGTTAAGGTTAAACAAAAATGTTTAAGAGTTAAACCCTAATTAATTAAATATTAATTAAATAATCCATTAATTAAATAAATAACTAGCTAACCGTTAATATTAATCAAATAACTATTAATCACTTAATTACTCCTTAACCTCATTAATCACTAAAACTTTATTAATCAATTAATAGTCATTAACTAAACTTAAGTGATGATTAACCTCTAATCACCTTCTTAATTACCAAATTAAGTGCTAATTACCTTTTAATTAACTAATTAACCAATCAATTAAATAAATAAATTACCACACTTAACCTCTTTTAATTTACTAACTAATTTTTAAAAACTTTGTTAACTATTTTCAAAATAAAACAAAATTTAATTAGAAATTCAAACTTTTGTCGAACTGCATCCATAGCGGCTGTTGTTATGAGTGTAGTTTGCTCTAACCTACCTTTAAGAGAAACCACTTTAGTAAAACATACTATTTCATGATTGATACATACTTAGTAAATTTTCACACTCTAAAACCAATTATGTAAACTTTAATCGAAATCTAAACTTAAAACTCTTGAAACGAGTTTGATTTCAAATCCGACCTCAAATCTATCATGACCACATACAAAAGTTCAACTTTGCTTTCAACCTATCATGACTATAGTCAAGTTCATCATCAACCCTTTATATTCATACATCACATTCATAAAACAAGTTGTATACATATACCAATATACACACACACACACACACACATTTTCTAATTTTGCAATAACACATTCATTCGAGTGATAATACTAACAAATACATTAGCACCTATCATCACATTTCAAACATTCCAAGATCCAACATATATATAACATACATATAGCTAAGGACCAACACAACATATAAAAGAAATTTCTTTCCAAAAGATTAGGAATTTACTAACCAAACTTCCATAAAAACTACATATACTTAAGCTAAACTTACCAACGACTCACTAGTTTTAGAGAATGAAGGCTTTAGGTGCTAGCAACCTTCGAAACGGGCTTGGCCTGGGTGTATGTAGGCTTGGCCATAGGTGTAGGGTGGATGTGGATAGTAACTTGAAGATAGAGGAGCTTTGGGTTATCATTGATTTGTCGAAAAATGAATCCAAAATTAGGTCATTTTCCCACTGGTTTTTGGTCCACAACTCACGGAATTTGGAAAAGTAGTCAGAAGGAAAATTGTAGGAATTCTTTCCTTTATCACTTCAAAAAATCACTTATTTTCAATTATTTTTGAAGAATTTATGATCAAAAGAAGAAGGGTAATTCTCATACTTGAAATTCTGGATGAAAATTGCTTTGTAAGGATTGGGTATTTTGACATAGTCGTGGTTGAAATTGGAAAAAATGCTCAACTAGAATATTGTAGCCACTGAAATTTTAGGTGATTTGAAAAAAGAAGATCACCATTTTAGGTCGGAATGAGAAAGTTATGGTAGGAGAAAGAAGTGGTAAAAATGAGAGGAAATTGGAGCTTTTTATAAACAATTCTTCCTATGTCATCATTATGTAAAATCGAATCAATTGACTTCCTCCCTACCATACATCACATTTATACTCTCTAGTACCTCATTCATGTAATAATGGCTAATGATGATCCATTATAAAAATATTCAAGATGTGACAATGCTCATCTATATACTTATATAAAAAATTGTTATTTTTAAATCTATGAGTTGCCACATCACGTGTTATTTAAAATTAATCATAAGATAATATTCTTAAGTATATGATTATCAAGTTAATTAACTCTTATATATGTGTATATATAATGCATAAAGATGAACAATGTTCCTGACAACTTTTCAGTGCCAAAATGTCGAAATTTCGAAAAATGTTCTTCAGTCACATTTTCTGTTTTTCTACAACCATTTAATTTGTAAAAAAAATTGAAAACAATTTTACCATAATTATTAATTAATTAAAACAAGTTTATTTTCACTAGAAAACCTATATATTGAATATTTAAAATCAATCAAATATTCACTAATCAAAGCACTAAAATTCCAGGTCGTTACATTCTTCCCCCTTTAAAATAATTTCGTCCCCGAAATTACACATCGACCTATCCCAGAAAATGCTTAACACTATACATTAGCTTGTATGATGTACATAGATTATTCTTATACAAAATCTGATTCGATCTTAACTCGGATACATAACTTTCCGTTCGAACTAGTATCACTCACTTGATTCTTTAATGCGGACTCCTATTAGGCTTCTTGATTTAGAACCTCTATTCTTATTACATAGTTGTAACTATGATAGAAAACCTTCATCCCATACCGAGAACCCTCATTAAGTGCTCTCCATCAAAGGTCGAGTAATAGATCCTTATTTGAAATGGTGCAACACCTACTCGAATCTTGGATCGCTCTATATGGAAAGACAAACGATCTACATTCAACTTACGCACTTACTTGATTAGTTATCCCTTATCTATTTCCACTAAATTATTTATGAAAATGTTTAATAGACTATTCTTAGGTTACACCTGTATGCTACTTCACTACATCCTAAGACCATATATCCTTATTTGATTCCATTATTCCATTTTGCTTTTATTTTTCCTAAGAACATTCCAGATTCAAATACCTGGCTTTTATTTTCAATTTTTTTTTAAAATGGAACTCTACACTTTAAATTATTCAAAAGTATAAATATAACCCGAGTAACTTCAAAATGATACTAAGGAACAGGGTATCACCAAACAGTATCATACATTCTCTTACTAAGAAGGGTAATACTTAAGAGAAGTGTTTACCATTTGAACACAACTCTTCCCTAATTTTAAGCTATTTTCGAGCCACTCGAACTAGTTAACTTAAAAATATTTCTTTTATTTTCAAATTCTCATTCTTAGAACAATACTTTACACTTCCAACAACATATATTACCAACTCACTTTGGATTTGTTTAGATTGAACTTGTTTTGATCGTACAATGATAAAGAGAATAATTAACTAAGTACCACACAATGTTCACCTAGGCAAACATCTGATTGTCACTTAGAATATTATTCAGATCATCACAAAACAATCAAGACTTGTTCCCGTACCAATTTAAAGATAACACTTCTTACATACATTTTTATCCTAAAAAATTTATACTTAAACCAAAATGGTTTCAAATATAATTATTACTATTTTTGCAACCTTGAAAATCATTTTTCAAAAATACCAAGATTTAGGCTCTTAAGTTTTCAACCTAAATTTCTTCCAACTTAAGTGACACATTTTTATAAACCTATTTTATAAATCACTTTTATTAAACCATTTCAAGATATTTATCAAAAAACATACTAAATTTGAAACCAAATTCTACCTCAACATTAATTTCGAACGACTTTTGGTCAAACTATGAAACTTAATTCACAAGGTGTTCACTTCCATATTATTCCCAATCCTTGTCTACCCAATCCACGTCTTAAAAAGGGAGCATACTAACAATAGTCAATGCTCAACTAGACAAAAACAAACCCTAAATAATAATAATAATAATAATAATAACATATTATTATCTCCTAACACCTCAACCCACTATATTACACTATTTGTTAAAACCATTCTTTTATATATAAAATATATCCTCGGTAAAATTATGTCATTAAACCAATTCCAAAACAATACTGTGCCAATTTGCCTAGTTTAGGTGTTTAGAAACTCCTATCAGTACAGTTGTACACCCTGTATCGACCAGATTTCATAAGCCACTAAACCGGTAAATCAACAAAATATAAAACATTTAATAATCACTAACAAATTCACACTCGCATATATACACTCAGACTCATTTTAGGTTGTCACTTACCCTATCTCTAATGAGTTTACCCCACCAAAGTCAAGGTTCTCGCTTAACCTACAGCTCTGATATCAAATATAACAAACCGGACTTTCGATCCTAAAAAATGGACATTAATGCGTCCACGATATTACATGTCGAGTATTCAAGTGTCGAAAAATATCGATCATTAGGAGAAAGAAGATAGAAAAACTAAGAACAAACATAGAATCTCACAATGCAATGGAATCACATAAATTAATTAACATAATGTTTTCAAAGTCATTTACAAAATGATACATCAGAGTCATATTAATACAATACCTAGATTAGGATAGTTATAACAGCATGTCCTTATACACAGATATAGATACATAATATACAGCAGAAACAAGATGATACCAATCTATCGATGAAGCCTCCTGCTCCAAGTTCCTCCAAATTGCATTCGTAGAAATCTGGACTACTTGATTGTTTATAAAAATTTAAGCACCTAAGAGTTTTAGGGAAATAAAATAAAATTCTGGTCAGACATGGGTCTGGTGTGAATAAACTCAATGCAACTCAATTATTACTTTTAAAATTCTTTTGAAATGAAAGCTATCTCATAAGACCTCACCACACATAAATGCGGATGGATTATTACTTTACGATAACCAAAACACTTTTATAGAAAACTAATGATATTATAATAATGTTTAAGGGTTCAAAGTAAAATATCAAAATAGTTGGAATGCTTGCATCTCACGTTCCAACATATTCGATATGCAACTAAAATTATAAAGCTCGTATTGGAGAATGGATTTCAACTAACGACTGAGCTACTAGGGTACTGCCCATCATAGTACACCTCTAGAACAATGTACCGAGATCGCACCTAACAACCCCTGCCAACACAGGACCGACCTAACCCTTGTTGGATAGTACCGAATATGTCATCATCCATGTTGTTCCCAACAGTTTTACTGATCTCATATGCACAAATGAATCTAGAAATATGAATGGTCATCTAAAAAGGTGATGACATGCCCTAATGGGTGTGACCCACGTAAACCTGCTGCATCTTCCATATGTAGTCATTTCTGGTTGATGAGGCTTGAGGATACGTTTTACCTTACTTTAGCACTTTCCACTTGGAATGCTAACACAACCCTCCATGCATCAATGCAATGCTAGCATTCATCCATACAAGTTCGTTCTAGGACTGAACGAAACTAAAGGCACTACTTCTATTACATCCATTACGGGAAATCCCTCGCATGGAAAATAGGAAATAACCCTTGCACTTTAAAACTCTATCTTCGATTCCATGTTCTTCAAGATGTTTTCAATGCGAAACATTGAGTTGGACTAAAGTGGTTTTCAGACAACATATCTAATCCCGATCTCTTCGAAACAACTTTCGACGGTCTCGGTAAACTCAATCCCGGTTCTTTAGGAAATAAACTGACATATATAAGAGCGGAGTTCACACCTAATCTTTAGTGGATGAATTTCCTTACTATTTATCCTACAAGAACGAAATGAGTTTATATGTACAGTAGCACCTTCGACGGTAACTATACCATATAATTCCTACGTTTCTCATAGATATTCCAAAGTTATGTTTTTGTCCAGATTCGATAGTTGGTTATTTAAATATTAAATAAACAAACATTCAATCATGGTTTAATTTCGATACGGGATCTTTTCAAAACTAAGCCTTTATTAATTCACTTTAATTAATAAAACCACTTTGTAAAACTTTATCAAAGGACCTTTTCAAAACACTATTTTCAAACCTCTTATGTTTCCTTTATACTTGGAAAACATTTATATACTTATCTCGGCTGTATAAGTATATTACCAACAAAATTTACTTTTCATGCCTTGAAAACAAAATTATATACTTATCTTATCAGTATAAGTATATTTACAAAGTTTTTAAAGTTTTCTTCTTTCCAAATCCCATATTAAATAACCAAACATTTCTTCCAAATAAAACATCTTGCTCATCCGTTATCAAAAATTCCCTTTTTAAAAGCTAATATCATATTTCAACTAACTTATAACTTTCAAAATAAAGTTATACCTGACTTTTGTAAACCCTTAAGTTAATTTATAAGCCTATTTTCGAATCTCTAAAATGATTTATAAACCTTTTTCCTATTTTAAAAACTCTTTATATAAACCTTTCTATATTCCTTTATAAATATCATTTACAGAATATAATTTGTAAAATACCTTAATAACCCTTTTCATTAGTAAAACCCCTTCCTATAAACAATTTATCATTTATAAATACCTTTATAAGAATTATATAACTTAAAACACCATTTATAAATCCTTAGTCTCAAATTGATTAAAGAATTTAGATAAATTCAAAACTATACATTATAAATTCCAAATGAGGCTTAGCAGTCCCAATGGTACTAATTTAAGTTACCATTCAAATTCAATTCGATTCCTGAATCTCTTCCCTTCGAAGTTCTGGTTTAAAATATCCTTTTGAGTTTAAGGGTTTAATTCGTTCAGTTATTCAATCTTCATCTATGGCTTCTCTTATGCCACTGCAACCTTCTTCCTACTCTAGGGATCACCTTCACATTCTTTTTCAAGAACTTCTTGTGCTATGTCTGAGTTTTTGGTTTGGTAAACCTTTACTTATTATACGTATGTTATATATTTTATGTTGCCAAACGTATGTTTTTTTTCAAAACCAGCCCTTCACGACCCTCGAAAATCGACATAATACGCTCAATGTATAACATGTCGAACGATCGAGCGCTGGAAGGACAGATTGTTGAGGGAAAGAAAGTAGGTAGACGAAGAAGAAAACTAAACAAAACAGAATCTCACAACAGACAGGACAGTATGTAATATCAATAGTTCTTTACACAAAGCAAAACAGTAATATACATATCTCACATCAGAGTACACTAATCAATAATTTCCAGCCTGGACAGTTATAACATCATGTCCTCACAACTGCTGGTAATTTCAAACAAGACTGCAGCGGAAATAAACAAGTACGAGAATACATCTCCGCCTCCAGCTCATCTCCTAAGCTCCATAGTATCCAATCCTGAACCTGCAATACTTAGTCTGACTCGACCATTATAATAAAATAACATCCGAGTCGGTCTGGAAAACTAGCGTAAGAAAACACACTCAATTTGAATTACTAAAGTTTCAAAAATCCTTTAAAAATCAAAGGTATCTCGTAAGACCACGCCTCAAATAAACACGATGAGTTTTTACCTTACGATAACCAAAACATTTCATATCAAAATCCTCTGATATTATAATAATGTCTAAGTAAAATACTTATTCAAATAGCTGAAATTGTTACATTAATTAAATTCCAGCAATACTAGGCTCTACAATCAAAAACGTTAAGCATGTATTGGAGAATGGATTCCAACCGAATGATTAGGCACTGGGATACCACCTATCACAATACATGTCTAGAATAGCGTACCGAGATCGAACTTATCGATCCTTGCCAACACAAGACCGGACTACCCCAAACCTGGGTAGTCCGAATAAGTTAACCCCGCGGTTAGGATCAGCAACCGCACCACACAGCCTATAAAAGGGACTTTAGATAGGGGTAACCTTACCCTACTTGGGTGCAACCCAGTTAGCCTTCCTGCATCTCCCTTGATTTTCAATATTCTCGGTTTATGAGGCTACCGGCTACGATTACCTTTTTAGAAATATTCACTTAGAATGCTCATTGTCCTCTAATGACAATGTACTAATAGCTTTCATCCATACAAGTTCGTTCCCGATCAGAACGGAATCGAAGGCACTATCCTATTACATCCATTTTGGAATCATCCTTAGGATTAGTAGCGATTAGCCCTTGCACTTCACTGCTCCAACTTCGACTCCATGCTCTTGTCTTCATTACAAAAAAGTACTCATTGGATCGAAGTGGTTTTTGGATTACAAATCCGATCTCGGTCTCTTCTAAACAACGTTCGATATTCTCGATAAACTCAACTCCGGTTCTTTAGGAAATAAACAAATGAAAATAAGATCGGAGATCACCTCCTAACCGTTTGTGGATGGATTTCCTTATAAACGTCCTAGAAGAACGAAATGTGTTTATATGTACAATATAGCCCCTCGAACCGTAACTATACCATATAATTCCGTACATCTTCTAGATATTTACAGTGTTATATTTGGGTCCAGATTTGATAGCCGATTATTTAACTATCAAATAAACAATCAATTCAACAAAATACTTCAATTTCACCGAAAAAAACCAAGTCTTCCTTTAAATTAACTTTTAAATAAATTAAATCTCTTTATCCGAAAATATATGCTTATCTTATCGAATTCGGTAGATTCATTAAGTATTCTTTTTAAAAATATTTAAAAACCCTTTTAAAGAAAATAAATGTGGAAAGTAACACTACAGTATCAAACCATGGATCACAGCTCAATGGTTACGTCTCTATCCAAGAGAATTTCAAAACTTAGCTGCAGGCACTCACTGCCTTCATTTATGCCACGCAAGTATAGCATTGCTTTTCAAAAACTCTATTTAAAAATTATCTCAAAATAATGCTTGTAATTTCGAAAATAAATTTCAAGTTAAATCTAGGAAATTGCACCTAAATAAATGTTGTTATACAAAGCTATATTAATATTTAATAATTTATCCTTTAAAACAAAAATGCTGACTAGTTCTTAAATAAAAATAAATCTTTTAAAAATCATTATGAAGCAACTATTTATAATTAAACATGCTTTAAACAATATAAAATAATTAAACAACTAACTTTCCAGAATATTTTTAACACTTTTAAAAGTACCAAATTAATAATTTAAAATCCGCTTTTCATAAAAGACCACTTTCTCGACTTTCAATTTCATCTCGTAAATTTGGAAATCTCACTTAAACTTCAGTTTAACCAATCTTATTCTTATTTCCCAGTTCGCTTTTATCCTTTAAAAACACTTTAAATCTTGATTTTTAAAACCCTTTTATTTTTAAACAAGTACCGCCTAAGGATTTATTATTTAAAAACCTTTTATATTCTTTTATTCCAAAATCCTCGTTTACAACTCTTTACCCATTCAAAATATAGTTTTATTGGTATTTAAAAACACCAACACCCTGGTTAACTGTCACAACATCTAGTCAATCTAACTCACACAATAACCACGGATCATTCAACAAAAACATATATCACTATATATCCAATTAAATTCAACATTTTTGAGGAATCTTGTTCGATCCCTCCAACCTGTTTTCCCTACATCCACGGATGTTAGGATAATATAAAAATACCAATTCCGCTTTGAGGCGTAATATCACGGTATATAGGGTCATCCACTATTATGTGCGGCGCATAGAGTCTCATCTGCTATATATCTATAATATATATATATATATGCGGGAATATCAATCAATCCAATATATGTATACACTACTATATATAGTATCACATGCAACTGATAAAAATGCATTAATTTAACCAATCAATCATTTGTTAATTTTAACTGTTTAAAATTAAAGCCAGCGGTCCAAAATTGAGTGAGATTAACTCATCTTGAGTTTTAATCGACAAACGCTCAAATTTTTAATTAAATCGAACACATTTGATTTAACCTAAAAAATTTTGCTAGCTTCAATCGACTCTAGATCCGCACCACAGCGTAGTGCTTATCGCTGCGATTCCGGCGCTACTTGTTTCGTCCGATTTCAACCTCGTATGACCAAGATATGAGTTTTAAACATATAAATATAAATTATATAAATTAATTTCTCTTTTTTGTTAAACCTTAGATTAAATATGTGTCGTCGAAAATGCATCTGAGAATCCAAGCCGTGTCTCTCTTCTTCCTCCCACACGTTCGTCCAGTTCAAACAAGAACCCACTATCGCCTTGCTTTAACCGACCAAGACTCCCACATCGATCATATCTTCGTCGATCGACCACTAACCCTTGAAAGGCCATCACAAGCTCCACCCACGACCATAATTTCGGTGAACTCAGTCCTCCATAGCACTCGAAAAACGAGCTCGAACGCACGACCTTCGCATGCACGCTTCGACCAAATGCGGCCATCATACTCGATCGCCACCGTTCACCTTGAAGATCTCGTCGCCCTCTACAACTTATCAGTTGAAACTTTAGCATGAAAATGCTTGGATGAGAGAAGAATCGAGGAGGAAGGGCGTTCGATTTTAGCCATTGCTATGAAAAGAAGTGGCAGCTGTGTTTATTAGCTAGGGCTTACTGTTCACCATTTATATATATGCGGTTATATATAATATATTTTTTCCAATTTTTTAATGTTCCTTTTCCAATGAACTCCAAATAAAACGTGTTGCCTGGTGTTTATAATGTTTTACACCTATTTTAAACGCAATCGAACGTGTTCCGAGGCCTAGTTCGATCGTATGTGGAAGATAGCTTTTTGAATCGAATTTAAAATATTAAATTTTCGATGTTCACTCCAACCCGTTTCTATTTCGTAAAAAAAAATGGAAACTCCAAAGACTATGAAATTTGAAATCCTATAATAATACACTATTACGAATCCAATCGAGATGGTTTCGTCGAATTCCGAGACTGTGCCCCGAAAGGCTATTTTTGACGCGTCGATTAAATCGAGCGATTTCCAAAATCGGCAAAATCATTTTAAATTCCAATTATAAGGACTTACCATCTCCATTATAAATCACATAGAATTTATGTTCATATTAGAAATCATTCCGATTCAAATTAAAAAAAATCAAATATTTGTAATATTTCCATTAATATATAAATCCAAAATTTAAACCTATCGACTACTTTTTTATATTTTTATTTCCATTCCGAAGTCCATATTATAATTCTAATCTAAATAGAATTTAAATAAATTTTAGAAATCATTTTCCACTCCCATTTATTCTCGTATTCCCATATTATCCCAATTTTCAATTATTAATTTTATTATTTACCAAATCAAATTTATCGCCATATTTGAAATTATAAACCATTTCACTTATTCTTCCATATTCAAAATCAATTTATAATTCAAATTCAACATTTAAAATAAATTAAATGTTCAAAAGTAACGACCAAAATTCCAGGTCGTTACATTCCACTCCTCTTATAAAAATTTCATCCTTGAAATTTGCTAAGATAGGAAAAATGCTCCCAAACCCATTTACTTACCCCAAAAACCCACTCAATTAAAATTCTATATTCGCTTCCTAAAACCTTTTTTAGTTTTATCCAAAACAATTGGCTTTCATTTCTAACTCAAAAACCTTTTATTTCTAATACAATTCAAAAATCGACCTTTCTAGTTAACAATAATTTTCCAACCCTTTCAAAGATATTCTAACACCCAAAATTTTCAAAAAAATTTGACAGCGTCTCCTTTGTACTGAGAGCCTTTTGCAATATCACAAGAGATATAAATATATATACATTAATCCACACAGTCAGGAAACAAAATATATAAAAATGTATAAATCATTTCTTAATTTTATTGCATAGGCGTACCTCATATTAGCGTTTTTAAGCAAGCAGCTTATTTTATATGCATTTACGAAACCCAAACTCTATCCAATAGCCTCCTATACCTATACATACTCAAAATAAGCACATAAGTAACAACAACCTGAAATTTTATAACCTTTCATTACTTTAACTAGCTAGAGATATAAATTTCATAACCCAAACATGCCAAACATATATGACAAGCAATTTTAAGGTTTCAACCCTAATTTAATTCCTTTCAATGGAACTTATATCCTTTATATCATTTCACTCAATTCGAAATAACTTACGATCAAATTTATTATACTCAATTCATATTTACAACACCCAAACTCATATTAATTCGAAATTGGTTTATATGCCTTACTTGCATAAATCCACCTTTATTCAATTTCAAATTGATTCCCAATCAATCTATTTATATTCCATTTATATTCACTTCCATTTATGCAAATCCATTTTATTAACCTCAAATTTTTTCCTTTTAAATTGACTCTAAACCAATTTATCTAATTTCCATTTGATTCTCATTTATGCTATCTACCAAACTTTGTTCGCTTCATTTTTATATCAAACACATTTCCAATCTACGTTAATTTTATTTATGAATTTATTTCATAAATAATCACTTAAATGAAGTTTCCACTGTAACCTAGTTCTAATTCCTTTTAAATTGAATCTCATTCAATTTATTTATTTTGCATTCACTTAGTATATCCAATTTATATTACACCACTTGGGGGCCATTTCATGCTAGTCAATTTTCGAAAAATTTGATATATCATAACATGGTTCATACACTAACATTTCTATTAACTTTACTTCCAATATATATTACACCCTTTTTCCATTCACTTCATTTTACTCCTATAGGGTTATTCCTTTTTTATACAGTGAGCGGTATCTCATTTCTAGCTAATTTAATTACAAACCATTTTACAAAATTAGCTCTAAGGTTTATCATAAGCATTCCCTATCAATGCTGTCATACTCAGCTTTAAAACTTAATTTCATACCCCACTATACTCTAAAACCATATTTCAATTCATTTACCCTTAAATTGAATTCCTTTCTTGGTTATCAGTTACTTAACCATTTAACTTGGTCATATTTTTTTTCCACTTTCTCAGCTTAATAGGATATACAACTTATTTTATTACAACTCCTTTAATTTCCACTTAAGTTAATTCACACTCTCTATTTATAACATATGATTACAAAACCAATTCAAGATTCAATTTTATGTTTAATTTACTCAATTCTAATTCACTCTCCAATCAAAAATTAAAATTTTGAATTTCTATTTCTTTACTATAGTATCACTACTTTCATTTAGGTTCCACCATTACATTCCTAAATTTAAGTTCAAAAACTTATTTACTCAATATCTCATATTACTTACTCGAGTCCATTTACATTTTATAATCACCGCTCCAGGTTATACACATCACTTAATAGCTTAAGTATGTCCATATTATTCGATAATTACAACCTACAATTACATCACCATTTTACATTTAAACTTTATATTCTAATTCAATTCAAATCCGATTTCAAGTTTATTTAACTTATCTTAAGTTAAATTTTAATTCATAATATTCATTTCAACTTACTACGATGAAATTTTAATTTTAGGAATAAAATTTACATTTTCTCTCCTTATCTATATCAACTTCCAATTATAGGTTCAACAATTGGTGTTTTTATCTTTTCAAATATTTTAAATAGAAACCCCAGAATTCAATTATCCGGTTTTATTTCAAACATTTCAAAATCATAAATATACATAGATCATCTTTGTATATCAAATTATGCTTCCGGATTCTCAAAACAACTTGGTTTTACCTAAAACAATTCCCCTTTGGAATTTCTAAAACAAACTTGTCTATCAATCAAATCCAGAACAAATAATCATACCCATCCACTATAGTAGCAATCCATTACTTAGAAACTCGAAAACGAATACTGATGATGTGACCATCATCACCAGAATTATTTTGCAGTGACTAAAGTGAGTTCAGTGCTTCCTTACTTCCAAAAATTCCCTTTAAAACAATTTCTATTCCAAAAATCTTTCCAAAATAATACTCCATTATTCCCTTCAAACCACTTTGGAAAACACTTTCCAACATTCTCAAGATTTAAAAATTCCCAAACCTTGATTCGAATTCATTTTAAAACATTTCCCAAAATTTTCGGGATTTAAATTCTGGTTTAAAACAGACTTTAGTTATAACTCATTTGTATAAACCATATTTATAAATTTCGATTTATATATATATATATATATATATATATATATATAACCATTTTAATTTTATAATCTTATTTCGTTTTAATATTACTAACCAAACATTCAATTATTATACTCATATAGTATAATAATTTCAAAAAATTATTTCTTTTATAAAAAATACAATTTTGGGTAAAATTATTTCATTTACCCACTTTAAACAATACTATGTCGGTTTTCCTTGTTTTAGAAACCCCTATCGATATGGTTGTACTTCCCGTACCGACCAGAATTCATAAACACTCAACCGATAAGTCAACACAATATAAAAACATTCTATATTCACTAACAAATACGTGCTCATATCTGTTATTACAATCAAACTCATTCTAGAGTACTGCTGACTCCATTTCTAATGAGTAATCCCCACCAAAGCCTAGGTATATCACCACCTAAGCTCTGATGCCATAATGTCACAACCCGCCCTTCACGACCTCCAAAAATCAAAATAATACGCTCATCGTATAACATGCCGAATGATCGAGTGCCGAAAGGAAAAATTGTTGAGGAAAAGAAAGTAGGTAGAAGAAGAAGAAAACTAAACAAAATAGATCTCATGACGGACAAAAAAATGCATAATATCAATAGTTCTTTACACAAAGCAAAACTGTAATATACATATCTCACATCAGAGTACACATATCAATAATTACCAGCCTGGACAGTTATAACTTCCTGTCCTCACAACTGCCGGTAATTTCAAACAACACTGCAATGGAAATAAACAAGTACGATAATACATCTCGGTCTCCAGCCCGTCTGCTGAGCTCCATAGTATCCAATCCTAACCTATAATACTCGGTCTGACCAAAGCATTTTGATAAAATAACACCCATGTCGGTCCGGAAAACCAACATGAGAAAACACACTCAATTTGAAATATTAATGTTTCAAAAATCCTTTAGAAATCTAAGGTATCTAGTAAGACCACGCCACAAATAAACACGTCGGGTTTTTACCTTACGACAACCAAAACATTTCATATCAAAATCCTCTGATATTATAATAGTGTCTAAGTATAGATACTTATTCAAATAGATGAAATTGTTACATTAATTAAATTCCAACAATACAAGGCTCTACAATCAACAATGTAAAGCATGTATTAGAGAATGGATTCCAACTGAATGACTAGGCACTGGGGTACCATCTGTCACAGTATGCGTCTAGAACAACGCACTGAGATCGAACCTATCGATCCCTGCCAATACAAGATCGGACTACCCCTAACCTAGATATCCCAAATAAGATTACCCCACAGTTGGGATCAACAACCGCACCACATGGTCGAAAAAAAGAGACTCTAGATAGAGGTAACCTTAGCCTACTTGGGTACGACCCACTTAGCCTTGCTACATCTCCCTTGATTTTCAGTCATTCCTGGTTGATGAGGCTAGAGGCCAAAATTATCTTTTTAGAAATATTCACTTAGAATGCTCATTGTCCTCCAATGATAACATACTAATAGCTTTCATCCATACAAGTCCATTCCCGATCTGAACGGAACAGAAGGCACTATTGTACTACATCCATATTGGAATCACCCTCAAGATTAGTAGCGATTAGCCCTTGAACTTCACTACTCCATCTTCGACTCTTTATTCTTATCTTCATTACGAAAACATAATCATTGGATCGAAGTGGTTTTCGGATCACAAATCTGATCCCGGTCTCTTTGAAACAACATTCGATATTTCCGGTAAACTCAACTCCAGTTCTTTAGAAAATAAACAGGAGAAAATAAGATCAGAGATCACCTCCTAACCGTTTGTGGATGGATTTTCTCATATACATCCTAGAAGAACGAAACGAGTTTATACGTACAGTATAGCCCCTCGAACGTTAACTGTACCATATAATTCCCTTACTTCTTCTAGATATTTCCAAAGTTATATTTGGGTCCAAATTTGATTGTCGATTATTTAACTATCAAATAAACAATCAATTCAACAAAACACTTCAATTTCACCGGAAAACACCAAGTCTTCATTTAAATTAACTTTTAAATAAATTAAACCTTTTTATCTAAAAATATATACTTATCTTATCGAATTCGGTAGATTCACAAAGTATCCTTTTTAAAAATATTTAAAAAACCCTTTAAAGAAAATAAATGTGGAAAGTAACACCACGGTATCAAACCATGAATCACAGCTCAATGGTTACGTCTCTATCCCAGAGAATTTCAAGACTTAGCTGCAGGCCCTCATTGCCTCTGGTTTATGCCACGCAAGTATCATTGATTTCAAAAAACTCTATTTAAAAATTATCTCAAAATAATGCTTGTAAGTTCTAAAATAAATTTCAAGTTAAATCTAGGCAATTGCACCTAAATAAAAGTTCTCCAATAAAAATAAATCTTTTAAAAATCATTATGAAGTAACTATTTATAATTAAGTATGCTTTAAACAATATAAAATAATTAAACAACTAATTTTCCAGAATATTTTTAACACATTTAAAATTACCAAATTAATAATTTAAAATCCTCTTTTCAAAACAAGACCAATTGCTCGATTTTCAAATTTCATCCCGTAAATTTGGAAATCTCACTTGAACTCCAGTTTAACCAATTTTATTCTTATTACCTAGTTCGCTTTTATCCTTCAAAAATACTTTAAATCTTGATTTTTAAAACCTTTTTATTTTTAAACAAGTACCGTTTAAGGATTTACTATTTAAAAATCCTTTTATATGCTTTTGTTCCAAAATCCTTGTTTACAATTCTTTACGTATTTAAAGCATATTTTTATTAGTATTTAAAAAAAAACCCAGGTTAACTGTCCCAACATCCAATCAACATAAATCACACAATAACCTATCACAGATTATTCAACAAAAACATATATCATTATATATGCAATTAAATTCAATATTTTTGAGGAATCCAGTTGGATCCCTCCAACTTGTTTTCCCTACATCCATAGATGTTAGCACAATATAAAAATACAAATTCCGATTAGAGGCGGAATATCATGGTATATAGGGGCATCCGCTATTATGCGGGAGCATAAGGTCTCATCCTCCATACATACAAATATATATATATACACACACACACACACACACATGCATACATACATACATACATACATATATATATGCGGGAATATCAATCACTTAAATATATATACTACTATATATAGTATCACATCCAACTGATAAAAATGCATCAATTTAACCAATCAGTCGTTTATTAATTTTAACTGTTCAAAATTAAAGCCAGCGGCCCAAAATTGAGTGAGATTAGCTCACCTTGAGTTTTAATAGCCAAATGCTCAAATTTTAAATTAAATCAAACACGTTCGATTTAACCTAAAATTTTCCATAGCTTTGATCGACTCCAGATCTGCTCCATAGTGCAGTGCTCGTCGCTGCGATTTCGACACTGCTTGTTTAGTCTGATTCTGACCTCGTATGACCAAGCTATGAGTTTTTAAACATATAGCTATAGGTTATATAAATTAATTTCTTTTCTTTAAACCTTAGATTAAATCTATGCTGTCGAAAATGCATCTGAGAATCCAAGCCATACCTCTCTTCTTCCTCCCATGCATTCGACCAGTTCAAACAAGAACCCACCATCGCCTTGCTTTGACCGACCAAAACTCCCACGTCGATCATCTCTTTGTCGATTGGCCACCACCCCTTGAAAGACCATCGTGAGCTCCAACCATGGCCATAATTTTGGTGAGCTCGGTCCTCCATAGTGCTTGAAAAATGAGCTCGAATGCACGACCTTCACGTGCACGCTCCGACCAAATGTGGCCATCATATTCGATCTCCACCTTTCACTTTGAAGATCTCGTCGCCCTTTACGACTTTTCAGTTGAAGCCTTGACTTGAAATTCTTGGATGAGGAGAGAATCGAGGGGGAAGGGCGTTCGTTTCCGGCCATTACTATGAAAAGAGGCGGCAGCTATGTTTATTAGCTAAGGCTTATTGTTCACCATTTATATATATGCGATTATATATAATATATTTTTTCCAATATTTTGGTGTTCTTTTTCAAACGAACTCTAAACGAAACGTGCCGCCTGATGTTTATAATATTTTACCCTTATTTCGACCGCAATCGAACGTGTTTCGGGGCCTAATTACATAGTATGTAGAAGATAGCCTTTTGAATCGAATTTAAAATATTAAATTTTCGCGTTTCTATTTCGTATGAACAAACGGAAACTCAAAATTCTATGAAATATGAAATCCGATAATAATACACTGCTGGGTCCAATGGAACTGGTTTCGTCGAATTCTGAGACGGTGCCCCGAAAGGCTATTTTTGACGCATCGATTAAATCGAGCAATTTCCAAAATCGACGAAATCGTTTAAATTTCAATTTTAAAGACTTACCAAATCCATTATAAATCACATTGAATTTATATTCATATTATAAATAACTCTGATTCATATTAAATCAAATTTTCAATTATTTACATTATTTCCATATATTAATTTCCACTATTAAATTAATGTATAAATTCCAAATTTAAACCAATTGACTTTTTTATATATTTCCATTCCGAAGTCCATATTATAATTATAATCTAATTAGAAATTAATTTTAGAAATCATTTTCCACTCCCATTTATTCTCAAATTCCCGTATTATCCCAATTTTCAATTATTGATTTTATTATTTACCAAATCAAATTTATCGCTATATTTGAAATTATAAACAATTTCACTGATTCTTCCATATTCGTAATCAATTTATAATTAAAATTCAATATTTAAAATAAATTAAATGTTCAAAATTAACGACCAAAATTCCAAGTCGTTGCATTTTTCCTCCAATAAGCCTTTCAACAATCTATCAATCAGGTTCTAGATCTTAAAGAGTAGATTTCTTCATTAACAACTAAAGTTAGGTTCCTTAAGGGTAAAGTTTTTGATGTTGCGGCGGAAAGAAGTAGTGCTATCCTAGAGAACGATAAGCTTGCCTCTAACTTAGATGAGGAGAGAAAATTTAGGCTAATGATTTAAGAGTTGGTAAAGGCCATAAAGACAAAGCTTGAGCATGCTTTAAAATAAAAGGCTCAAATGGCTAATTTGCTGGAAAGAAAAGATGTTTCCTCGTCTATTAGAACAACATTGTCAGAGATGCCAAACGAAAAATTTCCCTCCCTAAAATTAGGGAACGATGCAACGAAGATGCCCTCTATATTGCATATATTGATAACGTTAGGGAGTATTTAGGCTTAGACTTTTCTTCACTCTCGGATTTAAATGACAAATTTAAATGGAAGTTTAATCTCAAGCCATGACGAGTTTCTGGGTCACTTCAAGATGAATTCCCTAAAGAAGCTCCTATTAAACCTCAAGAGCTATTTCTTTTGATGATCCTCCGCTTGGAAAAATGAAGATAATGATAAAGGGGAGGACAAAGAGCAAGATGAAAATGATGATGATGATAATGATGAAAATGATGATGAAAACAGAGGTAATGGTGACAAGAGTTGGAAAGGACTAGAAAATGGTGGTAGCGGATTGGGTAGTCACGATGTAGACACATCTACTCATGATACAAATCTCCCCAATCTTCTCGAACCTCGTGGCGCTTCTGACAAAGACATCCCAGCAAAAGATGCTCAAGCTAATAATAAAGAATCATAAAAAGAGGAAACCTTCGTTTCAGCTTCACAAGCTCTCGCGGTACTCTTATACAGTTTGTTATCTTTACGTGCTCATAAGTATTTGTTAGCTTTAGTTAATAAACTAGTGCGAACCCGTGCTTCGCACACGGGCATGG
This sequence comes from Allium cepa, assembly GCA_030765085.1. Classification (NCBI taxonomy): domain Eukaryota; kingdom Viridiplantae; phylum Streptophyta; class Magnoliopsida; order Asparagales; family Amaryllidaceae; genus Allium; species Allium cepa. The sequence continues at coordinate 211,853,979 of CM060930.1, read as the reverse complement.
CAAAAAACTTTAGTTGTAGTAAGAAAATTAAATTATTTTGTACAATAATTAGAATATACTATTTATAGTAAGGAATTAGGAACATTGTTACAATATTAAATATAAGTATTAAAATTAGTACACAATCATTATTGAGACACTATAGTAATAGAATTAAATGCTCTCGAGCATTTATGTGGACGAAAGGTTTCTAAAGACCAAATGTACATGTTAGTAGGAAAAGAAAATCCAAATGCATTAAGCAGTTAAAAACATGGATCGATTAAAAAATCGGACTAAGATGTGTAATAAAATAATGTTTCCAATATATATATATATTATATTTTTCATTAAACAGAATCCTATTCTAATGCAGCACACAAAATATGACCTATATTTGCATGTGTCAACCTTGTTTTTTAAATGCTTTCAAAAAATAGACAAAACAAACAGTCTAATGGCTGAAAAAATTTCATAAACGAAAAAAGTCTAGAATAGTCTTGTTTTGGATATGGTGTTTTAGCATACCAAAAAAAGTCTAGAATAGTCTTGTTTTGGATATGGTGTTTTAGCATACCAAAAAAAATCTAACTACATAATCCATTTTTCATCCATAAAAGGGAGTCATAATAAATTTAACTTCTTATCCAAAAAAATGGTGCTTTTTAGTATATTAAAAAACATTAAAAATACCATATGTTGTACATATTACATTGTACATTGTTGTGCATTTTATCTTAATTTTGCCTTTCTACGAAATTTATAATAATCAAACCATAACAGTAGTGAAAACAATTTATTGCAATCCAAAATAAAAGTATAAAAATTGAGCATAATAAAATTAGTAAAGGCCATAATATTTGTCAATGTGCATATCCTGACCATTAAATTTCCAATAACAAACTGGTACTAAATATTTGTAGAAGCGGAGAAGCCTCTGAATATTGAACTTGAATTTGTTGCAATTAGTTCACATACATGGCCATTTCTTCTAGCTTGTAAGAAGTAATTCTCAATTATTATAAATGTGGATCCTGGAACATAAATTTGTAAAGTTTAGCTGTATAATATGTAGACTTTTGTTTGTAACGTGAAAGCTCATACACTAATAACACATTTGGTAATATAATATATTGGCTTTTGTTTGTAATGTAAAAGACCAATAACACGTTCATGAACCCATGTTGCAGCAAATAAAAACAAAAGAACGACATTGAAAAAAATGGCAACGCAACTACAAATTTAAGAAGAATGTTTTGTAAACATCAAAATAATCAGAGGCAATGCTTGAATCCTGAAGGATGTATGAAATGATAAGTATAATGGAAAAACTAAAAAGGATTCTTTATACCAACATTAAAAAAGTTCATGTTTTGTTTAGGTTTTAACATGCAGCAATAACGAATACAAAGAACCAACATGATGCACCATTACTTCAAACTATAAGCAATTCCATGATGCAAATTTCGGTTACAATAGCGATGTATTGATTTCAATCGTTTAGTATATCAATTACTCCAAGCTATATATTTTGAAATGACTTCAGTTCAAAAATTCAACAAATAGCTAATTTTGATTTATGAACAAACATCAATGTTCTAATAATATACTTCTATCTGAACTACGCCAATGATCAATTCATTGTTGTGCTATAACTTATAACCAAAAATATTTTATTATTGATCGTTAAAGTTTTAAATCTCAGCTTTCAAAATATTGCATGCAAGATAAAGTGTTTAAACTTTCAACCTCAACCTAATTGATTAAAAGTTTCTTGCATTCAATGTCTAACAAGTTGGCATGATCATGCAAAAAGCTTTAGTATTTCCCTAAGCTAATTAATAAAAAAAAGTACTGAATTACCTGGGGTTTCTTTGATGGTCATACAGAAAAGCTGTCCAACAAACTTCAGCAACATGCCAATGGTGATAGACTTGTATCCACTCAAACTCCCTGTATCTTGAAAGTAGGGATACCCTTGAAAAACTTTAAATATAATGTCATTTAGTTTGAAAAACATATGCAGCAAATAGAATTTGTATAATGTCATTTAGTTTGAGTACTATATGCAGCAAAGAGAATTTATAGTAGGCTGGAACTATGCACTTTGTAAACTTTATTAGTTAAAAGATATTGTAGAAGAAAACTATGGGTTAGGAAGATACTTACTTGTGATGCTTTGTTTCCAATGCTTGTGGATTGTTGGTCCTCAAAGACCACCTAAGTTGATAGATGAAAATACTCTACAATCCTAGCTGACAATCTTTAATAGAAGATAACCCAAATATGAATGATTAAACAACATTATCAAGTGACAGTTATAGTAATTTCTAGAAATGAGTTGTGAGTGATAACATTTCAGTACCAGGAATCAAAGAAAACATTTGTCCAGTAATCAACCAATTAAGGATCCGCTTTATGAATTACCCTTATGAATGTAAAAATTTATCTACTCCTCTTGGAATGTATTGGAACTTTATAAATGTAGCCTTATAATATGTGTGATTTTGATGGTTTTATGATAACATTTAATAATTATTAAATACTGTTATAGGTGTATTGTATGGAAGTTGCAGCTAGTTTTTAATTATTTATTTTGCATTTATTTTACAATGGGTCAAAATAGTAGCAAAGGATAAAAGGACAACGGGATATGGATGTTGTAGTTGAAACCAATTACAACATGTAGTGGACGTTGTAGCTAAAATCTATTACGACGGGCAGAGGATGTTGTAGTTGAGACTTATTACAACGGGCTGGGTCGGTTGTATTATGCTCTACTACAACGGGTTTTGCCCGTTATAAAAAGTTTATTTTGTTGTAGTGGCAGCTGCAAAATGACCATTGTTGATCCAAAAAAAAAATATTCACAAGCACAATTTTACCTACAACATATTTTGGTGTTTCATGTGAATCATGAGATAAAAATTAAGGGGTCCCCAAAATTCATGATTTTTCACATAAAAATAATTTCATTGGGTTAATCTTGCCATCTCCACTCCCAGTCATCGTAGACTATACTAAAAAAAGAAGCAACTTATTCATATTTAAAGACTACAGTTGAAATTTTAATTAACTTCAGCCTTTTGATACTTAATTATAGGATTCTACAATGAAGGCACCAAACTTTGTCAAAAAGGGGACATAAAATTTGTTAGTTATAGGTGTGAAAGTGGATCAATATCATGTTCCAAACTAGTAAAAGATGTTTTAGCGTTTGAATAGTCAATTTATTCCATGCAACTCTATCTCTACTACTAATAAAGAAAACTCGTTGAACTAATTTACTCGGTGTCTTTTTGAAATTCCAAAAATGTCCTTGCTTTTCGGCCCTCAAACAAAATATCAACGTATATAATAACACAAACAGCCTGTGTGCAAAGCACGGGCACGTGCTACTATGTATAATATTTGGTACACTGAAGTGGAAACTAAAAGTGAAACAATTTTGTTATTGGATATGGAAGTACCATTAGTTTGATTGTCCAAAAATGTATAACTCCCATTAATACAAAAATCACTAAAATGATCATCACAATATTTGCCAAACATTATTAAGTATACTTGTATGCACATCTGTAACAACAATATATAGACTTCATGGGAGTGAAAAACAACTTTTGCAAGCTTTAAACGAACTGTATGTGCTGATGTGCAAGCAAAACAAATTATATAATCAATTCCATAATGTATACGGTCAATTTGAGATTAGACATTTAGCACTACAATCACTATTGAGTGTAGTCTAAAGTTTGATTAAATTAGGAAATAGAACGTAAGAGGTCTGTGTAAGAATTGACCGATAAATGCTGTGCAGTGAAATTATGCTGTAACTTTCGTTTAACTTGTAGAATAGACACCGAGAAAAATGTACAGTAGAAAAACACAAAATCGTTCACTCTATTATAGCAACTGATAAACCATTGCATTTGGAGAAACAAATATATTTGAATGTACCCAAGTTTGTTAGTTAATGGCTGTGGACTCGGATCCTCATAGAATGGTCTGCCGATGAATTTTTATGAGCTGGGTATACTGAATAAACTGCTGTTTAGCAAATTTCGCTGTCAATACATACACCGCCTAATGGGTAGGCTTAAGCACTTTCGAGTATACGCGTACTTGCATATATTTTTTTGTTCTATTTTGAATTGTGTTAGTATAAAAATTGAAGAACTGTGGGTGTAGGGGTGAGGGCTATAACAAAGTCATTAACATACACATATAAGCCAAAAACACATTATAAGTAAAAGGTGGTACCAAGTGCACGAGTCTTCCGCATGATAGCAGGTTCTATTGAAGTCGATAATATATGCAACATTTACCTCGCATTACGAAGATGTTGTTTTTGAACTCGAATCTGAATGTTCAGATCACCATGCGGGTGACCTAACCATTGCGTCAAGATTCCACCCCAAAAGTACATGATAAGTAATGCAAAAAATTTATCGACATAAACATTTGTTCAAAAATGGTCCTTATTTTTGTTATTTTAGTGCACAATCTAAAAATGCAAAGAAACCATATTCACAATGGAACAAACAATGATATTAAAGTAGCAGTTCCACTATGGGGAATTTTTACAATATTGGTCCTCGAGATAAATTTGAGGTATATGCATGAAATAAATCATGGTGGATGGTTTGAAAATTTACTAAACTTGACAAATTAAATAATTAAGAAGTTAAGTACCAAAATTTCATAGTCCACCTTATTCGAAGGAAGCTTTTAATAAATTATAAAACCAAAAACAGCCTCATGTTATGAATCAACATTTTTGGTTTCTTGTCTGGAGTCTAAATGAAACGACCCCACTTCCTACGCCTAGGAAGAAGTATCGTTAATAAGAAAAGAAAGAGGTGAGAAAGTAGAAAAGATAAGAAAGAAAGAAAGACAACATCAGAATCTCACAGCGGAATCGAATAAAATATAATACAACAACATAAGTATTACATAGTTATATAACATCAATCAGAGATACACAGATAATACATCACATACTAGACAGTTATAAACACCTGTCTAGTTCATACAACTCAACTCAAACAAATGACTCAGAGATACCAACACAGCGGAACTATATATATCTACAACGCTGAAGCCACCTGCTCCATTGCTCCTCCAGAATGCGTCAAAGCTAACCTGAATCCCTTGGCTACCCGTAAAAATTTGGGTATCCGAGAGTTTATGAAAAACAAAAATAAACTCCGGGTCAGACATGGGTCTGGTATGAGTAACAGGTTAAAGTTGTTTAACTTTAAAAATCTTTTGAAAACAAAAGGTATCACGTAAGACTCCCCACACATAAACATGGAAAAGTTTTTACCTTACGCTAACCAAAACATTTGATAGGAAATTCTGTGATATTATAATAGGTCTAGGGTTTTCAAGTAAATAGAAAATAGCCGAAATTGTTACATGATTAAATTCCAGCTACTAGCCACAAAAGTGGGTAATACAATCAAAACTGTTGGCACTTATTGGATTGTGGATTCCATACAATGGCAGGGCTACTGGGGTACCGCCCGTCACAGTACGTGGCCTAGATCAACGTACCGAGGATTACTCCCTTCATCCCCTGCAACACAAGGCCGGAACCATTTCTTACTGAATAGTCCCGAACATGATAACCCCGCAGTTGGTGTACATCCAACCGCCCACAAAGCCGAATAAAAAAAAGGGACATCTAGACAGGGGAAAATCTTGTCATGCTTGGGCATGACCCACCTAACCTTGCTGCACCTCCCCTGTTTTAGCCATTCCCGGTTGATGAGGCTTGAGGCTACGATTACCTTTATAGAAAACATTACTTAGAATGCTCATCGCCCACCTGACGATGTGTTGAAAGCATTCAATCCATACAAGTTCGTTCCGGGTTCGAACGAAACCGAAGGCATTATCCCGTTACACTCATTTTGGAATCACCCTCAGAGTTAACGACGATAACCCTTGCATTCTGAATCTTCATCTTCACTTCAGATTCACGACCTATCGTTAATTTGGAATCGATGTGGTTTTCGGATGTTCCTAATGCGGAAAACCCGATCCCGGTCTCATCGAAATCCAAAACGTGTCTTTTAGGGCCAAGTTGTCTATTTAGCCTTAACAGTTTAACTTAACATAATCAATATACACACAAATGGATAATTCATAATAACACAATAAATAATCACTTCATCTCACATACAGATAATCAATATTATCATCCATCAGATAATTAAATATTATCCTACTTAAACCAAGCATCCATACCACAAGATATTACCCATCTCATATCTGAGATCACAATCATCAAATGAAATATCAATATCATTCATTTATAAGCAATGATTTATAATCATACCATTTGTAATTAATTTAAAATGAATTAAATTAACTACTTCTATCTCTAATTAATTTAAAGTAAATTAAATTAATTACTTAATTTATAAATCCTGCTTAATACAACCAATCATTAAATTTATACAAATTAATTAATTAATCTCTAGATATTTATCTTGAGTAACTCCTCTAATTAATCGTTTTCTAATTACAGTAAGTAATTAGTCTTTAATAATTTTACTAATTAATTATTCTAAGTTATTCCTAGTAATTAACTTTTAATTACATCATTCATCATTAATTACATTTATTCTTAATTAATTACATAAATAAATCTCCACATTATTAATTATTTCTTAATTAAACAATTCTTAATTTACATTATTAATTATATTAATTAATGGTCTCTAATTCAGATTAAATTACTTTATTTATCACATTAAGTGATTTATCTTTAATTTAAACATAATTATTAATCACCTTTGATTAATAACACCCAGTAATTAAATATCCTTAATTACTCATATAAATAAATAAATCATTCCATAATTAATTATCTCCATTAGTTAATCCTCCGATTAATTTCAAAAGTAATTATCCAAATTACTTTATTAATATATCATCTTTCGCTAATTACAATCAGTAATTATCATTAATTACTTCATTAAGTAATTATGCTCCATTGCATACACCAGTAATCAATCAATTTAGTAAATGATTTCTTTAAATTAATTAAAATAAATTAACTAACTTAAATTCATCATCTTATCAAAATTAATTACCATAAGTAATTAATCCCTTAATTACTTTCATCAAGTAATTACCTAATGAATCTAATTAATTAACCAAAGTTAATCATATATATTAATTAATTAAAGATCTTTGGTTAATTGTCTACATTTAATAATATTTCTTAATTTACTTCTTAACTGATCTTTACTTATTAACTTTAATACATAGGTCATTCCTTAATTACCCTATTATCCTTAAGATAATTCATTCTTAAATTAATGACTTCACTTACATTACATTTTAAATTTAAATTCTAATATCATTAGAATTGAAGATTCAAAATGATTGTAATTAACATTCAAATTAAAATCTTTAAAATTAAACTATTTGAATTTCTAATTCAAATTTAAATTTCCAAATTTACCTTAATATTTAACTTGCAAACCTCAAGTTAAACAATTTATTTATATTTCATTCAAAAACTTTAAATCAAAGAATTCTCAAAATCAAATTAATTTTTATTAAATCAAATTACTTGTCAACTATTTTATTTGAACTCATTCTTAAATTATCCATATTTAAACTTATTTAAATTTTCAGATTTTAAATTCTATGTAAACTTGAATTTCTCAATTTATTTTGAATTTAAACTTCGATTTAACTTTCTTTTAACAACTAGAGTCAGAAATTTGATTTTTTTTAAATCCAAATTCATTTTAAACTTTAAAATTCAAATATCCATTTGAATCAAAACTTTAACCAAAAATCATATTAACTGCAACAACTTTTTGTTTCTGATCTAAATTTAAAATCTGGAAAATTATCAAGTTTTAAAACTGAAACTCATTTAAATATTTCAAAACTGCCTTTTAGATTCAAACTATAAATTTGAATTCATACTTGTATTTAGATTTAGGCTTTGTTAAATCTTAACTTAAATTCAATTACATCAGGATTTCAACTAACATACAATTAATTTTGCTTAAATTTAGTTTAAATTTTAAATATACAGGTTGTTTATTACAGCCTGTAGAAATTTACCTTCACCTGAGACCAAACTATGCTGCTTTGGGTCAACAGCCTCTGTGCTTCGAGTAAAAATGAAATTTACTTGAGACTTCCCCGAGTCCAAATCTCTGAATACTAAAAACTGTAACTATACAAAACAGGAACCATCCCCCTTCAGTGCTTCGAGTCTTCCACCACCTTGCTTCGAGTCATCTACTCGAGTGACTCGAGAATTCCCTGAGTTTATAATTTAGATTGTTTGGTTCTTCTCTTATTCAATTTTGCTATGTTGTTTTAGTTTTCCAGAGCAGCATACAAAAATTATTTATCTTAAATAGAATTTAAACTCTACTTTATGATGAAACAACAAGTTTTATTTATAAACTAGATCCTAAATGTTATCAAAATAAATTAATAATAATTTATGGATTCAAAACACAAGCTTGAAACTGAATCTGCATTGTCAGAGCTACTACAACCAGTACACAAACATTCATCCCTATATGCACAGAATAATGCATACATACAAAGTATCTTTGGTCCAGATCTTTACCCATACAACCAAATAGTATATTTAAGTTTTAAAAAATAAAGTTTCTCACTTGAAAATAAGCAGAGCAGGTTTCTGATGAAAACAGTTTTTTTTTTTTTTTTGAAATTGCAGGCTTTTAAATATGCAGAGATTTTCATCTCACAGACACACAAAGCAATGAAGATATAAATATCCACACAATATATTTAAACATTCAAAAATTAGTATGCAACAAGTTTAAAAACTTAAGTTTAAAAGAGTTACTCACAGCAATGGGAAAACAAAGCAAGTTCAAATAGAACAGTTTGGACTGCAGGTTTATAACATACTGTAATTCCCTTCTCACAATAATCCAGGGTAAAATGAATATATAAATGTTCAATCAATATATTCAGGCATTCAAACATTTGCATGTATCAGGTTTAAACTTATGAAATTTTAAAACTGTTACTCGCCTGAGTTTGAATTCTACATACAGGGTTGCATTACAGGAATATAGAACCTGTTATTATCTTATTTCACAATCACACAAAATTTGAGCCATTTATCAATATAAAAACATAGTTATCCTAATACTTAAATCTAACAACCAAATACTTAAGTGTAAGAACAAGTTATTTAAAACTAAATTAAACTTCAGGCATGAATTTTCACAGAACAACTATGCAATATGCAATATGTCAAGCAGTTCCAACTCAGAAATGTCCAGGTAATGAAATAAATGGATATTCACACAATATGTCAAGCATTCAGACATTAACATGTATAAGATTAAACTTAAGTAAATTTTTTTAAAGGGGTGTTACTCACCATTGCATTTGAAGGAATGAACAGAGCATCTGAGTGTTGAAAATGGCATATACTTTAAAACTGAAACTGTTGTGAAATATTTATGTTTTGACTTTGCATTGATGCTTCAGTTATTAAAATATATGTGTTTGCTATGAAAGACTATGCTGAACGAATTAGAAAGCATGTATATGAAAAAGGTTATAGGGGAAGGTGATAACTGGGACAACAATTTCTTTGCAGGTACAAAAATTGTTTTATTAGGCAAGATATTTGCATACACTTGAATTGACAATTTATGTGCTGAGATGATAGTGATTAAGATTTTGTTCCTCTATTTGTTAACATAAACATAATTATATACGGCTGTAACTGTACAATTCTGCAGACACACTTTAGCTTGTATATGAAGCTACATGTTTTATAAATATTTGTTTTATTTGTTTCTTGTTCGAACTATAGTATACATTTTTTTTTTGAGCTGTTATTTCATACTTTGACTAATTCCATTTGACTTGAGTGAAGATATTTTTATTTTGTTTTGCATATTTGTCTCTCCCCTTTTTTTTCTGCCTGCATACTTAATTTACAAGCTACTTACATATTTTTTTTTTATGCTTTTGCATTTCAACAGTTGACATTCATATTTATACTATTCCTGGCATTTCCTTTACAAGCATATATTTAACTTTGTTTACTAAATTTTGCTCTGCATTCTTTTCTCTAACCTGCATACTATATTGCAGCTACACACCTAGCTTATCATTAGCCTGCATATATTTTCCTTATTTTATTTTGTACTTTATTCTTGATTTATTCTTTGGATTCAAATTTATAGTTTGTGTTGTAAGTTTGTTTATTCTGTAGTTTGTGTTTCACTTCATTTCTTATTTGTATTTACATTTGTATTTTAACTATGACTAACAAATATTTAATTACATGTTATTATTTTATTTTATACTTATATTAATATTAAAAATATTTATTTTAATTTAAACATTTTGAAAACCTTTATTTTTAAATTTCCAAATCATAAATTTTATTCAAACACACATATAAATAAAGTTGACATTATTAAAAATTCATTTGTAAACATTTACATAATTAATAGAGCTCATTATTAAGTCAAATGATTTATAAAAGAATTTATCTCTTTATAAACTGTTTATTTTTATCAAGCTAAATTTAAATGTAAGCTAAAATTTATTTTCAACAAACTAAACTTAAATTTTAAAATCATATAATCATTTATTAAATAGCTTAAATATCAAATTTCTAAATTTTCAAAAATATTATAATTAGAAAACATATCTATTTATTAAATTAAAACAAAGATTTTCCATATACAATATATACAAATATATATACATTATAAATAGAAGGCAAATTTGATTAGCTTTTTAAAATATAAATTATCAATTAAATATTTATTTAAAGGAAGATCAATAAATCAATTCATATATTATTTACAAATATTATCAAATCAATTAAATTTTTTTAATGTAGATTATTAAATTGATATTGTCCCAAATTTCCGGGATATCACATTCTTCCCCCCTTAAAAGAATTTCGTCCCCGAAATTTAAAACAAAGGTAATTTAATAATCCAATTAAAAGTTTAAATTTTGAAACACAAGCATATATCAACATAAACTAACAATGATAGCAACCAATTCATCCAAACCAACAAATTTAACTATCCAGGCAAAATTCTAAATAGAATTTTCTCGAGTTTCCCCAGGTATAAAATACCGGGTTACTCGCCCTATAGAATCCAAACAACCAATGCTACTATTAAACTACAGAGTTTCCACTCATCTAAATCTACAAAACAAAACAGGAAATCAGACCAAACTCAAATCTGACCCAACACTACAACTCCCTGAACTGCTGATTCTAAAATCAAAGATAGATCTTACACGTACTCCCTCAGAGATACGTGAAACACTCCGAATTCCAGTTATCCAAACTGACAATTCAATCCTGAAGACCAAGCACTTATCCAAAATCAAATCCCCGATTTCGGACTCTTCCTTCGTCTCTAATCCACAAAATTCTTCGGACGATCCTGGGCTTCCTTCATCTTTATCGATCAACTCAATCCTTGCTGATGCCCTATAAACAAACTGAACCAAAGACAATCCAACAAATTGATCTTTCCAAGATCAACCAAAACTCAGAATACAGCTCTATTCCAAAATCAGAAAACAGAACCCACATCTCTCGTCCGGAGAGATAAAACAGGTGCACCTCAATCTGGTCTCAGATTCTGAGAAATCTCCCATAGAACTCTCTAATCCAAACACTGCAATATCCAATTGCTTCCAAACTAAAACAGCTACCACCATGCTTCCGCTGCGCCACTCTGACTGAACAGATGAAAATGCTGATGATGATCTCAAGCACAACTGGTCAACACCTTCCAAAAATAAAACTCAGAAGTTCCTCCAAAATTCTGAGCTGTTTCACCAAACTCAATTTCCAGATGTTGACAAACTCTAACTTCCAGAAGACATCTAGAAAAATCTCTGACAACCCAAGAGAACACTCAGCTATCGCAAGTCACTTTTGCGATCAACCCAGCCTAATTCCAAAGAAAAACTGCTCTCTCTTTATCAAACAGAACAGCCTACGCTATATTAGCCAATCCATAAAAGAAACAAGTCTACATAATTACTTCTGAATTCCATTCCAGAAAAACTGCTAAGCCAGAAGATCTCTTGCCAACACCGAACATTCCAAGCTGCATTGCTGCCACAGATGCTAAGATTTCCTATCCAAAATTCTTCGAGAAGGTTGAACCTCAAAGCAAACAGAAACACCCTGCTGAACTCAGCCACAATACCGAAGCAGACACACTTCACCTTACATGTTCCAAAGAAATATCGTCGGAGATATCCATAGTCACTGTGTCTCATCACATAGCTACTACACCTTGATGTATCAAAATATCTTGACTTTCTTCTGTCTATCTGACAGATCCAAACTTTAGCTCCGCCAAACTCTAACACTTCAAAGATGAACTCCGAACCTCAACAAGTGTCCTTCAGAGATCAATGAAATCCTTACTCCATCCAAAACTTACTCGAGACAGTATTAGGCCTACAGTCTCAACAATTACTCTTCCAACCATTGATAGTTGTGTTACACACACCACTATCAATCTACCTTTATAACTTATATTGGATAACCCGGACAGGTAACCCAACAAATAGGTAGAAATAAATATAAATATATATATATATATCAAAATTACAAATACGCTCTCTCAAGAAGAAATCACTTAAGAGCCTAGGTATTCACTCAACCTAGCGCTCTGATACCACTGTAACGACCCCACTTCCTACGCCTAGGAAGAAGTATCGTTAATAAGAAAAGAAAGAGGTGAGAAAGTAGAAAAGATAAGAAAGAAAGAAAGACAACATCAGAATCTCACAGCGGAATCGAATAAAATATAATACAACAACATAAGTATTACATAGTTATATAACATCAATCAGAGATACACAGATAATACATCACATACTAGACAGTTATAAACACCTGTCTAGTTCATACAACTCAACTCAAACAAATGACTCAGAGATACCAACACAGCGGAACTATATATATCTACAACGCTGAAGCCACCTGCTCCATTGCTCCTCCAGAATGCGTCAAAGCTAACCTGAATCCCTTGGCTACCCGTAAAAATTTGGGTACCCGAGAGTTTATGAAAAACAAAAATAAACTCCGGGTCAGACATGGGTCTGGTATGAGTAACAGGTTAAAGTTGTTTAACTTTAAAAATCTTTTGAAAACAAAAGGTATCACGTAAGACTCCCCACACATAAACATGGAAAAGTTTTTACCTTACGCTAACCAAAACATTTGATAGGAAATTCTGTGATATTATAATAGGTCTAGGGTTTTCAAGTAAATAGAAAATAGCCGAAATTGTTACATGATTAAATTCCAGCTACTAGCCACAAAAGTGGGTAATACAATCAAAACTGTTGGCACTTATTGGATTGTGGATTCCATACAATGGCAGGGCTACTGGGGTACCGCCCGTCACAGTACGTGGCCTAGATCAACGTACCGAGGATTACTCCCTTCATCCCCTGCAACACAAGGCCGGAACCATTTCTTACTGAATAGTCCCGAACATGATAACCCCGCAGTTGGTGTACATCCAACCGCCCACAAAGCCGAATAAAAAAAAGGGACATCTAGACAGGGGAAAATCTTGTCCTGCTTGGGCATGACCCACCTAACCTTGCTGCACCTCCCCTGTTTTAGCCATTCCCGGTTGATGAGGCTTGAGGCTACGATTACCTTTATAGAAAACATTACTTAGAATGCTCATCGCCCACCTGACGATGTGTTGAAAGCATTCAATCCATACAAGTTCGTTCCGGGTTCGAACGAAACCGAAGGCATTATCCCGTTACACTCATTTTGGAATCACCCTCAGAGTTAACGACGATAACCCTTGCATTCTGAATCTTCATCTTCACTTCAGATTCACGACCTATCGTTAATTTGGAATCGATGTGGTTTTCGGATGTTCCTAATGCGGAAAACCCGATCCCGGTCTCATCGAAATCCAAAACGTGTCTTTTAGGGCCAAGTTGTCTATTTAGCCTTAACAGTTTAACTTAACATAATCAATATACACACAAATGGATAATTCATAATAACACAATAAATAATCACTTCATCTCACATACAGATAATCAATATTATCATCCATCAGATAATTAAATATTATCCTACTTAAACCAAGCATCCATACCACAAGATATTACCCATCTCATATCTGAGATCACAATCATCAAATGAAATATCAATATCATTCATTTATAAGCAATGATTTATAATCATACCATTTGTAATTAATTTAAAATGAATTAAATTAACTACTTCTATCTCTAATTAATTTAAAGTAAATTAAATTAATTACTTAATTTATAAATCCTGCTTAATACAACCAATCATTAAATTTATACAAATTAATTAATTAATCTCTAGATATTTATCTTGAGTAACTCCTCTAATTAATCGTTTTCTAATTACAGTAAGTAATTAGTCTTTAATAATTTTACTAATTAATTATTCTAAGTTATTCCTAGTAATTAACTTTTAATTACATCATTCATCATTAATTACATTTATTCTTAATTAATTACATAAATAAATCTCCACATTATTAATTATTTCTTAATTAAACAATTCTTAATTTACATTATTAATTATATTAATTAATGGTCTCTAATTCAGATTAAATTACTTTATTTATCACATTAAGTGATTTATCTTTAATTTAAACATAATTATTAATCACCTTTGATTAATAACACCCAGTAATTAAATATCCTTAATTACTCATATAAATAAATAAATCATTCCATAATTAATTATCTCCATTAGTTAATCCTCCGATTAATTTCAAAAGTAATTATCCAAATTACTTTATTAATATATCATCTTTCGCTAATTACAATCAGTAATTATCATTAATTACTTCATTAAGTAATTATGCTCCATTGCATACACCAGTAATCAATCAATTTAGTAAATGATTTCTTTAAATTAATTAAAATAAATTAACTAACTTAAATTCATCATCTTATCAAAATTAATTACCATAAGTAATTAATCCCTTAATTACTTTCATCAAGTAATTACCTAATGAATCTAATTAATTAACCAAAGTTAATCATATATATTAATTAATTAAAGATCTTTGGTTAATTGTCTACATTTAATAATATTTCTTAATTTACTTCTTAACTGATCTTTACTTATTAACTTTAATACATAGGTCATTCCTTAATTACCCTATTATCCTTAAGATAATTCATTCTTAAATTAATGACTTCACTTACATTACATTTTAAATTTAAATTCTAATATCATTAGAATTGAAGATTCAAAATGATTGTAATTAACATTCAAATTAAAATCTTTAAAATTAAACTATTTGAATTTCTAATTCAAATTTAAATTTCCAAATTTACCTTAATATTTAACTTGCAAACCTCAAGTTAAACAATTTATTTATATTTCATTCAAAAACTTTAAATCAAAGAATTCTCAAAATCAAATTAATTTTTATTAAATCAAATTACTTGTCAACTATTTTATTTGAACTCATTCTTAAATTATCCATATTTAAACTTATTTAAATTTTCAGATTTTAAATTCTATGTAAACTTGAATTTCTCAATTTATTTTGAATTTAAACTTCGATTTAACTTTCTTTTAACAACTAGAGTCAGAAATTTGATTTTTTTTAAATCCAAATTCATTTTAAACTTTAAAATTCAAATATCCATTTGAATCAAAACTTTAACCAAAAATCATATTAACTGCAACAACTTTTTGTTTCTGATCTAAATTTAAAATCTGGAAAATTATCAAGTTTTAAAACTGAAACTCATTTAAATATTTCAAAACTGCCTTTTAGATTCAAACTATAAATTTGAATTCATACTTGTATTTAGATTTAGGCTTTGTTAAATCTTAACTTAAATTCAATTACATCAGGATTTCAACTAACATACAATTAATTTTGCTTAAATTTAGTTTAAATTTTAAATATACAGGTTGTTTATTACAGCCTGTAGAAATTTACCTTCACCTGAGACCAAACTATGCTGCTCCGGGTCAACAGCCTCTGTGCTTCGAGTAAAAATGAAATTTACTCGAGACTTCCCCGAGTCCAAATCTCTGAATACTAAAAACTGTAACTATACAAAACAGGAACCATCAAAATCACCAACCCCCTTCAGTGCTTCGAGTCTTCCACCACCTTGCTTCGAGTCATCTACTCGAGTGACTCGAGAATTCCCTGAGTTTATAATTTAGATTGTTTGGTTCTTCTCTTATTCAATTTTGCTATGTTGTTTTAGTTTTCCAGAGCAGCATACAAAAATTATTTATCTTAAATAGAATTTAAACTCTACTTTATGATGAAACAACAAGTTTTATTTATAAACTAGATCCTAAATGTTATCAAAATAAATTAATAATAATTTATGGATTCAAAACACAAGCTTGAAACTGAATCTGCATTGTCACAGCTACTACAACCAGTACACAAACATTCATCCCTATATGCACAGAATAATGCATACATACAAAGTATCTTTGGTCCAGATCTTTACCCATACAACCAGATAGTATATTTAAGTTTTAAAAAATAAAGTTTCTCACTTGAAAATAAGCAGAGCAGGTTTCTGATGAAAACAGTTTTTTTTTTTTTTTTTGAAATTGCAGGCTTTTAAATATGTAGAGATTTTCATCTCACAGACACACAAAGCAATGAAGATATAAATATCCACACAATATATTTAAACATTCAAAAATTAGTATGCAACAAGTTTAAAAACTTAAGTTTAAAAGAGTTACTCACAGCAATGGGAAAACAAAGCAAGTTCAAATAGAACAGTTTGGACTGCAGGTTTATAACATACTGTAATTCCCTTCTCACAATAATCCAGGGTAAAATGAATATATAAATGTTCAATCAATATATTCAGGCATTCAAACATTTGCATGTATCAGGTTTAAACTTATGAAATTTTAAAACTGTTACTCGCCTGAGTTTGAATTCTACATACAGGGTTGCATTACAGGAATATAGAACCTGTTATTATCTTATTTCACAATCACACAAAATTTGAGCCATTTATCAATATAAAAACATAGTTATCCTAATACTTAAATCTAACAACCAAATACTTAAGTGTAAGAACAAGTTATTTAAAACTAAATTAAACTTCAGGCATGAATTTTCACAGAACAACTATGCAATATGCAATATGTCAAGCAGTTCCAACTCAGAAATGTCCAGGTAATGAAATAAATGGATATTCACACAATATGTCAAGCATTCAGACATTAACATGTATAAAATTAAACTTAAGTAAATTTTTTAAAGGGGTGTTACTCACCATTGCATTTGAA
The DNA here is from genome assembly GCA_030765085.1 of Allium cepa. Classification (NCBI taxonomy): domain Eukaryota; kingdom Viridiplantae; phylum Streptophyta; class Magnoliopsida; order Asparagales; family Amaryllidaceae; genus Allium; species Allium cepa. Next base: position 211,836,665 of record CM060930.1, on the reverse strand, counting down.
GGAATGAACAGAGCATCTGAGTGTTGAAAATGGCATATACTTTAAAACTGAAACTGTTGTGAAATATTTATGTTTTGACTTTGCATTGATGCTTCAGTTATTAAAATATATGTGTTTGCTATGAAAGACTATGCTGAACGAATTAGAAAGCATGTATATGAAAAAGGTTATAGGGGAAGGTGATAACTGGGACAACAATTTCTTTGCAGGTACAAAAATTGTTTTATTAGGCAAGATATTTGCATACACTTGAATTGACAATTTATGTGCTGAGATGATAGTGATTAAGATTTTGTTCCTCTATTTGTTAACATAAACATAATTATATACGGCTGTAACTGTACAATTCTGCAGACACACTTTAGCTTGTATATGAAGCTACATGTTTTATAAATATTTGTTTTATTTGTTTCTTGTTCGAACTATAGTATACATTTTTTTTTTGAGCTGTTATTTCATACTTTGACTAATTCCATTTGACTTGAGTGAAGATATTTTTATTTTGTTTTGCATATTTGTCTCTCCCCTTTTTTTCTGCCTGCATACTTAATTTACAAGCTACTTACATATTTTTTTTATGCTTTTGCATTTCAACAGTTGACATTCATATTTATACTATTCCTGGCATTTCCTTTACAAGCATATATTTAACTTTGTTTACTAAATTTTGCTCTGCATTCTTTTCTCTAACCTGCATACTATATTGCAGCTACACACCTAGCTTATCATTAGCCTGCATATATTTTCCTTATTTTATTTTGTACTTTATTCTTGATTTATTCTTTGGATTCAAATTTATAGTTTGTGTTGTAAGTTTGTTTATTCTGTAGTTTGTGTTTCACTTCATTTCTTATTTGTATTTACATTTGTATTTTAACTATGACTAACAAATATTTAATTACATGTTATTATTTTATTTTTTTTGGCAAGGCCGACGGTTTTATAGTGGACCGACCACTTTTATTACCACGTAATAAAGTTGTAGTACAGGAGTAAGGTAGAAGTACCTTAACTACTAAGAAGGTAAGAAAAGTAAAAAACAGCACAGGAGTGTGACAGACAAGTCACAGCTACAAGAAATAAATTACTAGACTAGTTCTCCTCCGGAGAGGAAGAATCACCATCACTATCATCATCCCGGGAAGGATCCAGAGAACGACTCCCATGACGACCAAAAAATGGGCGAAAACGAGTAACAAGAGAAGGATCATAACAGACAGAGTCAGAGGAGTAAATATAAGCTCGATCCCAGTCAGTATCAGCTAGAAGTTCAGAATTTGTCTCAGCAAACTTACCATCCAAGTCAAGAACCAAGGAATTATCAGATATCCTGTAGTAAAGGCACCGAAGGTCCGAAAGATTATCAGAAACAAATCTAAAGAAGGAGTTATCCACAGGGTTGAATCTCATACGAGTACTCCGATCAACCCAACTATGTTCAGGCTCAACCCAATCAACGAGAGGCAGAGAGAGCTCCGGCTCAGCAGGGAGAACAGGCGATACGTCAGAAGGAACTGGGGAAACCGGACGCTGGACTTTGGGAACCCATTTCCTAAGCGGAGGCCGAGGTAGAGGGATCTTGGGCACAGCAGCGGAGACAGCAGAGTGCTTGCAGGCAGAGGCAATATGGCCAAAAGAGTGACAGGTGGTACAGATATCAGGGACCCAACCATAACGTACACGAACTTCCACCACGTGACCAACAGCAAGCTGGACAGGAATGGAGGATGGTAGCGGCCTATGGGGAGAAATCTCAATCAGAGCCTTGGCGTAAACAAGCTTATCTCGCGCGACGGTATTAGAGTCAAAACAAATCAATTTACCAATATTGCAAGCTAACCAATTCAAACCACGCAGCGGTTGAAGAGCAGAGGGGATTTGAGAGAAATAAACCCAAACAGGGATGGATAAAACTTGTTCACGAGCAGTAGCAACCGTCGGAGACCAGGGTGTTATAATGAAGGGTTGTCCATCAAAGAACGTAGGCTCGGACTCAAGAACACGGCTTCGTTCCTCAGGGGAGGAGAACAGAAGGTAGTACAAGGAATCAACCAACTTAACTCTAAGACCACCATGAAGTCTCCAAGCCCTTCGACAAACAGCAGCCACATCACGAAGACGATGCTTAGGGTCCAAAAAGAATCCAACAACGTATCCAGACCAAAAGTCCATACCAGCTTGCATTACACAGGGGGGAGGGATCATAACTCCGTTTTCCTCAACGATCTCAAAAACTACTGGTTCATAAACACCCGCATTACGGGGCTTGGATGAAAAGAGGGAAGACCATGGTTTCGGAACAGACGTGTTAAGTGCAGCAGGGTGACACTCAGGCACAGGAAAGGGTCTCAGAACTTCACGGTGAGGAGCGACCGCGTGCAAGTTATCTCCAGGGGATAAAACAGTGGGTACAGGTCCTACCTTGTCATTAGCATTCTGTCGAACAGATGAAGTGCCACTGGCATCACCAAAACCTGCGCAGGGAATTGATGTCGAAGGAGCAACAGAGCAAGCAACATCAGATGCATTGTTCACAACCAGTGAAACCATCTCAAGAAGACCCAAATTGCAACTGGGTTTATTAACTTCGTTCATAATGGATCCGGACCTAGGGGGAGGAATCGAAGTACCTGAATTAGACGAAGATGATTTCATAGCCTCATGACTGGAAGCAACCGAAATAGCTTCAGTCGAACAAACGGGGGAAGTTGGAGACCGTATGATTTCAGAGAGGGGAGGGAAATCTAGCAACGAGAGGAGGTCAGGGCGAGCAACGTCATAAGATGCCATGTTTCGAAAACAGCGACCAGAGCGAGTAGATGAGGGGGAGGGAAGAACCGAAGGGGAAGTGGGCATGAAGGGGGGACGGAGAAGAGGGATGCGAAGATGATGAAGACTATAGGAAAAAACGCAATCGCCTAATCGCCTGGAGCCATAGAACAATTTTCATTATTATTGAAGACTATTTATTACTTATATTAATATTAAAAATATTTATTTTAATTTAAACATTTTGAAAACCTTTATTTTTAAATTTCCAAATCATAAATTTTATTCAAACACACATATAAATAAAGTTGACATTATTAAAAATTCATTTGTAAACATTTACATAATTAATAGAGCTCATTATTAAGTCAAATGATTTATAAAAGAATTTATCTCTTTATAAACTGTTTATTTTTATCAAGCTAAATTTAAATGTAAGCTAAAATTTATTTTAAACAAACTAAACTTAAATTTTAAAATCATATAATCATTTATTAAATAGCTTAAATATCAAATTTCTAAATTTTCAAAAATATTATAATTAGAAAACATATCTATTTATTAAATTAAAACAAAGATTTTCCATATACAATATATACAGATATATATACATTATAAATAGAAGGCAAATTTGATTAGCTTTTTAAAATATAAATTATCAATTAAATATTTATTTAAAGGAAGATCAATAAATCAATTCATATATTATTTACAAATATTATCAAATCAATTAAATTTTTTTAATGTAGATTATTAAATTGATATTGTCCTAAATTTCCGGGATATCACACTAAATTATCCATGGATCATTAACACTTAGGAAAGCATTGACCTATGGGTAATATATATATATATATATATATATATATATATATATATATATAAAAACTAGAGGGGGGTGGTCATCCATATTTCGATTAAATGTTCTGTAAAGATTTGTATATAAAATCTCAAACCATAACATGCTATAAATATTATTATGCAGTTTATTATTTCAAGAAGTATGTAATATATTTGTGATTGTTGTTGTTTTTTTATGTTTTAACTACCTTACTGGCAACTTGTAAGTATAATACCCAAGGGTGCAATAAGTAGAAAGTTAAACTAGGAAAGGAACCTTGTTCTTTTTTGTTCAAAGTCCTTAATTTTCTGTTCAAACTCTTGTAGTCTCCCTCTTTAGTAACAATCATTGTATATGTATGTTTCGTCATCAAACATTTTAAATCTGGTCGTCTAATTATAGTTATCTTCTTGTACTTGTGTTAGAATTTTATAATACTCATTACATAATAGATCTATCATTTTCTATATTACTTAAGTTTTCGTTTTTTCTTCTACTAGGTCAAAGGTATTTCTTATGTTTTTTATCATCTTATCTTTGTTTACTTTTGGTTCATCTGTTAGTTCTATAAGCTTTTGTGCGTAGTTATGCTTAGAAACTTTTGCTATATTGTATTGCTGGTTTATACTTAGCTCTGCTTGTTTTAATATGATTAAGAGTTTAATCATATATCCATGTTCTAGGTATTTTTGCCATGATTCTATATTTTTAATTTTAGGAAAATTATTCATACTAATTTATCCAGTTGTTTTCTTATGTGATTTGATAATTTGGTTCATTTTTATCTATTATGTATGTTTTACTTTATTTATGGAAGTCTTTCATGAATCTTTCTGTTATTATTATGTTTCTTGATTCCTTAAATATATTAAAATTATTAAATATTTGTATAAAATTTGTTTCACAGTCATATATGTTTATGAATCTTTGATATATTTTTGTTTAAAAATACTTAATATTTCATATTTTTGGTTTTCTGTAAATTCTTTGTTATTTTTCATAATTTTTATTATGTTAATTATAAATTTGTCTTCTAAATATTTTTGTAATTTTTCCATTCTTGTCAAAAATTCTTTTTATCTTCTTTCAAATGTTTTTGAACTGTTTAAGCAAATAGACACAGCTTTCTGGAATTACTAGGATAATTCATGCTAAAGAGATTTTTAAGATTTCTTAAATACTTCTTTTAATTCCTATTTTATATGTTTATTAATTTATGTCCAAACATTCTTATTTTCATAAACCTTTGTTGTTGCAATGCGAATAACATATCTTTGCTATTCATATTAATCAAATTTGTTGTAGCTTATCAAACAAAGTGTGGTATTCGTAATGGGAGTTTAATGATAAGTTTTACTGAAAAAACAGTCGAGCGTCTCGCTTTTACATAGTTTTTAATGAATTGGTAATATATAATTTTGTGACTTAATTTTATTTTCACTATAAATTAACCATTCTAATAATCCAAAATATACGCAATAAAATAAAGGAACTATTTGTTAAATGAACTCTCCAAAACTGGCTTTCTAGAGGAAAAATCATTCATATTTACAATAAATATTTATTAAGAGGGAAAAAATTATGGACTGACTAATGTTATTAAATGCCCCACCCAAAAATGATGTACACCGGTAGTTAGTAAGTACCAGTTTAGTATAAAGGTTCAAAAGACTGGAAGCGATTTGAAAACTAATATCTTATAAGTTTACTAATTATCTGAAATATGAAAGATGATTTCTGGAATGAACTTGATGTTTACCATCATATAATAGAATAATCTACTACTTTAGGAGGAGGTAGCATAACTAGCCAAAAGACCTGTAAAAAATGATAATCTAATATATATTTTTTACTGTTGATGATTATAATTGATTCATGTGGTGGAAAATGATACTGCAACTGCAGCTTGTACTGAAGATGGATCCCAATTTGCTGTGCTTTCTCTTTCATCAAATGTAACTGATACGACAGTTCAAGATGGTGTTATTTTATTGTTTGATGTACAAAATCCAGTTTGCAGGGCAACATGGATGGCTTGAAATAAAAATGGATAACTTAAATAAAACAGGCTGCCAGCAGTCATTGGCATGCCACTGTTTTTAAGTTAATAAATGAAGTTTCAAAATTTTCTGGTTTATTATCCAATAAGAACATGTACAACCAACAAAACATAAGCACAGACCAATTAATAAATACATTTCAATACTTTCAACCTCAACCTAATTGATTAAAAGCTTCATGCATTCAATGTCTAACATGTTGGCATGATCATGCAAAAAGCTTTAGTCTTTCTCTAAGCTAATTAATAATAAAAAATTGAATTACCTGGGGTTTCTTTGATGGTCATACAAAAAATCTATCCAACAAACTTCAATAACATGCCAATGGTGATAGACTATATCTTGAAAGTTAGGATACTCTTGCAAAACTTTTAATATAATGTCGTTTAGTTTGAAAACTATATGCAGCAAATAGAATTTGTATAATGTCATTTAGTTTGAAAGCTATATACAGTAAACAGAAGTTACAGTAGGCTCGAACTATGCATTTTGTACATTTTGGTAGTTAAAAGATATTGTAGAAGAAAACTAAGGGTTAGGAAGATGCTTACTTGTGATGCTTTGTTCCCAATGCTTTTGGATTGCTGGTCCTCAAGAACCACCTAATTTGATAGACGAAGATACTCTAGAATCCTAGCTGACAAACTTTAATAGAAGATAAACTGAATATGAAATGGTTATACAACTATATCAAGTGACAGTTATAGTAAATGCTAGAAATGTGTTGTGAGTGATAACATTTCAGTGCTTGGAATCATAGAAAACATTTGTCCAATAATCAACCAATTAAGGATCAGCTAAATCATTAAACATAATAACATATTACATTATAATACCACATTGCATTGTAATTTCTATGTTTCACCATATAACCCACAAATAAATTACCTTTTTCAGTTCAACCTCTTCAAATATCCCAACTTCAATTTTGTCCACCTGAAACCAAGCTATTATTGATCATCAGAACGTAATGAATTAAAATACAAAAAAATCATCACGTACAGATGGAATTCAATTACATAAAGTTGGAAATGAAAATTTTGATTTAAAATTTACAAAATCTAGTGTTAGTCTAGCATAAAAATAGCAAATAATTTACCTCGTCATGACATAGCAGTTGAGGCAGACGAAATCATCAAAGCTTTGAATTTATGAAACAGATCTAGGGCTAGAAGGAGGACGCTTTCTAATTCATCATCTATTAAGCAAGCGATAGATTTGGGTCATTTCTTAGAGGAAATCCGGGGAAGGAAGGGTTTGGGGGAGGAGACTTTTGGATCTCTGAAGGAAAAGTATTTGGATTCGAAAATAAACTGTGAAAAGTAAAGAGGAACGAGATCGCTGGATAGAAGTAGGGAAAAGGCAAAAAAACGCGACCGTTCATTTCATAAAATACTAATGGGGCTTTTGTGCCTTTGAAATGAAACTCAGTAATAATAAAATAGTATAGATCTATTATTTTAGTTAAGGAAAAGAAACAAATATCACTTTGAGATTTTGCATGAGAAGTGTGAGAAAAAAGTGCAGCAATTAAATAGGGAAATAAAGAAAGTGGTTGAAGATTAGAACAGTTTATCTAAGATGTATAGGCGTCTTCTCATTTATGCCACTCGATTAAAAGATTTAAAGAAAAATGGACAGCTTGGCTTTTTAAAAGATTCCGCCTTCATCGGGAAGGAGTTTTAAAGGAGAATGCGGATTTAACCACAGTCTTTTGGATGTTTATGGAGGATAGGGACACTTTAGTGGAATTCCTCTATAAATTCTATTATAGGAATCTTTTGAACGATTTTTCCTTCTTAGGGAAGGACCGTGGGGATACTTAGCTGCTTCCATAGTGGATATTTAGATGACCATAAGACCGGTCCCCATCCTGCGGAATGTTGGAATCTTCCCAGAATATCAATGTTCTCATTTCCTTGTTGCTTAGTTTGTCTTTCTTACAATATTCAGGTTAAGGAATCCTTAGGCACTGCCATTTCAAAAGAACTCTTAAGTAAATTTGTCAAGCTAAATTAGACTTTAAGGAGAAATCGTTTATTCTTAAAACCTCTCGGCTACCCAAATAATACTTCCTAAGAGACCACAAAGAAGTTTATACACAACTCCCCCACATATACTTTGATTTCTTATATGATGAAAAGGACAATTTTCTTAAAGAAGTATGATCTAGTTACGCTAAATGCTATGCAGAGAAGCTAGTCCGCTGCTAAAAAATGGGATTATCACCAATTCCCTATAGTTAGTACTCCTTAAGGATTTAATGTTTCCTTCGACTCTACTATCCCTATCTCTGTGGGTTCATGCAAAAAAGCTCAAACTATTGCTTCTAAACTTAAGAATTAAATATATAAGACATGGATTGTTAATGTAATTTGAACTTGTCTTGCTTGTAAACCTTACTGTTATTATTTAAAGAGCACATTTTTCTGTGTATCGATTTTCATTCCCTTTTATTTATTTTCAACAGGAAAGTCAATTAATACTTGCATCCAGTGATCCGGGTTACTTTCCCTAGACAACATTAAACTAAGCTAATGTTGGATATCAAGAAGAGATGTTCTTCCCAAGATGCTTCGACCTTGCCACTTCCGGATAACTCGGAAGCATGGAAATAGTAAAGAAAGTACTACAAATTAAGGTCAACATTAAGTGGTATGGAAGAGATAAGCTCGAGCTTAGAGGGGAAAATTAAAGAGAGAGATAAAGAATTCAGGAGCTAAAAGTGAGCATAAATGTGGTTGGCCAATCTGGTCCTTCAGATCAAAGAATCGATGCTGATGCAAAAATTGTTCGATTATATCAAAGGATTATGGACCTTAAAGTGGACTTGTTAAAAATTTAAGTATCTTGTCAATCTCTAAAACTTATTACAAGTGAACACAAGTTCAGCCTTCCTACTCCTATACCTGCAAGGACAACTTGATCTCAATCTGTAGTTGGCAAAAAGAAATTTTCCTTCGAGAACCTGCCTCCTAGTGTGGATGATGGAGAAATTTCCAGATGGTGTCAAGCGTACAAAAATGAACGCACTCAGTTTCTGATAGGAAAATGGGACGAAAAAGTTTTAAAACATCTCAGTAAGTATCAATGTTAGGTTGAGGAGATGGGACGTGTGAAATATGCCCTTAAGCTTTAACAGGGGCAAACAAGATGCCCAATTACACATTTAAGATTCAAATTAGCTCCATCAATGATACGATCGTTATTAAAAGAAGGAGAAAAAATTAAAAGAATTACTGGATGTGATAATTCGTCATATCATTAAACCTTCTTCGGTTGTTGAAGCTTTGAAGGAAAAAGAATAAGTCCTCGAGTCTCAAACTGAAAGTAACTGAAGTGATGTTGCTTGAAAATTCTTGATGGGATTCTCTTGTAAATTATTTACTTGAAGTTATAGTGGCTTTTGGTTTAGAAATTAACTATTGCTTTTTAGGCCTACACATGAACATGGGGTTGAGTAGAAGCTAAAGCGAGATATAAATGCTATCAACATTTCTTTTTATATGGGTGTTTCCGACTACCTCAAGAATATTGGAGGCTCTCCCCATTTGCATAGGGATGGGCCTTCTTCATGTGAAAACCATTGTTGTCATCTTGAGTAGAGGGAAAGTGGAAAGAAAAGGCGTATTAACGTTAACGGCTCCCTCAACCACCTCCTCAGGAAGACTAGAATGATCTTTCTTTATATTTGTAATTTTTGTATATATGTAACTTGATAAATAGCTTTGTACCTGAATAATTAATATTTTAGAATAGGTCTTATATTTTATTCCTTACTCTTTGTCTTATATCTAAACTTATTGAGTTGTTTGAGAATTGTAGTTCACTTCAGTGCTTCAGTCTAACTCCATATGCTTGTGTCTTTGATTAAGCGTAGATTTGTTTGCTCTATATTCCCTTGTAGAATGCTTTAGATAGGCCTTTTTTAGTTCACGCTTTTTTTATAAGACTCTTTCCTTTTCTTCTATAAAAACATAAAATAAATAATGATGATTTCCATGATTTTAAGAAATTATTTCTTTTTCAAATTGATCATTTTGTTTTGTAAATGCTAAAGAACATTTTTTTGAAAAACTGTCAATTGGACCAGAATTTCATTTGGTAGGAAAATAAAAAATCCCTTTGAATATACCACTAGAATTCCGCCTAGTAAGAAGATCAAAAATTATCTAATAATAAGACTAAAGTTTCATCTGGTAAGAGGATTAGAAATTCGATTGTTAACGGAGATTCCTAGTATTTGATAATTTGAATTCCAATCTAGAAATCAAAGATCAAGAGCTAATTCAATATATCGAAGACTGAAGCCCCGGGCCCAAGTAAGAAATCATAATTTCTCAAATGTCCATATCTAACATTAAAATCTTCGACATAAGGGTAATAGGTAGCTTTTACCCATCATTTTAAGGTTTTTTAACTTTGCTTTGGTGCAAGACTTGTAGCGACCCGAATGCCTAACACTAGAAAGTCACATCACTAATTAAGAAAGAAAGGGATAAAAGAAGAAAAGAAAGAGAAAAGAAGAAACACAACAACATCAGATAACTCACAGCGGAATGAATGAAATATAATATATCACATAAAATATTACATAGTATCATATTACATTAGAGTACACAACTTACACAACACATATTAGACAGTTATAAACATTTGTCTAACTATACAACTCAAGAACACAACAGATACAGATACCAAACAAACACGGCGGAACTATAATATATCTACATGTGGAAGCCTCCTGCTCCATATTTCCTTCAGAATTCGTCAAGCTAACCTGAATCACTCGACTACTCATACATAATATGAGTACCCAGGAGTTTAATAAAACAGAAAATAAACACCCGGGTCAGACATGGGTCTGGTGTGAGTAAATGGGTTAAAATTTTCTTAACTTTAGAAAAATCCTTTGAAAATAAAAGGTATCACGTAAGACTTCCCACACATAAACATGGAAAAGTTTTTACCTTACGCTAACCAAAACATTTGATAGGAAATCCAGTGATATTGTAATAGTGTCTAGGGTTTTCAAGTAAATAAGAAATAGCCGAAATTGTTACATCTATTAAATTCCAGCTACTAGCCACAAAAGTGGGTAATACAAACAAAACTGTAGGGTCTCGTAGGAAGAACGGGTTTCCAACAATGGCAGGGCTACCGGGGTACCGCCCGTCACAGTACGTGGCCTAGATCACAGTACCGAGGATTACGCCCAATCCCTTACATCACAAAGCCGGAACCGTTCCTTACTGAACAGTCCCGAGTAAGATCACCCGTGGTTGGCGCGACCAACCACACACTAAGCCGAAATAAAGGGACATCTAGACAGGAATGACCTCACCCTGAAATGGGCGCTACCTACCTAGCCTTGCTGCACCTCCCCTGTTTTAGCCATTCCCGGGTTGATGAGGCTTGAGGCTGCGATTACCTTTATAGAACACATCTATCATAGAATGCTCATCGTCTACCTGACTATGTTCTGAAAGCATTCAATTCATACAAGTTTGTTCCGGGTTCGAACGAAACCGAAGGCACTATCTCGTTGCACTCATTTTGGAATCACCCTCAGAGTCAACGACCATAGCCCTTACACTCTAAATCACCATCTCGAACCTGTAAGTACTATCTCCGTCAAACTCATCACGGAATCACCCTCAGAGTTATACTGATGAATAGTCCTTACACCTCAAGTCTTCACTAAGCTCCACTTGGATTCACGACCTAACGTTTAATTTGGATCGATGTGGTTTTCGGACATCCAAATATGGAAACCCGATCCCCGTCTCACCGAAACCAAGCGTCATTTTAATGTCAAAGTTGTTTAAGGGTTTAAACAATTAACTTATATTTAGGATGATATAAACAGATAAATGAATCACATTATCATAATAGATAATCCATACCAAACATTCATCTCAAAAACAACATATCACATATCATAGATATCCAAATCATCCAGTATCAACCAATCACCAATATCAATCATCATCCTACATCATTAAACATCCAATATCAGTCAATCAATATTAACCAATCATCCAAAAGCAGAATTGATTAACTCCAAATCAATTGGATTACCTTAGTCCTTCTTCACTTATTTATTGCAAATAAATAAATAAATCATCTCTTAAAGATCTTCTTTAATTAATCTCCTTTGATTAATTATCTTTTAGTTAGATTCAAGTACTTATCCTTAACCATATACAGTATTTAATCTTTAATTACTATCATTAATTATAATGATTAATGATTCTTCATTTATTTCCATTTATTAATCAATTATAATTAATTATATTAAACCTCAATTAATTCATCACACTTTAATTAATCACTTTTATTAATCAACCTTGATCAATTAACTAATGATCCTTATTAATTAATAATTCCTTTAATTAAATTAAATAATTAACTTATAACTAATCATCCCATTAATCATAAACAGTAATTAACAATTTGTAATTACTTATCTTAATTAATTAACTTCTTAATTAATTATATTAATCTTTGGTTAATTAATCTAATTAATTAATCTTAAGTAATTATTAATTAATTAAATTAACAAATAATCCTTAATTAATTACTTTACCCTTTTAATTAAAATTTAATTAATTCACTTAGTAATTATCTTAAAATTAATCACATTCATTAATTAATTAATCACATTAATTAATTAACTAAATAATTAAGTAATTAACTCTTAATTACTTACATAAGTAATTATCTTCTAATTACTTCATTAATAATCTTGATTACCCTCTAAATTAATTACTTCACAAGTAATTAATCCCATTATTAAATAATTCTTAATTCTTAAATTAATCAATTAATCTATAATTAATTAACTTTAAAACAATTATATTAATCAATTCTTAGATTAATAATATCAAGTGATTATACATTAATCACTTTAATTACTCCCATGAGTAATTACTTCCATTAATTACTTCCATAAGTAATTTCCTTTTTCCTTAATTATATTCAATAATTACCATTAATTACTTCATAATTAATTACACTTAATTAATCATAATTAAGTGATTATTTAAAATTAAATAAACAATTAACTAATTATTTAAAATTAATTAAATAATTAATTAACTAGCTTCTTATATTTAAAAACCCTTAATTAATTAAGAAAACATTAATCTTAATTAACAAATCATATTTATTAAGTATTCCTAAGTTCATAACAAAATAATTTAACCATATTTATCTTTATAAATAAATTATTTGAATTAATCAAATTTAATAACTTAAAAACAAACTATCTTATTTGGATTACAAAATTATATCAATAACCATATTTGAAAATAAGGCATTAAGAAATCAATTTTAAAATTTAAAACACTTTAAACATCTAATTTAAACTTATTTATTTTCAAAATAATTTAAAAACTTTGTTATTAAAACATTACTTTAAGATCCACTTAAAACTTTGATTAATCCTTTAATTTGAAAACGCTCCTTTTAAATTTAAAATTATAAAATTTAGTTAAGTTAATTATTTCCAAAAGAAATCATTTTAAGCAAATTTAAAACTTAAAATAAATTCAATTAATACCCTTTAAAGTTGATTTACATTTTTTCCAAAATAACAAGTTTAAACATAGTATGTTATTTTTCTTATAAACTTTTTTATAATTTAAAACATGATCTAAATTTATTTCAATCTACAGATTTACATTTGCAAACTTAATCACAACACAGAACAAATCGTACAAAACTCGAGACAAACACCCTACAAACTCGTGCCGACCCCGAAGCAACCCCACACTCAACAACTTCGAGTCGCCCACGATGCTCGCACGAACCCATACCCGAGAGTAACCTTTCTTCCCCAACTCCTAAACTTCCAATTGCACAGCGTACACGCGTTTACGTGCGCAACCCATCCAAATGATTCCGATGCCACCTTCGGCCATCTCCAAGTCGACGGCGACCACGTCGTGCCTCACGACCAACCGAAACCCCAAAAACGTCGCCAAATCAAAATTCGACCTCCACTCGAAAGAAATTGTAGAACACACGACACAAAACCACCCACGATCGACGCCACGACGTCGTTAGGCCTTCGCCGTCCTCACCATAGAACCGCCACATCCCCGAGCTTCGTCCTCCCCAGAAGCGATCGCCTCAGGTCCCATAACCAAGTCGCAAAAGCCTTGATAGTAAAGCCGAACAAAAACCACTCTAAAACCCTAATTCATCCAAATTCGAACACCATGGCCATCAAGAAAAATCATCAGTATTTTTCCCATCATCCACACTTCGAAAACTAGCCTCGACCAAAATCTAGCTCAAATCGTCACGCCAATCTATGGCAATTCACCAAAACCCCAATTTCGAACAAACCCCAAATTCACAAGAATTATCCAACAGAAAATTGCAAATTTCATATCAAAATTGATGATTTTTAATCATGATTACATGCATGTAATTCAAATTATAATTTAAGATAGTTGATTTTTTTATAAAAATTTAGTTTCACTGTAAATTTTCATTTTAGACATGATTTGTGCTATTTAAAATTCCTGGAACTACTTTATAATCTTCATCATACAATTACAAACAAATTTCATTCAAATATTCAAGGCTAATGTGGATCAAATTTAGAAATTTGGATTTTTGAAAAACAAAAATCATAGATTTTATCAGTAGAGAACAACTTCAACATATACTGTCATTTGAATTCCTGGTAATTTCACACTTACAACATACAACTTAACAATATTCATGTAATAACATTCATTATCAAAACAAAATTCATCTGCATGGATCATCATTCAACTATAGATTAAATTAAAACTGTTTTTGAAAATATTTACTCACCTGTTATTTGCAGTGAACAAAAGCAGAGCAGATTTTTTCTTATTATTCCAGGCTTTGAATAACTTTAAATCTAGAAAAGCTTTTGATTATGAAATCCTGCTGCATGTCTTCAATTTGATGCTTTAAAAGATGTTGAAATTGATCTTTAACTAGCTGAGTTGATCTTAACTTGAATTGCAGGTTGAAGCTTTTTAATTGAATATAGATTTGATCTTCATTTGAATAACAGGTTGAATGGTTGCAGATTGAAGTTTTAGATTTTACTTTGCTTTGGATTTTCCAGTTTCAGATTTTAAAAATAGTTTACTGTTTTGAGAATAATTTATGGTTTTCTTATTTTTTTTCTTCAGCTGAGAAGTAATGAAAGAAGAGTGAAAAAGTTTATCATAAATTAAATTATGTAATGTTTATTAAAATTAAAGAAAGTGAATTTCAAAATAAAAACACTTGTCACTTTAGTATTTACATTTGTCACTTATAACTTAATTGATTAACAAGTGTTAACTTTCTTTATTTAAATTATTTAAGTCATAAAGGTATTTATGTGTATATAAAATATATTTTTATATAAATAAACTTTTGAACTTAGATAAATATACAAGTGTTAAAGATATTTATAAACATTTGTTTTATACATAGCTTATATTTTTAAAACAAATAAATGTATGATATATGTATTTTTAAAATGAAAAATTTTAAAGAAACAAAACAAAACTTATTTAAATCCTTTTTAAACTATCATATTTTAAAAACAAACAGTTATCTTATATTTTGAAAACAAATGAATACATCTTAAATTATCCTTTGAAAAAAATAAATTTTTAAAACAAAGCTTTCATTTACAATATTCATTCATATATATATATATATATTAAATTAAATTTCAAAACAATTCCAAATTATAACATGTACATACATATATATTACAATTTGAAAATTTAATCTTTTATTTAAAACAAAAGATCTTCTATTCACAATATATATCAAATATATATATTATAAATAGAATAAAAAATTTATTAGCTTTGACAAATAGTTCTTATCAATATTGCCAGATTAAATATTCTATTAACCTTTAAAAGATTAAATTTACCAATTAAAATTAAAATTATAAAGAAAAATTATCAAATAAAATAAATTATTAATACAGATTATTAAATTGATATTGCCTAAAATTCCGGGTTGTTACAAGACTAATCGTTTTTGAGTGCTCTCCTTCTAGTAGATTATTTAACCCATCTCTAAGATGGCTTTAGATTTTGCTTGATTGATTTACTCTACCCCTTTTGACCTTTTAGGTAATGATTAGGCTTTGACTGAGCCCTTTATTACCTATAGGTAATGATTTAGGTTTGTTGGTGCATATGGTTAGCCATCTTAAGAAAAACCAAAGCCTTGCCCGTCCTCCCTCTAGAAGGTGCTCCGTCGGCCTTATAGGTGGAATCAAAGATTGGTTTGGTGCTTTGGTCAGGCCATCTTAGGAAGGACCAAAGACTTACTCCATCATCCTTCTAGGAGGCACTCTGGCTAAGCCATGTAAGCGGGACCTAAGGCTTGTAGAGTTCTTGCTAGGCCTTATAGGCGGGACCATAGGCTTACTCTAACCTCCTTCTAGAAGGTGCTTCGGCCAGACCATGTAGGCGGGACCAAAGGCTTGTGCTCCGGCTAGGCCACGTAAGGGGGACTAAAGACTTGCAGTGCCCTAGCCAGGCCTTATAAGCAAGACCAGAGGCTTACTCTGACCTGCCTCGAGGAGGTGCTTTGACCAGACCCTTGTGGTGAGGTAAAATGCTTTTTATTTACTTTATAAATCCTTTCAATGGAATACTTTCCACTTTATTATGTACTTGCTCAAATTTTGTTTACAAATTCTTAAAGCTCTCCTTTTCTCAACAAATTCTCAATCATTCCCTGTTAGGCTCAACATTGTTTAATTTCATGCCCATTTGTTCTATAATATGGCAGTAAGCACCCCGTAGGTTCCTTTCATTTCATTGTTGCTTCTTCTTTGAAGGCCAATAGTTCAACCTTTCCTTAGTTAGGAGATAAATGTTTTCACTGGAGGTGGTAAAGGATCTTGCTCTAACATATCAGAAATTCCCAGGAGACTGTGTTTTTGGCTCCCATTTAGCTTTTTTGTAACATTAAATACTCTAATTGGCTCTAACGACAAGTTTCTCTTTGAAAAATCTCGAGTTCTGACTGGCGTGGAAAAGCAATTGACTATTCTGCAAACTCATCAAAATCCCTTGTGTTTCATTTTGAAAGATAGTCCCTTTAGCTTGGAGCTGCATGGTTTTGCTCATTTTTGAGAACGGGCCATCCTTCTTTTGTTCCCTTTCTCCAAAGTAGGATAATAAGAAAAGATCGAGGTAGGTCCTACACGAGAAGGGTTTATGCTCTACTTATCTAGGTCATAAGGGATTACTCGTCTTTTTTCAGCTAGAGTTATTAGTGCCAACTCTCTTAACAATTGTTCCACATGGAAATGAAGATTATGGATTGCTTGATAAGTTGACTTGGTCAAGCAATGCTTGGAGGATCCTTGTTCGGAGATAGTCATTATGCAGTTTAATAGGTTTTGCAGGATAGCTAGTCCTCTAAAGGGATGCAGGAAATGAAAAGTCCTAAAGTACTTTGAGGGAATATGCAAGATTCAAAAAGTCCCTAAAGTCCTTTGTAAGGATATGCAAGATATGTAAAGTCCTAAAGTCCTCTAAAGGGATATGCAAGGAGGTAGGAAAGTCTTTTAAAGGAATATGCAAGAGATTGGAGGTTCGAGCCCTCCTTCTAGTGTCAAAATGTTAACAAATTTCTTTGCCAGCGAAATATGCTAGGTAGGCTGGGATTGGTTTGGATAATGTCTTAGGTAGCCTTATGCAAGTTTGGGAAAATATGCTAGTCTAGTTCGAGTCCTAGTAAAGACATATGCATGTTCGTTATTCAAACTCAAGTTTGATATATAGTCATATACTTGTCCATAGTTCAACAATAGCAAAATGTAGTCTTTTGAAGGAAGCATGCTGTGCATAAAAGTTTATTTTCCAATTCTTTATGTTTACAATTTTACAAGAGTATAACCAGCTCTAAAAATCCCTAAATCACTTTATGGTTTACCGCTTTAATACTTGATAATTAGAAAAGAAACTAATTGCCTCTTTATTGATTGTTGATGGGGTCTATTTGTAGGGGTGTAACTATGCGGGATGTTGACACATGGTACGGCTTTTAATCCAATGGCTTCAATGACATCCTTTTGATGAAATTTGAGATTTGGCATCACTTATTTGTGGAAGCTTGACAAACCTCGACATTCTATTACTGAGATTCGACATCACTTGTTTACATAGGAGATATTTGATACCTTCATATATGTTGATATTTGACATCTTGCAATATAGCAATCGTTCGATAACCTAGTATATACTCGATAACCTTCAAGATGGTTGCTACGCGATATTGTTTAGCATCCTTTTCGTCCTATAAAATCTCAAAACCCATTGCTAAGACCTTTATTCTTGTACAAACTCAATATTATCAGCTTGTTTGTAAATGCTTTACAATAGTTAACGTTGTAAAGGCTCGATAACTTTTGAGTTGCTTTATCAAAGGCTTGACCTTGATATAAACTCGATATCTTCCATTTACGGCTAGATGCTCGACACCCTTAAATAAAGCGACATCCATTATTTGCTATATAGTCCACAACACTTTGTATTGTAGAGGTTCGACATCCTCAATGCTTCCAAGCTTATTGTAGCTCGATACCTCTACTTTGTTGCTAATGCTCGACATTACCTTCCTAAGTATTTATTAATTCGGCACCTCTATTGCCTTCCACAAATTAATATCCTTTTTTTGTTAGGTATTTGATACCTCTCTTTATTGTTGTTGTTTGACATCATCTATTACTTGTTAAATACTCAATAAGGCTTGTTGTTGTTGAGACTCGCTACCTTTAGAGACTCAGCACCTCTTCACTACTTGCTATCTGTTTTGAGTTCGACACCCTTAGAGACTTGACGTCCTTTTTCTTAATAACTTTACCTTCTTTAAGCTCGATATCTTTTTATTAGACGTTGAATGCTTGGTAGCTTGGCTTTCTTCTAGCTCAACACCCATTGTCGTTACCAAACTCAACTTGTTCTCTGTAGAAGCTCGGTATGTATATTTATAGTAACAATAACAAATTACATAATCGCCCCTAGGGCATACCCCTAACTTTATCATATACAAAATATTCTAATACAAAGATCAACATATTCAGATGCTAATAAGTTATTAGGTAAAGTAGCCAAAATTATGAATAATCAGCATTGAGGAGTCCCCCAAATAAACACATGTAATTTTTTCCCCAAAAAACCGTGTTTGTTTCCTAAGAATTTTTGAAATTTGATAATTTTAAAATAATATTTTAAAGAACTTGTAGTTTCGTAAAATCTATTTTCAAAGACGTTAATAATTATTTAGGTTGTTGAGCGACGTCGCTGTTATACTAAGTGATGTTCAATCTCACTGGAAACTTCTTTCATTCATTGGAAAATAATTAGTGGGTTCCAATATGTCGGTTATATTTTCTCCTCCTGCGATTAGTTGTTGAAAGGATAAAAAGTATTTGGGTGTATTAATAAAGCAATATTGTAGTAGATTGTAAATTATTTAAATGAATATTGGTAAGAGAGAATTAAGTAAAAAAAAAATCATTCTTCATATTTCACGTATGACTGCAGTTCGCTAAATTATTAGTCAAATTATTTCAAACATAAAAAACCATTATCTTTTGCTAGAATTATCGGATTAGAATTTCAATTTTTCTAGAAAACCAAAAAAAATATGATCTTTCCAATTAGATCCACATATGACATGTTTGGTAAGACTTTTCCTATTTGCAAATAATTGTAATACAAAAACTGAAAAATCAAGAAATGGTTGGCAAATGTATAAATTTTGATATCGATGCATGCGACTTGAAAATATGATTTTTTTTTCATAGCTTGACTGATATCCACTACAACAATTTGGACTTTTAATAGCGTTTAAAAAGCACTATTAAATGCTTTTACAGCGTTTTTATAAAAGCTGTATATCGACATGCAGTTTATAAGTCTATGACCTACGATAGCAACAACAAAAACGCTATAAATGGGTTCTTTTAACAGCGTTTGAAAAATGTTGTAAATTGTTTTAATGGCATTTATGCACACACTGTAAAAAAACTTGTCATAAATAGGATTGGTTATTAGATAGCAAGAATAAAACGCTGTAAAATGTTTTATATTATAGCGGGTTAAAAACGTTGTTGTTACCTTTTATAGCATTTTTTAATGCTATCATCTTATTGCATAAGATTTTCTGTGCTACTTTTTTACGTTTCAATGCATATATGTATAACGAATTTAAATATAAGTAAGATCACATTTGATTACCAATATGCTATGTGTAAACAAATAAAATAACACCAAAACAACATGTGCTTATAATTTTTCATAACTCCGTATGAAGATTACAAAAACAAGTAAACAATACTAATATAATACACAAGCAATCTCACCAAAACGATACATAGAAGAATTCAAACACTAAAGATACACAAGACGCTACATATTGCTTCAAATCACCTTGTTGCTACTTGCTAGCATCAAATGTATTAGTTACATGTAAAGAAAGAGTTCAATAATCAGTCGTAATAGACAAGATTCATGAAAATTATGCATACAAAGTGACTTTTAAACAACAATATCTGATATTTATAATCTTATTCAATTCTAAATCGCTATTGTATTTAAACGAGTATAGCTACCATTAATTTTTTTAAAACTTTTAATTTTTATAAAACTTAATTTATTTCTATAATACCAATTTAATTTTTGGCAACTTAATCAACTTAGCAAATTCTATATGGTACTCAATAAATTCTATAAAATCTTTTTTAATTTAATTAAATTTTTGTAAAACACAACTAATTTTTTTTATCAAACTTGGATGAATTTTACAAATTTAGTTAATTTAGTTGGATGTTTATAAAAATTGGTTAAATTTTATAATAATTAGTTAAATTTTATTAACTTGTTATTTTTATAAACTTAATTTATTTTAGAAACTTAATTAAAGTTTATAAACTTAGTTATTTTTTATAGACTTGCTTAATTTGCATGAAACTTAGTTAACTTTTATAGAAATTAGTTAATTTTTATAAATTAGGTTGATTTTTATAAATTTATTTAATTTCTATAAAACTTAGATAACTTTGTTAAATTTTTATAAACTTAATTATTATTTTATAAATTTGCTTACCTTTTACAAAATTTTGTCAATATTTAGATAATTATTAAATTTATATACAACTTGTTTAACTTATTTAAATTTTTATACAACTTGGTTAATTTTTATAAATTTTATTTTAGTTTTCTAAAACTTAGTTAAGGTAGAAAATTATTTGCTTTTTATAAAATTTGGTTAACGTAGTTAATTTTTATAATTTATCTAACTTAGTTTAATTTTACAAAAATTAATTAAACTTTTATAAAGCATAGTTAGCTTTTTATAAAACTTGGTTAAATTTGACAAACTTAATTAATTTAATCGGATGTTTATAAAACTTGGTCAGCTTCTATAAAACTTAGTTATGTCGATAATATATCAAAGGTTCTTATAATTTATAGTCAACGTTTCAACTAAAAATCTGAACCAAAAAAGAAGGATGTATTATATAAGTAATATTCATATTTAGTTTAACCAAATGTTCAAACATAATGGAAAAACATAAGTGCTAAAAAATATTATAACCTTCGCTTCCAGCAACTTTAAGTTCTAAAGACATTAAAAATATCATATGGTTTGAGCATCGTTTTGACCTGCATTGAAAATATAACAAAAAATGAGATATACATATATGTATAATGCTGAACATTTTTAATTTGATGCTAACTTGGGCAAATATGCCTCGGTTTTAAAACCGAACACTTCAACTATGAGCATTTTGTGAAAGTACATATATATCAACTTGCATCGGTAGTTTAAAAAAAAAAAAATCTTACATCAGTGAAAAGAATACCGGCAACTCCAGCCATGGCGAAACGAGAATGAACCAACTCAGCCTGTACGTATCAATTGAATATGTAAATTCATCCATCCTAGTATGAATCTGAAAAGACAAACTAACACATCAAAAATTCTATAAACTGTATGTGCTAAAAAAAGTAATGAAAAGAAAAATATTTGATCTGATCCACAAATTCACTTTTGTAAAACTTAAGCTTGGTTTTGGTAGTGATGGTGAAGAGTTGTCATTGTTGAAAAAATAAATGCAATACATATCAATCAATTGAATAAATGCAATCCTACACTACTACTTGCAACATCCACCTCAACAAAAAATTCCTTCAAACATCAAATACAACAACTTCAACTTCTGCAGCAACTTCAACAAAACAACCTCCATCACCAAAACTTGCCTCTGTACACTCCTCTCTGTACACACTATCATCCTCTGTCTGTGCACTGTGCCATTAATCGCTGCCATATACCGTTGCTCCTATAACGTTCACCACCATACTTCTGATCATACTTTGAACATTCATACCATCCACTACTACTTCACATTAATCACAGGCCACCACTACTTCATTACCACCACATCAACTATCCACTACCGCTTCACATTTCCTTCCACTGCCACCATTCACTTACCATCATCAGTACAACCCTACAAATCAACCTGTACACCATTCAACATCTTCCTCTGCCTACATACTACACCATCTATCCACAGCCTGTGTACATCTCTGCCTCCCCATACACACTGCACCACTGCATTGCATACATCAAGTCCTACCCATATACTTCAAAATACTTAAACTGCTCACCGCCTACTTCAACAACTAGCAGCATCTTTCCCACTGTATACAACTTCCACCAACAAACTTCGTCTACATACAACTCTTCCTAAATCATTTCCATCTACATACAAACGTGCACACTTCTGTCTACAACCTCCTCTGCCCTCACAACCCGTTGCTATATTTCTTTGTCACTGCATCACAGTACAACAACCAAAAATACCTATTGCTCATCCTCCAGCAGCCCACCTAAACTCCTCATACATTCATCCCTATCAAAACTTCCATTACCATCCAACATCCACATTCCTCCTTTCATCGACCTTAAATAATCACCGAGCCTGCCTTCAACTGCCCAATACCCAAATCGCCCCAACCTTGATCGTGACCCACCATGCTGCAATTCGATTTTAACTAGGAATTCAAGAGAAGCGTGATTTCATATGGTATTTTAATTAAGAATTTGGTCGCGAACTTGTTTTTATTCGTGAAAGGCAAGAATTTGATTTTCCATAGTTCTTGAGAGAAGCGTAATTTGTTGTTATTCGTGAGAGAAGAGTCGTTTTTTTTAAAGAATTCATAAAATTTGATTTTTTTGGGGACCCTTTTTTAGTAGATAAGTTTGTGGTCGGGCGGTAGTGATATTACACAATCTCAAACAAAATGAGCAACAGACTATTGATTACTGTTGTTGTTGTTGAAGTATTCAATAAATTTACTTCTTATTATTATGGTGATTAATTATTGTTGTTGCTGCGGTATTCAATAAATAAAGTGATTTATTCAACTTTAGGCTTTATATGTTACGTCTATCCAAATTTTCAATGACACGATTTCTGTATATTCAAGTCCCAGTTCTCTATTTGAACTAGGAAGTTCGATTTTGCCTTCTAATGCAAGTTTTTGGATAAACCGACGCTAAGTTTTTTAGCTACTTATTAACAACATAATTTTTGCGTAGCCATTCTAAATTATTGCATTTTTTCTTATAATCCAACTCATGGCACGTGAAACAAAATTGTGATGTTCAACTATACAACACCCTAAAACCTTATAAAACATAGTTTTCTACCAAACATTCTGGTTTGTTCTTCAATCTATTTGAATGCGAAGCATGGGTCTTGTTAACACTAAAAATGCACGCTAACACCCCGGTGTGAGTTGTGATATAGCGAAAGCACCACCCGTTGGTACGGGAACTAAAAGCAAGCAGGAAATAACAAAAAATAGTAAAGAGACGACAATTTTTATAGTGGTTCGGCTCAAAGTCAAGCCTACGTCCACTTAATCTCTTCTCTTATTGATTTGATTACAAGTTTCACAATAATTCTTCAATTACAACACCATTAAGGCAAGTAGTTAGAACTTAGATGTAGAAAAGGTCTTTGAATTCATGTTGAATGAACTTGATCTCTTCCCCAAGGTTCTTTGAAGTGTCTTTGGCGTTTGAAGTGTTGTAGAAGTCGTGAAAACAACAAAGTCTTGGCGTTCCAGAAATTCTTCCAGAAAAATACCCCTTCACTGTGGAGTAGGCAGACTATTTATAGGGGAGTTTCGGAGTTAGGTCGTGTGGTGTCATAAGTCGTGAGCGACCTAAGGAGTTGCGACCTAAGAGCGATCCCGAGGTAGCATAAGTCGTTAGCGACTTAGTGGAACCATTCTGGACGAGATATATGCTGTGAGCGACTTAGCATGTGTAGCACAGGAGTTATCTCGGCTTGCTTAGGTCGTAAGCGACCTAATGGAAGAGGCAGTGTGCATACGGCTTAACTCTGAAGCTTGCTAGGTTGTTAGGTCGCTCTATCCTTAACTCGTTAGGTCGTTGCCTTCATCGAGTTGCTAGGTCGTGAATAAGAGAGGTGTTAACACTTGCCCCTCGAAGTATACGCCTAGGGGTTAGGTCGTGTACTTTGATACCTCTTAACTCGCGCCATCCTGAGTCGCTAGGTCGTGAGCGACTTATGAGAGAGCTAGGTCGTTCGTGCCGATTCGAGTTCCATTGCCCCTGTATATAAGTTGCTTAGTTTGTTCGTTCTTCTCTTCACCTGCTCTAACACTCTAACCCGCCATTGAAGAATCTCCGAGCTCTCGAAGACGAATTCAAGCTAACCAATCGTTGATCATCTTCACCATCACGGTACGTAAGTGAATCTGACCATTATCCAACCACGACCATCACCGTACCGTGAATGCCCCATTTTCCGACCCTAATCCGACTTCGTGCACTGCGTTTCACCACGAGTTATGTTATGATCGATCTTTGATCGTCATTGGACATGTTTTCGTTGTAATTCATGAGAACACAGCAGTTCATCGGATCTATGAAGGATATGAGATGATTTGAATCGGTCTTGGATGATTTGGCGGTGGAGAGATTATGGATTTCCTTGTGGAGATGCTAACGGGTTATCGGGTTAAGCGAGTTGTTGAATGAGGAGGAGTTAGCGGGTTAAGGAGAGTTAGGAGTTAGCGGGTTAGGAGCTTCGAACGACCTAGGGCTTAGTAGTTTGGACATGAATCGTGCGACTTAACTTAGTGAACGACTTAAAGAATCAACACGACCTAATTTAACCCGCAGCATAGCTTTAACTTGTAGGAACATGACTGATGAATTGCCATAGTTTGACAGAACTTGATTGAATTTCCAACTTGAACTGCCAGAATGAACTGCTTGAACTTGTTGCACTCTTTCACAGATTGTATTAACTTTTAAGCTAACAACCTGTTAAATATAACATTTGCAGAAAACTGGGGCGAATATACTGTCGTTGACTGCCCACATCGAATGACAGATTAGTCGATAAAGAATAATCAACTTAAGGGAATTGTGTGAACAAAATGTTTTGAATTAACCAGTTCAAGTGAAGTATTAAAGTAAAGCTAAGTTAATCAACTAAAGCTGATCTGTTTGCATCAACACTGTACTTGGACTTAAAATAACAAGCCCCGAAACTTTATAATCGACAAACGCCAACTAGTTTAATTCCAGTTATATTTGTTTGTCATTTTATTAGTTTTGCACAACACTTCACACTTTTAGGAAACGTGCACCTTCATATTTGAATATCCAGTTCCTTGTGTAGAATGGCTTCTCAACAAGTGCAAGAAGAGATAGCAGAGCGGGCCGATGAGGTTTTCCCAATATCTGACCCTTTAGAGCATCCTCCGGAAAGAGTTTCGACTACATTGAACCAACGGGCTTTCAGCTAGCTATGTATTTAATTCGGCATTGCTGAAGCGGATGCTCTACTTCCTAGGGTAAATGACACTGCCGATAGGCCGCCTCCTGGCTTCATTGCAGTCAATCGTCAAATGTGTCTGAATGGAGCTATTCCCCCCTTCAACGATTTTATTAGAACACTCCTCCTTCGACTAACTATTTCTCCATTCGAGTTGCACCCTAATGGCTATGCCATTTTGACGGGGTTGTGCGTACTATTTAGAAGGACGCTTAACCGCCTCCCAAGCTTCGAGGAGATCTGCTATTTGTGTTCATTCGGGAGGAACAAAGATCACCCTTCCATTACTCTTGTAAGGAGTGCAAGAAACCGTAAGCTGATTACGGATCTGCCCGAGAGCGCTCACAGGTTTTTAAACCAGTTCTTCTTTGTCCGTTGCCCTCCGGGATTCTACGGTATCTGGAGAGTAGGAAGTGAGACTACCTATCTCCGTTCACTTCATTTCTGAGCCTTTCAAAATTCGAGTCGTCAAGTGCTCACTTCATTCTTTACTTTTGCAGCACTTCCTTCTCCTTCTAAAGATTCTAGTCACAAATCGACTTTCGAAAGATTGAGTGCCGTAGCTGTTGATGAGAGAAGTATTAAGTTTCTACTGAAGGACGAATTTTTGCACCAATTCGGACTCTTGCACTCTTCTCGATCCATTCAGTCCCGTGATGCCCCAATTCTCAAGCGAAGCGTCAGATGCCCCAGCCTCCGCAAAGGAATTCACACTGAAGGAACCTATTGTAGAGGCTTCAGTAGTTAAATGCTCCAGTTCTACTGACGGTGCGGGATTATTTGGAAAATCTAAACTTCCCCCAGTTATTGAAGAAGAGGAATTTCCTCAACATTCCGGGAAGGATATTGGAGAAGCTGATGAGGGAGCTGAGAAAGAGAGTTCTGTTACGAAGAGTGTAAAGCGTGCTGAAGAGAGCACTGCTGATGTGACCCACTCTGTTGGGCACGATGGTGATGATATCTTTGGAGGACTGAGCGATCTTATGGTGACTTCCCACGAACTCTTTAAAGATGACACCACCACTTCTAAGCTTATCTCTACAGCGATTGAAGCGACATCCGTTTTGCGATCAATTCCATCAAAGAGTGGTTTGTAGCTTGATGCGCGTAGTTCGCACGCCACACACACACTTAGGATTTTTGGCAATTATGTGCACTTAGCCTCTTTATTCCGAAGATTTCTAAATTTTGTCTCTTCTTCAATTTCAGGTTCTCCCATGGGACGCAGCAGCTCATATTACGATGACTTTCAGCGCTATGCGAGACGTGATTCTTATGACCTCAGGCGCTATCTTCCTGCCCCTAGGGAGACTGATGAGGAAAGAGCAGCTAGGAAAGATCGTGAGAGGTAGGCTTATGAAGGGCGTTATGGAAGGAGAGACGACTGACATGACTCTTACTAGAGGGATGATGACTCCCATAAGAGAAAGTCTCATGACGATAAAGGGAAGAATCGTGTAGCCGAAGATTCAAGCAAGCGAGCCAAGCTTAGCGAAAAGTCTTCATCTGAAGTTTCTAAAGTGCCCGCTGCTCCTACCTCTCTAGACATTTCTTCTAGCTCTCCTGCCCTTAAAAGAGCTGAAATTCAAGCAACATTAATAGGCCACCTTATTAAGTTGAGAAGTCTCCGCTTGCACTCCAAAGCCGATTTCCGCATTGGTGTTTGAAAGGAGTACGTTTTGATCTGGACTTGGTTCCAATTGATAAGCAGGCCATGCTGAGAAATCTCGACGCTGTCAAGCTTGATAT
The DNA here is from genome assembly GCA_030765085.1 of Allium cepa. Lineage (NCBI taxonomy): Eukaryota > Viridiplantae > Streptophyta > Magnoliopsida > Asparagales > Amaryllidaceae > Allium > Allium cepa. Next base: position 211,809,337 of record CM060930.1, on the reverse strand, counting down.
TGAAAGAATGTCCGGCTGGCAAAAACTAGTTGATGAGCTTCAAAGAGTAAATCGCTTAAATCTCGAGGCCATGCTGACTATGGAAAGCGATATGTCTGAGTGGTAAAAAGTTCTTGATCAGCATGATACGGAGATGAAGAGAATCACCGCCTATAATGAGAAACTTGAGCCTGAAGTCAAGAAGCTTAAAGATGATCTTGCCACCTCTTCCACTTCTTATACTCAAAACGAAGAGGTTCTTCAAAAGCAAGTAAGAGATGCCCATGCTGCTCAACGAGATACTGAGGCTAAACTTGAGGCACGGCAGAAAATCATGGAAATCTACCGCAATGATGTTGCTCAGCTGTAGGAAAAAACTAACTCCCAAGATTTGGAGATTCCAATGTTAAAGGACCAGCTTTCCAAGGCTGAAAAGGAGCGTGACGAGGCCATCGCTGGAAAAGCAGCAGTTGAACAATCTAATGAGGGGACTAAGGCCAACGTCAGCTCCACTCTATTCGAGTTTTATATGCATAGCATCTTGAGGCATGGTAGTCTTTCATTTTTGGGCCCAAAGTATGAGGTTATCCTGGCTGAAGTGTGGGAGGCAGCAGTTGAAATGTTTAGAGATGCTGGCTACGCTGAGGAGGATTTTGAGGCGTATTATTTAGATGATGAGGGTCATGCCGCCCTTGCTAGAGGGAAAGAACAACTTGCCAAGGAGCGAGCCGAAGCGGCGGAAGGAAAGCATCTAGGGAAGGAACCTTTGACCGACCCAACTCGTCCTTTGGTTTCGGTTGACATCGATATTATTGGCTCCATTTCCCACTCTCCGCCTCCTGCGAAAGCCGAAACTGAAACTACAACTGCTCATGCCGAAGACAAGGCCCAAGAAGACACTGAAGCCCAAGATTTTGAATTGACGTGATAAAGCCAATCTCTCCAGGTAACTTCAATACTGATCCAGCTCAAGTGCACTGCTCATTTTCTTCACATGAGCTCGATGAACTTCTTGCTTATTACTTAATCCTCGACGTGCCACTATCTCCTCTCTTTGCGAGAAATACTGATGTTAACTTTTCTTCTTCTGTAGTGAAAACAGCAAGTGTTGCACAGGCTTCGCCTCATCCAGGTGTTGCCCCTCCACCTCTTTAAGTTACTCCTTCTTCTACTTCTCAACCGGGGTTGCAAGAAGAACAAATAAGAGCTTTTCAAGGCTTAGATGACCCGGCCGCTTCACAAGAGCAGAAACCTGAAGAACTTGAGGAGGGTGAGAGGACCCCGGAGAAATTTACTACCTATGCTACAAAGCTGATTGATCTTATCACTCCGGGCAGCGAGTCTTCTTCAAAGAAGAGGGGAAAGCGTGGAATTTTGAAGAAGAAGAAGGGCACTTCTGTTGGCGATGAGAAAGAGGAAGAGGACCCAATTGCACCTCTTTCTCCTTCTTCCCCGACTCGTTCAGGCCGACTCAAGAAGTAACCATTAGGTCAGGCGAGGGCTCCAAAGGCGGCGGGAAGAAGAAGTAATGGGTCTGGCTTTATCCTTCTTGTTCTGCTTTTTTGCTTGTATTTAAAGACTTGTATTGACCGGAGATCATGCGGGTACCATCCCCCGCTTTTTGAAACCTGCCCATGTATACAAATCTTGTATAGTATGGAATAGAATGACTCTTTTTACTTGTACAATATTTTGTCTGTATGTTTAAATGCATTTATTCCTTATTTTCACACAAGTTTCTTTATTTTCTTTGTATGATATTGCAGTGAGCTCGTGGTATGTTGCTTGAGCGTTGCTTTTATTAATGCAGCTATATTATATTTCCCCCATATCACGGCTCATTGCAATCTTCTCCATTTTGAGAAGACTTGTACTCTTACTTTGGAGAATAATTCTTCCATTTTGAGGAAATATTATACTTCTCTAGTAGAGTGTGCCTTGTATTGGAGAAGTTTTCTTCTCTCTCTTTTTTTTAGAAAAAGTTTTTACACTTCGACTTCCGGAGATGGTCACTTTTATTATTGAGAAGTGGATTCCCCTACGCGGTAAAGTGGGCCTCCGAAGAGGGCTTTGATTTGTTTTCCAGAAAGTAATATCTCATTGCTAAGTGGGCCCACGGGACTGGTGTCAGCTGTTTTATCGGATATTTGTTTGCACAAACGATCGCGAGCAGTTAGCTGCGGCCTAGAACCTTCCTTTTGAGAAGGTGCCCCTTTGGTGGTTGCATCAACGACTTTTTCAAGAGATACATTTCATTTTTGGGCGTGCCTCGTTAGAGGGCTTTTTTGTTTGTGCCTCCGAAGAGGGCTTTTTGTTTGTGCCTCCGTAGGCTTTTTTTATTTGCCTGAAAGTTACTTCTAGCAGTTAAGTGGATCCACGGAGCAGACGCAAGCTACCTAACTGGATGTTCGTTTGCACAAACAATCGCAATTATCTAGCGAGTTCATGGTGCCTTCACTTCGGGAAGGTGCCCCTTTGGTGGTTCCACAGCCTTTTTGTTCGAGAAAAGCATTTCATTTTTGGGCGTGCCTCGTTAGAGGGCTTTATTTGGCACTTTTCCCTTGAGAGTAGAAGTGTGCCTACGAAGAGGGCTTTTTTATTTAGTTTTCCAGGAAGGTTGCATCTCATAGTTAAGTGGATCCACGGAGCAGACGCAAGCTACCTAACTGGATGTTTGTTTGCACAAACGATCACAATTAACTAGCGAGGGCCTGGTGCCTTCACTTCGGGAAGGTGCCCCTTTGGTGGTTCTACCAACCTTTTTGGTTGAGAGACAAGATTCCATTTTGGCTGTTTTTTGTCTGCTTGCCCATGTCTTTTCACCATCTGCCCCTCAGCGATTCCTCGTTATCATTTCCAAGCACATGTTCCTTTCTTTTTGCAAGTTGTTTGCTTTCTTTCCCCTTTTTTTCAGAGAAGTGTATCTCATTGTTAAATGAATCCACGGGGCAGACGCAAGCTACCTAACTGGATGTTTGTTTGCACAAACGATCTCAATTAACTAGCGAGGGCCTGGAACTTTCACTTTGGGAAGGTGCCCCTTCGGTGGAATCACTAACTGTTTGTGAGAAGCACTTCTTATGTAGGAATTGAATTTGGAATTTTTGTGGCTTGACATTTGTTTGTTGAGTGATTTGTAGGAATCGCTTGGCCTTGTGATGTGTTGAATAGGTAAGCTTTGCTTTGATAGCTTGCAATATTAAATCGACATTTTAGCAATATATTTAAGATATTTGCATATCGAAATGAGACAGACATTTTATAGTAGTAGAAAACACAAGATTTATTGTAAAATCAGTGTGAATCAATACAAGAATGATACATCCACAATCATTTTACAAATTTAAGCATAGCTTCTATGTAAAATATGGACGCAAGTGCTTGCTGTTTCAGGCTCTCGGAATTGGATCTCCTTCGACAGTTGTGAGCTTGATAGTGCCATCAAGAAGTTTTTTTTCCTATGACGTATGGCCCTTCCCAGTTTGGCCCAAACACTCCTGTTGCTGTCATGATCCTTTTCAAGACTAGATCCCCAATTTCAAAGCTGCGTTGGCGAACTTTAGAATTGAAGTGCCTGGCTATCCTTTGCTGATGGGCTGCAACTCTGAGCTCAGCTTCTTTCCTTTTTCATCAAGCAAGTCAAGTGCTTCAAGTTGCAGCTTTTCATTTTCAGCTTGGTTGAAATGAATTCTCCTGTGTGAAGAGACATATATTTCCATTGGAATCATTGCTTCTGATCCATATGCTAATGAGAATGGAGTGTGCCCAGTCGCAGTCTTGTGGGTAGTTCTGTATGCCCAAAGTGCTAGTGGAAGCTTATCAACTTAACCACCTTTTGCTTTTTCCAGCTGTTTTTTGATGGTTGACTTGATAATTTTTTTCACTGCTTCCACTTGCCCGTTTGCCTGCGCATGATCCACTGCTGAGAAGCTTTTTTGGATCTTGAATCGCCTGTAGAAGTCCTGGAATTCTTCGCTTTCGAATTGGGTACCATTGTCTGTGATTATCTTCTAAGGCACACCATACCAGTAAATGATATTCTTAGTCACAAATTTTATCATCTTTTTAGAGGTAACAGTAGCCAATGGTTCGGATTTAGCCCATTTAGTGAAATAATCAACAGCAACAAAAGCATATTTGATTCCGGACTTGGCAATCAGCAAAGGCCCAATGAGATCTATCCCCCAAATGGCGAATGGCCATGGAATGACCGTCTGTGTTAGCTCGATGGAGGCTGCACTTGGGATTTTTGCAAATCTCTGGCATCTGTCACACTTTCGGGAGTGGCTAGCAGCGTCTCGATTAATATTCGGCCAAAAATACCCATAGCGGAGAATTTTCTTTGCTAGAGTTTGGCCACCTGAATGATCCCCACACTCTCCTCCATGCACCTCAGCTAAAATTGTCTTAGCCTCTTCCTTGGTTACACATCGAAGTAATGACATCGAGAATCCTCGTCTGTACAACCGGCCGTCTTGAATTACATATCTCGGGGCTTTTCTTAACAGCTTCTGTCGCTCTTTTGAGTTTTCTGGCAGGGAGCCGTTGAGTAGATATTCCTTGATCGGGGTCATCCACGACTCCTGCTCTTGAGATACAGCCATAATCTCGTCAATATCCATCTCATCAGTACTTGAAGCTGACAAAACTTCCACAAGGACCAGTCCCAATTATTGTGCTTCTCCAGAGCTTGAATATTTTGCGAGAGAATCTGCCTTCATGTTCTCTTCCCGGGGTATATGGCTTATTGTATAATCATCAAAATCATCGAGAAGCTCCCAGGCCTTTGACAAGTAAGCAGGCAGATTTCCTCCTTTAGTTTGAAACTCTTTCTTGACTTGGCATATAATAAGCTGGGAATCACTGAAGATCTGCAATACTCTGATGTTCAGTTATTTAGCAATCTTCAAGCCGGCAACAAGAGCTTCATATTCTGCTTCGTTATTTGTCGAAGGAAATTCTAATCTCAATGCATAGCACAATGACTGCCCTTCGGTGGTTTCAAGCACAACCCCAGCTCCGGAACAATAGTCATTTCTTGCACCATCAACATATAATTTCCATCGGATCGGGGTCATCAGTCACCTCTTCCTCACTGTCACCTTTATCTGTGTATTCTGCAATGAAATCTGCTAAAGGTTGTCCATTGATTGCTCTTCGGGGATGGTAAGTGATATCGTATTGGCTGATTTCAATATTCCACTTCAGAAGATGACCCGAAGTTTCAGGGCGAAATAGGACTTGCTTTAGAGGCTGATCAGTGAGGACTTTAATAGGATGAGCTTGGAAATATGGCCTCAACTTTCTGGATGCAATCAACAAACAATAGGCGAGCTTTTCCAGCTTTGAATAATTCATCTCTGCCCCAGTGAATCGTTTGCTGATGTAATAAATCGGGCGCTGGACTTTTGCGTCTTTCGTACCAATGCTGCACTGAGAGCATGAGATGAAACCGCTAAATATATGAAAAGATCTTCACCATTGCTGGGCTTAGAAAGAACTGGAGGCGTTTCCATGTGACAAATCAGTTCATCAAAAGCTTTCTGACATTCAGGAGTCCATTCAAAGTTTTTTTCCCTTTCTCCAGAGCGTCAAAGAAGGGAATGCATTTATCAGTGGCACTGGAAATAAACCGACTCAAAGCAGCGACTTTCCCATTGAGGCTTTGCAATTCCTTCTTTGTCCTAGGGCCTTTGACTTCTCTTAAAGCAGTAATCTGAGAAGGATTATCTTCAATGCCCCTAGCGCTCATGATGAAACCCAAGAATTTTCCGGACTCTACCCCGAATGAACATTTAAGAGGATTTAGCTTCATCCCATACTTTCGAAGGACCGCGAACATTTCTGCCAAATGATCCATGTGGTCTACTGCCTTCTTTGATTTCACCAACATATCATCAACATATACTTCCATAGTCTTGCCAATCTGGGGTTTGAACATGGCATAACAAGTCTTTGATAAGTTTCCCCCGCGTTCTTTAGTCCGAAGGGCATGACTTTATAGCAGTAAAGACCAACATCAGTGATGAAGCTCGTGTCCTCTTGATCTGGTTCATGCATCATGATTTGATTATATCCTGAGTAAGCATGCATAAATGACAATAATTCATGCCCGACTATTCCATCCACCAACTGATCAATCTTGGGTAACGGGAAACAGTCCTTGGGGCATGCTTTGTTTAAGTCCGAAAAGTCGATGCATACTCTCCACTTTCCATTTTCTTTTTTAACCAACACCGGATTAGAAACCCAATTCGTATAAGTGGATTCTCTTATTAAGCCATTTTCCATTAGCCGATCTACTTCTTCTTTTAATGTTGTCGACCTTTCAGGACCCTGGGTTCTTCTTTTCTGCTTTACGGGTGTGAATTTTGGATCAATATTCAAAGCATGCACTGCGATTTCTGGAGATATTCCACACATGTCGGCATGACTCCAAGTGAATACATCCAGGTTTGCTTTCAAGAATGATATCGACATATTCTGAACCGTCACGTCGAGTTGTGAACCCACATTCAGCACCTTGTTCTGATCATTCAGGTCAAAGTTATTGGCACTGTCACTTCCACCGGCACCACTCTACTTTCCCCTGCACTGGTTTTTATGGGATCAATCTCTTTTCATGCACCACTATGCTCACCAGTGCAGGGTCCACCCCGTAGTTTCTACAAGGTGTGCTCTTTGATGCGGAGCGGAGCTGCCGCACCCTTACCCATTTCTCTCTTCTTTGCCTTTCGTAACTCTATGAAATAGCATTCTCACCCGGCATTTTGGTCCCCTTTCACAACACCGACGCCATTATCAGTGGGGAACTTCATAGTAAGGCACCATGGGGCGAGAATGGCCTTGAATGTAGTATGAGTCGGTCGACCCAAGAACGCATTGTAAGCGGAGAATTCATCAACAATCACAAAAGTTTATTTTCAGATCACCTTATTTTACCTTTCTCCAAGCTCTACAAATAAGTCAATAGTCCCTATAGGCTGTTTTGGTTCTCCAGTGAACCCAACAATTTTCTGTGAGGAAGCTTGGACATCAGCCATGGGAATTTTCATCTGATCAAATGTCTTTCTGAAGAGGACATTGCAAGAGGCGCCGCAGTCAGCAAGCACCCTTCTTACAATGGCTGGCCGGATGCCTGCAGATATCACCAAGGGATCCATGGTGGGAGCCTCAATACCAACAAAGTCTCTAGCCCGGAATATGATGTCATCATTAAAAGTTCTTTACTGTTTTAAAGGTGCAGCATCTTCCAAGACTGTTAACCCCGTTCCAGCTCACGAGTCAAAGAAATCAACGAGTTAAGGCCTGGGGTGAGCCACGACTTAAGGTGTTTAACGGCTCAGGAAGGATCTACGACTCAGGAAGCCTCACGACTCATCGAGTCACCGACTCACTAAGTTAATGACCTAGAGCTCAAAGCGACTTAAAGGGTTACGGCTCAAGGGAGTTAACACCGACTCAACAGGCAAACGACTTAGTAACCTTAGCAGCTTAAGAGAATAGTCCGACTCAACGTCCTTAAGGAGTTACCGACTCAACGGCCTTGAAGGGTTACGACTCAACGACCTTGAAGGGTTACGACTCAGCGACTCAGGAAGGACAGCGACTCACCGGGTTATAGCCTTAGCGACTTAAAGGTAACGGCCGACTCAACGGGTTAACGACTCATGGAGTTAACAACTCATGTGGCAGACTGACCTAAGTTTTCAAACGACTCAAGTGACTTAAGATATCTAATGACCTATTATAAGTCGCTGGCGACCTAAGCAACAAGGAGCAAACTCAATGCCGCTTCCCTTATGTCGCTGCCTACTGACTCGTGATATTTAAGTCGGTCACAACTTACGACTCATCCTGAGTCGGTCACGACTCATGACTTGAACAATTCCCGCCTAGAAATTTGCCTATAAATACATGGCCACCTCCAACATTCAAGGGACTTTGGCTCATTCTCCTCAAGCACCGTTACTCTGCTGCATTCCAAACCAATCCAACACTTAAAGCTCTCAAGACACGAAGAACGCTACAAACAACTTCGAGAAAAGATCACACACATCCAACATGGATTTGAAGACTCTAATCTCCATTGAAGTTGAGGCTATTTGTTCCGAGTGACTCGTAATCCAATGTGTATTGTACTTGGAAAGAATTGTATCAGCTTGTAACGAGATCATCAATAAAAGTACTTAAAGTGGACGTAGGCTATACCCTTAAGCCGAACCACTATAAAATTGTTGTTGTTTACTACTTTTCCGCTATTATCTGCTTGTAATCTGTTCCCGAGTTATCGGGTGGTGCTTTCACAACTATAACTCATACACCGGGGTGTTAGCGTTCAAATTTTAGCGTTAACATTTTTGGTGCTTTCACTGAGAGTTGAACTCAGGCGAGTTATCATCATTGCTTCATAGAGGTTTGTAGAGAGGATTTCCTTGAAAACCAGAAGTCTATCCGAGATTATGGCTCCTGGAAGGAAGAGTAGATCTGTCAGATCTGGGAATATTCAAGAGGGAACCTCCGCTTCCCCTATATCGAATCAAGCCACTCCAGCTGTCGGAGTTACAAAGGCAGAGCTGGATGCTGCAATTTTAGGGCTGAACCAACAAATCAATGCCCAAAATGCACAATTTGAGGCTCAGAATGCCCAGAATGCCCTAATTCTGAATAGGTTGAACGATTTGCTTGGGGCGAACCGCCAACCGGCAGATAATGAAAGGAATTTGGCTGGCAACATTCGTGATGCTGAAGAAAGAAGTGCTCCTGAAAGAGCTGCTAGCCCCTTTGAACGAACACTTCCAGAGGTTGGTGGATCTAGAACTCGACATGATGAGGAGTATCTTTCTGGAATGGTCCGACAAATTATGAAAGAAAGTATACAGAGTGGGAAGTTCTGCCGCTTCCATAATCAACCCGGTCACGAAACCGATGAATGCCGACAGTTGAAAAATCTGATTGAAGAGTTGCTAAGGGAAAACAAACTACAGCAATTTGTGAAAAAGAACAGCAACAATCCTGCTTCATCTAGTCAGGGGCAACAGGCTCCTACTCATCAGCTTAGGACGATTGAAAAGGCTACAGGGCATGAATCTGGAAGGCCCATTATCAATGTCATTACAGGAGGACCTCACCCAGCAGGCAGAAGCTGGGGTGAAATGGAAAGATATACCCGAGCTTTAAAGTATGTACCAATCGAGGAAGATGTATTCGTTTTGGAAAGTGCTACGCCTTTGAAGCAACAAAGAACTCTTGATGATGATATTGTATTCAAAGCTAGGGATTCTGCAGGTATTGAAGCTCCTACCTTGGATCCCTTAGTCATCTCGGCTGGTATCGGGCCAGCTATTGTCAGAAGAGTTCTCATTGATTGTGGCGCATCCTGCAATATCCTCTTCAAGAAGACATTCGACCAAATGAAGATCCCTATGGCTGATGTGCAAGCTTCATCGCATAAAATTGCTGGCTTCACTGGGGAGCCAAAACAGCCAGTAGGAACCATTGATTTGTTTGTGGAACTTGGAGAAGGAGAAAGAAAAATGGTCCGCAAGCAAACTTTTGTGATTGTCGACGAATTTTCTGCTTACAATGCTTTCCTTGGTCGTCCAACTCTGGCAGCGTTCAAAGCTGTTCTTGCCCCGTGGTGCCTCACCATTAAATTCCCTACAGACAATGGAATAGGAGTTATAAAAGGGGATCAAAATGCTGGGCGAGAGTGTTATCTGACAGAGCTACGAGAAACCAGAAAAGGAGAAATGGGAAAGAATGCGGCAGCCCCAGTCCGCATCAGAGAACCAGCCTTGTAGCAATTACAGGGCGGACCCTGCATTGGCGAGCACAGCGGAGCAAGGAAAGAGATGGACCCTAGAAAAGTCAGTGCAGGAGAAAATAGAGTGGTACCAGTCGAAGCGACAATACCAATACCTGTTGACCCAAAGGACCCAAACAAGGTGTTGAATGTGGGTTCACAACTTAATGTGTCAATTCAGAATGTCTTAATATCTTTTTTAAAGGCAAATCTGGATGTTTTTGCTTGGACTCATGCCGATATGTGCGGAATATCCCAGAGGTTGCAGTGCATGCTCTAAATATTGATCCAAAATTTACACCTGTGAAACAAAAGAGGAGAACTCAAGGTCCAGAAAGGTCAGCAGCATTAAAAGAAGAAGTTGATCGGCTCATGGAGAATAATTTTATCAAAGAATCCACCTACCCGAATTGGGTTTCGAATCCAGTGCTGGTTAAGAAAGCCAACGGAAAATGGAGAGTGTGCATCGATTTTTCAGATCTAAACAAGGCCTGCCCCAAAGACTGCTTCCCATTACCCAGAATCGATCAACTGGTAGACGGAACAGCGGGACACGAATTGTTATCTTTTATGGATGCCTACTCCGGATATAACCAGATTATGATGCATGAGCCGGATCAGGAGGATACGAGCTTTATCACCGACACTGGTCTTTACTGCTACAGAGTAATGCCCTTCGGGTTGAAGAATGCAGGGGCAACATACCAAAGACTCGTTAATGCTATGTTCAAACCGCAACTGGGCAAGACTATGGAAGTCTACGTCGATGACATGTTAGTAAAGTCTAAGAAAGCAGTGGATCACATAGAACACTTAGCAGATATGTTCGCAGTCCTTCGGAAGTACAGAATGAAGCTCAATCCTTTAAAATGTTCATTTGGAGTGGAATCCGGCAAGTTTTTAGGCTTCATCGTGAGCGCTAGGGGCATTGAGGTCAGCCCAGCTCAAATTACTGCATTGAAAGAAATCAAAGCCCCTAGAACAAAGAAGGAATTGCAAAGTCTCAATGGAAAAGTCGCCGCCTTGAGTCGGTTCATTTCCAAAGCCACAGATAAATGCATCCCATTCTTTGACGCCCTAAAGAAAGGAAAGAAAAACTTCGATTGGACCCCCGAATGCCAAAAAGCCTTTGATGAATTGATTCGCCATATGGAAACGCCTCCAATACTTTCTAGGCCTGGCGATGGCGAGGATCTTCTTATATACTTGGCAGTGTCATCTCATGCTTTAAGTGCAGCGCTGATACGAGAAGACAAAAGGATTCAACATCCAGTTTATTATATCAGCAAAAGACTCACTGGGGCAGAGATGAACTACTCTAAGTTGGAAAAACTCGCCTATTGCCTACTAATTGCATCTAGGAAGTTGAGGCAATATTTTCAGGCTCACCCTATTAGAGTCCTCACTGATCAACCTTTAAAGCAAGTCCTATTTCGCCCTGAGACTTCGGGTCGTCTTCTAAAGTGGAATATTGAACTCAGTCAGTATGACATCACTTATCATCTCCGAAAAGCAATCAATGGACAAGCTTTAGCAGATTTCATTGCAGAATTCACAGATAAGGGTAACAGTGAGGAGGAAACAGTCGATGATTCCCCAATCCAATGGAAGTTATATGTCGATGGTGCAAGAAACGACTGCTGTTCTGGAGCCGGAGTTGTACTTGAGACCCCTGAAGGCCGATCATTATGCTATGCACTAAGATTGGAATTTCCTTCAACAAACAATGAAGCAGAATACGAAGCCCTTATCGCTGGCTTAAGGATTGCTAAAGAATTAAACATCCGAGCGTTACAGATATTCAGTGATTCTCAGCTTATTGTATGCCAAGTCAAAAAAGAATTCCAAGCCAAAGGGGGGAATCTGCCCGCCTACTTGTCAAAGGCTTGGGAGCTCCTGGGTGATTTCGATCATTACATGATAAGTCACATTCCTCGAGAGGAAAACACGAAAGCAGATTCTCTCGCAAAGTATTCTAGCACAGGCGAAGCCCAATTTCTGGGATTAACTCCAGTGGAGGTCCTGTCGACTCCTAGCATTGATGAGATGGATATTGATTGGATCATGAGCATGTCTCAAGAGCAAGAATCATGGATGACTCCGATAACAGAATATCTGCTCAATGGATCTTTACCAGGGAACTCAAAAGAACGACAAAAGCTACTGAGAAAAACCTCTCGATATATAATCCAGGATGGCCGATTATACAGACGGGGATTCTCAATGCCATTACTTCGATGTGTATCCAGGGAAGAGTCTAAAGCAATCCTAGCAGAGGTACACGGAGGAGAATGTGGAGATCATTCAGGTGGCCAAACATTAGCAAAGAAAATTCTCCGATACGGATATTTTTGGCCAGAAATTAATCGAGATGCAGCAGAGTATTCCCGAAAATGTGACAGATGTCAAAGATTCGCCAAAATTCCTAGAGCTCCTTCCACTGAACTCACACAGATGGTCAGTCCATGGCCATTTGCAATATGGGGAATAGACCTTGTAGGACCATTACCAACTTCCAAATCTGGAATTAAATATGCCATTGTTGCTGTAGATTATTTTACTAAATGGGCAGAAGCTGAACCACTGGCTACTATCACCTCTAAAAAGATGATAAGTTTTGTGACTAAAAGTATCATTTGTAGGAATGGTGTGCCTCAAAAGATAATTACAGACAATGGTACTCAGTTCGAAAGTGAAGAATTCCAAGATTTTTGCAAACGATTCAAAATCCGAAAAAGCTTCTCAGCAGTAGCTCATCCGCAGGCAAACGGGCAGGTGGAAGCAGTAAATAAAATTATCAAGTCAACCATCAAGAAGCAACTCGAAAGAGCAAAAGGTGGTTGGGTTGATAAGCTACCACTGGCACTATGGGCATACAGAACCACTCACAAAACTGCGACTGGGCACACCCCGTTTTCATTAGCATACGGGTCAGAAGCAATGATTCCGATAGAAATAGAGGTCCCTTCACACAGGAGAATCCATTTCAATCAAGCAGAAAACGAAAAGCTACAGCTCGAAGCGCTAGATCTCCTTGATGAAAAAGAGATGAGGCTAATCTCAGAATTGCAGCTCATCAGCAAAGAATAGCCAGACATTTCAATTCCAAAGTTCGCCAACGCAGCTTTGAGATTGGAGACCTAGTCCTGAAGAGAATTATGACAGCGACAGGTGTGTATGGGCCAAATTGGGAAGGACCATATGTCATAGGTCAGAAGCTTCTTGACGGAACATTCAAACTCACTACTGTTGAAGGAGATCAAATTCCAAGGGCATGGAACAGCAACCATTTGCGTCCATACTTTACTTGAAAATTTTGTTGAAATATTGTAAAAAGAATTATGATTGTATGATTCTTGTAACTGAAAGCAATTGTAAAACTGATGCAAGTAAATAATGAAAGAATATAAAGTGGATGTAGGCCCAATTTCCTTGCCGAACCACTATAAATCTTGTGTTCCTTATTATTATTACATGTTTGCTTTATTTTCGATATAAAAGTACATAGAATGTGTTGCTGAAATGTCGATTTAAATTTTTGCAGACAATGGAAGTGAAACTTGCACATAAAAAGACCAAGTGATCCTCGCCAAATTTCAAGTCACAAAGGCCCCGAATCCAAATCCTAGATAGGAAGTACTTCAATTGAACGGCCTATAATTTCGACAGAAACGGGTCTTTGCTAATAAATTGAGATCGTTTGAGCAAACAAACATCCAATTAAGAAGCTAATGCTCGTTCTCACGAAATTGCCTGACAATGAAGCACACTTCCTTGGATTAAACAAGTTACTTGTGAAAAAGAGAAAAAAGCAGAGGATCATTGAAAAGGCATAAGCAAGTGGACAGAGGAACAACCAAAGCCATCATCGGCAGCATAAGTCCTCTCCGGAGGCACAACTCTTCGGAGGATAAAGACCTCTAATGGGTCATACGCCACAAAAAAGAAAGTTCTCTACTCAACAAAAAAGATTGGAGGAGTCATGACCCTCCAACCATGAGAGAGTAACTTCCAGGCGATGAAAACCCTCTCTGAGGCACATTTCACCAGGAGTTGAAGTGTTACGACCGCTCTTCGGAATTTCACTTCACCAGAGTTGAAATGCAAACAAAATAAAGACCTCTTCGGAGGCACATTTCACCAGGAGTTGAAGTGTTACGACCGCTCTTCGGAATTTCACTTCACCGGAGTTGAAATGCAAACAAAATAAAGACCTCTTCGGAGGCACATTTCATCAGGAGTTGAAGTGTAACAACCGCTCTTCGGAATTTCACTTCACCAAAGTTGAAATGCAAAGCAAAATAAAGACCTTCCTGGAAGCCCACGTTTCACCGAGATCGAAATAAAACTTCCAAGTGTTGAAACGTGAAAAGGCTTTCTTCGAAGGCACAACTCTTTGGAGGTACACGTTTCGCCGAGATTGAAATAAAACTTCCAAGTGTTGAAACGTTAAAAATCCCTCCTCAGAGGTACAACCCCCTCCCGGGGACACAATTAAAAAGAAAGACCTCTTCAGAAGCCCACGTTTCACCGAGATCGAAATAAAACTTCCAAGTGTTGAAACGTGAAAAGGCTTTCTTCAAAGGCACAACTCTTTGGAGGTACACGTTTCACCAAGATTGAAATAAAACTTCCAAGTGTTGAAACGTGAAAAAATCCCTCTTCAGAGGTACAAATTTCTATTTAAAAGAAAAATCCTCATCAAGAAGCATACTTTAACTTTCAAAGGAAGAGTATGAAAGGAAGTTAAAGTACATTCAGAGGTCTGCTTTACCACATAGAAGAATTCACTTGGCAAAATGTGTACATACGCAAAAGGAAAAAGTGACTTCTTCGAAGGACAAAGCATAAAAACTTATATGAAAGGAGTTGTACTCTATGAAAAATCTTTTCACGAATGAAATAATCATTCTACAGAAAATAAGAGTGCAAGTCCCCTCGAAGTATAGAAAATTGCAGTAAGCTTATGATATGGGGGCAACATGGTATAGTTGTATACGATATGATATAGCTACATCGGTAAAGTACGCTCAAACAACATACCATAAGCTCATTGCAATGTCATATAAATAAACTTGTGCAAAAATGAATAATAAATGCATTCTCAAATTCAAACAGGAGTTTGTACAAAGAAAGAGGAATCATTTTATTCAACATTACTTTATATACAGGTACAAGTTTTAACAAAAAGAAAGGCGGGGGGCCGATAACCGCACAATTCTCGACCGATACATGCAAAAGACGAGAAGTTAAAAGCTAAAGTCTTTATTTCTTCTTGCCACCCTTGGACCCTTTGCCTGGCCGAATGATTAGTTTTTCAGGTCTATCTACAGGCATAAGGGAAGAAGGAGAGGGAGGGGCAACCGGTGCGATTTCCGGTTCCTCTTCAGTAGTGATGATTTTCTTCCCCCTCCTCTTTGATGTTCCGTGCTTCTTTCTTCTCTTCGAAGAAGACTCACTCCCTGGAGTAACAAGAGCGGACAAGACTACGTCATCAGAGGGAGTCCGCCCCGGAGAGATCTCGCCTCCTTCAAGTCCCTCGTCGTTCTGCTCTTGCGAAGCGATAGGGTCATCCAAGCCATGAAGAGCCTCAATCTGTTCCTCTTGTGACCCGGGTTGTGAAGCAGAAGGAGAAGTCACCTGAAGAGACGGAGGAGGGATAATCGAAGGAAGTGAAGTCTGCACAGCACTTGGCGTTTCAACTGCAGAAGAGAAATTAAAAATATTAGTATCTCCCCGAAAGAAGGGAGATATGGGTTCGTCGAGATTCAAGAAGTAATCGAGAAGCTCATCAAACTTTTGAGGAGTAAGCAAGCGATCCACCTGAATCGGATCAATATGAAAATTACCTAAAGATGTTTGCTTCGTAAGTTCAATCTCATAATTCTGAGCCCCGATATCCTCCAAAGCCTCATCATCAGTAGGGGTGATTACCCCGGTTCTTATAAGAGGCGGCGAGTGAGCGCTAGAGCCAGTAATGTCCACTTCGGGAGAAACTAAAGGACGTTCAGAAGTGGTAGGCGGTATTTCTTTCTCAGAACGTTCCCCTTCCGCCATTCCGGCCCGTACCTTGGCGAGTTGCTCTTTTCCCTTGGCAAGAGCAGCGCGGGCATCATCATCGAGATAATGCTCTTCAAGAGCCGTCTCGGCGTAGCCAGCACCTTTGCCACCTAACATATCAAGTGCTGCCTCCTAGACTTCAGCTAATGTAATTTCGTATTTAGGGCCTAGAAAGGCAAGGCTGCCACGCCCCAAAATGCTATGCAGATAGAAATCAAATAATGTGGAGCTAATATCAGCTTTGGTTGCTTGATGGGCCTCTTCGGCCGCGAGTTTACCAGCAACAGCCTCGTCACGCTCCGTTTCGGCTATAGCAAGTCGAGCTTTTAGCATCTCTATCTCCAAGCTCTGAGAGCCGGCCTGTTCTCGCAGCTATAAAGTTTCAGCACGATATTCTTCTATGACCTTCTCTTGGTGTGTAAGCTTATCTTCGACTGCCCTTTGACTGGCATGCGCATCTCGTACTTGTTGCTGAAGCATGCTCTCCTTTTGAGAATGGAAAGTAGATGAAGTAGCTAATTCTTCCTTAAGCTTTTCTACTTCCACTTCCAGCTTTTCATTATAGGAAGCAATACTTCTCATTTCGGCGTCATGCTATTCGAGAGTCTTCTGCCACTCAGCCTTATCGTTCTCCATTGTGAGCATGGCCTCAAGATTGGCTCGGTTAACCCTCTGAAGTTCGTCGACAAGTTTTTGCCAGTTCGACATTCTTTCAATATCGGTCCTGACAGTATCAAGATTTCGCAGCATAGCCGGTTTGTCGAGAGGAACCAAGTCGAGATCAAATCGAACCGCTCTCAAGCACCACTGAGGAAATCGACTTTGAAGAGTGGGAGGACCTTGCCCGACTTGGTATGCGGGCCGGTTAATGATTGCTTGAATGTCGGAGCGAACGGAGCAGGAGATTGAGCAGGAACATGTTCAGAAGCTGTCGGCATTGTTTCTTCGGTATGTCTAGCCCGCTTGCTAGAAGAATCGTCTATGTGACCTTTACCTCTCTCATCGTGAGCTTTTCTCTTTTGAGTATCATCATCTCTGTGGGGAGGGTCATGTCTTTCTTGTTCCCTTCGGTGACGTTCTTCATATGCTCGTCTCTCGTCGGCTTTCCTGATGGCCCTCTCTTCATCCGATTCTCTGTAAGAAGGGAGGTAACGCCTGTAATCATACTGGCTACGCCTCCCGTAGCGCTGGAAATCATCATAGTACGACCCGCTGCGCCCCATAGGAGAATCTGGAATAAAAATAATAAGCTTTAGAAATCTTTAAAGTAAAAGAAGATAAACGCGTAGAAGTGATGAAAAATCCTAAGTGTTGTGTAACGTGTAAACTACGCGCATCAAGTTACAGACCACTCTGTGGAATAGATGTAGTGATAACTTGAGTAGGAGGAGTTGACATTTGTTGTAGAGAAGATGTCGCCTCAATTACAGAAGAGACAGTTTTGGAAACATCATATTTGAAAAGTTCTTGAGAAGTCACAATTAAATCGCTCAACCCCTCGAAAACATCATCACCATCATGTTTTTTGGGACTGGCTTTTTCAACTCCTTCGTCGGCAGACCTTCCGGAAGATCGTGGAGTTTCTTCCTCTTCGATAACAGGGGCAAGTGCAGACTTATCAGACGGCCCCGCAACGTCCTTCGGAATTGAACATCTCACTAGTGGAGTTTCCATAGAGGTTCCTCCCTGCATGTGCTCTTTAATAGAGACCGGGGCATCAGGAGTTTCCGCCGGAGAATCGGGAATTTCAGTTGGAACTTCACGAAGTTGAGTAAAGCGAGAAGAATGAAGAAGCCCGTATTGATGTAGAAATTCATCATTTAACAAAAACTTGATACTCCTCTCTTCTGCCGTCACGGCGTTCAATCTCTCGAAAGTTTGTTTATAACATGGATCTCTAGAGGGAGGAGGAAGCGCTAAAACAGGAAAAAATAAAGAAGCCAAGTTAGCATTTAGCAACTCAGATTTCGAAAAGCCCAAGAATGGTGAAATAAAAACAGGAAAATCTTACTTCCTACTCTCCAGATGGCATAAAACCCCGGAGGGCAACGAACAAAGAAATACTGGTTTAGAAATCCATGAACACTTTCAGGAAGATCGGTGATGAGCTTGTGGTTTCGAGCACTCCTTATAACTACGATAGAGGGATGATCTTTAATTTTTGTGAATGAGCAAAAGTAGCAGACTTCCTCGAAGCTCGGTAATCGGCCCAGAACTCTATTAAATAGTACACATAACCCCATCAGAATGGCATGACCATTGGGGTGCAATTGGAATGGAGAGATAGATAATCGAAGCAAGAACTGCTGAAGGAAGTCATTGAAAGGTGGTATGGCACCGCTCAAGCACATTTGGCGGTTGACAGCAATAAAGCCAGAAGGGGGCCTATCTGCAGTATCATTTGGCCCCGGCAGTAAGGCATCAGCTTCGGCAATGCCAAATTGGGTGAGCAATTGATTAAACACCCGCTTATTCAGAGTGGTGGGAGTTCTCTCCGGAGGATTATCCAACAAGTTGGCTACTGGGAAGACATCCACAGCCTGGCCTATCGGTTCTTCTTGTTGAGATGTCATTCTACACAAGCAACTGGGTGTTCAAATGCGAAGGTGCACGTTTCCTAAAAGTGTGAAGTGTTGTGCAGAACTAATGAAAATAACAAGTAAATATAACTGGAATTAAACTGGTTGACGATTGATCGACTATTATAATTTCAGAATTTGTTAATTTAGAGTTCAAGCATAATATTAGTGCAGGCTGGTCAGTTTCAATTGATTGTTTCAGTGTTGCTTTAATATTCTACTTGAAATCGATAGCACTTCGTTCACACGATTTGTTTAAGTTAATTATCTGTTATTAACTAATCTGTCATTTGATATGGGCAATCAATGACAGTATATTCGTCCCAGTTTTCTGTGAATATTGTATTGAACAGGTTGTTAGCCTGCAAGTCAAAATAACCTGTGAATGAATGCAATAAAATTCAACAGTTCAAAGTTAATGCAATGGTCCAAAGTTCAAACAGAATTCACACAAGTCATAACTCGTCAACGGTTCAAAAGTTCTGAGTCGGCAGTACCCTAAGCCTTGAGTCGTAGAAATAAGGAGATTATCTCCAAGTCTTATCTTGGCCACGACTCAAGGTTTAGGTCGTGGAGTATGTTAAAGAAGCTCTGGTTCAAAATAATAAGAAAATCTCCAAGTCTTATCTCGGCCACGACTCAAGGGTTTTATCTCGGCCATGACTCAAGGCTTAGGTCATGGAGCATGTTGAGTCGTATTATGGTTAAATCGCAAAGGTCGCTGGATCATACAAAAATAGCCGAGTCATCCCTACAGCAATGTTCGAATCAATCTGACCCATTAACCATCTAACTCCTAACCCATTAACCATCTAATCCATAACCCGATAACCCAATAACCTCGCAATGGTCAACCCCAGTTCCATCATACCACTAGGTCGCCTCAAATCTCGAATCGTTACAAGTAAGATCAAACCGCCTGCCTTTAATCCATGATTGTCCGATGTAATAATATTCGCAAGGATCAAGGGGGAAAAACAGGGGCGGAGATCGGCAATCATCAGCAATTGAAAAAAGATGCAAAATCTCTTACACGGTGTGATGCTAAAAATGATCGAAGAAAAATCAGGTTGGAATCGCCTTTGAGAGCTCGAAGATGCGTTAATGGCAGACACGGTTCAAAGGATAAGAAATAAAAAGTGGGAGATAGGAGGAACGAGTCAAGCGCTTTATACCTGGAAGAGCTGGAACTTGAATCGGCTCGCCCGAGTTATGATAAGTCGAAGCACACGACTTACGACTTAAGCGTGCGCTTCGAGGGGCAAATGTTAACCCCGTTCCAGCTCATGAGTCAAAGAAATCAACGAGTTAAGGCCTGGGGTGAGCCACGACTTAAGGTGTTTAACGGCTCAGGAAGGATCTACGACTCAGGAAGCCTCACGACTCATCGAGTCACCGACTCACTAAGTTAATGACCTAGAGCTCAAAGCGACTTAAAGGGTTACGGCTCAAGGGAGTTAACACCGACTCAACAGGCAAACGACTTAGTAACCTTAGCAGCTTAAGAGAATAGTCCGACTCAACGTCCTTAAGGAGTTACCGACTCAACGGCCTTGAAGGGTTACGACTCAACGACCTTGAAGGGTTACGACTCAGCGACTCAGGAAGGACAGCGACTCACCGGGTTATAGCCTTAGCGACTTAAAGGTAACGGCCGACTCAACGGGTTAACGACTCATGGAGTTAACAACTCATGTGGCAGACTGACCTAATTTTTCAAACGACTCAAGTGACTTAAGATATCTAATGACCTATTATAAGTCACTGGCGACCTAAGCAACAAGGAGCAAACTCAATGCCGCTTCCCTTATGTCGCTGCCTACTGACTTGTGATATTTAAGTCGGTCACGACTTACGACTCATCCTGAGTCGGTCACGACTCATGACTTGAACAATTCCAGCCCAGAAATTTGCCTATAAATACATGGCCACCTCCAACATTCAAGGGACTTTGGCTCATTCTCCTCAAGCACCGTTACTCTGCTGCATTCCAAACCAATCCAACACTTAAAGCTCTCAAGACACGAAGAACGCTACAAACAACTTCGAGAAAAGATCACACACATCCAACATGGATTTGAAGACTCTAATCTCCATTGAAGTTGAGGCTATTTGTTCTGAGTGACTCGTAATCCAATGTGTATTGTACTTGGAAAGAATTGTATCATCTTGTAACGAGATCATCAATAAAAGTACTTAAAGTGGACGTAGGCTATACCCTTAAGCCGAACCACTATAAAATTGTTGTTGTTTACTACTTTTCCGCTATTATCTGCTTGTAATCTGTTCCCGAGTTATCGGGTGGTGCTTTCACAACTATAACTCATACACCAGGGTGTTAGCGTTCAAATTTTAGCGTTAACAAAGACAAAAACATTTTCTTCCGCCGAGGCATATCTCAAAGCGTGAGCATATCTCTCCATCTCACCCCAACTTCTGCCCGCTGGGTGAGGACCCCCTGTGATAACATTAATGACAGGCCTTTCAGATTCCTATGCTGCAGTCCTCTCACCTGAGCCGGATCGATGAGCAGGAACTTGTTGCCCCTGAGTAGATGAGGTTGGGTCACTTCTGTTTCTCTTCACATATTGTTTTAGTTTATTCTGCCTCAACGGCTCTTCAATCAAATTCTTTAAATGACGACATTCATTAATGTCATGGCCAGGTTGATTGTGGAACCGACAGAATTTCCCATTATGGACAACATTTTTCCCAGGCTTCATCTCAAGTGGTTTGGGGTATTCAACAACATACTTGGTTGCGAAAAAGATATTTTCCGGAGTATCGGTTAAGGGAGTAAAATCTGAAGGTTTAAAGCGGCGAGCTTTCTTCGCATCCTTCTGCTTTTTTCCACCGTCATTCTCCCTCTTCTGGCCACCAGATTCCTTTCTGCTAGAAACAACATTGTTATTCTCAACTTCAGTCACAACTACTTTTGCTGGCGCAGGAAGGCTTTTTAAGCGCATAAATTCATCGGCCTTCTTGTAGAACTTCTCAAGTGAATTTGGCTCTTTCATCTTTAGTCATTTTCCGAATTCACTTGATTTGTCAATAACTCGCATTAAGTAAGTCAGAATCATCCGAGGCTCTGCATTATCAACTTCGGCCAAGGCTATATTAAAACGGTTTAAGAAAGATTTGATAGACTCTCTGAGGCTTTGTTCGAGGCTGGATAGTGACATTATGTCCTTGGCCTTCGAAGCATATAACCTGAACTGATCTTTGAATTTCCGAGTTAGGTCGGAGAATTGATCCACGGATCGAACTGGCTGCTTCGTGAACCAAAGCAGGGCCACTCCCTCCAAGTACACAGGGAAGTATCTACACTTGATCTCATCTATTGCTTTGGCACCTGTCATATGCCAGTCATACTTGTATAAGAACTAGTTAGGATCGGTTGTCCCCCGATAAGATGGAATAGTGGGGGGAACAAACTTCTTCGGAAATTCAGCCTTCAGAATTCTTTCAGTAAAAGGAGTCTTGCTTGGAGCAAACCCCCAGTCACTTTCATCTTCCACCTTTTGCATGCTTTCCTTTATAATTTGTCGAATAGTTCCCGAGAGGTACTCCTCATCGTTTAGAGGCCCCGCGGGACAGACGTCAGCTACTTTTTCGAAACACTTCGAATTTGGCTTCAGCCAGCGCTTTAGTAAATATGTCTGCAACTTGGTCTTTGGTATTTATCTTTTGTAGCTCAATTTCATTACTCAGCTGTTTCTCTCGAACAAAGTGATGATGAATCTCGATATGCTTTGTATGTGCACGAAATACTGGGTTAGTAGCTAGTTTGATTGTACTTTCATTATCACATTTGATAGGCACTGGTAAATCCAATGCAGGATAGCTGATTTCACCAATGAGCCGCTTTAGCCAAATACATTCTTTTGTTGCCATAGTTGCTGCCATGTACTCTGCCTCTGTGCTTGAGAGAGCTACTGTACTTTGTTTCTTATTGCACCAACAAACAAGGCTGAGCCTGTAGAGAAACAATATCCTGTGGTCGATCTTCCATCATTCACATCACCAGCCCAATCGGCATCAACAAAATCGTACAAAGAAAAATTGACATCATTTTTATACATCATTCCACAATTCAAGGTACCTTTCACATAGCGAAGAATGCGTTTGACAGCAATAAAGTGACCCATACATGGCCTCTGCATAAACTGAGATACAACACCAACAGCATGCACTAGATCTGGTCTAGTAATAGTTAAATAAAATAAGCTACCAACCAGTTGACGAAATGGTTTTGCATCTTCCATTAGCTGTCCTTCCTCCTTTTGGAGCTTCAAACATGGTTCCATTGGAGTAGACATTGAGGTTAAAGCCTCCATGCCAAAAAGAATTAACAAGGTATGTGCATAGCTCTTTTGAGATACAAAACATCCATCAGTTTGATCAACTTTTAAGCCTAGAAAACATTGAGCTTTACCCAAATTTTTCATCTCAAAACGATCATGCAATTGAGCTTGAAGATGTGCAATCTCATCACTATCATCTCTGGTTATTATCATATCATCCACATAAAGTAAAAGAATTGTGTAATGGGAGGACTTTGCTTTAATGAATAGACAGGGGTCTTAATTTGAAAGATAAAAACCACAAAGTGCAAGATATTGCACGATTTTACCATACCAAGCACGCGGAGCCTGTTTCAGACCATATAATGCCATTTTGAGACGACATACATACCTTGGAATTTTTTTGAAATAAAACCTTGTGGTTGTTCCATAAATATGTCACGATCCAAATCTCCATAAAGGAAAGCATTTTTTATGTCGAGTTGCCAAAGATGCCAGCCTCGGCACGTAGCTAAAGCAATATCACTCGAATAGTCACCATTTTGGTAACTGGACTGA